>CAXAJV010000008.1:23879941-25129941 GCA_963969225.1 Xylocopa violacea
ATTGTAACACATTAATGACAATAATTATCATCAAATAATGCAGACGGACCGGGATGGATAACGTGTAATTAAATCGAACATATCGAGCACGTCTTGTGCATTCGTACTGCGAACTGTAAACGTGATAATTCGAGCGAATCATTCGGTACCATCGATCACAATCCATACGCGCAGCTGAGAAACAAACACGCATCTCTTTCTTAATTAATTTTCCGTTTTCCCGTCGAAGAGCGCGACACTTTCTTCTTCAGCGTAAAAAAAAATCAACTTCGTGGTGCTCTTAACGAGGAGGACGAAAATAAAGAGGAATTAATAAAGTCTCTTTAGAACTTTTCAAGCGATAAAAGACTAATACAATTTCCCAAGGAAAGTCCTTGACTCCTTTGGTAGCGAAAAGAAACGCGGCAGCTTCCTTTTTTCCCCACCCTCTGAATCTCTGCAGCGATTAAAAAATGTATCTCCGTGAAGAAACGCGAGGTCTACCTTTCCGCGCCAGTCATCGTAAAAATTAATGAACTCCTGCGAGTGTCAACGAGTTCGTAGCAGCGTGATAACGTTCAAAGAACCCGGCGCGAGCTCCTGAAAAGGAGGAGCAGCGACCTCCTTGGGAGGCATCAAAAAAGCTGAATCACTCCTTGCTTGGCCAAAGGTAGACTCGTCCTTTTGTCCCGCAGTTTCGAGAGTTGTCTTCGGACAAGAGCAAACTCTCCCTTCGTCGTTCTCTCCGGTTACCTTGACTCTCCGTCATCGTAAAGAGTCGGAGGAAATTAAGAGAAAAATAAAAAAAAAGGAAGAAAAAACTACATCGCGTACGCGAATGGGGAGCTGTTCGTTGGCTCAGAATTGCACGGCCAGCCCCGAACCACCACCCTCTTTAACGGGCGGAGCAACGAGGAACTGTTTCTTCTCGTAAAATTAACTCCACCGCCAAGTTAACCCAGGTTACCTCGGCTAGAAGCTCGCGAGAGCTTTCTGAAAGAAACAAATACGAGGAATAACAAAATAAAAGCGTCTCGTGTGTATTTAGCAAAATTCCAGCGAGCTGCTCCGCGAAACAGCTGGGAACCGTGTCTTCCGTGGAACCATCTCATCGAGGATGCTCCAGCTCCTCCCCTGCTGCGCTCTAAAAGCTCCGCGAATTACATTACACAAAGAGAAACCTCAAAAATTCTTAGAGTCGCAAAACCAGCAGACACGTACAGTTCAGAGTGTTTTACAATCTCTGCCAACAACTTTTGAAACTGCAGTGTTTATATTTAAACGAGTCGAATCGATCTTCTATATTTCGCTCTAAAATTGCTCGTTTTTCAAATGTGAAACAGAGTACAAGCGATCGAATGAAACGGTCGAATGGTATCGATGCGAACTATTTTTCAAATATTTATTATCGTTTAAATGTATCGAAGTAACGCTGGGAGCGATCTCGACCTCAAAGGGTTAATATAAAAATAAAAGAGCGAAAAATGCACAGAACTGGAAGAGGGAGAATGATGAGGAAGGTCATCAGGTATTGAAACGACCTTCAGTCCCAAGCATTAAGCGGCCAGACGAAGTAGAGCCCAGGCAAACCTTCGTCCCACGTGCAACAAAGTCTACACTGTTTGGGGTGTGCACCCTCAGAGGAGGAGAGCGTAAACCTTCGTCATAAAAAGGCTGCTAACAACCAGGGATGAGCAGAACTTGAACAAGTTGTCTAACCAATAAAACCTAAGCTTCGTACATTCTAAAAATGTTTAAATAATTTAAATTAATCACATCTCCAACGATCACAGCTAACTTATCATCAAAGCAACCGTAGATCATCGTGTAAAGCTAACTCAGGTTATACAAAGCTCTGTTTCAAACTCTCATAACCATATACATCCAGACTCGATGCTCTAAGAATGCAATTTCCATAAAACAGATCAGAACGAATCAAACCGATTCACATTTTACTTACTTCTAAGTGTCTTAGAGCGCGGTTTCCACGTAACGCGTTGCGCATTAATCGCGTTATCTTAGGGTTAACTGTACACTTTCGCGAGTGAAGGAACGAGTCGAGGCCACGTGCAACGCAACAATTAGGAAATCTAATTTCCCGTCCGGCACCCTTGGCAGCCGCAACAAGCGGAGTGGGTGTCAAGGTGCACTAGAGGCGCGATGGCAACGTCCCGAGCCTGCGAAGCGCCCCACAGCCGAAAGGGTTCCGACTGTGCAGCGAGCGCAGCGAAAGAGGGTGCAGAATAAAACGGGGTGAAACTGGGTGGCACTCGGGAGCCACGCAACGCCACGCGAATCCACGCAACCCAGTTTCCCTAATGACACGGGGGCCGCAGCGCGCCGATTGTTTTATCGACGAGCGCCACGTCGCCTGGAAACAGTTTCTGGATCGTTGGG
This sequence comes from Xylocopa violacea, assembly GCA_963969225.1. Classification (NCBI taxonomy): domain Eukaryota; kingdom Metazoa; phylum Arthropoda; class Insecta; order Hymenoptera; family Apidae; genus Xylocopa; species Xylocopa violacea. The sequence goes on from CAXAJV010000008.1 coordinate 23,882,318, forward strand.
CTAATCCGTTATGCGATATTTTATGTTCTTTTTGTTTAGGCTTAGCCAACCTCTCTGACCGGCATTCCCTTTGCCTCGCTGCATGCTTTGCACCGAATTTTTTTCACTTTTTCTGATGATTATACTGCGTGGATGTTCGCGCATTCACGGGGAGAATCGGGATTTTTCATGATAGTCGATTTTACGATACTTTTAATTAACGAGTGAAATGTTTGGCTTGAGTATTTAGGCTCGACTAAGCTTTCAGACTGCCATTCTATTTGCCTCGTTGGGAATTTTTTTATTCTTTTTTATAATTGTACTGCGTGGATGTTAGCGCATTCATGGGAAGAATCGGGATTTTTCATGATAGTAGTCGATTTTACGATACTTTTAATTAACGAGTGAAATGTTTGGCTTGAGCGTTTAGGCTCGACTAAGCTTTCAGACTGCCATTCTATTTGCCTCGTTGGGAATTTTTTTATTCTTTTTTATAATTGTACTGCGTGGATGTTAACGCATTCATGGGAAGAATTGGGATTTTTCATGATAGAAGTAGCTGATGTTACGATACTTTTAATTAACGAGTGAAATGGATGTTTTTGTTTCTCTGGGCGTGCTGAAATTACTTCCTGGAGTGAGGTTATCGTGATTTAATTGGAGGTGTAGGGAATGATTCATTGGTTTATCTAGATTTTACTGAAATTAGGGAACAATAGTTGTTATTAATAGAATGATTAGCGTACGTGTAGTACTATGAATTATGCAATGGTACAGTAATAAGTAAATAATGTCAAATTGAAATTTATGGGTCGATTGCCTCCAGATCGCGTACCATTTTATTGTCTCTAATCATTTCCAAATTAAACTGACGTAATGTAATAGGAATATCAGAGAACGGAAACAGAATGATAAAAAAGTAACGAATGGATATTAAGAATCGAATCGTGGACGAAGTAGAAACGAATGAAATTGCCGAATCGAATTGCGAACAGGTGAATCGCTAATCAGAGCTTAATTAAAATGCAGCCGCGAATTTAATTTCGTCGCTGCACGGCCCACAGGTTGCTGCGAGTTAAAGCACCGCATTTTTATTAATTCTCCAGCGGGATAATCGCGAGAAATCGGTGAAAAATCGAGGATCGTAGTAACATCGATCGTACAATCGATACGCGTTCATGGTACGCTCATTGTTAATCGATATCTCTCCTCCCTTTTAATTTTTTTGCGGGTTTCAGTATAACAACCTAGCTTTCCCGCTTTTCTCTCTTTTTATATTCGCTTTCTCTCTGTGTTTGTTATTTTTTTTTTTTTTTTTTTTCGCTAGTTGAAATATACGAACGTTGGATTTTCACGAAAGATAGCGAAGAGGCAGAAATCGGAAACAAAGCCAATATTAAAGCCACGAGCACTTTTAAGTCTTCGTATTACAACGGTGAGTCGCTATACAACACGAAGACGTAAAAGGTACACGTGCTTTAATATCTCGCGAGTATCCCTCCGCTTTTTCCCTCCCCGAAAAATTTGTTCCCGTTTCATGAAGGATCTCTGCGACACTCCATCAAGACGAATTCATTCGACTTACGCTGATAGGTATTGTGATTTGCGGAGCATATACTCTTTATCGAGACCAAATTTATCAAATAAAACATTGCTTGAATGGCAATATTTCAAATTAATGAAAAAGTGTTACATATTGTTAGCAAATATTGGTTTAATCGGACGATACATTTACCAGTAATCGTGCGGAAGCAGAATACTTTTTAATCCGACTAATTGACGCGTAATCAATAACTAATCGATTTTTCCGCATCCGTTGCACTGTCAGTTATTAGTAATTCATTTCGTGCATTTGAAAAGTCACGAGGATGTATGAAATTATTGCAATTGGCCCTATCGTGTCGTAGCATTTAACGCCACATCGCAATTTAATCGAACGTGTCTGGAATCGCTCGTTTCATCTTTAATGCCCGCGTTTACATCTCATAAAGATCATTGGCACTATAGCGTTAATAGCTTAGACTCTATTTATACCCATAGGACCCTCCATTCCACTTGCTTGGGTCGTTGCCTCGACCATTTATGCGAGAAATAATTCGCCCATATAAACAATTAAAACTGAACATCGAATATTCGACTAGAAATTGCTCGGCCACGTTCAGAGAACATTATTTTTAATTGTTTCGTTCGTAAATTGCGTTAAATGAGAACGATCAAATGGTAATGGGACAAATAATGGTACGAAAATGTTAAATTGCAAACATTTTTTTGCAGATGCGGCGTGCCAGTGAGAGACGGAAATAGACGCGAAATTCACCGCATTTTTCATCTAGGAAGGCGTTTCATCAATCAAAAAGTCGAAGGTTATACATCTAGTTATTATCGCAGATACGAGCTGCATCCATCGTGTTCAATAATCTCGAACAGCGTGCAACCCAGGTAAGTACAGATAAAATAAATATCGTCGACCTCTATCCTCCCGCCATAATACACTCTCGTTGCTTCGTTCGTTCAATATTTTCGCTACGTCCCCCGCTTTCAATCCGTATTTATCCGACACTTTTTTCGCGATCATCCAACTTAATTGTTCAATTTAAAAGCACACCTTGTACGCGATACAAAACAGCTATTTTTTCTCTGTTTAAAAAGACTAATTTGCAAGATTAACTCTCAGAAGATCGATTCTAATTCAGAAGAGACTCAGCTTGCGTTTCAATCACTCAAATTGTCAATTAATATAACGCAATCGTTTACGCTTCCAATCTGTGACACTTCATACACCGTAGTTCTATTTTCCATAAAAAAAAAGGCTGCAGTAATATCGAAGCAATTTTCAAATCCTCTCGCAAGTAATCCCGTACCTGCTAATTACACGAAAATAATCCGAGACTCCCAGCACAAACGAGGATCGCGCGTTTAAACTTCTCTGGACCGTGAACGGATTAATCCGTAATTACCTGTCTCAAGAGATTTGATATTAAATAAAGTAGAATAGAATAGATAAGGGAGCACACTCCAATTATTTCGTCAGTACACTTTCGCGTGTACGCTCTGTGTAATTGTAAATATTAATCTACCTCGCGCAAGGTAGATCACACCCAAGAGTAATCACCGCAGTATTATTACTAAAGTATTATAATTATACGCACGCAAAATAGCGACAGCACCTTATTTTAACCAACAGAAAATGCGACTCCTCGTATAGCTAATTTAATTAATGTCAATCGAGACTAACCTGATCAGGTGAACGCTCGTTCTCCACCCTGGTAGCGGCTACTTCCGGTAGAAGAGGTCCTCTTGTTCGCCGTCGTAGAAACGGCCAGCTCGTCCTGATGCTGCTCCCACGTCGCTAAAACGGCGACACGACTTCCGTCTCGATCGAGATGAATTCGTCCGTCTTGACGCGAGATCGTTGGCCTATCAATTTAATCATGTTTACGCGACGCACTCGCTTTATCGACAACGACGCGATGGTTCACACTTCCGGCCGGAACTTGGGCACACTGGTGAAAATCCAGGGTTGAGACCCTCGAAACGCGCGACGGAGAACACCTCCCCTGGGGTAGGAACAAATATTTGCTTTTTATGGGGGAAGATGAAAGGGGTAGCGTTTTACAAAAATGGTGTTGCGAAGTATCTTGATAGTATTCGATGGGTGTCGATGGAACTATGAGTGAACAACTGTTGAAGCAAGCTTAATTCTGATCTGTCGTACGTTTTGAAGATTTCTGAAGTAAAGATTTTGGAAGAAACTCGACGTGAATTTGAAATCGTAAGAAATAATGTTACAGAAGAATATTTGCATTGAAAATGCAATGTATAGATCGTACGTCTCTTTGAAACGTACAAAGATATAGATACAAAAGAAGATATAACCGGAAGTGATCCAATCCTGAAAAAGAATGGATAATCAACAAATTAAACAGGATTATATTTGTGTTCTCTCCTCACACTACTCTCCATCAACCTCGAGATAAAAATTTGTACACGTAACCAAAGATTTACTATTATATGTTAAACGACAAAGTATTTAGTTAACGATCGCTAGTCACGCACTGCAGACTTCAACGATCGCGTCGAACGACTGACTGCGATAGAACGTGAAACTCGGAGAACATTGTACGCGTTAGTTCCAAGAATTCCATCCATATCATAACATACGCGATGAAATACTGACAACAAAACGTGACGCGCTTGTTTCTTGGAATTCGAGCGTACACGCGTAGGCACTTTCGTTCCTACTTAATCTCCATCAGTCAACAACCGAAGGATCCACAGGAATAAGTCGCAACTTTCGCTCTTCGAATGAAACATCGAATACATTATTATTCCACATATCTGGCGCAGCATTTTCGTTATCATAAAACATGCAGCTCTTTCGAATCTCACAAAAAGAAGAAACAATTAATTCCTATCAATCGAAACGCACGCCGATTGAATCGAACGCGCGATCGAATCGCAAGATTGCATTTTAAATCAAACATCGAATCAATTCTTGTATTTTAATGAAAACACATTCGTCGCGTGCGTTCGTTACAGGGAAATTTTATACAGCGAAAATACTGCGTGCACGAGCCGCATTTCCTGGCACAATATTATTTTTTATTTGAGACGTATGAGACTGGAACAAAATTGAAATGCGCTACATCTAAACAAAACGTCTACGTGTGTTTCTAAAAACTACGGCGCGCTCTGAAACAAAAACGACGAATCTCCGAGCAAACGTTGCACGCGTTAGAGCCCAAGAGTCTCCATTTATAATTCACCGCGTATATTCTTTACCCAACGCAACATATATATTTCTAAACTATACGCCGGACCAGAAGCGAAAAAAGAAGCCGGAAAAGCAGCCAGCGTTTAAACGGACGTTTCATCCGTTACGGCTGCTAAGAAAGAGAACCTCGAATCCCCGCGAGACTGCACATTTCTCAAACAGAGAGGCATTACACGCTCGAAGCTCTTCCGCGCGACACGAGGAAGGGAAGAAATCCGGGGTGAAAGGAATAAATTCGAGGAGAACGCCGGGTAAAGTAACAATTTCACGGAGGGTTCGGAATCTCTTCTGCCCTTGACCCAACCGTTCAACGAACGGGTCCCGTTTCATCGCGCGTTCGATCACAATTATCAAACTCGCCATTGATCCCACCCCCTTCGTGTAACTGCCGTATCCACCCCTGCGAGACGCGTCGACGTCCACGCGCGAGAAATTCAGGCAAGCTTCAGGTTTGACCCGCGACACAACCGGTTTTAACCGCGATTCAATTTCCTAACCCGTGGATAGCTCGTACGAGCAACGTTTCAACGAAGAAATCCCCGGAGAAGGGCTCGCCAGCCTTCGTCGGGCCATCCGCCCCCGCAACACGGTTCCTGTTCAGAGAGGCTGGGCTCTAGCGAGCACAGGTGGTTGGTTGCAGACGCGCTATTGTTGGGGGTCGTCAAAGAACGTTGAAGGGTGGACGTTTGGATTGTCTGCGTGGGTGTAACGGGAGCGGCAGTGTTGGTTTTGTGTTGAGAGGGTGTGGAAATGAGAATAAATGAATGAGGCAGCTCGGTGTCATCTCCTTTTGCAGCGGAGGGAATATTAACCCTGCCATGGAAATATGTTAACGCTCTTCCCTTTTAATATTTTGTTCAACTAGAATTATATATATTAAACGCGTCAGATTGACTAATTTATAATTCTTCATCGTTGTGGTACATTCGTAAATTATTTTCCTTAATTTTGAATATGAAATATAAGTAGAGATCTTCCTTTTGCTTTGTACAAGTGAGTAGAAATTCCAGTGTTGAGAAAAATGAAATGTTAATGTGCGGGTTAATTTGCGTAATAATGGATAATGAACAGCATGCTTTGTTTCGAAACTAACAAGTCTCGTCAAGAGACGAGAACACAATTACTTTAGCGGAAACTGACCCTAAGACGGGGTTAAGAGATGAAGAGCAAGTTCTATTATGCTGTGCAACAATGTTTACTAATTTGTCAAAGATCTGAGCCATCGCGAGTTAGTTATTGCGCGGATCTTACTGCCATTTATCACAGAATAGCCCAAATGACGACTGTAAGTGCTGTATCGCACGCAGTAGGAAGTTCGATGGGGAGTTCGACTTTAAACGACTGAGATTAAGCGATTGTACGCAACCCAGCGTCACTGTGCCTGCAGTTACGATGGTACTAACAATACTAACCCTCATTCGTCTCTCATTTTTCTACCTTTGACACAGCAACGAAAAAATAAATGATTCATTTAACCATCTCTTTTTCAAAATTCAATGACTCCAAGTATATACACGTATGTACTTCGCGATACCAAAAGAAAAGTCACGCAGTCCGAAATTCTCCTACAAACGATTGAATGACATCAGTTTTTATAAGAAAACGAAAAACAGATGAGAATTAAACTTAAAAAATAAACAACCCCAAGTGCACCCTAATCAGACGCATCACCCATTACAAAAAAATATCAGCCAAACACCGATCAATATGGTCGTACGCAAAATAAAAAGTTCCAGGAACATGTGATTACAAAACCACCCTTTACAACAACATGCTACGCGACGAACATCGTTTTCCATTACCCCATAGCGGTTATTACGCCACGTATTGGTACCGGAAAGAAACGCGAGCAGCCTGGCACAACTGGTACAGGTGGTTGCGGGCACCCAAGTGTCACCCAGCCACCGCGGAACCGAGAGTACCAAACGCGACTCCTCTCCCGTTCGTACAGCAAACTCGCTCTCGTGTAGCGTGCACCCTCGGAAGCACACATCGGACGAAGCACTAGTCGCGTGCCGCGATCACGTCGCGCGTTTGATCGCGGTCACCCTTGGCTCCCATGTTGCGCGACGCGAGGGTGGCCCTCTTCCCGCCGGAGAGTAGCTCGATCGACTGGCCGGGGCGAAAGCCGTCGCGCGACTGAAACCGCTCTCTGCCCACAGCATCCCTGTCCTTTCCGCCCCTCCGTGCGAACGCCTGGTCCCGCTCTTTCAGCCTCTTCCCCCGACGTGCACGCGCGATTCCCTCTTATTTCACCCGCCCACGCTCCTCGCGCCTCGCGCCACCCCAGCCACCCGGTTGCGTGGGATTACGCGGGGGTGGCTTCGAGGAGAACGCTGCCGATGAGTCCTTCGTCTTGAACTCGCGCGTGGGACGGCTGAGGGATAAGGGTGGTAATTAACGGAGAAGAATGTTGCGCCTGGTTCGATGCTGCTTTTTGATAAGCGGGGCGAGGATGGGGGTGGTTTTTCGTGGAATTTGCTTCTCGAGTTGGTCTTCGAAAGTGAGTTACGTGGGTGGGTACTTGTAATTGCTTGATTCTGGCTTGGTTTGGTTAACCCTCTCGATGTCGCGGATGATCGACGTTACTTATGCAGTCCTGCGAAGTACCTTGCATGTCGAACTTTTAGAGTCCAGTGCAAGAGCCAGATTTTTCGTTATTGATGGAAGAGGGTGGAGAATGGTAGATACTGGGTACAGTATGTTCCTGCAAACAAATTTCTCTTTCTAAAATTTAACTAAAGGGTGAACGCGAAATATTTTATCGCCCAGCAACGTCGTACGGAGAATACTGCGGCGCAAAATATCTCGTCCACAGACTCTCGTGAACGTTAGTGCGACGTTATGTGGTCACGAGATATCTCGTCCATGATATATGAAGGGTTAAGAAAGAGGAGTATGGTGCGTTGAATTTTTTACGCTGGCGGTTGGAGATGAATGACTTCAGCGGAAATTTGTTTTCGAGATGCAAGACTAAGTAGCGGTTAAAATATATTAACATATAATATAAATATAAAATTAAATAATTAATATAAATATAAAATCTTGAAAATAATATTTTGAAACTAGGATTGTGGGGGTGAATTATATTTTTAATACGTTAGATATTAATCAGAGATCACTGATTTTGGCAGAAGTTAATTTTTAAAATAATTCCAAGCTTGAGTAAGTTCGAGCAAGTTTTTCTAATTGATTGAATTCCATTTCCAGCGCGGGTATGGAATTGTTTTAGGGGAAGAGGTAATTAAGCGGACCATCCATTCGATTACCGCGCATAGTTTTGTCGAAATCGAACGGTACTATATTAAGTAGTTTCGCTTTTCGAAAGAGGTGTAATTAGAGAAGCTTGGTATCGAGTTCGCTGTGTACTTGTGAGTTTCAAATGATTCGATGCTTGTATACAGTTTCCACTGGAATCGAGTGATACTCCGCGCGAACGAGAATTTCGTTAATCGCGGGGTTGATGTCGAAACTTCCGGCGATTGTATCGGGCGAATTTTACGCGGAACTGGGACACGTTGCGTATCATTCTTCGGAAATTTAAAAATTCAACGCCGCTCGTTTAAACGAGACACACGCGCGAAATGCGGCTTAACGTCGAAACGCTTGAAATTTTATGGGAACTGAACATTTTTGTTTCATTATTCCACTGTTAATGTTTGAACCTTTTATTAATTTATCACGAGTCGCGATAACTTGTATCGTACAATTAAAATTCATTAAAAATGTGTTACATTTTGCATAATGGTAATTCCTATAAGTCCAAAACCAATCTCTTCCAATATATATGTAAAGAAAGCTCGTAGTAAATATACTAGACGTATACTAGACTATGAGGGCGTTTATTTGACTTGTTCGCAACCCTAGGGTTCGTACAAGAACGCCTTCTTAGGCCACTCGTATTAGCCTCGAGGACACCCCCGACGCCATGGCCCATCCAAATGTTTAGGCAAGGCCCCAGAAAGGGGAGGGTGTCTGATCAGAGTCTCACCCTGACCCGATATTCTTACATATAATCATATCTCCAAATTCTGGGAAAAACTAAAAATGAAAAATGAATAATATTTTTTATGATTTTTTTCATAAATTAAAAATCCATAACGTTATGTCATGTTCCCGTGCAGGTTATTCGAATATTGTAAAAGGCAAAGGCGATTGGCAAACGTTAATATATAAGGTGTCACGGAAACTTTAATAGCGGGAAAGCAAAACAGCGAGTAAAATTTTACGATATCGATCAAAGTACCATCCATCGAAACGTGAAGTTTTTGCAGCGATGACGAGCCATCGTGCATCCGTCGACGAAAGAATGGTCCCGCGGAACAATAACCGCCGTTTTCTGCATCGTGGTGCATTGTTCGATCGGCTCGTTCCGTTCTGAAACAATGTTCGAGAAACGGGCCAGCGGGCGATTAATCGCCGCGCAAATATCATTAAGCTTTAACTACTCCGTGTCGAACAATCGGGATCGAGCCGGCCTCGATTCGTGGCTCGCGCAGTCCGTCAATTAAATCCGCGTCGCTCGGATATTGCGGGGTTGGCGAACGATTAATTACGGGCTCGAAGGAAACGATGTCAGAGATTAGCTCGTGGCGAGCGCCGTTTCGTCCTCGGATCCTTCGCGATCACTTTTTTTATCTCGCATTGGTCGTATTTTATTTTTTAAACGCTCGATGTCGAGATGACAAATGCTCGATACATGTATTATTCAATTTCTTTTGAATTTGCTCTTTTTTTTGTGATACAGTAAATTTGATTTTATTCGTTTTATTTCTTTAATATTTTGCGTACTCTTTTAAGAATACTTAGAAGTATTACGTGAAAAGCAATTTTTCCAAGGAATACTCGAAAGAGTATTTTCAGACTTGGAAATAACTTCCATCTTCTCGATCGTTACTGTACACACTTCGCCTAGGACACAATTCGATCGGGAAAAAACCATTTCTCTTCTTTCGCGAGACAAGTCGACGCTCGGAGGCACCATATGGCGTAGAACTCACTTGCGTGCCCTGAAAAGTCGCAATCTCACAATTCTGAGGACGACGAACGTTCCCACGATGGGGACAAAGGAAACTTTTCGCACAAAGTACGCGCAGCGGAAAACGCGACGCTCGCGTATCGTTCGCTTGAAAAATCGTCGGCCATTGTGCGTAGCCTTCTCCTCCTGTTTCTGTCGTACGATAGAAAACCATCGATCTTTGCGTGTTCCGAGGAAATCACGCTTTCATAGCTCTCGTTACACTATCGCGTCCTCCTCTGCTCCTACACGGTTTTTATCGCCGCTTCCTCGAGGAGTTCTGCGATCGATCGCACGCTTGGAATTGAATAGAAATTTCCTGCAATTTTCCCTGGAAAATTGACGAGTTTCGAATTCAAGTTCGAGTGCCGTGGAATTTCAGTAATTGCTGGCGTTTTGACCCTTTGACTGCGAAGAGCGCCCATGAGCGCCCAACGCGAGCTGCGAACTAAAAAGCTCACCCCATGCTCGTTACAGTCGGTGGAGAAATATTTCAAACGTTTTTACGATCGTTTTTTAAGTAAACGACACAGCTTTTCCACTTTCATCTAAATTTGTGATTTATCCATGAAAGAAATTGAAAGCTAATGCACACCATTTTGTAAAATAAAGGAAAGGCAGTAACAGTACAATAGCTAATATTGTAAATATTAATAATCAAGTAAATAATATTTAATAAATAAGTATTTACTTAATAATAATTCAGAAAATACTTAATATTAGCATTTGAGTTTCACAGACTCTCAGCAATTTCTTTTCATTACAAAAAAAATAATCAAATTCTATCCAACATACTGTATCATCTTCATCCAAGAGATACAACTATATTCGTAGCAAACACCTTGAGTAATAAACTTTACAGCGCATAAATCTTCGTAGCGTCTAATAACTAGTCGGTGGTAAAAATTTCCCTCCCCGAGATTGACTGATCGCGCGACGGAAGAGGGTGCTCAGGGAGCACCGGAGACCTTCCGGCCGCGAAGATCGATATCTCGCGGGGCAAGTTCGCAGTGCGAACTCCGTCAAGGTCAGGGCCTCCGGAAGCCAAAAATTTCATCGCGACACATTTGCCCCGGCCAAAAACTCGCTCGTTCGACGTCGTTATTACGTCACGTTGCGGGAAAAAAGTTTCCGCGATCAATAAAATGAACGACCCGAACGACATGCAAGCTACCCTATGGGGGAAGATTATTATTATTATTATCATTAGTATTGCCATTATTATATAGAAAGTTCTGCGAGAGAAGTTTAGGAGAGTTGAAGATCGCATTTTCCATTCATCTTCCGCGTGCTGAAGTTACCTCGTTGCTTCGTTGAACTTTCAGCCTCTCGTTGCATTTATTTATTTCAATATCAAACTTTGATATTTTATTTGATTTTTGTTTCGAGTTAACACTTTAATGGTTTCAATCTTTATTTAATTTAAATAGCATTGCGATTTGAAAATGATACTTCCTGACGAATTTATTGCGTTTCAATGTCTACTCAATTATTTACTAATTTAATTATTCAATTACTTATTGATTCGCGCAGAATACTCGCGATATGAAATAAATCGTTCATATTTTATTTAGAAAATAATACCGCCAGAGTGCTATTTTTAAATATAAAACAAACGATAGATATATCAGTTAAGTATTATTTTACGTCACGATTCATTATGGATCAGCGTTCTAGCATCCAGCGTTAATGTTCATTCTTATGCTAATTACGTCTTACGCTTAATTCAATTCAGTTTACACCGCGCGCAGTGTCAAGACCGAGGGACTCGAATGTTTATCCACATACCGCCTTGAGTGGTCTATCCAGCTCGCCTGCGAGACCACGTAAACACGTTTTACATTGCAAACGACTTGATACCCTCGTCACCTTCTCTCCCTCTTAACTTCGAAACTTTGCAAGCCACGGAAAGAAGCTCCGCCATCAAAAATTAAAATGTCTCTCTTCTTGGAAACTTTCATGGTTCTCCGCGATAAGATACACTTCGCATTTTAATCTCGTGACATTATCGAAGAAAACAAACCTCGACAGACTCGTAGATAACGTTTCTAGTGAAAAAAATTGCAGTGGCAGTGTCGAAAAATTGCGCGCACGATGTCGTGCAACTTTCAAATAGGAAAATGTGAGAGTGCGATGAGGAGAAGCACAACAGGGGACGAGCGGCCATCAAATATTCATTTATTTCTGGTAACAACTATGTACACACATATACATACACATAGGCATAAGTTGTAACATGTACGTAAATGCAGAAAGTGGTCCGTACTCGAATATGTTTTAAACGAAACGTCGACCTCGCAACGAGGACTCCTCCCAACTTCGAATCGAACGATCGCACACGGTCGAGTCTGTATACACGCATGATCGGTAAAAAATACTTGTGTGGATTCCCTATTTACCTTTCTTAACATCCGCGTGCAACAACTTTTAGTTCTTGCTTTTCCGCTGAGTAAACAATTTCAAGAACTACAATTTTGCGGACAGTTTCGATTTCATGAAACATCGCTCCGATTAGGCCACGTACGCGGTGACGGTTCCAAATGTTTGCTCGAAGTTCTAAGGCCCCTGTTTTGGCACGCTTTTTTGTTGTTTCCAAGTCGAAAGGGCCAAGATTTTTTATAACAATTGTTCCACCGAGTTGTCTGGGCGGTTCGTGTCAATTTATTACAAATAAAATATCGATGTGTTCAAATAAATTGTACGAAGCGGGTGGTTGTACGAGGTGCTCCAGATTTTTCTGCCAAAATATGTGTAAATGTAAACTTAAAAATTGTGACAATGTGTACTTTAAATAATTCTTTTCTTGTTGAGTCTTGAAAAATAGATTTGTCATAATTGGTTGAATTTATGGGCAGTTTTATTATTTTTTTAATTTGTAGGGAGGAAAATATTAATGATTTTATAATATTCTTTCTGTAGAAAATAATAATCGAGGTGTACAATGTTTAAAGAATGCTCTAAGCTATTTTTCATCCATAATAAAACAAAATATACTTGAGAAGCATTGGATAAAAAGATTGCACGATACTATAATTATACTGTCAAGCATAAGGGTTGCTTAGTTATTTGAAAATCGACACGAACATCCCCGACGAAAACCGAATAATTTATGACGTGGAAATTCAGAAGAGAAACTGACGTTTGGAATTTTTCGATACAGGGTGGATCGTGAATCTTCTCGTTTTTAAAATGGTTCGGGGGTGTCTGCTTTAAGAAATAGCACCATGATCGTTACGGATTGGCCTGCGTCTGAAAATACTTGTGGATAATCTCGGATAAAATCGCTCAAAATACACGCGCTGTTTCTCTGGATGATAGATTAAAAGGCGAACGTCTGTAAAAATAATTTGTGTTCTCGCGAATCGTATAGAAAGTGCATGGACGCTTGCACGCGTTACTCGTCCCGTAGAATCTCAAGACTTTCATCTGTGTTTAGTAACCCTTACTCCTACTTTTTTGTTTCTCTTTTTTTTTTTTTCGCAGATATGGTACAAAGTGTGCACTACTACTGGTAGTAAGTACAAATATACAGGGGTGCTTTTGCTCTCGCCTAGACGTTGTGCTCGATGGCAGAAGTCGGAGGCGAGTTATTTAAAAAGATAAATAAATAATGATCCTAGTTTTCTCCCCGTACCTTAGATATCGGATAACGATTAAAATAATTATCCTCCTCGATTTCTTCGAAATAAAAAATTTCATCCCGACATCGATTCGTATTCTGTAATCAGAGAGGCTCGTTTTCTGAAGTAAACTCTTTATAATTCGATAAAAATAAATATCCTCCGTCGAGGATGATTTCGTTAAAGAAATCAAGAAGAAATTCGGTCGGCTTCCTCTTCGAGCGTTCAGTGTACACGGTTTACACTGGAATACTTGGTGAATTCTTTGTTTCGTGCTACACCACGCGCACGATACTAACACTGTGGGCGGATAGAGGAGTAAAAGTATCCAAAAGGTGTGTTTCTTCTTTTTTTTCTAAATTCGACAGCACGACACGTAATTATTTTCTCTGGAGGGGGGTGTGACTTTGCTAACGACGCTTCCATGTGCTCGCTTGTGTCTCTACGTTTGGTATCAAAAGAGGAGGGGGCACACTTTCGATGAATACGGCTAATTTTCGAATATGTACACCTGTTCCTCCTTCCAGTTGTCTTTGTCAAGAGATCTGAAAAATATTTGATGAAATAATTATTTTAGCGGAACGATGTTGCCTTTTAATTTTTCTCAAATTTTTTTATCAATAGACGCATCACAATTTCAAAAATGGTGATGGTTACATATTCCAATTAAAGAAAATAAAAGAAAATAAAAGAAAATTCGGGACCAGTAGCTTGTATCATTGTTTTAGTCATTTTCAGTGTTTCGAAATGAAAATAAAATATGACAAATATAGAAAAATGAGTAACGAATAAGTTAAGTCTGTTTTATTTACGTTTTCGCGGCATCCAGGAATCCTCCAGGTCCGCATACTAAGGTACACGCGTTTGGGACGTTTACTACCCCCAATTCTTTCAACAAACTGTCGGACAACGTGCCACGTTTACCCTTCCACGTGCTTTCAGCTTCCGAAAGGATATGTGTAACTTTGAACCTGAAACGCGACGATATTTCGTACATAAAAAATGAGAATCAAAGTGAACAATCGTAGGAACCATTGATCAATGCACTCACTTCGGGTTTGTGGTAGCCTTTTCCAATTCTGCCACGTAGAACATGTTGTCTTCGTTTTTGTTGAAGATGAGAAGATTTATGGCTGTCCTGAAGAGTCCGAAAAATGATTAAAAATTACCAAAATGTTGAAGATTGCTGAATTATTAACAAGATTATATATTTGTTGCGAAAAATTAGATTTTAAATAACTTGGAGAGCAGGAAATCGTCATGGAAAATTGCTTATAAATCTCTCAAACTATAAAATTTTCTTTTTCAAGACTACTTTCCCTCGACTGAAAATAAAAATCAGTTCATCCCTATATTTCATTCCTGCAACTACGTAGACATTTCAGAATGAAACGACACGTCGTGCCAAAGATTTATCGCAGTCTAAAGGGAAATGTCTTGAACCATGCCAAGAATGCGCTCAGAATTAATTCAGATCTCCAAACATCCTTCACTTTGAACTGTAAGAAATATTACTACTGTGAATGTCACGAAAACCATAAGTTACTCTCGTTCAGACTTTAAGTAGTATTAAATCTTATAGAAAATTGTTAAATTTTGTTTTACAAAAGTGTTGTACGCTACTGTGTGTCCTCCGTGTACGTATATAGCAATGGAGACTTTTAAATATCAAACGCAAGAACTTTAGGTGACTATAAATCATTTTTTCAAAGCATCTGAGGTGAAAGCTGTCTTGGAGGGTTGAAATCTCAATGTTTGACTAGCATTTCAGCTAGCTTATTTAGGGGTGGAAATACGCCAATATCAATGCGTTCTTCTGAGGAAACTATCTACAATGCTACCAAAATTAGGGACATTAGTTCTCCAAGACAACTTACACCCGGAAGCCTCAACCAATTGTACTACTCAAAGTCTCTAAACCAACGCTAAGGGTTCTACGAAAGATGATGAAACTGAGGATAGAGTGCTTTTATGTGTTCAATACTCAGAACTTAAAAAGTGTTTAGAACTGAGGTATTCAGAACTTAAAACGCGATGAGAAAAGTTTGGAGCACACCCTTGTTCTACACCCTTCTAAGAATACTTTATAGATTAAATAGCGAGTTGCTAGTTGAAAGAACCCTAAGGTCGAGCAGTATTAATAAGCAGAAAATGGGATACTGACACACTCTGCCTGGCCAAGGCCCATTGGGCGACGCCAAGCATGGCGGTGAGGCCCGCGCCACCAGCGAGCAAGTGTACGACAGTGTAGCGACTGAAGTTTTCAACTACGAAGGCACCTACAGCATTGCTCATTAAGAACGTCTGGCCTATCTGAAGAGCGGTAGCGGACGGACTTAGCGCGCCGTTCGAGTACTTTTTGATTATCAAGCACAGGCAGTCGCACTTGTAATTCGGCGCCATGTTGTCGGGGTGAAGGCACGGTGGGACCGGTGTGTACATTCGCGATACTTCCGTCCCTGAAACAGAACGCCCCACATCGTTTCAAACATCCGGTTCAACTAATTTTGATTGCCTCCAAGAATCAATTGGTATTATTAAAAAAATTCATTTACAAGTATCATTCGGTACGTCCATTAGCACATCATGCAAATTAATGTAGATTATAGCTCTTCGCGGGTACCACAAAAAAAGAATGTATGATTGCATCGTGACAAGATTTAAACAAGATTAATTCGTGTTACATAGTGTGTCCCTTTTTTCATGGAACTAATTTCTTATGAAATATTCCAATTTTTCAAGTATAGTGAAAGTTAACAGAAAAGAATATACACCTTACGATGAACTGAAATTTATCTGATATTTATGGCATACCAAATTTTCAATTTGCACTTCATGTGTGCAACAGTTTTTAAATTAAATTCGTGCTTCCGGGGTGTACATTCATTCTGCACGTAATTGGAACAATTTGTATGGAAAATGGCACGTAATACCCACCCTTGATGGTCATTTTGAGTTCTATGTGCCTGCTAATAGGTACCACTTGCATGTAATTTTTCGCTCGAACCACTAACATGTGAACGAATTTATTGAGCGGTTTGTTCGCGACTACTTCGTACTCCTTGTACGTTCGAGTGTTCGCGTTTTTCTCTTTGGATATCGTTTGACTACCCTGCGACTTCCATATCTCCTTCTCTTGTTTCGGGAATGTAAAATCGATCTGCGCAACAACGAGAAGAGAATTCAGTGCTCTGAATATTTCCAAAAATTTCATTTAGCAAATGTATATTTAACACGTTTTATATAGGACCGATTTTTGGATACTTTCTGCTTTAGAATTAAATAGCTTTGCTTCTGGCATATACTTTACAACTTTTGCAATACTATAAAGACCATAATTATCAAGAAAAGAGTGTAGAGGAGTTTACATTACAAGTTTGCTTGCATTCTTCGTTTTACAACGAGAATTGCAAATGATTTGAACCCAAAATTCAGCGTATACGCTCCACGCAGCACGAAACGTGTTAAAATTTGTAAAAGCAGATTTTGGTTAGTAATCGAAACTATTTTCGTTCCAATTTGATCATAAGAAGCTTGTTATTAAATAAAGTTAAGTTTGATCGTGTCGTACGTCCATTGTGTTGAAATCCCTGACGCACACTGGTGGCCATTGTATTTTCGCTGTTAACTCCAGTTGATGGGTTATTATGTCGTTTTCAAACAGCAGTTTGAAGGCCAGCTTCGTGTTGCTTAGCATACTTAATTGATAGCTCACAGCTGGATAGTCACGCAACGTTTGGTAAAATAGAGTGATCGAGTTGGATGTCTGTTCCCAGTTAAGTTTGATGTTCGATAAGCCGCTGTCTGATAGGTTACCCTGGCTGATCGTACGAACTGGAACCGCTTTAATCGAAAGAGAAGATCATTTTAAATAAATTAGCGTGCCTTTCCGGACGTTAGCAACAGAAACTAGCTGTAGCTAACGTCTACCAGTAAGAAAATTTCGTTTTCAATAGGGAACTTGAGGGAAACATGCATTTCTCAGAAAATTGCGGTGGAATAAGTTTAACTCTCGTAATCTCTAATCAATTCTGATGTCCCCTCAGAGGACATCCGAGTGCAAAAGCTTAAGTCTTGAGACAAATACATTTCCCCAAAATTTCCTCAACCTGACTTATTTTTCTTAATTGGTACCCTTTCAACAGGATACAATTCTCCTATCTCAGGAACTAAATTCTGCAAATTTATTCCATAAAAAATGATTCAACGAGTAAAACGCTTCTCTTTCGTCGAATAACTTTTTTATGTCCGACAGACGTTCGGAATTTTCTTTTGAATAAAAATTCCGCGCGTGCCACCAACGCTTGTCTCTTTTATCAACGGCACAGAAAGAGAAATCGATCCCGCAGTAGGCCTCTACTCACTCGTGCAACTTCTTATCAAACTCAGCGTCGCTGGGGAACAATAGGTCGTTGTGGAGACAACGCTTTTGGTAGGCGACGATGTGCCGCCGCTCACGGATCCGCGGTTCAGCCTTCCCACCACGCATTTCTGAAGGATGCTCTGATAATTTACCCAAGCGTGCACCTGCAACGAACAGCCTATGTGGGTACGTATAAAATAATCGTCGATCAACGGTGGACAGCCTCCGTGATCCGGTTAAGCGTTGGACGGTGGCGAACTTACGCTGTCGAAAAGCTTGGTGGCGTCCTTACCGACACCTCTCATCAACTCGTTCACACCTCCTGGGTGGAAGTCCATGTAACGCGTTACGTTGAACACGATACCTGCGCGTGAAATATTGGCTATTAGAATTTAACGAGGCTTCTTAAATAGATATTTAACAGATGGAGCTACGAGCTCGATTATAGGAAACACGTAAATACCATCTGATGTTTCTTTTCATTGAGCTCAGACGACAAGTAAGACTAATCGCAGTTTCTTTTCTTCTTCATTGGAACGGGACAGGAATAGAGATTGATAGGTAGTAAGGAACGTTTACGATAAATAATGATTAAAAGGTACATGAGAATAGGATAAGAGAAATAAGAATTAATAGATGTTGTTAATAATTTATTTGGTATACCAGCGAAATGATGAAACGATACAATGAAGTATACAAAGTGGAACTCCATGTACTCTACGGAACTTTATGTACTTTATTATAAATTGATTGTTTTCTATTTTTCATATGATTTTGTAAACGTGAATGCTGATTATTGACTGTTTTGTATAATATTTACACAATGTAGCCGTGTTTTTACATTGTTTTGACATGTCGTTTGAACGTATAAAATTATACATGAGTTTTTTCGTATTTAGTACGTCATTATCCATAAGAAGTCATTATTACTATTCATGACATCGTGATTCGCTACATTACTCGTAAAAGAAAATCACATCGATTCAAGTATTCTATCGATCAAAATCAGAGGTATCAGAAGATCGATGAAAAAACTTCTCCACTTCCGCCATGTATTATTTTCATAGTGATTAATGTGCCAGAAAACTGATTACAGATGCTTCCTTTAAAAATAGACTTCTACGTAGTTAATCAATAACCGATTAATGTACGAAAACATTTACATTTAACATTTTTTTATACAAAAAACCAATAATAGATTTTATATTTCAGTCGTGCACGTTTTTTTTAACACTAGAAATAAACGCAATATAACTATACACTGTAAACTAAAAAATGAAAATGAAAATATGAGACATACATTTATAGTCAGAGGCAGAGCTACACATTTCTTACTGCAACTAAAAATAGGTAGTAAAATAAGGAATACGAAAGTTATGCAAACGTTTATTAGAATTAAATTATTAGAAAAGAGAGATAAGAAATTTGGCGAAGTTGATACTCCACTTTTAGTGGCCACGAAAAGAATGTTTGTCTTCGAAAATTTGCTGCTGTAGGCTATAGCCTAGCTAGCCTATTATAGAAACCCACCATTGTTCGTAGTGTAGACGAAAAGAAAGAGACTTTTAAGGGAGTTTTAGGGCCCACAAGTTCGACATCCGCGTTGATTGGGACAGTAACTAAGTCTATGATGTAGACGTGACCTTCCGTAAAGGGACCAAGAAAACTGGGTCCAAGTAAAGCGGTCACCATAAACTTTGTCACTGCAAAAGCAGGGAAATTGTCGTCGCAGGGTGAAAACACCCTGTCCAGAAAGAGAGAGAGTAAGAAGTAAATATTCTGAAGTTAACTGATGAATGCAATCATTTTAAAAGGTGTAGCTGTCCGCTGACTTCCGCTTCCACAAAGTGGCCACCGAGCCAAAAGAATTGCCCACTCCTGGCATAGGGAATTTCAATATTTCACAACTTTTGAAGGAAAAATAAGCTTCAATATATATTTTCCTCGTTAAACGGATAAAAGTCGGTTGAGTATGATGAATGAAGTGCGTCAATTCGACGCGTCCCGTAAAGCAAGCGTTAAAATAGTATTCTTCCTTTCGTTTCTTTGCACATAATGTGTACACACTTCCAGTAGCCACGGGAGTTATTCTGAATCATCGTTCGTTCAATACGGTGAATCGTACGCGATCGCAGATGAATACTGCGAGCGAATTTCATAGGTGGAATTAAAATAGCCAGGGCAGAGTTCGTGACGAGCATTCGGTAAATATTTGACTATTCAACGTCGCGCTGCGGACGAGGAAAGTAAATTTTAATCAAACTAAAAGCGGACGTTCCGCGCCGCCTGGTAGCTCGTATATATGTACGTACATAACCTATACGAGTCCTGGCCTCTGCCTTTCGTGACCACTGTTCATTTTCTCGACTACGAAGAAGACGTTTTTCCGCGATTGACCTACCCGTGGCATCGATTATCGCCTAATATAGAACTGGTACGCAAAGTATCCGTACAAATATCAATTTAATGTTAGCATCTCAATGGCGACTAGTTCCAACCAGCTGACGTGCTGAAAGTATTTTGTGTTATTTAGAAATATCGTTCCATACAATATTGTTTTCAATTTTAACATCACAGTAGATGCTAAAAATATTATTAGTATTATTTAGTATTTTTTAAAAATAGCATCGGTATTACTTATTCTTGAAAATATTTCAAGTCCACGTATGTATGTCACATAGAATTTGGATGGTGGGAGAGAGATTTAAATAGAGATTTTAATACGTGCAAATGATGTTTCTGTTATATAATGAAACTCGTCTAAATGAAACTTGATCGAGTTTAATTCCAGCTTAGTCTGGACGCTATTATCTTACTCCACTTCCAGCTGACTACGTAAAGGCACATTCGTCTAATTCCGTCATTACAAATCCCCTGGGGGATTCTATTTTTGCAAATCGCCCATAAATACCCAGATGGCTCGATCGATTTTTAGTATTTCTGAAGCGGTCAAATTAATAAGAGATTGCTGACTGATTGACCTCGAGCTTAAATGATTTACCTTCAGAATATCCTTCCATCAATAATATTAAGAGAATATACAATTATATGAACATTATATATTCCTTAAAATAATATAATAATTTTAAATTAGTGCGAGTTCCAATATCTACAATTTTCTATGAAAAATATCTCCATTAAACAATAAGCAATTATATTAAGGAACACTTGCGAACGGTAGCGAAGGTAGGATTACAGCAAAACCAATCGCCATTACCAGCAAACGAGATCGCTCTCCTCTACTGCAGTAATCGATTTTCGTTTCCTCGATTTAGTTTCAATTAAACGAGACATCCAAACACCCTTTGGCGCGCGGGCCGGGATCGACGAGTAATCTCGTTAGAGGAAATCGGGTTTCCCTGTTCGAGTAAACTGTTTCTGGGTCCGCGTATGAGTCAGCGATAAACAGTTTCCAAGTTAAATGGAAATTCTCGTGCTTCAGGAATTATAACCAGGAGAATTTAGGAGCTCGAATGCGTTTCGGGGTCGCCAGTTAAATGGAGCAGAAGTATTTATTTAATGGACTGTCATTTGATAATGAAACGTAACAAACTCGTATGCGAATGTATGTAATATTGCGAAATATTAAAACTTTACAAATTCGTGGGATAGTTTAGACTTATTCATTAGAAAATGATAAATTGAATCGCAGCGAAGCGAAGAAGAACAAAGAAACGTACGTCGTAAAAGAGAAATACGAGTTTACGTATTCAAATGTAGCTTCAAAAGCCTACATCCACAAGTGCGTATAAGTACGCATAAATATTTAAGAGGGTGCTTCAAAGGGTCTCCGCGCGACTCGAATTATCATACATTACCATGTTCCTCATTTTCTACCGAATCAAAGACACGAAACGCTTTTGAAAGTCTGTCTGAGTCGTGAAAAGAAAAAAAGAAAAGATTAGCAAATTTTTCAAAGACCATACCTCGAACAGCTACCCAAGCATCGTTTCGTTTGTTATGCCTGGCCAACTCGGACATGGTCACGACTCGTGGGACGCCACCAACCCCTGTTAAATCGACGCCAGAATTGCCCAGTCGAATCCAGTCCATCAAACTGTGGCCAGGTGCTAACGCCGTTTTATTTCTCGGATTGCCTGCGATTAATAACAAGAACAAACACTTGTTAACAACAGAGAATTGACAAATGATAATTGCTACAAAACAGGAAGAGAATTAGAATTTTGAAAAATTCTCGTCAACAATTCTGGATGTTTTATGCGAAAGAAAAATCAGCTCGTAATTTTTCACACAATCTCCTCTGTTTTTTTTAACTTATTATCCGTCTATCGTACTAATTGGATGTGTACAAAAGCACGAAATCTTATCTATGGGCATTGATAATACGAAAATGAAAACATATTCATCATTCAGCCCAAGCGTGCTGATTTATAGAGAATTTATTAATCGACAGACTTATTTTTACAGATCAATTGATCAACTTTTTGTTTATTCTTCCGTTATACTCGATAGAAAAATTATATTACACGCGATATCGAATTTTTTCGTACAGCGAACAAATATTTTTTATTGGAACGTGTTGTTTGCTTGGACGTAGGAATTGTAATCACTGAATTGATATGAAACAAATACACATTCGCATTCCACGTGTAGGTTGCAGCCATTACGATCAACGAAATTCAGCCAACACAGTGCAACATTTTCACTTTTTAATTCGAGCGTCGTCGAATTAAAAATATATTTAAAAATATTTAAAAATACGATGATACTTGATGAACGTGACTCGTGTGATGTTTGAATGTATTTTGACTGACAATACCTCTCAGGCGAGCAAACATCGTGGAGCATTTCGCGAAAGCTTCGTGTTAATCGAAGAACTCATTGCTTAACCTCTTTTGCTGCATAAAAATAAGTCAAATTAGTGGACACTTGTTACCTTAGTTACACGTCATTAGTCATTTGTTTCGCATTTTATCGAAGGACTATGACAGCCAAAATAATTGGTGAACCTACTCAATTCTACTTATTAATTTCACATAATCCATTAAAGACAAGAAGATTGTATTTCTACGATAATAAATTCTTGAAATAGTACAATCCTTCTTTAGATATAAAATAAAACTAGCTACTTGATGTCTTTAATGAGTTTCCATAATTAGACAATTTGTGTGACTTCGAAAATCGATACATTCACGGTCGAATTATCAAATTACTCGTCGATTCGATTAAAGCTTGCATTAATGACGCTTATCGATCGCACAGGGTGAACTTAGACGAAAATATAGCTCGCCGTATTTCCATACCAAGCTTAATTTCCAAATAAATTGAATGTACAAAAAATTCAATTTACTTCTTCGTTCGACCGAATAAATTCTATCAAAAGTGAAGCTTCTCTCAGTCTTTTGTCGATTATTATATTCGTCTGCCAAATAACCAAGTGCACCAGTCGAATTTCCGACTTTCACCTAGATTCGACCTCTCTTCACAGCCACCGCGTCGCCATATTGTCGAATTATCGATACCATCGTTAACCCTTGCACCCTGCGTACACACGCGAACGTGTGCAACCAGCTTGACGAGGCTCGAGAAACATAAGAGACGCAGCTAAGGAAGACTAAAACTGAATAGGCAATTAAATCGTTAATTACTGACCGTCCTGAATCTGCAAACCGAGACTCTGCGGAGACCCGTCGCCGTCCATGACGGAAACCAAAGACGCGCCGCAGCATCGTGGCATTTTCTCATCGAAACGTCACTGCCCGCAGACCTCTAATCATCCTCCTGCATAGAAATTGCATTGCGTTGAGAAACGAGCGTTTCAGAGAGGAGAAGCATTCGATTTGTTCACGCGAGAGATTTATTTCGCCCTGTGAGTCACGCTTTTCTTCCGAGAATTGAACTTACGACTGGACTGAAGAATATTTTAACTAGCAAACTGCGGTTTATTAATGATAGATACGAAGACTGGTTCTTTTTCTTGCGCTTTATGGCATTGTTAGCGCGTCTCACCGATTTGTGTTCATACTGCAATACTTTTTTTTATTTCTGCACAGTTTAGAGCGTTGTTAAATTAACGAAATGCTAGTTTCTTTTACTTGGTGCCTTTTCTAGGTCCAATTTGGGGTTTCGTTTGCTGAGAATAAAAATTGTTAATTGATGGTCGCGTGAAAAGTAGGACGCAGTAATTGTTACGAGTTGATTAATTGGTATCACAACAGTATGCAATGAAACGCAATAGTGCGATGATGTAACAACAAAAATTGTAGGTTGAAGCGATAAATGCGTAATACGGACAATATAAATTATATTGTGCAGACACGGTAGATAACACATATATAAATTATTTCAAAAATGAAAATGCAGGAAATAAATCATATGGTATCGTAGCAAAATAATTGAACAAAATTCGATAATTTATTTTTAAAGAAATATCAATAGCCATTTTGTATTTATGTTGAAGATATATAAGTAGTAATTTACTATTTAACCGTTCGATTAAGACGAATTAATTCGCCTTTATCGACCATCTTTACGAACGACATTCCCACTGGGAAATGAGTCAATTAATCAGCTTCATTGCGTGCATATTACGATGCAATGTAAACACGAACAGGAAAAAGCAATTTGCAGCTTTATCTGGCAGTGGCTTCGTTAAAATGATACATCCAAAGACCTTCGTTCGTTCTACTGCAACGCGTAAGCGATGAAATTACGAACCATTTTGAATTTGATCGTAAAACGTAAAAAGACGGACTGTAAACCGTGCACCAGGAAAATACACGTTTTACGTTCCGCGAAATGGATCGCGGAAAAATGCAATTTCATTACTGAAAAGGTATCCGAGTAATCGTGCAGGATTAAAGCGATCTCTCTGAAGAAGATAATAAAATTTTACGCGCGTATGACTGATAAAGTGAACAAGCGATGGAGGAGATAAAATCGAACAACAATAAAGTGCATCGATAAAAGAAACCAACTGTCTTCAAAATTTCAGTGAGTTACCGCAAAACTATATGTAATATCAACATATATTTAATTTTAACTCTGTATCTAAAAGCCAGATTAACTCGAGTCTATTACTCAAAACACTAAATTATAGACTGCTGTCTCTTTATTTTAAAGAATGCTGTGTACAACTTGATTCTGCAGAAGAATAGACTCGAGTTGACTTTCTTCGAGCTGTCTCGAGTCCATTGCAACGCTAAGAAAAAAAGTAACACTAATTCCAAAAACCATTTTCAACCTATATTTCAAGAAGTATCGAACCCAGGTTATCCGACTCTCAAACAAAGAACTGCGATGTTGAACGTAAAAAACCAATTTACAATAAAACCGCAACCCCTTTCCGCGGAAGCGTAAATTAATCCGCCCAAGGTGTCCCGTGTCAGAACCGCAAACGTTGCCCCAGCGAATGTAAACAACCTGGGCGAAAAAAAGCACTGGAAATTCGGGTAAGCAAGCACGCTGGCATAAATACGCGGAGGACGCTTGTCGAACCGCGGATGGAGCACTAGCGAGGGGTGAAAAACGCGAGCGAACTCTCGAGTAGCCATTGGAAGGGGTTGTGCAGCGAGAAATGGGAGAAACGGCGGGAACGCGTACCTGCACGAGGCTGTGGTGACGTCGAGAGTCGTCATATATCCGGACGAAAGCCTCGAGAACGGCGTCGAGCAACGAGCAGCAGTCGTCGATCGATTTTTATCCAGCCGAAACAATCCGCGTCTCCAACGGGGCCCTTTGTGTGGGAAGTCGCGGGATTTGTTAAGCGATCTACGACGCGCAACCGGAGGAGTCAGCCAAGGTGACACCTTTCAGGAGCCATCGCGGTCAGCGCTTCCGAACGACTGTTAAATGGAAGATTCGCGTCCTCGTCCAGTGTCCATTTAATAAATCCGCAGATTTGTAATTGGGGACGTTTAGTGCGTCGAGTTTCAGGCTCTTCAGAGTTTACGGTAAATTATATACACTTCTATCCATAAGTATCGAGACAGGTATCAAATATATATGTAATAACGTGGAAGAACTGAATTTAAGAAATACTTATGTGTGAGAAATTGGCAAATTGATTGTACTAAAATTGATAGCATTATTGCTACGCTATGTAGGTTTGTTAGAATACTTTATTTCGACTTGTACTCAACCCAAGGATTCGTACAATGTCTTCTTAGGCTGTTGGATTAAAGGACAACATAATAAATCCACAGAAGAAGTAAAGTAAAATTGATAGCTTGGCAATAATTATGTAAGCGTGTTAGAATACTTTATTTCGACTTGTGCTCAACCCTAGGGTTCGTACAATGCCTTCTTAGGCCTGACGTGTTAGCCTCGAGGACACCCCCAACGCTATGGCCCATCCGAATGTTCAAACAAAGCCCCAACGAAGAGCAGTGCCTTAAAGAAATGCACATGGCCATCTTCACCAGTTCATGCACCCGCTGCTATTCAATATTTCTAATATATACGAATTTCGCAAATACGTAAGTGTCCAGATACTTATGAACAGGAGTGCATATACATTCTAATCTAGTGGTCCAATTTATGTCCACTTCTTTCGCCCTCTAATCATCGCACTTAGCAAAACTACTCACGGTTAACGTAGTTAATAGCTGTCGCAGTTGCTACATAAAAAGATGCGTTACACTTATGCAGAGGGCGTTAGTTCTTCGGGGTTCGCACCGAGGCGAATCTCGAGCTCGTTGCGCGCCAGTTTACGTATGCATTTATGTCTGTCTCGTCATCTGCACGTCGTCGACCACTCGACAAGGCCAAGCAGAGTTGAAGAAGAAGGCCGTCGACGGGAAGCCGCGCTCGGAATCGCAGAACGCTGATTCAACCCTCGCGTCGCGGAGGAACCTCGCGGAGGAACCTCGCGGATGTGTACACGCGTAGTCAAGAGGAGAGATCTTGTGCCTCGTGGTATGATGTATCGCGTGTACAGCGACTGGTTGACAGAGAATGATTCACAGGTGTTAATCGACGCCGTACACTGAACCGCGAACAGGTTTCGGTGGAACGTGATCGCGGGAGAAGCAGCGAAACGTTGATCCCGCGTTGCTGGTGGACTGGAAGGTACTGCACCGAAACACGCGGACAGATATAGCCCTCGGACAGGTAGATCAATATAGTTGCTACGGCCTGCCTAACACGCAGGATCTCTCGCCAGTAAGCGCGTGGCTCTCTGTCCGCTGAGATCGACGGCTCTCCTCGCGATTCTCCGTTTCTTTCTCCCTTTTTCTTTGACTCTTTGATGACTAATTTAAAGGGTAGTTATTCATCATTGGTATACCAAGCTTCTGAGGCATGAATGACACGGAATCAGATGAAACCCGATGTTTACGTCGTCGACAAATGCTAGCTTTATTTTGGGACTTGATGTCTTGGCGTAAGGGTAACAGAGGGAATAATATTTATAGTAATTTAGAGGTCTTGTAGAGCGGTTCCTGAACTTTTTTTTAACGAATATTCTCAAGTTGGGTTTGGTACGAGTATGGTACACTATAAGAATTCACGTTATACGAGAATCTACCCCTAAATTCCACTTGTAAGATAGAGATTTTTCGCGCTTGGCCTTCTCGAACCTATCAGCGATAGAAAATTTCCATTTCGATGGAGAACTTCAGAGATACATGCGATTTTCAAAAAGTTGCGGTGGAATAAGTTCAACCTCCATGATGGCCCCTCAGAGGGGACATCCAAGTGATATGCTGGACTTGCGATGTTCCCTCAGAGGGGACAAGGGTGCGAAGGGTTACGGTGGAAACCCTTACTATAGAATGCGAAGAGGATTTGCGTACGTCTTAGAAACGTCAATGTTTACAATGGCACGAGAAACACATGACGTACGCGAGATGTCTGTGTATGTCAAGGGATTACCCCTCGAGGGACAGGTCAGATATACAGACAGTTTCGATTGTGGTTTTGGGGGTCAGAGTCGTCTTGAGATTGCCTCTAAGCGAGTATCGTATCTTCCTGTCGACTCAGGGATTTCATTTAATACCAGATCTTTCTTTCAATTTGGCTAGACACGTTTTCCAACTTGTATTTCCTAAAATATAAAATATATATCAAAGAGCATTTGTATACTGTATATTTTAAATATATTAGTTTAGAGGAATTAACAAAAATGAATGTAGTTCAACTAATATTTAAATAATGCTTCTAAAACTAGATAAATTAAATGTAAATTGAACTTATTATTGAATCACACGTTTATCAAAGCTAATTCGATATCATTTTTATTGATCTTCAACCCTTGCTGCAATTATAAAAATACCTACTCCGAGTCTGCGAGGCTGATAAAGAAATTCACGGTTAACTGGTGCGCTTGCGAGTACTTCAAACTTAATGACACACAATTTTACTAATTAGAGGAAACTTGATCTTGTCACGTTTAGCGTGAACAGTTTTCCAGACAAACGGGTAATTGTCTAGTTAACGCAGACCACGACAAAACACTGAATTTCAAGCGATACACGTCGCAATTCGAACCGACTCTTCGCAATTCTCGTACTTTTCGAAGATCCAGATACAATTTCCGAATCGTCCCAATATTTAAGCTTCGAGCAGAGTTTAAACAGAGGTTCGCTCTCGATCTTCGACTCGAAATCACGTTCTCCAATCTCGAACGAGTTCCGAAACGACTCTCCGCTGGATCGTCATAAATCAGAAATTCATGACATCCCTCTCGGCTCGTGAAAGACCGAATAACGTCGTTATCCTTTCGATCTTTGCCCAGCATGCGAGCCGTCGTCCCTCAAGAGTCGAGTCGTTCGAGGAAATGATCGGTTGATGTCCGGTAACCGAGAAAATTCGATTTCTCAATCGGAGATGCCTGTAGCTGAGATATTTCCATCGAAGACATTGATCTTCGACCGAAGAATTCCATTTTAGATATAAAATTCGCAAACGTTCAATTTTTGGTATTTGGGCGGAACAAGAAAGCAGTAAACTACTAAAAAGTACTAAAAAGTATTGATCCTTTGGACTTGGCTGCTCTCAGAAGTTAGCAATAGAAACTATTGCTAAAATAGCAATCTTCGAGCAAGATTTTAGCAATAATTTCTGTTGCTAACGTCTCCAGCGATAGAAAATTTTTATTTCAATAGAAAACTTGAGGGAAATGCATTTCTCAAAAAGTTGCGATGGAATAAGTTTAACTAATGCGATCACTGATCACTGCTGATGTCCCTTCAGAGGGAGGAAGTGCAAAGGGTTAAGAAAGTACTAAAAAGTACTAAGAAAGTATTAAACAAAAACAGTAAGCAAGTAATACGAAAGAATTTTTATTTTAACAATGCTTAAGGAAAAGCACGCAGTTCGAGTTTCAAATTTAACATGGTACAACGTAAATTTTCGCATATGTAGTAAAAAATATCGAGAAGATCCAAGCAGCCTTCAGAACACGCCATATGCAATGTGCGAGGGCTAAATATGATACGAAACTTCTGGTGCTGAAAAAACAAAATTGAGAACAGAAAAGTTCCAAAAATAAGAGCATACATCACGAGGAGTTTATTGATTCAAAAGAATCGAGATAAAAAGCAGACGTGGTACAGCAAACACTGTCTCGGTTATTAATTCGGCTTCTAAACACCCTGGAATTATAATTAATCGAACGATCAAAGAGGATTTCCACAATTTTGGGAATTAAATAGCGTAGCAACGATTCTTAACACTTTGAGCCCTGACCATTTTAATATTTCTTATTATTTTTCATTCTTATTCGACATATTGTCCAATTTTAAATCTAAGGGACGTCACTGACGCTCACAGGGCTCTGTACAAAGTGATGCAAGGCTCCAAAGTGTTAATCTAAACCATAAAATAATAGAAGAATAAAATATTTAAAAGTCAGAACTGGAACAGGACGTCTGATAAGAACGACAGACGTGTTTATCTGTGTACCATTCAGTGATGTTACGAGTACCACAACGACATCCACTGCCCCCGTATCGACGATTGAATAACACCGTTCTCATCGCGCGTTACTCATTGGCGGTGGCTCGCACACTAGCCGTGACCTCGACCATTAATCGACAACAGAACCTCTCGGCAGAAGTCACGACCGCGTCGATGAAAGCACGAGGAGGCTCCTCAGACGTGAATCGACGAGGGACCTTCAATCGCGATCAATATTCGACTAAACTCGCGTAGCCACGGACTTATAAATAGTGGAGAGCATCGAGTAGCTACGCGAAGTCATCGGGAGACGCTTCTGGTTTGCGAGCAGACAAGCTCGACTGGGTTTAGCGACTGAAACTGGTCGAACGTATCAGGCGAGATCGTTGGAAAGCGATCTTCGATCCTTCGAAGAGCCTCTGAGACCGTCTGTTACAGCAAGCTTGCTGGCGTTTGCAAAAACACTGATGGAAACTAATGGATCCCTGTGCGGTGGAGATCAGAATACCCCCTCAGTATCCTCTGCCTGTCGTAAGAGGCGACTAAAAGGGGGAAGAAAGGGTTAACGAAGACACAGGAAAGAGTAATGAATTTAGTTCGAGAAAGGAGTAAGAAATTTAATTCAGAAGAAGAATAATATAAATAGTTCCTAAATTAGCAAACGTATAAAAATGGTAATAGTTGTAAGAATCTTTTAAAAGGGATAAGAATGTAAATAGTATAATATGCAAGAGAGGAAGATAAACCAAAGGAGGGTACTACAGATTCTAAGATTTATATAGGAACGAATGGAAAAGACTGTTTTCCGTTGGGCAATATAAGGGTAGCCAACCCTTACAAACACCTCTTTCTAGTTTAGAGTGAAAGAAATAAATAAAGGAAAGGAAAGGAAAGCCATAGTAACATCGTTATTGCAACTGAGAACGTAGCAGATATCGTCGTCTTTCTTGCTTATTAATTTGGAGTTAAACCAGTTTGTAATCATTTAATCTCTGCGAGTAGTTTAAAAAGTGACCTCTAAAGAATAAATTGAGTTGTATATGCAACTACTCTCGATTTCTTTTCTGTTTCTGTTCGTGACTTTTTTTAACGAAGAATTCTTTAAACGATGTACGTTTGCAAGAGTTCGTTGTACGGATAATTAGCCTCGCTTTACGTTTCTTTCAACGTCTTACACTTATTATTCATAAGAATGAATTAACACGCTGCAACGGAGGTTACTGCAATGCGATTTAAATAAATGTTCGTGTAATGGCTTAAGAGAGAACGAAGGGGGAGGATCGATTGATTAGATCCCAGAACTGGGATAAAGCTCCTTTAACCAATTAAGATACAATGTAGATCGTTAAGTTTAATGCCCAATATGTCTGCTGCCTACGTAGGGAGTTTAAGTCCCACGCTAAATATATATTCGACTGATGCGTTCAAGTGCGTTAAACTCTATAGAATTTAAAGCTTAAGCTACTATTTGTTAACATTTTTGTTAATCTTATCGCTCAACTATTCTTGTGATCTTATTTTTTCTTGCTGCTGGAATTACTTTTTCGCTGTGTCGAATATTTAATCGTACATTCTTGCAGTATGAATTTTCAAACGAATTTTCATCGAGGATTACTAATTATCAATTGTACTTGAATAAATGAAGTCTTTACAGTGCATTTTTATAATACAAAATTGCTACTTTTTGTGGCGTATCTTATACACATGATGTCAACGCTTCTTGATCAACATAATCAATGTAAACGATCAGTGATAAATTATTTAATGGCTAAACAAGTTAGTAATATGTGACGTACAAATGTATTTGTCAACTATTCAAGCAAACGAATTCATGAAAACGAAAAAAGATACTTAAGATTCGAGAATCGATCAATGGCAAAAAAAACTCTTCTACTTGAAACGCAATAAAGATGTGGAGGTTTATGCAAATTCATGTTTTTATAAGCACAATTAACGAAGTAAGATTTAAATATTTGTCTCATTTTGGAATTATCATAACCAGCTACTTTTATTTCGACATTTCCAACATTTTTATACGTTGTAACGATAATTAATGCAATAAATTTCGAACGACCAATACGTCCTTCAATTCGAATATTCTGAATATTTTTGCATGCGGTAAACACAATTAATGAAGCGAAATCAAAGACCTACGTATGCTGCAATTTGAATATTTTCAATATCTCGCTCATTTGTTCGACGATGGCTTCGCTGCGGGGTCAAATGTCTTTAACCCTTTGCACTCGGATGTCTCCTCCGAGGAAACATCAATATTGATTAGCAATTACGGAGGTTAGACTTATTCCGCCGCAACTTTATCAAAAATGCATATTTCACTCAAGCTTTTTATTGAAATAGAAATTTTCTATCGCTGAGAGTCGTTAGCAGTAAAAACTATTGCTAAAATATTGCTAAAATACTGCCATTTTAGCCGTAGCTTCTATTTCTAGCGCCTGGAAAGGAGTCGAGTGCAAAGGGTTAATACGATTACGCTTAAGACGCTATGTCATCGTCACGAACACGTGTAATTCTTCCCACGCAAAATAAGACTTCTCCTCGGACGCTCCACTGCAAAAACGTGCAAGGGTTGCTGGAAGGCAGTGGTATAAAAAAAACCCGCGGAGCGCTGAGGGTTAAAATACCCCATGTAAATGCATAAACGTCCACGCAACCAGCTATCAGCTATCAACGCAACAAACTGCAGTCGCAATCTCCATCCAGCACCGATTCTCACTATCGGGACAGGACAGGGGACAGAATGGTCACGCCGAACGGCCCTGCCCTACCCTATCCTGACCCAATAATGCAAATCGGGAACGATCACCCCCAGGGCCGTCGCGTAGAGCGCCTCTGTGCAAAAGAAATTCAAGATTTGTAAACAACAAATCAATAAGTACCACGAAATAATTAATTTCAATTTAAAAACTGTTTATTATACAATATAAAATAAGAAATAAATCTATTGCCTTTTAGTTTCTAAATCTTATCCTTATTCTTGTCTACTAATTTCCTCTGTGCGGCAGAATTCGACACGAATTACGCGTAAACGATACAGCTCTGCAATGCGTGACGGATAATGCTGTCCTCTAAATGAGCACATTGGAATGAAGCATCTGATAACTAAATTAAAAATTATCTTAGAGACATGATGCATATACTTTATATAATAATACTTAACTTATATAAAATAAATACTTTAACTTATATAATATATTAATAGTACAAGGTGACATTTGCGAAAGCCACTGTAGTGGCGCATCGTAACACAAGATGACATCCGCGAGAGCCACTCTACAGTGCTACGAAGGCAGCACAGAAATTTTCGTGGCGATATGACGCCCCTTCGACGAAGCATCCTTGTGCAGGGCTCAACCTGCACAACTTACGCGATGGCCCTGATTATCCTTAACAAAAAAAACACAAAAAAAATAATATCCTTCAACGCGTCGATCCTCTCGTCGCTTAGTTTCTTCGTCGCCAACGGGTGAGACCGACTCTCACTATCGGGACAGGACAGGGGACAAAATGTACTCGCCGATCGGCCCTGCCCTGCCCTATCCTGACCCAATAATGCGAGCCGGGCATGATACCGTTCGAGAATCGATCGCTGCGGTGAATGGAGACCGTCTGGTCGGTGCTCGACGCGATTGGCGATGGGAAGGGGTTGAAAGGTGAATCGTAGCGATGCACGATGAAAAGATGAAGGGTGAATCCTCTTTGATGAAGCTTCTAGGTCTGGTTGCTCTTGATGGATCGTTCGCAGTTGTTTGGATCGAGTTTTAGGCACTTCTTCGGCGGTTTCTTTTCATTTCCCTCCCTTTCCACGTACTTCAGCATCGATTCGTTAACACTTTTGCGTCTGTGCTTGTTAGATCTCTTCAAGGATACCGACGCGCGTTCTCTCAGTTTGCTGCAACAACGACACCACTAAGTTTCTTGCTTTTTAGTTATTTACTAGTTGCTCGTGAAAGTATTCGAATACCTGCATTGGTTGTCGTGGGAATTGTAGTTAGTATTTGGAGGAATTTTGGTACGGTGTATGAAGAGTGAGGTGTTGTTCTTAATCTGGAGCAACGTTTTGAGATTTACAACGTGCGTCGTACACTTTCACGAGTCAATCTATACGAAAGGAATATCTGTTAAAAATTTGTAACACGGAGTCACGATATGATAACACATTCGTAGCTTTTCAATATCTTATTATAAATATAACGTTTCGACGTAATACAAGATACTCCTACTAGAAATTACAATGATTTTCAAAATGTCCAAAAGGGCACTTGTCGTCGAGGCTTAATTTTTGAACGACGTCGTTGTTGCAGCGATATAATTGAAAGAATAGTTCTTCTCTTTACACGTTTTATGGATGTAGCGCAATCGTTTCAGACAAAGTGACAAGGACAAATCGAGTTTCCCGGAGGAGTTGAGTCAAAGTTTTGACTAATGAACGAGGTTTGATTAATTTTAAACCGTGTTTAGCGGCAATTAATCAGCGTCGCAATTTGTTAGAGTGTCCGCCTGGATGCTGTTACGAACCTCGAAGGCGATTCGAGTTTCGAGAACTTGCGTGTCCGTTCGCAGAACTTCGCATCGATTTCTGCTCGTTTCCGAATTAGATCGCGAGCGTGGCTCGAGCCTCGTGCTAAAGAAAACGGAGCTGCTACGGCTTTATGATAGCGAAACTGGCCTGATAAGCGAAGGATAGACTGCGTGGAAGGAACGGAACATTGTACTTCCTGGCTGTCTACGCATAAAAAAAATACATGTATGGACAGAGAGAGAGCAAAAAGTGAAACATTCGACGAAAATCCAGGAAATTAATGCTCCACTTTTCAGTGGCCGTGGAAAAATTTCCTACCATAAAATATACCACAGTGCTATACCTTAGCTCAGTGTTCCCAAACTTTTCTAATCGCACTTTAAGTTCTGAACACTTAAGTTCTGAACACGTTTTAAGTATTTTGAAGCAACACCAGAGTAATTTCTGTTTTTAGTTATAATTCCTTTTCAAAGTTGCTTCAAAACGCATAAAAGCGGACATATTGTACTTTAACCCCAACTTCATAATCTTGGAACACTTGGCAATTGTTTCTGAAGCACCAGTGCTCCACGAAACTCAGTTTGGGAAACGCTGCCCTAGCAAGCTTATTCAGAAATCCGCCACTGCCACGTTAACTCACCGGTAGCAGAGCCTGACGAGGATGGTCCCGTTTCGCTGACTGCCCTCGGCTCCTGAAGTTGCTTCACTCGAGCCACTCCGCTGGGTAACAGCACCGCGTTCTTCGCCAGAAGACTGGTCGCCGACGAGGGTTTCACGTCGACCCTCTTCAATTTCTCCTCTATGTCCTTCGCCTCCGTTTCCTCCGATTTCCCTTGTTCCTGACTAGAATTCCTCCTCATCTTGCCTCGAGTCCCGCGTCCCCGTTTAGAGAAGCTAGTTTTATACAGTTTACGATCTCACAGCGTGAACCGACGCCATAGCGGCGCGTCGAATCTGAGGAAAGAGAGGAAATATCGTTGCACAGACTGGATCGTGTTCTTTGGAAATGAGTTGTGCTGCGAATGGACGATCAAACATTCTGTTATTGGATCCACGTTAAATTATGTACATGGTTTGGTATGGTGACTGGACTTTATTTTTAATGTTCCTCTTCTGTCCGCAGTTTTTATTTTGATAGGAGAATTCTACATCAGATGTGTACTGTGAATTGGTATGAATTAATTATAGGGACTATAAATCGTCATATGTAATCGTTTTCTATTTCAGTAGTAATTTATTTATAGTGGAAAAATTCGAAGCTTTCTTTTTTATTGTTACATAAAGGACTTGGCTCAATTCGTCGATGAAAATATAAAGAATCATATTAATGCTTCCACAGAAGTCGGTTATATACAACATTCTATAGAAATTCTTCTATTATTCTTAATTATTGTTATTTGAAGAAGTGTAAGATATATGGGAAATGAGGAGAGATAAGAATTTGAAAGAAATGGCTGACGAAGAAAGAAATTAAAGCGGAAATTACAAAAAGTACTAAGAGAAGTAAGAAAGAGTATACAACTTATGCATCGAATATACCATAGCGATAAAAAACGACCTCGGTATAACTGTTTTAACGATGAAAATAAAAGCTGAAAACATCTTTTAATGGTGGTACTTCAGCCACCGGAAGTCAGTGCCTGTGTATCTAGAATCACTGAGCAAATAGTTTTGTCACGCTCACTTAAATTTATCGCGGAACAGCACGCGTAATGCATAGCATTAAGGAATAACCGTGGTAAAAATTTAGAAAGCGAAACCAGCGAGGAACCATCGAGATGTTCGTATTACTTTCTCTGCGGTTTTTACGAGTAACAAAAACTTACGATCCTCGAACGATTTCCACTAAAAAGTACTTTACTTCTGTAAAAAAAAAATACATAAGTTTTCCTCTGCATATTTTCCTTTAGAAAAGAACTAGAAAAAATAGATTCGATTTGAAGAGTTATCAGAAAAAAAGTCAGCTGACGGAAATATATATAAATTGAAATAGCCTGCACTCGAGTGCGAACACAATGCAACGTTGGAACTAGTTCAATAAACCGATATCTGAAATACATCACGCGGCATTAAGCCTAAAAGCAGACGCAGAAAAAAGAAAAGGGAATACGCGGTGAAGCGAGATTGAAAACACGATGCGATGTAAATAAATTGCGCGATAATTCAACATTGTTATAATACTGATAATAAGTACACGCAATGAAATTATTTCGCGCGATAACGCGTAACTCTACACGTAAACAATACTGGATACAGATCGCATTATATAAGCGATTAAATAGTAATCGAACGTAATTAAAGAATGTTTGATACAACGTTCTTTCGGCTAGATAAACGTGTCGTACACATTACGATCGAATGAGTCATAACGTAATGAAATAACGACCGTTAATTCCGACTTGCAAGCTGCGGAACGTGTCGCAATGGAATAGAAGTTGCGAGAGGAGCGCGAAGAAAAACGGATGCGTATTTATTTCGCATAAATTTCCATCAACGGCGGCGATATCTTGCGAGTAAGCAGGTAAATTGACGGCAGAGGGGGAGATACGCGCGAACCTGGACGTACTCGATCGAAACTAATTTATGAAACCGCGTCAGACAGAGCAAGACCGACTCCTGTGAGGAAACATTAATAAAACAACGATGATCAACGTTGGCTGGTGATGGGAGCGAGAGAGACGAAGGGAGTGAAACGGAATGGCTGGTTCGAGGCGACACCCAAAATCGTTCTCCGTCCTCGGGACAATTCTGGAAATATTCCGACGAGTCGCTCGACGTGCCACGGGGATCTCGTGACGCGGTCGAAAGATAAAACCCAGAGATCGAAACGCGTGGACGGTGAAAACGCGGACGATGTCGCGGCGCGATGCCGCACGCTCGTGTTCTAACCTCAAAAAGGCGATCGTGAGCCGCATGTCAGGTCGGAAGACGTAGGAAACCAGTCTTCACTGCACTATACCGCTACGTCGTTAACTCGGCACGAGACGCGGCCAATAATAAAATCACCAAGGATAATGAGCGTTCTTTGTCGAGTGATAAGGAAGCAAGTGGCCGCAAAGTGACATTCACCCTGTCGTACACACACGCGCGCGCGCACATTGACGCCATGCCACCGCCCCCACCACCTCGTCTCTCATTCGCGAACGACCCGGCCGCCATCTGCTGGCCGCTGGCGAATCAACGCTCGCGAGAGTCTCTTTGAATCGTTCGAAACGCGTCCAGTGAAGTTATTATCGAGAGGTAAACCAGAAGAAAGCGGCGAAGAAAAGGGAGACGAAAAACGAGCAAACACGCGGTAAGACGAGAGAATCGTGACGCAGAGGCTTTGGGGGGGGTTTCGTCGCGCGACCGTGGTCGTAATTTTAAAAGGATTTAAGCGGAAAAACCGGGGAGGATCGTTCCGTTGGAACGTGTAGCAGATTATAATTTGAAACGGTTTATATAATGCGCTGGATTTTCTCTTTTCGTAAAATAATCGTTATATTCGATGATTAATTATATAACAGGAGATACCAGTGAATGGGAATACAAACAGTCGCGTCGCAAGTGTTTGCGTAGGCATTTAAAATTTCACGCCCGCACGGATGGAACGTGTGAAGATAAAACACTATCAAATTTTCAGAGCCATGTGTCGCTTGAAGTTATTTGTTTAATATATCGATCGTGGGTTAAAACGATCTGTCAATTGTGAGATAAAATTCACGTGAATCTTTTGATAATCGTAACTTTATTTGTCCAACAGCAACAGTTATCGATAGTACAAAAATCCTTCCTTAAATATGAAAGTGCAGTATGTTGTTCGCAAAAGCCAGATTGTTTGCGAGGTAAGCGATCGTTTAGAAGGACATTTAACGGGATCACGACTATCCATCTTTGCGTAAAACGCACCTTACGAAATGATTAATATCGCTCGCGAGTACATCATTTCCATCGCTACCTGGCGGCCATTTTACAGCCTATCCCCGACCCGCTAAATATCTCCCCGGCGCATAAAAGGTTGTAAGTCCCAGCCCGGCGAGCGACTATAGCGATTGCGCGGATTCTGTATAGTCGGTGTGCCGATGAAGGTGTAAGCTGTAAGCGGTGTCAGTCGAGTACGAGTGCCGGAAAAAGCGGCATCACGCGAGGCGCGATATTGCGCTGTCGATGATTTGTGACTTAAATTAGTTCCCTTTCAGTGAGGTGTCGGACGCTACTTATTTCCTTACCGACTCGCAGCAGGTTTCGCTGGCCGACTCGTTAAATAAATCACAATTGTAAGTACATCAAACCGACCCACGCTTTTACTCGCTCGACGCCCGTCGAGTGCCCGAAACACGTCCAAGTGTTCCTCAATTTTTCGTCTGAGGAAAAAAGAAAAGAAAACAGAAGAAGCCCCGTAGTTCGTCCTTCCACGTACGCGTTTAAAATTCACTGGACGCGTCGGTCGTAAATCATCCAGCGCTGGAACGAGAATTGTCAGTGACCGTTACACAAACAACTTCGTGACCATGGTCGGGTAACCGTGCCGGTTTAATCGAAAATCGTGCGACGAACCGTTTTTCGATAGCGGTATGACGACCGAAACGAGTCGTCGTGAGTCATAATATCGACGGGATAGGGAACTCTCTCCCCTGCGTGTTACGTGAACGACTTTAAACACGAGGCAGCGCTTCCAACCGGTGGAAAACGCCCGAGCGCAGCCCAGCCGTCTGAAATGCGGTACGAGTGATTTCCGGCCGGAGACGAACATTGTCAAACTCACATGGTATTGGTCTGATGGCCTTGACGCGTAACTCCTCGATTACATCATTATGAGTCCGTCTGCGTGGACTTGACGCTGGAACGATCGCGTCGCCCGCGTCCATTACAATCGGGAAAGAATTTTTACGTTAATTTAAAGAATCACGGGTGAACCGATGCTCGTGTCTCCGCGACTATTCGTAGCGCGCGCAATTAATCGATACACCTAGCCAGCGTATCCCATAAAAACACTGCGAGTTTCACCCGGCGAGATAACTCGCGGCGCAAGGTCAGCCGATTAATCGAGATTAACAATGGGGATGCTGTGCAGAAGTAGGAAAAGATAACGCGATCTACGCGATCCGACTGAACGTCAGTCATATGTATATATATATATATACATTTGGCGTGCACGATCTGGTGAAACGTGCTAGGAGGCGACACGATCTTCCTCTTCGACGATTCCAGCGAATTGAAACGAATTAGTTAGTTGTATACGCAATTATAATTCGTCTTCGCGTGTATTAAATTACTCGCTATTACGCGGTACGTTGGTGCGATGCCGGTGACCTCTTTCAACGACTATTAAACGACGTAATGACAGAACGTTGATACGATAAGTCGATTTTTTTTATCGGTGTAAAACATGGTGGTGGGAAGACATGTCGTGGAACGTCGGTCTCGCACGAATTTGGTGACCAGCGTTTCGCTTGAATCCTCTGGAAGTTTTTGAAGATTACGATGCGCGACACGCTGGACGATTGCGTTTTTCGTCGAGCATTCTGCTACTTCTAGGAGCGTTCGCTTCTTACGCCGGACGTGAACGCAACTTCGGACAATGGAAAAAGGTTCAGGGCGCGTCAGTCGTATCAATTCCCGCAGTGAATTCTGATCGAGCACCGTCTGCTTTCTGTTTATGTATCTCTTAACGATTTCTTTATTGTTTACACGAATCTTCTGAGAAGATTACTAAGCGCTAGAGTAACGTAATTTACAAAAATAAATGTTACTCAATGATGTAAGCGACAGATGAGAACAGAATCTGTTATATTATCGAAATGGTACGACTTTCCAATTTCAAAAAGTGCTGTTTTAAAGCACGAGAAAAGGTACAGTTACTCGTTCGATCACTTTCAGGAATTCCATAGTTTGTTTTACATACACACGTGTAATGTTTTGTTTTATTCATTTATTTATTTTTGTTGTATAGTTAATTATATGTGAACAACAAATATAAGTAAAAGTTTGTAGAATTTTCTGTCTACTTATTCCGAGATGATGATCAATGTTATTTTATACTTAATACAATTATTTATCCGTTATCCCTAATTATTGAATTAATAGGCTTTTATATCTTATGTTGCTATCCCTTGAGCATTGATTGAGAAATTATAGTTTTATTTTTATATTTGTTAAAATATATACATGCGAAGCATTGTGATATTAATGTATAACCTTTTGTTAAATAGATGTCAAATAAGCACAAGAACCAGAGTAAAAAGCAATCTGGCGGACAAATATTGAATGCAATGCATCGAATAGTTGAATTAATCGCCAGAGTGGTATTTCTGTTCATCGCGTACCTAAAGGGTCCTCCAGAATCTCAACCACCTATAAAGGATCTAACACTGTTACACAGTGCGACTACTTTAGCTTTCAAAATTCGAAATAAGCAGGTAAATTTGAGTCTTTACTCCCTCCCATTGTTACTCCAATCTACTTGTTTATGATGTTAATTTTATGGATGATAATTATAAGATTAGATATAAGTATTGACAAAATAACAAGATCTAAGATTAAGAATAATCACGATGTATCTGTTTATCTATCAATGAATACACCTTTCACCGATGTTACAAATCAGAATTTATGCTTACAGTTAACTTCAGAGGAGGTAGTTCGATCGTACATAGATAGGATAAAAGAAATTCAGCCAGTATTAAACTGTGTGGTGGAGGATCGTTTTGAGGATGCTCTCAAGGAGGCAAAGAAATGCGATGATTATCTAAAATCACCAAATGCTCCGTCGGCTGAAGTATTAGCCAAAGAGCAACCCTTCTTTGGCGTACCTTTTACAACAAAGGTGAATTTTATCTCACTAACAATAAGTGAGATATGTAGTGTATAAATGTATAGTCTAAAACAGTCAAACTGGTGTTATTTATTATCAAGATTTTGTGCTCTAGATCAAAGTTTAAAATTCACGATTAATTATCCCATACAGATTAGGGTAACAATCTAGTTACTAATCAAAAATAGAGTACAATCTTAAAAAGAAGTGACGTTTCACAAACTTGTATGATAATTTTTTGCAACATCAGATTGAGCATGTGATTGTTTTTGGACTATGGTTGCAACGATCTATTGCAACGATTTAGAATATATTTATAAGAGAGTAATCTATATGATCTACGATGATTAATGATTTTAAATCACGTGCCATAGTACTATTGCTTAACTCGGAAAAGACTGGAACGTCTAAAGATGCCAAGCAACTACATTGCATGAATTTATTAACATTGTTGAACGAAATGACCTAAGTCATTTTGTTTTTTTCTTCGTAGGATTGCATTAGCATAGCCAAGATGAAGCAAACAGCCGGTCTAACCGTTCGTAAAAACTCTCGAGCTGAAAACGACGCAGAAGTGATCAAACTAATGAGAGATGCAGGAGCCATTCCTATAGCGACCACAAACGTTTCAGAGTTGGCCATGTGGTGGGAAACTTCCAATTGCTTGTATGGAACCACAAAAAATCCTTACAATACCAGGCATATTGTAGGGGGATCGTCAGGTGGTGAAGGCTGTAT
The DNA here is from genome assembly GCA_963969225.1 of Xylocopa violacea. Taxonomy (NCBI): domain Eukaryota; kingdom Metazoa; phylum Arthropoda; class Insecta; order Hymenoptera; family Apidae; genus Xylocopa; species Xylocopa violacea. The sequence continues at coordinate 23,924,001 of CAXAJV010000008.1, forward strand.
ACAAGCAGCAGCTGGTTCACCATTGGGGATAGGATCAGATATTGGTGGCTCTATTCGTATGCCAAGTTTTTTCAATGGAATTTTTGGACACAAGCCTTCCACAGGTATAGTTTCAAACGACGGTCAATATCCGAGCGCACAAAGCGAAGACCAAGACCGATTGCTTGCGATTGGACCCATGTGCAGATACGCACAAGACCTACTTCCCACTATGAAGATTCTTGCAAATAAGAACGAAGATAAATTGCGTTTAAGCGAGAAAGTGGACATCACGAAACTAAAGGTACTTGCTAATGGTGTTCGTAAAGCCTCGAGTATTTGAAGTCGCTTAAATTCAAGTAACTTGAAAACACTTTACCAATGTGAGGCTATTATTTTACTTCGTTTGTACTTGTAACGAACATTTATTTTGATTCAGTTCTATTATATGGAAGACGACGGCGGTCAACACTTGATGTCTCCTGTGGAACCTGAAATAAAGGAATCCATGAGAAAAGTGGTTCGTTATTTAGAGAAGGCACATAAAATCAAAGCGACCGAACTCAACATTAGGAAGCTTAAAAAGAGCATTGCGCTTTGGATGGCGAACATGAGTTGTAAAGACGAGAAAGATTTCACATACGAATTATCGAACAGAAACGGTCACATAAATCTGTGGTGGGAGTTCTTTAAATGGATGATATTCATGAGTAATCATACACTAATAGCTCTTCTTACTGCCACATTCGAAAGATTTGCTGTGAAACATGGAAGCGACGAACACAATAAACTGATACAAGAAAGTAGGGACCTTTATCGAGAATTTCAGGTACGATTCTTGAACGAATTGCGTTCAAATTAATGAATTACGTCAATGAAATTTGCTGCCTTTTTTTTTATAAAATTATTATTGGTACAATACTGTAAATTGATAAGTGCCCATAATGTAACTCATCAGGGTTGGAATTGGCTCCTATCTTCTCCGTCTTCCGCTCTTACTATCGCATTGCGGATCTGTACTCTTTATTAAAATAGACGTGATTTCTTTCTCGAATATCTCGTGCGAACTGGTCAGACTTCTCAGGTTATCACGTGTTATTTCTAATAAGTAGCAGAAGAATTATCGCTCTGCATGCAGAATGACATTTTTTCTATTCAAATACATAGTAAAGAGTTTTTTGTTTACTTTTATAAATCTGTTTCTACTTTGTAGTTGTATTCACGCGACGAGAAAAATTGAGTGATTGAACTTAAAGCATGTATCCTTTCTTCTTTTTCCAAAGACTATATACTTGGGTATTAATTTTATTCGATTTCTAAATAGTCTCTATTTCAATAGGATATATTGGGTGAGGATGGTGTGTTCCTATATCCAACGCATCCTACCGCGGCGCCATTGCATAACGAACCACTGATCAAACCATTCAACTTTTCATACACTGCTATTATTAATGTCTTGGGTTTACCCTCTACTGCCTGCCCGTTAGGCCTGAATAAGCAAGGACTTCCTATTGGTATACAGGTATGAATTTTACACATCAACGTTAACCTTTTGTAATGCAGTAGTATATAGATTTATGAGATCAGTCATTTGAGTTACTGCTCGAGAAGCAAAAGGTGGTACCGCTTTTTCATACATCCACGTGAATGAGAAGAAAAAGTGAAAGGATTGATTTCTAGTATTGTACTGTTCATTTCTTGAAAGATAGGATAGTTCAGTAAAATTTCATGGAACTACTGTACTCCAAGGGGTTGCTGAAACAAAGTACTGTAATAATTCTTTTTAATGTCGCACAATTGCATCTACCACAGGTTGTCGGTGGCCTATATCAAGATCGCTTGACAATAGCCGTTGCCGAAGAATTGGAACGAGGATTTGGAGGTTGGGTACCTCCCGCTATTGTAGCTTGATACATCTGCCTCATAAACAATTACCCAATGTATGATAAGATGCATAATATCTTTTTTTTTTAATCACATCCTGCCATTGTTTTTTTTCGAGAACTAATTTACATTCGTATAATTCGTACCGGAAAGTCGTAAAGTACAAAAACTCGTATTCAGAAAGTAGATATCCGTGTTTCAAATGTTCCAAAAAAATGTTTCGCGAGAAACATTGAGAAAAAAGGGACTGACATTTCTTATGAGAAGTATGAAATTTTTCGTATCGATTCCAACGATCGATCATAAATAAACTAAGTTTCGCCGAATCGCGCGAAATCATGCGTTCAGACTAATATAACGCATAGTTTTCGTAATTATATATATATTATACATATATATATATTTATTTATAAATTGGTGTTATAAAGGATTCTTTTTTTTTAAAGAATCTTGTTCAAAGAATTAATAATGTTTGTACATAAGTAAATTACTACACTGTATTTGAGTACCGTTTTTATATACCTCATCATAGATCTCTGTGTAGGATTTTCTATTTTCATACGAATCAAGAGAACGAAAAAAGGGAGAATGTGTCGATGAAAGGTAGGGAGAGAAAGAGAGAGTGCGTGAAAGAGAGAAAAAGGGGTTATATATGGTAGCAGGGTGCTTTCGGTAATGTGATAAAGTATTAATGGTTTTATGTTTATAATGTGTATTGATGTTAAAATCGTATACATATATATTTTATGTACTAAATAAATAAATTTTTATTCCACTATTGTACCACAATTTCTGTTAATTTACGTTCAACTACGTGTATAAAAAAGAATTTCTATATTTCTAAAAAAAAATTTGTTTCTTTTAAAAATGAAAAATTTTTGTTGGTAAATGCAAATTTTAATTCCTAACTTTAGTAGTAACTTTGTTCTGAATACAAAATAGAACAAAATGTATATTAAGGCCACTAAAAAAAGAATATGCTATCATAAATATGTCTCTTTCATCGTGCCTAAAATTCTAAGTACGTTATGCGCTTTATCGACGTATGCAATACGAGATAAGAGATCTTCGATTCCATGATACGTTTGATATGAATAAATAATTTAATACATATTTACAATACTAATACGAATTTTTCGTCACAAAAACCCTTTAAAAAAATGCGAGTGATCGATGTATGAATTTCATACAGGTAGAAGGAATTTTTAACCATGTTCATAGCTATAAATTTAGGTTCGAAATTGTGTAAGTACTCGTTAAAAATTATAAAACTACTTGTAAATATCGTTATTACGCGTGATTACACAGAGGAACGTAAAAGTTGTTCGAGCAACGTTTTTACTTTTGCTACGAACTATAGTAGAAATATGTAAGTATTTTCAGGATATACTATTTTTTTAGTACTATTAGCAGTAAGTTTGTAAGGTACATTATTATTGTCAATTTATGCATCACCTGTCTGATGTATAATGATAGCAGATAATGAAAAATTGCTATAAAAAAAGAGAATTCAACTTCTACAATAAAGTGTGCTTTAAAAAGGGGAGAAACTTGTGAATTAAATTTCTTAAGTTTTCTATTCATATCTAAACGATGGTCTGATTCGTCTGAAGACAGTCTTTTGTTTACAAAAAAGGACGAAAGCCTCGTTAACGTTTAAATACGTATTAAAAATAATGTATACCATATCACAATATATCTCTTACAGTCTACAGAATACAAATTTGTTTCAGGGAACCTATTGAACCTTACTGATCCTAAACCTAGCGGCAACATTTGATTCGATCATAACTAAAATCAAAGTCAACGCTACTCACGTAAGTACTGAATCAATTTGTTTCCACCTAACAGCAGGAGAGAATCAACATTACGTTATGAGATTCGTTTCTTCCGAGGGAGAATCGATCTTACCTGTGTCGATCAAAAAATTCTCCGATTTGTTATCTAACGAGTTATCCTTACTGTCGTCGCTATCCGGCCTGTTCGAAATCTCATATCCGTTTGAGTTCCTTTCGGATTGCAACCCTAACAATTTATCTTCCGCGTCTTTGTACCCTTCTCTTTTCTCATCGAAGTAGTCGATGTTACCATTGTTCAACATTTTCTCGGTACTTCTACGATAAGAATCTTCGTCTTCTTTTATCGTTCTACTGTCTCTCCTGTTTTCTCTTCTCTCCTCGTGACTATTAGCGCGGTTAATTAGGTTCAATTCAACGTTTGTCCCTCCGTCTTTCTTCGTAGACTGATTCTTCGCAGAATTACCAAAGGGATTGAAGAATCGCCTACCGTTCTCTTTATTCACGCCATTGTTCGATTTCACGGTGTCCGCTTCGTTCCTTTTGTGGTTCTCTATGTCCCTGGACTCGAATTTGTTATCAGAGAGCTGCTCCGCGTTCTCAGTTTGTTCTTTCTCCTTCTTTATCGCTGCCAGTTCGGCTTCTTTCATCGCTGAATGAATGACTGGCTCGGCCCATAGTCCTGGATTAAATGCTGGTCCCGTGCCACCCAGTTCCGCTGGCAGAATGTCAGTGGGCAGGTGTTCGTGTAGAGTACTCAGATTGTTCCCATGCAAGTAGATCTGGAAACAACAGTTAGACGTACATTGTTCCACCTTTACCAAAAGCATGATTTAAAAACATAAATTTAGAAGTATTACGTTTACAAAAATCGTTTAGTCCATGAATAATTTCAGATAATCAAGTTAGCTGAATCACTCTGTATATAGTCTGTTGCATTACGAGTTCCTCGAAGGAACAAAGCTTTATTATCAAACAGTGATTCTTATGATACAACCCTCCTCTTCGAGATTAAACAAACATTCATTTAGACGAATTAATTATTCACGCTTTGTGCAAACATCTAAAGTTATCTTTCGGTCAATATTTAACTCCCGGTATCTACAAGCATGTGTGCAAAAGCGTTCGAATTCTTTTTTTCTTAAGCTATTATATACGCAATTAGAATCTTTGTCTTGTAACAATTAGTAGTCGCGCTTGTTCAGTCTTAATTGGCGCAATTACAACCTATCTTAATCTACGCAACCGTATTGCTACTTACTACTTACAACATATTTAGTGCATATTATTTAGTATTACTTTCCTCGATTTTATCACTCTTCTAATTGTATGACTTCATACAATTTTACCCTGCATTTTAAACTGATAACCGAAGTTAAGAGTATTACTCTAATGGTAGCATAAATATGTCTATGAATAAAGATGTTCGTTCTCGTAATATATTACAAAATAGAATGTCGTGAAGACGTTCAACGATATCCAAAGATATCTGCCACGATATCTGAAATAAACCATCTCTGGTGTCTTTAAAACGACCACACCACGTCCCATCAATACATACGGACCAAAAATAGAGTCACAGCGGATGTCGTAAAACATCTTGTGCTATTTGAGTACTCTCCTTTTAAGTTAAAATATCCTATCGATCTATTCTTCATTTTTAATAACATTTTAAAACCGATTCACAGTTATAGAACCTAGCTTTTCCACACATGAAAGAAAGAGTTGGCTAAAACAGTTGAAACGCCAAGAAACGCAGCACGATGTTAAAATATCATCCAACGCTTTGTTCATCGGCAGTTTCGCCTTACTTTGTTTCGGGTTTTTTCGTCCAAGAAAGGTTTCACGAGGGCCAATGTGGCTTGGACGTAAAGCGGCGCAGACAGGAAGTGTATAGCTTTGAATCTAGCCGGAAATCGTCCCCGAAGAGCGGCTATTAGGTTTCGTAGCGCTGCTGCGCCCAAGGCACCGCCCTGCCGTAAAGAGAATCCGCTCCAATCTACCACAGCCACGAAACCGGATTGCTAGGAAGAAACAAAAAGCAGAAAAAAATAGAACGCTCAGAGCTAGAGAGCCGGCCGGGAGATCTTTGCTCTTTAAATAATTCCACACTGTGTGTTCGAGGCTTATAAGTACACGAAGCTATTGGCCGCTGCGTCGTACCTGATTCCTTGGGTCTTGTATGAGAATCTCGAGAACCAGAAACAAAGCTCGTTGAACCGATAACGCTGGTACCGCGATTGGATCCCACTGTGAGGCTAAAATAACGAGCACGCATCTCCCTTTTCTGAAAACGAAGTTCAAACAATATACTACAATATGCTGCGAGCATACGCACGAATTTGTTTGCTCTCTTAAAATCACATACAATAATATAACGGCAAATGAACTCGAACATCGAACGCGATACCGTTTGCTCGTTGTCGCGAGACAGATATTCTAACTTACAATGCAATATATTATTTACAAAACATTACATCACGAAATCTAGCGAACTTCGTGTGAATAAATAGATAAGAAGTTATTAAATGCACATTTGTTTTATAATCATCGCTTATGACTCAAAGGTTGATACAACGTTAATGATATCTTTGAACGAGACACCACAAAAAGGCGGTCGTTCGGTGCAATTACATCAACAATTACGAAAATTAGTTAGTGTGCGACCTTGCATATGTCATTCTTACTGTAAAGCGTCGTAATCTATATTACAAACAATTGCAAAAATAGTTGCAAGTAACTTCGTTTATCTCGAAACAAGTGTTGATATAAAGAAGTCGAATAAAACAATGCCTCGAGTTCTTCAATTGGAACGGAAATGAATAGTGCGCGCGTGCACTTCAAACTGTTACCTGTCGCGCGCAGGAAGTACACCCGGTATTCCAGCTCGCAACGCTCGCTGCAAGGCTGGATCCCTGGCCGTCAGATTCCCGAAGATATCTTGCCGATGAGCTACTTGCGCCTGATAAGCGGCTATCAGGGCGGCAGCCTGTTCCGTGCGATATTTCCGGGCCAACAGGAAACGCGTAATATATTCGTCCGTGCAGTGCTTCAAGTCTGTGGAGCAAAAGAGACCGGTCATTGTAATGCGTCGCGTGAAAAAAAAAAAAAGAGAAAACCAGAAATAACCGGCACAGGAAGCCACACGAACGCGGACATTGTGCCGGAAATTCGTGATTCGACGCGTGGAAAACGAATCGCCACTAGGCGAAGGTTGGTTTGCTTGCTCGAAACGGGACGGTGGTTTACTATCGCTAACGGGACCGGTTGAACGAAAAATACGAGTCCCCCAATGTCTTGGTCGCATATTTCTCATTCATTTCGATTGGGCAAAAAATGGTTCGAGGCTGAATCTTTTCGAAGCTTCATCCTAATCACTATTCATCCTAAAATATGCAAAAATTCTTTTAAAAAAGAAGGTACAGCTATTACTCTACAAACTTTTGCCTGATAGCGTACACGTGTACTTATTTATTTACGTTATGCTTTCAAAAAGAGAATAGAAATGAGTTTCAATAGTCGGTTCCGATCGAAAATAATGAAAGCAATGGGAGATCTCGAGCGTGGCGAATGAACCCTTTCTTACCTACATCCGGCATTTCACGCAATATCGCTCGGACAGTTTTAATAGCCAGCTTCTTGTCACGTTTGTCAAATCTGGCCTCCTCCTCGTAAATACTCCGCGCCAGAGCAGGGCTTACATGACCTCTCGTCGTGTCCCACATGTACTCGCAATACTCGGACATTTTGCGAAACTCCTCTCTCTTATCGGAGATCTGAAACAAACGATCGATCTCATCGCAACATTCGATTACAACAATAATGAATCGCACGATTGCGTGATTCGACGAATTTTTCGCACCATCAATGAATTGCCACTTATAACCCAGTGTTTTATTATCCAATAAATAGCGCCTTGTACTTGCAGCGGTATGAAGTGTCTTGTAAACACAGAAGATATTCTGAACAGACACTCCCAGAAAATAAATGTACCTAATACAAACGAAGTTTATCTCCGAGCGTGTCTTCTCGAACAAAAATAACCAATAAGCGTCGGCAGTGCTTGCTAATTGATACATTAGACACGTGTAAAAAATAGAGGCGACTACTATTAGCGAAACGTTCGCATGGAAAAATGAATAATTTTCCAGTTTTTTCACTTTCCCCCTCGTACTCTTTCGCGTCGTCGTTGTTTACGATATAAACTTTCTATTAAAACTGGCAGACGAATCGCAAGGTTAATTAGGAAGGTATCAAACAAGGCATTGCCGTATACCGGGAATGACTCATTTCTAGGTGAAACACCGCTTTGTGAGACGCAACACATCTCGCTTGGGAGAACAGCAACCGGTTCGTGTAACTGCTCATCGAGACTTTTACTTCGATCACGCAGTCTCCATAAAATCGTTCGCGAATGATTAATCGTTTCGAATTTATTTTCCACGACGCGAATTCATCGCGGATCTCCACGAGACAATGTTCTCGCAGATGCGATCAATTTTTGCAACGAACGATTAGTACGCGTAATTTAACACGTCGGACACAATACGAATCGAACATATGCCAATGAGCACCTTGTACCCGCATTGTATTTACTGCATGTTATTAAATAATAGAGTACATAATTTGTTTGCGCGATGCGCGTCGGTAATAATCATTTTTTAGTACTTTTTTACCGACGCGAAACAGGATCGATAGTGTCAGGTTTCGGTTATTCTCGGTTCAAATTTCCTGCAAGTCGCTCGAATCCTTTGCGAATGCATGCAATTATTTTAATTGCAACGTGCGCGACTATAGTACAAACTATACGCAATTAAGTACATACAGTGCTCGTTTTCAGTATTGCAGAACGTTAATTTTAGCTTTCCGCAAAATCCAGGAAAGGTCGTTACGTTCGTCGCAAGTTGCGGCATTGTTTTCGGCGTGAAGCACTGGACACGAAGTCTGGTCGCGTACACCATTTTGTCATATGACATTTTTTTTTTTCCGAAACTCACTCGTACACGAGACTCGTGTAACATAACTATGCGTCACGGTTCGCAAAAACAGTTACAGTTTCGCTGCGAGGTAAACGATAACGCACTGAATGGTAAAAACTGGTATCGCAAACTGTTACCTTTCGAGACTGAACTTACGTGGAATATTTCGAGAGATCGACGAACACTTCGATGTATTGTAAGTTACACTTTTGCCCTTTTTCGTATCCTTCGTCACTGTTTCGACTGCTCACTGTGCGCGCGATATTTCAATACGATGTTGGCGTATTTTCACGAAAACGAAACTACACTGCGTCGCGGAATACTTGAAGAACACTGCAGGATCGATGTGCTGCGGTATTAAGTAATTTCGGTCGAAAGTCGTAAACGAAGGAGACAAAGGACTCGCACATCGGAGGAGCCTCGTTGCTCGAACGGTCACGAGCGAACGGCGCGCAATGAAGTCGCCTGTTGCGATTCGCTCGAAAGTGTTAGAGCAATGGGAAACAAAGGAGCGAGAGAGACTCTCAAGGAGAGACGAGAAGGAGAAGGAAAAGCATCGGCCACGGTGTAACGATGGACTTGAGACGCGTCCAGTCAGTTCAAACACGCGCACCAATATTTTAGAAACTTGGAACATTGGAATGTTGAATTTTTTTTACAATCTCTGCTACGAAAACTACATTTAATCACGCAACTTTAAAACGCTCAACGTTCTCGCAGTTTTTAAATCGCTTTTCAAACTCGTTTCAATTGTTGTGCTTTTTAATTTTCAAATTGAAATTTGAAACAATGTTCCAGCAGGTACAACTGTTTACATTATGCAATTAATGGAGAGATAACAGAGAAAAAAGGAAAAATAGAGTACCCATCGCTACTTCGGCGGAATTGAAAAAAAATATAAAGGAGCAATAGGTTGGAGAGAGACGAGTATAGCTCGGTTACGTTCGAACGTGAAAAGGATGGATATCGGTAGAAAGAGAGAAAGAATAACCTGTACTGAAATCGTATGAGAGAGAGAAAGGTGGACGACGAGCTGGAAAGGGACGGTGCGAGAACTGGGATAGAAAGGAAAAAGTAACGTGTGCGGCAGAGATAAAACGCTGACAGAGAGGGAAAAAGGACGATCACGAAGGCAGAAGTGAAATGAATACAGAGAAAGACGGACGAAGCCGGTTACCGGTACGGCTGAGTCACCGATCGTTCTTGTTGCGCTATCAGGTAAAACTGTCCCTCAAAAAATGCGAGCATCCACTAGTAAAATATATAGAAAGTGCTGGCAGGTGCGTAAAATTAGATTACATAATTTTATAATAGTAAACAATAGTTAAACGATAGCCTCTTATTTTGAAAAGGAGTTTTGTAACATGTTTCTTTTGTTTTCTTTATCAACTAACAACGCGTATAATGTAACACAAAAGTGTATGATTAATAATGAAATAATTTTCCAGAGAAGATTACTCGATTCACGTATTTTCGATGATCGAAAGGACTATACCTATTTCTCCCTAACATCAGCGATAAGTAGCGAAGATTTTTCTGGACATACACAAGCAGATACTTGTTCTGTTTAAAGGCAGTAACTCTGTGCAGAATAATGCAATGGTCTGAAATTTATTGTCTTACGATATCTGAATTTGTCTGTCAGGATAATCGCAAATTAAAGCACACGAACGTATGCATTCGTGGACGATAATTTAACGATTAGCCCCAGTTTCTTCGTCGCACATCTGTGTCCGAGGTTTCTGAGAAAAATTAATCGAGCAGATGCCTCACGTCCGGTTTTTGTCAGTCCGGTTGAACGCAACACTACGGAAACCAAAGAACCCGACTATTTTTTTCTTCGCACGAGTATCCGCAAATTATCCTCACCTTTATATTATCGCACGAAACTTTTCCTTCAGATGTATATAAAAACTTATCCCTTTCGAGAGTTTATCGCGAGAAGCAAGCAAATGATTTGCGTAAAAAAAAGACCAGGTTCGTGTCGGTATCATCGCGAAACGGATGGTCGCAATTTACGTTGCAAGCAACTTGTCGAGTCATGTAATTATTTAAAGTAATACTTTGGCGTTGTTTTTTGTATCTCGTCTGTTTTGATACGTTTGGAATCTTCGCGCCGATAATAGACCATTCAGGTCATTACGAAAGAACTTCTTACGACATTCGTGCTACATAAAAAATACGCATGAGGTAGCAAAAACCGCAATAATAAACAAATTCCAGCTGCTGGTAGTCGTTAGAGTCTTAACGCGTACTGGTATCTCAATCTATCCTGTACACCTTCCAAATACTTTATTTTCCCTCTGTAAAGCATACAGACATTTTAATGACATTTTAATAGTGGATAAAAATCCTAAAACTCCAAAACAGCCTTCCATCTTGTCCTAAAATGCTGTGTAGACAATGATTTTGCAACGATCGCGATGAATCATGGTTCAATGGCGCAAAATTGCATCACAAGCATTCACGACGATTAACGATCGGCAATTGTTGCAAGCATACCGATGCACAATTGATATTTCGTATGAAAACGATGCGCAAAGACGCTACTACGGAACGCCCTCTTGGGAGCAAGCGGTTGGATGATTGAAACGCCGCTATATATCCGATAGAGGAGGAAAATCTTGTTTTATGGCGCGAAACCATTCAATTCTTCCATCGATCGATTGTGCCAAGGACGAAGTGTAACGATATCGTGCTTTAGATTAAGTACCGTAAATCCACGGTCGTTGGGCAGTTGAAACTCTACCGTGATACATTTCAAATTAGCCAAATTTGCAATTAAAAGTAATACGAGCAGCATGTATTTTTAACTTCATGTAAAAATGAGTTATGGCTGTCGATTTATAACGCAACAATATTACGATCGCGTGTGTAATATTTCCAGTAAAATGTAAGGAAAATAAAATAGATTTATCTGAAGAAAATAATCAATTACGTTTTTGCGGATAATCCGTGTTATTTTTAGAGTTTGAAGTAAATGTGTCCTAAGATAAAGATTTATAACGTGGTATTCAATGTTTAATAATTGAAATTGAGTGCTGTTATAACAAGAGAACAATAGTCCTTCAATATATATATAAGCGCCATATTCAATTGAGTCTAATAAAACGATTAACTTACGTGTCTGAAAGAGCTCGCAAGTACTCTCAACTTTGAGATCACTTAATTATGCGAAACAGCAGAAATCAAATTGTGCAACATATATTATGCACACGCTATACATATGTATTTAAATATTATTTAAATATTAAAGGAATTCTGTCCACGTTGTAACGATTACTGCAACCAATAATCCACCTTTGACCATCATAAAAAAATATTAAATCTTAATATTGATAGACTTTGATATTGTACAATCAATAACACTACTGTTTTAAATTTTTGCATTCAAAATTACGAACAGATAACCTCATACTTCAATCGACTAGATAACCTTACATTTCGATTGACCGTTGCAAAATGTAACAGCAATACGTTTAATAACCGATCATGGCGTTTTGAAACAGCGACATATATAAGTTACTATTTTTTTTTGCGGTACACCGTGCGTTTGTCTGCACTCGAAGGACGAAAACAGATCTGTACCTGTAACGCCGCCATACATTACGCAACATAACGGTAGAAGCATGGCAAAGAAGAAGACAGAAGTTACCGGTTTCTTTTGGTGTTGTAAAAGGTGTCCGCAACCCATTTTCTTGAGACTTTGATACCTTATTCTAGCTTCACGATAAATAAAGAATACTTATAGATCTCTGAAGTCTTTGTATAAAAGAGATCTTATATTTTACATCGCATTCTGAACAATAGTTTGGTCCTGAAATGAATACGAGTACGAACGTCACAAGTGCAGGGTCATCGATCAATCTTTTTTTTCGTCAAAGACCAAGGCAAACGTAAAGTCAGCGGATCACAATTTCTTGAGTCGTTGAACGAGAAGGAAAGTACATCACAATTACGTGGTTTTTCCTTTTAAGTGGAGATTGATGGAAGTGACGAGGAAAAAGCGCAAAGGGGACTAGATTATTACGCTTCGTGTGACTTGCTTAGAATGTAGAATGTTGTAACAAGAGTTACGTCTTTGAAGCTTTCCACGAATGATTAAAAGAGACTCGAGCGAGAAATGCTGCGAACTACTGCTAGAATCGTGTATCTTAATATGATTTCATTTATTCTGCAGTTTAATGAACTTTTTTTTAACGATCTGAAATAATAGTAATGCAACGAGTAACATTTGGTATACAATAAATATTCAAGGCTCGACAGACCGTAATAACAAATAAGAATTGAGTACAGTAAAAAATGCTACGTTGTTTGCTGGTATAGAGAATAATAAGTGTGGTATATACATGCAGTTAGTAACTACTTACCTGTTTCTGCTACGTCAACAGTATTGTTTCGTATCGAAGAACTGCAATCACAGTCAACTCATCCAACCTAATCAGTGCACTATACGATCGAATAAATCGCGTAATGTCGTTCATACGTGACTTCACAGATATATAAACGGTCCTTCGAATGTAAGCACGAAGTAAAAAGGATACAATCAGATGAAGTAGTGCACCAGGTGAACACACCACACGTTCGGCGCGAAACTGTTTTGTTCGAAAGTAGTACATAACTAAGCGATTGGCTTGTGTGCCCTCTACGGTCATCACTGTTACTAACAGTACTCGATACCCTAGGTAAACATAATTTAAAAAGAAGACAATTAAATTGCATCTTATTATGGTCGTTCTAGGATAACTTTGCATAAGTTTTAGTTATAAGATATATTGTAAATTAATTTGTAAGTATTATGGTTTGTAAGAATTATAAGTAATTGAACTTCTATTAAACTGTTGCCTGAATTTCTTCCTCAATTCTAGAAATTCTTAATACGTTTTGGTCTTAATTCCTTGTCATATTGTAAAGTTTGTAGTTTTCGATAATAGCCAAAGAGTTAACCTCAAGTTCACTGTTGTTGTATCTCTTATAATTCAGATCTAAAGTAAATTATTATTCATTTTTCACTGTGGAATTATTGTTTTACAAAGTCTCTACGTGTTCATTCATATAAAGAGCGCAACAAATCTACAAAGACAATTAGACACATTAATGACTTATTATTCTACATGTTATCAGAATTGAATAACAAAAAAAAGTTTCTATTTCATACCTTTAGACCTTATCAGTTTCAGTGGCTAGATTGAATGTAATCCCTACACTCTCCGCTTTAAAATTGTAGAGGGCATTGTAATACTTGCAGTTTTTTTTATACTATCGGTATTTCAGAGCGTGCATGTACCATATGATGGTACCTAGATTTATTCCGTACCTCGTTTACGATTTAATACTTTAACAAAATACAAAAATAGATAAAAAATGACCCAATAATTTAATGTATATACATATTACTTGTCGTAAAATTATATATTAATTACATAGTGCACTATGTCGAAATATTTGTGTTATTTATTTTAAATTAAAATAAATTCAAAATTGTCTAGTAATTTGTATATATATTATATAAAAATCATATATTTTAACCACGTAATACGTAATAATACGCAATAATACGTAATACTTCTATGTCATTAATCATTGTGATATAAAATATCGGCTTATGTTACTTTATCAGTATGATAAAGTATTGATACTTTATGAATTTACCGACATTGCACAGTGGCTTCGATGTGAATTATTGGGGTGCCAGTGACTTTTGCGCATACCTTTTACGCACTTCCTACTTAGCTTGCATTTGTGTTGGTAACAAGAATCAATGGAACTGTCTGTGCTTATATAGCATATAAAATTTGTTTAAAAGCATATCTTAAAAAGGTTTGTTTCTTTTCTTAATTGTGACACCAAATATTTTTCATCTTACATACGTACCCATAATTCACGTGTACTTTAATTTACGAACAAACATCCAAATGTAAGATACGCAAAAGGTCATCCAATAAGATGACTGCATTTTTTGCAATTACAATAAAATAATTACATTTTCTTCAAATCGAACATATATCACAAGTTGAAAATAAACAGTCGATGTCTGTACAATTTGAGATTAATTATGAACGATGGACTTGCTTATTTACACAAAAAGTTTGATTGAAATGCAAAATAAAACCAATTTTATATTATTTTAAGCAAAAAATGTGAAATTTTAACATTTTAAACCTCTCATAGACTTTTCAGAAGTTATCTTTGTTCTATTTTCTAATCTACCACTTTATGGTTTACTATGTACTATGTACTCATTATCCCATAATTTTTGTTGCAGCAGAGTTCGCAGAGATAAATATTTAGTAATCGACCATTTAAATTGACCAGTTAGATGTAACGAGTACTAAAGATGCGATAACAAAATCAAAACAAGATTAAATTCTATATTATTATCAATCAAAAATTAATACCCACGATCTCTACTAAATTTTGCTTCGAATGTTACATATAAAATTCGAAAGATTCGAGACGATAAATACCTCGGAACTGGATTAAAACCAATGCAATTTACAAATAAGTTTCAACGATCACACTCCTGTCTTTAACCTTGTAACGTTTTTCATGTCATCTAAACATTATTTCTTTTTCCATTATTTTTCCAGGAGATATTTTCCTCCAAAAATGACAACGATAGTAATAAACCCCTACCTAAAGTCTGAGATATGCGGCGACGAATCAGCGTACGAAATGAACGCTGCTCATCGTCGGTACGGCGAGTCGAGGAGAACGGTAGGTCCTCAGTTCGTCATCGGCTTTCTGTCGAAATTGTTCTGCTTTGCTGATCAGCAAGGTTTGCCATCTGCCTTTATAGTCCTGTTACGCCGCGGCGCGCCGTCTGCCGCAGTACACACCTCGATCGAACAACCCGAGAATCAGCATTTTTCTACGATTCTACGAGCTCCGGGCGTTGTTCCATGTATTTTGCGATAGTCGAGTGAACCAACCAGCGATAGGTAACGCTCAAGGTAGGTTCTCTTCTTTAATCTCTTAAAAATCGCATTGTGAATCAGTCGTATACAAGAGTAACGGTGAAGGAGATAGTGACTGATGGAACGCACTACTACATAATGTACAGTACTTTCAGATGTTCGAAAATTGAAATTTTTGAAAATAGAACGTAACGAAGTTGGAAACTGTTTGAAGTAAGTAGTGTTGCATTTGAGCTTTCTTTGTCTAAGGACTGTTAAAAAACTGTGAAAATGGAAAAAGAATTTTTCAGATTCAGCTTCGACTACATTTTTATAGCAGTTTATCGAAGTAAGAAACTTAGAGAGTAAACTGTGACGCAGCAAAAATGATTAACTTGGTATGCGATGTGCATAAATGAATTAGAATTTATTATAATTAATGTTAATATTGATTGTTTATATGGCAAACACGCTGAATGATTGTGTTTAGTCTAGATTATAAATCATTATGTAAAGCTAGACCTCGGTGTAATAAATAAAACTGAATATGATAATTTTTGCAAATATGTTTGATAAATGGTAATGTTTATTTGGAAGAAGCACGCTGAGGCAAATATTTTAACCAATTTCATCGCAAAAGTTAGAAAGATTGTTATGATATCGATGAAACAACAAATTCATTGAAGAAATAGATCTTAACACATTATTTTCGGGATCAGACAGCTGCTTCCTAAAAACAGAAGCCGGGATACGCGAGAAGGATAAACAATTTCTGGAACAGCATAAAAATGTCTGCTCGATTTTCACGAAAAGTTGTAGAGTCATTTCTTTTTTTAGACACGTTTACCATAACTTTCAACCATGTCATAATTACAATTAGTGTTTAATTTGAAAGAAATGGGTTTTTTAATCGTTCGATTCTTTTTTATCACTTTGAAATTTCCTTTTGTTGTAAGATTAATTAATATAATTCTTGAGAACGAAAATTATCTCCGTGAAAAATGTTACGAAGAAAATGCAATAACAATCCAGTATAAACAAATTGAACTTCTGATTCTACTGTTTCAATGCTTGACGTGTAAGCGTCTGAAACTTTTCTGTGTACACTGTTCTACTTAAAGTATTTCTGTTCAGTTTTTCACCTTACTTCATCCATATCTTAAAAAAGTGAATGATAATTTAATTATTATATGTCATGTGTTGTGTAGACACTTGTCATGGAATGCGTGATGAAAAGTAATAACTGAGATACATTGTTGAGATAACTGAATCTATCAGTTTTTTCATATTCCGTCTAAGACAACATTAATGTTTCAGTATTTCTAAAAGTATTAACAAATACTTTAAAAAGTAATTTTAACTAACTTTTAACCTTGTAGTGTAGGTTTTTCGTAATAGAATTCTATCGCTTCAGTGATGTTATAATTCGATTTTAAAATTTGAAATATATTACCGTCTCTACTAATATTCAACACTATGTAATAATTACTGAATCATAAAAACCTAGAAAATGACGCAGGATATACTAGTGACGTGGTAAAAACGTCAAGCTGGAACTGAATAAACCAGTTGTAGTAAAGCTATCATATATTAAGAGTCAAGTACGCCAATAAGTAGTGATTGTGGTCTACCGACAACTTAAACGGTGCCATCGTCTCGTAAGAGTATTCAGTCTTTAAAGAAAAACGCACGTACTATTTGATAAAATTAACTTAACTTATTGACATATTTTGCTTGAAATGACAATGCTTTTAATATTAAAATTGTACAAATATTCTGGTTAGTGTATGAAACTCTTTTTTAAATCACAAAGTATCACAAAAATGAACACAAATTTAACATCGTATATTCTCAACATGTGTATTAAAAAGAAGTTTCATTTTTGTAAACCAGGTTTACTTCAAATTCTCCATTGCCGTTATTATTGGCTGTTTTTACTGGTACATCGTTACCCAATAAAAACTTACCATCCATAATTATATCCATAAATAATTATATCCATAAATTAATTCTCTCTTAGAGCTTTAAAACGAGATTCTAATGAATGTTAATTTAAAATACGTAAAGTATAAACATCCTGTAATCAAAAAAAAATTCTAGCGTACTGCGCTAGTGACATAGGGGAAATGTATTTATAAAGGATTGTCGATTATCAATTGAACCTAACCTACATCGTTATAACCGTCAGGTACAGAGTCAGGAGAGGGGGAAAGATTGAGAGAACCTACGTGTTAACACATAACGAATTTAGCAGGAAAGAAAATTCTCTTAAAAAATGAGTATTCGTTTGACAAATTGTTTTCTTTTTTTTCTAGAATTATAACAAAATGTCGTTCACCATATATCAACTATATCACACGTCAGCGTTCCTGATGTACGTGTTTACGACGTCCTCTATAATGTCAATTACCATACCCAACGCTGCGGCTGCATTCAAGAAATTCGATCCAGGACACCTAAAATACTTAACGGTTTGGAATCTGGTAAGTTGTGCATTTCCTATATTTACAAATTCATTTGTTATTTATTATATTTTACGTGTGTAGCAGTAGATAATTTCAGCAAGAGCTAATGACAAAAATGTAACTCATTTTTCCAAACGGCTTAAGTTGCCGAATGTCTTCACATTTGAGACCAAGATTCTAAATCCAAGAACTTATCTTTTAGTTTTTAATACAGTTTCCTTGACTTACTAATAAAAAAAAAATAACTTTCACTACACTCCATAGAATGTTGCTGTCATGGTAAACAGTTCGGTACCTACAGGGTGTTCCACATCAAATCGATTATATTTGATTATGTATTAAAGCACAAACTATGTGCTCAAAGTGATGGAATATTGCTTTATTATCAATGTACAAATAAATTTGTTAAATTGTTTCGAATGAGGGTCACTGGCCCTCTTTTGGTAGCCGAGAATATATATAGCCCCAACCAATACTGTTCGTATTTTTATTTATATGGAACACCCTATAGATATCGTGGCCGATATCGCTGGGTCGTTAGCCACTCGGTATGTTTCTCGACAGTCGAGAATACGGATGTATTATGTAGTACATCTATGTAGGTAGCGTTCAATGGATGGTACTGAAAATTTTTTACTAATACCTCAGAGAAACTACTAAATATCATAAGATAAAACCTTTGATTTAGAATTCATACCCTTCTCCCACTGTTTTCCTAAAATTTCAAGTCAATCAGCGACATAAACCTTTCAGGACAGTAACTGCAAGTAGTGAAAATTAATTACAAGTTTTGCCAAAATAATAATTGTAATGAATAGTTTACGATAATCGTTTTTGCAGCTACCACGAGGTGTAGGAAGTTACTGTGTACAATATCGTAATGTTTTTATACACTTTCTTCACGCTTATCAATTCAGAAACTTATATCAATAACTTGATGCTATTGCATATGTCAACTAAATATGTAGATTCTGCAATCATAAGTTATATATTATACGTTATATAAAGTTAATTAAAAGGTCATCAATAGATGGCGACACATCTATGTTATAAAGGAACTCATAAGTTAAACTTTAATTTCGTGTAAAGTTGAATATGTATGCATATTCATTAACATTTGCACATATCGTGTATATGTAAGACGGTACTGTAACGTAACGCGATTCTTTATTTTAAAAACAATCCTATCAGATTCCTTACGTTCGTCAAAACAGTATCGATTTAACCATAACAAGTTTGTACTATTTATGTAAAACATTATTCATGATATCAATGAAACGTATAAATATATTTTAAATAACGTTCAAATTAATAACATGATTTCTATTAAAAAATTACGTATGTATAATCTATTAAGATTATAAATTGTTAATTTATTAAGATTATAGATTGTAATTTGTTTCTTGCATTATGTGAAATATTGTAATTTATGTTTCATCTAGAAAAGGTTGATTTGATCTATTTATTATTCTTTAAAAACGTTAAGATATCTAAAATTAAATATATATGTGTCGCTTATCATTTTAATAAAAACAATGATAAAGAACCTCTGACTTTATGGTCATCTATTAATTAGGATGCAAATCTACTTTTGACATCGATACAATAAGATTTATAAAAATAAGCAATTAGCAAACAGCTTATAATATTAACATTTGTTTTGCATTGAGGAATAAAATCTAAATGAAATATTTTTTAGTCAAAGTACCAATGTTAATTGATTCACCACGTATATAGAAGTGAATGATAGTGAAAGTGGAAGCTTACGTAATATGTTATGACATATTTTCCTCAAATCTCTCATCTGTTATCTCATATACAGGCAATACGTTTCAGCAAAATGATTTTACATTTCCAATCTTCAATTAGGAAGTGGATGCTAAGATAATACAAATCCTTTACGTAACCACTTGTTGCGACGACGAAAACTTATCACATTATGAAACTTTACGATGAAATTGACATTTTTTCATGTTTACTTTCGATTACTTTTTTTAATGCAAATTTAATATTTAAACCAATTTTGTTATTGCACGTTAAAAATGGACAACGCAGAACAAGTATTTGGACATCGAACATTTGACTAACAAATAGTATTCATTAACGAAAAGTGTTTGAATTCAAATACCGAACAAAAAGACGCGTGCGCATCTCTTTCGCGCAGAAGTAGAGCATCAGCTGCATTTTTCGTCTCTTTCTTCCTCGTGGTTTCTTTCTACTTTACACACGCCTCTTTCTCTTTGCCCCATTCTGCCCTATTTCAATGTTGTATTATACAGGGAGTTCCAAAACAATTACTAACTAATCGTGATAGTATAATATGATAACATGATACCGCCGAAAGATCATAAAGACAATATGCGTCTAGATCAACCTTCAATATTCTTCGTTTTACTGCACGATCACTGTCACTGACCAGTAGTAAGACATTAACGAGATAGTAATTATAATTGATTGCCTTTAAAATAACCGATTAAAACTGTTTGTACTGAACGTAGTCGACTTCCAAGCTTAGTCTTAACATTGCAGCAAACTAAGCGAGAATTCAAAACGCACGATAATATTGCGCGGTCTATTCCAACGATTGTTACAGTTTTTATTAAGAAAAACATAATTTTGTGAAGATGAACGCAAATAGCTGAATATTAATAATACAATTAATTGATGTATCTATAAAATAATGTGTATGCAGTTATTACGATATACGTTGGACTGACTAGGTTATAATATCGATACATCTATCGATGATACGCTATAATCGATACATTGAAGGTGCAAAACACGACTCGTGTCGACATCTGTCGGATCAATATATTTTTAATATTGATCCTATCGATCGGTAGATCGATATATCCTATGCAGTTATTTTATGTAGGATTGTAACAAGCATCTTTAGCGTAATAACCACGTGTTGTATGTGTTTCAACCATTCTGACGGTGCGTTACATAAATACAATTAGAAATTAACTACGTTCAATACTTTCTGAGATTTTGCGACCATTGTGATAAATCACTATTAGAGATCCTGCACACCACCTTCTGCTGTGAATGAACAAGATATATGTTTAACCGAGACGGATGTTACATTTATGTTCATTTTCTTTCGTTTTTAATGTTGGATCGCCTGCAACCAGTTGTGCGTATTTTCACTTTAAATGATATCGTCCAATGACAAAGATTGACGCAGTGAGCGTTTTGTAATTAAATGCATCGAAACTCGGATTTTGACGCAGCGTGTAACACTGAACACGCTCACGCGAGAGGACTGATTGGCGAGAGATATTCGATGAAAAAGCTGCTGTATATGTTGGTAAATAGAATACTAATCTATCGACGATATGAAATGTGCTGCTGCGAAAGATTAATTGTAACATTTCCATTTTTTTTTGTAGAATGCTTGAAAGAATGCTGCTTACAATGAGAACAAGCCCTATTTTTTAGTATAATTATCCATTTTGTAACACGCATCAAAAAGTCCTGCATTGTTTTATTATATGCATATTTTTCGTAAGTTAATCTCTTTCTGCGCCAAAATATTTTTGAATACTTTCGCAGCTAAAGTGAATTTCGTGGTTATTGTCGATAGATTAGTGTTCTATTTACCAACGCACGTAGCCCTTCCACCGCGTGGCTTTCACCCATCGGGTCGCCGGTCTAAACGTGTATTAGTGTTGCACGACGCGCCAGAATCGATGAGACTCAGTGCATATAGTCCTTATGTCTCGCATCTTTCGGTGGTTCGCATTGCCTGTGATCTGTTGTGCACAGCTCTACTGTAAATTACTTCATTCATCAATAACAAAGATCAGCAGCATGATCCAGTGACAGACTTTGGAGCAATAAGTGAATTTTCGACCGAACGAGTGAAGTTGACATAAATTTATTGATGAGAGTTCTTTTAAACTTAACGTCGAATTCGACTTATTCTTTATCTTTTATCGCAAACATGTGTTATCCATGATTGCCGTTTGCGAAAAATCGTGCACTTTTACTTTCGCGTTGTAAATTTATGCCACTCACTCGACTTATCCATTGCATACGTGTAACAACCGACAGACTTATTCATTATTCGTGAGTAACAGATGAGTTCATATAACTTTCACCCAATACAATAGGGCTACGGCCCTGCGCGCGGGCTCTATGCGCTCTCAGATTGGCTACTGTTTTTCGGTAATAATTCGAAAGCGAAATCGGAATGGAAATTTTGGCGAAGGAAAACGTTGCTTGAAATAATCGCAGGAATCACACCTCAAACGAGGTGTGCCCATCGAAATCTGGGACAAACTGTATATAAATACGATATCTGCGACTTTCTTGAATTCGTTTATCTTTCGATATACTAACTTTTGCGTATGAAAAGAATTCGAGTATTCAAAATGTAAATTAGCAATAGTTGCAATGTACAGGATGCTTTCTAAATCGAATACACTCGCAGAACAAACGGTATCGATAATATCTTTCGCGTGAATAACAAATTATGCGAAAATCGTGAAAACGAGGTATTCAAAAGTTTCATAAACTTTTTTCCGGATTTCGTCAAGCAACATAAAACTTACACTGATTTACAGTCAATGCGTAACAAAGGCAGAGTATTCTTTTGTTAAATCGAATTATGCAGATCTGTTAAACCATTGCAGAATATAGAAGAGTACTTTGTGAGACACGCAACAAGATGTGGGACGGCCCAGTGTTCGGATTCCACGTGTTATCGTGCGTGATATTCGTATATACCGTCTATTATTATTTCGCGTACGTCCACGTTCCCGTAAATGTTAACCGGGAGTACAACAGCTTTGGCGGCAAATTTAGGTTCCTTACTGTCTGGAACTTGGTTAGTATTGTCTTTTATGTCATAACGACTCAACTCAATCATATTTTTGCTGATGTCCAGTTCAAGTCATTTCCTCGGTTAGATCTTGCGTAACCATCGATGAATTAACACCAGGAAACTTTATATTCTCCTCAATCCTTTAGAGTTCATTTTCAATGGTAATTTAATCATCGTTCATAGCTGCTAATCATTCTGATACGGTACTTGTTGAATCGCGTAATAGTCATTGTACACTAATAGAGGACAAGCATTGTTCGTTTGAAATAAGTATTTATGAAATTCGATGGTTCGCGTTAGTTGTTCAACTGTAATTTTGAGAGGCCTCTTGGGTGTTCAATGTAACTCTTATTTTCGTGCCTGAATTGCACGTCGCGACAGTTCTAACAACTGATTGCATCACGTCCTTATTACACAATTACATAATGGTGAAAATAGTTATAAGTACAGTACACTGTATTCTATTTGTGTTTGTGAATAAGAAACCAATTTATACTGCAGCAAAGTAATGTAACGATCTTTATGGGGACTTTTTATTTTTTTACTTTTTATGGGAATTATAGTTGTAAGTCTACGTATTGTATTCTATTTGTGTTTGTAAATGATAAATTAATTTGACAAAAAACATGGTCACTTGAAGTAAATAACAACTTTAAATAGTTTTACATTTATAATTGGGCCGCGGATATTTATGCAGATGAATTAAATCTAGATATGCAGAAGGTGTAAATAGTACGACGAAAAAATAGATTTACAAAGCATATTTCTTGCTTCTTGTAATTTACATGACATTTATTTGAAAAAGATTAACACATCACAAAATGTGATTAATTTAAAAAACTATTCAATTTTTTCTACCGAATCGTAACTAGAACTTTGCAAAAAATGTTTCCCGATTTTCAACAATTTAATTTATTATTTCTGTTCTTTCAGCCAAGGGCTCTTTCTTTTCCCTAGTTTTTTTCATTACGACAGCGGAAAAACAACTTTTTTATAATTGATTAGCGACAAAGTAATAACTTGTAAATATTATGACTGAAAGATTACTGCAAAAAGTAAAATGCGCAAGTGATGCATAACGTGAAAAGTAGATTTTTTCATCTGTGTAGTCTAAACAATAGACATTTCGTATCGGTACTATATGGATTATGGAACAAAGTTCAATTTTCGAGCGCCACTCTATGTCTCTGAGAGCTATTTATGGCACGCGTTATGTCGCGTTATCTACACGCGGCCAACTGATTGCTCCTATGTGATTTAAAGTGTTCTCACGTATGGATAATTGAATTGATGTGTCGGCTGTAAAAGAAAAGCGAGACGTAACCCTTTCAATGTCAGCATTGAGTATACTCGACGTAGTAAAACAGCATTTTGCGTACAAGTATACTCGTCACATTAAAAAAATATTCGCCTCTGATTTATCTAAAGTTTATGCGAAACAGAAACTTTTTTATCAAACTTTATATCATTTTATGTTCTCTTCTTCATGTGCTTGAATTTGTAGCGTTAAATTTTTTACCAATGAACAAGTTAATTTTTCAAAAAGCTACCGCAAAAAATTGTTATTTCAGCGTTTCAGGAAGTGCCGTGATTTATTTACATTCTTGTTGATTCACACTCGTCATAAAAAATAATTGATAGCATGCGATACCCGTTTTCAGCTTAAATTAAAACACCTTTAATGAAAACATCTCTACGTATCATATTGTGTACGTTGCAAATAGAACGTGGTCATACATTTGATATTACCTTTGTAATACGATCATACTTGAAACCATGAAATTTTTCCACGGTTGGTCTCTTTTATTTCAAACGTGAATTGTAAACAACTCGCGTCTGATGAACATAGCCAAGTAGCCGTTTGATGGTCAGTCACGCAGCTCGTCAACGCAGGTCAATTAAGGATCTTCCAGTAATACATTCTATACGTAATTAACGTTTGCGTCGTTTAAATACATAATAGATTAAATGGAATGTAAGTTGAAGTTATTTTAACGTTAGAATATTAATGATTTCATATTACGTATATCGCGTCGATCATTTTTTTTCCTATACATTATTAATGTTTGTTCGAGTGATTAAAAGTGATTAGATTGATTACTGTAAGAGATGTCCGCCAAATCATATCGTAATAATGGTCAGTTACATCCACTAGTCCAGGTTCAACGTTTTATACCGCCTCATCGGCGAAATTACTTCCTGTTTAGCCCAACAGCTGGTTATATAAATCCCCGTAAGAGACTGCAACGCAAGAAACGTTACGAGATAATTTTCAAAAGAAAAGTGTCGATCGCGGTGAAACGCGCGCAATCTTTGGCATATGTTCCAATTTCCCCATTAATAATCATCGTGATTGTTTATCTGTTGCAGATTGTTCAAGCACTATTTTTCTTCGTGTGTATGCTGAACGATTGGTTCGGTACAAATGCGGTCAGTCCCAAGAAAATGCCGCTTATACGCAGGCTGAAAGATTACATGCACGCAATACTTGGTTTTCCAATTGCTATGGTAAGCGTATGGAAATGTTGACCTTTGATTGAGTACTCGATCGGTGCGTAATAGCAGAATCCACTTCTGGCAACCTGGAAAGATCATTTTTGTTAGATACGTAATTCTTTGACTGTGTAACAAAGTTCGAATACGTATTTCCTTATTTTCACTAATATTCTATAAATGCACAGAGAGTGGGGATACGTATCTTAGAAATGAAAATAAAAGAACTCCATTTTTGTACATTTTCTAACAATTTCCTGATATCAGTTTGTAGGAATGACATTCTGGGCTTTGATGTTCGTGGACCGTGAATTGGTGCTTCCAAAGGCTCTAGATCCTTATCTTCCATTGTGGCTGAATCATTTGATGCACACGATGATCGTAATCACCACGCTGATAGAAATAGTTTTAACGCCAAGAAAGTATCCGAGGAGATTGCACGGAGTGACTGGCGAACTTGGGTTCTTGTTATTATATTTAGTTTGGTACGTTGAAAATACAGAACTAAGGGAGAAAGGATTCTGAGCAGACGTTAATACTTTTAAGATTTGCACGCGTTTATACTTAACATTGAAAGAAAAACTATGTGACGATATATGTTTCAGGATGCATGTAATCTACTACAAAAGTGGCGTATGGGTGTACCCGGTGATGTATGCGATGTCGTTACCGCTGCGTATCGTATTCTTTGCGGTACTTTTTGTGTTCAGCATTGGCCTGTATATTATCGGTGAAACACTGGACAACTTCGTTTGGGGTAACGAATACAGTAAACACCAAAAATCTAATATCAAGAGCAAGTAGCCTCGCCCACGGTGATCTGAGCTGCGCTGACTTCGATCGTACACTAGATTCCCCTAAGGTGTCGGTGAATGAACAGCGGAGGCAATTTTCTATTTCCTTCCACGCATCATCCTCCCCATTTTTACCTTGAATAGCAGCATGCACGCGTAATCACGCTCATGGACGAATTGTGTTCTTTCATTGGGAAACCTAGAAACAGCAGAAACCTAAAATAATGGTACATATGCATGCAGATGAGAATTTATTATTATCTAAGGCAAAAACGTTTGAGACGAACGGTCATTAATAACTCGTACGTTGGAGAAGGCTGCGTAGCTGAAGCATGTGTCAATTATAATTTTCTCTCACGTGCTTGTGTCGTATACAACTGCAAAAGAAAAGGGAAGACTAATTGTAACAATTACTCTTTGTACACGCGCGCGAGCGCACACTCATGCCCACATGGACACACGTATATACACACACACTGGTGCCTGATATTAAAAAAAAGTAAAGTAAAGGTAGAAAAGAATGGAAAAGGAAAAAAACAGGAACATACGCACGTATTTATTACACACGGTGCAACCAGCTGCTAAATTTTTGTACGTTAGACAACACTTTCGTCTAAACTCTGGCAACAATGAGAATCAAATGAACTTAGAAAGAAAGAACGATAAAAGCAATATAAAGAAACAGCGAAACTGTGGTTACGTGTGTGGAATGAATGCTACTTGTTCCGCGTTTTGAGGGTTCGTCGTCGGGACACATTGCAAACAATTGAGCACTAAAATTCGGTTATATTTGTATCGAGTGTAGGAAAAAAATACGTAGCTGAGAGAATCGGACCGGATTTGAAAGCGTAACGATGCGAGGCGAATCAAAGCAAGAGGAGCGTGCTTTTGCAGACCGTTCGAACACTGAAACAGAAAGAAATCGTTAAATATGTGTACCTGTTCACCGAGGTGATGCTGTTGAGGATTCTCGTGGTGAGAGGAACGCGGACATTAATGAAAAATACCTTTTTATACACTCGTCATTGACTAGACTTTCCTTCGAATTTTTGTTTAGCATAATGTACAAAACATATGAGATATTAGACCGTGTCATATGAAACGTCCGTTTACTGCTTTTTTAGTGCATTGCATCTTAAAAACATGTATGTCTGTAGCGTGCTTTACGAAGTTATATATCAGTTGACACTTTTTGACTACTTTTCAACAAATTAAAATTCGAAATATTCAACTATTTTATTCGTTAGATTTATATTCTATTAATTATCACTTCCTTTGACGCACTGTCGTTGTTGACGGTGTTAAAAAAATTGTTTAACAGAAATCTCGTCAGGAAAGCAAGCGGACGTTTCATATAATCACAATTTAACATTTAGCCGACCTGGTGTACAGGGTTTGTTAAGACTTTTTGTCACATTTCTAGGTGAAAGCTTTAAATTAAAAAAAAAAAATGTTATTCTTAAGAAATGTTTACG
This sequence comes from Xylocopa violacea, assembly GCA_963969225.1. NCBI lineage: Eukaryota > Metazoa > Arthropoda > Insecta > Hymenoptera > Apidae > Xylocopa > Xylocopa violacea. Next base: position 23,951,590 of record CAXAJV010000008.1, read on the forward strand.
AATCATCGAAGATGATCACAAGCAACTTGTGGTAAATTAAAATACCAGTTACAGTATAATGTTGGTATAGTTAACGTTTTCTGTGAATAATTTGGGTTAGAACACGGAGAAAGTTTATATTAAACTGTGTACGGAAAATATCAATTATCGATATCGGGTTGACCTTTTCTATAATTACATGTGTACGTTAGTGAACCCTGGAATAAATTTTCATGTAAAAAGATAGTTTTAATGTGATATATTACTACTTAATAGTAAAGAAGAAAAACGTAGATAACGATTTTTTCCATCTCAATAATTTGTATAAAATAAAAATAGTAACCAAAGGATATATGTGTTGGTATATTTGTAACGATATCGGAAGATAACATGTTTTATGTAATTCATATACTTTTTCATCATTATAACTCTTTGAATATTGCATTGAGATTGTAAAATATCTAGTTATTTTTTATTTAATTTTTGCGCAATAGATTTTGTGAATTTCCGAAGGACACTTTGGTAGGAAAATTGATAAATGTAAAATAATAAAATAAATTGTACTCATGAATACGTAAAAATAATTGTATGTAAACTAAGTACAGTAGGATATGCATTTTTGAAAATACTGTAATATACAGAGCAATATTAAATATAGAGTTTGATTGTTCTGTATAAAAAGCAAATGAATTATATTTATAGTCCGTTTATATGTCTTTAGTGTCGTAAAAAAGTTAATCGAATTATTTTTTTACTATATCGATAATAAAAACATATAAAAATAATAATACGCACTGTTAAATCTTTGCATTATTTAAGAAACAAATATATACAGTCGAAGTCATGCTATCGCACCATTTTAAATGTACACAGTCACGGTAGATATACGGTACGATGAGTCATACAGTTAACACGTATAATCATCGCACTATATTATGACGCCATTACGCTTTCTTTTTTTAACGCGAAACGAAAATACCTATTTTACCAACGTTATGTATTTCCTAACTTTATATACCTCTTTCTAAACAGTATAAAAAATATGTAAATGAAATTTTAAACACATTCTTATTCATCTTTATATGCGTCTTTTAACTTTTAAAATATTGCTTTTATAATTAAAATATCTTATAAGACATAGTTAAAATACGATTTCAATATTTTTTATGGTTAAAAAAAAAGTATATAAAGCTAATTTTGTACAAGAGAAATAGACTTTTGTCTCACCTTATATAAGGAACATTTAAAACCATAAATGCAAAAGAAAAAACTAACTAGATAGAGTCTGCGCACACGTAACATGCCGCAAATAACACTTTCATACAAATGCTAAACAAAAACTTGTATGTTACGTGGCAATATTTTTGTTTTTATTTAATTGTGGTGAGATCTGCGTCCCCTTCGAGCTGCAATGTCGATTATTGATAATTTCGTCTATACTTTGTTTCAACTCCTCCATTTCTAAAATGTCCAACGGTAATGATGTCTGTGTCGCCATTTCACGAGCATTCCCAGTTTGACCTTCAGACTGCATAAGTCTCGTCAATTCAGGGCAACACGAAGTTAAACTGGACGCGAGATTTCCCATTCCAGCTTTTTTGTACACTTCCTTCAAATCTGCGTCACTTTTCAATTTTATATCGCTGGATTCTTGAAACAGATGTTTCAAAATTGTTTCATCCTGAAGCAGGTATTTACTCCTACGACCTTCTCGGCTTCTTCTATCGCTCTCATGGCCATAACTTCTGGCACTCTTGTTACTGGTTTTGCTCTTGCTGCGTTCAGGTAGTTCTTCCGGATCCAGCATCTTTGCCTCCTCTTCCGGTTGACTGTCATCGCTATCACTGTCCTGGTCGTCCTTCTCCATATTCCCACCTTCGATATCCACGTCTTTACCAGACATTCCTTGATGCCGTTTCTCCTCGCTACTCAAATTTTCATCGCTGCCACTGTGGCCCGGAAATAGAAAAGGTAATAGCATACCTGCGTTCTTTCCATCGAACATCTTCGGATTCAAGGTGCGTTCGTCGAGACCAGCGCTAGCTGAACGTCTTTTCATGTTTGGGACTTGGATAGGCGGTACTCTCGAATTTCCGCCAATGGTCAACGCTGAGAGTATCTGTGCACCGAGTTGACTTTCTTGCGACGTAGTGCTGCCTCTTCTGAATAGTGGCCCTACTTTGCCTGATCGTGACTTACCAAAGTCTCGTCGTCGTTTTCCACGACGTCCACGCGAGCTACTTGCTACTTTCCGCGTTGTTTTCAATTCAGCTATTTGAACGGATATTTGAGAGTCCAAAGAGTTTCGCCTGGACTCCACCGATACACGACGGACACTGAAACTGATCTCAGAATCCACAGAATTTCTTCTGTTACTGGATACAGAACCAGTTGTGCCACCCACTAGTGCACCCCTACGAGTCACTAGCTTGGGCAAAGCAGCTGCCCATGTTGAACTGAAATCTTGAGACGCTACGGAGTTTAGATCGAAGTTCAAACCGACTGGATCTTCGTGAGTGTTATGGAAGCTGATAGACAATCGGCCAGCGTTGTTGAACGTCTTCCGTTTTGCAAATGCCTGCGCTATCAATTTGTGTTTTTTTAATCTGATAGGTTCTTCGGTCTCGCAGTTGAAGGTACTGAAATATACGAACCAATCAAGCGATATTTTATTTTCATACAGGACACTATAGGCAAACTTAGAATCTCACCGTCTAAGAAATCTGGTCCAAGTGTCCACTGTGGATCCAGTCCAAACCCATGAGGACATAAGAATACCAGCAAAAAATGGTGAAAGTAAATGTAATTGCATTTTAGCTGCACTTGGTCGAACTTCCATTTTACATTCGGAGATATCCAAATATTTCGTTGTTATTGCACATCTGAGTGTAAAATATAAAATATGTTTAAAAGTTACAGTATAGAACTTCCTTTTCTAATTTTTTTTATGCATCGATGTTATTCTTACATCATGTAATTTCTAAAACTCTGACGCCATTCCCATGAATGTTGGAATTCATAAATGTGACAATAAAACGTCACTATAACTGCAGTGAAAGTGAAGATCGAAAACAATCCCATACGTACGATAGTTTCTCGTATTTTGGAGCTTGCCCTTTCAGATATGATTTCTTGACTACTTATCTTTAATCGAATCAGAGTAATTAATCCTAAAAATACATGAAATATTAGTACTTAGAGTAACTTACAATTAAATGATAATTTTATCTTACAATAACTATTTCCATTACAAAAATATACTTACTGACTACGTTCTTTAGGAAAGCATACAAAGAAATATACTTTATTATATTACAATAGATACATAAAATACAAGATAAGTTTAAGCACACGAATGTGTAAATTTTGATAAAAATTGTACCTCTGGATAAAAAGTATCCTCCAACAAGTAATACAATCAACACAGGACCAAGCAAAAACCAAGCTCTGACTGCATGATTAGTGTAACCCACAAAACATATGCCGGTAACGCTGTTTCCATCGATTTCTCCTAATGCCATTATTGTAACAGTGAGGACAAGTGGTAAGCACCAAGCAATTAAGTGAAAGTATGCACCCTTCTTGTCGATTCTGTCTTGAATTTTGCCTAATGCTTGGAAACTCATATGCCAAGCATATGTAAGAATGACAAACCACACCATAGCTGCCATAAGGGAGTAATATACAAGGACAAACACTACGACACATGATAAATTTTCTCCACTGAAAATACATTAGTATACAAAGTTTGTTTATGTTCGACTTAATTGTATATAATTAAACAACAAAATGCACTTCATTATATTATATGAATACACTTCATAACAAAACAATTTACTGTACACGTTAGGTACTACAAATTACCTTGGTTCGCTCATCCTTAAGGTTCCATCTTTCCTACATACTATCACCTCTCTGCTGCCTGGTGTAAATTGAGCAAGCCATCCAATACAGGATACCATAAAACAACAATTTATGTAGAATATTACTAATGCTGGATATTTATTTGCACTTCTCCAATCAATTAGAAATGTTATCTGAAATAATATATACATTTTTGCCATTCAAATGTGTTTCTTTATCCAATACAAGCATTACTTACAACTGTAAATAAATTGAAGGAACCACAAATGCCTGCAGCCCAAGCAATAAAAGAATGAATTTGCTTATGCTCATCCGGTGTAAAAAGCGGATCATTGCACTGTGTGCCACAGCCTTCAACTCCCTCGAATATGGCAAGTGTATTATCAGTCGGGATTAATGGCTTTAAGCATTTGCCAGAAATGTTAAACTTCAACTCTCTGATATCATTTTTGCACAGACTAGGAAACAAATCTGTATTCTCAGATTTAATAAAACTTGGCCATATCGTGTGATTGAACACAATTCTACATGGACCTGAAACTATTTTACACATTTCTTGTGATGGTAGATCTACTGTATCATTGATACATTTTGGCATAAATATTGAGCACAGAAGAGGCTGAACAACTGCCCAACACTTTGGCATATGTCTTAATGCTTGTAATGTGTGTAACCTTTCCTGTAACAATTATTTTCAAAAAATAAATAATACTTATACAACAAATAATAAAAAAAAAACACAAATAAATAATTTTAAAGTATTTCATTGAATAGTAAAATATTAGTAGCAGAAAGAAAATAAATGTGAACATTGTAGTGGGAATAATATCTAAGAATAATATAGTCAAGGCAGGAAGTACCTGAGGTGATTTTAAATAGGGTCTTTCTGACCTGCAATCAGGTATAAGGACAACAGAATAAGGAAAAGAGAAAGTGGCTTTAAGCTTGCAAAGATTTACCTCCTTAAATGTAAAAGATAAAATAAGAACTATCTTTAAAAGTATGCATAACTTAAGTGTACAGATTTTGTAATACACATGTAATGCAATATACCTCTATAATATCTTGGGTTACATGTTCTGGTATAAGATCCAATGTGGTAGTTGTATATGGCAGTCTTGTACCCATACATGTATTTCTCTGCATTTCCACACATTTAGCTGGTCTACGGCAATTTAAAGAATCAGGTGGTAATTCTCTTATGGGATACCTGTCCAGCAGGTAACTGGACTCTTTAATCCTGTGCCTCGGACTCAGCTCCAAGCCATGTTTCCAGGTTTCGTTTTCGCCGTTCGAATTAGCGGCGAAACCGTGCGTCAGCTCCGACGATGCTCGATGAAAAATGAAAAAATAGTAAATCAACAACAGCGTCATCTGAAAAATATTAGTGTCGTTAATAGAGAAAAAAGGAACACGGGGTAATAACTTGTCGCACGATGTCGTAATGAATGCCTCCCGGCATATTATCGGCTTAATTAAAAACAAAACATCACGTGTGCCGTGCCGCGATAAACAACGTGGGTGTTTTGTGAATAAAAATAGTACCTTCGGACGCATCGCTCAAAACTATACGCCAATTATTTCCTGAGCGGCTATAGTCTGCCACGGAGAAAGCTCTCCGTTTCGTTCGAACAAAGCGTCTTGCATCTTCTACGCTCGCGACAGCCGCATCCAGCATACGAACGTTCGGACCACACACACGTTACGTTCGCCTGCAGGCCACCCACGTCGAACCCGATGAACTTGCTCATACCTCTTTCCGGTGTTTGAATGCACAACCGTAAAGAGCTTTGTAAATATCTCGCCGGCAGCAGGATTGTCGACAGTGCGCAATGCGTTCTGCGCATCGAAGGCGCGAAGCTTTGAATTTTCCCCCGTTCCACACGTACCATATTAATAATGCATAATACTACATTGGTTCTATAACAATTACTATAATCTCTAGAATCGAATGTATCTTCTATCCACTTTATTATTATTTAAATTATTGTCAATCATTATCAATTAAGTCAATTAAGAATACGAAATAGTAGTTCTTAATAGAAACACTGTGCATCTTCCAATTTCTTACTGTATCTAATTATTATTCAATAAGCCGGATAATAAGACAACCTAAGCCGTTTCATTTGCATGATCAATACGTTGGAGCAGAGGTGCCGTTTTTTATTAAAATAAGCGGCGAAACGTTTACGAGAATAAATACGATAAAAAATAATGTAAATGCGTAGCGCAAGCACGTGATATCGTGACAACTTCATAAATTTCAGCGCTAATTTGTCTGTCAACTACCTTTACCAGTGTCGACCTCTGAGAACGTTTCCTTCGAGCGCAGGTGTTACAGGCATGCGAGTTGTCAAACGATAGTAGCGTGTAAGTTTTTTACAGTGGATGCTCTATTTTCGTAGGTACGCTGAGCTCGCTGCGCTAATTAACGGCGATATAAACTTAATTCCGGTCACTAATTACTAGAACGCAAACCATTATCGTATTTCTTTGCCCGGCCTTTCCTTATTCCGGTACAACAGGAAATATGATAATAGCCCTTATAGCTGATTAGCTGCTGGTGTTGATAATAACATGCAGCTAATATATGATAAGCCTATGCCGTGTATTTCTGCACGCCAAGTTGGAATTAATACCAGCAGAACGATCCCTGAACAGCCTACAATCGATATTTGGCAGTGAAACAATCCAGAAAGTGACAGATGCCTCGTAAAATAACCTGAAACCATTTATCTTGATCATTTAAACTTTTATTATTTACTTCGAAGCGTATACGCAATAAGGTAGGAATTTTTTTTTCACTGAAAAATAAAAGTAAACTGTAGTTGTAAGTATTGCATACGAAATGAAAAATATTTTCCAAACCAGATTTCTGTTGCAGTTAAGATGTACGAAATCCTTTTCTGGGGACTATATTTATTGCTCTTTGGAAATTGCATCGGTGATTATCCAGATTGGGACACAAAATGGCAAATTCTCTGTCCTGGTTCATACCCCAAAGTGTTTACGAGTTACACACCACGTGGAAATCTTTCTAGTGGACTGTATACTACTCAGCCGCATTTAAACAGTATGAAACATTGCATGGCTGCATGCTGCACCAAGCCTATATGCAATGTGGCACTTATGTATAATGGTACCTGCTACCATGTCCAATGTGAAAGTTCCAAAATATGTATACCTTTGTACAGAAAGGATTTAGCAAATGAAAATCCTCCGAGCATGGTCTTAGTTAAACCTGTGGAAGAAGATGAAATATGGAGTGACTTGTTGGAACAAATAAACGATGATACCGGGTAAGTTCTAAATTTCATACATTATTTTCTATGTCATACTTTTATTCAATATCTATTTTAATCAATGTTTCTAGAGGTTTCCTGATGGATACAGATGGGGATAACATTCTTTTTAGCGGATCAAATGGAATAAGTTGTATCACACAGGTAAATTGTTTAGAGCACGAGGTGTGCATTAAATCTGGGGATAAGTCTGATGTTGGAGTTTGTCAGTGTTCTCTTGGATTTAAACGAAATATAGCTGGTAAACATTGTTTTTAAATATTCTTTATAAAAGATATTATTGTATGTATTTAGCTTAATATGATTTTTTTATTGTGGCAGGAATTTGTAGTTTGGAAGAAGACATAGAACTTAGTGTGACACCACAGGTGAAAACACAAAATACCAAAGACTCTAGTACATCTATGAAACCACCAATCAAAAGACTTTTAGTTTCTGCAGTTTCGAAAGAAGTACGCCTGCCAGAGAATGAAGTAACATTGTCCGCTTATACTGTACCAGCAGAACAAGAAAATGAACATTACAATTATGCTTGGAGTCTTTTAAGTCAACCAGAGGGTCATTCCGGTATAATGACCGATCAGAATCGCATGACTGTTAAATTAAGCAATTTGTCTGAGGGTTTATATACATTTAAAGTAACAGTTAACGGCCTGAATGCCTATGGCGAGGCATACGCAAACGTTAGTGTTTTACCACGTAAGTTCTTTTCCTATATTTACATTTATTTCAGTTTGTGATTTTACTATGATTTAATAATTTCGTTGTTATTTTGTAGCTAAAAGAATAAATCAGCCTCCAATTGCTATAATTTCACCCGCCTCACAAGTTGTGAAACTACCAAATACAGGTGCTGTGTTAGACGGTTCGTCGAGTAAAGACGATGATCGCGTTATTTCTTACCACTGGGAATTACAACAAGGCCCTATTGGATATCATCCTAATCTAGTTGATACACCTACTCTACAGTTAGATAATCTTATTCCTGGCAATTATACCTTTAAGTTAGTACTATAAAACTAATAATTTTATTTTTAAGTGAACTTAATAATTCTTTGATACATTTTGAACTTTTATTCATTTCTTTTCCCTTTTTCCTTTTTAGATTGACTGTTGAAGATTCCAATCATATTACTAATTTCACTAGCGCTAATATAACGGTTTTGAAAGTGATCGATTATCCTCCTAGTGCGAATGCCGGCCAAGATATTATTATATATTTACCGCAGAATACGTTGACGCTGAACGGTAACTTGAGCTCAGATGATCATGGAATAGCAAGTTGGGAGTGGACAAAGAGTCCCTCGGATCAGAACAAGGCAGTAGATATGCAAAACACGAGAACACCGTATTTACAGCTTTCTAATTTGGAGGAGGGAATGTATACGTTTGTGCTAAAAGTAACAGACGATTCAGAGCAGTCTTCTACGGCTGAAGTGCATGTGTTTGTGAAACCACCAACGAATAAACCGCCGAAAGGTAATTTATTCACAAAGACATTTTAGTTATTCTTTCTTAAAATGAAGATATAAGAATTATGAATTTATATGGTTTCATATAGCCGATGCTGGCGAAGATATAACTATAGCTTTACCCGAAACGAGAACTATACTTGATGGCCGGAAAAGTAAAGACGACATTAAGATTGTATCTTATCATTGGGAACAAGTGAGGTAAATTTTAATTTACACACGAAGTAGAATTGGATTTACTGTATTTGTTAATTGCAATAATGAATCTTGTTTATTAGTGGGCCTAATAATGCTGAATTCTCAGCAGTAAACGAATCAGTTACGAATATAACAAAATTAACGAAGGGTGATTATGAGTTCAAGTTAACTGTAATTGATGACAATGGTAATAAAGATTCGGATACTGTCAAAGTAAAAGTTACACAAAGTACGTATATACATCGTGCTTTATTCTCTGTCCTGTTAATTACCTAGTTATTTAAATTAATTTTATCGTGCAGATAAAAATGCTCCCCCTAAGGCAAACGCGGGTGGTGATCAGGTTGTCATAGCACCTATTAGTGCACTAATTATTAATGGATCTAAATCAACCGATGACTTAAGAATTAGTGAATGGATGTGGACAAGGGATTCGTCCAGTCTTGCAATAGGCACTATAATTCAGAATACTGACAAATCACCGATTTTAATGGTAATAATATTCAACATCATAAATACAAAACGTTCGTTCGTAAAAAATATATTTAAACTTCATTTTATTTAGTTGACAGATATCGTGCCGGGTAGATATGTTTTTAGATTAAAAGTTGTGGATGATCAAGGTCTTAGTAGCGAGGATACAGTATCCGTAATAGTAAAATCCGGTAAGTGATTAAAAAAGAAGTAAAATATGTAATAATTAAATTTTAAACAATGCCAATTTCTTATAGATCCACAATTATTGCATTTGGTCGAGTTGACGTTAAATATCGGAGCAAATATGTTAACGGTGTCGCAAAAAAATTCATTGGTATTAAAGTTGCAAATGTTATTGCGCGATGAAGCATCGATTATTGTACGAAATTTAAGAGCGGAACCACACACAGGCAGAGCTGTTTTAGTTTTTTATGTCGAAAAGAAAGGAGGTAAAGCACCTATGCGCGGACCAGAAGTAGTTAAGCGACTGAAGGAGAAATTAAGACAAGATTCAGGACTTCTTCAATTGTCCGTAGCAAACATCGATACTGCCGTATGTCAAAATAATTGTTCAGGTAAATGGTTTTCATGAAACATAGCTTCATAAACGATTTTGTTATACACAACATGTTCTTAAATAGGTCACGGAGTATGCGATCAAGAAACAAGATTATGCATGTGTGAAGCCTTTTGGATGCAAAATTTAATACAAAAATACTTTGGCAATGGCGACTCCAATTGCGGTATGTTGAAATGTATACAAATGGCAAAGTTTAATTTTTAAAACAAATTGAACTAACCTAAAGTGCGCATTTTTTAGATTGGAGCATCCTTTATGTGATAATAGCATTACTATCTCTAGTCGTGTGTTGGGTTGGTCTTATATGGGGCCTTGTTTGTCTTTGCCAAAGAATATGTACTGGCAAAAGACGTTCACTTCGTGCAAAGAAGAAACCGCCGCGTTATTCTCTTTTGCAACCGGAACCGGAAGACGATAGTAGCTCGTGTATGTCACCTATTCTATTTTGATGCTAGGACTACCAAATCTGTCGAAATGACTGATTTCAGATTTCTTTTCCTTTTTACGATTAATATTATATAATGAAATTTTATGTACGATTGTTTTTATAGTTTCGACACACAAAATGGTGCTATCTGAATCGGATACGGACTCTGATGACGTCTTATTTGAACATCGTAAGGCCAAAAATAACAATCAAGCCAGAAACGGAAAATCTCGGAACGGCTTTATCAAAGTTGGTTCTAGAGTGAAAACATGAAGTAACAGTCATTGTTACACATTTACGCGAATCGTGCGTTAAGTAAGTTGTAATTTAATCCCACGTTTCAGGAGTGTTAAATGTAGAACAATAAGATCTCGTTAAACGACGCACATTCGTATACGTTTGGCCAAAAGAGAACGTAAAATACTAGTCAGTTACAGGGCTGTAATTTTAAGTATGTACCTAACAAGAAAAATATGATTTCTCAGAAAAAAGTTGCCAGTTGTAAAGAGAATTTAATGAAACTAGACGTACTTAATTCAAGTACTGATTAGAGAACAAGATAACACGTGCTCACTTCAGTGCATCTCGTTTTGATTTATTCAAAATAATATATACGTTTATCTGTATTGTGTATTTGTATTCAAAATTTTGATTATGTAATCGTAGATGCATCGCCGTTCATACACTCGTGCGGTATTATAGCACAATAATCAAACTCAGTTTGATTACGGCCTTAGAGAGTATTGGAATTAGTATTTATATATACATATAATAATCATTCCTTATCTATATATCCTTTGTATGTAATACTTGCTCTTTAATATGTATATCATCGATCTTATTTTTACACTGTATATGGATAAATAATAAAATTTATTATCCATATAGTTAACGTAGTAATTAATTTCATCCGAAATTTTTCTCTTAAAATTAATTTTTAGTCGCTCCTCGTTCTTTCTGCTTATACCCCGGAACAAGCAAAAACGTTTGTAATGTGTAAGCGATTCTGAATTTAGTATAAAGCACTATAAAGCAACCACGATATTGCTTCGCATGCGCTTGCTTTAACGTTATTTTTAACTCATTACGCTATAGCAAGCGCAAAGTAGTGCAATAGGTATTTGTATCATCCGTCGACGAGTTTCTATAAGTATTAGGTTTCTCTACAAGTTGGTGAGTTTACTTGTATCCATTTCATTCTAGATAATCTATTAAATATTAATATTCGCTAATTAATTTATTAGTTTCACGGTGTTTATGGAGTTTGTTAGACGCTCGAAATATCAGTCCATAAGGAGTTGTTGCGGTGAAAAGTCGTCGATGAACGATGGGAATGAATGCAATGAACTTCAAAATAAAAGCAGTACATTCCCTGAACGAAAAAATAAAAACGAAAGTGCTCACTCCATTGTTAATGTAGAGCCATTACATCTAAGAGGTGAACGGTAAGCACTATTTTTAATTTTTATATGTACTAACATAAAATGCAATTTTTCCCTTTATATGCATTTTAAATAAGAAGCATAGCAATTTTTTATTATTCAAGTATTCTAAAAATATCAATAACGCTTATATTTTTCATATACAAATGCCATAGATATTAAAGCAAGAAAAGAAGTGAGCCTTTCATTAAAAAATAAAGAAAGTATTCTCTTATTTAGCTATTATGACAACTCAAAGTTGTCAAGGAGCATAAATAAGACAAATTCTATGTATCAATCTTATGAATTACCTTATGGCATGAAGAATCACATGAACAATGAAGACACAAATGAAGAAAGTTTTTCTCCTCTTAACACACGGGAAGACAAAGATTTCTGGTGTCCTAGATGTGGTAAAAAGATGCAAGAGCCAAGGTTACTTCCTTGCTTACACCCTATATGTTCACCATGTGTTTCTGAATTAATGAGTAAACGTAAGTGATCTAGAACTATTTAGAGATGACTGCTCAAGAGTATTGACTTGCATTTGATATCCACTTTTCAATTCACAGCTTCTTATGATTCTTCGAACGATGTTAAGACGCCACGCACTCAGTCTGAAAATCGTAAAAATAACTATTGCGAAATATGCCCTTTATGCGAATTTCAATTACCAAATGCCAATTCGCCAGTTCCACCTCCGCATTATCCCCTTCAACATCGATTGGTGATGAATGCTATTCGCTATAAATTTGCGAACAAAATACTTTGCGATATTTGCACAGATGAAGTTGTTGTAAGCATTACATTCATTTATTATATAGTATCAGAAGTATTAATTGCATCACATACACATCTCCAACTCATTTTGCCGCAAACGATAATTTGCTTAATATTCGAGTGAACAAATATTTTTACTATTGTAGATTTTTGCTTAAAAAACTATTAAAAAAAATATATTGCTATTAACATCTGCAGGCAGTCGTTCAGTGCTCCACGTGCCTCCGCAATTTTTGCTTAGATTGCGGTATGGAGCATCAACGACAAATTACGATGGAACTAAAACCGTCAAGACATTTGGTAAGACCGCTCTGGGAGGCTACTAAAGTGCGACGTACTGCACTATGTTTGAAACATCCCACACACGCATTACGTTTTTATTGTGTTGCGTGCCAACAGGTTCATTGTCTACTCTTTTTATTTGTATAATTTTTCTTGCTTACATAATATTTAAAGAATAATAATTTCCTTAGGTGACCTGTAAAGAATGCATGTGGAGTAGCCAACACAGAGGTCATGCAAGTGAAAGTGCTGTTGGAGCTGGAAAACGAGTTACTTTGTATTTAACAAGGGTGCTACAAAAAGCAAAAACACTTTTAAATATGCTCTTAACACAATACGACCGAAATGCATTTTTAAATGGTACTCTTGAGGAAATGAAGGACATTTCCTCTTCAATAGATTATAGGTATGTTAAACTGGTAATATCTTTTATCAGTTAGATAATATTAACATTAGAATAAATCTATAAACAATTATGAAGAAACTGGGAATACTCCAAACGAATGGGTATATTATCTAGAAAAAGAAAAACTATAAATGTATTTATATATGTAAATTGTCATGTGATGATTATTGCTCCATTATTATTAACTGCAGCTTTGAAAAAATAAGATAATACTGTCATTTGAGGTATAATTAATACATTCCTGTAGGATATAAGTATTATAATAAAACATGATATGATTTTTATACTCATGCTTGTATCTAATAAATACATATTTATAAAAATAATAAAACATATCCGTGAAAAAATAAAATTTATTTCAAACCATTGATGTTAAAAGAGCAATTGATGCATATACTTTTGAAGAGTTAGGCAACGTCCATAGTGTAAAATTGATCCACAGCAAGACCAATGATGTACACCAGGATGTCCCATGTGACCATGACCACAACCTTTATATCCACCTTTAATTAAATAGTACTGTATATAATAATGCATAGTATGGCATGCATAATAAAATTATTTAAAAAGTTTATATATTACCAGGCATAGTCCCTCCACATCCACAAGTGACTTCTTTCTTACCACCACTGGAACAGAACGTACAGCAATGGTATATACCAGTATGAGAAGGTTTGAATGTTGATGTTCTTTTATCTTCGGCAGAATTTTCTACAAAATAGTTTTTTTATTAAGAAAGAAAAATATAATAGTAATTAATTTGTACTTAAATGAAATAGTTCCTTTACCTAACAATACCTGAAATACCCCTAAAACTTTAAATTTTTTTATTATTGTGCTAGCAAGGCTCAGTATTTCTACATCTGAACCATCTGCGAGTAATTCATTAGTAAGAGAAATAGCATCAAGAAGTTGTCTTGCCCTTTTTAATCTATTGAACTCTTGAATCCTTTCTTGCGCCTGTTTATCATGTGACATTGGTATATCACAATTCTTCGCTTTTGTTCCATTGTTCAAAGTTTCATTAAAACTTCTAATTAAATTAAGGAATTATTATTAATTGAGTCCTAAGTTATGTATAATTATAAATACATATTATCCTAAATGACTTGATGTAAACAATAATTGTATTACAATTAAGCTCTAGTTTCATGTTACATAATTGTCATGTGATGAATATTTGCTAAAATTTCCTATTTATTATAATATATGTAATTGATAGCTTAAAGTACTGTCATTTGAGGTTCACGCATATATATTTCTTAAATAACATACACTTTTTTGGATTTTCAGGTTAGACGTTTACCTACGAGTAATTATGTACGGTTCAATTGCATTATTTTTCAATTCATAATTTGGATTTTTCTGATGTTCTGTAAAAAACAAAGTCATACATATAGACACTTAAAAAATATATATTTATTTCATGAAATATGTGAAAATGTTTAATATTTTAATGTTAGGTTAAGGAAATACCATTTTCGAAAATGTGCTTCCAACATAATTGTTTCAAGTGGAAGTTTCATACAATTATTTTACGATTTCACGTTCTATATGTGCGATATATATTTACAAATCAATAAATAATTTCTTTCTAAAAACACTTGTACACAAACCCGCGATAGGTTTTAGCTGCCATTACTGAAAGTGAAAATGATATAACTGTTATAAATTCAACTTTTATATACTACCAAAAATAATGTCAATCAAATAATTAAATATATAATACATTAATAATAATAAGTACAGAAATTTCACTTTTGTGGAAATACCTTTCACGCATGTGTAGATATTTACTAGGTGGTATGTAATAATTTGATATTTTTTGTAAACAAGTACGTAACTCATTTACGTATGGCGGGTATTTATAAACGATGTTAAAACATCATTACTACCGAAAGAATTTGAATGAAGCGATTTGTATAATTAATGATTAATCAGTATTATAATGTGATAGCATCATTTATATAAATACAATTTATCTTTATCTATTGATATGCTGCACAAGTTGAAAAGTAAGAAAAATACAAAACTATAAAATTATAATTTTAAACAACATTTTGAAAAGGTCTTAGTTTTTATATAATTAATACTTTATTGTACAACCTTTTCGATAATTAAAAACTAAATAAATGAATAACAATTATATCAAAAAATTTCTAATTATTTATCATTATAAGCCGAAAAATGTTTAATTTTGTCAACAAGTGAGGTAAGATAAACATTCCTACATATGCAATGTGAGAAGTATTAAATATGCATGCACAATTAAAATATTTTATCGCGTTCTTTGACAACCTATAAATTATTTTTAGCAAGAAAAATGCATAACTCCATTCTTAATTAAAAATAATAAAATATAGATATCCCCAATTCTACTAAATAGTTTCTTAATTACTTTTTAAAAGTAAAAATGTTATACACTACAATTAAGTGCAACACTAAGGAAATCTTCAAATCCAATATTGATTACTCCTTTTTGTTCACTATCTCTTATTCGAAAAGCATCTGTAACAAAAAGAACTGAATAACAATGTATAAAAATGTGATATAGCACTTAATAGTTTTATCACACTCAATATTTGTTATTAATTATATTTTCATGCTTATACTTACCTGTAAATCTTTGTATCTGAACACATAATACAATAAATTGATCTACTGTAATAGAAGACTGACCGACCGGATCGCTTTTTTTTATAAGAAACGAAACAAACTCTGGACTTAGTCTATATCCCATTTGCGTTAATGCTGCACTTAATTCATTCTCCTGAATGCTTCCAGAATTATCATGATCAAATCCACGAAAAACACCTAGCCATGCATTAATGTAGTTATAAAGAGCTTGAAATTCAAACAAATCTATTGTACCATTTTTCTCCTTGTCAAACATTCCTATGAAAAAGGTAAAATACAATGTCTCCCAATGAATCCTATTTCACATATTAATTTGTTAAATATTGAAGCCACTTCATTATAAATTTAGTAACAAATCAAATCATTAAATTTCAGGACTATACCTATCATCAGTTTGCAAGCAGTATCTGAAAATGTGCCTCCTTGTCCATTTGCCAGCGCAGATTGTAATTCTGTAGCTGTGATCCTTCCACTGCCGTCTCTGTCAACAGAAGCGAACCACTGCTGTACTTCTGGGTTTACCTGAGCCCCCAGTTCAGTTGATCCATACATGGCGTTCTAAAAATTGATAAGGTTTACTTTGATACAATAACATATGGATAAATTGTGAACAAATGAAACTGCAATGTCACTTAAATAAATATTACAATGCTTTGTAAACAACCGCAATGGATATAAACAATGAATAATAAATAATATATGAAGCACATTTTAAAGGGATAAATGAAAATTGTATTTATTCGCAACGAAAATTTCGATCTGTACTACATAAACGTAATTACCGGATAGGCCATAACCGAAGCTTTCTGTCAATTGTCAATTATACAATTGCAGCGTGCATTCAGTACGCTACATAATACATATATGTGCACAGATACTACTACGTTACGTATGCACCTACATACACACGTAATGTTGATCACCGACATAGCCAAATAATTTAACACTTCGTACAAAATTCATTTTTCTTGCGTATAAAATGTAATTTGTTTAGACAGATTTTGCGAAACAAAGAATACATTTTGTTTTGCAACGTTCTAACGTGGAAAAGGTTGATAATTTTTGTACTTTCGTACTTGACGCGGTAAAAGTAACAGTGCCATCTTACGAATTGTTTTGCGTTTAACACGATCGTGTACACACACAGAGAGTAGGGTGTCCAACAGTGTTGGCTTTTGGTTGATTATCTGACAGTAGTATTAGGGAAAGAAAAGAACGGCTGGTGGACGTTATTTAGTTTAATTGCTGATACGCCGCAGGTCTAAGTCTCACCATGGATGATTTACAAAATTACAAATTGCAGCTTCAACAGGTGAGGCTTTCTGCCTTTTGCTTAACCTAACACGAACGACAGAATGGCGAGTCCATTTTTCGGAGCATTTCTTACTTGTTTACGATGTTAGGACGCTGAACGAATTTTACGTTTTACCGTTTTAGGTGGAAGCAGCTCTTACCACGGATCCAACAAATGAAGAGCTACTGAAACTGAAAATCGATCTCGAGGAAGTAATAGAGCTGACACATGATTTAATTAAATCACAACAACAGGAAAAAAGGCAAGCCAATGGCATGGATGCTAAAGATCCTATTTTACTTGCAGTTCTGGCCAATAAATGGAAGGTTGGTGATCAATGCATGGCACCCTGGAGCGAAGATGGCAAGTAAGTGATCCCATTTTTCTATATCCAGTTGTATTTACTGCGTAGCTGTTTAACTTATATAATATCTATCATTTCTATAGCTGTACGATTGGTACAAATTTTAAGTGTGCAAGAATGCTTCTCTAAGTCAGTGAAGTTAAGAATAAGAGAAATAGTCTTATCCAAATTTTTACTTACTTTGTATAATCACAAAATGATTTCTATCTAATTTATTTTTGCAAAGATAGCAAATTCTTTGCAATTGAAAAAAACCATACAATATAATATTTTCTTGGAATAAAATATTTGTACTTAAACTTTTAGATACTATGAAGCAACCATAGATGCAATAAGTGAAGATGGTGTTGTTAATGTAACTTTTAATGAGTACAAAAACACAGATGTCACAATGCTTAGTCAGCTAAAGTCAGTAGCTAAAAGGCCAGCATCAGATTGGGCAGATCAGAAGTCGAAGTAAGTTGATAAAAATGTACTAATTTTGGTTGACAATAGTTGAATGAAATCAGTGACATGATCCCTCACCTGTATTTTTTAATGCATATCATTTTTTTGAGGAATAGCATGGGTTTGCATTTTTTATAAAAAACAATAATTACTAATTTGTCATTTTTCTCCTTATTCCTTTATTCCCAATTGGCAACGATACTCACACTACTGTTCGATGTGCTTCAATCTGAAATTCCATTATTGTTCATTTGTCTCTTGGTGTCTCACTGTCCATGTACATCGCCGGAAACCAGGAAAAGGTAACAAGAAATAACAGATTTTTTTTTGAAACCTGTTTTCTATTCTCTTCAAATACTGTTACATACAATTTTAAACAGTATATTTAAACTTAAATTTGAGTTGAATAATAATGTTTGTAGGACACAGTGAACAATAATTTTGAAATGGGACAATTAATAAAATTAATAATACTGAACCAATTTTTAGTTCCAACTTATATTAATTTAAACTAATAAGTTTCCAGGTGAACTGAAACTATTTATATTTTATTATTATTCTTATATGTATGGTACATTAAATTATATTTTGCATGAAGTAATAGCAACCACTAATTGTTTCTATACATGATTAATTTTTTCAGTCAATGTCAATAGAAATTATTGCAGCATAATTTATATTTAATAATATATTCTTTATAGATTCTTAGAATAATAGATTCTTCAATTTACAGAAAAATGCAAGCTGCCGCAGTTGCGGGCTCAGATCCTAATAAACAAAGGGAATACCTTAAGAAAAAGAAACAGAGGAAGCTCCAACGATTTAAAGAATTGGAAGAGGAACGTGAGATGGAAAAGAACAAATGGCTAGCATTTACAAATAAGGTATCGTTAGTAAATAATAATTTAAATAATTTTGTAATCATTAAATAATATTCTTGATTCCTAATTGTCCAATATTTTTGAACGCAGTCCTCGAAGAAAGGTGTAATAAAGAAAAGTATTTTTGCAACACCAGAGAATGTGAATGGCCGAGTTGGAATTGGCACGTGTGGCGTAAGCGGTCGAGAAATGACTAAATTCAGTAATGGAGAAAAATGGAGGAGGGGAGCATGAATACTATTGTAAATACGTAATTCAATACTTCGTGAGATAGAACTATCGATTATTGTTATTATTAAACTGAATTCAGTTCTGGAAGAGGAACTGGATAAATGTATGTTTTGTGTTGCGAGAATGTTACCAATGTACATGAATGAAAGAGTGTTTAGCGGTACTTTTTAGATTGCGCGTAGTCATTATGTTACGAACAATGACCTCAAATTAAATCCGAAAGTTCTTTGGATTTTCTATCTTCGTAAAGTGAATGGTTGTTGTGAATGAATGTATTTCTAGATTAATACATTTATGTGGGTATGATTTGTTTATAATCTGTAACAGATACGAATAAATGTATATTTTAAAATCAAATTATTTTTAAATTTGCGTTTAAATGTTCAAAATGTTATGTTATATCCTTTAATAGTATGAATAATATGAATTTTTAAAGATTTCTGGACACGAATGTCAGGGATAGAATTATTAATTTGAGAAATTTTTTGTTCCGATATTGTTGAATAAATGCTTTTTTATGTGGACAAGAGTTTGTTTACCTAAAGTACGAATATATCCAACCAAGTAGCGTTATTATATATAGAGATGAAGTAACCACCTTCTACATTGTCTACATAGATATAGTTGATACCGTTAGAGGGATCAAAAATGGTCGTTTTATCGTGGAATAACACGTCACCAGCAGGTGATATGTCGAAAGCGATAACGTTCATATAAGAGGTTGATAAATTGAGAAAAATATGAATTTTCCAAATTATTTTATTCTTGTGGAGATCTATAACAGCTGTTACTTCATTTAAAACACTGGAACCGTTTTCTAACCTCTCTATTTTAATAAAAATCGCCAATAAAAACAAGTATACTTGACATTTTCTTCTTTTTATGACAGTAAAATAAGTCGTTGTGAATCTCATTTAAATTATCATTGCCCGGTAAAATTTTCCTTCGAAGATATTGAACAACATGCATTTTTGCGTATAAAATAGCAATGATCGTTAGATATTTTTTACGCGCTTGCCAGTTCGTTATTTATAATTTTCACAAAGTTGGAATTGATTGAAAACTAAACGAGAAGACTGACTTAATTATTAATGATAAATAACTAATTACTGTATAAAATACTGTATTCGCACATAAGAAAACATGGAGTCAAACGATAGAAATCAATTATCAAATGGGGATGCTGCGAACAGTAGGGATGTAGATTGGTCCAGATATGGATTGCACAATAATGCAGAGACTCAGAGGAATAATGAGACGCAAAGGAGCAATAGAGAATATGAAGAACTTGGGCCTCAGATGTATCAAACCGGAGCAAACGAATTGTTTGCTCAAGAATATGTAAGTGACTAAGATAACCATATTTATCATCCGTTCTTAAAATATTTGCATTTCAGAGTGCTGATCCTTGGTGGAAATCAAACTTTTTCATTTCTCAGCCTGTATTATTTGGAACATGGGATGGAGTTTTTACATCTTGTCTTATTAATATTTTTGGAGTTATTGTATTTTTGAGATCAGGGTGGATAGTAGGTCAAGCTGGTATTCTTAATGCTGTATTAATAATTTTGTGTACAGGTAATAACTATACCTGTATAATAATTTGGATGACTTTCTAAAGACACTGGAACTTAATAATTCCTTAATCTTTTAGTATGTATTGCATTAGTAACTGTGTTATCTGCTGTGGGAATATGTGAAAGATGTCGTGTCGAGAGTGGTGGAGTTTATTTTTTATTATCACATGTATTGGGATCAAGATTTGGTGGATCTATTGGATTACTGTATTGCTTTGGACAGGTGGGATAACCTGTACAACATTGATATTTAGAACATTACTTTAATACCCTTTTTAGGCGGTGGGTTGTGCACTAAATGTTCTTGGATTTGGAGAATCTATGGCTGGTCTGGTGGGTTTAGAGTCTGCATGGGCAGAACGTGGTTTTGCTTGCGCTGCTGTTATTTTGTTATCTGTTATTAATATTGCTGGTGTCAAGTGGGTTATAAAACTCCAATTTATCCTTTTGCTGATTTTATTGCTTGCTGGTGTAGACTTTATGGTTGGAAGTTTTACTCATGTTAATGTTGGTAAGATGATATACTCCAATTTAAGATGTATTGATGGTTTGCAACACAAATATTGTATATGTCCATTTTCTGTTAAATTTATTGTGTATTTTACTGCTATATCCTACAAACACCTCTAGTTTCTTTATGTCATATATACTTTATACTATATAACAAACATTCTTCTTCTGTATTGCATGTTCCTATATTCATTATTATTCAAGTATATTAAATTTTGTTTTACAAACACATTAAAAGTGAACATATAGTATTTGTGCTGTCAATTGTCGATATGCACTATTACTTTTGGCAAACACATAATTCGGTAAATATTACAGAGGCTGGTTTTGAGGGTTGGCTGTCAGGAAATTTGAAAAACAATACTTTCACCAACTATCAGGATGGATATAGTTGGTTTACAGTTTTTGGTGTATTTTTTCCCACAGTGACAGGTGTTTTAGCTGGTATTAATATGAGTGGCGATTTAAAACATCCGTCTACCGATATTCCTAATGGCACATTGGCAGCTGTTGGAACTGGGTAAAAATCACTGTTTAGAAGTTTTCATATTATACAAAATGTGAAAAAGCTAATCATAACTCTTTAATATAATTTCAGAACCGTTTTATACTTATGTTTTTCAATGGTTCTGGCGGCAACCTGTACTCGAAAGGAACTGTTGACCAATTTTATGATCGCATCAACAGTATCAGCAATTTCAGTGTTGTTGCTAGCAGGTCTTTACGTATCATCATTCAGCAGTTGCTTAGGTGCAATGTATGGTACACCTCGAGTTTTACAGTCTATTGCTAGTCAAAACGTTATCCCAGGAATCAGTTGCTTGCAAAGAGGAGTAAGTATTTACAACTATATATTATCAGCAGGAGTAAGTATTTATAACTATACATTGTCATCCTATACACGATCAATGATTAAATAATTATTATATTTTTTAGAAAGGACCAAACAAGGTACCTGTATATGCAATGTTAGTTGTAGCCATTGTTACGCTGACTTTTATCATTACTGGTAAAATTAACACACTGGCACCAATTGTTACAATGCCTTTCCTTTTAACATATGCGTGCTTGGACTACGCATATTTTGCACTCGCGCAAACATTTGACATACAATTGTCCCGAGAGCAAAGATTTCGGACACAGTCTCCTACATTCGACCGTGAGTATGGGTCTGCAAGTAGGAACAATTCGATAACGGACACGGACAACGATCTGGACAGTTTGTTTCCTGAACGAATAAGACATAAAAATTTGGTTGTAAGTACAAATAGTTATTCAGTTGATTAATATACAAGAAAAAAAATTATTTTGTTTATCGTTTTCAGAGAAATCCTAGTCTTTCTGAAAATAATGTCTATATAGATTCTTCCCCAAGTATCGATGAAAACGCTAGCGGTACGGATAACTCAGAGCGAAAAGTTCATATTCATAATAAACTGGGAAATTGGTACAGTCCCTTATGTAATAGATGGTTTTCACTACTAGGAGTAAGTTCTTGTGTATGCGTGTGTATCGTCAAATTAACTATTTATATGTAATTATAATGTCACTTAATTTTTTTTTAGTGCCTTATAAAATTGTTTATTATGTTTCTTGTTCATTGGGGCTATGCTATTGCCAATATTGTAGTTGTCTTTCTCGTTTGGAGTTACATTGGTCACGCTAATCCTGCAGTTAAGCCAGGAGTTTCATCTGAATTTAAATTTTTCATGTGGCTGAGAATGTCGTTATTAAGGCTTATGGGGTAACTTTTTACATTGTTATAATACTTTTTCTGTTATATATACATATTGTTTTAACATACTAAAATACATATTTGTGAATTTCAGGAGAAAAGTTTATGATTACGAACAAATTGTGGTTACACCTGTACATCCAGGTGTGGAAACTTGCTCTGCCCAGTTGAATGAAGAAAACGAAGATTTTGCTGGAAGAAGACGATATCATCAAACAGCCACAGTCACTGGGCAATATGTCAATGTTGATTGAACTCTTTGTTACTGTAACGGAAGGAATTGTATAAGAATTGTATTACTTTAATACTTTAGAATAGAATGAGATGGGAAGAAGAGCGTTGTAACGCTATTGATCGCACAAAACTAGTCTAACAGAGAGCATTTCATATCTTAGGCACAAGAAATCTTTTATACAATGCCACATGATAGCCTTAACAATATTAGCAATAATTAAATAAAAAAGTTAACAAAACGCAAAGCATGTCATGTCCGAACTGAATAGCACAAAAAGTTATAAAACTTTTTGGTTCAGGTTAGTCGACATACATTAGATACAGTTGAAATGTACTGCCAGAAGGAGAATGTCTAAACTGGAGGGTCCATACATTCAGTGAATTAATTTAAGAACTATTTTTTGTGATGTGAGATTATTTATTCTTTATAATTCTTATTATTTGTAATTAAGACTAAGTCGCGTAATATTTTACGTATCGAACGGAGGTATCAAAAACAAAAGAATGCTGGATATCATACTATTTATGATGAATACTCTGTAAATACGTAGTACATAATAACATATTTATATGCTATTTAACATTTTTATAAATATCAGAGAGATGATTATGTTATTAATAAAATAAATAAATATATATATATATATATTAACAGACTAAACAAGATTTCAGATTACAGACTAAAGATTTCTTTTACAAAATAATTGATAACAATGAAATTTTATTCATATAACACTAGCTTAACTTCAAAAAAATTGAAAAGTATAATTATAACATGTTTAAATTTTCGCGGGTTTTCTTACTTTGCGAATTATGCTTTCAGTATTAGAATTAATATTTTAAAAATGTTACTGTTACACATAAATTTGGATTAATATCTTTGATTGTTTGTGCTTAAAAATAAAATGGTATTTATTGAAAATAAAAGGTAAAACTTTAAATTATTGCTATACAATATCAAGTCTTACTTGAAGCGAACTTCCGGTTTGATACTGAGTCGACGTACGTAGTGCTTGTTAGACAGAATCGTTTGAATGTTCTAACGTAGCGTCATTGCGTACATTTTGTTCTCATTTTTTGCGTTATTGTGCTTTCATAATGTATTTTTACTTGTTTTTTGCTTCGTTCATGATAGTGTTCGAGTCAGTGTACGGCGTCATACATAATACATCCTTCTTTAACACTTATTTGCGACGTATACTTCGACAAAGCAGTGACCTTGTGTGGACAAATTTTCGACGTAAGAAATTCTTCTCCAAACAGGTAAAATTCTTCGAAGTGACATTGATAAATAGCATTTAAACTATATAATTTACAACTATATATTCCTTAGATAGGATTTCTTAGTCGATGTCGCCATTCAACACTTTCAGATATCTAGTTTCGACGTTCCTGAGTTATTAACTTTCCATGTGCTCTACTTTCTGTGGTCTACGTCACACGTGAGTTTTATTCTGTCATTTTCTTAAATATAATGAACAATATTTCTTTTTATTTCTTCTTATTGTCGAACTCGAGCTTTGTTGTTGTGTTTATATGATAATTGTTTTATAATACATAGTATTCGTGAAAGCATACGAGTTATAATTAGGAAAATAATTGTTTTGGAGCAAAAAATAATTATTTTTCGTAATTAGAAAACCATCTTTTGGACGTAATGTTAGAATTCTTAAGCTTTAAGGCCTCCCACAAAATTGTAATGGTGCTCTTTGAATCCACAGCTTTTTTTATATGTTTATCTTAAGAAGTATTGGTTTTTGTAAAGTATAAGTATATATATATATATACTGTATATGTATACTACCTAATTAGTGACGGCTTCTAGCTATAATTAGTGGGGATGCTACTTCAGAAAAGTTTTAGTCTTTGTTTTAAAATTGTGGGCACAGTTACATACAAAGATTTTTGTATCTTTTTCATAAATTGTGTGATGGCTACTGACATTAAGCTTAAGAATTGTAGATTGTACAAGTATAAAGAAGGAATTAAAGAAAAAAGAACTCATTATACTAAATGTTATCGATAATATTAAGTGGAAATAGGAGGCGTTGCAGTGCCTGCATGTAGGGGGTGCTGCAGTTCCACAGTGCCTATATACGAGTCGCCCCTATGTTATACTACTACTACTACCACCTAATAGTATACTACGTTTGTGCAATTTGATATTTCATTTTCAACGTTGACAATTTATATATAAATATTCAAATTACATATTTATATTATAAATTTTCATGATAAATTCGTCTTAAACTTTCAGCAATAAGAAAATCAAATTCATCAGCTTGCTGGATTCAACCGTTCATCGTTGATTTTGATAAAAACTGTCTAGTTTTTATCCAATGTAAAATGCAACACTAAATGTGTAATTGACACTTGTTACTTATTCGATATTATGTTTCGTTGATGTTCTCATACAAAAGCTAGGTTATTAATGGCTCTAGATTCGGTAAGTACCAGCGGTATGGTTAAATCCGCGGTGAGAGCTTCGGAAGCCAGGAGGTTCGCAGCGATCTCGCGGCCAACCACGACGGTTAGCCTTCCTCCATGCAGTAGCCTCTTAGGCGGTCGCGTTAAAATCCTCTGCATCGCCAGAATGCGAGATAATTAGTTACGCTGTGTGAGCGACTATCTCTCCTTGTTTAATGAATCCATCGAATTTATAATATTATTTATATTTTATATCTTATTTCATAAGATGAGTATTGATTGTATTCTTTCTTTATTTTATAAGATGGAGTATATACATCTGAGGTTTGCAGGAGGATAGATTTGAGTTGGTTTGGCCTTTACATTTTCATAAACAAACTGATTCAAGTCTTTCAATGTATGATAAACAGCTATCAAGTAGCAAATGGACTTTGCTCTTTTTGCATTTTTAGCAGTTGGAAATATTAGTCATTAAATAGGAAATAATTAACGTTAAAATGTTAATCATTAAATAGGAAACAATGTAAAGGTCGAAAGATTGATGGTAAGACAGTAAAATAGAAAGAAAGATTTTTCACCGATTTTAGTTTACATCGAAATGATTAAGATTGGAAATAAAGAAAGAAATGGAAGATCTTTCGACCGTAGAATCAGTTGTTGCGAATAGTAAAAGTAGGATGTTTTAACAATAAGAAGCAGTGAACTGGAGCTGAACTGACAATAAGTTCGCAGAACAATCGCTTGATCGATTCGATACCGCTTCACATTGTCTCTCTTATAAATACCGACTACTACTAGCTACCCGTAAGATTGACGCTGCACCGTCCGCACTATGATTGCTTATACTACTAACCTGCCGTGCTAGTAGAATAGCCAGCAACATCCGTGAAACTCGCGCAATATTCTACTTCCTTTAACTTTCTATTACTCCATTATTGTTGCGCTAAGAAAAGTTCTGTTTAACGTAACTTTGATGCAACTTCCAGAAGCGTTATTTAATTACGATTCCCAGGGTTATTAAATATTTTGCAAGTTTATTAAACCATTACAAAAAGTGGCGAATCAACGTACAATATTTTACATTTTTTTTGGTTAAATTTCCGATTAAATATTAACGCGTTAGAGTTCCAAAATAATAAAGATCCTTTAGTATCTGTATAAAGAAACGAGCGTCGATATATTCCACATAAAAAAGCTTATAAAAGTTGACCTCTCATATTTTCACGTGGCATGCCATAAGTCAATGGTGGTTTCATAAATCTAAAATTCTTTTCGCTGCATTATGTCAGCGTTCTTTAGGCGTGTTTTTAAAGTGTACGGTAGGGAAACTTTTATTACGGCACGACGTATGATATTTCCTTCCGTTTCACGGAGAAGTATTATTGGAAATTTATTCAAAAGGGGTCATTCTGTATACATTGGCTGGGCAAGGTTCACGTAAACGGGCCGCTTTATACGGGAGCCAGTCGAAGGGCGGGGAGGACGTGTTCTTAACAAGTCACAGAAACAAGAAGCCTTTACCGGAACAAAAAGTTTCGGCCGACCCGGAACTCTGGAAAATCCGCAACCGGTGGAAACCGCCAACTTTCACGGAGGGATCCGATTCACCGTCCGTGGGAAAACGCTTTCGGGAGATTTCTAATGCAAAGTTCGGAGATTCGCGAGTAATCTTCGCCCGCTATCTGACAATGAAATGCGCTTTTAAATATTTTTCTTTAGAATTACGATTCAATTTCGGATATTTCGTTTGCGCGAAAATTGGGATTGGAAATGCGCTAATCGATGTTTGCATTTTATCTGATGTAATACATCAATCTTTTTAGATATGATTCGAAGCTTCATAAGGTTTTTACGATTTCATTGAATTTCGATGATTGGAATTATTTGTGGGAATAGATTGAACACCATGATGTAGGGATTTTACAGTTTCTAGAATACTTTGCTAGATTATCTTCTTTACATCTTGTTCGATTGTTGTTCGAGATTTTAAGAGAGCCGACCGAACGAAAAATCCGTATGTTGGAGCAGCAGATAAGCGGAAGCTTAACGTGATCGAATGAAAACATGCTGTATCGAAGCAATAATGTACAAGTCCGCGCACGAGTTCCGTTTTGCGAGAAAAGACGATCTCTGCGAATATTTAAAGATCATTCGATTACTGTTTTATCAATTTCCATTATCTGCTACTTCCTCTAAATTCCAAGTTTTACAAACATCTAAACTTCAAACATAATTCTGGACTCACACCATACAATTCATTCACCAACAACAGGAAATATTTATCAGGAATCTAGGGATATAACCAGAAATTCATTGCATCCCTCCTCAATCACCTATCCACAAAATATCCCAAACTTACCCACCTCACTCCAAATATCCCATGCAATCCATACTATTTCACGCACTTGAGCTTCCTATCAAACGCGTCCCCAGTTTAATCATCGGACCCTATACATTTCTCAAATCCAAATAACCGGAAACCACCGAAAACGAAACCTCCCAAACCTCCCAAACCTCCCAAACCTCATCCAAGAATCTCGAATCGGCAACAACGAGTCAGTGGAACAAAATTCTGCTCGCGACTCGATTCAATTCAATTCTCATCCCCTCGACACGTTCCACCCTCGTACGATCGGCACCCTATCCCCGTGTTCCTCTCGAGATAAGAAGAAACTACTTCATCCGGTCCGGCCGCTTCTGGCGGCATGCTAGTAGTCGGCTAGGTGTCAGGCTGACAGGAGGGTGCGGGACGGCGTGGGCGAAAGGGGTGGCGCAGGTGGAGGCGCACAGTGACGCTGGGTGACGGTTTCGAGTGGCGGCCAGGTGGGAGGGTTAAAAAGCGGCGGGGGGTTGTTCGTCGACGCCGGGCGTCGAGCGGGACGTCTGGTGGGGCAACGGCGACCGTGGAGGGCGAGGGGTGGTCGGGGGTGGGGGCGACGCCGGTGTTCGTCGGTGTGGGACAGTAGTCGGATGCCGGATCCGCGGTGGAAACTTCAGTGCGCGATCAACCACCGACGTGTGTTTACGGTCGGAGCTCCAGCGGAAGCTGCGAGGCCTGGCTGCTGCGGGGGGTGAGAATCTTTTGCTTCAGACCTTTTAATACGACCGCATCACATCGCGTTGTCAGCGACACCTTCTCGAACGACCCTACGACCACCGTACACTCTCGTCGTTAACAGACGAATTTTTAGACGAATGTAACAGTTTGGAAGGAGTCGAGAAGAAGTTTGGATGTTGTTAGTGGGTTTGTTTTTGGTTCCCGAGTTGATGTTCCATCGCTCTCTATGGTTACCAGTCGTTCGTGTGATTTATACCTTGGTATTCGTTGGGAGGCAATTTTTCGTTCGGATAAAATAAGCGAAGAAAATGGAGAGGAGGATGTTTTGGATCTAGGTGTTTTTCTAGGTGACTATCTTTAGAATTATTGCTTTGTATAATTTGTACACGTACGATTCATACTTTCATATCATCGAATTTGCATTTGTATGTAATAATTGCGAGAGATTAAATAAATGGCGAAGGTCCGGATGCATATCGTCATCTCTCGTCTCGAGTTGCCGTGAGAGTGATTGGTGGATTTATGTTTGGGAAAGATGGGCGGTAATTGATGGTGGAACGCGTAGAATCGCCACGTGTTCTCGAGGCTTGCGTGCGAGCTGGCTCGCGCTTAACGAGCGGCTCGTTAGAGGAGCCTTCGGCTCGGAATTTCGGCGATGCTTGAGCGTTCGCCCTCGATATGTGTTCCGGTTGCTTGATGACTGCCCTGAAACGGATTCACCGAGTGCGGAGTGAGCCAAGATGCATGGACGCGTTCCGATGGAGAACAGTGAATTAATTGGTCGGAACGTATCGCGTTTGATTTTCTATGCCACCGTTTAATTCGCCAGTTGTTCGTTTCTTTGTGAAACATGCTGTTTCTGTGTACTCCACAATGCAGAGAATTGTGAATTTCGATGCAGATTCTTGTGAGAGTTATGATCATTACCATTGTTACGTACAATCGATCTCGAAACGAGGTGAGAACTAATGTAGAATGCAATTATGACGTTTGTGCAATCGGAGCAGATTTGTCACGTGCGCTTTCAGTGATCTCTCGCAAGCTTCCGTGACTTTGTTACTCTTTCTTCAGGTATATTATTCGCGAAGAAATGTATTTCTTTTTTCACGAATTGTAGGAATCATTTTATATTTGCAACTATAATAAAAAATTATTTGGAATTTAATTGTACTACAGTTCTCGAAATTTGTTCGATTTTAATATATTCTAATTATCTAAAAAATCTTCTTAATTTAAAGAGAACTGATGTACCAATGTACCGATTAATTTGCGTAACAATAGGAAAATTTATTACGTTCCTCTTGAAACTAAGAAGTTTCACGAAGAAATGAGAAACGAGAATTTCGTTGAAAGTGGCGCAAAAAATGGAATTCAATATTCTTAATATATTCTTTGGTAAATCTGCAAGCGGAATACTAAAAAGCTCGCTCCGCGCTCGATCTATTTAACTTGAAACTCCGAGAAAGTCACCAAACATACTTACGACACGTAAAATGCCACTTTATCCTGTTTATGCACACTTCTATCACTTTTTATCCTTACGAGGAAAGTTTTCGGGAAGTTGCTCAGAAGTTGCGAAGTTCACTGGCTGTTCAGGGTCAAGGCGTCGATATCGAGAGTCCAACATTCTCTTCGATGTTATTCTAATAAAGTCGACTGCCTCGAATCCTCGAATTTTATTAGAAGATCAATGCGTGCTAGATACAATAATATTCTTGCTCTCCTTTCTTTTCGGATAATAAATATAAGTCAATCAGTGTCACGAGGATGGTGCAGCTTCAAACAGGAAATCCTCAGGGTTTCGTGTCATCGATCTTCAGCTGGTAATGTCAGCGCGCGGTATTTTCCGCGAGAATTTCACCGAGAAAAGTTTGATTCCAATCTGTCATTTGGAACGAAGGAAATAGGTCAACCGAACTGTTTTCAAGAGGTTGTCTCTCGCGCGAAAATTCGCAGTACGTGGTAATCGTTTGAGCCCGTCGTGAAAAAGGGTTGGCGGAGGCTGGCGAGAACGATGAAATCACGCCCCGTTCGGGAACTCTCTTTTCAATTGAAAACTCGACCGTGAATGAGCTTTCACCGTGGAGATATTTAACATTTTCGCAGAAATCCTCGAATAATTGTCATCAAACGTGCGAACTAACGTGGTTTGCGTCGAGTCGAGTTCCCCTTTAACGAAAATAGCCCGTTTAGCATTGTGAGCCTGAGTGAACTTATTTTAAACGGAATTTCTGCAAATATTGCTTTATCTTGAGTCAAGAGAGAGAGAGGGAGCTGTGTTTACTTTAAATTTAAATTTGCATTAGCACTCTGTATATATTGGACGTATTAGAATTTGTTTGAATTGTTGAGAAACGTTCGCACTCTTTTCTCATACATTTATGGAAAGAGAATTCAGATCCAAAGGAGTTTATAGCTGATTATCGTGAAAATTTTCTATCAGATGCGGATAACCGAATTTTATATAAGGAAGTTCTGATAATTTTTCTGTGATGGAAGATTAAGAGATGAATACGTTTCCATTTTATGGAATATTTTACTGGATCCTGTTCGGTGGATATGGTCGATCAATAATTCAGAGATTCCAGCTTAGCGAGCTTCCATGTGGAGAATGGTTTTTGGAATTCCTCGTAAAAAAAAAAATACACCCTGGCCCGTTTTTATTTCGCGCCATAAGAAGTTTATTCGCGGCGTAGTGTCCCATAAAATGAACGTAAACCATCACGTATGGGCGTAAAAGGTGTTTCAAATTTTGTTGCTCTTAGGACGTCGTACGCGATTGATTGCAGTGTTTAAAGTTCCATGGATATTGTATAAAAATTGTTTTCTTTTTATGCATTCCACGCGAGCATTAAATCTCGAGCATTTCGACAAAGCAGACAAGATTCGTTTGTCGAATAATTTCCATTGTTAAAACGACTCGATCATCGTTTTCAAACTATCGATGAAAATATCCTAGAATTCGTAATAAATGAAATTCATACAATTGATGCAACGTTAGTTTGAAATAAAATACCTAGAACTTTAACTTCAAGTTCGTTGTAGAACTATTAATGTCGTTTTACCGCGATGGTTGAAGAAGATCCAGAGAGTTATAAAAAGCTATAAAAACAATATAATGCTAGGAAAAGCTTTCAAGCTTAAAGAGACACGAGAAATTCAGATAAACAGAATTTACTTAGCATAACTCCAACAATAAGGCAGACAAAGAATTTTTAAAGTCTGCTCCTAAGACATAATACGTGTCTCAGGCATATGTACAACGAAGGTTCAAGTTTATTGAAAAGTTTCATTACTCCAACTACGAAACCTTCAGTTTTCAGTTCCAAAATAATCTCTTCGTTTCTCTTCAATTTGTACCTTAAAAATATTTACAATCCCATAATGGAATCCCTCGGAAACTCTTCCACGATTTTCCCAAAATCCAGCCACTCGGTTATAGTCTCAAACTCTCTTCCATAGTAATACACTCATACTCGTACGAGCAACCATTTTCAGAACCAAAAGAACCGCATCTGAGAAGGAACCTCCACCGTTCTCTCACCCTCAAATCGTTCCCTGAGATTCGCTGCAGCGATTAATTTATGCGAGCGTTCGGCTGTGCAGCAGCCACTTTCAGTGTCAAGGTGGCCGGTGATCAGGCAACGGGGTTAGAGGGCGGCGTCGAGGGGTGGGTAACACAGGAGTATTCGAAACTCCTCCGGGTAAGAACGCGAGGAACGCTGGTGGTACAGGGCGCGTGGTATCGGGGTGGTGGTGCTGGTTTGCGGTGGAACACGTAACCAACACCAACGCCGTTGCTGGAGTGGCGTAAAAGTGGTGGTGACGTGGCCCGTAGTAGTAAAGGTAGTAGTAGTAGTAATAGTAGTACGATAGTGGGTACAACGGTATATCTGCCGAGTTCATGAATGAACGACCACTTCGCTTTCGCGCGAACGCTAATGGGCTTCCTTTCTCGCGTTCCGTGCCGCCCCTCGTATTTTTGTTACGCCACCGGTCCCGGGCACCTGTTACCAGGATAACGAATCGCCGTTTCGCTCGTCGATGACGCTTGGATGACGATTGCGCGTGCGGCCGGCGATTCATCCTCCTCGACGATCGGGTCGCTGGTGAGGGGTTGTTTTTGGCGCGAAGTCGAGCCTTTCGACGATGGTGGATGAATAGTGGCGCGGAGAGATACGATAGTTTTGAGGGTGACTTCGAGGGTTATGGGAGGGATGATAGATGCGTGATTATGGATTGCTCCTGGCTCACGATGCAGTTACTATTGATTGGATGGTGGTTGGATAATGGTGGTGGAGTAGTATAGTAATTTGGAAGATTTTCGGGATCATAAGTATGATAATTTTCGTAGGTGAGTTATTCATATTCTTCGTCTCATATTCATCGAACCCGGTTCCACCACATGCATATACACATATATATTTTCCCCACGTTTAGCTCGTTGCAGAGTAGCTCTGCAGTTCACTAATTTTGCCCGGGTAGTTCAAACAAGGCGTTCAGTCGTTCCACCCCAACTCAATTTACTTTTCATACTCTATTTCCTTTTTCCTCTACCTCTGTCCCTTTTGATCGTCGATTTTTTCGATCGTTGGCCCTGTCGATCGTTGCTCGCGTCTCCCGTTTCCCTCGATAACGAGAAATCAACCTGTTTACACAGTTATTTGTATTCCCGCGTAAATACGGTCTTTATTTTTGTATAATTATTCCTGGAATGGAATAACTAAACGTTGTGTACTCGATAAAAACGGTCGCCCTCTCTCTGTTTCCTCTTCATTTGTAAAATCGAACCCTTTACTTGGAGCTTCAAGCACCATAAATGTAGGAATGTTCAAATAATTCAGGAATATTGTTAAAAATAAGAAACGTTTTATTTTTTTAGAAAGGTTATTTATATTTTTAGAAATAATTAAAAGCGTCAGTAATTACAATTTTTAAATTGATGAATAATTATCTGTTGGAGGATATTATTTACCATTCTGTTTGAAATTGCTATACGCTTGGAGATGAGGATATCGCAACAAAATGATATTTATAATATTTCTTCAGATGTCTGTTCTCGAAATCATCGAATACGCGTCTACAATGAAAATAACGGAAATGTATACATTTAATTTCACGAGCGCGTTGCAATTGCACATCCGTTTACGATGCAAATTTTACTACCCGTGAAATGTATACTCTCATCAATTAAACGAAATTCTCGATTGAACGAAATGTAGTTGGACACGCTACTCTATATTTGCGAATAAGCAAAATTATGAAGCACATACATTTTTTTTGGCTCACTTGCGGAGGTTATTCAGCGTTATTTCCTCTTGCAAATGAGAAACAGTACAAAGTTAATTAATTCTTCGTTTCTTTAAATAAAATGATAACATATTAGCCTAAATAATTGCTGGTATATCGTAATTAAGTTATCATAATTCAGGATTTGATATCGATTTATAACGAAATATTACAATACAGCACAAGTTCCAACTTAAGTAGTCTTGGTGTGTAGATTCCAGTGTTCGTGTATTACTTCCTGTAACTTTATTTAAAACATCCCTTACCACTATGTTTGTTGAACGGTATTCACAAAATTCTCCGAGTAAATTTTTCTCGTTCACCCAAAACCGCTTTTTCGTTTTCCAATATCCCAGTCGATATGGTACCGGAAGTAGACCCTTTTAATTTCTATCGCAATCCCGCTTCCGCTTTGTTCCCTACATATCCTGGCCGCTTCTATTGCCTACATATTCTCAAAATAACTTCGCAAAATAATATAAAATCAAAAATTGTAGCATTTCGTTTCATTTAGAATTTCCTTTGATTGAAAAAAATTGCGAGGCACACTATAAAACACCGAGAATGTAGATACAGTAGCGCGGTTGAAAATCATTATAAAGAACTGGCTGGCGGTGCAACGCGCTCGAAAATGCGCCTGTCACGTTCGCATAATGATTTCCAGCCGGGGTGCTCGTGCATCGGTCAATATTCAGCTCGGTTTTCGCGTAGAATGAAATTTATCGTGCAACGCGCGGCATTATCGGTTATTACGTCACGAAAGACAGATCCCGTGGACGTAGCCGAGCCGACAGTCGTGCCGAATGCGCGCATTAAAAGCCGGCTTGAAATATTAAACACGATATTGAGTCGAACGCAAATAATAATGCCATTACCGTCCATCGAGTAATAATTAATTTCCATACGGAACAACAGTCGATTTTGTTCCCTTTTTACGTCTACGATCGGATTTCTTCGGCGTGCCCGCCGCTCCGATCCATTAATCCATTAACTCTTTCGTAAACTCTGCATTTATTCATCTCGGCTGGCGTTGTTATTTGGCGGCGAGCTTCATTTACCACGGATGTTGCTACATTAATCCTAGGCGCGGGTACAAAAGGCGTATAAACTTCGGCTACGTTTGCATTTGGTAATCGAATTACGTAGAATTTGATTAATTGGTGGCAGAGGTGTTTTTCATTTAAATGAACTCCGCATTTTCGTAATTTCGTACTTATTCATTTCGAATGGCCGCCTGTACGCTGAATTTCATTTACTATCGGCCATTCTACATTAATTCGCACGTTATAAACACGCGAGGAGTATAAAGATCGAACGGCCGTCCATTCGAGTTAATTAAAATGTGATTATGAATTGCTCGATCATAATTATGCTGTCTGGGAATATTTTAATATGCTAAGGATCGCCATAGAGCTCGGCATAATAATTGGTTCGAGATCGATTGTAATTATTGAAACATCGAATTTATCATTGAACACAATCGTGTTTAAAATTCTGACGAGATGTGAGAAACGTTCGATTACAAGTAACGTTGCATAATCGCTCAAAGGGTAGGGAAACATTAATACCTTAAAATCTCGCGCAAAGCCACGACACCACCCCTCGTATCGGTGGAAATTACACAACCCCTGGTTTCCGTGATGGACGTGTAACGACTGACGAGTGTTGCACGCGAGAGACCATTCGAAACGTTGAATCCCGTGTTAATAACGCCGCTGGTATTATGGTAATAAAGACGAATGGGCCAATTAACCCCCCTTGGGCGGTTAATCCCCCGGCCGCTTTATCGTGGCGCACCCCGTCGTTCTTCGCTTTTAACGATCGGTGCGAGCATTAATACATCGATAAGTCACACCGCCAAGGAAACAAGAACAATTGATAGGTCGACGCAATTCGCGATTTCACCGGAATAATTCATCTGTCCGCGTGTTGCCGATGAATTAAACGCAGTTATTGCGAATCAAAGGTCGTGGGGGTGAGGAGCGCTGTTAAGATCGCGAGAGGCGATAATAGGTAATTCATATTTTCGTGTTAAATTAATCGGCTCGCCATTACGAGAACGGCGGCTCGAGGGAAATAATTTGAAATTTATTTAATCGATGGATCGTTGCACGCGCTGAGTTTGCAACAGCGTGTGAAATATTCATCCCGCGACGGCCTGTCCTTTCCCTCTCTTTCTCTCTTTTTCGTTGTTTATGCGGGTCGCTTTTTGTTCTGCCGTCTTTTGTTGCCGGATTTGGTCACGGGCAATTGTTTTTCACTGGCGAGTTTTGAACGAATTTTATTTGGTTAAATTTAGAATACTCTTTTGTCATTTTTGTTCTTTGTTAGCGGCAGGCGGAATGGAAAATGCGTGGATTTTATAGAAATCGAGATTACGCGAAGAATATTTTGTAAATGTCTTTTGACAGTGGAATTTGTTATAGCGATTATTTTTAATATCGAAGTTTCGAAATGCGTATATTCGAAGCTATCGATTTGAATTGAGGTCTTTTATTATTAGTCTTTTTTTATCACGGCTAAATTCATAAAATTCGTAAAGTGTACAAGGATTACGGGTAGCATAACGTGAACAATGTTTGGAAAATCGATTGATATTGGATTTCGTCATGGTAATAATTTTCAATTTTTCAGATTTAAAAATAAATATGGAACGTTTATTCAAAATAACAATTTCATGCAGACAAGTATGATATTGATAATAGAATTGTACAATTGTATCACAGTTAATTTTAATATTTGAACGAGTTTAAAATTAATTCAAGCTTTTCATCGTCATTATTATTATATGTATTTCCTTTGAGATTTGCAATGGTTACTTGGGATCGATGTTTCGAAATTCATTAATTAAACTGTACAGTAAGTTGCAGTTACGACAGGTACTTCCATTTATATACAAGTTATTCATTGAAATGGCTGTTCACGTTATAAATACATACTCATCGGAGGTCTGTCGAAATAGTCGAGGAGTTGAACGTTTTAACTCGCTCCAGTGAGTTAAATCCTATCGAGTTAAATTCTGTTGGTTTATCGGAAATCTGCATAATTTTTGCCAATTAAAAGTACTCGAAATTCGAAATATGTTATCGAGGGATTTATTTCACGACATGAAGGAATATCAGCGGAAGTACTCGTCCTGCGTAAAATGGCCTTTTAACCTCGTATAATTGAACGATCATGAATATTTATCTTTGATGTCGACTTTTATTCCGTGTATTCCATATATTACTTGAATTGTACTTCAAACGCAATTTAATCATGCATTACAAAACCTCCAACACTTGAAAACAGTCAGCAGACGATAATAGTACTGAATTTTACCATATAGTGTAAATATTCACGAAGCAGTCACAAAAATTAATTCTCCCGACATTCCATTTCCCTTAAAATCAACCCTTCCGTCCTGCACCCTCTCGCAAATGTTCCACTACCTTTAAACAATCCGCTCCTCGCAGAAACGATCGTATCCATTTCGTTGGACCACCCGCTGGCAACTTCTATTAGGATCAGAATGAGCGCAAAGCGGCGATTAATAAGAATCACAATCGTCGTACGATTGTTCTCGCATGACGAGGGGGTAGGATCGTGCGCCGCCTCGTC
Source organism: Xylocopa violacea (assembly GCA_963969225.1). NCBI lineage: Eukaryota > Metazoa > Arthropoda > Insecta > Hymenoptera > Apidae > Xylocopa > Xylocopa violacea. The sequence continues at coordinate 23,989,062 of CAXAJV010000008.1, forward strand.
TACGACGACAGATGTCGATTGACACTGCTCGAACGGGGATGCCGAGGACGCGGAAGGGTGGAACAAAAGTTTTTCGTGCTCTCGTCCAGACAAAAGCCTCCCACTTGCCTTTTCGGATATACTTTCAGCCACTCACCCTCGCGGCTGATTCTTCTTTCTTCCTTTCATTCCGCGCGGGGAAAGTAGGAATTCTCGGAAGTCTCTACTCCGGCCCCGTCGCTCCTCCTCCTTCGCCGCCCTGTTCCCCGTGGGAATTCAACTCTCGATGGAACTCGAGTGGCACTCCGCGTTGAGTCGATGGCTGGTAGGACGAGATTGATAGGAAAGATCACGATGATATCGATGACGAGCGGGGCGCGAGGGAGGAAGGACGATCGACCGGAAGTATCTTTGTGTAGCGGGAACGGTTTTATCGGGGACGTCGAACCTGCCGGCGCGATGAAATATTTCGACGGGGTTGCGGTTTCGCGAATTTACGACCCGGTGCGTCGCCAGATAGGGGAAACAGTGTCATTTGATTCTTTTTAGAACACTGGATGGCACGTAATGGGTATTTCGTGTTTTTTAATGGATTTCGTTTGCTTTTCGTTAATGCGAATTCAATGTGGTGGAGTGTCGGGGCGATTTTATTTTTTTTCTATCTAGATATTTGAGATACGAGTATTTTTTTTTTTTTTTACACATCCTGATAGCGAGGTGTGCAGTGAAATTTTATTGTTCGCGATAGAAATTCGATGTGGGGCATTGTTATCGTTGATGATACACAGGATAATTGAAGGGAACGATAGCTGATGCCGAAGATTATTAAAGGTTACTCAACTTTTTCAAAATTTAACTAATGTACAAGGAAAAAATGGTTAGATCTTTGCTTTCGCATCTGGTCTCAGTTCTCCAAATTTCTGGAGGGTAAGAAACAAATTCCAACGCGAGCTGCGTCAGAAGACCCTCAATATGGCGGGCTTAATAGCCCAGAAAATCATCCAAAGCTATTAATTAAATCCAGGATAAAACTGTCTGAGAGGAATTAATGCCACTGTTCTCACAGAAACCAAAATCTTTTACTCCAGTATCCAATGGCGAATAAATCAAAATTCAGTTTCCACAATTAGTTCCAACAATTACTAACGCACTTAAAATATTGTGCTGTTGTAGCCTTACCATCTTCAATCATTTCAAAACCATCCACGGGAATGAAATATATTCATACACTAATTTGAGCAGATCCTTCACTCCAATTACAATAATATACGTGTTCCTCAATTGTTTACATTTAATTTTCTCTGGAGCACTTCGAATATAATTTCCCAACATCGAACGCTGACTCGATAAATCGAAACGACAAAGGAAACTGAAACAATCGGACGTTCCATTAAACTACTGTTTATGAGAAAGGGAGACGAGAGATATAAATTGTAATAAAAATGCAAGGCTCGGCAATTGCCCGCCTATGACAGCCTAATAACGGCGAAGACCATTAAACGGCATTAAATTCAGCATAAAACTAACGGGCCGGGGAATTAACGCGCGGCCGGTTTAAAAGGGAACGAAAAAATAATGATCTTCCCGCGCGGGGCTCGAGCGATTCTCCTGGCGCGCTCGTCCGTAGTCGAGTCGTTCCGCGGGCTTATTAGAATTTTTCGTTTGAGATATCCACTTAATTGACTCGGCGCGAACGGATGAGAAGGAAACGGGGTGCAACGGGGTGCAACGGGAGGGGACCAGGGATAAAGGGTTGAACGGGGGTGAATTCAAGGTTGGGTAAGGGGACGCAGCAAAAAGGGGGTATGGGAGTAAGTGGCGGAGAGGCCTGGTTGGAGGCCTCCATTATCGTAATTAATACCATTACAATTAACGCGGCAGAGACGTCGGTACGCTCATCGAGCGGGGCTTGGATTCCTTTTACTGCACTTTTATCGCGACCAAGCTTTTCCGGCTACGTAACGAGCGGAAACTCGGCTTTCGAATATTCTTGGATTTGCCGCACACGCGTCTTTTTTCCCGTCCCTCGCCCCGTCCTCGCTCGCCTCCGCTCGATAGCTGGCCGGAGAACGCGTGGACTCGCTTCTAATTGTTCCCTTCCCCAGCGTTGGACTTGTTTGGTTTTTGTAGCGTTTATGGTGTTTGTTGCTCGTTTGTTCGTGGACTTTGCCATGAATGTCGAGGGGAATGGAATTCTTGAGCGATTACGAGTCTCCACGAGTTTTTCAAGCAAAAGTTCTGGAGAGGAGTTCGTGTAAGATGCTGCTTCGAAGCAGTCCAGCTGGGAAGGGAGTGTAATTAGGGAATTTGGAATATCTTAGACTCAAGAAAGATGAACCGCTATTCATTCGCCATTCTTTTTCACCTATAGAATCCCCAAAAAAGTCTTTCATCGTGTACCATATTTAGAAAACTCCGTCGTCTCTTCGAACGCGTAAAGACGGAAGACTGAAAAGGAGTACGGTTCGCGCTCGACTCGATAATCCGAAATGGCCTGGGCGTTTTGTTAATCGTTCAGTGAAAGTTCAATTCGCGCACGGCCCCCCATTACCGTAATCAACATACTGGTAGGGGTTTGGGGGCGCGCTGAAGCAGGCGCGGTAGCCTGGATTCCATTCAAGACGCGTTTATCACCGACGCTGGTTTGTTCGGACGCGCGAAACCCTCGTTTCGAAGAGTCTCGGATAGGTCCAGGGCCGGCCGTGAATGCGGCTGTTTCATTCCATCTCGTTTTACGCCAGTCATCCTTCCGTTTTTATTGCCGTCCGCCATTGTTGTTCACCCTGTACATCGGCTTTTCCGCAGTCCTCGCTTTCACTCGCGCCCCCGTACCACCCGCTGAGCACATGTTTTACGACGATCAACGTTCCTCCGAGTGGGTAGAAGCTGACGCATAACTCTCATTCATTAATTCGGTTGATAAATTAATCCGCGCCGTTCCGACGGCTGATTAATCTTCCTCAGCGTCTGTCTCGTCGGGCACCGCGATCGATAGATCGGAGACGAGGACCGTCATCGTCCCGGTTCCTCCGTTGTTAATCGCTGGAACAATGGTTCCCTGGTCCCTGTCTCGCGATTATCCTCTCGTCGACGGATAAATTATGTCGAGCTCCAGAGTCGAAGCCGGTTCATACGAAGGACGAGACGTTAATGTTTCTCTTAATTTGTCATTCTGTTCCGCCTCAGCACGGCCTCGCGCCGCGATCGCGATAGTTCATCGCGGCGGAGTTTTGACGTCCCGCGCGAAATTTCACCCCCTTCACCTGGCGAAGCGCGAGGCGCCTGCGTCGAGGAGCTGAACTCTCGTTTATCATGGTCGCACGTCTCCGCAGCGTCGACCTGGTTTCATTGTTACAACGCATAATTTTCCGTCAACGGCGACCGTATTGCGTTATTGTAAACTCGTCAACCCGCCTCGGATCGAGTGAATACTTGAAAACTGTGTCGCTGGTACTTATATTTCGCGCGTTGCGGAGCCTGCCGCGATGAATGACATCCACTTCGAGCGTTTCGATACGATATTTTGTTGACATTATCGAATGTATCGCCGTTTCTATGGACGGGAGTTCGTTTCATTTTTCGAAGTCCTTTTTTGTGAACGATGCGTCGCCAACGCGCTGATAACAATGCCCGAGTAATGGATGTTACGGGTAGATGTTTAACACATAAATTTTATGTTGGACGTAAAGATGAATGCATTTTTATCAGATAGATTTAGCACAAAAATGTGCAGGGTCGTTCAAAGTTGGAACACTTGTTTACGAAATCTTATAATCCCGATGAAGAATCTTGTATGGTCATAACAATTGGATAATATCTGAATGACTACTTGGTCTCTAACAGTATAGAGGTGTCTACGAAGTCCTACAGTTCTGATAACGAATCCCACGTAGCCATAAAACTAGATAACGTTCGTAAAACTCCTGTGATGTCTGACTATGCGCAGTCCTATATCACTAGTCTGATCACGTAACGTTTATATGCACCACTTGAGTTGGTTTACGTAAAATAACTCAATAATCACATCGACGATGAAATTACACAGTTCAGTTTATTCGAACAACGTGGTTGTTGCAAAAGTGTTTAGAGCGAAATTAACACACAAAATTACAATTTGATCGATCATTTTCATTTAATAATTTATAACGTTCACTATGCTTTGAATTTTGTTGACTCACCCGTGTAGCACAATCAAAGTACCTCATTATATGCTCGCTTTGTTCTACGTAATTATAAGTTGTTCCAATTTTAGCTCGCACGGTGTATTTTGAATTTTGTCCTCCTCTATTTCATTGACGATACGCGTTAAATAGCATTCATCGCAAGGAAGTTAGTTTTATTACGAATGATTCCGCATCAACAAAAGGTCAAATTGGATCGTACGAAAAACTGAGGCAAGCAAATTGCGGACGTTTTTCGTTAATAATCGTTCCTCGTTGTTGTCCGCTGGTGCCGGCGCTACGTTTCCGCGTTTTCGCTGACAGCGCGTTCGCGTTCCTCACTGCAGCTGAGCCTGTGTTATTATTCACTCGTAAAAATTCAGATTTATTTGTCGATTTGGCGATTTTAATAATCCGCTATTTACCCTCCACGCCCTGCCACATAAAACTATCAACTTTTCCGATTCGCTGCTCGGTGGACGCGTTTAATTTTTTATTTCCCACTCCCTTCGCTGCTTCCGGTTCTCCGCAACATTACGAGGTTTCATCGAAACTGCACAGATCGCGTTCTGAATAAACACTTCCTGGGCAGCTTCTACAAAATTGAACGATGCATTCAACGATTTCCATGAATTTTTCATTCTTAGTTTTCCCTTTGCATTTGAACCGCATCGTTCGATCTGATCGAAACAAACCGAGATCGCTTTAAATATTAGCATCGTTCCATAATCCTAGGAGTGGATGGTATATTAAAAATTCATGGCAACGCCACCGATGCGTTCGACGGTCCATGGAATATTTGCCGCACTTTTCTCGCGGCGCGGCTCCGCGAAAATATTAAAATATCGGCTGCGCGAGCCGCTTTATCACGAGCCCCTCTCGTAAATTTGCAACGTCTGTTGAACGGAATTGATACTTAGCCCTCGAGAGGCCTTAAAAGTCTCGAGTTTCGAGAAGTTATCGGGATGTTTCAGCCCTCGTCGTGTTGCGTTTAAATTTCGCGACGCGCTCGAACGCGATTCCGAAACCGTTTCATTCGCCGGTGCGGCTTTTACAGCTTTCGTTTTAACACAAATTCCCTAATATTTCAAGCGAGCTAACTTTGCGGTGGAAAATTTCGTCGCGAATATATTTTATCGAGTAAGACGAAGTTCAGCTATTAGCTACTTTTATATTTTTTTTGTATACCAAAGTGAAATTGGGGTAATTTGCTGATTCGAGATAAAACAAAGTGATGGTACTTTTTTAGAAAAATTGCTGCTTCGTAATTTTATTATCGTATACAATTATAATATTCTGTTTTTTTCTATTTATTCGAACCCTAGAATAATCCGTCTTCGAGACCTTCCATTCCAAGTCTTCCATTCTTTCAAAATATAGAAGCAATCACGATAATAATCTACAATGAACGCTATTAATCTATTAAAAAATAGTTCCTCTAAAAATCGAAGCCTTGCACGACAAGCGTTATTCCATCATTTCCTCTTATTTCGAGTCATAAAGCACAGCGTGCAGGCTAGGTTAGCCGCTGGAAGTGGAAAATCCTTCGAGGACCTCCTTTCCCGCTCGTAAACCTACTAAAGCACGGTGTACGAGTAAACTGTACACCAGATTCATCGAAGAAGCGAAGTAAGAAAACACCCTTTTCTAAACATTTATTCGCTTGTAATTATTTTTTGTTCTAAGCGGTAGCGTAGCTCAGCTGTTGCATTTTATTTGTCTCCGCTTCCACTCTTATCGCTTCACTGTAGCAGTGTTCGTTAGGCGGTCCGGTTTATTAATGGAATTAACGAGGCGGCAGGTATTATAGAGGAAATGTATATATAAAAAGAGGCGCGTAAAAAAATTTACGAGCCGTTAAAACGCGGCATTCGCTGCCGTGGCACCGAGTAATCTAGGGTGTAAAAATTTACGACCCGGTCACGCCCACCGAATTTCTCGCCGACTGTTTGCACGGAGGGCTGGCCAGTGCTCGTGTAAGCGAAAAGCACCAAGTGCTCCTTTCGAAACGCGCCACTTTCGATCCGCACCGCGAAAATTCATGGTGCCTGATGCACTCTGTAACATTCTGCACTCCATCGAGTTCCTCTGCTCAAGGGCTGCGCGAAACGATTGTGCGGTGGTTCCGGATAATTAGAAGTATGAATGGAGCTTTGTTTCTTGCGATCTTTATGAATGGAGTATCGGTTTTTGCAGACTATTTTGTTGGCTAGATGCGATTTAAGTAAAAAGCAGAATTATTTTATTTGGAGTTATAGATGTAATACTTTTGTTAGCTAAGTGTGATGGAACTTTGAAAAGGCGATTCTTTCTTCGTTCTTCTGTTAAATATCAGGCTTTCCAAAGTTATTTTTGCAACTGGTTTGTTATATAAGAAACGTAATGTCTTTAATTAAAAGAAGATCGCTTAAAGTTTCTTTTAGAAGTAATAAATTTACCTGAAACATTTAACCTCTGTTTGTCTGTGTAAACGGCGATTGTTTGCCAATCACTTAACGCTGTTTTAAAAAGATGTCGGGGAAGTACAGCGAATTAAAAAAGAATCGAATATAAGACGTTTGAAGAAGATCACGGTTTCCATTACAAATTCACAGAGGGAATCTCTGGGGAGAAGCCTGAAATATTAAAGACACTCCAACGTCAACCTCGTTCTTCTTAAAAAATGCTCAAGTGGTATTCCTGACAAATTCAACTACTTTTCGCACGATGTGAATTCAAATTTTCATAATGTCATACACAAACTCTTTGAATTATGAATGAAATCCTTTCAAATATACAAACTCCAAACGCGACGCTCCTTTTTCTCAAAATTTTCTTCCACGCTACACTAATTTTGATACTCTATCAGATTCTGTATCAAATCACTTAATAGTCGTTTCACTGATGATCAAATATAATAATTAATTTTATCTTTTCAAGAAATCCCTTCATATTTTCAGATATTGATTTTTGCGCTAATTCTTCTTACATTTCCACATTGATTCACATTTAATTACGCTTCTTCGCGGCAGTCATTTCGAACGTTTCGCTCGATAAATCGCGATTTCGATTAGTATCGCGAATCACAAGCCACGACTGCTATTGTGCAGCCAGCTCATTGTACGTTTAATGTTTCTCGTATATCGTAGCAAAGTTTCGTTCGACTTTGCGGATCGTGCCTGCGAAATAGTCGCGTTACAACGCAGGCGAGCATATAAGAGGCAAGTTACGGCGCGCGAAATAAACCTGGAATGTCTGCCTTTTGATGCCGCTGTTACGGGATCGCGTTAATTGCGCCCGTGCTTAAAGCGTTCCCGCGGAAATTAACGCGAGCTTTCCCGCCATTCAATCACGCCGTTGCTTACGCGCGCAGCCTCAACTTGCTTTCGCTTTCGATTTCTTCCCCGCTCTTTGGCTTTACCCTCTTTCAAACCACGATCCTCGCAAGTTGGGTTTAAATAAAAGTAGAGGTGTCGCGAGTTAACGAAAAAAAAGTATACATTCCCAGTACAATTGGCAATATCTCACTGATTTCGATCTACCTAATCTCACGATTATTTCCCAATCTCGTTTCAAAGATGCGTCGAAAGAAAAAGACGCATTTGAATATTTTTTGTATCGAAAAGGGTCAACAGTTTCGTTCACGCGTTTATAGTCAGGCCCAGACACCCTTGACTCACTCGAATAAACGCTATTACATCCGTATTATCTTTCAATTTCCTTTGATCTGCGAGTCTCTATCGAGCGGAGACAAGCGTCGAGAGATGATGCCCGCGTGGATGGACAGAGTAATCCACTGGCGTCCCAGTGAAAAGAAACAGCGCGTGATTCAGGTTTTGGGCGGGAAAAAACGATGAAGGAGGGGAGGAAAAAAGTGCACGACGCCGAGATGAAGTCAGCTTTGACATGGCGGACGGGCGTCGTCTAGAAAAGCCGGTCGCATTTCCTACGCGGAATCTAATTCTTGTCATCCATTCCCCGCTCCACTCCTCGACTCTTCTCATGAATATGACGACCGGTGACAGCGTGCAAATATTTCAGCTGGAAATTTATTTTCCCGCTCGCGCACTGGGGGATGGGTCGGTCCGAAGCGAGCTTTGACGGATGATTCGATTAATCGTGGATTACTTGGGGGCCAGTCTTGCTTTTTCGCTTTGGCGGCCGTTGTTCTCGCTGTTTCTTGAAAATGGGAATTCTTGGGTAGTTTCATTTTCAAGGGAATACGTACACTTTTCTTCTCTAAGTTCACTGCTTTCTTTTATCGTCCACTTCCTTTCCTTTTCGTTTGTTTTATAGTATAAAAGAGATTAACGTAAATGGATAGTTCAATTTTCGATGTTTATCACATTTTCGTTCTGCAATTTCTTTAGAAAAAGATTATTTCAAAGAAAATAATTATTTCAAGTAGGAATCCGAACGGTATTCGCACTTGGCCCTACCGATCGCGCTTCCGCACTTCGAATTCGTTCCTCCCGGGCACTCGAATCTTCCACTTCCGCTCGAGGACCCATCGATCCCCCGGATACCCCTGGCGTAACGGCTCGTTAACGTCTCGAACCTCGCGCTCGTTCGACGAAGGTGTATTCCGCGGAAAGTTTTACGAGATCGAGCAGCGGAGACGGAATCGGGATTATGCCACGCCGGTAATCCACTTTGTCGCGGCTACAATCGACTTAATACTTCCGGGCCATTTAACCGCGTAATCGTCGATACTGGCCGTGCTCGCTCGCACAAAAGGCGTTCGCGGGGTTCTTAAATTGCCTCTGAAATTCACCTCATCGAGGTGAAATTTCATTCCCGCGGATTTACATACCGCGAGGGAGGGGGGATAGAAGTCGAGGAACGTTTCGCGGGGACTATTTTCGTCCCGTGGAAATAAGGTGCCGGGAGAGAACTCCTCGTCGTCGCGGAACTTTTCCGCGACGCGCGATACCGCGCGGCTATGATCGATGCGTTTATGCTAATTCGCACAGCCATTGTTCATATTTAAATTTTTCCACGGCGCAGTCGCGGATGCCTTTTGGCTGTTTCGCGAGAACGCGTCCGGGGATATAACTATGCATACGAGAGCGGCGATACGTCTTCGGGCCGTGGGAAGTTATGTGGCCGGTGTTGGGACGACGTGAATTAGGTGCAAAGTAAGTAAAACGGTTTCGAAATGGTTCGGAGTTCCCGCGATAACGTAGGGGAACTTTTATTGAAATTGGAGACGATCTTTGAAATTCGCTGGACAAATTTTTTCAGACGTTTTGCACATCTCCTTTCGAATGTAGAAGTTGAAATTGTTTAGCTTTTAGTCAGCTTTATGAGAGTTTTGCGAAGCAACTAAACACTTATTCAAAAGTGGTTATAATATGATTCTAGAATTTTAATTATGAAATATCATATTTGTGCTTAAAGTGCTTGGGATGCTCATCTTTTTGGCTCTTCTTAGAAATATGAAGTTCATCTGTAAATTGTTTTCTTGAAGTTTCGTTGAATTTCAGAGGAGCAAAGTAAATGGTACCGCTTTAAATATCAAGGAAGACGTCTTAAATCGTTACGAAAATGGTTGGCGAATAATCAGTTTCTCTTACTTAACGTTAACTACATTTATTACCAGCTAACTGCAATGTCCTGTAACGCGAACTCTAAAGGCTCTTAAACTCTGAACGTCGACTCTAGGAACTCGGCACACATCCTGAGCTCTAAGTTTTTAATTCTTTCTGGTAACTTCCCTCGAGAACTTCTCATGATTCTTTCATCGCATTGAACGTCCAGTATCTCGCATATCCACGTCAGTTTTTCATTTTTATCTCTAACTTTATTTAATATCACCATTCGATAATTATTTTGATAACCGAATTTATAACACGGCAAAGGAAATTGTAGTATTGTATAAATTTGGAATTCAAGCTCAGTGATTTGCATTAATTAGAAATTTTTCATTTGCAGAAGGTAATTCATTTTAAACTTTTCTTTCTTCTTTTTGAGACGAATACAGAACGAATAGGAAGGTTTTTACTGTGAACTCCATTTTCATCATCGTTTTTTTTTACGTATAAATCTTCATTCTAAAAAAATCTGTACGTACATCAGTCATTTCAATTCGAAAAGAATTTTGCTATCAAATTTTCTTTACACTTTGTACAGTCATAATCTGTATATCGCGAATTTATATACAATACATTTGTTAGAAGTCTACAAAAATCTGCTCATATGTTCATCACATTTGCAACACTAATCTCAACTTATAATCGCGACACCAACAACAGCAGCGTCAAACCTTCTTCTTTCTCTCAGCAGCTCATGCATTATTAACCCTAACTCCGCCACACAACAGCATGAAATCACAGAATGGAATTAAGAATTTAGCGAAAGAATTGTTCAACAATTTCTCTGAAAGCCTCACATTGATCTAATCTTTTTACCTCTCTCACCACCTCATACATTATTAACCCCAACCCTACTGCAAACAGCCTAGCGCGAATTCATAGGCAAGACACTAAAACCAGGAATTCGCCAACAGGAATTTCCATTCTCGACAAATCTTTTTTCCACCATCGTACACTCTTCTGGAACTGAAGGGTCCACCAAAAGAATTATCCATCTTATCTCTTTTCCACGCCTCCTATGGCAATAAATCCGTCATCTAGCTTCCCTTCAGACACCCCCAGCGCTCGTCCACCCCCCAGATTCCCTGCTGTTATTATTTCGTGGCCGTCCTTCGGGCAGAGCGCTCGTCTTCCGCGTCCGGAACACATTAAAACGTGTTCCTGGGACGCTCGGCTGGCAGAGGGCCGGTTCTCGCGACAAGGGCTGTCCCGTACGTTCATTTTCCAGCTACATACGTCACGGAAATGTCATTTGCAGCGTACGCGGCCCGCGTGTGTATTATGTAATTCAGTGGGCCTGCAACCGGGTCACATGAGTTACAGCGCGTAGCGGCGGGTATCCGCTCGACGTGGCCAAACAGGCCGCGCTAATTACTATGCAAACCGACGCATAATCAAACAGGTTACGTCCACGTCGACGAGCCACCGCCACTGGCCCAACGGGCCGCGCGTATTTAATAAACACTTAAGATCGCTTCCGGTTTCGGGCGAGAACGCAGCCGAGTATCGACGTCCGCGTACACGTGTTAACGAGGCCGGAGACGCTCGCCACAGCTGTAACTTGGAGTATTAGCTGCGGAGGGTTAATGGCGTTCAAGAGGTTTGTAATTGTAATTGCCGTAGGGGGAAGGATGAACGGGGCGAGTTGCAGAGGGGGAGGGTTTGTTTGTATTTATTGGGCTCTCCGGTGGTGCATTAGAGCGCGACTGCGTTGGGATTTGAAGCGGCGCGGGTGGTGATGGAATTGTGCGCTGTTGGGTTTTCTGATTTTAAAGGCGATTCGGATGCAGAAATTACGAAGGTGGAAGTAAGAGTAGGTGGTAACGAGAGGGGCGTAGCTTTCTTCTGTTTAAATGTTTTGTTAAATGTACTCTTTCTTCCATTGTCATTCTTTGGAAACAGCGTTTCTGTCTGAGTGGTTAGTAGAAATTGTGTGGAAAGGATGGAGTGAATATAAAGGGTTGTTAGCGATTTTTTAACGATCGTTCTCAGTGTTTCGCAATTTTCCAACAGGATACGCGTTGTATATTTTTAAAGAACTTTAATTGCGTCTGTAAACTAGTCACATTAAAAGTGGATGTAGATCGACTGGGAAGAGATCGGTTTACGGGCGAAGTTATGCCTGTTCTTTACTCGCGAGGCGGAATTTTACGACCTCCCAAGTACGGATTCATTAAACTATAATCAAGTTATTAGATAGCTAGGATACGATGCTTCTCGCGAACATCTAGTTTATTACAAAAAGTGCTATCAAAATAGCGTCGTACTCTATGAAATTGATATGGTAATGGCTAAATATTAAAACAAGGAAGTTTATATTCCATTCCTTCACTCATTTCATAGATATTTACTATATTTATAAAATGTTAACGTATACCTCCATCAAACAACGTTATTTTTCACCTCTCGCGCGCCCACATAATTCAGTAAACTCTACAAAAATCATCCAATAAAGCCTCGCCATTTCCTGCAAAAAATTGTTCCTAGATCTCACACCAAATACCCATCATTTAACAAAAACACGCGATATTTCGATCGGAGTCTCGCGAGATTTGACGCGCTTCGTACGCGTTCCTCGCACTTCGCGATCCGGCGGCTCAAAAGCGGTCGCTCGATTAACGCATTGAGGATTCGCCACGCGATCGGCCGCGCGTCGTCCACCTGGCTGAATGGTTGGTCCGCATGAATGCGACGCGACAGCCACCGAAGGCAGCGAATGTTACGCACCCTTCAGACGGGACACGCGGGATTTTAATCAGCCGCGGCGTGTAATGAGCCCGCGGTACCGATACCGGCTGACGGCTGGGACGATTTTGATCAGGCTTGGGGCTAATGAACGCGCGAGTCCTGATCAGTCTAATTGGAGAGCGCGATTCTCCTGCGACTTCATCGGGATAATTACGCCCACGGACGCGAATCCGCCCTGGTAAACAGAAATATAATCCTGCGGTTGGATTTCCATTAGTGTCACGCGGCTGCGCGCGCCCGCCAGGGAAAAATAAATGGTTTCTTCCAGCTGCGTGGCTCCAACCGCGTAATCGAACTGACACTCGACCAGGGGATCGAACATTGATCTCGAAATATTTGGCAATGTGTGAAATTGGGAACGCTGGGGGCGTTTCGTGAAGTATTAGGTATGTTGCGGGGGTTAATGCGTTCCACGCTGCTGCGAGCCATCGATGGTCATTGATAAAGGTGGAAATGATACAGATTTTTAGTGGATTGAATGTATTTATTCTGTTGGTAAGGAAAAAATGCAAACTGAGTGAGTAGACATTAACGATTATCAACGTTTCCTGCCTGCATCTGATTATTGGGGTGTATCGCTAATGTTTTCTTCCTAAGCGTCGTAGGGTACCACGTAATGATTACTCGCTACTGATTATCATTGTCGTTAACCAATAACACCGAGTGTCATCGAGATCCAAGCCTATCGTATCCCCGTTAACGAGACACTCCGCTTTCCGAGCAATTTGTATTCCAATTTTAATGGCCACTCGTTATCAACAGCATCCGAACCCTTCTACTTCGCGCTAAGCATAATTCCAATTCTTCGTATCGCTATATACGCTGTCCTTACGGAAGCGCCAAATTGGAAACGTTTAAATCGAAACGAATCGATTTCGCGAGGCAACCCGGATCGATTCCTCGGCCACCCCTCGCTCGCGAAGGGGAGAGGCCCCAGACAACATCGGCACACAACTCTCTTTCCTTCCAATTTCCATCATCGAATTTGCTGCGCAAGCATTTCGCCCGCACTCGTCCTTGGATTTGAAAGGAGCACGACTAGAGTAAATAGGAAGTTGCGAAATCCGATTGGCGGCACGGCCCAGGACACAATGATCGAGATGGGACGGCCCGATCCGGAGGAGTCGCGGAACGAAACGTCCGATTTAATAGAGACCGAGACCAAACATCCTGGAAAACAATTTCTATCTCCGACGACGTCTCCGGTTTCCCTTAAAAATATCCGATTAGCCAGCGTCGCGTCCCTCCGCGTCGTATCGACTGTCGTATCGGCGAAAAACGCCATAATGCTATTAGCTAAGGGGGCTAATTTAATTATTGCGCACCGTTCGATCAGCCAGGCGCGCAGTAATCGTCCGATACCTTTGGGAAAGGGTTAGAATGGAGTGGTGGTCATTTCAAATACGTATAGATACCTGTTTTTATCGGGGTACTTGGGGCAGAAGGGTTTTCTACTTGCTCTTCGATCTCTTTCAGAGGATTTCGAAGCTTAAGTTGAAAGTTATTTTTGTTCCATAGATCATATGGGACATTTAATCGTGGATCGTGCTGAATTCTTCAAACATCAAATTTGTAGTTTGTAAATCCTTCATGAGCAATTTATTTTAGATAATTAGGGGTAGTTATTTTGGATAACAAGAGACTTCTAGTAATTGAGGGTATAACAGAAAACGAAGTGTATTTTATGTACTAAAGAGAGGTCCCAGAAGGTTAATCCCAGAAGATATAACAAATCTACCCCTCAACTTTTATTTTCCATTATCCACAACCCTCTTCTATGACATGAAATATCCAATTCCCTTAAATGCTTGTTAAATCTCCTAAAATCGAGATTCTTACTCATATACCACTCCTACCATTCTCCACGCATCACCCAACGTTTCTACTTCAAGTTAACAACAAGCAACTAAATAACTCGCGTAAACAACGAAACCAACGTCCCTCGTTTCGCATAAAAATCGTGACCCGCGTCCGCCTCGCGCAAGCACTCGATCTTCCCCGTTCGAGAAAGTCGAGCGAAGAAAAAGCTGGAGGAAGACGGATGAGGGAAGATCGCGGCGCGATTATCCAAAAGGGATAAGGATGACCACGACGGGTAACTGATCCCCGACATGCGGGGAAGAAACGAGCGTAGCGTTTCGAGAGGCCGTACCATGGATCTCCGTAACGTATCGCGACGGCATCGAGCGATTTAAAGAGAGAAACGAGCACGCCGGTTAAAAATGTTTCCACGGCGAAGCAGTTCGTTTCCGGGGGTCGTTCCGCCCGCGACCCCGCGCGTAGCTCGTGTTCAACGAAGGGCTGTGCACCCTGACGCGCGACCCTTGCGCGGTGGCTCAGAATTTCTGGCTGCCACCGCTAAATTCTTCAGCGAATATTTGTCATCCGAATTTTTTGCGAACAATTATTTCATTGTACAATTCTTTCCGAGAACTGCGATTTTTGTAGTAGTTACTGGCGAAAATTGTTGGGTGCCTTTTTCAACAACTTTTCATATCGATGAAAGGAGCTTCTGATAATCTTAACTCTGTTTTTTGATAGCGTCAAATTAATAGCATCTTCTTAGACAAAATTGATAAAAATTAAATTCGTACAATATCAAGTCAGATATCTGATTCGAAAAACAATAGGCAACGAAATTACCAGAGTAACATTGTACTGTCATAAAATCAGTAATATCGCTTTTCATCATTTTGTAATTAAAACTACTGAGTAATATTAGGATATGGTATGCCACCATACTTTAAAAGTCGAAAATATTCTAAAAATGTCTCTTTAAAATAGGAGACCTTTTAGAATGGTACGCCACTGTGCGTAGGTATATGTACAGCTACAGGGGGATTTGGCGTCTCTATTCGAAGCGTAAAATCGTCCAGCGGTGCATTTTTACGCCGCCCCCGTAATTTCTCGTCCTTCCACCGACACTTTCCTTCCACTTTCTTATTGTTGGTAACCGCGTCGTGGCGATGTTTCGCTAACGTTGCCTCGCCACGAGTTACCGTTCCGTCCGTTGCTTTATGAGTGGTTTAAGACGTTCTCGGGTTATAACAGAGACGTTCCGACATCGTGACGGTTTATTCCCGCGTTTTAGATCCGGGCGTAACAAACGTAACCGGGGCCGCACAATTTTAAAGTTTATCGGAGAGCAAGGTGGTTCTCCACTTAAATTCCGATGGAAATGCCTGGCAATACGGTGGAAATTTGTTGCGGAGATTGGAAGGTACTTCAACGTTTTTGACTCGCGATGTTTTTCAAAGTAGATGATACTTTCGGTTCGCGGGAACACGAGCGTTTCTCTATTTACATTTTCGAGTGAAATGGTTTGGAGAAAAGCACGCTGAAACTTTTATTTTCTTTACATTTTTAATTTCCACGATTTTATGGCTTTTAAATAATTGCAGAAATGTTCCATATTTTAAAAGCTCGAGACTTTAAAAAGTTTCGACTTTCCTTCGGTTTCAAGGCAAAAAAAGAAAAGAAAAAGGTATAAAGGAATTACTATTTTATTAAGAAATAAAATTTGATCGTTCTGTCCTTAAATTTTAACGATAAAGGGCGTTCTAACTTTTGTCCATGGTATAAAAATGTTTACGCTGAATTAAAAAATTGTTCGACACACCCTATTTTTGAGAAATGTATCGTAAATCTTGGCATCTACGTTATTTCTCGCGTCGTCCAGTAAAACCTACCCTCGTCGACTCTCCCTGGAAACAGGAAGTTCCGCAACTTTTCGCTCAGCTGGTTCTCCTCGCGCCACACCGCCGTCCCCTTCGAAATTCAAGCGTGAAATACGTCTAAGAGGTCAGCCCTTAGAACAGCTTGTGACACAATTTACGGCGACCACTCTTTGAGAATGATTTCTGCGTCGCATCAAACTCGAACGGCGCCGCGTGCAGTTTTTCTATTCGAACAGGAGGTTAGACAGACGTTTAAGGGTTGCTAGTACGCTTGCGAATTATAATTGCGATTAAACAAAGCGTTAACCCTTTCCCTTGACGACACTTGGCGAAGAAAGGCTCTCGTCCTAGCGGAAACTTTACATCGTGTTTGCACATAATTATACGTCGTAAAGCGTGTTACGAGCGTTCTGTGTCTGTCGTTAATTTGTTACGTCTTCGTCGTAAAGGTCGCCATAATTAATAAGCTGTATATACGAGCCCCTAAACGTACTTCGTAATGCCCGTTTTATGGAACACGCGATTGGTGGTGGTACACATTACGCCTTGCATTAATCAATTTCCAATGCGAGGAAGAGTGTCTTATCTCGGTTGGAATACGGTAATAATTTCAGTCGAACGTTCGGATTAATTAACCTCGCGTAGAATATTCATTCTTGACGGTGCGAGCCTTTTATTACAACCATTTTTACTTGATTATTGAGCACTGAAATATTAATTAATCTTCACCGGAAAATTTGTTCTCGATAAAATTTCGCCAGGCAAATTTCCATCGGAGAATTTTAATCCCCGATCCTTAATATCGCCCTACTCTTCTCGCGTTCGATAATTTCGAGCCGGAAGAAAGTACCATTGAATCACTAAATCTCTCTTCGAAAATACTTCGATCGAGCCACCAAATCCCTCGATCTCCCGTTACCTACGTCTGCGACGAGAAACCAAAGTCGATCCCCGTCTTATTCCTCGATCGCGTCAGAGTTTCCTTCGTTCCGCGTTTCTTCGCGTTTCTTCGCGCTTCTCGCCGCTCGGTGACGGGGCAAGAATTACTCGGTCGACGAAAGACAGCGGTCGGGAAGCGCGGGGTGGGCCCGGTGGATGGATGTAACAGAAAAACGAAGAGAAAGAACGGGAAGAAAAAGGGGACGCTCGACTCTTTTGGCGCGCGGAATCTCGCGCAACTCGAAAATGAATGGCACTTCAATCCTCGGGCAGGACGAGGGGTCAGGCGAGATTGGAGGCGGCAGGCGGCGGAGCCACCGGAGAGAGAGTCCCCATTGTAAAATGATACAAAGGAGAAGGACAAAAGCGGGAAAGAACGAAACAGAGAGAATCGGGAGCGTCGAAACGGCCGGGAAACGGAAGGGGCGAGGGACGACGGGGTGGGTCCCAGAGAGAGAGAGAGAAAGAGGGAGAGAGAGAGAGAGGGAGAGACAGGGCAAACACGAGTGTCGCGTGTCTGTTCAAACACGTCCCTGTTCCGCTCCCAGAATCCCCCCGTCCACCCCTCCGCGTCTTTTCGCCCTCTTCGCGTGCGAGGCGCGAGTACGAGGGAGCAAGTCGAGAGGCAGCACTCCAGCTTCATTGCATAATACATACACACGGGACACCGAGGGCTGCGAGCGTATCAGAACGTACGTACGTACGTACGCGCGTTCCTCGAGCTGTGATACGTACTTGGCCAGTCGCTGGAAATGAGGCGGCGCGCTGTTTGGCGCCGGTGCACCCGTGACTTCCGTCCGACTCGAACGGTGCTCGTCGGGCTCGATTGGATCGGAGGGGAAATTGATTTCTTCCGTTATTAGGTTACGAGAGGGTGAATTATTGTTTTGCTCGAATTGATGTCGTTTTTGCACGTTCACTTTGCGACAGTTCTGTAGGAAGATTGTTTCTGGAGAAGCAACTACCACCTCCACTAATGTATTATACTACAATCGCTCTTTCGCTATTCGCTCTTGATTCTTTCACTGCTCGCTTTCAACTGACTTCATTCGCTCCGAGGATTCACCCTATTCCCCGTGCATTCCCCATGCATTCCCCATGCATCCATTCCTGAAACGCTCGCGGTCACGTCCAGGCCACCCTTATCATTCTCGGTCACGCGGTCCTGTCGCTGGGTTCCAAACCCTCTTCTTTCGCACCTCAGCCTCTTGAACTCGACCGCATGCGGTTACTCTATTTATTTCCGTCCAAACATCCTGTCACCCTAAGTTTTCACGCATACCCAGTCGCACGTAATAAAACAATTCACACTCTATAGATCGTACTAAGTTAGATTAGGTTACAATACAAATTGGAGTACATTCCGTCTTTGTGTATTGGACTGTAGTTCGTATGTTTGCACTATACGTTTTGTTGTTAGGTTAGAGGAGACTGTATTGTTGTTGTTGATACGTATTGTATTGTTTGTGTTGCGTCATTCAAGTAGGGTGCGTCTGTATCACTTTTGCAGATACACTGAATGATAGTAGTACGTAATTAGGTTAGGTTACAATGGCGTTAAATTGCGTTTCGTCCCTTTGTGGTAAACTGTAGTTAGCACATATCGAATGATCTATGCGCGCAACGAGGACGTCATAATAGTAAGAATTTGATGCGCTCTCTAGAAAGTTTGATAAGCATTCCAATTAGGACGCTTGATCAATTGTGATGGATGCCTGGGGAAAGTTATGATATCAGTCATGAATTCCCGCAAACTTAACGTATTCTGTTTTGTTCGACATTAGAGAACATGTTTAACGAAATATTTAGCAAATACTATACGTTTCAGATTTCAGAGAATTTTCTCTATTCAAACTCAGTCATTATTGACTTATTTAATACCTCGCAGTCTTTTTAATTCTAAAACGGAATTTACATTTTCTACAAAATGGCAGTCTCGAAGTTGAAACAGAATATCAAGAGTAAACTAGGAGGAACCACACCGAGACATAAATTCCGCCGATATCGGAGGAGGGTTTGACCGATTCGTTCGTTCGTTCGCAAACTCGATTGACCGAAACGGGATTTCAGCCTGTGGTAATTGCATTACGTTCCATTCGCCGGAAGCACCACCCCTGGGCGACTTCCTTTCCTCTCCCTTTTCGCTCCTAAAACGTTTCGCCATTTTTATTCCCTCCTCTATCCTCCTTCCGCGTAAATGTCTGTCAATCCACTGCACTTCTGACGAACGAATGCCCGTTATCACAGTGATACAAGAAGGATCGTTGCATTTCGACAAACAATTATTAGGCACTCGAGCCGCGCAATCATTTCACCGGAAGTGATTTGCTTTTCCGCGCGAGCCGGACGAGTTAGCTGGTTGGTACACGCGAATAACTGGGAATTGTATCGCGGGGGAAGAGTGTTTGCCTCGACTGGACAATGGCCACGGAGGAGGAAAAAAAGGGGGAAGAAATTCACGATAGCCATTGTTCCCTTAATGACTCGGGTTTCGCGGTTTCCTCTTGCGACCGCGTTGTCTCATCTTGTCGTGTTCCCGGTTGAAATTTTCAACCGCGGAATCCTTTCTCCCGCTGCAACACCGGGAATAATTAACGAGCTCGCCTTGTCGCGCCACAAATCGCTCGAAAATCGTTTAGGCGAGGCAAACAGTGCGGCCATTAATGATCGGAAAAAGGAATATTTGGATACGTGTCTGGATGGATTTGCTTGTTCTTCGTTTTCCAACGATAATAGATAATTGTTACGTTAATGTGAAGTTTAGAAATTTACGATATTTTAGAATTTGTTTTTTGCGTGATGGTAATTTGCAATTCGATAATGGTGCAATTTATGTTATGTGCTAAAATGATTTGAAGAAATCGCAATTCTTCTAATACACAACTTAGTAAAAACTAAAAGTTCAATAGCCATTTTCCAAAAATAAATATTTCTGCTATTTTATTATTTTAGTAACATTAAACTTTATGACTTATTATTTAATCAAGTTTATTCTTGCGATGAAATGTCGTACACGTATAATCCTCTAATTTATTGCAAAAGAAATGAAAGTTCGTGAATCTCAAGCAGTCTACTGTGCTCTGCTAAACACGGAACAAACTTGCCGGTAGTTTGTCGGTTCTTAATCCTATATCGCAAATTAGCCGCGATCAGCTTGGAAGGAGGGACGATCAACCAGCGATCCAATCGCAGTTCCCTTGTAAAGGGACGATAGTACTTGAGGGTTTAATCTGATTAGGTGGTCTACAGGATTAATGGCGGGCGACGTTTATGTAACTCAAGTTTCCTTGTTCGTTCCTTTAAGGAGCGTAGCCAAGATAGGACAGGAACAAGGCGGAATTAAATCGATGAAACGTTCGACGACATTGGCCCTGAACGAGGCGGATCCTCGAAGACGGTGTAATTCCTCGATTAGAAGCAGAACGGTGCTACTTTTCCTCTCCGCTCGTTTAGCCCTCGATTTTTACTTCGCCGCTGAAAAGAAATGGAAGAAGAGCAGTTGTGAGCTCCTTTGCAATCTCTCGAAGTAGCTGCATTCGCTATTGGAAACTTAGATATCGATGTTATTAGAATTTGTTTGAATAACAATTTTAGAAGCGGAATTATTATCTTTATTTCTTGTTTTAAACAATTTAATACATTGATTCAGCTATCAAATGTGTTCTATTACTTTAAGTCAAAAAATGTAATGGTATCTCAGTTTCAGTCAATGTGTAATCGCGATGATCTGGATGTTTAATACATACAGTATCAATCCTAGTAATTCTCAAGCGACAGAACTTAGTTGCAAAATGGACGCATTAAGTTCAGCGTAAATGGCAGTTCCGTTAAAGTTCGTCGAACATGGAGGAACAGGGTAGGTTCCTTAAGGTTTCTTCTTAGTTTTCCATTGCACACAAGGGTGACATAATCTAACAGGTCAACGTAATCCGTTTTTGTGCCTCCGATGGTTCGCCTCGTAAGTTCTAAACTTTCAAAAAACTCCCATTCTGATTTTTAAAAAGTGTTTTTCTCGTTGGTTGATTATTTTTCTGAATAAGTTACGCAGAGTGAGCACGTACATAGATAGTGCAAGCAATTAGGAATTATTGTTTATAAAAATGACTGATTTTCGAATTTCTTTGAATACGCGATTAGAGATCGAATAAAAAGGGAACGAATCGGAATATTCTTACGGTTTCCACTCGTTTCTGCACCGGTTTCGCCATTTTTCTATCTCTACTCACATTTTAATCCGCTGCAATCTGCGGCATTCCTCGACACGGATTTGCATTAGCGTAGTTTGTATCCCGTCGGAAGCGAAATCGGATATTAAGTCTTGGAGAACAGAGAGGAGATAAAGGCTCGAGGAGCTAGTAATCTTTTCGACGCCCCCGGAGAATCGAGATTATGGATTGCTCCGGTTTCATGGTTAAAGTGCAATCTGACATGTTGGAATCACTTTCGGAAGGATTTGGAAGGTTCTGATAGATTTTTTAAGGTGAAGCAGTTGCATGAAATAATGGAGAAGGGTTCAAATTTTGATAAAAGACAAATTTGAGTATATTTTAATAATTAAACAAAAAGCTGAAACATGATGCAGATAGATTTCTGTTAGAAGTGCAGAAATTACTTTTATTTTGATTTTAATAATCATCTATTATGCTATTAATGAGTTGAATAGTTTATATGTTTAAACAACATTGAGATTTAAGGGAAATATTTCTGCAAAAACATGAATAATTTAATTTATACAATTTTTAAATTAATTTTCGTTTAAAGCGCTTCGTACACGCACATACGCACACGGAAGTGAGTGTTGGTTATTTACTTAGCGTAAAAAGTTGAAGCTGCTTTAAAAAGGAAAATGAGATGATCGAAATTAACTGCAAAGATACCGAGAGTTTACTTTACGACAAAATCTAGACCGCAGAGTCAGGGAACTATAGAACTTCATCTACTATCCGCAAGAGTGTACTTTGTTCCATCAACAAGATTACTTCCTAACAAGTACTCGGTTTAAGCCAATTTGTTTAAGTACCTTCACGGCTAGCAACATCAGCTTTAGGTGAGGGTAGATATAGATGTAATGTGTATAAGTACAGTGATTTTAACGGCAGTCTGCTGGTCGTGGCTCTGAGCGTTCATATGTGTCAGAGATACTTTAACGGAAGTTAAATTTAGTTATCCAATCAATGTGCATTTATACTGACCATATAAATGTTTTAAAAAATATTAAGAATTTTCAAAAAGTCAGGTTACGATGAGTTAATTGTTTTGGTAATTAAATTATAGTTTCTTCGCAAAATATTCTCTGGTATGCCCTGAAGAATTTGAATTTTGTATCATAATGTCTCAAGACATAAAGTAATCACAAAAAACAGTATAAAAATTTGAAATTTTACACTTGAATGAGAAAATAAGGTTTAAAAATTGTAGGCGAATTGCAAACAAGTAGTGCAGCTTTTTACTGGGTCAAACCTGCAGTAGTGAAAGTCAACGTGGTTATAGATGCAGTGATATAGAACCGCGCATAGTCAGACATTCAATTTCCTACAGTTTTAAATACTTTATCCCAATTTCCAGGCCAATTAAAATTCCACAAAATTAAAACCTGTGAAACTGCAAATTCTTTACGAGCAAAAAATACTATGTCCAACTATTTCATCATTTATCTATCCAAATAAAAATTCCTCATTAAAAATTCAGAACTGGAGACTTGTTATACCTCGTCTCTTCTTGTTGCAAATTAAAATATCTATCTTTTAACTATTTTATTCAAAACAATAAGACTCAAGGTCCCTTCTCAATTGAAACACCTGCACCTCATTCTCATCCTTCCCCAAAAAACGAAAGCCAAAATTCTCTTCGCAGCTGACTTCCACTTTCACAAGTGCCGTCAGGAACGTTTGCAGCAGCCACGTCATAAATTCCTTTAGCGATCCTCGGAGCCGTCTAATCAGAGCCTCTCGTCGCTGACACTGGATTGGAGTGTCCTGGGAACCAGTCCGCGTCACCGTGGCCGCTGTTTGCCCGTCACCTCGTCCGTTCGAGGAGGGTGGCACTGGGGAGCGAGCGAAAGAAACGGTACCCCAACGCTTGCGGTCCGTCGTTCGATTCCTCGAGGCGGTCCTTAATTGGATCGAATCGGTCGTGGCAACCGCCTGGCAACTGGACGCCGCGGCGTCGTCCTCGTCGTCGTCGTCGTCGTCGTCGTCGTCGTTGATGCGCTCGTTTCGCGTCTTAAATTTCAATTACTCCGAGGCATCGGCCGTGGCCGAGGGGTCGAAACGTCGAGCAATTTACCGGTGATAGGACGGCGGCGTCGTTTCCGCTGACTGACCGCAATTAATTAAACTGAGGCCGGCGAAAGGAGGAGGGTGGGCAGGCTGAAATCAGTTCGTTCCTCCGCCTCTGTTTGTTGTGTTTCGAGTCGCTCGAGCAGAAGGGTAGTATCGAGAGGGTCCTCTCGGTTCGTCGATACTGTGCTCCGCGAGCGTCAACCGTCGCGTTGATTATGGAGGATTCTTTTCTAACTTTGGAGTATTCTGGTTTAGGTGGAATTTGAATTTTTTTTCTTCTTTTCATCGTATGTTCTTGAAGGTGCATGTATTAATATTGTAGGGTTTTGGATGGAGACTGGAGATTCGATGGAGATTGAAGGAAGTAGTATAAAACTGTGCCGGGTCAGACGCGTAGGACACACCAAGTAGTACGAACGACGCTTAGTCAGACGGCGTACGTTACGTGGAATTTTCTCATTTCTTTAATATCACATACTTTCTACATACTATTTATTGCTTCGTCCACTCGTTGTTTTTTCAAATAGGTGAAATATATTCTCAACAAAAAGGAAGGAACTATTTTATAACTGAGTAAAAACTAGAATTAAAAGCTAGCGACTCTTCTCGAACCAAACAGAATCATACAACACCAATCAGGTTGTAAGCGTGGCACCATAAATCAAATGCCGAAAGCTTAAAGACCAGACATCCTCCCCCATTCACCGCCAGAGGAAAAAAGTTCAAACAAAGCCAAGCATACTGGGGCAAGGCAGGCGGAATAATTCATTCCCGAACGAAATCCTTTTAAAACTCGGCGAACGGCCTCCAAGAAGTCCTGGATTACCGGCATTAACGCGAAAGCTTATCACGACCAAGCCACCTCCTCCCCTCCCGCACCCTTTCGCCGTTTACCAGAAGACAACGAGCTTAAACCGGCTCGAAAGGGCGTCGTTCTGACGTGCGTTCCACCGTCGATGCGTCCGCTCGCTCGTTACTCCCTTCTCCTTTTTTTTTCATCCCTTCGCATAGGTAATTGCCTCAGCCATGGGATCAAGGTGGCAAGAGGCGGAGGGGCGAGAAGGGTGGCGGATGAAAGGGTGGAGGCGCGCATTACGGACGCCAGACGAGCGGTAAGGCACAGGGAGACGGGAAAAAATTGGATTGTAGCCGGCTAACGGAGGCACGATATAAACGGGCCTCGTTAAATCCTCTCGCCCAGTCACGCAGGATTTTCTTCGATCACGATGCGACCCCGATTAAGCGTTTCGTGGCTACCTTTCAGACCTCTAGAGTGGCTGTTGTCGATGAGAGAGAATAATATGGCAGTTTGAAGAAATTGGTTGCCATTCCTTTGATACTTAACCCTTTGACGGTTGCGTTGGAGCAAGATTTCTTTTAATACAAGTATTCTGTGTCGTTCTAAATTGAATCAGTCATAACAGAAATTTTTAAACACCACAAGAGTGCAACTGTGTAAACTCCATTTGATTGCTCTTCGTTTAAACGACGATTTTATTAGAAATATCGAAGGGTTTCATACGTTCGCGAGGGTCCCAGAAGGAATTGTTTGCGCGTGCACGATAATTGGGACGCAGACCGTAAATAGAAAAAAGCAGGGTGTCGCGCGCGTCGAAGGAACGCGACAACTGATTTTGTTCAGCGGTGTGCTCCCGATAAAGTTAAACAAAAGTGTCCCGCGTCAGGGCGGAATAATTGGCGACGAACGGAATTAAAGTTTGCGGACGCGGCTGCCCCCCTCCTCTGATGGGTAACTCGAGGAAAATCGATTTAAGTTACATACACGAGGATACTCATTTATGAGGGAACGCGGCAGCTTGAGCTACTTCCGCTTTAATGAAACTTTGTTGACTCCTCCGGGATTCGGGGTGTACTTCATTACTACCCTAGTCGGTCTGGCTTCCATCAGGTGAAATACTTTTCAAGTTTTCATGCCGATACCCGATGTTTGCGCGCCGGCTATGGGGAAATCTCGATCTAATTGATTCCAGAAACGACTCGTTCGTATCTCTCTTGTCGGAAACGCGCGGAACATTCGTAAAGCTGTGTTTTATGAAATTGCCAAAATTTGAGGAAGAATAAAAATTTGGTAAAATGCATGGGACTGATAGATTGTAACCCCGTTTGAATGTTAGGACCATTGGTCACTTTTTTTTTATACTGGATGACATTTCTCGAAACTAATTCTGCATATATCTTTCGTATGAATACTTGAATAAATTGTGCGATACGTGAAATCGCATTTTTCACCGTGAAATTATAGCAGTATTTTTTGTTTTTGTTTTCTGTGGAAGATAATGCATGTATGTGACAGGGCATGTAAATTTATTTTGATTTTACACAATTTTTTTTTCAATTTAGATAACGTTACAAATAAAGGTTCTTTTTATTTATGGTAGGTTAATAATATTTGAAGAATAGATTGTTGAATTTGTACGCATACAGTATTTATTGACTGACGAATATTGGAACTAAGTAGTTAGACGCAGTAGTACAACACTGCACATAGTCAGACGTACCCGATACTCGTGCCTACATCGACCACGTTTCTGACATTCTGAAAAATTGTTATTGCCATATTTGTAGTATTTTCATATGAAAAAAGAATATCCAAATTATATCTAATACTTTACTAGACTTTTATTATATTTTAAATATTCATAAAAAATCGAATATGAAATATTGAATTTCCAAGACAACAATTCCGCTACTCTCGACATACAAGCCCAACAAACTCAAAGGCTACGAAATTACCTTATACCTCGTTCAAAGTCGGAACCATCCGGATTTTTCGAAAGGACAAGTAGGACACACGTCCGGAGCACGTTCGCGAGGTAACAGGAGGCGCGCGTGCACTAACGGCGGCCATTAATTCCATTAAGTGGTAACCAGCGGGTAACAAGTGCTTATAAGTAACGAGATCCCCTTCGAGTTCGACCGGGCGCCACGTCGGATTTACATTTCGCCCGTGTTACGGTTTCATTTGCATTCCACCGCGGCTCCTATTACCGATTTCGTAACGACCGAAAAACGAATACCGTGCACGGTGTCTCATTCTTTTCCGTCATCCCCCTGCCGCCACGTTCAGGCCAGACCGTAATCGCAATTATCCCGGCACCGTCGCCCGTGGGAGCGGAAAAATCGAAGGGTTACATCCCCCGTCTTTGCTCGTTAACCTTGGCTTAAGTAAGTGGAAGCTCGCAGGCTAGACTGGCGAAGATCGCGTTGCCGGAAGTCGAAGAAATCCGGGGGCGATCGTGACAAGTACGGTGGGGCTTGATTATTCGGTGACGTTTAGCTGGAGGAAACTTTTTTTATTTTTTTCTGGGAGCGCCTTCTCTTTGCATCGAGTAAGCTTAAGTTCGATTTTTTGGGTTTCTATTTTTCTCAGGCTCGATTCGGTTTAATTTGAAGAAAAACGTGGGAGGGTGGTTTTTAGATTTTTATTGGTTTCGATCTACTTTATTAATTTTTTTGACAGACTTTATTTAATCTTGCATCTTTTAAACATGTAATTAAGTATATGTTGTAAAGATGATCAGCTCTATGAATTTGCATACGCGTCGTTTGGTATTTGGAAATACAGATAGCCAATGTGAAAATGATTAGCATAAAAAAAGTGCTGACGCGAAATCAGAAGCGATATTCGCGAAAGGAAGAATAACATCGTACTTTTCGCTGACATTCCTCGGGTCCTATCGACTGTAAAATCGCGCGGCGGCGATAACGAAGAAAGTTGCTACTGCCTCAAAAGAATCTCAACGAGCAAATTTCCGAACGTAGAAGAATTGTTTCTGATCCGCACGCGCGTCAGCACAATTCTGCTCGATTGCGAAAGAATATCATGAGATTGTCGAGGAACGCGACGAAACTGCGAGTCAACGGACCCCCGAAACTTTCGAAAATCGATCGAAGTCAGCAGTTCCGAACTTCTCGAAACTCCGAACTCAAACTAAACAACAAACTAAGGTTCTCGAATTCTGCGTGGTCGTATCCTCCACCGACTCCATCTTTTTTCCCAAGCGAAATTACCAGAATGCAAAAACGGATCAACTTCAAATTGACTACATCACAAGTTGGAGAAACCTAGAATTGGAAAGACAATAAAAGAAGTTCATAACTCTATATTACATAACTGAAAAGGGTTGAAAAGTACGATCATCCAAAAAATCTTCAGCATTCAACAATTAAATCTTCTCCAGCAAATATATTCAAATTATGTTTATTCCTTTTATGACAAGTAAAAAATAAAGGAAATAGCAGAGGTGGGTTCCCTGCTTTTAAAACACCCAGTATACCCGTGTCTCAAGCAACGACCGCGAACGACGGAAGGAGAGGCAAGCGAAAAAAGGGGGATTCTGGTTTTCAATCGATAGAAAGTTGGCGGTTAAATAAATTCCATCCAGCCTGTACACACCTTGGATGACCTTTGGCGCGGGGGTGTACGCGGGCCTCCACGTCGTGGAAAATTAAATTTTTAACGAGCTCGTCGCCGACGAGCCCGGCGCACGGAGTAAATATCTGCACATCGGTAATTAAATTCGATTCGGCCGTTCCCCAATGGGAGGGTCGCTGGTGTATAGAGATGGAGAGAGAGAGAGAGAGGGATGAAGAAAGTGAGCGAAGGGCCAACCCTATGTAATCGTACATATGTACGCAACGGTGACGGTTTCTAACCACGATGAAGACGCCTTTCGCCAAACTATTTTGCAATTTAATTCCAGCCTCCTGGCTGCTTGCCCCATCCCCTCACTTCTTTCGATCCTGTCGGTGGTTGCGTGGTCTGAATGACGTTCTGTGTCTGCTCGAAGACACGAAGTGTCCTATGGCGTGGTTTTCTTGAGAAGCGTCACGTTTGCATATCGTGGTCGTTGATGCTGAAATAAAACAGCCTGTCAGAGTTGGAAGGAATGCTTCGGTAGAAAAGAGTTCCTTTTGGGGGTAGAAACTTCTAGGATTCTCACAAGAGAGGATCAGCATTTATTTTAAAATTTGTAATTCGATTTATGTTCATCATAGTAAAATCTGTGTCTTATTTCTTTCATCAACGAACTCATATTTCCATAACTTCTACTGCATTCCCTTGCGTACTTTGAAAATTTCACCGAGATCGTCGCTGAAACCCAGCGAATCAATCGACGCGTCACTCCGGTCGCAAACTCTGGCAATCTTCGTCCCAGGCGAAAGGAGGTCAAGCGCAAACAGCAATTGCCATGGAGCGCTGCGGCCAGGATCCCGCAGGTCCATATACGCCATCGTCCAGGGACGTTCGTCAAGCTGTGTTCCTTTCTGAACAGATATCGCGGACTGACTACGGAGAACCGGTGGCAAACAGGTCGCGCGAGCAATATCGCGGTATCGCGAAATTATTAATCCGTTTTCATCGCGCGAGAGAGAGGATCAGCGCCGTTGGCGTGTCCACCAGCCGCGACCGTTTCGGTCGGAGGTTCTCGCGGACAACCCTCGCGAGAGTCGCGGCGCAATTAATGGATGAATACCAGCGAGATAACAAGCCCGAACTTTTTTAATAATAACGCCAGTTTTTCGCGATGTTCCGAGCCGAAAGGAGAGCTACTCGTTCGCTAGACGACACGCTCTCCACTGACTTTTCCTCTCTCTGTCCGCCTGGTTCCTCTCTCCCTCGCTCGTTCCGTTTCGTTTCTGTGCGCTCTTGTTTGATTTGCATCCGATTGCGCCGCGACGGCACGCTGCAGCGCGGCGTTATTTCTTTTTTCGCCGCTGGCCGCCGGTTTTTCGTTTTTCCTTTGTTCGCCGGACCATTGTCTCGCGCGCTCGCGGAAGCTCGTCGATGGCGCGCAGGAAATGCCTTCGAATGTCCGCCCGCGCGCCATCGTGGTACCGCGTCCTCGAACGCAGCGGCGTGCAACTCGCGCTGCTCCTGTTGTCGACGTTATTTCAGCTTGTTGCGGAACTGTTTGGTCTCTGGCCGTGTACGGCGATACGAGAACCGGTCCGTGTGATTGACTGCGGATATCTATCTTCTACGGGGTTATTAGAGCAACCTGCTTTCGGTCATTACTTTATCCTCTAGAACGAAACATGTGCGTTTACAATTTTATTGATTCTATTAATTTCTGCACACTTATCTCGAAATTAAGGAGTCTCTTCAAGAAGAAGCCGTAACTATTTCGAAAAACGATCAAAGACCAATATCCAACGCGTGCAGCAACTTCATAACATCGTACGATTTATCAATCACAAGTCAAAGGCGCGCGACGAGTATACAAACATTGGTCGCCCGAAAAATTGGTTCTGCGCGTTGATAATAACGCTGCGTTGCGCCAGTGCCTAGTGTCATTGCTGCTTTCGCGGGAGCGAGTCGCATGGATTATTGGCCGTCCGTTTGAGAACGTCCTATCAATGGATTTCGGCTACGAGTGCCTGACCTGCCATATTCAGGTCTCCATTGCCTTTGAGTGTGGACAACCGAATGCCTCTAGCACACTTAGCCCACAATGTGGCTTTGCTGTTCCACGAAGATGATCCAGCCCTTCGAGGCACCAAATGCCAGATGAGTATTCCCAATACTAGCCCCACATACCAGGTGTACCATAAAACGTTGCATTCGGAGTTAGGAAGTTATCGGATTCAGCGCGAGACGCGTCCCAATGTTTCACACCTTTTGTCGTTTCACGCGACACGCTTCTTTTCTTCTTCTCCCGTTCAATTCTATCATCTTCAATCAAACAGATTTCCAAGGTGTGTTGCGAAACGTAATAGAATTTCGAATAAATCGCCGCGACAAATGTAACTCTTGGAATTAAAGTATACGACGGGGTAACATCCATTCAAAGCCAGCCGTCACGCCTTCGAAGAAAAGATTTCACGGTTTAATAAAGGCTGACCTATATAAGAGTCATTAGGGAGAACGACGCCGCGCGAAAACGTTTGAATCGAGGAATACGCGGTATCGGTTGAAAGGGGTGAGTCTGGGGCGCGTTTCTATGCCTGGCTCGCATTTTCCTTTCTCCATTCTCGCCGGTTACTTTCCGGACACACTGTGTATTACTTTAAACGCCTTTTCGTTCGGACCTTTTCCTCTTCGTCATCTCGTTTTTCCAATGGAAACACGCGTTCGCGTATCCGGGGGTGTGCCGTTTAATACGTTCTCTATAGGGGAAAAATTGCGAGTAATTATGAAATTCTGACGCAGAATCGGGAGATGAGGTTAAATTGTTTAATTAAAGAGAAACGGCTCGGTACTCTGGACTAGTTATACCTGTTTTCACGTTGATATTAAATAATTTCAATTTTCGAATTAATATCTAATATTTTCGTGCCATAATAAACGAATATAACATAACGTTAAATTAAGGTCATCCATATATGTATAATTGCAATAGATTTAACGACAAAATAATTATCCTTATTTACGTATCGAGAACGTCTGTAATTTCAATCCCCTCGCAATGTTTCCCCAGTGAGACTTACATTAATTAGGATAGTTATCCGATATGAAACGTTTATTACGCGTATCGAATAACAATAGATATCATCCACATTTTATACCAAGTATTAATCGAAAATACGACTAATTTCAACGATACATTCGAAATTCTTCCTCGTTCCGTCGCTATTGTAAAACGTTAAGGGTGCCATTGAGAGGGTTAAGGCCGCGCTTCTTATTAGAAGCGGAGCAATGATTGCTCTTCGTGTTCTTTCACGGACTACTGTTCACGCGAATAGAATCTTGACTCTCCGTTCACGTTCGACTAAAATATCGGTTATTTAAATGCTCGCAGGTGCGAACTATCGCGGGACCTTTATTACGCCCGTTACCGGGATATTTCACGGACTTTTAATTAAGACTCCGCCCGGGGACACCTTTTGTCATCCCGGCCCCGGTTTAATTGAATATTTCGATGAAATTCATTCGAACGATCCAGGAATTCCCGCGCCAGGTATACAGGGCTTGTTATCAGAAACTGCAAATTGGTCAGAGTGGATAAGACCCAGCTGTTGGAAGTTCGGATTAGGATAAGACGAGTAGGCAGTTCGTTAGAATTTGGTTTCCCGTTCGCCTAGCGAGGACAAGTTCGGAAGCTAGTTATATAATGGCGGGGTGAAATATCGAGTTTGAAATTTCGTTCCGCATTATACAGCGTGCTGTTCCCACTTGTTGCTGCAATTATATCGCGTTAACCGCGAGTGTATATTAAATTCTTCAAGTATCCCCTACAAAGGAAAAACGTAGGAAATTCCATTTCACTAAAAAGCCATCGATCTTTCAGGATCTAACGAAATTAATTTTCTCGTTTCTCTAACGCCACACTCGAAACCCACTAACTTATTTTTTAATGATAATGTTCTTTGTTTAGTCGCTGTTTTAAGTCGTGTTTGGGACTTCGAAATGGTCCTCGCGCAAGGTCGGTGGAGAGGATCGCAATTGGCCGGTCGTAGGGGTTGTTAAGTAGACCGATCGCTAATTTAACGCGATTAGGAGGCATTTCACTCCAAATCCCACTAACTTATTTTTTAATAATAATGTTCTTTGTTTGTTCGCTGTTTTAAGTCATGTTTGGGGCTTTGAAATGGTACGCGCGCAAGGTCGGTGGAGAGGATCGCAATTGGCCGGTCGTAGGGGTTGTTAAGTAGACCGATCGCTAATTTAACGCGATTGGGAGGCATTTCACTCCAAATCCCACTAACTTATTTTTTAATAATAATGTTTAGTCGCTGTTTTAAGTCGTGTTTGGGGCTTCGAAATGGTACGCGCGCACGAAAACAGCACGAAGCTGCATTCTCACGCAAGGTCGGTGGAGAGGATCGCAATTGGCCGGTCGTAGGGGCTGTTAAGTAGGCCGATCGCTAATTTAACGCGATTGGGAGGGTGGCTCGGTTGCTTTACCGGTATGTAGGTCGAACGGCGGAGCGACCACAGGCGCGACCATTGAAATAATTACGCTCGCTGTCCGTTAATTTCGGGGCTTGCCGCGGTATACGTGCACGTCAGTTGCGCGGGTCCCACGCGTATATATCCGACGAAACGAATAATCTGCGTGCACGTAATGCGCCGCCAGCGTCACTGTTGCACCGCGTAGCCGCGTGAACCCACCCCAAATCGATGCACTCGCTGTGCCGTTCTCGTATCGTTTCGCCTATTTCTGTCCAGACAATTTTTACTATTATTTTACAGCACAATTATCGCCACTGAAGCTTCTAGTTTCAATTTTCGCGTCGATACTGATCTGTCTTGCAATCGTACAACTATTTTGTAGCACATTTGTCAGTACTGAAACTTTATTTTTACCTCTCTCGTCGATATCGATTTGTTCTATAATCAAATTAAAAAATTTATTTGTGCAGCATGCCTGAGAATTGAGAAACTCATGGATTTGAGTTAATTTGATTTTGAGATCTGAGAGTGATTAAATTTGGGAGGAATTTTGTAGGACGAGCTGATGAGTCGTTTTCTACGACGGGATTCGACAAATGTCAAAGTTAGCGGTGGCTTTTCTGAAAATAGAACGCAGTAAGCGTGTCATTGGTTTCAGGTGTTATTCAAACTATTCCACAGGCGATATTGCGAGCACCCTGTATATGCTCCTCGAACAGCTGTCTGTAATGCTCTATTCGAGACGTCTGTAGGGTTGTACGTGTCTCGATCGACTGGGTTAATTCGCTCGTATCAGTTTCTGAATAGTCAACAGTAATGTCTGAGATGCTGCGATGCATGAGGAATTCAATTAACCTGTTTGCATTGCGATGATAATCCTTTGATTTAAACGGAACACGTCATACACTGTTTCCATTTATTTGGTATCCAAGTTTTGTGTAGACTCTAGAAAAAGAAGCGATCAAAAATTGCATCTTTCAAAGAAGTGCTGAAAATTCTTCTTTGAAAATGAACCTTTTTCATAGTATATTCGTGTGGATAGAATATAGAATTTTTATTATATACTTTGTACTACGAACTTAAATATAGTGTCGTCATTTCAAAAACACTTGTCGTCAAGAACGCACGTGAAAGGGTAGAGCAAAAGATTCTTGGCCTGTTCAACTAATATCAACTCTCCCAAACCGAAGCACCTCTCAAAACACACATATTCGACCTACTTCCAGCTTCACGTCATTCAAAGTCCGCGAATATTACAAACTTTTCAGGTATATACTAATCGATATACATTTTTCGTATCCAGAAGATGGAAAAGCGAATTTTCGTTCTCATCCAAAGCTGAGATAACCCTCGTAGGTAAAGAGGTGATTTAGCTGCTCACAGAAAAATACTAATGAGTTTTCTCGTCTATTACTGCGGGAATACGTTCGCTGAAAGCTGATTATGTCCTTTAGACGAAACTCGAAAGCGTGTGAGGACGCCACGGACTAAAGATTCTTTTACTTTGAGCCTTTTTTTCAAAGAACCACGTTTGAACCTATTTCTCTACTTCTTTTACTGATTTTAACATTATATTTGACAATCTAAGTGGAAATAAAGCTGTCTTCGATTCTGTTTAATTTAAAAATCAGTCAAAATTGTGAAGAGCAATCAAGACGCTCAATTTTTTCATTCATTATCTGTGAAGCTGGCACTAAAATCGAATGTTTATTTCTAAAATTATTTGACAGAACCCATTTCCTACTGTTGTCATTCTAATCGTAAAAGAGATTCATTTTCGTTTCATACAAATTCAAGGAAAGATCTTCGCACTGTACGATATTTTTAATTAAAGGAAATGGAGACAAGTTGTTTCAGAATTTTGAGTAAAAATTGCAGCCATGTTTTTCTTGCCTTTTAGTTTACTCAAAAAAGACAGAAGTAATCGTCGTTTCATCGACATCTCAGTTAAGTGCAAGGAATAGCGCGAAAGAATTCATCGTCGATACGCGATTGCTCGTTCGAGACCGAGCATTACGTTAAATGAAAAAACGTATTAATTCGAACGCTCGCACGTGGCGACCAGCTCCATTTAAAAAGTAACAGCAGCCTGAAATAATATCGTGTATTAATCAACGGTTATAACGAAGCGCCATTATGTAAATTAAAGGAGCATTCGCGGATCCTCTGTTTTTCCATGCGGAATTTTCACGAGATTTCCGCCGACCGCTTTTAAGTTATAAAACGGAATTTCGCGGAAGAACAGCTCCTGCATTATTCAAAATAATTGATAAACACACAGTCGAATGATATTAAACTCTCGTGAGCTCCATCAGCCGATCCGTCGTGCAATCCTTTTTAAATTGACAAATCTCATTGTCGCTGATAATAATTTGAATAACGCACACGTGCCATTTTACCATTGTACGTGGTCATCGGTATTGGACGTGGAAAGAAATCGATTAATTTGAATGTATTTAATAAACTTAATAACATACGACGCGTAACACTTTTCAGACCACGCTTTAATTATTACAAATTATTTAGACATAATTTGCGTCTACACACCCCTCTGCAAAGTAAGAGAATGTTTGCATGGCTTAATAGAATTTTAAAATTATTTCGCTGGCATTAATGGGATTAAATTAAATTCGCGATTTCGTAGGATCACGCAACGATGGAAGACGCGAACCACGAATTAATCGTCGCGCAAATGTTTGCCTTACACGCTGTTCGTAGCGTCGCTGAAAGTTGAGAGGAACTCGACGAGGCGTCGTTTCCAACGATAGGGACAGGGGAAGGCAGGAGAATATCTTGCAGACATAATTGACGCATGTTACGGTGACGTCCCTATAGCGGCGGCAAAAGTACGCTTGTACGAGCGCAAAATCGGATCGTTTCCAGCGGGCGAGCTCGCAGTTTATTGCTAGATCCTGCGCATCGACGTTGCATTCTGGGAATCTCTCTTCCCTGAATAATCCACGGTAATCCAACAGCCTACTCGCGCCATTCACCCCGGCTGCTCTCTGTTCCTCCCTCTAACTGTGGAACATTCGTTTTTTCCCTCCGTTTCTTCGTTTAACCATCTACGGATAGAGTAATAGCGACGAACTTTATGGACCAATCGTAACGTAATCGACACCTGGAAAACGAAGGCTTTATCTTTCGAACGTTTTATTTCCCTTCGGTTCGAAAAAGTTGGGGTGCAGAGGTTCAAAGACGTGGAGAACAATTACGGTTTACGTTGGAATTGTCAAAA
Source organism: Xylocopa violacea (assembly GCA_963969225.1). Taxonomy (NCBI): domain Eukaryota; kingdom Metazoa; phylum Arthropoda; class Insecta; order Hymenoptera; family Apidae; genus Xylocopa; species Xylocopa violacea. The sequence goes on from CAXAJV010000008.1 coordinate 24,024,514, forward strand.
CTGATAGAATGATGGATTGAGAAGTGTTTATATCATATTTTATATAAGTAAAATATTCTATAAATGTAGAGATTCATTTTTGGAGATGTCTGCCACATTTTGTTTTCTTATTTCATTCGTTGGTAGCTTTGGTGCTAATTTTTAGGAAAATTGGAATATCGAATCCTAGAGGTTACATTATATTTTCTCCACACTGATTACTTGCAAAATCAGCGACACTCGCTTAATTAACGAATAATTCCAATCAACGCGTACCAGTACTCCTTCTGTTGTCTGAAAATTCGCAGCCAACCCAGAGATTTATTAATATTTCAATAAAATCGCCAACGCACGGCAGAAATTCCGTTTTAATTCTCCAAAACCGTGCAAGAAATGGAATTTCGTTGCGACACGATCGCCGTTTTCCGTTACACGTCCCGTTTTCCGAAAATTCCCATTTTCGTGCACGGCCAAAAATTGATTACCTCCGTTTCGTCGCGTGATTAAGCGTGCCTCTGCTCGCGTGGCCGCTAAAATATTTTCCAGATAATGTAATTAAAGCGACGTCGATTGTCCGTTGTTTTCGCGCGCAGAGGGTGAATGGGCGCAGAGGTGGGCGCGCTGTAGCTCATTGTACGCAACGGTCGCGTACACAAAAAATGTTTTCATCAGTCAAATGCTCCGCTTCGGAATATGCAAAACACACGGGAGACACGTGTATACCCGGTGAATGCACGCGACTCCTCTAAATAGAGTTTTCACCGGCGCAGGATGAAAAACGGCTAGGTTTTTAGTATATTGAAGCACGCTCAGCCCTCCTTTGGTTGGAAAACATTTTTTTAAATGGCCCGCTCCTTCTTTTTTCTCGTTCAACCGCGACTCCTTTCTTCTTCTCTTCCATTCGTTCGTCTCCTCCTCTTACGATGTTCCCTTCTCTTTTTTTTTTTTCGCTGGAGACTAATTACGAAAGTATCTCCTCGGTATCCTTTCGAAGGGGGCGAAGGACGATCGATCGTGTGGAGTTCTGTCGTTGTTTACGTGGAAAAATAATTCGCCAGCATTGAGTAGCGACCAACGTCGTCCTGTCGCGCGCTGACAAACTCATTATCGAGCTGTCACCCGCAAAGGCCATAACATTTTCGAATCAATCAATTGCAGATCCGCGTGCTAGTTTACAGGACTCTGCGCGAAGATTATGAATGGCTCGCTCGTTTGTTCGATACGCGCGATTCAGGCTCCTTTTTTGCATCCGACGCAGTCGAGGACAGTGAGTTCTTTATAATAAGCAGATCGCGGCACGGTTTCTATGGTTCCGTGAAAAGCTCGCGCTGTTCCTTGCACGTTCTTCTACGATGCGTTTTAATAGCAGACGTCTGAATGGACGAAAAACGAGGAGGTAGAATAAAATGTAGAACGAATGATCGATGAAGGTTGTTTAGCGCATTTTTCTATATTTTTTTTTTTCCTGCAAAAGAAACGGAGGGAGATAAAATTATAGAAGAAATGATCGATGAAGGTCCTTTATAAAGTTTGATTATCTTTCTTGGTAGAAAAGCTACGAACAGAAACAGAATTATGGAAGAAATGATTGATGAAGATTATTTAAACACTTTTTTAAGTTCCCTCGTAGAATTCATAAACGGAGTTGTCGAATCTGTGCTGTAAGACCGTAGTTTCGAGTTGAAGCAGCGACTCCAAGGACGTAAAGTTTCTCAATTAAATGCCAATTGCGTGGTAATCGAAGCGAGATGGATTGCGCTGTCTTTTCAAAGAGACATAAATATCGTCGACCTCTTTTAAATAATCTTAGAAATTTTTCTTCAATCCTTTCACCATTCAGAGTGCTCGAAAGCTGACGTTACAAACGTTCGAGAAGACCCGGAAACTGCAAGGGTTGCTTTCTCGTTCTCGATCGATTACAAATCGTTAACAAGCCGCAAGTTGTGTAAAGTTTCGTCGTTAAAAGTTGGCGCGAACAGGCAGGGAATAAAAAGAGGGGAACTCGGTGGAAAAGAAAGAAGGGTAACAAAATGGACGGTTGGATCGTGTATTTATACGTTCATTAGTCGGCCACCGAATTCGCTCGTGTTCGTTTTCTGCTAATCATCGACGGAAGTCGACGATCTTTTTGACTTTGGAGCGCGGGAAGATCGAGAAGTTGTAACTTTTCTGGAATTGGCCGAGGCAACGAGGTCAGACCATGGCGTTCGTTTTGAAAAAGTGTCTACGCATTCAGAAATTTGCGAAAATATTTTTCAACAAAGATTTGGCGAGATGTATGAAAATTTTAGGCTTTTATATATACACATATTTTCTTCTCATTTATTTATTACAATATCATTATAATATCAATTACATCGCACGTTGCATATACCGAATATCATCGTGAGTATTACTTAAATAAAAAATCAATTGAACCACTATTAATTACATTCAAATAACTTTTCAATAAAAAAGCTTGACATTATTTCTGAAAAAAATCAACTTATAAAGAAACTAATTATTACATTTGAAGAATCCTGATACGTGTATTATCCATGGCAGATATGAATCACCTACGTGGATAGAAATCCAATCAGAGATTGGAAAAACGATTCTTCGTCCCTCCATCGACGTCGAAGAACGATCGCATTCGGTCGCTAATTACAAATTATTAAGTAAACTGCGGCAGGGGGGAATCGGGTCGCGTAGCGTGCACGGCAAACAGATGAGTGCACGATGACAATTATTGACGATAAATTTGGCTCGACCAGCCGAGTGTCGCGGCGTTATCGGCCCGCGGATAACAGATTTCGCACACGCTGCTCGCCACGATACAGGACGCACCCGCTAATTGTCGTTAACTGTTTATAATACCGGCAATTTTACCCCAACCACGCTATATCTCGATTGACCTCGATCCTTTTTTCCCCTGGTGAACGACGTCATGATTGTCCGACCGAAAATGGAAAATAACGGCGGGTTCGTTAGGATTTTCCTTCCTTTTTTTCCCTGAAGTAATTTGGTGGATCGACTTAATTGAAATCAAGCGTGAATTGTTAGGATTGGGTGTGGAAGACTTGTTGAGAAGTTAATTAATTTTCGATTTATATTTAATATCTAAAATTGCAAATGAAATATAGAACGAAGCATGAATAATATTACGTTTAACGAGGATGCTGTGATTACAATTTTGTGGATGACAAAGGGTAATGTAAAATATAGATGATATTAAGCATAAATAACGTCACAGAGATCCATAAAGAAGTACATGGCTACCCCTGCCGCAAACGCGAACGCCATTCGGTAGAATGTATTTCATATTTCTTATTAACCCTCTCGTATTATACCCGCGTAACTCTTCCAATTTATAATTACGTTAATACAACATTAATCTTCAATTCCGGGGGCAATTAATCTTTCGTCGCGACATCCATTAACACAGCCATCGCATGAATTACCAGAAATTTCCTGGCTCGAACAGGGGCGGCGTATAATCGTCGCATTGAAAGGTCGAACTCTCGCGTGCGCTGTGAAAACAAATTACTGTCGGGGTGTGCGCGCACGTACCTTGGATTTCTTCGTTTCCTTCTTTTTCCATTTTTCCCTCTTTCGAGCCTCCCCCCCCCCACCGTCGTTCGCTGAAAAATAAAAACCGTCACGCGCGCAGCGTATTTCATGGAGTTACATTATGCGATATAACGAATTCAACTAGGGACGCGTCGCGGAAAAAGGGCTTCTGGAGAATCGCGGTGGGAAGCCACGGCGGATGTACACAGAAAATGCATTTTTTAGAGTGAGCACCGACTTTTTGACGCGACGGGAATCTCGGTGGATCTTGTTTAGTACTTGCGCTTTTCCCGTTGAAATATTTCAAACTTTCACGTGCCCAATCCTTTTGTGCCTTCTGTCTGGAATACAGATTTCATTTCAGCCTACGAGGCCTCCCCGCTGATGAATATGGCGCACTCACTGCGCGGCTATGAGCACGCCCTTTCGTCGTCAGTATCGTCAACTAATAGCGATGTCATTTGGAAACAACAAATTTAGTCATCGCGGGATATTTATCGAAAGTTCAATTTTTTCGCGTACTTTCCATTCTTTGCGCGTTTACTATCGTTTATTGCTAGCATTACTCGTCGCTAGAAAAAAATAGAACATCCAAGTCAATATTGATTGAAGATTCAGTGAATCTTTCAGTCGCGGTGATTCAATTATACGCCCCCGTTCGCTTCCTCTTATTTCGCTGCGTTTTTGGTCATTTTTGATCGAAACGATCGGCAACGCGTACACTTTGAATAATTCCAGCCACCGCGGAAACTAATCGCAGCGCTCACGGTTTGCCGAGCAGAATTAACACGATATTATTCCGGAAACGGACGAGTGGGTAACCGCTCGCGATAAACAGGATCGAGCAGATTGCTACCTCTCTTCGAGGTAGCGTTTGTCCTGTCGTCTCGTCTTCCATTTCATTTAGGACATAATTATTGAATACACTTATATACAGACTAAAACAGGAATGATCGTGAGGCTAAAAACGCTACTTTAGCTTAAGTTGGTCTTAATTACACTAAGAGCTTGTCCTCAGAAATAAAGATAAAAGCCTTTGCATCAAATGCAAAATTTAAAATAAGCATAAATCTATTATTAATTAACTATCAGTTGAGGAAAAGATGAAAACACGATGAGACAAATTCCAACTAATTGTCACATTTTACGAAGACGATATATATATTATAATTCCTCCGGAAGTAACAGTAATAAATATTCTTTATCGAGTCTTATGAAAGTCTCGCGTTCGCCCTCGAGAACATTTTCCGAGGACATCCACGAGCGAACGAGTGGCGGCAATATTTCACATAGTATCGTGTTCGAGCGTATCGAAATAAAGTCGCAAGAGAGTCGAGGCGCGCCCACCATTGTACCTCCACCTTTGGTTTTTAGTTGGATATTAGATTTCGATACGTCTTCGTACACATATGCACATATATGTGCACATGTGTGCGTTCAATTTCGGTGCGCAAAGCGAAACGTTCCAAGAGGGTGAGGGTTTCGCTCTGTTCGCTTTCAACTCGCTCGTTGTTCGTTTTAACTCGCTCGCTGTTCATTCTCAACTCCTTCGAACTCGATCGCACGCAATCGCTCTATTTACTTCCTCTCAAACATTCTGTCGTCCTAAGTCTCCACGCATACCCACTCGCACGCAATAAAACTTTCCATACTCCACAGTATCGCGAGTCGCTGGCGAGTTCGGCCATTTGCAGGGTGAAAGTCGCGTAATTTATGAGCAAAGACGACGGGGTGGGAACGAATCGAAGATAGCGAGAGGAAAAGTACGTAGGCGTGGATGCGTGCGCGTAACGCAAGGGAATCGTAAAAGCCGCGGCAATAAACGCGGAATCTGAAAAATGTGTTTCACCCCGTGGCGCGGTTCTCAACGATGTGCATTAGCGGACGCGGCACCCTCCCTCGCGGAGTTGTGGATCATTGGGAAGTAAATTGCACCGAAGACGGCGGTGCTGCGAGGTGAGATACTTGGGGGATGTTTGAAATTGTACGAGCTCTTGTAGCGAAGATTTCTAGTGGAAATATTAGAGTTTAGTGGAGCACGATTGTTATAACGACTTGGGGATGATTTCGAGGAGCGAAAATTCGGGGTTTCTGTCTTTTGCGTATCAAAATTGTAGCTCTTCAAAGTTATGAGGAGAAATTTCGGATCAGATGGCAATATAAGTTTTTGTGTACCTTTGTGTACACATTTGAGTTTGTTTAACTCTTTGATCCGTCTTTTGCCCTGAACTGAGTGATAATTTTACTCGCCACAACGAATTCTGCAGACTGTAGTTACATTAGCGGAGACGTCTGAAGTTGCGTGGCACGACTTGTGTAGCACGCAAACGCAAGAACGGTGTAAAGAAATCGAAGCAAAACACTTTCTTGCACCGCGTAAGGAGACTTTACAACGCGAATCACTCGAGATCACTTCGCAGAGCCGTAAGAAGCAGCACCGCAAGCCTAAAACAACTGACGCGGCGACGTTCGCCTACAAACAACTTCTCATTCAAGAGTTCCACGGAACTTGCTAGTTGCAACTTCGCTAATTAAAGATTAGCGAAGCCCCGTCTGGGAACTCGTTTATGCCAATTCATCAATTACCATTTTAGGTAACCGTCTCGCTTTGTACTCCGCGTCTGTCTTCGAGCATAATAAATGTGGAAAATATTACATTTTCTGATGAGTCTGGTTTCGTCTTTTGGGTAACGAGTCCTGTGTTTTGCTTCTGAAACGCTACATTTTTACATTTATTACTTTACCTCGAATCATGAATTACTTTGCTCGCAAGTTATTGTCGATCGTTCACTGAACAGTCGAACTCAATTTCAATTTTTCATATTAATTAGCGTAACATCGTCTAGTAAACATCGATGCAGACTCGACAGGGCGCGAATAAGACTTTTCACTCCCGAGGGGCCACGCTTCGAACGCGAACTTCGCAGAAGGGGAGCCGCGTTTCAGCGCGTTTCAACTTCTCCCCTTCGATAAGACCCGTTCTATCCGCACAACAAGTGCATCGTCGAAATATGAGACAAATTTCATTGGAAGTTACGAGGTATTCGGGACGAAAGGGATCCGACAGAAGTCGCTTGGAATCCCAACAAAATATTCTCGAGCATCGTGTATCCTTAGGGGGTGGGGCGTGTTTCAATTCGAACTATCCGACGCAGCTTCGTTCCGGAACTTTTTTCCCCGCTCGCTGCTTTCGCCCTTTCCCTTCCAGCCCCGCGAGCGGCGAGTCAGAAGTTTGAAATTCAAATGCGCGAAAGTTTCGCCCAAGAATAACGTTGTCCCGTTTGTATCGCGAACGAAAGTTCCGCGGGCGCGAATTCTTGGTATTCTTCTCGCGACACGAGTCTCCTCTCCTCGCTCGGGACGCTGGCTGAATTTTCCGGCAATAATCGCGCGAATCGAGACGAGAGGCTTTTATCGTTTCCCGAATACGTCGAGCCTCGCGGACGTCGATGGATTCTGAGAGGTGAACCGTGGATCCATGGAATTCGCGCGGGAAATCGAGAAGGGAATTCCGTTGCGACGAGTGCGTTCGAGGGTGCCGTGCGAGGGAGCTGTTTGACGCGGTCGTAGCGTATAATTTGAGCGATAAGGGTAGAATTACGTGATGCGCGGAATTCGGAAAATAGTAAATTTGCGTACGCGATGGTTCCTATAATTTCTTGGGAATTTTTTGGGGGTAGGAGATAATGATTTTTAATTTTCGAGGAACTTTGTTTCTAGTTTAAAGATAAATTTATTTGAGGATCTGTTTGTATTAATTCTGTTAAAGTTGCAGTTGTCCAAAAGTGAACCTTAACATCATGTCTATTTTCACGTACTAGTTAGAAGGTACAAATAAATTCGTCTCGAAAAAATCTACAGTGCGTTCGTTCCTGACTCTTCCGTTCTAAAAGTCAAAAAAATTTCGCACAAAAATACTCGTGATTCAGATACAGGGACAAGAAAATAAAGGGAGAGTAGAACAAACATCGAGACCAGTCAACGAGCCAAACGATCGGCGCTCGAAAGAGGAGCGAACAGAGAATCTCTTACAGAGGGACATTTTTCCACGGTCGTTCGCTGTTTGTCCGCCTCTTCACGCAAATGGTCGCGTTTCAAACGCGCCACTTAATTAGATATTTCTTTACCCGCGCGTTCAACCTGCGAGACCGGCTAGGTTCTCCGCGTCAACCCCCTCCCCATTTTCAGACGGCTCCCTCTGGTCTCGTGGGCTAGATAACGATTTTACTTTTTCTATTCAGCGACAATGGGAACTTTCAAAGGACGCGACCGCGCCGTTGCTTGTACCCGGCAATTTGTGGTTATTACGTCGCCCTCGGTGTCCAACGCTGGATTTTTCTTCTGGTGAACTCAACGCCGGAAGAGCCGAGCCGTCCTCGTTGCGCACCGCCGCGATTTTGCCTCGTGATTCTGAATGTTACGTTGATTTTTTGGGGAAAGACAGATACTTTTGTTTCTATACATTTCGTATAAAATACCGATTTATTTGGCTCTTTTTTGCAATTTGGTGAATCCTGAAAAACTACCCCAGTTTATTAGAAAACACCTATTACCCTATTTTATGTAACGAATGCAATATTGAGCATTAATAACACGGTGAAAAGAGTAGAGCACGTGAATCATTTTTGTGATTTTATAAATATTAAAAAAGTCAGAGAACACGGATTTTTTGTGCTCTCATAAATATTAGATGATACATTTAACAAACAAGCATAATAAATGCAGTCGCATCGGTGATCCACGCGATGTGAATAAAAAATCAGGTTCATTTAGTCTGACACACAACGCGTTAACCCCTTCGCGCGGTATAACGAGCTGGACTCGTGATATACAACTTAGGTTGACAGACGTGTGACTTATGACTCTTAGGATTATTTATCGCTACATGCATCCTCGCTCTAACAAATAAACAAACTTCCCAATTCCAAGTTTCAACGACGTTCAGTCGCACCCTTCACGAGTTATGCGAGAGGGTTAATTCTCTATAGCTCCGTGTAACTTGCTACTTACTCTCTGCTACATAATTCATCTGCTAGATTTTATTTTGTCAGACTCAATTATCGTCTTCGTGTTTACTTGTAACTTCTACACACTTTCGCCTACGTCTGCAGTTTCATATTGGTCCGTTTCTTCGGATCGCTTTATATGGAGGAATAAGTTAAATTACTTCTCACCCTCTCCAGAGGTGCATATCGCACTCTCCGTCTGGTCATCAAATGTTGGAGATGATGGTCCCAAAGTTCTCTGTCGCTATCTTACATATCTTATTATATAGCGATAACCAATACACCAATACAACTTTTAACAACCAATAACAGTCTTAGTAACGCTGTGAAGCGTTTGTTGGTGGGCTCTACGCCTGCTTCAATTGTTGCGCTGTAAAGAGAATGTGAGAGAGGGTAGGAAGGAAAAAGAGAGAGAAGAACGTTTCGTCCTGGGCCTGCTAGTGGACTCAATAGTCCTAGCTACCTAGCAGACCCTGCCTTAGACGCTGGGATGGTAGGGATAGGTCAGAATTTCTATTATATAGAAACGGAGTAGGACATGGAGTACTTGCGAGAAATTAACGAGTGTGCTGTCTCTCTAATGGCGAGGACCGCCACAAAACAATTAAAACTACTAAATTCATCATTGGTCTGTATTTGTGGGCTGCTGTGTGTCGACTTCTCATCCACAATTTTTCCTACAGCCACGATTAAAATTTGATTCATGGTGGGTTATGTCGCCGCGGACGGACAACGAATTGCGCCCGTTCCTCGTCGCGTACCATCCCGCATACCGAACGAACGGGACCAGGGAACTGTTCCATCGACGTCGTAGAATTTCAGATACGAGCCACTCGCAGCGTCGTCTGTCCGGGGTATCGGGTTCCGTTTCAGAAGAATGGGGAATTCTCTTTATTCGCGCGGCGCGATGTCAGTCGGGCGCATCAAACGTCCGGGGCGACCGCGTTCCCGCATAATAAAGCCTGGCCGCGCGCCGCGGGAAACGCTCCATGACACTCGAGAGCCTCCAGTTTCAGCGCGTAACTCGCGTCCTGGAAACCAACGGGAGCCACCTCTATCCGGGAGGCACGCGTTCCATAAAGTTACGCGTCCCTTTCGTTCGTGTTACCCTCTGGATTCCCGACCGGTCGAGAAACAGGAGCACGAACGATTCCAACCCTCGAGTGGCCGCCCCGCTTCCACCCCTCGATTCCCATCGCGCTACGCTTGTGCAGTGAGTTCGTAGCGATCTTTGAATTTTTACTACACGCTGCCACTTGAAACCTCGTTCTAGACTACTGCGTTTAGTTTCCGCGGTGCGGACGGTGTTCTTCTCCTTACATTTTTAGTCCAGCTCATTTTATAGTCCAAACAATTACTTAAACTGCAGGAAAACATAATTCTTTCCGCAGAATCCCCCCAAAACGCATAAAACGCCCAAACCCTCGATAAACGCACAAGATCAGGCCAGCCTCGCTCCGATGCGATCCCCAGCTTCTCTCACGTCCAAGACTCATGTCTCTCCTTGCGTTTCTACATGTTTAGAGTCCAAACAATTATTTAAACTGCAGGGGAACATAATTCCTCCCGCAGAATCCCCAGAATTCGCCCAAAACGCCCAAACCCTCGATAAACGCACAAGATCAGGCCAGCCTCACTCCGATGCGATCCCCAGCTTCTCTCACGTCCAAGACTCATGCCTTTCCTTGCGTTTCTACATGTTTAGAGTCCAAACAACTATTTAAACTGCAGGGGAACATAATTCTTGCCGCAGGATCCCCAGAATTCGCCCAAAACGCCCAAACCCTCGATAAACGCACAAGATCAGGCCAGCCTCGCTCCGATGCGATCCCCAGCTTCTCTCACGTCCAAGACTCATGTCTTTCCTTGCGTTTCTACATGTTTAGAGTCCAAACAATTATTTAAATTGCAGGGGAACATAATTCCTCCCGCAGAATCCCCAGAATTCGCCCAAAACGCCCAAACCCTCGATAAACGCACAAGATTAGGCCAGCCTCGCTCCGATGCAATCCCCAGCTTCTCTCACGTCCAAGACTCATGTCTTTCCTTGCGTTTCTACATGTTTAGAGTCCAAACAACTATTTAAACTAGAGGGGAACATAATTCTTCCCGCAGGATCCCCAGAATTCGCCCAAAACGCCCAAACCCTCGATAAACGCACAAGATCAGGCCAGCCTCGCTCCGATGCGATCCCCAGCTTCTCTCACGTCCAAGACTCATGTCTTTCCTTGCGTTTCTACATGTTTAGAGTCCAAACAATTATTTAAATTGCAGGGGAACATAATTCCTCCCGCAGAATCCCCAGAATTCGCCCAAAACGCCCAAACCCTCGATAAACGCACAAGATTAGGCCAGCCTCGCTCCGATGCAATCCCCAGCTTCTCTCACGTCCAAGACTCATGTCTTTCCTTGCGTTTCTACATGTTTAGAGTCCAAACAATTATTTAAACTGCAGGGGAACATAATTCCTCCCGCAGAATCCCCAGAATTCGCCCAAAACGCCCAAACCCTCGATAAACGCACAAGATCAGGCCAGCCTCACTCCGATGCGATCCCCAGCTTCTCTCACGTCCAAGACTCATGCCTTTCCTTGCGTTTCTACATGTTTAGAGTCCAAACAACTATTTAAACTGCAGGGGAACATAATTCTTCCCGCAGGATCCCCAGAATTCGCCCAAAACGCCCAAACCCTCGATAAACGCACAAGATCAGGCCAGCCTCACTCCGATGCGATCCCCAGCTTCTCTCACGTCCAAGACTCATGACTTTCCTTGCGTTTCTACATGTTTAGAGTCCAAACAACTATTTAAACTGCAGGGGAACATAATTCTTCCCGCAGAATCCCCAGAATTCGCCCAAAACGCCCAAACCCTCGATAAACGCACAAGATCAGGCCAGCCTCGCTCCGATGCGATCCCCAGCTTCTCTCACGTCCAAGACTCATGTCTTTCCTTGCGTTTCTACATGTTTAGAGTCCAAACAATTATTTAAACTGCAGGGGAACATAATTCCTCCCGCAGAATCCCCAGAATTCGCCCAAAACGCCCAAACCCTCGATAAACGCACAAGATCAGGCCAGCCTCACTCCGATGCGATCCCCAGCTTCTCTCACGTCCAAGACTCATGCCTTTCCTTGCGTTTCTACATGTTTAGAGTCCAAACAACTATTTAAACTGCAGGGGAACATAATTCTTCCCGCAGGATCCCCAGAATTCGCCCAAAACGCCCAAACCCTCGATAAACGCACAAGATCAGGCCAGCCTCACTCCGATGCGATCCCCAGCTTCTCTCACGTCCAAGACTCATGACTTTCCTTGCGTTTCTACATGTTTAGAGTCCAAACAACTATTTAAACTGCAGGGGAACATAATTCTTCCCGCAGAATCCCCAGAATTCGCCCAAAACGCCCAAACCCTCGATAAACGCACAAGATCAGGCCAGCCTCGCTCCGATGCGATCCCCAGCTTCTCTCACGTCCAAGACTCATGTCTTTCCTTGCGTTTCTACATGTTTAGAGTCCAAACAACTATTTAAACTGCAGGGGAACATAATTCTTCCCGCAGAATCCCCAGAATTCGCCCAAAACGCCCAAAACGCCCAAACCCTCGATAAACGCACAAGATCAGGCCAGCCTCGCTTCGATGCGATCCCCAGCTTCTCTCACGTCCAAGACTCATGTCTTTCCTTGCGTTTCTACATGTTTAGAGTGCAAACAATTATTTAAACTGCAGGGGAACATAATTCCTCCCGCAGAATCCCCAGAATTCGCCCAAAACGCCCAAACCCTCGATAAACGCACAAGATCAGGCCAGCCTCGCTCCGATGCGATCCCCAGCTTCTCTCACGTCCAAGACTCATGTCTTTCCTTGCGTTTCTACATGTTTAGAGTCCAAACAACTATTTAAACTGCAGGGGAACATAATTCTTCCCGCAGAATCCCCAGAATTCGCCCAAAACGCCCAAAACGCCCAAACCCTCGATAAACGCACAAGATCAGGCCAGCCTCGCTTCGATGCGATCCCCAGCTTCTCTCACGTCCAAGACTCATGTCTTTCCTTGCGTTTCTACATGTTTAGAGTGCAAACAATTATTTAAACTGCAGGGGAACATAATTCCTCCCGCAGAATCCCCAGAATTCGCCCAAAACGCCCAAACCCTCGATAAACGCACAAGATCAGGCCAGCCTCGCTCCGATGCGATCCCCAGCTTCTCTCACGTCCAAGACTCATGTCTTTCCTTGCGTTTCTACATGTTTAGAGTCCAAACAACTATTTAAACTGCAGGGGAACATAATTCTTCCCGCAGAATCCCCAGAATTCGCCCAAAACGCCCAAAACGCCCAAACCCTCGATAAACGCACAAGATCAGGCCAGCCTCGCTTCGATGCGATCCCCAGCTTCTCTCACGTCCAAGACTCATGTCTTTCCTTGCGTTTCTACATGTTTAGAGTGCAAACAATTATTTAAACTGCAGGGGAACATAATTCCTCCCGCAGAATCCCCAGAATTCGCCCAAAACGCCCAAACCCTCGATAAACGCACAAGATCAGGCCAGCCTCGCTCCGATGCGATCCCCAGCTTCTCTCACGTCCAAGACTCATGTCTTTCCTTGCGTTTCTACATGTTTAGAGTCCAAACAACTATTTAAACTGCAGGGGAACATAATTCTTCCCGCAGAATCCCCAGAATTCGCCCAAAACGCCCAAAACGCCCAAACCCTCGATAAACGCACAAGATCAGGCCAGCCTCGCTTCGATGCGATCCCCAGCTTCTCTCACGTCCAAGACTCATGTCTTTCCTTGCGTTTCTACATGTTTAGAGTGCAAACAATTATTTAAACTGCAGGGGAACATAATTCCTCCCGCAGAATCCCCAGAATTCGCCCAAAACGCCCAAACCCTCGATAAACGCACAAGATCAGGCCAGCCTCGCTCCGATGCGATCCCCAGCTTCTCTCACGTCCAAGACTCATGTCTTTCCTTGCGTTTCTACATGTTTAGAGTCCAAACAACTATTTAAACTGCAGGGGAACATAATTCTTCCCGCAGAATCCCCAGAATTCGCCCAAAACGCCCAAAACGCCCAAACCCTCGATAAACGCACAAGATCAGGCCAGCCTCGCTCCGATGCGATCCCCAGCTTCTCTCACGTCCAAGACTCATGTCTTTCCTTGCGTTTCTACATGTTTAGAGTCCAAACAACTATTTAAACTGCAGGGGAACATAATTCTTCCCGCAGAATCCCCAGAATTCGCGCAAAACGCCCAAACCCTCGATAAACGCACAAGATCAGGCCAGCCTCGCTCCGATGCGATCCCCAGCTTCTCTCACGTCCAAGACTCATGTCTCTCCTTGCGTTTCTACATGTTTAGAGTCCAAACAATTATTTAAACTGCAGGGAAACATAATTCTTCCCGCAGAATCCCCAGAATTCGCCCAAAACGCCCAAAACGCCCAAACCCTCGATAAACGCACAAGATCAGGCCAGCCTCGCTCCGATGCGATCCCCAGCTTCTCTCACGTCCAAGACTCATGTCTTTCCTTGCATTTCTACATGTTTAGAGTCCAAACAATTATTTAAACTGCAGGGGAACATAATTCCTCCCGCAGAATCCCCAGAATTCGCCCAAAACGCCCAAATCCTCGATAAGCGCACAAGATTAGGCCAGACTCGCTCCGATGCGATCTCCAGCTTCTCTCACGTCCAAGACTCATGTCTTTCCTTGCGTTTCTACATGTTTAGAGTCCAAACAATTATTTAAACTGCAGGGGAACATAATTCTTCCCGCAGAATCCCCAGAATTCGCCCAAGACGCCCAAACCCTCGATAAACGCACAAGATCAGGCCAGCCTCGCTCCGATGCGATCCCCAGCTTCTCTCACGTCCAAGACTCATGTCTTTCTTTGCGTTTCTACATGTTTAGAGTCCAAACAACTATTTAAACTGCAGGGGAACATAATTCTTCCCGCAGAATCCCCAGAATTCGCCCAAAACGCCCAAAACGCCCAAACCCTCGATAAACGCTCAAGATTAGGCCAGCCTCGCTCCGATGCGATCCCCAGCTTCTCTCACGTCCAAGACTCATGTCTTTCCTTGCGTTTCTACATGTTTAGAGTCCAAACAATTATTTAAACTGCAGGGGAACATAATTCTTCCCGCAGGATCCCCAGAATTCGCCCAAAATGCCCAAACCCTCGATAAACGCACAAGATTAGGCCAACCTCGCTTCGATGCGATCCCCAGCTTTTCTCACGTCCAATACTCATGTCTTTCCTTATAATTCTACATGCTTATAGTCCATACAATTATTTAGCAAAAGTTGAATGAAAATTGATAGTTAATGTATTTTCGATATCATTGTTAATTAGAGAATGCTTTGAAATGAAGTGTGCACTGTTGAAATTGGTGTTTTAGGTTTCGTTTTGTTCGATATTTGCCTAGGATGCGATTTTCAGTAGTGTAAGTCGAGCATTCAGTGGTCCGAGCGCCACAGTAGAATGTGGCGGGACTTGTCAGGCGTAAACTCTTACTTGAAACTGCTGCTGGTTGTTTATTTTCTGTAATTAGATTCTAAAGCAATTATGAGTGAAATATTTTATGAATAAACATTGACAATTATTGTCATACGTATGAAATTATTATTGTCCATTTTTTAATAGAGTAGGGATAATATAGTTTCCACGAAGACGTTCCTTCTTGCGAATAGGATATTTATTAGGTAATTTTTATGCATTGATACACTAGTTTGTTACCGAATTTTATTTTTCCTCGGATAATAGATTAGAGCCTGAAGAGATAGACTCTACATTGCAACAGGTACCTGGAAGATAAACACTGGCGAAGTCGGATGGTCGTTGCGCTTGCTGTTATTTATGGTACCTAGCCTTAGGGTCTTCCTTTCAGTACATTCTCCCTGATATATATTATTCGGATATATATCATTCTCTGGCTGAGAATCTCCAGATTTTCTACTAGGAAACCTCCAAGTTCCTCAACATTATTCATCTCTTTTAATTAAATAACTTTCTCATCACTCATTTCCCCCTTATAATTAAAATCATTAAAAAAAAAAGTTGCATAAACGTGAATTCAAACAATTCCACTGGAGAGCACAAAAATCAACTTTATTTAGTTTAAAAAAGTAGTTAAAAATATCTGTTCTTTTCGATATCATTCAATTTACAAAAATTCCTTCCATATCGTCGAAGGAATGTTTTTTTCTTAGTTTCCAGTGCAATTTCGTCGATCGATTCAATTAGTCGCACCTTCCGCAAGCGACAAAAATTCTGCTCGCCTATCTGCCCGCAACAGGCCCGCGTTTTTTGTTTTCTCGTCGTTGGTATCGCGGAAAGAGACGTGAAGAGCAGCGCGAGGGGGACCAGAGGATTTCGTGGGAGTCGTGGCGAACCGGTGGAATTTTCGTCGGGTCCGTTAAGTCCCTAAGCGGCTTACGATTTCGTTGTACGCTTGGCGGAGTGAAGCGGAAAGCGGTAACAGAGCCACTGGGACCGAAAACTTCCTGTCAGCTGGTGGACACGGAAACTCGAACGGCGGATGAAGGGAATCATCGTCGCGCGCGTCGAATGGAGAACGATCGCACGGTTTTTCACTCGTGACACTTTTTTCGAGTTATATCGACCAAGTTTGATCATCTGGAACGCAATTACTGAAAAGATAAAAGCATTGGAAGATGAAATTCACTTCGATAAGCTTACTTTTTTGTATTAAACCCTCAAGTATTCCTTTTAAATCTAACGTCGCATCAGATTTTTATTCTTCTCGCATAGTTTTCATTTGGTTCAACTATGAAATACAAATAATTGCTAAACATCGTGAGCAATACTTGATATTTGCGATTATAAAAGAAAATCGGCGAATCGAAACGATTCAAACGATCCCATCGATCTTTAGACGATCATGCGGATGGAAAAAAAGGGCTCGATTTCGTCTTGACGTCGCTTCGTGGAAGCCAGGTCGATTTGAAATTGAAATTGGTCACGGACCATAGCGTCGCATTTAATAGAGCAACAGTCGCGCGGTAATGCGCGCCTGTAGGGTGGACGTATATTAATTAGAATAATAATTCTAGGCGTGTCGCGTTTAATGGAATGCACCGCCGAGGAACGGAATTAATTATGTCCGACACGAATCGAACATCCCCACCCTACTCGCTCGCGTTGCGTACAGGATAATCGTTCAGCGTATTCGTCGAAAATGAGAGACGTTTTTCTTTGGTTTCTCATTGTTCAGCTGGTTCGCTGAATGCTCTTTGATCGTGTATAGCAAGTATCTATATAGAATACGAACTTCAAATGGATTTCGTTTATTTCCAAAAGAGACGTTAATTAATTTATAAAACAAGAAGCACGGAAAAGCGATAGAATTATGGATTCAAGTATAAAAGTCGAATGCTTTGACTCGATGAGTTTAAAAATATTGAGAAACAGAGTTAGTCACTTTGGTTTGTGAACGAATCGACTAATTGTACTTTGGTATCAGCGTGTCGTTTGCACCCCTCGACGATCTGAGCCGCAACGCTTACGAAACGTCGGAACATTTTGTCTGAAAGGACACGTAGCTCACACTCGAGAGCCTTCACCGTGATAGCCATGACACATTTCCTGATCGCGTCGTATCTGCTCATGCCTCCGTGCGTTTGGGGATGCAGTTTCAGGGTTGGGGCTGGTCGAGGCGTCTGCCACGCAAATTCAAGGATAATGGCGTAGAATTTTAACTATGGCATGTGGAATTTTATTAAGTTTTGAGGTATGCGGAATGTTCGACGAAGTGTGGAAAGGCTTTGATCGTATTAGGGTAGTGGGAGAAGTGTCGCGATGGAAGATGCTTTGATTTTAGTGGAATTTTCTGGGTGCGTAGACTCGAATGCTGTTTCCATGTGATTAGAAATTTTTGGAAACTCATTGAAGTAACTTATTTAACTAATATTTCCACATGGTGGTTGTCATATATATAAAAATCACAAAAGAATTCTATACTCAAAGAAATATTTACAATTCTACTAATATATTGTATCTGCAATTAAAAAGTGGGCCAAAAGAGGAGCAGGAAATAAAATAACGCGAAACAAAAATTGTTGACAACAGAAAAAGTAGCAGGATGATCGCGTTCGAGAATTAATTCCGGTACCCAGTTAATTATATTCGACGATCGAGCGGGCTCTTGCGATTTTTTCACGCAGCGCGCACGATAATCGTTTTTTCAGAGACGTCTCTCGTGTCTTGTCACGTTGGTGCAGCGCGTTTTCTCTGGAGAATTAATTAAACAAAATGCATCGATGAATTTTCCGCGAATTCAATTATGACGTATCGTTTTGTCCGAGCGCGTCCGAGCGCGTCCGAGCTCTATGGAAATTCCGCGACACGTATTCTGGCAACAATTCCGCGAATTAAGTATAAATAATCGGTTCGCCGGGATCCCAGTTGAATGGGGATGAAGTGGGCGCGAGTTGATCGGTGTTCGCCGAGCAGTGTTCATGAATTTTGGGAACGTCGCAGCTAAGCTTCGTTGCGGCGCTGCGATAAATAATCCGAAATTGTGGGTATTAATTTTAATAAATACAATTCCGCTTCATTTTCTGGGGGACGGTATTGTACGGGTTGTTTGTACTCTTTGGGGAATATTCTGGGGCTCCTGAATTGTGAAACAGTTGAGACGAAGCTTCGTTTGTCCGCTAATTTCCGGTGGCAGGATGTTGCGTACAATATTTGAAACTTTTTATATCTTTTTTATATATATTCACGTATTTTATATTGTACATTGAATTATTTTGAAACTGACTTGAGCTGTTCGTCTTCGTTAAAAATGATTGTGTTCGAGTATGATCGTCGAATATTTTCACAATTGGGAGAAATAGAGCAACAGTAGTTTCTAATTTTTAGAAGCACTTCGAGCTGAATAAAATAACAGTATGTGTTTTAATATTTGTTTCAGCGTGGGTGTTGCAGATCGAAGGTCAACCCGGAGGTCCTGGCCTGGACGATCAAACTACTCTAACGTGAGTTTTTCTCAAACTTTGCACTCTTCCTAATTTTTCCACGCATTCCTTCTAAATCGCACCAATGATCGATTGTTCGATTACTCGTCGCTGGAACCGAAAATCGGTACAACACGTAGGCGACGTTAATGCGTACAGAAATAAATCGTGTTCCGCTGCCAATCGATGATGAATATTATGGGAGCCGAGAATAGGCGAGTTGTAAATTGCGGTTTTGATTTCGAAATTTGTTTCGTAACTAGATCACGAATATATTTAATGGCTCGTCTGAAATTAGTCGCGTGTTTAAGGCTAATTCGTTAGCTACGCCGGACAACGTTCGTGACGCGGTCGGATGCTTTTAAGTTATTACCAATCGGCGATTCATCAATTAAATCTCCGCAGTATTAAGCTACGCCGGTGATTTAATCGTTAAAACGTCACGTGAACGTTTTTAATTCTATTAAAAAAGAAGAGGTGTAAGTAAAAAGAATATTATCTCTCGCATTGAGCGCCATTTTGGTTCTTACGTGATATACATACAGTTATACACTATCCTCCTGCTTTTAATTTGCAATTTTCATTTCATAATAGTTCCATTTTCTTTTGGTTACAAATTATGTTTAACATAAAATTTAATAGTCAATGTTTCATTTGCTTTCTTGATTCTCTACTGTTCTGTACTCGCGTCTAGACAGATTAATATCAGAAAACAATAGCTATGATTCCATTTATTAGTAGTATTTAAATCCCTATTAAATCTCATTGAGAAAATCTGTGGTTACACGATGCATAGCTGAGCAACGCTGGAAGAAGTGCAGTAGTAAAATACTGCACTGGTCAGACAGATCAGTCTCCGAGTACTCGCCGTTTCACGCGAGGCTGAATTATTCATTTGCTTTTGTAATAACACCCGAATTAGCAGGATTTTAACAACGTACCGCATACAACGAATACGTGACACAATGTTTAAAGAACGAGGGAAACTGAAACTGTTATTCGTCATACAGTCGCACGTAGAATTGCGAAACACTTAGACTAATGAAACTGTTCAAATTAAAATTCGAAATTACATTCGCGAGGACAACATTCGATAACTCGCGTTTCAAATTAAACAATCGAGATTTAAATATTATTCAAGTTTGAAAAATCCAATCTCGATCTCGAATCAAAAAACCCCAATTGAAACTGAAATCTTAGGTGGTGTTTTCGAATTTCAACGTTGAAATGAGAAAATCCAGATTCAAACGAAATTCAATCGTAAAGAGTCATCAAAATTCCTGAATTCAAAAATTCCAATCGAAACTAAAAGCTTAGGTTACGCTTTCGAATTGAAATTCGAACTGCAGCTTCGCCAAGGTGTCAATTGCGTTCGAGCGGAAGTCAAGGAGCGGCGCCTCCGCGCGCGTTTTACAATTACGCGAGCAGAAGAATGTTCGTCAATGCCTGGCCGTAAGCATAGCATTATTAATTCGCGAGACAATCGCCGCGTTATTACAATAGGGCGCGCAAACAAATATCGACAGGTAAATCAAACAAATTTTCTCGTGGACGGCGGTTTAATAACAAGCGGTGCGGCGAAACTTCGTTATCGAAAACACACGTATCGGCCCTGTCATTGACCGGATAGCGTTAAAATCGATCACGATACACCACGCCCTTTCGATAACGAACCGAATGCCGTTCACGATCCTCGTTCACGAGCCCGTGCACGGAGGACTCGCGACAGAGTAATGACACGACAGTTTCTGCTGCCTTCGTGCTCGACCTACCGTGTATTTGCCCATTGGACATCTATGCAACGGGGTACACGAGGCCCTTTCACACAACCGTGTCCACACACTGGCACGCTTTACACCCACACGCACACGGGCACCCGTTAGACGTGCACCGACGTCGCAACGGCTGTCTCTAACGGGCAAAATAATTTGCTTCCACGATGGACAACGAGCCTCCCTTTCGGGTTAATTAATTTTTTATTATTCGAAGGCCAGTTTTTTGGGGCTCGAGCGTCAAAGGTGAAAGGAATTGGCCGACGCTTTGGAGGGTTTAAGTCAAAGGGTCGAGTGTAATGAAACGAGTGTGTATTTTGGAGCTTGTTAATTGTTTACAGGATTTATAATGCTCAGAGAGGGGGCCGTTTTGGAGGTACCAGAGATCTGGATACCTTTGGACGATTTTTGTATCACACTGTGGACGATATATCGATTAATCTGTTCGTCTATGCTGAGGTTCGTAGATAACTGCGGTATTGGACAAATTTACTATGTCACTCTGTTGAAGCATGGTTTTTCGGGTTCGTTGCACCATTTCGTTTTCTCTACTGTGTGATCTAATGCCCGTTACCTTCGTTTCGTGTACTTTGCCCAAATTTTATCAAACTTCAAAGTACCAATATCAAAAACAAATTAATGCTCGAGCTTTCCGGTTCTATTTCGTTTACGATAAAAACGCTGCATGTTTTCTGCAGAAATCTGCGAACTTTTAGCGTCCTCGAGAGTAGCTTCGTCGAATTTCCATCGTTCGAACGAAACCTATACGCGGACATCGAATCTTTCCTGGGCGAAACGAAATGATCGCGGCAGAGAGGACATCGTGGCGGCGTTACACGTCCCGTTGCAGCCCCGTTGCAGCGCGGACCGCAATTTCCGCGTCGCGTCAAAGGGATCTAATTCGCGCGGTGAAATTTTCTTGGTGCGATCGCGAAACGGTCGCTTCGCCGCTAATTACGCGTACGCGGATACTCGTGGCCGCAGCCGGATGGCTCGCGTAGATCAAAGCCAGCTCTAACAATCGCGAACGAGGCCTACCTCTGTCCCGTTGCCCTTTAACCGGCCTCTCGACCTCGCCCCGTCTGATACGGGACACGGGGGTGGCCGAGGGGGTGGCTGATACCTCGTTATCGGTCCCACGCGACCTTCCGATACGGCTTGTCGCAGGTATCGCAGCGCGAAACTTCCACCCTTTCGACGAAAATTAATATTTCCTCGTTTCGTCGGACGTTTACGACGCCCCTGCAACGCTCTGGCGCCCCTCGCTCGTCGGAGGGTGGAAAGTATGGAATGGTTTTTAAATTGAATAACTTTCTCGCTTTTTCGAAACGATTCTGGGTCATCCGGAGTGTTTGAACAATT
Source organism: Xylocopa violacea (assembly GCA_963969225.1). Taxonomy (NCBI): domain Eukaryota; kingdom Metazoa; phylum Arthropoda; class Insecta; order Hymenoptera; family Apidae; genus Xylocopa; species Xylocopa violacea. Next base: position 24,046,175 of record CAXAJV010000008.1, read on the forward strand.
TCTTCTTCACATTGTGGGATATTTATTAATAAGCGAGGAATAGGAGAATTTGAGGATCACGGGAAAGTTTTTCATGACTGAGATGTAACGAATAACGCACAAAGCTAGCATAACATTTGAAACTTTAATTATCGATTAAGTTACAAGGATAATTTCATTATCTTACAATATCATCGCAACTATAGTTAACAATCTTTCAGTTGTCTTCAAATACGTAGGACACATTGAGACGCGTTTGGACAAATTTGAAAGCTCTATCGCTTCGCTCGGTTTGCCTAAAAAATACCGAGCGTTTCGAAAAGACGCGTTTCTTCGACCAAGGTGATTAATACCCAGAAAATCGAGAACATCGTGGAAAAGAACACCGTTCAGTTCGATTCTCCGTCTCGCTGGATTCGCTCTGGACAAGCTGGTGTCGCGATTCGCCGATTCGAGGGCCGGCTCCTCGAATTAGTCCGCTCGCAGGTTCCGTCTGTCCCTTCGTAGGCACGGATCGATCGTGGCGCAGAGCCGGCGGCGCTTTTGTCTTGCCGTGAAAGGGCCTTTTATCAGGGCAAATACCTCTCCACGCTCGTCCCGTGCCCGATTCCACGGCAAACATCCGACTGTCGATCGAACGGTTCCGAAGCGGCGGTTCCGCTCGATCCTCGTCGATCCAACGCGTTTCCTCTTCCCTCGACCGTGTTCCCGCCGATTTCTTTCGGCCGTCTGCTCGTCCTTTGCCACGTTTGGCGCCTATTGACCATTGTGCGTGATTTGGGTAGCTGGAAGGCTCGTTTGAAATGTTTCACGCGGACAGAGAGCGGGGCGTTTAGCATTTGCTGGAGTCGAAAGTTCTCCGAGATTGGTGGTTAAAGGTTTGTAGAGTATATATCGCAGTGTTCGTGTTTCCGTGCGAAGGGGGAGAAATAAAGGAGGGAGAGACGGATTTTCTTATGTGGGAACTGAAGGCGGAAGTTGGGTGTTGTGCTAGCTATAATTATACTAGCTAAAATAATTTAGATGTTCAATTTAAAATTCTTAGGGAATTTGTTAAAATTCTCAGTCGATCAGTTTCTGTTCTTGAATAAAAATTTTCGAATTTATTCGAAAATACGAGATTAGTGAACAAGTTTCGAATACCAAAAGATAATTCGAAGGAAACTTGTTCGATTAGATTTCCAAGGGGCTCCTGTGACGTTTCACACGTTCATTTAGATGTATTTCTCGCGATACGGGTCTTCTATCTTAGTTAACCAGTTCTGAATTCCACGTTCCTCCGTCGCAGGGCGTATCTCGCAGGAGATTTCAGATTTATCCGACGCCTCGCCGCATAATACGTAGAATTATTGTCCGCTCGGTGAAGGATTTCCATAAAAATGCCCTTTGTGTTGGACTGGGTCCGCGGTAATCCCCGATACGAGCGGCACACCCTTGGATTATCATTTTAAAAACATTTTCTGAATTCCTCGCGCCAGCTATTCACCGTCCGCCTTTTAAATTTCTTTGTCTCGAAGCCTCGGTTAGCCTTTTGTTAAAGCAACGATTAACGAAAATTGCGAACATTCCTATCCGTTCTGTCGTTCGTGCATTTATACTCGTTGCGGGGTTTTATTGATGAATTCAAATCAGCGCGGCATCTGTAAAGCTTCTCCAATGTTTATGGTAATGCGTGATTAGCATAAATTGCTTTAAATTGGACAGGGAACGTTATCTTGATCGATGCGCGTGTACAGAAGAAAGTAAATTTATTCACAATTAATGTCGCTCTTTTGCGTATCATATTGTGTGTGCGTAACTTTAATTCCTGTATTTGAACTTCTTTTCGTCTCCTCGCGGCGTCGTTTTTTATGTTTCGTATATTTCGACGCATAAATAAGCAAAGAAAATGTCAGAGAAACAATTAAATGACACAAACGCAGTTGTTCTTTCAGGCAAGGCAAATTAGTTCGACCTTCATTTTTCATAAGCTAAAATTCGGAAAACGTACAATTTTTCTAATCAAACTTATCGACTATGTATACTTAAATCGAACGTCCTTCATTCACACTGAAAATAACTCTTCACTAATTAATTATATATTTTATAATCCAAGTTCCAACAGTTTCGAGTTAGAAAAAACGGTAGAAAATTTCAAGTTCTCGAGACTCCAAAGTTTCCTGTGTTTCGAAGAGTTTCGAGAAACCAAACCTCAATGCAAACTGGTATTAAATGGCTCGAAGTTCTTCGAAAAATTAATCGTTTTGGAACGCGATAAATATCTGGAGCCAGTAATCAACCCAGCGACGTTACATTCACTCCGCTTCGTAGCTCTTGGTGGATGATTGTTTGAAAAGAAGAACCGGAGCCACGGGGGTAGGAGAAGAAAAAAGTCGATTCTCATAAAACGGAGGGAAACGCGCGGAACGGAACGCCGGTTGGCCCGGCTTTGCTAAGAGAATACGTTCCGATATAGAGCACCTTTCCTTCTCCGGTTTTCTTTGACATGTAAATACCCAGGCATCCCATAACTGCTGAAATATCGTCCAAAGGGAAAGTAGCGGGATCCATCAAACTTTTCCAACAGACGTTTCCGCCAGAACACCCGCCATGAACGCCTTTATTCCCATTCCTTTCAAGTTCGCCGGTTTTTTTCATTCTCCCGCGCAGAGACTGAGAATCGTCGAAATAGCTCGAAATATATAACTCGAGTAACTGCTGCTATTAATTTTTGTTATATGAATTTTATTGCTAATTCAAATATATTTAACTTTCGAGATTTGAATTATTTTTTGGGCGTACAAAAATATTTTCTTTATCTACCACGGAATCGCGTTGATATGAAAAGAGATAGAAACGTTAGTTATAGTTATAACTTTATCATCGCGTCTTTCGTAAAATCAGAAACTTTTCAATTTTCTTTGAAAGTTCCATCGAAGCTTTCAAGAAACTTCGTAACTAACTCCTTCGTAGATTCTGTTCCATCTTTGTAGAAAATGTAATATGACGTTTCCGAAAAATCAGGAGATAGTTCTTTCGTCATGAAAATATCATTAACGAAACGATATTTCTACGGTATATTTTACGTCTGTCCAGCTGAACTCGGTATATCCTCGTCTCGTCCACGACGAAACGATCTTCGAAACTTCCTTCGCAGACAAGAGAAAACTCTTCTCGCCACTCTTTCCGCCATCTTCATTATTTGTACTTCTCTCTTGGCGTCTTTTTTAGAGGGTTAGGTCTGGGACGCGGCGCGGTGGCGTGTCGTGATTGAGGGCGCACGTGCGTGAGGGTGGCTTTATGAAAAGGGAGAGTGATACGAATTTACGGCTCAATTCGAGAACCCCACTTTAAACGCTGGCACGCCAGCCCAGGCTGTACCTGAGCCACCCTCCGCTCGATCCCCTCTTTTGGGCCAACAGCGATCCTGATGGAAATATATTTTTTACCTCTTTTCCCTCGCAAAGTGGCTATCATATTTTTTTATAGTACCTTCGTATTGGTTCAAGGTAGCGTGTCGTGTGTTCTTTTTTGTACGATCGGTGAATTTCCTACAAAAATTACGTTTTTTAAGGGTAGCGAGTATGTTTGTACTGAAGCTGCTTCGTGTAAAGTTGTGTACGTGTAAAAAGGAAGAGAAGAAAAAGGGAGGGAAAGAGGGTTTCGTTCTGGGACTGCTAATGGATTCATTGGTAAGGCTACCGAAATGGCGGAGTCGCGCCTTAAACGAGGGGGATGTTAGGGACAAGAAATTCTATTATATGGAAACGAAGACGGAAACGAATACTTTTCGAGAAACTGTATTGTGTCTTAAAGTTGCTGCTCCTCTAGTAGCGAATTTTGGAGGATCGCTACAGTACTTTTATGCGACTGTGTCTGGTAATTGGGTTTAGGTTTGAGGAATTGAAATAGAACTGGTACAAAAGACAAGTAAAGTTATATATTATATAAATTAAGTATGTATAATTGTAAAAACTATATACAAAACTTCGTATCTCTCTTTCACTGTATCATGCATTTTAGATATATATCAATTACCAAGGGAAATAATAATTCCATGGAGAGTTAAAAATATTTATATAAAAAACCTTTTCGCCATTTAAACTTAATTCAATTAAAGTGAAAATCAGTACGGCTGTTGTCGAGCAAAGAACGCAATCTTCTATTACACCCCCGCCTCCAGTCGACTTTCGATACGCCTGCTGTTTTTAATCGCGTGCATCCGCGTAATTTGCATCCGCGCGCAATTCGCGCGGCAATTAAGGGTGAATCTCCGATTGCACCACCGTAACGCCGCGACACAGTTTAGAGCACCCGTCCAGGAGACAATGGGTGCTGCTCTCATTTACGAAAAGCGCCCGGGTCGCGGACGGGGGATGTTCCAGACGAGCTTCGCCCGTTACCACCACCCTCGTTTCTTTTTCGGCACAGTTCCTTCAAAGTGGCCTACTCGCGCGGCCATTCACGTTTCAGAGACACCCTTTCGCACGTCGATGCCACTTAATCTCTTTGTCGCATTTTGTATCTATTATCCTTTCACGAGTATTGCTTCTTTTTGATCGCGTTCGAGACGTTTCGAAAAAGGGAAATTAGGGGTTGAAATGTCCCCTTTTTCCACGATATATTATTATTGATTACTAATCATTTTGAGATGTCCACTTTTTCAATATTTGTTTTAAGGTATTTCAATATTCCATTTGCAAGCACGTTTAGATATTGTTACATTATTTGTTTAATGGTTTAAATAAAAACTAGCAATTAAAAAATGGCGCGCAAGGAGAGAGGAGACGTAGAATCGTCGAAACGAATTCGTCGGTCGCCTGGAACTTGAATTTTCACGCAACCCCCCCGGGGGATTGTTTCGTCCACGTAATTAAGTTGGCGGAGAAGTTGTTGGGGGTTGTAATTGCGTAAAAAGCCGCGGTTTGCAGTTTTCTCGGGGTAACAAACCGACACATTTTATTTCGACCCCCGGCCGGAACCGTGAAATTTTAACTCGTCATTTCCTGGCCAGCCCAACGACCACTCGCGCCAGTTGGATCCCGGAAAAATTCGCGGTCCGCCAACTCTCTGAATTGCTAACAATTCCGCGTCGTACACGTTACTCCTCCGCTTCTTAATTGCCGTCCTTTGTTCCTGGATTTCACTTCGAAAACACGTCGCATAAAAAGCAAACGGATGTACAATACAGTTGGACAACTTCCATCGCGAAGCATCGTCCACTGGGTCACCAATTTTTCTTGGAGACCTTTAAAAATCGCTCGCAAAAGATTCCAAAATTCCAAAGCTTCATTTTCCTTCAAGTCTGTTTCAAGTCACTGCATTTATTATTCCACAGCAAAAATAATGAAAAAAAAAAAATATAATAAAACTCAACTTTTGTTTAGCCATTAATAGAGCCGCTAAAAAAAAGCCCAGAAGAAGCCTCTTAAACGAGCGCATAAAGTACACTCGAGGGCAAAGAGCGTACAAATGATACGTTTCATCGAAGAACAAAACACAGATGCCGGACAAAAACGGCCACACTGGCATTCGCACCTGGCACAGCGCCACCCGTATTCATTCCGCCATTTCATTCAATCGAACGGCAATGACCGCGTCGAATCGTTTACCATGCGATCACTCGAACCAGTAATCTCACCCTCCGCTCGCCCCTAAACAGGCGGGGGCATTATCGTTGGCTAGGGTTACGAAATCCCCCTAAGAGCGATCATAAGGTGTTTATATATCGCGTGGCACGCGCGGAACGGCTCGTAGCTACGAGGGGCTAATCGTCGTCCCGCTGGGGGATGCTGGGTATTTAGATGGTTATCCGTGGCGCACACGCCACCGTGGAACGGCTATTTATCGTTATTGGACCGCAGTTGTACGGATTAGGCCGCCTCCGCGCCACGGTCTATCTGAATATCTGAGCAGCGACGACAATGGATATCTGTAATCGCGTTGTCGATTAATGCGCGCTCGAGAGGGCGACGTGGCCCGGGATCACAGTTTAATCGGTTCGTTTCAGGGTGGAACCAGCGCGCGAGCGCGCTGCTAGTTGCGTTCGCGTTGGGTTTTCATTTTTGTCGCGTCCGGATTTATGCGATTCGAGATTAGAATTGCTGGGGGATTAATCGCGCGAGGGTATTTGCTAGATCGATCGATGCTGGATCTTGGGTCCGTAATTGAGTTTTATTTTAGAAAATATAGTCTTCTCCGTTTGTTGTTTTAAGGGTGATTAATATTTTCTGAAACCAAGTACTGAATCTTTCAAACTCAAAAAAGGAATTAAAAAATCTTGGGTAAAGAAAAGATGCGAGCAGAGCGTAGTCACGAAGAAGTTGCAGAGTCCACTTAAATTGTTAATAAGCGAATCTCATTCGTGCATAATTAAATAAATTGAACCTACCCTCTCAAATTTGCAAGCGTTCAATCGATGACCAAAGATCCAAGGACCGATACTTCCTTCGTGAAATGAAAATCCACGAGGGGCAAGCCAGGGGATGAGATCAACCGGTGATCAGTCGCAGCGACCGGAAGTGGTCATCCCGCCTCGAGCTGGAAAGGTCCCGCGGACATTTTCCGGCCGTTGCCGGGACGGGTCAATCGGAATTTTAAATCGTCGCCGGCTCGGATGTTTGCACGAAATGCTTTCAGCCTGTAAATTATTCATCGCTCGCGTACCCTGGCCGCCCGCTCGGTGGCGCATTAAAAAAGAGCCTCTATCGCGATCGTGTTGCTCCTAATGTTCGACAGCGTGCTCGATCAAAGACCACTTTGAAACGTACGGCCAAGAAAAACCGAACGATAGCTGGCCCCCGTTTCTTTCTCTTTCTTCTTCTCTTCTCCTTTTTCATCCCCTCGATACAGCTGTGAGAAAAGCTCCCATGAAACGTGCCGGTTTTTTTTTCTTTTTTGAGTTCGTTTACAGTTTCCATTAGAACGTGTACGTCTGTGTGTGCGTGGAAAGCAACGGAAGTCGATCCGCGCGAAAATCGATCCGCTTTGCGCGGCGAATTTAAATGCAACCCCTTTTCTTCGACGATGGCACGCTCGAGGAATCTATAAAATTGGGAATCGCTTCTTAACGCTTTCAGTGCCGCGTCATCCATATCTGGGTAGCTTCTGAATAGCTCACTCGGGTTTCCTTGGGTATTTATACTAATATATAGAATAAAAGATATTTTATTTTTATAGTGCATTTAGTGAACGTTCAACGAAAGGGTTGAAATAAAATTTCTCCATCAGCGTGTCTGTTGGAAAATCGCCTTTCGCTTTGCGATTACTCACAAGTATTAACTTCTTCGTCCCGGTAGCATTGTCCAGGCTCGTTCGTAGGGTTTCCAACGCTATCGATGCACCGCGGGAACATCATTTTCTCTTTTTCCTGACCTATTATCAAGATCTTAATCCGCATTGTACCCCCTCGAAGCGTACGAGTTTTTCATGATCTCGAGAATGCCGTGCTCGTAGAGTTCCAAGAGCCACCCTTGCCGCCCCGTGGGAAATATGGGGATAATGCGGTGCGATGCAGATTCTACTATTTGCTTCTGCCTTCCCGCCCTGTGTATTCGCGTTCACTGTTTTCCAGTTTTCTGATTCCGCTGAAATTATATTCATAGAGGGGACCGTCGATACCCGGTTTTAATCCTGGGAATTTCCGCGTCTTCCGAGTTTCCCGCATCGATCGTTCGAATATTTTAAACTTTGCCACCGTTCAACTCCAGTCCGATCTTCATCGATCAAGAATCTCTCGTAGATCAACTAGAAAAATTTCGGACAATCGTTGCAATCGTTCAATGTTTCATGAAAAATCGTCAAACATTATCCATTTGGAAGCTTAAACGTTTCCATCTATGGTAAAAAAATAAATTGCGCTGTTCAGAAATTATTATAGGACGTAAAATTTAATTTTATATTCCATGAAAGCGCTCCATCAAAAAGGGGGAAAAAAATCTTGTCCTCGAAAGGATGGGAATAAATAGAACAATGTTTAAGGTAAAGGGTGAACTTCCCTGGTGCGCTTTATCGTGGAACGCTTGACCGTGGCCATTGCCGTGAAATTTACGAGAGGGAAAGTTCGCAAATCTTAATAAACTCGCCGGCGGCGAGCACTTCTTTTCCTTCGATCGAGCGCAAGGGGTTGAGTCGGTAATGCGGTTCCCTGGAAATCCCTGGGTGGGGAGAGCACAATGGTATCGATTCCTCGACATCCGGTGATCCGATGCCCGGATAACGCGCCCTCCGCTTCTGGCTGGCTATTCGAAAGCCGATGGAATTTCTGACACGCGATAGAACTTCATCAAAACGCGGTTGCTAACCTCGCTGGAAGAGAGGGTGCGTTTTATCGCGCGGCTGAGGCTCTTGGAACTTTTTAAGTGAAAATTTATTGGCACCACGGCCGATTTAATTGGCCATACACGTTCATCGATGTGTAACATCTTGGAAAAATGTTTTCCAAGGGTAGTAAGAATTTATTGCACGTTTAATGGGGATATTTTATACATTCCTGAGATGGATGGAAGAACTGGAAAGGCATTGCTACGATGCAATCATTTTTCTTCTTTGGTTAAATTCGTTATTGGTATTGGGGATGGTTTACGAGTATTTTATTGCTATGGCGTTATGGATGGTGTTTTTAGAGGTTTCAGAAACGTCTATGTAGAAATGTCTATGAGAACTTATGAGGTACATAATATCACAAGTTATCAACTTGTTTCATAACTCACAATCTTTCCCCACATTTACAGTTGCGGTATTCAAACACCTATCCACCCAAAAATCTAAAAATCCACTCTCCACCGACACATCTAACAAATCACACTTGCAACCCGCAAACAGTAATCCACTAATACACCCTTTACCATAACCACCCCTAACCGCAGTGATCGTGGAACTCCAACACGCGTGCGTCCAAAACCCAAAAAACCCGTCGACGCTGAACATGAAAACCCAACCTAACCCAGCGATCCTCCCGGTCACAACAATAAACCCGCGCAACGGTCCCAGCGGGTACCAAAAAGTCAACAAGCACATCCCTTATCGCGCTGAACCGCTGGCTGCGCCACCCCACACTCGCCGTCAAATCCACCAGCGCGGCCGTCCGGTGGACATCGAACCAGAGGCTGTCGTCATAAACGTCGATGGGCATGAAACACGCGGTGCTCGCCGGACATCCGGTCAAATACTCGCGGACGCCGCGCGGTGCCGTTGACGGTGCATTCATTTGGCGAAAGTAGCGCGATCGCGAGAGAGGAGCGCGTCCGCGCTGGCACGCGTGCACCGTTCTGTACACGCCGGTACACCGACAAAGGGCCACGCTTGTACGAGGCGGGTAACGAGGAATCGCCGGAGCGGAATACCCGGGCTCGATGCACGCTCCCATCGTAATTCAGCGAGAATGGCCGCGGCCATCAAACGCGACGATACTGCGGCTGGCAGGGCCGACGGGACAACGGTCGCCTGGAACAACTGGTTGCTTTGTAGGGCGACCGGTCGAGGGCCATTGCCGGGCCTGGCAACTTCGGGAAACACTATTGCGGCTTGTTGGGAGGTTACCAGTGGTAGCTGCAACGGTCGATCTCTTGGTCCCCAAGAATTTAGTGCCGCGCTGTTGTGTTTGAACAGTTCGACTGTTTCCGCGCACTTTTCGTACCTCAGAGTCGCGGAGGGCGCTTGGAAATGATCGTGTTTATTTTTTATTTGGGGTTTGCGTTCGTGTTATTTCGATATTCCAGTGTGTGGATGTAGGAGACAATTTTGGGTGTTGCAATTATGCGTTGCAGGAGTTTGTGGCTTTCATGGGAATTTGTTGTTTATCGTTGTAGTTTAGGGGTTGCTTTAAAGGAAGAATGGGGCAGTTCATTTGTAGAAACCATTTATCGAAGTCGTTCCTGTCTTCCATTTTCTAAAAATTGCTTAGGATTTCCCGCGCGAGTGTGATGTACAAAATCCAAGGTGTTTTAAATGCAAAGTGGTCGCCATTTTGTGCATGGATATTCGAGAAGTTTCCTGGAAGAGATCCCCTGCAGAAGCAAAGAAATGCAGATTTACTCAAACGAAATACAGAATTGAATTTGCAATCTCTTTGACGTAAACTCGACGCGCGTCTTCTTTTTCTTTCGCTCTTTCTTCAAATTCTGCATATTTCGATACAAAAAACGTATTAAAGGGTACATATAATAAGTTGTTTGGTCGCTGGAAGACGCACCGCTGAAAACTATCGACAGAATGATTCTCCTTAAGGCCAATATTGAAATGGCTGTCACCTGCAGTACTCAACTTCGTATTCCAGTTTGTGTACCCAAACCTTGACCCATTTCGTCGCGCGAAAGCGTCTTCTCCGTTCTGTGTACCCTTTAACTGTGCCAAAAACGGTTTCAGCCCATTGTTCTTCCTATTCCATATTCTTATTAAGTCACGTGTGCTCCGAGCAAAGTATTGTTAATGTCATAAAGCCAGGCAAGAAGCACCTTTAAAATTCAATTCCTTTCATCCGCTCTCTGATTTTCGTACCTTTATCCCAAGAATTTGAAGAAACGGGACAAAGCAAAGGAACTAAGAAACTTATTCCTGTCCAGAATCGAAAATAATCCTAAGACTCCTTTCATTCATCCGTTTCCCAAATCCTCAAATTAAAAATTCGCAGGTCACCGGATACAAACCCCCTCAAATTTTCTCACTAAGAACACAAACCTTCCCCCAAGTAAATAATAATATACTTATACGTAACCATAAACTCGTACTGAAAATTTAAAAATGTCAACTTCGCAAAGAACCACTTGGTACCAATCGCGAAGTCGATCCTCCAGCCGACCTCGTCGCACGAGTCAGAGCGAATCGGTTAACCGGAAGCGGAGGCTGCACCCTTCGTGCTCCACTTAACAAATCCGGCGGTAACAATCGCGGAATACACCGCTCGCGAAAATACACGGGGTCCGGAGCCATTCGTTACCATCGTCCTCTTCGAGTGACAGAGCGGCCCCAGGCGCCGTCCGACATCCGGTCCGCAGGTACCGCGCCGCGTCCGCCGCGCTGTCATTAATGTATCGCCGCGTAACGGCGAGCAAACACCGGGCACGTAGCAGGGTAAACACGATCCTAGGGGTAGGCAGCGGCAGATGGAGTCCTCGGGATCGATGCCGCCATCGCGCGCGGCACCCCGTCCGTTTGCGGGCTGACGCCGCGTCGTTGTGTCGCTACGTAATGAATAGGACATAAATCCACCGTGGTTCTCTGCTACCAGCGGTCGAGCTGGCTCCAAAGGCTCTATCTCGGACGATTGTACGCTCGTGTGTACGCGCGTACGCGCGCTGGGCGGACGTCCCGCGCGCGAGACGGAAAAACCGCCCTCCTTCGCCGTTACAACGTATTTCCAGGGTGTTGGAAAATCGTGGACGACCACGAGGGGCGGAGAGCTGGCGAACGAGATCCTGGTCGCCGTTGGAATTTGTATTCATTCGGGAGATCGATCCGTGTCCGAGGGAGGATAGGGGTTGGGGTAGGTTTCGTGTATCGGGACCTCTGGGGATGATTCTGAGATGATTTGTGGATTGATAAGGTGGTTTGTGTGCTTTTCTTAATAGGATCGGGGATGGTTGCGGGGTGTATCGGAAATTTTCGAAGGGTTGTTTGGGTATTTCTTCAGTGTGGATTTTTTGGTCGCTCGTGGGGGTTTGTTTGTGTTTTTCTTTGGTAAGGTAGGGGTATGTTTGGCGAACTGGAGTGTTGGAAGTGTGATGTAAGAGAGGTTTTACGGGTGTTTTTTTTTTGGAGGATATTGGGACGCGGTTGGTATGATGATGGAGATTTAAAGGGATGTTTTGGGGATGATTTGTACATTGACGAGGTTCTTGACGTTTTTTATATACTTTTAAAAATGCTTAGGATTCTTTTCAGGGTTCTAAATTACTTAAAAATTTGAAGTTTCTTTAGAGATGAACCCATAGCTGCACAAAAATTCTGGAGCTTTGAAAATTCCTGCAGCTGCGCGAAAATACTAACCTTTGAAGTTCCGAGAGGCAAAGTGGGATTAAAATTGGATAGAAAGTCGTCTATAAGTAGGTTAGATGATCAAGAAGAGTGACTTTTTCTTCATCGTTGGTGAAAGGAACGAGGAGTAGGATTTAGAAGGCTCGTATTACGTGGATTAAGTCGTAATCTGTGAAATTTTAAATATCAGCCAACAGAGTTATCCTTCTTTACTTTCATGATTCTTTTATGATAGGAACGCGGATAAGCCTTTCCTCGTGAGAGATACGTATAAGGAAACTTGCTAACACTTCGTGACTCACCGTTCGATCGGTGGAACTGGTATTGAATCGCAGTACTGTTGTTATCCTTGCTTGAATTTATTGGGGTTGAATCTAGGCTGAGAGAGTTGAAGTTCGAGATTGTCAGCTGCCTCGGAACTTTCGACTACGGTTCCATTTTCAACTTTCTGTGCTTCGAAGTTAAGGTTCTAGTAAAAATGTACAATCGCTACTGTAAATTTGTGAATTCCAATTTTTAAAATTTACTTCGAAAATAGATCATCTCACTACTATCGACTTTCATAATGCATTTATGTATCCATCTTCAATACTTTTCGAAAGAAAAATGATTCAAAATTTCTATCTCCACGAGTTGAAGACTACGTAAATCTTGCAATTCTCAAAACATTGTTCGAAACATTTCTTTTTCCAAAATGTTGGAATTTTAATTTACAAAAATTCTTCCCTTCGCTTGGTCGCATTTTTAAACTTACATGTATCCGGTATTGCATCAATTCCATCCGCGCAATGGTAAGTTTAAAAATTCAATGACCATTAATTCCCGGCAGTAACCGCCGCGAAAGAACCAGTTTCCATGCAGCGCGGCGGACCCATTCGAAAAGCAGCACGCTTTTATTTCGAAAGTCTCTCCCTGGCCGGACGCAATACGAGACACCCCGGTGTGTTAACGACGCTAGACGGAAAGCGTGCATCCCCTGTTCCAACCGCGCAAAAACATATAAAATATCGTGTGATTCTTCTCGTCCCTGATAAAACGGGTTACCACCGCGGACATAAATTTCAGTAGCCGCGAACCCAATGAAATATACGATCCAACGCGACCACCGCCGCCATCTTCCTCGCTTCCGTGTTCCGCTCTGCTGGCTCCTGTTCTCTTCGCCCGTTTTCTTTATTCACCTCAGACGTACGCTCGTTCGAGACTGTTAACGGGGACGTGCATTTTGGATGTTGCATCGTTCGACGATCGACTACAATTTTTGTTCGATCGAACAAACTAAGGGATGATATTCTGAGAGCGTGGAAAATGTTCGAACACCCTCAACTGTTTTATACTCGAGGATCAGATTAATCCATTGGTACTCAATTTTCTTTATACAAGAAATGGACTTTAATCGGTAAAGTATGTTCCATTCTGCTTTGCCATCTTCCTGGTAATTATTCCACTTCATAGTTCCACGCTCACAACACTTCTGGAACTTATCTGTAACAATTTAACAAACTTCAATTGTGAAATCACAAAATATAATTGAAATTTCTGCTGTATTAAAAATAAGGAAAATAGACTTCTCAGCTATTAATAATAAAGGTACGCACGTCAAAAGGGGATGCTCGAGATACGCGATCGCTAACTTGCAATGATGTCGCTTTTCCGGCTGCGTCTTAGCTAAACTCGTACGACCACAAAGGGAATATAATAGACATATGAATCTTCCATCGTTGTAAGATGGATTCTCGAGGATGGGATCGGAGAGAATCGTTTACGATCGCTTTGTGATTCTCTATTGGCATTTCCAGGCGGTGGGGTTTTATTTTTGGTTTATTTAAGGCTGTTAAGAGCTTTCTCCGGGGAGGCAGCGAGTCTGTGTATCGGATTAGGGCTACCAGTTGGGAGGCGCTCGATAAATCATCCCAGTCGCTGATAGATCGTTTTTAAATTTAATAACGGAGGAGTGGCGGAAGCGTGCTCGAGATAATTCTTAAATGAGAAGTTGGCGGATAGTTTGGGCGTCAAAGTACGGGAAAATGAAACGTTAAGTGCGTGGGCGATCGTTTTTTTAAATATTTACCGCGGTGGACTTTGTTTAAATTCCTGTTTCCGAAGGATGAACACGGAAACGCTTTTAAGCGTGTCGTCGTCGAAACTCTCGAAACGAGAACTAAAAATTTACTGAATCTAACACTCTTGCTAATTTGAAACATTCCTTTGCAAACGATACCCCATAAAACATTTTGTTACAAAATTAAATTAATCTACAGACAGTAGATTAGATATGTAGTGTTACTATTTAATGCAAATAACTATGTCTCGTCGAATTTCATATTTATATCATTCTAAGTAACACGCATTATTCAGAAATGCATCGAACCTAATCTTAATATCAGATCTCGATTCAATTTCAACGGCAACCACTTCGGAAACCACTCGCAATACGATACCAAACGCCCCCTTTGTATCCAAAAAGGTAAATTCCCTATCACCCATCGCCCTTCGAAAGGAAGCTCCCCCTCGCACGAATACACTTCCGTTCTCCTCTCAGCTGGGGCAGCAGGAAGCGAGACAATTGCTCGCAATTCAGTCTAATTTTCCGCGGCAAACCGGGAAACGAAACAATTCTTTCACGAGCGCACATTCCGCGAAACTTTCCCCCGCGATAAATTCCGCCAGGAACATCCTCGTATCGTCGCGTTTCCGCCCGCACGGGGTCGCAACGGACGCGGATCAAATTCATTCGAAATTTCAATGAACAGCCGCATAAATTTCGCGCGACACCAAAAGAGAGCTTGACCAATGGCCGACAGGGTGGTCAGCGAGCGCGCGAGGAGGTTTCAACCCCCGATGCATCCGTTTCCGAAGCGAAGGAACCACTTTTTTCCCTTCGACGAATCGCTCGCAACGCTGAGAAACATTCTCTGAACCGCCTCGCGATTATTTTCACGGCGCGCACACGTACGAGGCGAACCGGAACCAGGGGTGGTTTTTATCGTAGAGGTTGCTGCGTTTGTACGAATGGTGTGTCGCGCGTGGTTTCTACTTAATCGCTCTGCGTCGCGACGATAACGTTTATTTATTAGCCGGATAAATGGACAGTGGTGCTTTTTTTTTACCGTTTTCTTGGAAAACGGTTCTTCCGTGCCAGGTTTCTGGTGGTGCAGAGTTTGTATGGATATTGAGATTTTTCATACAAATATTAGAGTTCCCGAGATTTGTGCTTTGGTGAAGAGTTGGTTAAAGGATCGCCAGTTCTTTTTTATTTCACTGAGAGTGTTTCCACCGTTCGAAAAATAGAAACGAAAAACTTTCTCGAACCAAAAACTGAAACCTCGCGAAACCCTTTACCACGCGCACCACCCACGTCTAAATTACCATGGAGCATCGACGCAAAAATTAAGAATCAAAGGTACCAACAGAAATCTCGTGCCATCCCCCCTCGACTCGATATTTTCCAATCGTCGGAACACGGGCAACGAAACAGCGACACATCGATCCGCCGGACCAATAAGCGGCGCATCGCGATGAAGGACTTTCACCCTCCAGGTCCGCGGAGATTATCGAACTATTGTGCGAGGCTATGCGTTTCGCATTAGCTGAGAATGCAGGAAAAAAAAAGGGAGAGAAGGGGAAGAAGGAGGAGGCGAGAGAGGACGGGGAAGGGTGGATTATCGAGGGAGACGCAGGGTGGGAAGGGGTGAAAGATGCGAGCGCGGCGTAGTATCGGTGATTGGAAATGCCCTTTGTGTTTTGGTTTCCAGAGTTCTGATGATGGAATCGCGATGCGGGGGCGGATGGATGATGACGAAGGGAACAATGCCAGCGCCATTGTTGATCATATAGCCTATTGTTGTGTTTAGATGTGATTCACCGCAAACGATTTTCTGCCGTCGTGGAGCCGCGAGAATCAATGATTAGGATACCCCTTTGTTCCTGTCGGGGCCGAAATTATGCAATTACGATTTCGGTCGGGACGGATGTTCCGGTTAAATGAGAAACGAATCCGTCTTCTCGATTCGGTTGCTATCAGGGGGTGAAAAATGGCGGAGTCGTACGTTTACCATAAGAATGGGCCGTGCTAGCAATGGAAGTATCGTATAAGTGAATGCGATGGAGGAATAAAAAGAGAAGGTTGCATGTAGGGGTTGTTATCCTTGTCTTGAGCATAACTAATGTTAATGTGCAAGGTGCAATGTCGACTAACAGAAAAAGAAATACATGCCCACTCCCTTGCAAGGATATTTTATCGAACAAGAATGTTAGTTCGAATTTTCATTGACAATTCCGACTATTTCGTTTTACGCGTAACATTTCGAAGATAATAGATGGACGTTGAATTAATGTAACGTGATATTTCGTATCTGTAATGTAATATTAGGGCTGAGAGATATCTCGAGGCAAGCCGTGATGGATCGAGGTTAATGGAGAATGATTATAGAGACATTAAAATGTTAAGGATCCGTAGTGATTGATCCTTGATTAAAATTCATTTCCGCGTCAGGAACTGGGTGGAGGTAACATTTTTTATACTCGAATTACGCTTCAGCCCTTTCTCCGTTGATTAAAAAAGTGATGGCTACCTTGCAATAGAAATGAGTGACCTTTTATGTTTGGTAACAATCTTGAGGAGCATGAAACTTACGATAAAAACGATCGCAAACGATTGGCTTCGTCACTTCCAGCGTGGCACGCAAGTTCGAAGGGTTAAACGCGAAAGGGTCGATACTCCACTCGAACCTCCAGACAAACGAATCATGCAAATGGACGAAATCTGGAATTCGAAATCCCAGAAACTTAACCTCTCGCCGACACAAAAGCGGTGTTCTTAGCTACAGGTCCCAAGAATAAGACGCTGTCTTACCCGCAAGAGCGGGCACGACGGTAAACACTGGTAAAACGGTGAGCCTCGCGACTCAAGCAGGATTTGCGCCCGCGGAAGCCATCTTTTGTCGATTATCGTCCGAGCGGCGTCTCTTCGACGTTTACCCGCGCGCACCCCGAGACGTCTTCTAAAAGCGGAGCCTCCTCTAAATCGGAAACAACGCGCAGAAACAACCGGCGTCACGCGTTTCCTTTCCGCCCCCTGGACGCCTCCTTTGTTCGCCGTTTTCACGGGGACCAATTCCGAAAGGCGTTCGAGCATTGTTCGCGGCGGAAGAAAAGCAGAGCGGTGCCCCTCGCGCTAAGATTCCGTAATTAAAACGACCCCCATTATGCGACTCTTAATTACACGCCGGAATCGCGTTGTTCGCGCTCGATGCGACGAACCGGCGCGGACCAGCGTTTGTTTCGAGCGCGGAACAGCCGAGCGTGTAGTTTTGGTAAGCGCGCGAGGGCTCGAGGAGGGTGGCTGTTCCGCCCATTGTTCGGTTAATTATTGCCCGTTGATCCTTTGAGCCGCGAGCTTTTCCTTCGAACGCCGTTTGTTATCGCCGTCTGAGAGGGAGAGAAAAGTGCGTTCAAGCACGTAGCGTTCCGGTCATTGTTGCGGCGCGATTATTTGCTGAAACGACGGGCTTTTTTTTCCGAGCTTGCATGGACATTGTCGAACCTGCGCGAAATACGTGCGCGATTCGATCGTTTCGTTGAGTTAACTGGTTTTTTTTGTGAATTTTTGCGCTCTTCGATGGGGAGAGCTCTATCAATAAACGTTATTACTAAATATTCCATCTATTAAAGATATTATAAATCACTGTTACAAGTAAATTACTTTAACAAAAATTATGAAACTTTCTTCGAAATTTTTTCGACTCAGAGTGTCTAACAGCAAAAAGCTAATTTGCAACGAACAAAATTGCAGTCAGCACCGTGTGACGTCAGTGGTCTCATATATTCATTTGTGCGTCGCCACGAGAGTGCGAAAAAGGGAAGCGGACTCTGTTAATAGAGATGTTCATTATCCGTCGCTTCCAGAATTAATAGGGCAATCAGTCCACAGAATCGCGGGGTCTAACCTGGAGGGGATAAGTGGCGGACGAGCCACAAACTCGCTTGAAATCAACGGCAACTGAGCGTACGCCGGATATCCGGTTGAATCTGCTCTCCGCTGTTGGAACTTTCTGTTTAAGTACGGAATAAACTTCCGGTAATTGTAACATTCAAATGCACGGTGGAAACGCGTGGCTGGTCCACGCCTCGTCTTATTTTATGGCGACTGTTCTCTGCTGCGGATCTCAATTGACGCTTTGTGGATTAGTGTGAAAGGGCATGTGTTTGTAGGGTAGTTTTTGACACTTCATATAAATTAATGCATAGATAATTGGATCCTTTGGTTAAATATTCGAATTATTGTTTGTGAATTTATCTTTTCTTAAATGAGTAGAGACGAAAAGGCTCTGATTTCCGCGATTTATCATTTTTTTTTGTTGTTGATTACACTCGGTCTAATTTGAATTAATGGACGAACCGTGGAATAATCGTGGTCCTGGTTTTCCATTATTGCTTCCGACGATCTTTAAAAATATATACGTATGCAAATAACAGGGGCATAAAATCGGAATTATATACACGAATATAAATTCCACATAAATATCAAAAGGTCGACAGAATTTATCGCGTTTAAATACAGTCAGCCATTCTTTAATTTATACATGTAACGCGACTGACAATGAGGTAAAAAGTAGATCTGTATTTCCATGGAAAGCGAACCTCTTTTATTATTACCCGCGGAATAAATCTACCTTTTTTTTTTTTAATTAAATTTTTCACCCACCGAAACGAAATTCCATTTCGACGTTTAATTGCGATTGATCCGTGCAATCCACAATTTTTCGTCGCGTAACCTGCTTCGAGATATTTCGAAAAAAGCGCGGACAATTTTTTTCGAGTCAAAGGTCGCCAGTTTTTGTCACGCAGCACCTCTCCTTCGCACCGTGGTGTAACGCGGCTAATTTACGATCACTGTATCCAGCCGCGTCGGTGAAATCCGCGCGAAGCACTTTTACACGTTCGCCCCCGGTTGACATTGTTTATTGTTCACCGGCGCGGCCTCGCACGGGCGACGCGATTAATTTTTGTTACGCCGCAACGCTCGTAAATTCCTGCGCGGATTCATTTTTTCCTTCCACCCGGGATTTACGGATTTTTCCTCCGAGATATTTATCCTCCCGCAAACACATTCTTGATAACTAATTACGCGCCATTCGCGCGGGATACCGACCGCCGTTCCTTCTCATTACCAACTACTTTCCATTCATTATTCCGCCTAAAGCGTTTCTCTAATATTTTATTTATCGCGATACCAGATTGCGCCGCGTCTCTTTTAAAGCGCAATTGTTGGAAATGAATCAGGCTTTAAGCGAAGGTTTTTTAAAGCAGTGGAAAGCATCCGAACGTTTCCCGCGAGCGTTGATAATTCAGGGGTGAATTTGGAGGGGATGCGAGAAGAATATTATCGCACAGTTGAACTCAAAGGTGGAACAACATTTTTCGCGATTTTTTTATTTTAAATTTCTTCTTTTTTTTTTAATTCAATATTGAAGAAATAAGTATACAAATGTAAAAAAAAAGGCACACGCGAACGCGTCTAAATACTGACCAACCCTCTCCCTGCCCCTCTGCTTCGACGTCCACCGATCGAACTCCAGTTGCAACTCCGTTTCAAAGCCACTAATAATTCCGCTGGAAAATAGAATCGAGAAACATGGATACGTAAACACGATCGAGCTATGCATGCCTGGTGGCGATATTTCAGCGTGCAACGCAAGCTGATTGCATTTCGACCGCATAAAAGATTCCATTCCCACGGTGGGGTTGGGACAGGGTTTACTTTCCTCCCTCTCGAAGCCTGGATCGGGTTCTCCGCGTTGGGAAATTTATCCAACCGGAAATTAAACCGGGCTGCTCGTATCGTCTGTCCATCTGCCTCCGTCGCGTCCCACTTCTTAGCTCCTCCGCCTGCTTTCGTCATCTTTTTGTTTCGCTCGATGATAAGTCGTGGATTACTGGTTGGCGCAGCTATCACCACGATAGGTGAAATTATCGGACGCGAGGACTCAAGCAGAAACAGACGGGGAATTCCAGCTGTCTTCGGTTTGTCGCGGAGCGTTGGGGTGGTTTTAAATCGAAACTACCCTCTGGAAAGAGCGAATCGTCCGTCCTCGAGAATGAAATTTTCATTCAAACGAACGCTTTTCAGCTGATGACGCGTAATCTTTCCGGTCGTTTTATTTTCGTTTATACCGTTTAATTGGAAAGCTAATTAAACAAAAGCTAAGCCCTTCTTAATTAAAAAGCTCTGTCCGGCGATTTTTCATGTTTTTTCTCGACTTTAACTTGGGTTAGATTAAAGTCCCGTTTAAACTCCACGTGTTTTATGCTTTTTTAAACGAAGGCAGAGCGTGTGCCACTTGTTCCATAGGGCTGCGCAAAAACAGTCTAATTTATGTATCCTGGCCGTTTTACGACATGTTTTTCTTAGTTTACGCTATCATTTTTCACGAGCCTTCAAAAGCTATTATATAATTGGAGCAATTAAAGCAAGAAAGCAGCTGCAACGAGTACAGTCGTATCCCACTGTTCGAGTTGCTTTTATTACGATCAGTTTTTGACTTCAGAGTCTCAATTTCAAACACTATCAATTACTGATATTAGTCTTTTCACATCTCCTTTTTTCCATTTTCGCGTTCTCCACTTGCGATTCTTTCCCGAATTTTTCATAAAAAGCAAGATACAAGAAGTAGCTTGGGACGCGAAAACACGACGCGACACTTAGAGGGGGATGCATCCGCCATTCAAGGCCGTCCGATGGATCCCTCGCCGTTTCCCGATCCCGTCCGCAGCAGCCTCGATTCGGGGAACAATTTCATCGTCGCGGTTCCCGCTAATCAGCACTTCGGCCGGGCAAACGCTGATGAAAAATCCAGCGCGGCACGTCGACGGGCCTCTGCCCCCTCGTACCACCCTCGCGTCTTCCTCCCGCGAACAATATCCTTTCTTCGCGACGACGTAGAAAATCGAAAAGTCGGGCCGCGAGACGAGCGAAAGAAAAGGCCGAACGAGAGGTAAAAAGGAGACGTTCCCATTCAGTCGTAGCTTAACAATCTATCCTTTCAGGAACGACAGCACATCCTCCTTTCGCCTCCAACCTCCTTCGAGTCCTTCGAAACCCGCTGTCGTTTCTTACCGCCCGAACCTTTCCAACTCCCACCCCCTGTCTAACCCCCTCCCCAGCCCTCCCCTTTTCACCCAGCGCTTCTTCCACGGACGTCTCCTCGAACCTCCACCCCACCCGCCTATTTCCTGCACTCTATCTGGTCCCTCTCCCCCTCTTTTATCTCATTTTTACCAGCTCCGCGCGGGACTCCGGTACCGATCGATCGGACGCGGAAGGGTTAAGCGTGCGGGGAATAAGAGATCGGGGGACTGCTTGCGGAGGGTGGCTCGTTTCGGAGAATTAGCCAATCGAAGGTCGATAACGAAGATCGGTTTTTTGCGGGACGTCGAGGGGGGTGGATGTTGTACACGATTTATTCGATGGGGTTGAAGGTAATTGCCGTACTTCGGGGATATTGTTCTTTTGTTCGCCGGGGATGAGAGGCACGGGTAATTCTTTTTAATTACGGTCTTTGCGCGAAACAAATGTTTCCTTATTTATTATTATGTATAAATATAAAGTATCGAGTAATTGGTCAAGCTGGTTCCACTGCATACGAGAGTAAAGCGAGGAATAAAGGTAGATCAAAGGCATCGATCGGTATAAAGCGTGTACGTGTATCTGATTTTCGCAAGACGCGAAGGAGGTTCACGAGTACCAATCAATTTCCCGCCAATCAAAGACGCGTCGTCCGCCACGCTCGTTGGAGCTCGAATGCGGGATGAAATGAAAAGAGAAACGAGATGAAAGGTTACAGCCGGTATTACCGATTCGAAAACACGATTCAGCCACCGCGAGAGCAATATTATCGGCGTTTCGAACGGTTTCGATAGAAATTAAAAACCGATCGGGGGTGAAACGGGTGGTGCCACGGTCCCGATACAAATTGCCACGCGCAGCCGATGGCCTGGCGAAACGGCGCGCAGTGCGAAGATGTTATCGGGCATTTAAAACGCGCGAGACCCTCGCGCGGATGTGAAAATTAACGATCGCTCTGTGTGCTCGTCGCTGGGACGGCGCAAAAGCCTCCTCGGCCCGTTGTTTGCGCGTTGTTTTGCATCGATAACGAAATGAAAAGGGTCGGAATCCGCGCGCAAAGAGGGCTGAAGGATTTCTTTGATCCATCGACGCCGCGCTCTCTCACCCCCACCCTTCAGTCGACGTTGCAATAAATGTTTTCATATCCGCTGCCGCTTTCCCTCCGTTCGTCTCGCGTTTTATCGCTGCGAAACTCCAGCCAGCTGGAGGATGGCGTTGCAACGCTGGCGAACGGGGCTGATCGGTATTGATGAGGGTAGTTTTTGGGTGGAAGTTACCGTTCCGATCTCGAGTGAATCCGCCAGGTTTTTCGGAGTTCGGTTGGAGTTGCGAGCAAGTCCGACCAGCGATGGGAAAGTAGTAGGCAATTAGAGGCGCAATTGTTTTGCGGAGGGACGATTCAGAGGGTAAGGGAGAGCGGGAGGGTGGTTCCGGCGCGATGCGATCGGATAGATGTTGCGTTCAAATATTCCATTCCCTAAACTCCCAACTTTTCTAATCTTCCAACTGTATTTTTTTCTAATTACTTTGTTCTACTTCTTTTAATTCTTTTACTTCTAACACTTTTGTTTCCGAACGATACGTTTGCGTTGGATTCTACTTTTACAGCTAACCTTTTAAACAGACTAATCGAATAACGAAACTTAATTTACGAAACTGTAACGTAACGTCCGCGTAGATTTACAATCTGCGAAAGCATCGATATTAAAAAAAAGTAATAATAGCAATTCGATATAACTGCGTTTGCGTTTCAGAATCCACCGTTCGAGCGTGAAATCGTTTTTAACAATTACCTGACTCGCGAGCACGCGGATATCGGTAATTAACGTGCATCTGGAAATTGAGTAATTTTTTTCTAATTCCCAATCGAACGTTAAGGGCGTATCGTATCCATAATTTTTCCACATCGCGGTGCTCGTTCTGCTCATTAATTCAACAGAAACCCCGATAAATCTCGGTTTAAT
Source organism: Xylocopa violacea (assembly GCA_963969225.1). Taxonomy (NCBI): domain Eukaryota; kingdom Metazoa; phylum Arthropoda; class Insecta; order Hymenoptera; family Apidae; genus Xylocopa; species Xylocopa violacea. The sequence goes on from CAXAJV010000008.1 coordinate 24,069,194, forward strand.
TTACTTCTTTGTTCGAGGGATACGAGTGCGCCGCGCGCCGCCGATACGCAACGATGATCGGTACGACGGAAGCGCCGCGACGACGCAGACAGGGGCGAAACAAGCGCGGCTCGAGTGCCATCGAGATTCGACGCCGATCGACTCGGCACGACAAGCTCTCGTATTATATGCGTGCAGAGTTATATTCGAATTACATCGTCGACAAAGGCCGAGCCGAGCTTGCGAACTCGTCGATATCGAGCGAACCTACTCGATACGTCGATTGGCCCGTGCAATCCATAGAGGGTGCAACTTAATACGAGAGAAATTATTCCGGAATTAATTCGCCATTCGAAGACGATCGAATGTCGGCTATAAAATATGCGGCTGGGATCGTGTGTTCGGGTCGCGAGAGTCTTGGCTTCCCTTCGAAAAATTAACATGCATCGTGCACCCTTCAGATTTTCTCCTAGCAATTCCGCAGACGCTCTGATGAAACTTCACTTTTAGAGCGAGATCGTGGTCTTTGTTTAAAATTCTATCGAAAATTATTACAGGTTCTATTCGGGTTACAATTAGGAGGATCGAATTAATTTTAATTCAGTTTTAACAGAGGGTTGGTATTATCTCAAAAAGATATTTTTCTTCCCTTAAATTCCAAATATAACTCAAGATAATTTTTACATATGCATGTATACTTATACCCACGTCTTTTCAGATTGGAATAATTTCGAAATCTATTTTCTTTTGGTTGGTTGAATATAGATCAAATTAATTGAGACGAATACCTTTTATTGATTAAATTCTCGCGCACGTACACAGTCACCGATCGCGAATTATAACGCAGAGAAGTGAAACGTCGAGGACGCAAGTGACGCGCAGTTGAATCGAGGCGGCACTTTTAATTTTGCGTGCCAATGCGGCCATTAACAGCCGCGATTCGGTCGCGGGACGACAGGGGTGGAACTCGATTATTCCCACTCGGTCGGACATTCGTTTCCTGGTATCTAGTAATCGGCAACAACGCTCGTTCGTTAAAGAGTCGGCGAATTTTCAATTTACGGTCGACGAAAAACGCCCCCTCATCGACGATTAACGCGCCCACGGTTATCCTGGCTGCATTGATTTCGAATTGGTCGCCGAAAAATGTTTCGACCCCCTTTTTTCGTTCCACGCTCGACATTGGACGGCTCGCGATGAAACCTCCTGGGTTATTTGCGATTTTTAAATATTTGCTGGGATTGTTGTTTCAGTGAAACAACGAGTCGCGTCCTTTGCGAGGATCGCGTGGAATCGCGTTTAATTTCTATCGTCGAAGTGGTCGAAGCGATTAGTTCGTATCTTGTAAAGATTCTATATTTCATTTCATTTTTGGAATTTTTCATTTTCAATATTTTACGAAATTTATTGGTAAACTATTTGTCGTGTACAAAAATGCTTCAAATTTCGTTTGGTATTAAATATCACGTCATTCTATCAAATTTTTTAGTACAAACCTTATCACATCATTCTTGAAATAACATTATATATCGAAAACTGTGTTATACAAGCGTGGAAGCATTTTTGATACCTCAGAAATGATACACGCCTTCGAAGCAATTGAATATTTCTGAAATTTTCAATTCCTAAACTGTTTTCTCGCGGAGGAATCGCTCGAGCATCAATCAGAGGCGTGAAAACACATCGATATCCGGATCTGACGGACAACGGTTGATTCATGGCCGCGGTTCTGACCGTCGTTAGCGATTCCTCGGCTCGAATTTTAGCGAACGACTGCTCCCGCGACGCTCGTCGTATATCACTGGTCGAGGGTGGCTCCGCGGCCCGAAATATCAGGCTGACACGCTCGGTCGTTAACGGAAGAACGCTCTCAGACGCGCCGTCCCGATCGCTTTGATGAAAGATTTATGAGATTTGCAACGAGCCGAGGGGTTCGCAGAGGGTGGGACGCGCAATCAAACAGGAAAGAGAGCCCTCGCGGAAATAGCTGATGCTGGGGCATCTCGGCGTCGCAGCCGCGATGAAACAACAAATCAGAGGATCCTGTTACGATCCCACGGAAGTTCTCGCTTCGACACTCTTCGATGGTTGTGGACTCAGTTTTTAATCGCGATCTAGAGTGTTTTGGGCGCTGGTAATTTTGCACGCGGAGCAGATTTAATTTATTTATGCTTGGAATGATACGTGGATGCTGTGGATTTTATGTAATTTCGAAACGTCCCATTTTCCTTGCTTTGCTTTCTCTTTTTAAGAGATTATAGATGAAGCTCTTCGATGGGCTCGAAGAGTCTGGCTTCAATTATTGTCGCTGTAAAGAAAACGTGAGAGAGGGTAGGAAGGAAAACGGGAGGCAAGAACGTTTCGTCCTGGGCCTGATAGTGGACTCATCCCTGCCTTAGACGCTGGGATGGTAGGGATAGGTCAGAATTTCTATTCTATAGAAACGGAGTAGGACATGAAGTGCTCGCGGGAAATTGACGAGTGTGCTGTCCCCTTAGTGGCGAGGACCGCCACATAGATGTATTTAAAAAAATTTCTAAAATTCGCAAAGGCGACGATTGAGATCAATCTTTCCATTATATTCACAATCTCATCAAATTACCGTACAACAGATGCTTACACGTAAAGTCCAAACTGGAATCTCCACAGAAACCTACCGATCCAACAAATCATCCAGGTTACGCGCAAGAATAATCTCCGCGAGGGTATCAAGGGGCAAGCTCGCCAAGATCGATCCGAGCTTCCGCATAATCTCGCGAGCGATCGTACAAGTGGTCGCGTTGAAGCCCGCAACGACTAGCGGGCGTCCCGACGTGGCGCGCCGCGACGCCGTTCGCGTGCGAGATACCCGACGAGATAAATGAAATTCATAAGACGGCCAGCCAGCTATCCTTGAGACGGGACCTCGCCTCGTCCTACGGACGAGAGGGGTGGCAGAGGGTGGCGAGCAATAGTTTCGCGCACACAGCTCGAGGTTTCGAGGGTGGCGCGGGGTTGGGTCACGGCCCGTGCAACAAGTGATGTTATTAGGTTGGCGGCGGAGGGTGAAAAGGGAACCTGCGAACGGCGAATCATAATGCATAACTCTTGCCCGTCCTTGTCTTACCCCTCTGGCGCGGCTATTCAACTTCCACCAGGCCACCCTCGGCGCCTGAGATTTCTACGGGATACGGAAGTCGTCGATCGATCGTGTTGTTGCGTGCTCACCCTCGTGCACGTGCTTCCAATCGATGTTCGCATCGAGTGTATTTTTTGCAAGCTGGCGATTACGCGAACTTCGAATCAACCCTTACGCGGTCCTTGAGGTAGGTCTGAGTGGGATTTGTGGTAAAATTTTTATTAATTTTGCGTTGGGTTGTTAGAATAAGGAATAGTCGCACCAGCGTACAACTAAGGGTGGAGAACTTGTTTCAAGTTGTGGAGCAAATTTGATTATATCAGGACCACCCCTTGAGATTTTATTCTTGTCTTCGAGGCGAAAAGTTAGGCGTTTTGGAACACGATTATTATTTAAAATACGATATTATTGTTAATGTTATTCGCGGTAACCGTCGCAGAAAACATTGAAATAGTAATCGCACTAAATCTGAAGGGGTTAAAATTTGTTCTCCTCTTGATCTTCTGAAAGGAACACAGATGGTTGCTAGAATGGAGTTTTATGGAGACACAAACCAAAAGTTTGACGCATGTTTCCAAGTGCATCGAGGCACAGGCGGTTTTGCTGAGCGATGTCTTTTGTTGGAGTTGGGTTTGGTTCGTGAAAGGAAATGAAGATGTTAGCGAGCGAAGGTGAGACTTCTTTGATGCTTCTGGAGTACTGTGTCTAATGGACTGTGTTATATGTTGAGATATTGAGGAGTTGGATGAGAAGGGGACGATGAAGATGTGGAGATATTGTTGTGGAAATAGAAAGTGCTTTCCGGTGGCTTTCTCTGGTTTCTCTCAGGCGCGATATTTGGTGGAATTTGTTACTCGATGGAAGATTAAGTATTGTGGATTACAAGATGAAAAATAATGAATAATAATATGATTGTCGTTGAGTTAAATTTCGATCAAATTTAAGGAAGAAGTCTGTAATTGAAATTTATGATACATTTGAAAGCCACAAATTCGACAGCAACTTCGCAGAGGAGTTACAATTTTGTTGTTCCATAAATGCAATAGTTCTAGCAGCATAAAAGTTACGTATGTAAACTAATAGAAAGAGGAGCTAGTCCAGAACAATTTATAAAACTGAAATGCAGAATCCTTGCTCGCGCTTGTCCTTTCACCGTTTGACTGTCCAACTTCAGGAGAGTTTGCCATGTCTGACGGGTGACTGGGATATTCTACTGAAAACCGGAGCCTGCTGGCCGGTTAATTCGTTTTCCTTGTAGGCGATTGTCTCTTTTCCCAAACTATTTTATTCTGTCACCGAATTCTGTTAAACGTATCAACTTTTCCTCTATTGTTTAAAAACATTCATAAACACCATATATTAAACCCTAAATTCGCAAACGTAACTTCGTTTTAATAGCATATTTCCTCCACAAAAATTTCGATCGTTAGTTAAGTTTTTATTTAGAAGTTCCACTTCGAAATTACTTTTAATTAATAACTGTAATATTTTGTTTCGAATTAAAGAATTCCCATCTTATCGCAACAATCACGTCCGATCTCCCCACGAGATCAAAATATAATGTCGCGTCTCATAAAGCAGTCCCATCATTAATATGCAGTGCCATCATTAATTGAAATTACTTTCAAGTAATAACTATAATATTTTGTTTCGAATTAAAGAATTCCCATCTTATCGCAACAAAAGCGTCCGATCTCCCCACGAGATCAAAATATAAAGTCACGTCTCATAAAGCAGTCCCATCATTATTGTACAGTGCCATCATTAATTGAAATTACTTTCAACTAATAACTATAATATTTTCTTTCGAATTAAAGAACTCTCATCTTATCGCAACAAAAGCGTCCGATCTTCTCATGAGATCAAAATATAAGGTCACGTCTCATAAAGCAGTCCCATCATTAGTGTGCAGTGCCATCATTAATTGAAATTACTTTCAACTAATAACTATAATATTTTGTTTCGAATTAAAGAACTCTCATCTTATCGCAACAAAAGCGTTCGATCTCCTCACGAGATCAAAATATAAAGTCACGTCTCATAAAGCAGTCCCATCACTATTGTACAGTGCCATCATTAATTGAAATTACTTTCAAGTAATAACTATAATATTTTCTTTCGAATTAAAGAACTCTCATCTTATCGCAACAAAAGCGTCCGATCTCCTCACGCGATCAAAATATAAGGTCACGTCTCATAAAGCAGTCCCATCATTAGTGTGCAGTGCCACCATTAATTGAAATTACTTTCAACTAATAACTATAATATTTTCTTTCGAATTAAAGAACTCTCATCTTATCGCAACAAAAGCGTCCGATCTCCCCACGAGATCAAAATATAAGGTCACGTCTCATAAAGCAGTCCAATTCCACGATCCACCGCTTGCCACGCTCGCCTCAACGCCTCTCCATCCGCTCCGTTTCGCGGGGTTCAATTAACTCCCTTCGCCAGACCCGTCTCACCGTCTAAAGAGGCTCCAGACGGTTCGAACGGGGATCCACCGGAGGTAGGTGCGATTTTTCCGCGGTCAGGAAGTTCCTTCATCCCCGGCGGAACGTTTACACCGGGGTCGACTTCTCATTAACCCGGCTTCGTCCTTCGAGAGCGTCCTCCGGTGGTGTCCGCTATGATAATCGGCTGAATCGAAGATGAGCCGTCGAAGAAAATAAATTCCCCTTTTTAGTTGCCGCCCCTGGGGGACAGGGGCGAGTGGCGGCGGTCGAAGGAGACAAAGTGGTCTCATTATGCGAGGAGGGTGGAAATGGAGAACGAAGGGAACGGAGATTGCCGGCCACGCCAGGTGTTCCTGGTACTTGCCAGCTTATATCCGTCGTTTATTACGTTTCATGAGAGTTGTTTTATCCTCGATGCCTTCACGGGGACGGACGACGATTTTCTTGCCGATCGGCGATAATTCGTGGCCTTCGCGATCATTTTTTTCACGCCGCTCGGGGTGAAACGTTCGTTCTGCGATGAGGAAGTTCAAGGCGAAAGCTTTTTCTTTCATATCGTCTGCAGATGAAGTAGGATGAGTATTCCTATCCCCGTCGTAACCGCAGATGACTAAGAATATTTCACAATTTGAACAATCGAATAATTTTAAATTGGAATAATCGAAAATCGAGAATTTTCTCAACCCCTTGACGCGTGCGGTTTCAAAGTTTCTGGTAGCTGTTGTAACATGAAATCATTTCAAGCACAAAGGGGTTGAATTCCAAATATAAAATTTCGCGTGTGTGTAAAAAATGCCTTTTCACTTAGAGGCGCGTCGATATTTTCCCCGATCCGCTTTTCAATTATACCGTTCACCCCGTTTTCCAAAGATCCCTCTCATCCGCAGCGATATACATCTCCGACTGTTTCCATTTTCCCTTCGCCCTCGGTGAGTATTTATAACGGCGTTATCGATCGACACAGGTTCACGGGACACTAATTGAATAGCCGTGCCTTATCAGATGCCACGAGTGCGCTCGTCGCCCGGCGGATCGAGCTTTTTTCGTCGTCGCCTCTTTCCAATTTACCGACCAACGACTCTGTGCATCGTGACAGACGACAGGGCCGAAGAGCGAAACGGAGTGTCGTTTCGATCACTTTAACGAGCTCCTCTAGTTTCCTCTTTCCCAGATACCACCGTCACCCCTCCGTCTCAACCCCTTCGTGCCTCCCTTTTGTCTCTGTTTCGACCTCTGACCAGCTGTTATTCAATTCCCGCCTTTGTCCTCTTCCGCGCTGGGTGTTAGGAATAATTATATCGACCGAATTCTCTGGTTAATTGTATATAGTATAATAGAGCGAGGGTAATGGATTAGCGAGGTCTGTTTCAGATTAACGATCACTTTTGTAATTAAGGATTTTTAATGGCCTAGTGGTTGGAAATAATTAATATAGGTGACGCATTTAATTAATGATTAACGAGGGAAGCGTAAGGTGGTAACAGAATTAATATTTTCTGTTTTGAGTGTTTTCTTGCCAATGGTCTGCTGTGAAAGAAAGATATTTAAGAAAATTGTGGCTATTTGCTTCTGGAATTTTATCATCACTTAAACTATTTTTAATTTTATAATCCCCAAATTTCAGCTCGAGTCGTCAAAAAATTTAGCAAATAAAATTTTAATTTTCCTAGACAGCAATCTATATTTTATGACGAACTAATTTCTTCTTAATCTCGCACAAAAGATTGATATTTCTGCAATCTTGTTGGACTTTCGAAAATTCCAGGAAGAATTCAGCGAAAGACTGCGTTCCGTTTCTGATTGATTAAAGGTCCGTTTCGGGTGTCCCAGTGAAATTACGGAATGCAATTTACGTGGCGCTTGAGGGACGTTTCCGGCAAAAGATACAAACTAGGATCATTTTTAAGCGCGCGTAAAGTCCCGGCTGAGCCTTATCTAAATTCCGTGCCCTCTTTATCAGAGGAAACGATTACGGCTGTCAGTCCGTGCCGTTTTTCCTTCTCTCGGTTTGGCGAGAAAACTTTCCACCCTTTCCTGGGGTTAAAAATATTTAAAAAAAAGAAGGAGGAGCGTTGGCAGACCTTAAAGGCGTTCGACTTGGAAACACGTGAAGAATTTTTTAAATTATGCCACGCAGCTTTCTTGGCGAAAGAAAAAAAATACAGAGAGAGGGTTGAAGGAAAACTATGAAGGAAAGGGTGCACTGACACAATTTTAAGAAATATATTCATGTAAAATTATAAAAAGATATAATACGTTTATTGATTACATTTGTTAATCTTATAAAATACTTAAATTTCTATGCAAAGACTAAATAATTTCACTTATTAATTATACGAGACATTTAAATATTTTTTTAAATTAATCGACTATAAATTCGAACTCGTATAATTAATAAATTTACAAATATTACAATTTTCATACTCTCGTATATATAAATTTACGAATATTTATTATCGAAAAATTTATATAATTTTCGTACTTAAGAATATATCTACATATATTTTTCGTTACTATACACTTGAGTGCCTCGCAGTATTTCTATTCTCGTACACATCGTTATATAAACAATTACGTTTCCCTCTCCACGACCATTCTCAGAACTCAAAATGACACGCCACGATCTTTCGTCGATTTTCGGGGCCAGTCGCGACGCCTCGGTTCGCGTAGCAGGACGCCTCGTCCCGAGGACGCTCAGTTCTCCGCCGCCCATCGATGTCTTAACTCGCGTTATTGGATTTCATAATTGCGCGTCACCGATGTTACAAAGTGTTTGTGCGACGTTACGTGACTCGAGCACCGTCCCGGAGCTTATTGCGTTTGCATTTAGGTAAGTTTGCCAGTCGACGATCCTGTATCCTGTCGCACGCAGCTAGAAATAAGAACAAAACGTTGCCAGTACACGTACAGCGTTTAGAAGTTTCGTAAAATTATACGAGTGCGTATTTGCATGCTTGATTTGTGTATTTCTGTGTATTTAATAAACTAAGACACGGATACGCATCTCCAGACGCATATCGCGTGATTATATTATGGTACACGTATTACACACTGCGTATATATAACACATGTCAAACAATATCTCGTACAAGCTATTTAAAGTAATTTTAATCAACCATTTACCCATCATTCAACAATCATTCCTTTATTAACTTATAATATCCCACAATACCTTCTTTTCACCTGTATATTTATGTAAAATAGAAGTAAAAATGATGTAGTGGTTACCGATTATCGACGTCACCTACTGTATCGACGCAACGGATCTCCCTCAAGCCCGCTCACGAATTCTGCAGCCAATTACGACGAAAGTTGAGTTCCTCGCGAAGCGTTGCGACGCATCCCCGGAAAGAAAGGGGTCGTTCGAACGTGAGAGGGTGAGGGAGGGTGGCTACGTGACCGGTTCCGATCCATTATTCACGCGCGTCGAGCCGCGAGACCGTTTCCTCGTTATTTCTGAGCGTGACGGCGTATCGACGCCGGTGAAACGTCTTTTGGTATTCAACAGGTGAGAGAGAGGGACGCGGACGTTCGGATAAGCGATTTAGAACCGTATCGCACAGCGAACGGACAAAAGGCGCGTGGTGGGTGGTCCCTTCGTGCCATCGATCGATCGATCGCGAACTAACCAGTCGCAGGGCCGAGGGGGTGGACTTGTTAAAGTGCCAACGAATTCAATATCGTAATTTTCTGGCAAAGTAGATTTTCCACCGATTAAACCAGCCTGGGCCCCGCCCTCGCAAATCCTTTCGATATTCCTCGCAATAATGGTTTCCATTACCCCGAGAGGGGATCCTTAAGCGAGCCACGACGAAACGCACCGAGACATGTAATTTCGCGGTGGACCCTGCTTCGACGTACGCGAGGAATTCTTCGTTTGCACGAGCAGAAAGAAGGAGAGATAGGTGGACTCCTGTGGGGAGTGGTTTGGCAATGGATGGAGGAAATTAGAGTACCGTGTTTGTTGAATCATAATTTCCAACGAGGAAACGTGTCATTTGTATTCTGACGACGCTCTTTGAGTGACGTTTATACTGATTTGAGTCTTTTGCGGGTTAAAAGTGAATTTCATAAGGACAGTGCGTGGTTTTTACGTTAACTGGTTCGGTTAAAATTGTTGTTTGTGGTTTGCAGTACGATGTAGAAAATATAGTTGATGTCAGAAGTGGTAGTATATAAATTTCAAGAATTAAATTGATATTTGTGGTACTGCAAACATGTTTTCTAGATGTGCAATCTCGTTTCACGTTCGCACTGTTAATAACACTTCACTTTTAACGTTTTAATATTTTCTAATTGTTCAATTAAAATCATCGTTATGATACATAACGAGGTTATCCTCATACTTTTATTATCTGTATTTCATATATCAAATTTTATTTTCAGAAATATCCTCGAATGCAGGAGAGAATATGAAGAAATGAATGCAGTTTGTACGAGCGAATTCTTTCAAACGTTATTTTACTTATTCACTACACTTCGTTAACTCCTTGGTCTACGCGTTAGCTCCCGATTGCGCGGACCATAATAAACAAAAAGGTAGGTCACGCGCCGAGCCATTCTACGTATACTTTCTGAGATTATCGAGAACAGTCGAACCACTTGTCGGACTCGTGTTGTTTTCCTTTGTTCCAAAGATACGTCACGTGCCAGGCTTGACTTATCTACCACGACTTCTGCGTATTGCGAATGACGTAAATTCCTCACCACAAGTCAGACTCGTGGTTTTCGCTTATGCCACAAATTCCTTACCACGAGTCTCGCTCGTGGTTGCAGGCCAAAGGGTTAAACAAGTATCCCTTTGCCAATATCCCGATCGCAAAAAGCGACCCCTCGATTTTCTCCTAATTGCCTTAATTTAATTATATCGAACTACCCGCGCAACCGAACAGTCTACGACCTTGAAAAATCCCAACGACCCTTCCCCCAACATCCACCGTCAGCCCCGTAAAACCAAACCGCCCCTCTGGAACCCCCTTTCAACCACTTCATTCGTACCGCGGTCCGCAACAGCGGGGAAAAGAAAAGAAGCAGCCGCTGAAAGGCTCCCTTTCTCTGGCGACGAATCGAATATCAACGATGACGATCCACCCTTTCTCCGCGTAGTAACGAACGTATAGCCATTCGCGGCGAGTTATGCTTGCCTGCCGTACTCGAGAGTTCCTCCCTGTGAAAACCCGCGGGCAACGACGACGACGACGACGACGACACGATTTCCTCTCGTTGCTATTTCCTCGCGCGCCCACCCACCCTCCCCTTCTCCCGCTGGCTGACTTCTTTTTCACCGGAGGCAGAGGCAAAAAGCTTTCGACAGAGGGAACGAGAGAGAGAGAGAGGCGACGCACAGAGCTGAGAGTAAAAGCATCAAACGTTGGACGCAAAGTGACAGCCGCAGGAGAGGCTGGAAAACCTTTAAACCATCCGTCCAACCCCCTGCCGGTCGCGATGATCGAACGAAATCTGTTCACCGGGCTGCGCTTGTCTATGGTTACTCACCGTGCCGCGTTTCAGGGCGAATAATGCATTCATGCGATACTGAAACGCTTGATTCCGCGGGCAGTAATGTTCTTCCCGTCGTCGACGTCGTCGCCGTGGTCGTCCGTCGAGACCTTTAATAATTTTTTCCACCCCTGCCAGCCTCTTCCTTTCGTTTCCACGTTTCTTTTTCCCCCTTTTTGCCCTCCACGCACGCACGCTGCACGCCGTTTCAGCGTAACTACTCGTTGCTGGTTTGCTGGGACATTTTTTTCGAAACGTCTCTCTGTGACGCGACGAGACGCCGAGAAAAGTGTGGTTTAATGGTTATGAAGGGTTGGAAGCTGAGACGAGGTGGATTGGACGAGATTTCGTGGGGTCGAATGGGGGGATTCTTGGGGTGTTTCGTTTTAATGCGATCGAGCTACGTTTAGGGGTGGCAGCTGCGGTTAGCGTGATTGATGTAGGGAAATAGGAGCTGGTTGCTCCGTGAGATATTAATTTTTTCACGATGGATGATTTAAGGGTGGTAACAGGATCCTTTTGGCGATCCGTTTATTTGCTGGAGCGATTAACTTTGTGGAACAGATCGAAGATGCAGAAAACTAATAGAACCACGCAGATAAAGACAAATCGTGTGTTCTGTCTTATTAAAATGTATAAAGTGCAATTAATCACTCTGACTTGTCTGATCTACGCATGTACGAATGAAATTGATTTAATAATCAATTTCACAGGTTAATGATAAGTATATTTTTTAAGTCTGCACCAAAAGTCGACTCTTTACAATAATAAAATTGAAGCGTCACTGTGTTGGTGGGGCTGAACGCCTGCTTCAATATACTGTATTGTAAAGAGAACGTGAGAGAGAGTAGGAAGGAAAAAGAGAGGGAAGAACGTTTGGTCCTGGGCCTGCTGGTGGACTCATCCCTGCCTTAGACGCTGGGATGGTAGGGATAGGTCAGAATTTCTATTATATAGAAACGGTGTAGGATATAGAGTCCTCGCAGAAAACTGACGAGTGTGCTGTCAGTACCGCCACAAAATAATAATAATTATTATTTCATTCAACCAAGAATATGTACGTCGCGAAACACACACTGATCGAATCGAAGCGATTTTATTCACACTGCGCACCAATATTATGTTCGTCCCTGCAACTAAAACTATTTTTTTCTCGCGTCGAAACGAACGAACCGACGTTACGAAATCCCGACAATGATCCATCGAGCCAGTGCATCGATCAAGCCAATTTGTTATTCGCGAGCCGCGTTGCACGCAAATTGCAAAGCTAGCTGGAAACACGAGCCCTGTTCGAATGTCGGGGCGCGTGACGACGTTGTAACGAGGATTCGCACCCCCCCTCAATGAAATAGTCCCCGATGAAAGCGGTTATCGACGCGTCCGAGTCGTTGTTATTGCATTTAAATTGCAAAAAATTGCCACGCCGCGCGGCTCTGCAAGCGCGATGATCCTGCATGCGCAAAAATTGGACGGAACAGCGAATAATTTCGATAACGACGTTCGACGTTTGAAGGGCGTTGTTGGTTCGCGCGCGCCCCGTCTCGATCAATCACCGCGATGTATCGGACGGTTATCGAGCCTCAAGAGATGGGAATACTTTTTCCGAATTCGCGCGTTCCATGATGTAACGAAACGAAAAACAGGCGCGTGTTTTTTTTGCGTTTTTTTTTTGTTTTGGATCAGAGCTTTGCTCTGTGTATGAATATTTTTTGTTTACGCTGTTGTTTTCCGGTTAGAATTATTTGGAATTTCGTCGACGATGAAAGGAGCGAACTTTTGACGTTGATATGGTTTTTTATATTTGACGTACGAGTCGAGGGTAATACGTAAATTTTGCTAATATTTAAAAAGGGAATTAGTAGGAATTTTGTCTGGTTTAATTCTTATTTCGATGAAACTTAAAGATTTGAGCTTTCTGTTTCGTTTTTTGTATTATCCATACTCTTTTCGATAATTTGGATAATTCCAATTACTTTAATTGATCATGGAAACGTAAGAATCTTGTCTGCAGGAAAGATTATATCTCAAAAAGAGATCCAAGGTGTCTAAAATAATAAATAAATGTAAATCCTTGAGATTTCCTTGATGTCTCAATCTGAAAAGAAAAATTTAGAATATTCGTATCCCTCTCGAAGCGAGATCTCCATTTTCGTCGTTCTCCTTCGATCTCGCTTCGATTTCGTCGCGAGAGAAGGCAAGATCGTGGCGGTCCATAAATCATCCCTCCGGACTCACCTTCGTCAAGCTGTTCACGATTCGCTGGCGCAAGAAAAGACGCGTCGGGCCCTGCCTGAACAGTAAATTCTTATGCACGCGCCATAAACCGAGGAAAAATACGAGCTCGCGGGTAGAACCGAAACGATATTTGTTGTCGACCGCTAAGTCATCTTGTTGCGACAAGCGTGATAGGGTTATGATACTGCCAGCTTGCTCCGCGTTGAATGCACACGCGTGCAATGCATTCTCTGGAATACTTTCGGAATACTTGGCTGGAATACTGTCGAATTTTTACGAACTTTTCTATAAATGTTTTATTATAAACGCAGGAAATATTTGTCCTTAAAAAAACATTTTTGGGACATTAACATAAACATTTTATTGCTATTATAATATCGTTTTGATATCGTTAGAAGGAAGGGTTGAATGGAGAAGTTTGTTCACGAAGAGACGTGCATTTTGTTATTATTACATTATAGCAAGATATGCCGAAAATGCAAGTGATCCACGAGGCAAAACGAGCATTCATACTTATTTTGTTGTATAGCAGTGTTTTAATAAGGACGTTTTAGGGAAACGAGTGTACTTATAATAAAAAATGAGGATACTTTGTGCGAAAGATGAGAGTCTCGGAGGTTCTCGAGCAGAGTGGTTAAAGCGTTCTTAAACAGCTTTCTTTCACAAAGGCGGTGTTTCTGAATTGCTAGAACCACTTTACTTAATTACGATAAAAAATATAAACCGAATAAAGAACGCAGAATTCGGAAGAATTTCAATTAACAACCTACACAATTATCTTTCGAATACAGCTATTAAAATGATCTTCAAAATTCCCTTTCACACCAATCCACTCATAAAATCACGAATCTCTACATTCTTAATTATTTCTCGCCATTTAAACCTGCGCCCAAAGATTCTTCGTTTACCATAATTAATCGACCGATATCTTTGAAAGTAACGAAAGCCAGCAGAGAAACGATCGTTCGCGGAATAGAAGTCAGCCTTTGAAACCATCTTACTCCTTCTGACAATCCCTCGCATATTTCCAGCACCATTTTTGTTTGTATTTCGCGGTAACAGTGAAACGGAAACGGACGTCCGCGCCGTGAAAAATGACCACCGCCGCGCTTCCGGCACCAGGCACAACCGCCATCCCCACTGAACTATATCCTTGCTTTCCTGCCACGCTAACGAAATGTGCTTTCGGTGTGGGTCGCCATCCCTCCGTCTGCACCCATCTCTCGCACCCACGAACACCAGCAATACCATTGCAACCGTAATGTCGCGGTTGCTCTGTTGGGATCGGACTACTAACCCACTGCGCGTGATCTTTCAGAGGTTGTGTCGCGGTTTCGATTATTTAGGTTACGCGTATCTCCGACGTTTTGGGTCTTGGTCTGTCGTGGAAGAAAAATTGAGGGGTTGGGTGGTTCCTCGACAGTTGAATGGATCAGTGGGACGCAAACTTTATTCGTCGCGGCACCCTTGTTGGGCTAAAGGTGTTTCGGGGTGCAATTATCTTTGAAGCGGTTTGAATACTTAGGAAGAGAAGATATGTTAACGATTTGATATTCAGATGTTTTTAATGAGATAAATGGAACTGTTTAAATATTATTGCACTCCTGGCATACGCTTGTGGGAGCCAAGGGTGCTTCGACACCCAGTCTGAGAATCTCTGAAATAGATGATGAAGGTGTAGAGTTAGTGGTTAACAATAAAATGATGCAGTTGCTGTATTGAAGCTCTACTCCACAAATTATGTTAACGATGTAAATACTTGAGTAAGTCAGGTGTAAAAAGCGCACGATGCAGTTAAATAATGAAAGATTTTTTCTTTCTACAAGTGTTCACAGTTCTGCCCTAAAATTGCTGCTACGTGCGACGAAATGTTTAAAATTTGAGATGAAAATTGTATGTCGAAATATACTATAAAATGGAGGACAGCGCAATAGCTGGGACAAGAATAATCTGTTGGATTCGCGAACGTAGGGAAAGAAAATATACCCGTCACGTAATTCCTTTTATTTCCGAGCGTCCGCAGTTACATTCGTCCTATTATACGTGCACACACGCATCCTCTCTCCTCTGGACAGCATGAAATATTAAGATAAATGTATTACGCTCGTCGAAGAGCGTCCTGAAAAATCGCGTGTCACTCTTCAGAAATAAATGAATATCTTAGCCGCGCGACCATCAATCTTATCGCTTATCGACCGGTTTATACGTGTTCCCACGTTCTGGCTAATACGTTTCAATTCCACCGTCGGTTCAAAGTGTTCCCGAATAGAAATTCCTTTACTTCTATTTCGCCACGCAACGCCAGACGCCTTTCACGCTGTAAGAACCAATAAACCTCGAAACACCTTCGTGCTGTTTCCAACTGGCAGCCACACACGAGCTAAACAATTTTCGTCATTCCTCGATCGACCGCAAAGTACAAAAAACGTAATATTCTGAACTTAAACAAGTTTAAATACTTCTTCCTGCCACAGATTATTTTACAGCAATGGGAATTACATCTTTTTATCAAAGAAAGATAGATCCTTCAAGATTATTACCAGTGTCGCCATTAAATACAGCGCACGTCACGATCACACATTTCTGTAACCTTTCAACCGCAGAAACACACACACCGTCCTCAAATTCCACCCCGTCCGCCACCCACCGTCAATTTATCCAGCGCGCCCCATAATCCCTACCAAACATCCATCCCCGTTCCTCGCCATTTCGCGTAAAATATCTAATATCCCGTCCGAATTCCGCGAAACATCCCGCGTTACCCTTCACGGTGAACAACCGCGCCGCTATAAAGCGAATAATCCCGCGCGGTCGCCAGCGGGTTGGCCAGCCGTGTCGTTTCACGCCGCGTTATTGAACTTTACTTTCGCGGCGGTCCTACGCGCGGCCATTTAACACGCGCGCGTCGTTTAACCGGAATTTTACGCCACTGGCACACTCCATCGCCGCGGTGGCAGTCGTTACATCGCGCTAATTGATTAACGGTCAACAGACGCGCAGCCGGCATGCTAATTCCGCTTGATTCTCGAGCGCGCGCGCGGCCGCGTCGCACGTTTACGCTCCCGTAAAATCTGTTGAACGCGCACCCTCGTAATAAGCATTACGATCCGGCGGCCATTCGCTCGAATTTATTGAATAAACAGCCCAGACGTGAATCGCGTCACCCTCCACGACCACCCCTTGCGTTCGCTTGTCAATGGAAGACTCAGCGCGAGAAGCCATTCAGGAGGATTTCTGATTTGGTGGCTCGTGGATGTTTTGTGGGAGAGCAGATGTTATTTGGGCAGATAGTTTCGTTTTTTGATGTTAATTGTGGCTCAGGATTGAAAGTATGTACGTTTTTTTGAGGAGAAGATCTCTGGCGATGAAAGACTCGCGAGGAGAGGAACCGCGATTTCTGAGCGGGTGGCTGGTGGATGTTTTATGGAAGACGTGAGAGCACAGTAGCTCAGGATTAAGAAAATGTACATTATTTTCCTTTTTAATTGTATGTTTTATTATAAAATGCCCAACAGACTACAACGTCCACATTTGTGCCACATGTGTAGTACAAAAACTAATTGTCCACATATGTGGCCAAGTACACGAAGAGGTTAGTTCATATTTTTTAAAGAAACATGTTTCCAATGGTTCAAAAGTGTAAGTTTTAAGAAACCTCTCTTCTGAGAGGAAAGAAACCCCATGCGACTGACCGATGATCCCTTTTACAACGCGAGCGCACTCAGAATACCCCGCCAATTGCTGAAAAACAAATTTCGAACTAAACACACAGATTACCCGGCCCGAAACTGGAACTGAAATCGAAATTACCGTAAAAGTTAAATCTGAATTGGAAATTAAATTAAATCCTCTCCTGAAACATAATATACGATCCTTACCGCGTCCCAACGAGGACTTGCACGGTCAGATTTATCGAGCGGACGGATCAGCGGACATATTTGCCGCTCAAACAGTGATACATCGTCCATCGTTCCAATAAACGTGCCGTCGATTAATCGCTGCGAAATCAATTCCGATCGGAGCGGGCAAGAAACTGGCAAAATTCATCCCCCTCCCTTCTGTCCGATAAAATAATGCCAGCTCCGCGAACGCTCGCAACCCTTTGACCTCGCCTCTCGCCCCTCGCCGTAACCACCTGGCTGTTCTTGTTGCAGGAATGTTTCGAGAATGCGTTGAATTGATTGCGTTTCGACGAATTTCGGCTTTGGGGATGGACTCGACCGTGACGCTGCTCCTCTTGACCGGTGAGTGGTAACCTTTGTTAACCCCATAAACCCTAACAGCCGCGCGATTATTGCGCGAAAAGTGTGGCCGAGTTTCGCCATAAACTGGCGATTCTGTTCGCGCTGTTTCGCGCCAGGAAGATCGACCCTTAAATATTTATCGCGGGTACAAGTAAAACAGAGGGTCATCACGGGGGTAATTGAAGTTGGAAAAGTTTTTTAGGGTTCCAAGATGTTGAAGTTTCTTGGATGGAAAATTGTTCTTTATGGTCGCAATTTGTGCACGAATGGTTCAACGTCCATTAGATTGGTCCTCGTGTGCTTCTTGTTGCGATATTATTTAGTAGACTGATTTTTTAACTTTTCTTAGCGTCGTAAAATTTGATTTACTTTATTGGACGAGTATAAAAAAGAAATAGTAAACAGTTAATTGCTTCTTTCAAAGACAAAAAATTACAATACAGAGTTCTCGCGAAGAATTAAAAAATGTGCCACTGTCTGAAGAAATTCGTATTAATTCTGTGATCCTGTTATTGTACAAATCGCATTATACAAATCGGATAACGCCAATCTGGCGACGAGAAGAATCGGGGAACGTTTCGTCGGCTGGAACGTACGTACTTAATCTCGTCAGACAAACTGAAAATTTCTTAATCATCCCCCGGAAAGAAAATTTTCCGCCTCGACGGTCCGAAAAGCGAGGGAAGGAAAGGTAGCGGATAAAAAAGGGGGAAATGGCCGATCGCCAAGTACAATAGAGAATTGGCAGCGTTCCGTCGTGTCCGGCGCTAGGCTTATTCCCTTTTCTGGACCTCGCGCGACCTCCGTTTCTTCGCTGTCCCTCTCGCCTCGATAATGGGGAACGCCGCGGGGGTTGGAACAGGCTTGTGTATCCTGGGGGACGTCTCCCGTGCTTGAACTGTGTCTAGATTAATGAACAGATAGCGCTCTTATTATATGGGGCCTCCGTAAGACAATGAGCCGGACAATCTGCGATCTTTTTCCAAAGGGTTAGGGTGTAATTTGAATCCCGTCGGACGTGGAACACGGAGGGCTCGCGATACCATCGATGGGGTGGTTTGTGTTGCGCGGTTGACTGATTGTCTTATTGAAAAATTGATCGCGCGGAGATACGACGAACGATTATGGCTCGCATTTTGTTGAGTAAGGGTTAAGGGGTGGAGTTTTTTTGGAGGTTGATAGAATGTGTGTGTGGTTTCTGTGAGTGAGTAAATAAGGCAGATAATGATCGAGTGGATGACTTGAATTTTTTGTGACGGTCGAAGGAAGTAATTGAGGGATTGATGGTGCTCGATGCTGAGGATATTAAATAAATTAGAAGGGAACAGATGGGAACTGAGTTTCGAGGGATTAGTTTTGTGATTATTTTTAGGGAAATCATTTTTATGTTTGCAATTGGGGTGATTTTTTTTGTTTTGATAATTGAAACCTTTGGCAGAAAATTGATGTAGCTTCAAAGGGGTTAATAGTGGACGAAGATGGAGAAATAATGTAAAAAAGTAACGTTTGTGGGATTTCGATGTCCTGTATAGTTAGAATGTTTTTTTATGTAGAATTAACAATGAAATCAAATACAATTAGTTTGAAGTTTATTATTTACGTTGGAGATAACGGATTTGAAACGTTTTTATTTATCCATTGTAACTCTAGCCGAAAAGCAACAGCCATTTTCCCCTGAAATGAAATATTCCGCAATATGCCTGTTTCGTTAGATTAAAGTAATTTAAAAAACACAGGATACAGATGTAAGTTACGCACGCAAATCATTGTTTGCGTAATTTCAGTCTCCATTATGAATTTTATTCGCTCGGCATTTGTTTGTTATTCTGCGTTTTAATTAAGAACCCCCGGAACGTGTTTACACGAGGAGCGTACGGCTTTGAATGCAACTTTTTTCTATGCTGACAATGAAAATATTCACGTTTTGATGTCCCTTTGCTTTTTAACGATGTTCATCCCGGATAAAAGCCAGGCAACAGGCATCAAGATGTTTACAAAATATGCGTTCCTCGTTTTTTAAACACTTCTTACTGTAACTTACTGTTGCAAAAGTATGTATTACATATATATCAGACGGAAACAATTCTTTTTAACAGTAAGAAAAAGAATATTCGTAACAATTAAATTCTTTGCGAAGGTTACATTGTAAAACTCTCAAAGGAGCAAGAAAAAATGAAGAACATCTTTAGAACACTTCTAAAGATTAAGATTCTTGCTCTCAAAATATTCACTCCATTTTCATCTCAAAGTTACATCATATCACTCAATGTGCAAAGCATCGACTAAAAACAACCCCTTAAAGAACAAGAGAAGCCGATTCAAAATACTCCTAAAAATATCATCTCTTATTTTTTGAACATCCACTTCATCTTCGTCTGAAAATCCTATCGAACGCGTCACGCGACATCGGATCGAAGCAACCTTCTGAGAAGGCGAGAAGAGATAAAGAAAACGTTGGGACAAAATCCAGAGAGCGTGCATACGTCGATGGTCAGCGACGCACGATCGATACCGGGAGCACCCGGAACCGTCCTCCGCGAAGTCCAGCATCGGCGAAAGAAGGGGCGCCTAAGTTTGATTTGGCAGAGATCGACTCCTCCCACGGTGGAGCGGTCTCTCCTCGTTTTTGCGTCGACGGTTCCCTTCCGGCGGAACCGGTACCGCGTCCCACGGAAAAAGAGGACGTTCCTGTGTCCGCTGCGCGAACCTCCGTCGCGTGTAACGAGACGGTCCTACTACGTGTGTGGAGTGCCTACCGGTCGATGTGCAACGCCCGCGGAGGGACGAGGGAAATGGAACAGGGGAAAGAGAGCAGGAGACAACGAGCCGCGCGGGGTGGGGAACAGAAAAAAAAAAAAAAAAGGGAGGAAGAAGTACGTTTGGTTTGGCAGCGGGCGGTGGGCGTCGAACTCGGGACATCGCGCGCGGATGACGAGTAATCGATCACGAGCACTGTGCCAACACTCCGCGCCGAACAGCTCAGTGATTCTCATTTTACGCTTTACCGATACTGCGAGAGCGTTGCGCCGACGACTCGAGGGGGATGGCGCGTTGGATGATTCTGCTGGCGAATGGATGATGGAGGAGTTGAGGGGAGAATTAAGGTGGTTGTTGAGAGTAACAAAATTGGGTTTCTTGCTTTGGTTTTGAGGGAGACGATTTTGGGAATTTGTGAAATGATTGTGAGGGCAAAATTAAGATGGTTGTTGAGAGTAATTATATTTTTTGCTTTGGTTTTGAGGGAGACGATTTTGGGAATTTGTGAAATGATTCTGAGGGAAAAATTAAGATGGTTGTTGAGAGTAATTATATTTTTTGCTTTGGTTTTGAGGGAGACGACTTTAGAAATTTGTGAAATATGCGCGTTGTGATGGAGGACTCCACTGTCAGGGTGAGATTACGTGCACTTATGGTGCACGTATGGACTTTTGATATTAGAACGCACGTGTTTCACAGTCTAAAACATAATTTTCTTCTTTTTAAGTTCTATCTCATTTTGGTTACTAAAGTGAGCCTCTAAACATTTTTTTCCAACAGTTACAAAACATTTCGTTTTAACCGGGCTCTTGGCAAAACAGGGTAGTTTTATAAATGAGACTTCCCAGGGAGTTTGCATTTAGTTAGATGGAGATAAAACAGTTAAACTTTTGGGTAACACGAATACAAATTACATACATGATTACACCATGTAGCAAGACGCAGTTTAACTTCCACGTCATTTTGTACAAAATAAAGATCAACATTCTACAATTATCACTAAAAAAGAGTTCTAAAATAGCAAAATGAAAAGAATAAAACAAACACTGTGGAAGATAATCTCTACAAAAAAGAAGCAAACACTCTCGTTACAAGACTCTCAGAATCTTCAAACCGCGTGTCAACCAACATCAATCTATACCGAACAACGTGCGTTGACGTGTGCAGATGCACGCTAGACAGGCTTATTGATTTCTGATTGAGGCAATCGTCGATGCCAACGAGCCTGGCCCCCAGCTTTTTTTTTTTACCGCTCGTGCAAAGTTTCGATGTAGCGACAGGAGCGAGGGAGAGGGTGGAAATTATCCATTAGGGGACGGCAGAGATAGGACGCGTTGAAATATCGACGAGTAAACGACGGGAAACGACGAGAAGGGATGACGACGACGTCGAAGAGACGTGATTCTCGATTCGAAATGGTCCTCGATACGCCTCGACAAGAATTTCACCGAGCGGTTCTTCAAATATTTAAGCGAATCGTGGGAAGAGCGAGGCAGTTGCCTTCATCGGTTAATTTCGAATGAGCGGAAGTCTTTCAGCTTAAAAATGCTGACGAATCGTCTGTATGCTAATTATACCTGTGCACGAGCCTTCAGGCCTCCAACTTTTGCGTGTTGTGTTTTTTTTTTTTCGCTATCTTCCTCTAATTCTTGTCTTTTTTGTTGCTTTTTATGTTAATTGAGGATATCGTGAGTTTGCATATTTGTTGGCCAATTAGTGGTGAAGGGGTAATTTGTACGAGCAATGGTATTGTTGTATTGTTGAGTTGCAACATAATAGCTGCAATGTCTGAGTCGTGGTGGTAAATTAAGGAGAAACAAGTAGAGATAAAAGTAAATAAAATTTGAAAATAATTGATTTGTATTAAACTTGCATGATTTCTTGAATGGATAATACGAAATGTAATAAAAATAAACAACAGAAGTGGCACTGCGGATAAAAAGTTGATGAAAGAAACGAGCGTAGGATAGGAAAGAGATGTGTCTGACCATAGATAGGTTTGTACTACTGGCGCTCTTAATCCATCCCAAACCGTTCAAGACCACTGTTGCAAAAGCAATTATAGAAATGTTGGAAAAGTGGACGTAATATTTTTGAAAAGATAATCGCAAAGCTAAAAAATTGAAATTAATTTAAATATTTAAAAGTAACATACAGAAAATTAAACAAAACGAATATCGTTTTTGGAAGCGAAAAGTCTTCTAATTACTTTTCCTCTGGATACATGAATTGGCTTATTTTTTTAATAATAAAATGTGTTAAAATAAGATAACGAAAAATTGCAGCACGGTGAAATGTGAAATATTTTGTTTGAAATCTTCGATAATGAAATTACGTTTCTTTTAATTAATAATTGTTTAATCCGTTTAAGCCGTAGGATTTCGTTTAGGTGAAATTGACATACAACAAGTCGCGCTATACTTCAGGGGAATGCACACCGAATAACTTGTCCGCATTAACAACTTTGTAACGAGCTGAACGAAGTATTAATTAATTTCTCGCAGTTAATTAGCGAACAATTAAACGGCATTGACGCGAAACACCAATAATTATAGCACTTGTGGCTGCAAAATTCGTTGAATAAAAGAGTACTTAACTCTTTCCCAGCCATGTAATTCTCGTTCGTTTTAATTGAATTACCACTTTGAATTGAGCATTCAAATTCCACTACCAAGGGTATTATTCTGAAATTTTGTTGAATCTATGAAACAAATAGTTGTAAAGATTCTAATGCACACAGCAGTCATTGTTAGTAATATTTTTACAGTTGCAATTGTGACAAAAAATAATATATTGGGACAGTAAGTAGTACAAGGTATGTCTGACCATACACGGACCTGTTTCCCTAGCGCTCTTCTACTGATACTCTTCAACTTCTTTCATCACTCACTTTCCATTGAAAATTATATATAAAACATCTAAAATATGCAAACTTCAACCCGCAGATCTCTCCTAATATGCAAATTTCCTTAAATCTCAACCAAACACGATAAAACCTCGATTATTCGACTCTCAATTTCTCTGTATCGCACCAAAGAAGATCGTCCGTCTCGAAATACTTAAAATACATCAACAACAAACAAAAACGAAAATCATCGTCCAAAAATTCAGCAAATTCTCGTTAACCCTTCGCGGTTCAAATAACTCTAACCCACCTCTCCCGTTCCACTCGCTGTTCCCCCCAAAAGACATCCAATTAACAATCAACCGGACCAGTAATCGACGAGCCACGCGGGCGCCTAAAATTACCATTCGAAACTCTCTGATCGGCGAAATATCGAAAACGAGCCGGCCCTCTCGAAACGGGCGGAAAGCTGATCGTGACATCGGGCGTTAAAGCACAGCTGAGAGCCACGTGCAACGCGAGAGCCATCCGTGTCCGAGATGCTCTCGCGAAAAATACAGACAGGCAACGGCTCGTCCCCCGGTCCCTGTCCCCTCTGGCCATCCCCGTATCGATTTCTGGCCGATGGAGTATCGCGATACTCGCTCTCTGCCGCGTCTACCCTTCGCCACCAGCCCGACCCACCGCAACCCCGCGTCCTCCGCCTTCGATCGCCATTCTTTGTGACTCCGGCTGGCGCCCACCTCCCGTCGCTGCCTTTTTTCCACCCTGTCTTTCGTCCACCGGCTCGCCCCGTCCTCTGTTCCCTGGGTGCTCCACGCGTGTCCCTGCATCACCGTGAACGGACATTAAGCGAAGGTACGTGTCCCGCTCGAAAATGGACGACTTTTCCCCTGGTCACGCTCCCTTCCGGTTCGCGTCTCGCGCGCGAACCTCCGCGACGGGGGGATGATGAAAGGACTGCGAACGTGGACGGAGTTTCGCTGGGATTTGCCGCCGCGGAAGAAAAAAAAAAATAATAAAACCGATATTACCGTCTATGTACCGCGAAACTTGATTAATCGGTTATCAAAAGTGCTCGCTACCCTCCGCGGATGTACCTCGAATGAAATCCGAGTTAATTTGGTCTTCCTGTGAGGATCAAGGGATTACCGTTCGGATTAAAAAATGTTAATATCTCAGCGATATGTGTAGATAGGTGATTAACAATTATTGATCGTCGAGATCGTAATTACTCGTACGATCTTCTGAAGAATAATTGATCGAATTATCGTAATTCGATCGATTTTAGATTCCTTATTTCGTGGACCGTGTGCGTAGGTTCTAAAGGATCGCACCGTTTCGCAAAATTGTTCGCTCAGTGCAAATTTAAACGACGAAAAAGGAGAAAAATGTGGATCATCCTCGCGCCGCGTTACACGTTCCTGTTTCCATTGATTCCTCCCCTTTACTCGTTTACGCTCCGCGAAAGAATACGTTTTTAATGAGGCGCGTCAGCCGGACAACGAGGATGAACCGCCCCCTTTCTTTTTTTACCCCGACCGCCACTCTTTTTTTCAACTGCTCCTTTTAATCGTCGTTTTATTATTGCGTTTTCGCTCGAGCCGTCTGATGGGCCGTCGATTCATCGACGCCGGTGTTTCAGTCGCGTAGGAAAAGGAACCGGAACCTAAATCAAAACGGTTCCAGTTTCGCGCGATACAAAGTATTCGATACAATGCGATATGAAATATTCGGGGCATCGCTGTCGCGCTATTCTTTACCCACGTTACTCTTCCAATCGTGTTGGCTGCCTCGTAATAATTATCCGTCGCGAAAATATCGAGGACTCGTCAAGTGGAAAGGTTTCGAATAAATTACTTCGATCTTTTTTTATATTATCTTTGTTTAAAATAGGTGTGTGAAATATAAATTTCTTCGAATCCTTCAGAGCAAATTGTTCTTTATTCTTAGACTGGAAAGGATGTCTCTACGCTACGAGGGTTGTACGAACTGTGAGGACCCTCGATAGTTGCACTCTACATATATAGAAATAATTATATCGAGTATAAGACGAGGTACCTGTGGTACCACAATTAACTAAGAAGGCACACTAAAATATCCCTTCGTCAAGACAACAATTTATAAATCACCTCGAAAACATGTTCGCACCCCAACCGCTCGTTCTTCTCTCCCCTTAAACGCACCCAAAGAACTTCGCCCCGTAACCTGTTTACGTACCACAATTAACTAAGAATGCAGTTCATGCGTCTGAA
This sequence comes from Xylocopa violacea, assembly GCA_963969225.1. Classification (NCBI taxonomy): domain Eukaryota; kingdom Metazoa; phylum Arthropoda; class Insecta; order Hymenoptera; family Apidae; genus Xylocopa; species Xylocopa violacea. Next base: position 24,094,579 of record CAXAJV010000008.1, read on the forward strand.
TCTAGTCCTTCGTCAAGACAACAATTTATAAATCACCCCGAAAATGTTCGCACCCCAACGACTGGCCCGTCCCTCCCCTTAAACGCGCCCAAGGAACTTCGCCCCGTAACCCGTTTCCGCAACCACTCCAACTACACCACATAATTACGGGAGGAACTCGAACGAGCCCATCAATGGACCGCGAAATTCGTTGCCATTCCACCGCCGTTTCGACCGGATTCCCTTCGAGCGGGTGGGGGGAAGGTGGCAATTTCCTCACGCGACTACTCTTTCCCGACGCGGCTGTAAAAGGGGCGAAAGCTCGCGCTCTGTCGCGGCCTCGCTCGCCTGACAATGCTTACGTAGCCATAACTCGGCTCCGTGCCCGCTCGGAACCGTCTGTACGTGACCGTGTTCGCGGATCGAACCGTTTCAGTTTACGGGATTACGCCACGGGGTCCCAGCCACCCCACCGTATCTCGTAACGCGAGCGTTTAATCCCATTATCGTTTTCGCGGACTCGTCGATCAGCCGACTCCCGATTATCCACGGCGGATCGTTAGCGCGGCGAACGGCCACGGGAAACGTTCGATTCCGGACGTGGATTTCGAAAACGGCGGCCAGTAAATGAAGCACGCGGCGCTGGAGGAGTTTATGGGATCGGTTTGCAACAGCCGGGATCGGTCGCAATGGCCGCGTTGATCAATTTATGTAGCGGAGTTGATATCTGGGGTTAAGAGCGGGTTTTACAGGCTCTTTTTCTTTTTATTCGCTCGGGAAATTGTGCGAAGTTTATTTTTGTCGAGGGTAGTTCTTTTTTATTGTTTGCGAGTAGTTAATTCGTATTTTTGGGAATTGCGCGAAGGGGTTGTATCGTGTACTTCTGTGGGAATAATGGGTTATACTATTTACCTGTAATTTTGATAGATGGTTTTAAGGATTCTTTTTTATTTAAATGATACATGAGAATTAAAAATTTTTAGGATAGACTTCGGACAAATGTTTGATCGTATTAATGTTTATACTTTTATCACGTTACACTCGTTTTCGTGTAATTTCACGAGCACACAAATTTTTTAATTAAAACGACCCTCAACTTTTACGTTTTTATTCGATTTCAATGGCGAATTGAAAAAATCGAGAGGAACTTTAATAACAAAACCAGGCAAGAACAGTAATTACCGTTCCTATTATCGTGGATTTTAATGCGCTCGCTAAATCTTGGGATTAATTAATGGACAGACATTCGAAAACTCGGCCGCCTCTGTCCGACCCACCCACGCGTCGATTAATATTTATTCGATCGTCGGTGAACATGGCAAAAACTAATTTCACGCGCCACGCGGTTCCACGGGAATCCGATTTTGATCTCGCGTTATTATGTGCTCTTCGTTTCTTTTCAGCACGGTTCGCGCGCAACCCCCTCCACTCAACTGTCCCCCGTTTTCACCCCTATTTTCCGGATTAAACCATATCCATAGCATGCACTTCAAAACAGCGGAAAAATGATAGATCGAGTTTGTTGGATTTCCATTTCGCTGCTGCGGCCGTCGAATATTCACGGATTATATCGTGGAAAAATGTCTACGCGCACCACACGCGTTACTTTCTTTTTATTTCATTCATATTTCACGAAATTGAACAACTATGTTGCAACAAATAAATTAAATGTCAAATCTTAAAAGATGGTGGTCACTTTTGAATCTTACATACACGCGTTGTCGTTTCAACTAATTTAAAAATCTGTACCTCACCTCAGACATTCTAGAAAAATGCTTTTTTAGCGTCTCGTTTCATTTTTTACAATTTCTTTTTTTTTTTTTTAAATTTTATTTGCTCCAAATCTGTTTAGTGGATCCTTTTCGATTGGCTAATGTTACGCGCATAACGTGTGCGTTCACAAATGCACGCAGCATGGCGGACGCGAAATGTAATCCGAGGAGGATACGATCGCGGGTTTTCGAACGGCAAGGAGCGTTTGATCGACGATATTGTTAATGAAATTTGCGATACCTGGCATCGATGCGTTCCGCTTTGCGGTTCAGGGTAAATATTAAGCGCACGTTTTAGCGCCTCTGGGAACGCGTGCTCTGCGGTCACGCGAACGCCCCTCGGACCCGTAATATTACGGATAAAATCGATTCCCGTGAAATCGATGCTTTCGATCCACGTCGAGCGATTTCGTTTCACCGATTCATTTTTTATTTCTAGCTTCTACTCTCACGAATGTTTTAATACGTGCCCATTTTTCTCTAGAATAATAATAATAGTAGTAATAACAATAATGATAACACAGGATGTTGATTATATTTGTTTGACCGATTTATTTTTTATTTTCAGCTTCTATTCTCACGAATGTTTTAATACGTGCTCATTTTCCTATAGAATAATAATAATAACAACACAGAATGTTGACTATATTTGTGACGTATGTAGAAATTTTTCATTTTTGAGCTCGATGGCAGTAATTCGAAGACTTAGTTTATATAGATGGTACTCTAATGGAAATGTTAACAATTTTTCGTGTAAAAGATTGCTTGGTTTCCAAGGTATTTCAATCGAGGGATGTTTGGATAAGAAGTAACTGCTTTTATTGACATTACTGTTTCTGTTTAACTATTCTCGACATCGAGATTGCTAGAAAATAACTGTACGAGATTTAGTTCAACAGTTTGGTTCAATTTTCTGGGCGCTTCGAAAATTTATCTCGGTTTTAGTAAAAAAATTTCACGGTTTGACGAGGCTGCGAGATCATTTTCAGCGAGAAACGAAACGATGTACAAAGCACACCTTTCATCTGACGTCTTGACATGTTGACATTGTGAAACGTAGAGAGAAGGTTATTAAAAGATCGTAGGAGATACAACACGGGATACGCAGCATCCCTACATGTTCGTGTAACACACGATGCAAAAAGAATTTCAATTATGCTCTGTTAAAGCTGATCTCTCTCGTGCAATCTTGATTCGAGTATTTATAAATGAGTCTACGATAATTAAATAAATGATCAAGTCGTAGGAAGATTTTTCTTACACAGTGGACAATTTATTAAATATAAAAAGATATTCCGGTTGTATCTCGACCCTAAGAATTTGCATCTTCATATTTATCCACAATCACAGTCACTCGAAAAATATTTCACTTCACTAATTTAAAAATTGTCTCACGAGTTTCTAAATAACCAATTCACTTATTGTACCAAAACACACGAAGCCCAATATCCTTCATTAAAAACTCCAATGACTAGCAAAAATCTTCAAGCACGAAATAAAATGAACATAGAGAAATGATACTTCTGCAAAGAAATATTTGAAAAAATATACACGTCACGACGAATTACATAAATTTGCGAATAAATAATTGTAGCAAGGAAATGCCTGTATTGCTGCGAAAAGTTGGATTCCGTTCAGTCGAGAATATTCACGCCTCGTTGTATACGTTTCGAATCAGATTTTCATCCGGTATCCGTGACGCGTCGTTCCACGCGTCTAATCCATCACCGCGTGGCAGCGGCGTTAGGCATCGCGACGCCGGCGTGTCGACGCGTACACGCTCGTTATTGCATGTTAAAGTTCGTCTCGGCTGTCAGCTTGACACAACAAATCGGGTTTGCCGGGCCCCGTTCCGGCGAACAACGTTGTAATCGCAGAGATATTACGGGGGTGGAAGAGGGTTGGGGGGTTGGGGTGTGGGAATCGGAAATTGGCGAGCTCTCGCGGATGCTGTCGCGTTTTAGCGCGATCTCCCCGGCCTGTTTATTAAAATCGAATCTCTCCTAGCAGACAGGGGTGTATCGCGATGTTGGTTTTGAAATGCTGCGATATACAGGCTGTTTCATATGTTGCGAGTGTAACGAGAGTCTCGTATAGTTTGTTACGATGTGCTCTGGTCATCTAGATTGGCTTAGAAGTGTACGATTAAACGAAATGTGAATATTTATTCGTTGAGACGCAGAATGAGGTTTGGTGAACCTTCAAATTGAACTGTAAAACGTATTTTATGATTTTTAGTGGTGGAAGAGGGATGATAGAGATGGTGAGAATAGTACCACTGTAGATTTGGATTTTCGTGGTTATTTAATGATGGAACCAATTCAATTATGCACGAATTCTCGAGTATCGTGTTAGATTATCAGTGACTGGTATTGGTAGAATTTGTTTGACGTCAATCCTGTTCTACTTGTATGACTGTTTCACTCTGTACGATTATATCCTGCAGAGTGAAGTAGTCCTGCAAGTAGAATAGGTCAAGCTATGAGTCTGCACTGTCTGCACTGAATTTTCATTACAGAAAACTAGAACCACTTGGCGCAAAAGTTTGCAAAATATAAATCTAGTCATCAATTTGACATCTGAAAATATCTGTCATGTCAATTCATCACTCTAACAATTTAAAATAATATCAAAACTGCTCGTATCACAGCAAAAATTTGAAGAAGTTCCTTCGATGATCAACCTCGAAACCAATATTGGAAAACAATTATATCCATAATCATAATCTCTAAATATAGCTAATCGTAACGAGATATCTCAAAGGTTAAATTAAAAATCCTCCGCGACCCATCGCTGCGAAATAAGAGTCGCAGAAATCCTTACTTTCCCAGCGAGAACGTCGCGGAAGTGTTTATTTCGACGTTTAAAAAACTTCGCCCGCTGCAGAGGGAATTTGGCGGGATCCCATTTCACGGGCCGCGAAATTTCCAATCCCACCCGTCTCCATGACGCGGTCCCGATCGCCGCGCGCGAATTCAATTATTCCCGTCGCCGGGTTATCTACATAATAACCGAGAGAATCCGATTAAATCGGTAAATCGTATCGAGGGCGGCCGTCCTCGACGGCTGATCGCGTCTTCCGCGGAAGCTGCACGCGATATCTCTCGATTCGAAGCCCGGCTCGACGAAAAGATTTAGTGGCGCGCTTCCGGACGGCGGAGCCGCGCGATACTTCCGCCTATTAATCATCCCCCGCGACACTTTTACGCGCCGATTCGGCGACCCATCATCTCTATCTGTTCCGTTGCGCGCGATCCTCTCGCGCTGGAAGCGCACAATGCTGCAAATTGGTGCCTGGCTCTGTTCTAAATGAAGCGGCCAATAAATTGGCCTGATTGAAATTCATCGAGGAATCATTCTCGCTCCGAAACCGTGATCCGATTCAACGTTTATGGAATCGTGGCTCGGTTTCGGAATTCGGCTATTTCAGATCGCGGCGATTTGTCGCCTCGTCGATTATTCAATTGTCGAAGGTTTTGTAGGTGATCGTTTTATTCTGAATTTGCAGTGTTCTAGGGTAATTATAAAATCGAGATGCTTGATGATCGTAGCATTCAAAAATCAGAGAAAGGAAGCTTTATCTAATGTCTCTGGAATGAGAATTTAAGTAATACAAATTTGGAAGTAAGGGAGGAACCAAAAATCCCCCCAAACATTCCTACAACGACGCGAAAGCAAAAATTTGAAAATCGCCAGACATCAAGCGAAATATATTAGATTCGCAAGGATCGATTCGGTTCGCGATTCGACGATCGAGGCCTCGATACGGCCTGGATCCCCGCGCACAATGGCGGTACCTCGTGACCCCGTGGTCACGACATTATCAGAAAACTCTCGAACTGGCAGACACTACGGATAATACGAGGGAAGAACCGTCTGTCTCGACGATATGACGATTCGAGTGGGTTTGGATACACGGGGATCGACGAAGAAAGGGTGACTCGACGAGCGAAGGGCGCGCCAGGGCTGCCTTTTTTAGACCACTTATCGAGCAGCCACTCGAGCCGCCTACGCGAACGGCTATATTTAATTCACCGCTTAGGCGGCGAACCGGCCCACTTGACTCCTTTACCCCGGTTCGATGGACTCGCGGCTAATTCCACCCTGCGCGGAACGCGTCTAGAGAACGGGGCATTGTGCCATTGTGACGATCCCCTGGCTCCATTTCGATGGATCCGATCGCTCATCCCTGTGATTCGATTCCATTTCAAAATTGCGCAACGAGGGTAACTGTTGTTCGCGCGGGTAACCGTGGGCGTGGACGATAACCACTTCCGGGTGCCGTTTGTAGGTGCCGTAACAGGGTGTTTGCGCGGTCCAATTTCGAGCGACGATAAGAACAGGCGAACGAAATACCGGTCGTACTTTAATTAGCGGTATTGTTAGATCCGTTTCGAAATTATCGAAATGTTGCGTAACTCGTTTCAATATTTGACGTGAATCGATGCAGAGCGGTATTTGTACTTCTGTTAATTCTTTTATCGTTGCGAAACGTGATGAGCTTCGCGTAAATTTTGATGGTTAATTGTAATTCCACGGTTAATCGATAAATATGATTGTTTGGAGGGGAACGCTAATTATTAAGCAACTGGGGTGTATTAAAGTACATTAATGTTGTTTGGGCGAAATAATTATTTAAAAATTATTGTCTCTGGGGTATTCTAGATTAGTCAGTTAGATTCTTACTAAATTTTCGTTACATTTCAATCATATTCCAATATTTCTACAACTCAAGCACTCAAGAACGCAAACTATACTTACAACCAAAAATTAAACATTAAAAAACCAACTACTTCGAAATATTATGATACAACACTTCAACGTTCCGCTATATCTACGACTCTCTCCCACGATATCCACAAAAACGACGTCTGACGACAAGAAATAAAATTCCACCGACCAAGCCCATCGAAACGCAGGAAGCCAATGCCAACCCCACCCAGAGGGCCCCGAATGAAACGCGCGACGCACCATCGGCTCGTTATCCGCCATCGAGCATCCCCTAATAGCGGCGTAACGTCGCATAATCGCAAAAACCGCCCCTCTCCACCTCGTGTCTCGAATTATCATCGGGGATCGTGTAATTCCCATGGAGTATTGTCTTCGGTGCAATCGAGGGGTGGGCACACAGAAGGATACCGAGTCGAGTGGTGCCTCGTCCGCTGCCGTCCCGCGTTTTGCCGCGTCGATTCCTCGTTAAAAACCGGCGGGTCTTCGTTCTATGACACTCGACGTAATCATAGCATAATGGAACTACAAACGTGAAGTGTGCACACAGTAATATCTTTCCGTACGGTCAGGCCATCCAGTCGACGGACAGCATAATGCAATAACGTTCCGCCATTATTAACGTCCCTGACTCCGTACGACAGAGAGAGAGAGAGAGAGAGAGGAAAAGGGAGAGAGAGAAAAAGAGGGTAAAAAGGAGGTTTGAAGGGCCACTCGACCGTATTTCCCATACGAGGACCGCAATTCTTCCTGCATCCCCGTCTCCTTTTTTTTCGCTGGTCTCCTCCCCCCCTTCTTCACCTCTCCTCGTTCGTTTCCCTGTCGTTCCTTTCGCGCATTTCAACCCGCTCGATTTCGAGCGATGGCAGCGTGAAATTTGGCGAGGTTAGGCTCGCGTTATGAGCTGTACCCGAGCGACGCTTGCCAGCTCTTCCGCCCTCTCTGCGACTGTGACGATCGTCCTCCTTCCGTTTTTTACCGCTCCGCAAATCGCTGCGTCATAATGCGGCCCTTTGTACATTTTTTGTGGCGCGTCGCGTCTTTGGAGATTCGAACGCACTGTACCGTGTTTTTTGAATATTTTAACAGCCTTTCTGTCGAGGATTCCTCTTTTTTTTTTCGTAAATGGGCAGACATTTTTTTTGCGGATCAGAGAAGTACCGTTTTGGGAGTACTCTTGCCAGTTTTTAGTATTCACAGTTTTTCTGGATGAAAGCAGCGAGTGTGTGTGTTTCAAAGAATTGAACAAAAGCTTTTTTACATTTACTTTTTGTTTCTGCAAATGCAAGTGACGAATAAAAGGATCTTGATTTTGAAAATCTTGATACGACACTTTTTGCTATTATTTTGTTGTGTTTTAAGAGGTTGAGGATACTTTTTATGCGAGTATTATTTCTTTGGAAATTTGTAATGTTTGGTTCGATGAAGGAATTATAAAATTAATTGTCATTTGTGATTTTTTTATACGTAGTGGTACATCGTACGAGTTTGGAAAATATGACTATACAAATCTCTCTCTGTCTTAATAAAGAGTTATAACTTGTGCTTTAAAGTAGGGGAGCAGGATGAATAAAAATGGAGAACTGGGGTGCAAGTTATGGAAATATAGTACGCTATGAGCAAGTTAGGATAAATAGGAAGCAGTATCTTAAAGAACTGCTATCTTCGAGATTATAAAATGGCGCATCAAGAAAGACGCATGTGCGTCGCATTCTTCATGCGATAGAATGCTAAAAAATGTTCACTCTAGGCTGCTCATTTCCGTTTTCCCTCGTCTACTTAATTAACCAACGAACAAATGAACATTATACATTACGAGTCATTTTATTTTCCATTTTTCAATCAAGTTACTTTTACATATCTTTGTTCGTCGATTTATTAATACAACGTTGGTTCCCAATCCGACAAAAATGTGATCGATTGAATAAAAAATACATACGCTCAAACCACCAAAAATAAAACGAAGAAATGAACAGCCAGTCCAAAGAAAGATCGCAAAAAGATCCAAATGTTTCCAAACAAATCAGGCCATGTTCTAAGTGAGGCATCCAGGTCGCAGGTATTTTATTCACTCGTTCCACCGTTTGATTCCACGCCGTTCTATTTTTTATCCCAGCGTCCGACAACGATGGAATTTTATTTCTGATTCGTTCAACACGCTCGACTGTTGGAACGATCCGCGAATATTTTAACGCGATCGACTCGAGTCGTACGAAAGGGGAAATCTTGGGAGACGATCGGTCGCAAGCGGAGGACACGTTCGAATAAATAAATTATTCGATCGGAGAATCGGTGGACGAAAGCGTGGCGAACGGGCGTGATGCTCGTATCGATTGTTCGCCACGTATAATGCAATCGCAGGTGCACGCGTGTACACGGTCGAAGCAAATGAAAAACAAATTTTGAAAAATTCAGCAAACATCGACCGGTTACCGCGTCTCGTGGCTCGTGTTCCGCAAACAGAAGGTATCCGTGGAATTTTTCACGATATTGCGAATTTCTCGCTTTCGAATAATGTAGAACGCGATTGAAACGCAATCGGAGATCGCCAGTTCCATTGCCGGATTGGGAGGTAATTTTTTATTTGAACCGTTGACTCTTTGAAAATGACTAACTTGCTGGGTTCCGTTTCGCGAGAGCGAGATTAATCAGGAACCAGTTTCGTTGTTAATGCTGGCTTTCTGAAGGTGATTTTTCAATCTGGAAATTGATGTTTGTTAATACGTGGATTGTAAAATAATAGCTCTGTAAATCGAAACATTTGTTAATACGTGGAAGCACAGAACGATAATTGAATTACTATATTTCCTGTGCTTTGATTATTAATCTAAATAAAAACGACAAACATAGTCCAGTAATATCAATAATAAATTTCTTTCTATAAAAATTCCTCAGCTAGAATAATCTATTAAAAAACGCGAGACGTCCAGTATAATTCCCAACGAACATTAAATCACCTAAAAATTGTCCAACGACCATCCCCCATCCGCGCCTCAACTTCAAACGCCGCACCCTTGAAACACCCATCCGCCAGCGATCATCAAGCTCGCCAAACGCGAACCACAACGGGGACGCATTAAAATCTCCCACGTGCCATCGAATCACGCGGTGGTCCACCTATTTTTTTTTGCTCCCTTCTTTTTTTCTCTCCCCCTCTCTCTCTCTCTTCAGCAGCAGCCAACCCTTTCTCGCCTATCCGACAGCCGTTCTCCATTTCGACGTGCACGTGTTACGACTGCGAACGGATCTCACAGGCCGCGGGCTGGGTAACGCAATAACGTTCGATTATTGGTAGTCACGGCCGCGCGAGGACGCGGCGAGATTGCGAGCGGTCTATGCTCGTATATCAAAGCCAGCGCGCGTACCCCGCTTTTCCGGAGCTTTGCAGCCCACCCCTGTCAAAAGCCCCTGTCGACGTCCCCATCCCTGCCACCCGACCGCCCGCGTTCGTGTTTCGATAATGTACAAATATGAGCGACGCCTCGCGGAATGGAGACCTCTGAATAAACCGAGACCACTCGTCGGAGGAGCGAAAGGGTCGAGTTCGATCGTCGACGGCTGTTGTTTCCCATTCTCGTCGATATTTTCAGCAGTTTTCTGTTCTGCGTGGATTCAGGGTATTTATTGCTGTCCAGGTTGTTGCTTTAATTCGATATTTTTTGTTTGTAATGTAAACTAAATTTTGATCGAAGTTTTAGATAACTTCGGTCGCTCTTGATAAATCGAGGAGGATCGGAAGGGATGAATTCGATCGTTGATGACTGGCGCCTTCTTTCTCTATTGGTTTTGTATTTTATTTTAATTCGATATTTCTTTTGGGAAGGTAAATAGAATCTTTAGTTGAGTTTTCATATAGAAATAGCGTGTTTGGTTATTCCTGAGTAAATTGAAAGCACCCGGCAGAGGAACGGAAGGGTTAAATTCGATCGCTGCTTTTTGATATTACCCTTTATCGATCTTTTTGCGTTTTAATGGAAGTTTGGGAATATTGCTTTTGAAATTCTTCTTTTTTCGTATTCCTTTCTGACAACGAGAATAGCGATCGGATATGAATCAATTCTCTTATTGAATTTGTAATGGATATTCTGTCTTTCATTACTATTGAGTAAACTGAAACCGCTGGTTGGTGGAACTGAAGGGTTACACTCGATCGCAGCTTCCTCATATTTCTCCTTCCTACCATTCTATTCGTCAATTTCATCTTATGGAAATTTAGAAATACTTATTTTACAGATATTCGATTTTCTCCTCTGTCAATTATTCCCCAAATTTCCTAAAACCTCGCAAAAGCGGGGATCTCAACGTCGCGTATCGTTAATCTCGCCATTATTTCAGCAAACTTTTATCGTATAAAAATTTTATCATACGATAACGCAATTATACAATCACACGCATCTATGCAACGCAAAGGTCCCAGAGAACCGTGATCGTATCAAAGAGGCGCGCGGAAAAAATCTAAACGCCAGCATCGGCACCCATTACGCAGCGCGTCCGCGTAGTCGCACTTTGCGTTACGGTAAAGCGTCGACGAAACAGTTTCCAGCGCGTCACGAACAGAGGGTGTTCCCTCTGTAAAACGTTGCTCGTTTGTTTGTGGAACGCTTGTAATCGCGGCAAGAAGCGCCCCTCGCCTCGCAGCCAACCCTCGCGCCTGCCTCGCATCCCCGTCGTCGTCGTCGTCGTCGTCGTCGTAGTCCTCGTCGTCTGGTTTCGCAAATCACCCCTAACGACGGGATTCTGCGCGAAATTCACGGCAGATAACCGAGATCGCGGACGGTGTCGATTCCGCCAGAGGAAGTTCCCCGGCAAACCGAAGTTCGCTGCTAATTTCTCGTCCCGCCACACCTCAAAGTACACTTTAATTACGTTAAACGGCAAGTAAATTACATTAGATCGTCAACGCTCGAGGATACAGGCCTAGGCGACCGTAGCCGTAACCCGGGCTTCCGCCGCGCGGCTTCGTTTCACCCGAGTTGGAGGTATCATATAAGAAGCAAATTTAATTAATTAGTTCGCTCTTAATCGCGGCGTTCTTCTGTCACGGCCAAGGAATCCGCCGCGCAACTTCCTTCCGGGTATTACGCGTTTCGCGTATTCGCGCGAGTTCAGAACGATTTAAAACGCGTTACCGGCGCGGGATTTAATTAATTAACCTGGTTTTGTTGATGAGCTCTCTTGACTTCGTTAACGGATGTTGGAATTTGTTGGAAATGTTACATATTCGCGACTTCAGAGTGATTTCAAGCAATGTTTTGAGTACCTTTTAATTAATTCTTATTGATCGACGAGAAAATTCCGCGAAATATTATAATCTCAGCGTATTGTCATCGTTGATCTTTAAATACTTCTGGTATCCGCAAATTTTTATAATAACACCAGAATCAACCGTTCAGAGTTTTATTGTATAAGCGTTGCAAAATTTAAATAACAGAAAAATGACCTATTACAGTCTCGTTTCGAAACATTCATTGCAAAACAAAAGTTACTCCACAATATTCGTGAAACGAACAATTTTCATTACTGCGCTCAATAAACATACAATATTTACACAATGTGTACATTTCCATTCTGCGATATGAAGTAAATATATCCTGTATTTACAAATGGCGCTTCCAAGCTATAAACAATTTCGTCGACGCGCGTAAAAAAATCGTATATCGCGTAACTATTTACGTTAACAAATAAAGGCTGCAATTTCGATGCAGGAGGCAGAGAATCGCAACCATCCGGTCGCGATCTCGTGTTTCCGGGATGCCGTATCGAGCGTTGCGCGGATCGCGTTTCCGTTAGCAATATCCGGCTACTTGATTTCAGGTTTCTTCCTCCTGTTGCGCGTACGCGCATTTAAAACTGAATGACGTAATCCCAGGCGTAACAGGCGAGCTTTTTTTTCCACCACCCTCTGCGCCTGACGCTTAAAGCCGACCTTACGCTCGTCGGAAATAAACGACGAAGGTACCTGGCGAACGCGACGGGGAGGAATTGCGAGAATTCCCCTTGTACACTTGGCCACGATAAATATTATCGTGCCTGAGTAGTTTAAAAGGTGCGCTTTATTTCGTTTCTTTCTTCTGCTTCCTTTTTTCTTTCTTTTTTTCAACCCCGCCAGACCGAGATTACTTTATGCAATTTACAATCTTCTTCGAGCTCATTTGGAAGATCGTTCTTCGTCCTACTTTTTTTCTTGGTAGTTTAATTGTATGTTTGAGGTTGTTTTTTTTTTTCTTCTTTAGAGATTCACTCGAGAGTTGATTCGTATCGAATGACTGATGAATGGAGGAACGATTTATGCTTTAAAATTTGATTTCATAGGGGTTGTTGTGAATTGTAACAAAGGGTGGAAATATTGAATTCACTGTGGACTTCCTTGTTTGTTTCTATTTGATTTTATTGCACAAGAAATACTTTTAAGAAACTTTGAAGTGAAAGTTATCGAATCTATCTTCGATAATAGTTGGTAACAACTGTTGGACATCTTATGAAATTGAGGAATCTCAAAATGGCGAATCATAGCGGTGTTCTACTGTGAAATGGCGCGTAGCAAACAACTTAAAGTAATTTGAAGTACCTCGTTCTGGTATCGCTAAGGGGTAGTTATAACAATACCAGCAGCAACTATTTCCGGTGACGTTGTTTTCGAACGCGCGGCGGACCCGCTTTCGAGCTCGCTTTCAATTATCTCGAGGAGCACGAGAGCGTCGATCGAACTCGAAATTCTTCACGTGAAACGCTATCGAATCGTTGGCACGAGTCTTTGTTATCGCATTCGAGTGTAGAGAAAAAAATTCCTCGTTCAATTTTAACCGTTCAAATGCGGAATTACATATTTCTCGACTACTCCAACAGTTCGTTAAACTAAAACTAAATATACTATCCCTCAGAAGCTCGCATCGCACCTGCCCCAATGAAAACACCAGCGAAAAATGTATCAATTTTAAATCCTTGGAAGAATTTATACAAAAAAAACATTTCCACAGTCTGAATGCAAATTCCAACCACGATTGTTCCCTTAAAACGCGTCCTCCCAACCCTCGAACCCCCGTCAACGTATCGTCGACGCGTGCCACGAAAGAATTGTATAAACAATAAAACAGAGGAAATTCGACCACGCTCCAAATACGAAATTGCATTTCGCGATCGTTCTCAGGGGCTGAAAAACCCGGCGGAGATCAAACGGGAACAGTAATCGAGAAAGCGTGGTCCGCGCGGTGACGTCTGAACAAAAAGAAAGAAAAAAAGGGGAAAAAAGGAGAGAGGGAAAAAGCGAAACGAGCACGGGAGGAAAAAAGAGCCGAACGAATTCGCTGGAACGGTTCTCGAAGAAACGGAAATGAATAATTCCAGCGGTGTAGTCCGCGGCCACGCGGGCAGCGATTTGTAAAGCGCGCGCTGGGCGACAAAACAATCAAAATGTAAAGGACATTCTCGTCGGGGGTTGGCTTTGATCTGAAGCACGGTTCCGCCGCCCGCGACACGGGATGATAGCGATATACCGAGGAACTGGGTCAAGTGCAGTTCAGTTACCCTGTAGGACCAGCAGCCCCGTTGTTGCCACCGTTTTCGAAACGCACAAAGCTCCCCACTCTCGATCGTGACGCGTTTATTTATCACCGCCTCTGCGCGGAGGAAAACGCGGTGGTTTTTGTCCGCGACACCGCGTGGCAGAAATTTATTCGACGGTGTGATGCTAAGCTTGGAAAATTTCTTCTCCTGTCCGAGCTGAATATTTTCCCTTGCTGGATTATGGATTATATATGTTTTGTAACATAATTGTTAATTGGTATGTTTGGGGATTTTGAAGGTGGGGAAGATTAGGGTAGATTAGAGGGGGTGTAAGAGACGTTTATTTAGCAGTGTACTTTTATGTTTGAAAGTTTGATTTTTTGGTGGATTTTATTTTTTATATTTGGTAATATAATGGATGGCGAAGATTGTAATTTTAGATTTGACGAAGGAAGATAGAGAATTAAAATCAATTGCTGTTTCACATTATCTAGTGATATATATTTGAAACGTTTTAATTTTGCGATTATTTCCAGCCTAGCGTGGCAATATATATTTTCTCGGTTACTGCGAGAACCCCGTTTGCCGATATAAAAAAATCCGCCATTTACGAATAGAATATAAAGCAAAAACAAGCATTCGATATATCTTGCTAAAAGTGGACATTTACCAACCTTAAACATATTACAATACACTTTTGGACGTGTTCCAACGTGCATCGTTATTATCACAATGACTTCCGCCAGCCAACATGTCTCTCCCTCCACCATAAAATAAAACAAAGGAAGGAAACTCATTGAAATAGTACAAACGCTCTCCAGCAACGTAAAACTCGCCTAACCCGGTGGTACAACGAACAAATACATATTTCGCGAGCATCATCCCTCGAAACCGTATCGAATATCGTTCGCGCGATACGTTCGAGGCGAAACGCGTAGGGGAAGCAGGCCTCCGCGTAGAAAAAGGAGAGGAACGGAAGTCGCGGGCGCGCCGGAAACCAGGTCAAAAACAGTCCTGTTAGCCCGTCGAACGTAGCTCGGAAGTGCTTTGAAAACAGCAGGCCAGCCCTGCGAGAGGAGCCTGCATTTCCCTCGAATTTATCGATGACCCCGTTGCCCTAACACCCTCTGCCACCCCCTCCCCCTCATGCCCAGGCCTCTCTGAATCCCTCTTCGATTCGATGCCGGCCCACTCGATCGTTCAACCCTCTCCTCCACGCGTACACGGTATGGTATCCGATGCGCGATGAAGGATTTCAACCGGGAATTCGGTGACGATTAACGCTCGGCTCTCCGCGAAGGGGGTGAAACGTTAAAGGCACTCGTTCGGAATCGGAAACGGTTTCATTCCTCTGTTTTTACCTTCTATTTCTATTCTGTTCGCGTTGCCTTGGTTTCTGTTTGTATTTTTGAACTCGCGAACAAAGGATATTGGATTGGGGGTAGTTTCACGAAGGCGTGCAGCGCAACATTTTTTTCTAACACTTCTTGATAACGCGATGTAAAGCAATTTGTGTTTAGTGGATAAGGGTGTACGTGGCGATTGGTAATATTATGAAATGAGAGTACAGAGGTAATTCGTGGTGTTTTTATGAGACGTCTTGTAATTTTAGAAGGTGGGAAATGTATTAAAAGTTGGATAAGTATAATAGGTTTAGGTATGTTTAAGTAAATTTTAGTTTGGGTTCGAATATTTGAATCGTTGACCATTGCTATTGATACGAACGTTTTATCGCTTGTCAAATGGTACGCATAAATTTTACTATGTACTTTCGAAAATATTCTAGGAATATTGATATTGCTTCGTTTTATTCTTTTGGGTTAAAGGGTTGTTACTCAGGGTCGAGCGGAACCAGCGGTATAACCAGGAAAAGGGTGATTCTACCTGAGAAAATAAATCGAAACGAAATAATAAATTTCTATCGTTTAAATGTTCGTTTAAAAAATAATCGAGTTTGTAGATTGAACGAGCACACTCGACTGAGCGTTAAACAAATATAACACGCGCGAGACGGTCGACAGAAAAGTACGTCCCATAAAAACGTTTGAAAGTGAATTAAAAAATGCGGCGCGGCAATCTCTGACGCGAAGTTTCGTTCTCGAAAAAAGCTCGTCGCATCGACCGAGTAAAAAAGCTGAAAGCCAAATCGAAGCGAAACCTTGAAATCCCACCATTGTCCACCAGAAACTCACCCTCGAAATCTGTGCAATTCGCGCTGTCACGGTCCTGGTAGCGAAAAGAACCGACAAAAACGATATCCCTCGACAACACCTAAATCCGGAGGAACAGCCGAACTCGTCTGGCGAAGAATCGAGGCGGGCGGTCTCGGAGCGTGTCCGTTTCTCCGGTTTCCCGTCGAGGCGGATCTCGTGTTTCGTCGAAAACTCGAGCGCCTATCGGCGCGCACACGCCACGCTGTCGTCGAACAGAGGGTGCAGCAAGAGCCGCGTAGGGTGTCGGGTGAACAAGGACGACGAATGCACCGGGTATAATCGGCTTACAGGAACGCAGCCTGACGAGCCCGTGAACGGACGGGCAGACTTGATCCCCAAAAGCCTCGATACCTCGAAATCCCCGATATAACTCCCGCCCTCTCCTCTCTTCTCTCTGCCTCTCTCCCTCTCTTTCGCGTGTGCACCCACGCCTCGCGCCACCCATCCGGTCGCCCGTTCGTGGCAAAGCCGACTGCCGCGCGCGCGGGGTCTACGCCTCGCGCGGAATGGAAACACCAGCCAGAGACGGGTGATCCGTTCGTATTTCCCGCGAAATGCGCCCCGTCTGGCTTTGAGCCGTTCCGTATCTGTTTCCGCCTTCCTGTCGAACGGCGACAGAAGTACGACAGAGAAATTATAATGGCTGGCTGGTACGTGGTTTGTACCCTGGCTCCTGGGTTGATGTTGGGGGTACTTGTACTTGTGGGAGAGTTTGCGAGTGTGTATAGGATGGAGATTATTGTTCTTGAATTAGATATTGGAGAAACTTTATCATCTTTGTAAAATTTTATGCTAATTTCTGGATTTACACTTTTACTTTTGCGAATAGAAGAAGTCCTTTTAAAGTATTTCGTGCTATTGTCAGAAGGAATGATCTTTTAAGCAAGCTTCGTTATCGGGCAAGTTTTTTAAAGATGTCCAAACTGGAATTATCCCGAGAGTCCGTTCGAGTTTCGAATCGAATGGCTGATCGAAGCCAGTCCCGTGGAACGGGATAACAAGATCGTGATTGTAAAAAGTTTCTCTAGGATGAAGTTCAAACGGGAAGTTAGTTCTTCCGTGGCGGCCTGTCGTGAGGAACGAAGCAATCTAAATAATGACGAGAATTCGGTGCTCCGCGCAGACGAGAACCGAACAGAGGGTTTACTTAGCGAAAGATTCACGATCAAAGGTGTCGAAACTTGAAATTCTTATTCTTCGACGTCTTCCTTGTGTGTAGCTATTAATTTATCTCAAGCTTCCCCTGTAATCATCCTTGGAAGTAATTCCAAAAAAAATTACATCGTTCGACGTGAGAAATCGTCATTCGTTTACTCTCGACAAACTCAGAAGTCAGAATCACGAAAGAAACAGGGAAAGAGAGGGATGGAGGTCGAAGAGGAACCGTGACAAGGCACGAATTTAATATACAATTATAGTTAGGTTCACCGTGGCGCGCGATACGTTATTTACATTAATAAATTAACCATTTACCCCCGTACGGGGGCTGCAATAAACACCGGTAACGTGAGAAAGCGCCTCTGGCGAGCCACAATCTCGACTAATCTCCGCTGGCGCCGCTGCCACCCTCTCTTCCGTTTCCTACTGACTGTATGCGTCGAAATAAACGCGACGCTGGGACACATCGGCGTGAAATTCATTTAAAATTCTAGGCCAATATCGCGCGCCACTTGAACCGAAGTACGAGACCGGTGGCAGGTCTCGGTGCGAACGTTGAGAGAAATAATTAATGCGGGACCCGAGGCGAAGGGTTGACTGCAGGGATTTTCCTTTCTACCCGGCACGATGTTCGTTTCTTTATGTTCGTCCAAATTGCATTCCGTCGAATGTAATGAACGAGTGTTGCTTTCATAGGCACGTCGAGATTCTAATTTGTATGTGTGATGGAAGAAAAATTAATTCAAGTAGGCGAATCAAAGTTGAAGTAAAATTTTGGTGGTAACAAGAAAGGCTGAGACGCAAAGAATTGTAAAATCTTTTTAGCTCGCGAAAAACAATACGGAACTATAGCAAGAGTCGCAACAAAGACGTCCTACCCCTTCGTTAATGGTACTTCGTCCAACCTAATTACCCACTCTAAAATACCAATCGACGAGCAAGTATCTGAAACAAAAGTAGAGCTGAACGCGTCCGAATAATAACGCGACGTACTCCGCGCTCCAGAAGAGGGTGGTAACAATGGCGGCCCGTAGGCGAGCGTAATCACCAATCCGGCGCGCGTCGCCGCGAGCGCGAAGCTGAAGCGCGCGCGTCGAACGTCCGATAGCTGGCGCGTCGTCCTCGATCAAAGCGAAAGCGTCTTCTATTTCGCGGTGGAAAAAAAGCGGACTCGATGGCCTGCTTCTTCCTCCCCGTGTCTCGCCCCGTTTCATCCCCCTTGTTCCCGTCTCTCTTTGACTCGCGCGGACTTCGCGGTCCTCTCGATGCCTCGCGATCCTCGCGCGAGTGTCCGCTCGGTTGAAAAATTGCTCGCGTCCTCGATGACGGAGGAGAATGGGTTCTTGCTCGAGCGTCGCGGACCAAAGGGCCGCTGCCGTGAATAGGGCGACGGAGTCAGGGGTGCGCGCGATGCGCGAGGGGCTTTATTGTCGGCTAGCTGAATTAAGGGCTCGTCGAGGGGAGTCGTGCGAGGTTCGTCAGACGCGCGGTACGTGTTGCGGTTGCACTTGTTGGAGTTGTTCTTGCCGTGGGGATGGTCGAGCCTTTTTTTTGGCGTTCGCCTGGGTTTGAAAGTTGCGAAGTTAACGCTTTTGGTGCGAGGCTACGCGGGGTGGCCAGCGCGCGGGTTTCTGGGCCACAAATCCCTAAATTCCGAAACTTGTTTGAATCCCTGGCGGAGCATCAGGAAAGGAGCCTTGGAAAGGAGGACAGCGGAAGTTGGACAATTTTGAGCGCGAACGTCGATGAACAATTTTTGTAGTGTACGTTTGGGTGGGTTTATTTTTAATGTAAGGATAGCGTAGTTTTAAGTAACATTTGGATCGAATGCTGGTTACTATCGATATGAATACAACGTTGGTGAACGAGCTGCTAATTATTATCATAATAGTACGTATTTTTTATAACATTCCTTTCAGTTCTGAAACAAATAATCCAGGTTCTTCGTGTAAGTAATAAAAAACCCACTTTAACTTTCCTCTATCACGCACGACCTAATACGAAACCAGAACCAATTTTCAAGCCATCCCAATCGCGAAACAGTCCCAAGCATCCCGCTATACGTAACCACGTAACGGGTAACCCGATATCAGTCAAGCTAAGTGCATAACGAAGCACGACCGGCTTCTCACCGCGAGCAACGCAAACTCGCGAGGACAATGCTCGCCGCGTGGGTGGCACGACTCTTCATCCCCGCGCCATCGCCACCCCATTTTCTTTCCTCCTCCTCGACCCTCTGTCCGTCCCTCTCCACCCGCGCCCTCGACGAAGTTGGAGACAGTGGGCGACGGTCGCCTGCGGGCCGACACCCAGAAGAATAGCGGCACGACAGCCGGAGAGCAGCGGCAGGAAACACGGGGAGAGGGGAGATTTTTTTTTATTTAATTAGCGAGACGTACGAGCTACAAAGATCCCCTCCGCCAGTGGACGTCCGTTCCGCTTCAAAGACGTCAGACACGCTGCCTCCCGCTCTTGTCAACCCCTTCCGCCATCTGCTTTCGTCGTGCCCTCTCGCTTCCTTTCGCTGTCTCTCCGCGAGGGATTAATATCACTTCCACGATCCCCACCGATCGTCCTTGATGGCCCTTTCTCCTTGCAAAAGGATAATGCGTTTTTTTGTTTTTTTTTTTTTTTGCTAGGATGGTCGGTTCTTTTGATCCTGTATCGTTTTTGCTTTTGATTTTAGTGATCGGTCGATGACGTTTGAGTGAAGGTGTTAATAGCAAGTGTTTAGTTTTCCTCCCCTTTCTCCTCAGAACTATATCGAACGCTACAATTAATCAAATTACACGACTACAATATTCACCCTTCAAAATAAAAGAAACCACAAGGTCCGATAAAACAATTTCCAATTTCTCCAAATCACAAAATCGCAAAACAACTCGTTCAACCTCCTGCTCGGTCCACAAATACTCTCATCCACCGTCACTCGTCCAGTCCGCCACCCAACTCCATGAACACTCCAGCAGAACGTTAACTCAAAGAAACAAAACGAATCCTCGCGCTCCGCGCGTTCGCCAGCGAACCAAGGAAATCACGGTCGAAGAATCGCCGGGAATCCCGCGGCGCGATCGATGGCATCGCGGTGTTTGCTTTATCGTCGAGCAAACGCGAGATCCCGGGAATGCTTCTACGGGGCAATCAACGTCGATTCGCATTCCCGCCGTTGGAGTGGCGGCTCTCCTTACGAGCCGGGAGCCTCGAGAACGGTTCAGGAACGCGAACAGCCCCGACGCAAGTTCATTGTCAGCCGTAGTTGAAGATTCGCGGCGGCCAGAGGAAGAGGGACGAAAGGGGTGCAGGGCGATCGGGCACGCGCAAATACCAGGCCGGCTACTGGGGAACGGAAAGCGGGAAGTCCAATAAAAAACTTATTAAAGGGGCCGTTGGAAGTCCCAGTAAATATTTGACCGGTCTTTTAGACTCTCCGCGGCGTTATGAGGAAACTAACCCCCGTCGAGGGAACTCCTTTTCGGACGCAACTTTCCGCTCGAGTTCATCTTCCCGCTCTTCTGGCGGGGCTCGCGCGCGGCCTGGTGATTCGGGAGTTTGATTCTTTTAGTTTGGGTAGTTTCGCCCTCCCTTCTTTCGCGGCGAGTTGGATGGATTTCGTGGACGTTAGACGGTTTTGGGGGTGGGCTCTGCGGGTGGGGAAAAGAAGACTCGGTTTGACGACTAGGATGTTTTCCAGGGAAATGGTATCGCTTTGAGTTTCTATTGGTTTTCTTGTTCGCGAGACGTAGATGTGGCTTCAACAGTGAGGTTAGAAAATGGAGATATTCGTTTTGTGGATTATTTTGGAGAAATAATCATATTCGTTAGATTTGACGAACTTATCGTCAAAGTAAAATTCCGCTAGCTCAGAGGAAGCTTAATTCCAGAACTACCACCAAAACTTAGTACTAGAATTAAAGAAATATAACACAGACATTACCACCCTAAAACTTATCCCACAATTTACAAAATTACCATTCCTCTACAAGACTAATCCCGCAGCGAATTAAACGAGCCACAGCCGTAGACATTCGACCGGAACACAATCCATTCCTTCGCTGAACCAAACCAAACGAAAAGCCTCGTTAACCCGCAGTACCAGTATAATCGACGCGGAGCCAATCTCGTTCAATCTCGTCATCGAGCGATCGCGTTCTCGTCGCGGGAAGACGCGAAGCGGAACGCGGGACGCTTCGACGACGAGTCGTACCACCCTGTTTCCGAACCGTCGAACAATCGCCGTTCCATCATCGGTTTCGACTCTGAATTGGCCGAAAGATATCGCTATTGTTTAGGGACGCATTGTTCCGACGGGCCTCCGTATCGTTGCACTCGTAGTTTTCGAGTGGCATTGTGGAATAAACGCGTCGCATTGTCCCGCGGTTTATCGCCGCGCGGGTTCAGGCTCGTTGGCCACGGCTCGATCCGTGCACACGTGCCGCGGATCGGACGGATCGCGCGCGGACATCGCGCTGTCGCGTTGCTTTCTTTTCACCAGCGGGTGCTCTTATGGCGTCATGCGTCACGCAGCGATGCAAAGGAGGGATGATTGAAGTCTTTGAAATGGAGGCAGGAAATATTTCTTTTATTTTTAGAATCATAGTCGGTCACGACTAGGCGAATTTTAATTACTAGACATCGAACAGCGTTTTTAATTCGTTCGCGACGAAAGGGTGAAGCGTGACAGTGGATTGTGACGAGTCTAGTCAGACACGAAACACTACTAAGATGAATTTCCCACAAAATAACGTAAACATTCCACTAAAATTGAGTCACACGATTCATATACGTTGTTCCAATCAAACTTTCCTCACATCCTCCCTCGACCCTTCCCCTAAAACATTTGCTGGTAAAATCCCCTCGCGCTCCTCGGGGATCTCATCTCGACAGTCAACGGCGCTGCCAATAACCGCGCTACCTGGCCCCCTCCGATCGAAAGTAAAACAGAAGCTCGGCCGATAAAATTGCAACTTTCCCGACGAACCCGTCGCCGGGCGAAAAAACAACCCCGCGCAGGATCAGGGACGCGCTCCGAGCGCGGTGTTCAAACATTCGCGACGCGCGCGCAAAAAAAAAGGGGGAATCTCCGCGATACGGTATCGACAGCCTGTGACAGTTTAAGCTCGAGTTCGCCGCGTTCGGAGATCGATGCAGCCTCCGCGACGACCCGCCCCGTCGCCCGCCAGTCGCCAGGATTCCCTGGCCCAATCGAAAAAAAGTAACGATCCGCCCGTCCAGGGCGCCTCGTTCCTCTGTTACGCGACTGCCTTCGCCTGGAACGACGAGGCTGGGCCGAGGACGGGTGGAACAGGGGGTGGCGTACAGATAGGGCTGCGGGGAGGGCTGGCAGAGGGTGACGAGGAGCCGGAGGGCGAGGACCCAGTCAGGCGGTCTCGAGTGTCTTGTCAATATGTATAGTGTCATCGATGTCTCTCCAGTGGACGACTATCCTTCCTATGCATCGCGTAACCGAGATGCACGCACGCGCGCGCGATCGCTTGGGGGATGAAAACGACGAGGTGGAAATTATCTGACTATCTGGTTGCGAGGGCCGAAGAATTTAAACGAAAGGGCGTATCGATGGTTGGGTATTCTTGGGGAACATTGATTTCGTAGAATATCGATCTGTAGATCGAGTGATTCGGGATTGAGATGCATCTTTGGTTTCAAGATGAAAAAGAAATGCAACTTTGAATTCACTTTGGTAAAATTTTATTGAGTTTGGATTAAATATAAATTGTAAGTGTGGCGTAACAAACGCACAGATTTGTGTACGCAAGGTGGAGGGGGTTTCGCGGTCGCGAGTACGATGAGGGATGAGAACGGCGGGTGGAAATTATCTGCCTATCTGGTGGCAAGGATGCCTATTGTGGCTGCGGGATACTTGGGACGGGGCCAACGACACGACGTGCATTTTTCTGTGGCTACCTCCGCAGCCGCTGTTATGAGACCTGAGATCTCTCAGGCTTCAGGTTTACTAGTACGTTCAGAACACCGCCTCGGTATTATAACTATAATAACAATTTTGTTCGATACAATCTTAACCCGTTTATTCGTAAAATATGGTCCTGTTTTCAAAGTATCCAATTGTAATCGATGAAGGAAACGATCAGTGCTCAATGTCTCCTTCGTCAATGTCAAAGATGTCCTCTTCAACGTCCTCCCTTAAAAGAATAAAAAAAAAAATGCCAACTTTCAATACACATTTTAATTCTCCAAGAAACCATATCTCAACCAACCTCCGACATTCGTCACATGTTTCTAAAAAAATTCCACGCTCCACCCCTCGGAAGCAACATCGCTCCAGCATCGATCTCGCGCACGTGTCCGCAAAGGGGGTGGTTCCCCTATTTTTCAACGCAAGGAGACTTGGAATAGCGAGTCACGTATAGGTAATCATAGAGACTTATGGCTCCGTATTAATTCGGCGAATTATCGAGGTCACCGGGCGAACTGTATCGAGCCGCACCCCGGCGCCCCTCCGCTCGAGCGATGTCGAATTTATGAAAGCAATTTTCGCGGGCGCTGGATATTAATACGAAAAACCGGTGCGCAGCCAGGCGGCCGTAAACAACCGCCACAAATTTCAACGCGCGGTTATTTAAACGTGGGCCGATTAAAATGTTGCTGTTATCGGTAATTATAACGATCAGCACGTGCAACTAATTAACGTGCCATTAGCTGCCGCCACCCGTTTCGCATTTTACGGTCCGCGCGCGTATCTGTCCCGACGATCGGACTTATTGTTGGTAGATATGGCCTCTGCCGCGCGCTCGCACGGTTCCGCGCGGTTTCGCTCGGCCTCTGTTCATCAGCCACGCGGAAATGAGTTTAGAAACGTACTTAGGAGGGGCGAAATTCGCGCTGGAAATGGTATTGATAATTACGGGCTGATGGGGTTTCGAGGGAAGCCAATTTTTGCGCGTGTTAATTATTGCAGATATGATTAATCGATGTTCGTCGGTGATATTATAACATTTTTATTTGAAAAATTGAATGGACTCTCTCTGTCGCTTCAGTTTCTGGGTTTTGTAAGATATAAACGTGGTTGGTATCTCTGGGGCGTGTTTGAAGTTGAATGTAAGTTTCTATAAATTATTAATGTCTTGCAAATGATGATACGTCATTTATTGATAAAAATATAAATTTCCAGAAATATATGAATTATCTACACTAATTAGTAATACTCTATCTTTTGAACCACACAATGGTAACACCAAATAAAGTCAAAGAACAAAAGTTCCAAGAAAAGAAAAGAAAAGGGAAGTCGACAGTTCCATGGGACGTTAATAAATAATTATGTCCATAAATATGCGAATGTGCACGGGGAGGACTCAACTAGGATTTGCCAGAACGAGAATATTTTCCATACGAATCGCGGAGAGGCCATGCATATTCAGCGTGTTCATTATAATCCAATATATTCGCGAATGTATTTCGCGACGTGAACCAGAAAGAAGAAAAAAGGGGGAAGAAAAAGGCGGGGGAAAAAAAGAGACGCGGAGCGCAGAGGTTCGAAGATCGCGCATGGCGAGGCGTCCACCCCTTCGAATACCGTTGGCTCTCCCCCAGTTGACTTTCGATTAATTAAGTGCTCGACCCCTTTCGCGGACCGCGAATCGCTTCGGGGCACACTTTCGTTCAACCCCTTCCTTCAGAAAAGTGTTTTGTTTGTGGCAGCCGGAAGCCGCGTCACGTAAATTGAGGACACTTTGACGTCCTCATCCCGTCTTTTCCACCCCCTTTTGTTTCATTTGCGGTACTGTTAACAGTACATTTTGTTGGACTCAACCATTTCTTTTGTTCAGCTTTTACAATAGATACTTCTAATCTTTTGGTTGCCTCTTTGCCAACCAGGTGTTCAATATTAGAAACACCACTAGATATTCAAATATAATTTAAAAATATTTTTATTTCATGAATTATTTTTAGATCTTTCATTTATCAAATGGAATATTAGTGTAAAATGTCATAAGACGTGTAAATATCGCGAAATACGCGAATACACAGTCAACCCTTCCGTTCTACGCGGCTAATTGCTGTACGAGGGTGGTTCAAGCTTATAAAGTCCTATAAAAATATTTTACGACGGGGCTGCAGCAGTTTTTGTGACAAGCGTCGCGTTATATCATCAAAGTCATGTTTTCAAGCATACACAGTGTCACGAGAGGATCGAATACGTTTCGTATAATAAATCAACATCTGGCCAGTTCCAACCCTTCCATCGCAGAAATATATTTTCGAGCGTCGCCGTGTATAATTAATCTTCCGAAGCCAGCAGCTAAATCCATCGAGTCCATCCATTAATACGAGCCTTCGTTAACACTATTCCTTCGTTTTTTCCCCCCTCTCCTCCTTTAAATGCGAAGCCCTCTATATTCGCTCGTTAAGGCGGATCGCAGCATCGGTCCGGCCTCCTCGTTATCAACTTACTCGAATCGCGAAACTCAGCCACGGCGGACTCGAAAACCAATAATTAGAGACACGACGGTAATTAAGAATTATTGCCTATCGATCACTCGCCCAGGACTTCCGGAGGCCGTTGTCGCGCTCGATGAAGGAGCTCGAGCGCGATCTTCCTTTCCACCCCCTTTACACCAGCTCGTGGCTCTGTTGCTTCGTCCGCGAAATCCAAATAACGCTGCGCCGCTTCTAATTGGACGCTCTTTCGCAACGCGTATTACCGCGAATAATTAGATGTTTTGCTGAAGGACGAGTGTTTAAACGCGTCCAGTGTTGATTTGCAAAATAAGCGGAGGAATTTTCATTTCCCGTGCTCCTCTGTTCGCGTGCTGGTTACACGGTGGGAAATTAAGGTAACGTTTGATAAAAATCTACCGAACCGCACGAAGCAAATATTCTGGTTCCTTGACGTGTTCGTTTAACGTAGAATATTCAGAAAAGTTGAAAATAGAAAAAGAACTAAGATAACAAATAACAAAGTGATCTTAGAATTAAAAATTAAAAAGCCCGTGATTTTACATGCGATTTAATAAATGGAAATTTTAGGGGTTGATTCCAGTTTATCCAATCGATTCTTCACCGCGAGAAATTGATTTCGTGGGCAAAGTTTAATCGAAAGCTCGATTTTCTATTTTCTATGGTAAACGGACGAACCACTTGTTCCATCGTGCACGAGCACGCGAACGTAAGGGTGGAGGGACGAAAGAAAATTGTGAGAAATTGCGCAACGCAGCCCAGGTTTCAAAGCGATGCTAAAGGCCTGCGAGCGTAAACGGAACTCCCGCAGGTAGGAAGGATGAAACGGACAGTTCCGATATTTTCTTTTAAATCCTCCTAGGGGACCGTTTCGAGGGTCACTCGTCGCAGGGACGGGGTTGACCCGCGCGCTGCTGAACGGAGTTCTGACGTGGCCACTTTGCTCGCGTGAAACCCCGCCCGTACCGAGTTTTACCCGTCACATTGTCAGAATCCCCGTGTATCGGTGGATTTAAGGGATCCATGGACGGGTAACTGTTTCGTCCTGTCGAGCAGAAGAATTCCAGCTGAAAATTCCATTTGGCAAATACCATATCCTGCTTGGAGAACCTCTATGAAAAGTGTCAAAGTGAAGATTTATAATTGGATGCTAGGGTGGAATTATGTCATCGTGTCGTGTGCGTAGATTGTTTCGAATTTGGATTAAAAATCTAAAGATACCACGTATCTTAGTTTTAATATTGAACAAATTTGGTGATAGGTAAGAATTTCTTTGTTTTGATTAGCTGTGAGATTAATTAAATATCGTGTGGGGTAGGAAATTTGTAAATTTTGCACAAAACAGTGTGAAGAAAGGCATATAAATTTCTGTTTAGAAAAATAGATTTATTAAATTCTAAGGAGATTAGTTTCACGGTGAATAGAAAAATGACTCGCTGCGCGCCATTTAATTTCTCCAACGGTTTAAGATAAATTCATACCACCCCGTAAAAAGCCCTCTTTCATTTCTCGGACACCTCCGCTGCAGAAAAAAACCTTAATTCTTTACACTCGTCTTGAACGGGCTCGCAACAGCGAATGCCTGCTCTAATTGAAGGTGGCCTTCAAGTCCATCACCAGGAGGACGACAATGCCGCTCGCTCACCCCTTATCGCGTTTCCTCGCGCAGCACAAACGGCACAAAAATTTCAATACCCCCGTCCGGGTCGCGCGGCAGTATTTCCTTCCTTGCTACCTTGAGTCCGCGAGATCGACGCTCGCCCCTAAAAAAACGCTGCGCGGAATCCGCCGCTGTCTTGAGCACCACTGAAGGTCGGACGTTTCACGACGCATTCACGACAGAAATAAATACGCGGTGAAAAGGGCTCGGGTTCTTTTCACGGAAGAATATAATTGCCAGAAAAATAAACGATCGCAAAGTCTGTTTGCTCGCGCCTCCCCCACCCTCTCGCGCGGCGTTTCAACCACCCCAAACGGGGGAATCTCTTCGCGTTGCTTTTCCTCTGTGCAACTGCTGCAGCCGCCTTTCCCCTCCCCCATCAGCCCCCTCTTTCTCTTTCTCCGTGTGCGCGTCCCTCTAACTTCACCCCTTTTTTTCCACCTCTTCGTCTCTCCGGGCAACCCCACCAACAGCCTGTCGGTTACCTTTCGTCCTACTCAAACCACCTCCACATCTCTCTCTCTCTCTCTTTCTCTCTCTACAACTCGACGTCCCTCTATTGCGACTTGGTGGAAAAGCTCACTCGACTCGCGGGTCAACGAATTCGCAATTACGATCTTTCACGTCGACGTGACTGCCTACTCTCTCGTCGACTTTGGAATCCCGGACGATATTCCTCTGCCCGGTGCTGGCTACCACCCCCTCTTTCTTCCTTCTCTTTTCTTCTTTCCTCTTGTCTTCACCAGCACTGTCCTCTTTTTCTCTTTCCCTCTTTCCTTCTCTCTTTCCGACTTCTTCACTTCTGTCTTCTCCTGTCCCTATTCCTCCCTCTCTCCCTCTAACACACGTGGACTCCACGCTTTTCTCCCTCGATTTTCTCGCGCTCACCCTCCCCTTCACGACAACGCCAGTCTTCTTCTGTTGGTTTTTCCCGTCTTTCCTTCGGCTGTTGACTTTCCCCGAGTGCCTCCGTCTGGCCCTTCGCGTTCCCGCGTCGTCGTCCGTTGATTCGTCCATCCCTTCGTTTCGCTCGCGCGATTTCATCCCCCCAGCAAATTCTATCGCGTTCTCCACCAGCTCCTTTTTCCACGAAGCCTTCGGAGCCGACTTTTTAACGATTCTAATCCTCGTTCTGTTTTTGCCACGCAGCTTCTCTCGCGGCGAGGGAATAAATTGTAAGTTTACGTTCCCACGTGCGATGGATACCGACCCTTCCCACGCTTCTGTTTCTTCCTCGCTGTTTTTCCGGTTCGCTTTCTAACATTTGCACTGGATTCTTTACCAGCACTGTTTGTCTGACGTTAATAGTCTCGTTAAATATTCATTTCCGTTATCTTCCGATTGTTTTCCAACGATTTCACGAATATTATTATTTTATTTACAGACTGTCTTGAAAATCTACCCTTTCTTCTGTAAACTGTTTGGAAAATACACAGAATCTTTTCGATTATATATAGTTAACCACTTTTAGCTACGCATTAATAGAGTGCGATGTTTGCGACATCGAATGTCGCATATTTTTCACGCATTTGTCGCGATTAAACGACGCCACTTTATCGTAGCTCGAGGGTGTTCATAATTTAAATTCTCCCGCTGTCAAACACCTTCCGCCGCTTCCGTTTTCTCGTTCGTTGATCTTTTCCGGCGTTTCTCCCCGTTTCTTTCGTCTGTCTCGCGGGGGTTCTCCGGTTTCTTTTGAGCTTCGCCCCGGAGGCTCCTCGAGAACAGTGTCGTCGAGACAGTAATGAGATTTTCGAGATCCAGAGGCGGTCCCATAATCGCCTTAGGCTTCGCTGCGACACTTCGCCCGCGTGCCATCGTCCGCGATACTTTTTGCGTCGTCGTCTTCTGTTTTTCTTCTCGCCAAGAGTCAATTGGTGTGAGTCACCCTTTGCGGATGAACTGATCGATTTTCGTGATGGATCCGTGATGGCGAATCGCATGTCACGATGTCGTTGACATCACCATCGCATCACCTCGAAAATATTTATTGTCAATTATTATAAATAGAATTTGGGATTGTTATCCTACTTTTATTAATTCTGTTATAATAATTTATTAATATATTAACTGGAGAAACTCTTTATTGTAACACTGAAAAGGGGAAGAGTAAAAAAAGAAAGTGAAAACGACGTTGACTCGCTATATCTGAAATTTTATAGAAAATTTAAGACAATTGGATATTCTCCAATGCAGGAGAAAAGCATCCAACTATTTCGAAACGTTTGAAAGTTTTATTTCGTATAAACCAGTCTCCTACGATATTTAGTCGCCATTACAGTTAACGGAACACTTGTCAAATTGCTTTTGAATTATCCACCGTCTGCGCGTGATGTCGCCCAGCATTAAGTGGACTAGATTGAGCATGCAATATTTAGATACTCGCTACGAAACTGGGATGTGGTTCATTGATTTAATATTTTATCTTACCTAGTTTCCGTTGGGCAACAACGAAAATAACATTTTGATTAATTGCACTGATCTGCATATGTAATTATGGAACATTTGCAGAAGAGTTATTTTACTTTAACAGAACATTTTCCTGTAGTGTAAATTTATAATAACTAAAAATGAAATAATAGCCATGGGTTATAAAAAGAATCCACTATTTTCAATAAAATTCCAAAACTTAATGTTATTAATATTGCACTGAAAAGAATTAAATATACTAGCAACAAATAAACTGGAAACAATATCAACAACGAAATGATACGTGTTCTTGTCGCAAATTAATGGTACACAAGCCTTGGCTGACCGCTAACCATCTTGCGCCACTTGTCTGACCATGCTCCGGCGCGTACTACTTGTGGAACGCTGCATTGAACTACTTGTCGGATTATATACGATCCTGCGCTACTTGCTGCGATTATATATGATCTAATACTACTTGTCCGATTACATACGGTCACGGGCTACTTGTCCAACAGAATGGATTCGCATTTTGCTCGCATGGTCACACACGAACACAAATTCTCTGTATTACCTCCTATTATTTCAGGATATTTTCGTTTGATTGAACTGTGAGTTTTATTATTCGCTGCAGTCGACTGCAATTATAATACTTTTAAATGCTAAACGCAACGAGCATAAAAGTAAAATATTTTCTACATCTTTGAGCGAAAATAACGAACAAGCAGATTTCAAAAATAAATAGAAAAAGGTACTTGCGCCAACTCATGGTCTTACGTTCTCACACGTCATATCACAAATGGTACCATTCATATATCACGATCAATAGAAACACCCATAGCTCAAAAATACTACCAAACTCGATTACTGCCATCGAATATCGACCGCAGGATCGTCAATCTTACCACTTCCACCCCTTCGCGCCACAAACAGAAAACAACGCTCCCTCCAAAACAGGCCCGGAAAATATCGCCAGACCCGACGGCTCTCATCGAATATTAATCAGAAATCGATCGCACAGTTCCAGGGGCCAGAGCGCGCGGCATTCATGAGTTTTCACGTTTCACCAGCGCCGATTTTTTCTGAAATAACCGGGGGTTCGGTTATTCGGGCTCCGTTGCGGCCCGTTCTCTCCCGTGGCTCATAAAAAATGCAGTCCCGCGATCGCGCTTGCATTCCTCATCAAAGCTGGCGCCGCTCGAGGGGGAGGGGGGCGATGGGAGGGGGAAAAAAGGGCGAGGAGGAGGCGGGAATGGCTCGCGCGGGAAGCAGAGAAAGGAGAGCGAGATATTCCGGCGTCGATGTTTCCCCGTTTCCGCTACCCCGTGGCTTTCGTTTATATTTAAGTCACGTTGCCACGTACGCACACGTGCGACGCCCACGCGTACGTGTCCAATAATACCGCCTCGGGGTAATAGACGGAAACGCAGCCACTTACAACGATCGATCTTCCGCTCGCGTTCCTCCTTGGATAGTTTCGAGGACCCTCTCGTCTCATTTTCCGCGACGCTCCATTATTTTCATCCGTTTTTATCCCTTCCCTCGCCCCCTTTCGCCCCCGTGTTTTCTGCTCCCTCCTTCTTTTTTGTTAATTTTGACCGACGAGCACGCTCGGTGTTGTTCCGCGGAAATTAATTAACCCCGGTACACAAAGGCGGCTCAATTTTTACGGCTGGCGAGCTTTCATGGCTGCCGCGATGATTTATAATAATCACGTTTTGCTAGTAAAGCTCCAGTCGGAAAGGCGAGCACGAAATTGGCGATACGTGTGGCGGAGGAATGTACGGAAGAGTTAACTTGGGAGGCGTTTATGTTTGAAGAATATAGAATGACGTTGTTGTTTTCTGGGCATTCCTTAGCCTGAGTTCTCGTTTCTGTGAAAAACTTTTTGG
The DNA here is from genome assembly GCA_963969225.1 of Xylocopa violacea. Classification (NCBI taxonomy): domain Eukaryota; kingdom Metazoa; phylum Arthropoda; class Insecta; order Hymenoptera; family Apidae; genus Xylocopa; species Xylocopa violacea. Next base: position 24,126,326 of record CAXAJV010000008.1, read on the forward strand.
TCTTGAATCAGAGGGGGAAAGTTGTTTGTTATTTTTATTATGTTAATTTGATATTCTGATCAATACAGTCAAACATTATTTCTCTCCAAATTAGGATTTTTTAGTTTAACGGAATTGAATTTCTCTTTTTTCTTAAATTAAAATAGGTTAAGACACGGTTGTTCCAAAAGTAAATAAAGTGAAAGGAAACTAATTTAATATAGACTCAGAAAAAGGCAGAGAAACGAACGCATTCCCATTATAAAACTCAATTGCGTCTGCAGAGTGGCAACAAACGGATGAAACTGCGCAGAAAGAACGGTACGACCGGAATCTCACCCCCATTTACCTTCAACGAGGTTACAGCGCGAGTATATCGGTCATTTACAAAAATATCGCGAACTAGACCGATAAAGACGAGCGAGGACAGGCGTAAAGAGGGAATGAGAGAGGGGCAGAACGAAACGAGAGGCTGTTGAAAAGATCGCGCCGTCGTTTCGACGTTCTATCGACGTCGTAACTCAAGGGTTGTCGAAGGATCCTAAATGTATGACGTAGTTACACGTCGATCGTTTTTTCCACCCTTGGATCGGATGACGCGGCTACGCTCGCGCGAGATATGCGAGCACCCGTACGTTATCGCCGCGTCAGAAACACGAGCCAATATCTGGCCGCCCCGATATTTCTCCCAGAGATGCGCTCGCGACTCTCCGTGAAAGTACTGGTCACCTTTTACGCCAGTATCGCTGTGAATTCGGTACACCTCGAATCATTTTATCCGAATCTAATGGAGGGTGATTCGATACTCTTTCGCATTTTTTAATAAAAATTTTGTGGAGGCGATATAACTTCACAGTTTTGAGTTTTGAGTAATTGGCCCCATTAAGGGCCAAGAAAAACACGTGCAGACTTTACGTCGTCATTTTCTTTTAAGCGAGGGGACGAGTAATAAAGTAATGTGGCGTAACAGGTTGAATTTATTGGAATATCTTTGGTTTTGAGTGTAGCAATTATATTTCAATCCCTGCGTCATTTAAATGACAGAAGTTCGTTGGTTTGCATAACGTTGGCTTCTTGTTAATGCATGGTACATTTCAGAGCATGAATAAGTTCGTCATTCGCGGTCTGATCATGTACAGTGTGCTGCTACTTACCTAGCGAAGCCGTGCGAGGACTCGTGATTTCTGCTTCATCGTCTACGGATGAATGTCACGTGTCTGATGTCATACAAACCAGCAACACTTCTGTATTATATAACTTTTAACCCAGAACTTCATTTTTCATATTTTTATAGGAAATATTAACGCGATACTTTGTTAACATACTGTGAATAAGAGTACATACGACGTCTGACTTTATACTTTCTCGTACTACTTGCTTAATCAGACACAGTAATACTATTAGGTAATAGAAGTTTAGCTTAAGCATAAAAATACAAAAATTGTGTAAATCCAAAAAAGATGAATTACCAAACGAAAGTTGCAGTTAGGTAAAATTTCCAAAAATTGTTAATAATTTTTTAAAAACGCTGCATCAATCGAAATGCTGGTATGCCATCGAAGACCACTCTTTTCAATTATCTCTAAATCATTCGGATGCAAATAGTCGAATACATCGACTGCGATGGAATATATTACACAATTATTAATATTTGCATCATTCATACCTTCTCGATTTACATACGAGATTTTTAAAAAACATGTACTTTGCACGTATTTAGCACAGAACCATATAGATCTGTGATGTAACCTTTCACATTTTCTGTTCATCCGGCTTTTCAACGGGGGATGTTGAACTATGGCGTCCGACCACATACGGTCTTGTACTACTTGTCCAGCTAATCGGATGAAATCTGAAAATACAAGCCGCAACGAACACGCTAATTGGAACGAACGAGGCGTTCCGCTATTTTTCCTCTTCCCCCTTTTTTCGCCATTCAAATTCGCCGCGTAACCGTCCCGAATTGGCCCGGTGAAAACAGAAAATTGAACGGACCCTTCGCGCGGCCATTTTCCACACCTGTCGGCCAATTACCCCCGGTGTTTCCGATCGCTTGCGGTGCGAACGATTATTGCCGCGTAGTAATTACAGAATCCAATAACAAACGTCCTTGAAATGCGCCACCCTCCTCGCGCCCTTGTGATTTAATAGCGACGTAACGGCCGCAATTACGAGCTATTGCCGCTCGCGGAAACTTATAGTCGCGTCCTGATCTAAAGTAGGCTCGAAAGTATTCATTCGAACGATAATGATAATAATAGTCATAAAGTGATTTGTCACCAAACCAATAAAATAATATCAAATTCTGATAGCACAGCGTATATAGCAAGTAAAATAATGGTGGTCAAGGTTTTCATAATTTGTTCTCGTAGAGAATTCAACACTGTTCAACCCTTTGCATTCGATTTCTTCTTGGGCGTTGGCAATAGAAAATTTCAGTTTTAGTAGAAAACTGGAGGGAAGCATGCATTTCTCAAAAAGCTGCGATGAAATAATCAATGTTTAATCACCAATCAATGTTTGCATCGAGTGCAAAGCGTGGAACGAAATGTTCTATATCTTTCTGTGAAAATTAAAAAATATCCATCGACAGTCGTTGAGCTTTATTTCGCAATAAAATATCTTTAACGCGCTTCCAGAAGCATTCCATAGATATCGTGCACCGAAAAGGACATAACTTTACCATTTTTTACGTATTTTTTTCATTCGCAAACGTTGTTTTACACTCGACAACGGGTCTAAGCGAGATTCAAGTAGAGGGTGTGCGGGAAAAAAAAATACGTTCGATAAATATCGACGCGTTACAGAGTTACGAATGAAAAGGGAATAGTAGAGTAGAAAAATCGGTGGGACAACGTGATGGGAAAAGAGCGCGCGTAGGGGGTGGCGAGCGGGGAAAAGGGTGGTCGGGAAGGGCCGTGGGGAGGGCATTGTAGATTGGATGGTGACAAGATGCGGTAAAATTGCAACTGTCGGATCTCACGTCCCACAGCCTCACGTGCCACGTACAGGCACACCATTCTGGCAGATTTTGCGAGCTTACGAATGAGCTTTCCCCATCGATCGATCGACGGATTGCCAAAGCGGAAACGGCGGGGGCCCTTTGACACGCGACTTCCACGATTGATGGAACGATGCCGTTTAATGTTATGTCGTTTTATCCGAGTTTTATTGGCTTTTCGAGTACCGCAATCGCGGAGGACCGTGTGCTGGAAGCGGAAATGGATGTTCGATGTTTATTCGGAAAAATATCGGCGAAGAACTTTAATTAAAAAGTGTCGAGCAAAATAATATTGGTTTTGCTGGGACTTTTCGTGCGCTACGCGCGAAGCTGGAATTCGTTTGTTTTTGTAAGCTTTCTACACTGCGATATTCAATTATACTTTTTTTGTACCAAGTCGAAGACTTTGGTTTTTGTAATATTAATTTCGTTGATTCTTTCGTTCAGTTTTGTGAAGAAAAAACGCGTTCGTTATTGGATTCCTTATTTGTTTCCTAGTAAGTGGAACAAGCAAATCTTTCATCAGACAAAGATCTCGTCTGCGGAACAGTTGAGTAATAACTAACATTGCCAACTTCCACAGCTAATGTTACTCCTTCTTCTCGAAAAAAAAGAAACAACTAACTATAATAACCAATGCAATTGAAATGAGTGTTGAGTTAGTAGAACACGAGTTACCGTATAACCAACAAAAAATGAAAATGAATACTATAGCAACGTGCGTATAATTTTGCCCTACCAATCGAAGGGTTCCATGTTCGATTCCCATCCAGGATACCATCGTTTTCTCCCAGTTCCTACTGATGTAGGGTCTGTAATTAGTCATCCAACTTTTCACAACCAACAAAATACCGCTTCTTCATCCAAAGGAGGAAAAAGATGATTTCGTCGAATGAAAAGGGGGATGATTCGACCATCATTCGTTATCCAGAAATCGAAGACTCGACAAGGCACGTCGGTGTGCATAAATCATGCCAGAATGAAGGCAGGCGGGAAAACTCGAGCGGTGAGCCGATTATTCGACGTGGTCGCCGAAATTGGTCTGCGCGATGGCCACCACTGGGGAACGGATTATTGATCAGATTATTTGGAAGACGTGGCCCAGCTGTTCGGTTCGCAGACCGAATCGGATACACGAATTATTCACGTATCGAATGGATTCAAGCCACCTACTAACTCCATAATGGGGAAAACCGTAAAACTTCACGACTGTATCGTGAGCAATTTGTAAAATCCATAAACGATATTACGATGCTCAAGTGGTTGAATGATTCAACACGTATCGACCATTTCTCTTACCATTTTATTGGGTCAATTGTTTGGTGAACGTTGAAACGTGTAGCTCTTTTTATAGACTTCGGATTAATAGGATAATTTTCAATAATTACAATGATCTGAATTCTTGAACTAATTTTTACAAAATTCAATCTGTACGATTGAATTAACAGAGAATTGCTAATTTATTTCGACATAATTTTGTATTTCAGTACTTACATTGACACTTCGACCTTTTCCAAAATTAGAAGACTATGTCAGTCAGTTGAAAATAAATTTCGCCCACTGCAACAAAATTATAAATATCGCTCCCAATTCTAGAATCTCTAAGTCCTGAAATTGAATTCCCTCGACGTCATACAACACGTGCACGAAATGTCAATAACTATCTTCCGAAGTCTAATTAATTTCCCCGGAAACGTGGTCCCCGAATGTTTAAGAGAATCGAGGTCGTCTTCCGGCTGGTAGACATTTAAAACGAAGGGTCCGCCCGATAAATCACTCGGAACGTATTCAATGTAATGAATAAATTGATCGAGTTATTGTTCTGGCGGTCACATAAATTACCGTGGACGTCGTTGCGTCGCGCTTTGTTAAACCACGTAAAATTTCGAGCACCAAGCGTGCATGCACTACCATTACAACCATCCAGCGAGCGTCAGCAACGCGCGCGTCGCCTTCGCTCGGTTTCATGAATGCATAAAACGATGGCGGCTGAATAAGAATGGGGGAAACCACTGGCCGGTTACAAATCACCATCCAACGTGTACGTTGTATTTTTTTCATCGCTGGTGAAGACGCGTAAATTATGCAACTATTTACATATTTCCAAGGGACAGCTCTTTGACAGAGCTTCGCGAAGCTTTTTACCTCCGTTTCGAGCCTCCCATAGCGCGGAGAGGACGTTTGTACGAGGGTGTTCTTCAAATACGATTTTTTTCACTGCGCTGACTGGGATTGATAAAGGTCCTCGAAACGTTCCGCTATCAGACACGGGGTAACTTTTATTAATTCGATGTGCGCGTCGAAATTGTTCGTCCTTTTATTCCCCCGACGCGTCGTAAAAAACGTTTCAAACTATCGACGCGTTGCCAAAAAATTGTTGGGATATTCTGATCGTAGCCCCAAGTTCTCGATAACCGGGGTATAGTTCGCTGGTATTTTTCGACGCGTAAATTTTTACATCTGTATGGATATTTGTTGGTTCTAATATCGCGTTTTTGCCCGATGCTTCTCGACGGCGAAAAAAAAAAAAAAATAAAACGGTATTTATGCGGTAGTAACTCTTGGCGTCGTAAATTTCTGACTGTCACGGGTTTGACAGATATTTCCGAAATATTATGCTCCCGTTTTACGCTCTTGACGAGGAGGAACAGTGCCTCGTGTAATGGTGTTTCCTTGATGCGCCGTAAATTCTGCGCTGTCGTGAAATTCCGAAATTTCCTTGCGAAAATGGGAGCTCAGAAAAATGTCGTAAATAAAATACGCCACGCAAAATACTTCGCTGACACGCGAATTCCTGCGTCGCATAAATAGGGGTCGCAAGTGGATGACTGAAACATTAGGAAAAACGTCTGACATATTATCGATTTGTATCGCGTGTCATATAGTATTCAAGTTGCATCACTTGTCCGATCATAGACAGAGTCGTACCACTTCGTTTCAGCAGTAGAAAAGTATTACAGGTTTAAAACGTTTAATTAATTTGTTGGCGAGGCAAAGTTTGCTTGATGTCTCGTATAAACTTGCTGTGCTTCGTCTGGTCTTTGCTTTACAACAACTGACACAGCCCTACACGCGGCTGGACAAGTGATGAAGCTCGAACACTGGCCGACAAGTGATACAAGCCAGTGTAATGTCAGACAAGTAGCTTGCTCTCGTACATGATCAACCTCGCATACGTCGAGCCTAATGGAACAACCAGACGGGACAAAAGTTTCATTTCAGCATTCCTCTAACGTAACAATTTTTATATTTTCGTGAAATAACAGAGAGATCGTTAAATAAACTACAAACAAAAATAATGAAAGTAACTTTTACGTTAAAAATGTTTCAGTTCTCTCTCAAACAAGGCACAGTCGAATCTGAAAAATTAAAATACTCAATTTTCGAACAAACACTTTGAACTCTGAAATTTCTTCCAAATCAAAGACCAGAATATACTTCTAAAATAAAAATCTCAAACTTTCAACTCCGCGAAAACAGAAACCAGAGCCGATAAAGCATCAATAAAATCTGCTCGAAATCCAACTGCAACAAGATCCACCCCCAAAATGGAACTCGTTAAAAATCCGCGCCCCTCTGCCGCGTCGACCCGAAAATGGCGCAGTAATTTATTTACGAGCCCGCGACAATTCTGCGAGCAGCCACGCGCGCAAAGTAGCCCGCAGCCGGAGGCGGTAGTTGACAAAACAATTTCGAGCGCGTTCAGTTTTACCGGCTAATCCGCGGGGCGTGATTTACCGCCTCTACCGGAAGTACGTGTGCGACCACACGAACACGAAGATTGATCATTATTATAATCTAGGAGGTGCGGCCGGCGCACGGAACATCTGCTACTGCGAACTCCTCTCATCTATCTCCATCACGCAGCCGCAGTTTCGCACATGCATAATCTCGCGGGCCGGCTGTCCGACATGGAAGATCCATTTCTGATCTTATTTAACCCGAGGGGATCCCAGCGATCCGATCCGTTGCCCGATTGTGTTTGCGCCTTCGCGCTCGCCAGGACACGATTAGTATTCCGGGCCGTGTTTCTCGGCTCTTTTCGCGCGTTTGCCTTTTGACGATGGTCGCTGACCATCCAGTCCCCGGGTAATGGAGTTTAATCGACGTCCCGCGGAATTAACTGTACGCGCAGAAACAATTTGCGGCTGGAATTTTGCAGAACAGAGGTGTACGAAGATTGCGATTATGATTTAAGGTTACGTTGCGGCGTTTAAGTTTAATTTAAGTTTGAATTTAATCGATATCTATGGAAATTAATTGGTAAAAATTGACGAAATGGAATTTCCTCGTTGGGATAGTTTGTCGTTTAATAACCACTTTGAGGAGGGTTAACCCCTTGCCGCAGTTTGGCGAGTCTAACTCGTGATAAGCATTTCGGGTCAAATGCGAATATCACGAGTCAGGCTCGTAGACGTAATTTCATGTCAAACACGAATATCGCGAGTTTGACTCGTGATCGAAATTTCGAGCCAAACGTGAATGTCGCGAGTCGTACTCGTGGTCTTAATCTCGAGCCAGAATAATATAATAAATAATATATACGTAATTAATCTGAAATTATCTATTCACTTTCTTACTGTAAATATTAGAATATATAGAGATGCTGTTCGAGTATCATAATGGTACCTTTTTAATTTATAACCGAGAAAGGACTACTCGATTAATAAACAACCATCGCGACTGAACGGGGAGCCCACGAAAATGCAATCCAACCGAACAATAAAAGGACCCATCTGAAACGAACGAACGAACACCAAGGAATCAACCGAGGTATTCAATGAAAATCGTAAGTTCATTAAATACCAGCCCGCGAGAGATCCGCGTTTAATTAATAACACGAGGCGAGTGGCTGGTCGTCGCGATCGATTTCGTCTCGATACCGATCGCAGCCGCTCCGACCGATTGATACACCCTATATCCGTTTTATTAATTCAATTCAATCTCCCCGATATTCATCGATGCGCGATTTCATCCGAAGAATGGAGGCATTCGAGTAAATAAAAAAGCGTAAAAGCGCCCAGAATGAGAGGAGGACGGATGGCGGCGGGGGTGGGGGCTGAAGGTTTCATTAAATTTATGATAAAAGTCGAAGAGAAACCCCTCCGTTGAAAAGAGCACCCATCCACCGCGCCTCCACTTCCGGTCGGACCTATTATCGCACGACAAATCAATTGTCACTTCTGAACGCGACGGAGATCGATCTCGCAGCGAAACGGAGCAGCGAGGATCGAAACGGAGGTGGATAAGAAGGATTCCTTCTGTTCGTCCCATTGATTCTCGGATTTCGCGAGTTTATTGAGAAACGCGAGGCCGTGTACCATTGTGCGTGATGATCGACTCCGCTTCGATGTTTCTATTACAACTCCTTCGATATTAAATCTTTTACAAAAGTGAGGGTGCGAAGGGGTGCCTCCAAAGAGATGTTCCACTCTAAATTAAGAATTTTATTAATATATTATCATTTTATTAGTAAAGCGTTTCTGAAATTGCAATATATAGATGTTAACAGCTTTGGAACTTAAACCAGAAGTATCTAAAACGGAGACTGCATCGCCATCTTCATTTTCTATACTGAAACAAAATACTTTCGTAAATCATTTAAAATCCCTGAAAATCTCACAAAGCTTTCAGTAACTAAAAAAAATACAATTTTTCAATTTGAAATTCCTTAAATTCCCTCCTACTTACGTTTCACCCAATCTCCAACCCCCTCGTTAACGTAATACGAACCACTTCCGGTTGATCGTAACTCTTTCGACGAATGTCGCAGCATCCCGACGAAGGGTTAAACTGGAAATGGAATTTCAATTTCCCGGCGAGGACTCCGTCCTCGTAGGTTAGCCTGTACCAACGATGGATGCAAATTTGATCCAGCGTCACGGCGCTGAGACGCGGAGCGTCAAAACGTGCTTTAAGCCGCGGCGCGGACCGGGACCGAGCGAAATAATTCATCGGATGAATTATTTCCGCTCGTGCGACGCCCGTTAACGAGGATCGATCGTCGTTCGCCCGTTCCTCGCCGATCGAACTCGTTCAGTGGCCGCGTTCAGCAACGATCAGCTCGAAAATCGCGACGAAACGTCTTATTTAAATAAATCTGCTTCGAGTACAACGAGTTAACGGAACTCTACCATTTTCTTTAAAGTAATTATTTTCTTTGTAAATTTGGGAATGTGCTGTGGTGAATTATATTGAAGCGCGTTGCTTAGGATCGTGGCGTTTGTGAGAGAGAAGGGATAGAAAGAAAAGAGGGGGAAGAACATTTCGTTCTAGGCCTACTAGTGAATTCATTATATTCTTTGTAAATTTGGGAATCTAATGTGGTAAATTAAATTGAAACACGTTGCTTAGGATTGTGGTGTTTATGAGAGAGAAGGAATAGGAAGAAAAGAGGGGGAAAAACATTCGTTCTGGGCCTACTAGTGGACTCGTTATTTTCTTTGTAAATTTGGGAATGTGAGGTGGTAAATTAAATTGAAACGCGTTGCTTAGGATCGCTGTCTTACACGCAATGATCTTACACGCTGTGTGAGAGAGAAGGAACAGGAAGAAAAGAGTTAAGCGCGTACTTCCGCTCTGGGGGTGCAACGCGAATACAGTAGTCGCCACATAAGTATTTGTCCTTTTGGAGAAAATTGAGAGAAATTGGAGAAATACTGTGGTAGCAACATAAAATTTATTCTTTTATCCTTCATCCCAGAAATATTTCACATTTTTTAAAAAAATAGAAGAAGAAAGCCACGAGGAACATAGGCAAATAAAAAAATGCAGCAATCAGTCGTTTAATTCAAACCTTTTAAGTTAAACAAATTTAAACGATCCATTTATTTCTCGTTAACGTAAAAGCTGACAAAAGAAAGAGACAATCTCGAGGTTCGCCACGGTGCATGACCGCGCGAACGATTCTCATTGGTTAAATCGCGGTGGTTGGTGGAGGAGGACGCTTCTCGGTGGATGTCACGGTTACGCAGCCGGCACTCGCCTCCTTATCTTTGCCCATTACCCCGGGGGCGAGCGCGGGAAAACGTTTTCACGGCTGTCTGCGTGGCTACGCGGAAAAACGCTGCCCTCTGCGTTTTCCGCTGTTGCCAGCGTCGCCATCGCCGGATCGTTGCACGGTGCTGAGGGTCGCGAAAACCAGGCGATTCGTCATCCGGAGATTGGCCAGCACGATGAAATTAATTATCGGGGAAACGGTGACTCGTTTCTCGCGTTAATGGAGCCGAAGATAATATAATATAAATACAGCTTTCTTCTTTGGAAAATCAAGATACGGTTTTGTTAGTAAGTTTTCTGTTAGTAAGTTTTACAATTTACAATTTGGTCAGTCAGATTTACAATTAGTAAGTCTTTTAATTTGTTTCACGAAGGAAATTTGGATAATCTTGGAATCTTTCTGATAATTTGTTTGTAAATTAAAAATACGAAGAAGGAATCAAGATTTTGCAATGCTACGATAATCGATATTCAAATTAGCAATTCCACGTTATGTCAAACAGCAATTTTTGATTTTAATGATAGAGATCGATGGTAAAAATAAATAGATAATGGCGCGGGACGAAATTGAAAATGTTGGAGCGTTCAAGGAGGAATAACTGAAAATGTTTGGGAAGCGAAAGAAGAGCATGCAGGAGCGTCGCAGTTATCGATCGTAACGTCTATATTTAAATGTTGAAATCGAACCTCTATTTTCGGCTATTGGACAGAATAATCCGCAGCCCGTCTCTGAGACTAGAAAGAACGGTGCTCCTATTGAAACTGGCATAAAATGTCTCTTCCCGGAGCTTTGTATTATTGATCAACGCGAAACGACCATATTATATTTAAATCCCTAACCAGCTCCACGCCAAAGGAGAAGCAGCGAGCGGATTGGCTCGTGGCTGCTTCAGTTTTTAGTATATAAGCCTGCAAAAATGTGAAATAGTCAATATTAAAAATTGAGTATTAGACGAAGCATTAAGCTATCATAAAGCACAAAGCTATCCAAGTATTGAACTATCCTAAAACCAAGCATTAAATTATCCTAAAAGCAAGTTAGTGTCCTAAGACCAGGATTAACTAAACATAAATCCACTATTTGTACAAAGAAATTTAGAATTGGATATCTCCAAAACTCTTCTTTCTTCGACAATCATCCAACGTTCAAAATATCACCAAAAAATCAAAAATCAAAAGAGCAATTACGCAAGCTAAGGACGCAACGTCCTCCAACCTAGACGAAACGAACGAAAATCCAAGAACAGAACCTCGAACGATAAAACGCGATCGGCCAAAAGATAGAATCGTTTCATTTATTGAAAATAGCGGCGGTTGGAAGGGGTGGTAACTGTTCGATCTAGCGTATAACACGATGCATCGAATAACGAAGGGGAAATGATTCGGCTATAAATCGAGAGCGGGGTCCTGGTACCATCGGAACGCTTTTTAATCCGACGGATTTCGAATTAAATATTTCAACGGGCCGATGACGCGGTCGCTCGCTTCCCAGGCCGTTTAATCTCAGGCTGGCCGTAGTGTCAAATCGATGTGGAATGTAGGTCGAATTCGGCTTACCGGAATTGATTTCTCTGGTTTCTGAATTATTGTTGGTAGTGCGCGTGCACTCGACCATGCACGCCTCTCTCCATCCCTTTTTCGCCACCGTTGTCTCCGCCGCTTTATTTTAAGGGCCAACGTGTATCCAAAGGGCTGGAGTTCGTATCCATTGATCGATAATTGTGTAGACTCCTGTAAAACGCGAGTTCCTAAAACACGACAAAGGTATTGCGATTACAGTTTTCGTACAACACGATTTCACGCACAGTGCGCCAAATAATAAAAATTAAATCTGCTGTAATTGTGCGTTGCATTATTTCCTTCGTCATTGTCTAGTTTCATTGTTTCGTGGATGGTCGTTTTTTTTTAGTACACGCGTTATACGAGGAAAATTTCGATTTTCTACAACGCGAATCCATAAAAGATACTTAAGTATAATCTAATTTCATTGAGTACTCACGGATATATATAAAAATAGCAATTATTTGTTAAGAATCGAGTATCACCAGATGAACTTTCGCTAACACTTCTCTTTCGTTCGTCTTTCAGCTTGCATTCTGGAAATCGTGGTTGCTCAGCAAGGTCCGGTGTTCGTTCTCGAGCCACCAAGTACCCTGGTCTTTTCCAATACCACAGGCTCCCAGCTAAGCTGTTCCGCTCATGGGAGTCCAACACCGCACGTCACCTGGATAACGAGTCCGGATCAGAGATCGGTCACCGCAGTTCCTGGACTAAGGTGAGCCAATTAACATAAGCACCTGATAGTTTTTAACTCTGTCTGGCCTGCAATCTCGATAAATAGAAAAATAATCAAAAGAAAAGAGTCTCCTCTAACGTAAAACTAAACCATAGAAATCATACGTAACTGAAGAAACAAATTTCTTAATATTTCCATATTTCCACAGTCTTTGAAAAATAGTGAGAACATTAATTAATTTCTATCATTGCACTGTACAAAAATAGTTCCTAGTATTACAATTCGAATCATCAAATTAAACATCTGAAGACCAACCAAATCGAAGTACAACTCAAACAAACACTAACCAACACGTAACATTTCCGAATCACGACTCTCGTCATAAAAACGGTTCTCTAAAACATAAAAAACATTTACACAAGTAACACGTGTCCCAAAACGGCTCGAACAAATTCCCCGCGCAAAAAATGTTCATTGTTACCCGCGAACGCATTTGTCCGTGGACGGAAGTTAGCGTGGCGCAACGGGGGTTATCCGGGGCGCAACACGGCTTCCGGTAATTCCGTGTTCAGCTATCGCGGATGGGCCCCGCTTGCGAGATCCTTATTTTCGGCTGGAAATTCGCGATTCGTAAGAGTGCGCCGCACGATAGAAAGGGGTAAGCGGATTAGCGTGTCCGGATTTAGAAGTTCCGAGCCGCTGTAAATTGCGGGAGTTTCGAACGGCCGCGGCCAGGGGTTGGACCCGCGCGCGATGCAACCCTTTCAGCCCCCCGTGCGGAAAAATGCGGCCGCAACGCCACCCTGAACGTGATTATGCAGTTGAACCTCTGGTATTAACGCCGCCAGGGTAATTAAAGGGAACTTTCCTGCTTGCTTTTCGACTTTACGTTTATTATACATAGTTGGCTCGCTTCGTTTGCGCGGAAGGAATCGCGAAAATTTGGTTTCGTCGAAGTCGCGAGACGATTGTGATATTAAAAATGTTTTGCTGCCTTTGTTTCATTAAAATGTGACGTGGTGAATTAAATGAGAGATCGTGATCTAACAGCAGCAAAAAGCTAACTGCAGCATAGTCGCGGTGTAATGCGCGTGTAATGCGTGAACGCTCGTTATACTCGAAAACTGAGAGAAGACCCCTTTTCCTCACTTTCGTTCTTAACGTCACCTCCAAAATTCAGTGACGAAAAAGGAGAGGAAATTCTTAAAAACGTCTGTCTGAACTCACGAAGTCGAAAAGACAGTTGGGAGTATGAAACGTCTGTTTACTGTCTCCTGTCTCTTCGCTTCGAGGGTTAAGTGCATACTTCCGCTATGCGCCACGGGGTGCAACGCGACTGCGGTGGTCGCCACGATAGTAAATATTCAAAACTGAAGAATTCAGAATACTAATTAATAAAAAACATAATCTCCTCCATTGTGAATTTTGTGATTATTTATATATAATTTTGTGAAATTGGATATTTAGTATGATTACACATTCGAACATAATATTTTAGATGAAAAGAAAAAATGAAGTAATAATTATTTCTCGCATGCTACAGATATTATAGAATTTTAATGCGTTTATTTAATTGAATAGGATTCAATTACGTTTATCTGAACAAACGATTCGTTCGATGTATCGAATCTGGTAGCGTTCTATTATGCTTGTCTGATCGTATGGCGCCCTGTTCTACTTGTGCAATTAGATACAGTAATTACCTAATTAGATATACAGCGCTGACCCAAGAACTGCTCGTTATGGCCATCTGCTATTGAACTAATGACTAAATGATCCGAGCGTGTTCTTTATCTCACAAATAACATCAATTCTTTACTCCAGTTGTCTGATCAATCGCGTACATTTTCACTTATTCCAATATACCACTCTTATTAAGTTTCCTCATAAACTTTGGTTGTTAGAAATCTCCATCTTCATCACTCATCGTAATCATAGACTACAATTTCACTCTCTTATTTACTCTTTATTCTCGATCAAATTAAATAATTTATTGAAACAATGTTCGAGTTAAAAATTTTCGAAATTTATTCTGTGACATAAGCGCGACGAACGCGCAAGATTCGTATTATTAGAAGTTTGGTGCCACACGTCCGGCAATATCGTAACCGTGGCACCTGGGGAAACCATTTCCTCTCGGTAATTGAAATGTTCCTTATCCAATGGTCGTCCAGTAAGTTTGTCCGCAACCAGACGTCCCACGGGACAGCGTGGGCTCTCGCTTACCTCGATTCGATACGCTCCTATCGCTCGTTAATCGAGCTTTAACGACCAAACAATCTTATCGAAGATAATGAAACAAGGTAAACCACGATTCATCCATCAGCGATCCCATGGAACGTAATCACTCTTATTTATTTCCGTGCTTATTAATCTCAATCTAAATTTACTATTTTCCCTATATTATACACGCTTCAATCTTTAATTCTAATTATTCATTTCTCTGATCTTGCAAATCTAATTTTCATTCTTAAATAAATAAAAAAATTCAATTTCTGAGCGTTAAAGAGCCTCAGATCTTCCTTTCTCCCTCTTCAACCCTTGTCGAACGAGAAAGAAAGAGCGAGTGTCCTCTGGAAATGGTAAAACTGTAAAAAAAACTTTCCCTTCGCGCACTGAGTATACAATCTCCGACCCGAAGATATTCATTGTCGATATCCACTCCATACCCTCTCCGCGACATCAAAGAGCCTCGAGATCCTTACCTAGCAAAGGGTGCTCTTCAATCTCCTCGCGAGGACCGCGCAGCGTAACCGAGACCAGCTTTCTCCCTCGCCTTCGCCTTCAGCCCGTCGTCCCAGCCAAAACTCCAGACGCATCGATCAGCGTCAGATCGCTAAACAGAACCAGACGTGTTCTTTAAGCAGTCGAACATTCAGAGGCCCAGCCGCGCGCATACAACGCCCAGGCCTCCCTGAAGCCGCGAAAGAAGTTGCAAGAATTCAAAGCTGAAGCGCGCGCGGCCCCGCAGCTTCATCCCTTCGAAACGCTCCCCTTCGCCGTTCGATTCCTCGGCTTTCAGTCGTTCGGATCGACGTCGAGCTTTCTCATTGCTCGCATCCGGCGAAATTGAGTAGCCGCGTCGGTGTTTCGATGCGCGTCGATCGATTAAAGAGGGTGGGCGAGGGTGGGCGAGGGTGGACGAGGGTGGCGACTGGAAAGCTGCGTTTCGATTGGGAAGATAAAGGTAACGGGATGGAATTGGCAGGAATAAATGTAACGGTGCACGCGTGAAAGGGGAGGAGGTAACCAGGGGTGGAATGGAGGGGGATGAAAGGCAGAGACGATGAGCGAAACGGTGGATGAAAGTTGGAGCGAAAAATTGGCGAATCGAGGGGGTAGCGGAAGGTTGAAGAGACGAGTAACGAGAAGAATGCGTGGTGAATGTCAATTGTGATCAAACGGAGGGAAGAATAATAGTAAAGACGCGTAAAGGGTTGGAAATAATACCAAAGGAGAGCGTGTAGGGGAATGCATTAGCAGCGACAAATTTTGCTTGTGTCGTGGAAATGGGGTTTTGTTTGTAAATTATGAATATGTAACGTGGAAATCGATAAACGCGCGATATTTCGAGGCGTAGAGAACAATGGAGAAAATACGATTAATATTAAATGAAACGGAATGAAGTTTTAATTAATGTAGTGAAAAGCATGGGGAATAAAATGTTACGATATAAAGTGTAAGCGTTTCAAAATGACGGGTCAAATTGGAGGATGTGAAAAGAATTGTTTATCAGGAGACGAAGAGGAGAGAGAATGAGCATGGGATGGAAATAAAGTATAAAGGCAGCCATGATCGATAGACAGGAAACAATTAAACGAGAAATAGTGGAGACTATGCAGCAGACACAATAACAGAAATATGACGCAGCTCATCGATAAAGTGTATAGAAACTAAAAGCATCAAAGAACGTGTTGGACAATAAAAAGTAAAAAAATAACAAAGGTAGCCGTAGATCTAGGGAGAGAACTTAAAAAGGAAGTCAATGCAAACGCATGAGAAATACAATTTTCAAAAGAAAGGTGAAAATGTGAAACCAAACTCTAAACCAGCCGCAATAAAAAGAAGCAAGAGTCGCAAAATCATTCGTGTAAGAATAACATGATCAGTGAGCAACTGTAGAAACTGAAGGCGTCTTTCCACCATTTCGAAAGACTTTCTCGCTCGAGCAATATTTTTCTTCGTTGCACTTTCCGCTTTGTTTCCTTTCCTCACCGTTTACTTTGAAATTTCATGACTGCAAAATTTTACTTTCCATTTTTTTATTCTTCTTCTTCACTGCAAACTTCAATTCTTAATTTGAAGCTATTTCCACTTTATTTAATAGTACAAATATTTCTTACATTTTACAATTTTTATTTTATTTATTATTTAAAACAATCTCTAAATTATTGTGTAAATTTTAATCCACAAATATACCATCAAAGTATCCTTCTACAATTAAAAAAATTCATTTTATACAAATTAACATGCACAATTATGAACTGCTGGTAATGTCTGACGAGTGGCTGACTTATACTACTCGACAGTACTCCAGAAACATTTCCCTATAGTAACTCTGTACTACTGATCTGTTCACGAACTTCCTACACCATTTCACCGATTACAAACTGTTCCACGTGTATGCACGCACACACACGTGGACAGAAAATAATGGATAATCGCGAGGGCAACGATCATTTGCAGGTAACGCGTTCCACTCGCCCATCTAATTCCTCTTGGACGGTTTATCGCTGCGCGAAAGAGACGTCTGCTTCCGGTTGGGGAGTTTTCAATTTTTCAGGGTTTTACGTTTAATTTCCTGACGGAAGGTGGTCGTTCATCCAGAACTGAAATACGAACGCACACTGTGACATACTAATGCCGATCGAGGCCTTACATACAGGGTGTTTCACAAGAATAAGTGCAAACTTGCATCAGTTAATGAATGCAGATAAAATAAACAATCTTAGTAAATATACAAATACATGAAATTAAAGTTATCTCAGAGACAATTTAATTGGTCTGTTCAATAGGCAGTCAAAATTTCACCGAGTTACGCGTATCGCATGTAATATAATGCATTATCGGTAACAATTGTTAATAATATTGAATGAAAATGAATTTATTTGAACACGCGTTTCCGTAGGCTTCTTTAATTAATTCAGATTCGGAATTGCGGTCGAAAATGAACGAGATGGACGTAATATCACGGAAGCACTCTACATTTAATTATTACGGTCGTTTAAAATTCAATATGTCCGAAATGATTAACTTGGGCGCAAAGTGGCCAGTTAAATTTTTATCCGCTCCATAATAGAATGAGCTTCCTCGACGTGTACAGTTCGCGTCTGGTCTTATGAAATTTTCAAAGCGCGTACGCAACGCTCGTGAAGCGATGACCCGGTACCAGTAGTAAGGATCAACCATTCGAGTACTTTTCGAAACGAAACTACCACTGCGAATCTCTTACTAAATGCTCACTGGTATCATGTTGCATCTTACCAATCGTTACTTCATTAAGATAGAAATACGGAGTGTTTTAATCAAAAAAATTGCCAAAAGTGATTTTGAAGATATTAAGAATAATGTAAAAAATATAGAGAAAATTAATAACTACGATAAGTGAACTTTTTCTACTAAAAGTTTGCTTGTTGTTACTTCACTTTTGCTCCATCAATTTTTAATCCGTATAAAGAGAGAAATATAGGCTATTTTAATAAAATAAAATCACCAAAAATTTTGCAAATGCCATGAATTATGTAAAAAAATATAGAAAAAATTAATGATTACGCTACACGCATTGTTTTCTACAATTATCGCTGGAAGTTTGCGATTAATTTCACCGGATCTGTAAATAATTCGATAAGGCTGCCGGAGAGGAATTTTTCGTTTCGATTTTCGACGCACGGTACACAGTCCGAAGCGTCGTGTTCGATTTCAATTATCGATCACGCGGCCGAGCTAACGTTCCCGGACGTATAATAAATACGAGGCCGGATTAAATACGCCGACGAGCGTGATGTTTACGGTGAGAATGATTTACATTAACGCTTAATGGGCATCTGGCTGGCGAGCCCCTGCGCAGGGTACTCCTGGCACGTTTTAAATTCACTAATTGATACCGAAATCGACAGGTAGCCGGATAAACTTTCGCGGGGCGGGTAGCCTCTGGCCAGATCCGAAATTGGCGAGCACGAGCAATCGAACGAACGCGAGCGTTTCTATTTTATTCCTCGCGACGACGCGAAACGGCACGCGAACGATATTCATTTCAAGGGGATTAATAAAAGCAACCGATTGCCCGAAAGGAAATTAAAAAAGCATCGCACGGAGATGCGAATCTAATATCTAATCGGATGGATCGTTTTGATAAATTTCTAGGATCTCGTAACGAGCTGAAACCTCATCGCAGCCGCGATGAAACAACAAATCAGAGGATCCTGTTACGGTCTTTTTGCAAATGACCATATTTGGTCATGTAGCGAGATTTCCGCTGGGCCTGATACCTGCGTCGTTCGAAATCCTCGGTTTATGGCGTCCGCATGTGCCATCGAGGCCGTCGGAGAAAGTTAATTACTTCACGCTCGGAAAATATTAAAAGCTTAAAACGGTTCCTCAAAAATGGCTTGCTTATCGCGCATACCACAAGCTATGCTAGCTATTCGTAGCGAAGGCCTTCTATTGTGCCTCGTTGCTAGCCGCTACATAAATTGTAATGAATTTTCGAAAATAGCATTGAAGTTTCCGTTTGCCAAATATTCGATTGCACGTTTTCTTGCAGACTTAATTAGAAACTGTTCCACGTTGATTGCAATAATTACACGCGTTCGTGCGTCTGTTCGATGATGGGCACGTTCTCGGTTATGATAGTCGGCTGACAAAGCGTTGTCCTGTACTACTTGTTTAACTACGCACAGCCCAGTATTACTTAGCCAACGACGTAACCCACTTGCACTAATTACTTGCACAATCGGCTGCCAGTTGTTTGATAAAACACGGCTCTGTTGTGACTGTCTGATTGGTTGTTCGGTTTATCGATATGTATACACGCGCGTACGTACATCCGACTTGTTCGAGCCAACAAGATCACGTCGCGTCACGTCCATCGTCTCCCTTCGTTTTCTTGTTACGTTCACTCAAAATTTAATCAGCTGGCGTTATCGATTCGGCACTTCCTTCCTGCATTTCTGTTTGCTACACGCTGGGTAATAATAGTCTAATTGCGCACTGTCCTGTTCTACTTGAACGATCCACTAAGGCTCCGTTTTACTCGTCTGACCATATGCAGTCGGTTACTACTAATTGAACCAACACTATCCAAGGTTTACATGTTCTCCTAGAGCTGCGTGGCATCGTTGTTTGGATAATCGGAACTGCTCGTTTGTCTTCTTCTTTGTTTTCCAAATTTATGTAAGAGAATTCGAGAAATAGAATGAAAAATAATAAAAATTGTTTCGTGGAAACGTCTGATGCGATAGAGTTTCAAAGTTGATTGTAAATAAATAGTATTACTATCGCAATAAAAATATCAATTACAAAGCTAGTACCATGGAAATATTTTAAAGTTGGTAAATTTGATTAGAATTCTATTATATTTCTATTTCTATCGAAATATCCGAATACTTGTTAACTCGATTACGAAATTAAGAAAACACAAGTACTGTAATTAAGTAAGGTTTATAAACGCGATAATACGACAGCGTTAATTGCATATTGCTCGACGATCGAGTGCTAAGATTAACAGTGTACCCAATCTCGCCGCAACGCTATACACACATCCATCGCGACACTTAACTATACAAATATCCTTCCGCGCGTAAACCAGCTGTCTCGAGCGCAAATAACACCCCTCACGCAAGATAAATTTATCCAAGACGATCGAATTATCCGCGGGACTCGAAACGGGGACCGGAAACGCGCGAAAGAAGCTAGAAGTAGCTAGAAGGAAGAAGTATCTCCCAAGGAAGAACTTTGAAGAGAAAAATTATAATTAAAAAATGGAACTTTGCACGCTGCAATAAGTTAACAAATAATTCACTTACTTTATTAATATTAATTCATATAAATTTATTTATTACGAATCTGTTTTCGTTTCTGAAGATATAAAAGGCCAGACGAATCTGACATTTTATTAAACAAAGAAAGGGAGGGAGTAAGGTGATGAAAAATAAAGTTAGGTTAGTCTAACTCTCGACTGGAGAATATAAAATGAAAAGGAAACACTCGTCCCAAACGCGAGGAAAAATTCCACGATGATCACACACGCGAGAGGGTAGACGAGCGAAACTAGCCGTCGGTTTGACCTCTCGAGGAATCAATACTCCGTCACAGAGAGAGGGACATTTTTAGCCGGGACGTTATAACGCGAAACCTGAATGTTTCATCTCGTTTGCGGGTAACTTGATTCGTTAATCGCAGCGCGAGACGTTCTTCATGGCGGCTCGAGACGAGGCTTGGCTAACAATAAGTTCACCGCGGGTATATTAGGACCCTCGCAGCAAAGAAACGCGAAGCTGAAAGCGAATAAAAAGTTTATTAAGAAATATCTACTCGTAAATGAGACCAGCGTTGATTCTTCTATTCGTAGGGCGTTTTGTCATTAACGAGCAGCGCAAAAAAATTGAATAACTCTATCTTTACGTGAAAAGAGATCGTTTATAGTTGGAAATATTTCATAAATGATAATCATGGTTCTATTGCAACTGCATCGTCCAATTATATTAAAATTAGCTATCCGTTACCTTAATATCGCGTCAAACACAGAGAATGGAATATTATTCAAAATTTCGTATTTCACCAGCTGAAATTTTAATCCTTATGTTTGACAATTTTCTACGCGTCTGTTTTTTAATTATCCGCTGTCCATGCATTTTAATTATCGACGAACCTCGAGCTATCTCGAGGACGCTGCTGAACGACATTTGCTCTCGACGATGTTCACGGTAGAAAGCGCAGTGACAAAAGGAAGTTTAAAAATTGAGAGAATTTATATCGCGAACGGTAACACCAGTAATGGCGGCGAAGACGTTAGGATTCTAATTTCTTCTCTTTTTTTCCTCTCTCTCCCTGTTCTTTTCCGTTGTTTCAGACAGCTGCTCGGGAATGGCACCCTCTATTTTCCGCCGTTCCTCGCCCAGGATTTTCGAGCGGAAGTGCACAACGCTCGGTACAGGTGTCGTGCGACCAGCTCCGTTGGAACTGTGCTCTCGAGAGAAGTTACGCTGCGTGCTGGTAAGTTCACGATCGTCCATTACTGAAAAAAGAATCCACTAGTTACGTTTTCGTTCGAGAAACACGCAATTCGAATCAGTATTTTTCTCGCAATCAATTTGAAGTAGTTCCATGCGTTACCAAAAGCTTAATTCTGAATTTGAACAAACTGACGCTCTTAACAGAATTATTTACCTTCGAGCTTTCAACTTTTCTTTTTAATATTACAATTAAAACATCTTTTATGATATACTGTTTGAATATATTTCGATAAAATAAGAACGAAACATTTGAATAATCGTGGTATAATATTTAGGAATTTTAGGGGTTGTTTTCTATTTTCTGCAACGCTGCACTTTCTCGCGAGCAAAATTTTTATAAATATTCTAACAAATATTGAAGAATCAAACTTTTCAATCAATTTGAGACTATAGTCAACAAGTAAAGTTCAATAAACCCCACAATGGATCGAACCATCGACTAGAAAAAAGCCTCGATATCATTCGACAGCAATTCCATTGCAATCATCGTTGCCATGGAACGCACTCGAACGCAGTCAGTGGGACGTCGATTGAAATTGCAACAAATAAGGGCTCGCAAACGAGCGAATAATTAAAGGATCCTGCGCGTTGCGTTTCGTACAGTTGCGCAGGGTGGGGTGGCGCGTTAATAACATAAAAATAGCGCAAAATATCGCCTGGAAAAAAGTGTTCGCTTTGCCCATGCCGCGTTTCGTGCACGTACGGACAGAAGTCTCATTATCGTGGCCAAGTGCGGTGCTCATTAATTACTATGCTTTTTTTTTCTCGATCCCCCAGCATTGGGAGGGAAATGCACTCCCACTCGTGTGTTCTGGAATGACACATACAAACGTACAGACACCAATGCGTGGTACTGAGGGAATAATTACGATCTCAATCAGGAATCTGAAAATAAAAATTTCTTTACTCTTTACAAATTGTATTTTGCTACTGTCAGGCACAATTACAATTTTTATCGATGCGTCAATCGTGAGATTAAAGGGGGTTGGGGGGAATAATTGGTCTCGATGAAATCATTAAATAATGCATATTTTGTTGCGTGTGTAAAGAAGATATATTTATAATTCATTTTACTATCAATATTGACCTTTATGAAAAAAAAATATAGAACGTGAATACGAGTGAATGAAATGAAAACATGAAGGACATGGTATTCGTAATACTGATAGTAAAAAAATTATATCACCACCGTTCATCCGCCGTAACACATTGCGACAAATTTTATTCCCATTTTATTGATCCACATAATAATTCAGTCATTATCTCGCCAGTTCTGCATTCAGATGACATCGAATAAATTTTCATTACGGTCCATTTCTGAATACCGTATCCACTCGACTGTACATTAAAATTCTGTGAATTATATCAGAACTCTATTAGAGGAATTTTGCGAAAAACAAAAGCCACGTTCGATTTTCGTTCCAACCCTCGCGCGTTTATTTCTTACTCATCTTTACGTATATTTGGAACCTCCTCGCGTTCTTTCGCTTCGCGGCTGGTGTTGTAAAAAAAATAAATATATATATATACAAATAAATAGAAGGGAAAGCAAATATGATAGCCTGGGAAAAAGGGAACCGGTTTATCCATCGATACATTTCCACGGCGCGTTGCGTGAGCACAATAAACGTCAATTACAGAGGGAACGACGTCGGAGGAACGTGACTGGCCGCGGGAAACGTCGGAAAGTTGCTGGGGGATCCCATTATGCCGCGTTTTCACCGAGACGTCCCCGAGTAAATACCGAAGGGAAAACGCCATTGAAAGCCGTTAAATTGTATCGGTGGAAGTTCGATTCGAACAAGTAGAAAGAGGGAGACAGAGAGAAATATATATATACATATACACATAGAGACGAAGAAAGAGGGTGGGGAAGAGAGATAAAAAGGAGGAAGAGGGGGGTTTCAGGTCGTCTGGAAACGTAGCCGAAGAGAATGGGCGACAAAAGTTGGTCCTGTACACGAACTTTACGTGAGCCACCATTTAAATGGCTGATTTTATGCCGGCCAACGCCACTGGCGCGTAACAGGGTACGTGCCTCCTCCGTGTGGATGCCACCTGTACATTGGGGATCGAAATTAGAAGGGAATTTCGAATCCTTCCATTTAACCCGCCTTCGATCCGCCACGGCTAACCTCGTTGCTTTTTTAATACCATTTCCTCGACGCTGGGAGCGTCCCCTTTTTGTGGGACCCGTAGCCATATTTGTAGTTGCGAGCGCCCTCGTGTAATCGGGTGATCGGTTTTTCGATTATGCGCGTCGCCTGTTTTCGACGATACTTTTCTCTTCTATCGCGAATGTGAAAGGAAAGTTTGTAGGTTTTTGAATTTTTCAATTTCTGTACAACAGAAGTTATGGGGCGCATTTTTATTGATCGTAAAGTAGTATTTGTTGCTACGTTCCCTACAGAATTTCATACATTCATTTTTCTTGTTCAGAGGTTACAAAGATTAAGAAAAACATAAGCTTCCTTCAAATTTATTGATATAAAATTTCAACACCCTCCACATCAACCCTTTTATCTTAGCGCCATAAAACAGAAACCGGAAATGTACAGACAACACGCGCGTACCTGGCACATTTCCAAAAACGCTTTTCTCAAAGCTAAAAGCTTCGTCCGCGATAAGTATCCCACACTTTCGACCAATTTCCACACTTCACGCAGAAATCTTTGAGAGACCGCCTGTAGCGCTTGTGCCATAATTAATGGAGCACCCTGTACGAAAGAATCCCGAAATACTTTCGAGGCGCGTCGATCCGAGAGTTCGCCAAAGAAGCGTCCGACGAACAGTAAATTCGCGGAAGTTCTCCAGCCGTAGGACCGCGTATCGATTGGACGGTTTTTCGACGCGGCCGGAAGTTCGTAAGTCGCGACCGTCCGCGGTAACAGAAATTCTTCTTCCCGCTTTTCGTCGAGTCATCCACTGAGCCAACTGCGAAAAGTTCGCCGACGGCGGGCCAGCCAATTTAAACCGAAAAAACCAGCGAGCATTCGAGAAGTCGAACCCGCGCGATCGTGACCATACGCTTCTCTTTTGCGCCCTCCGCCTCGTCCGGAACTCGGTCAGTTCGTCGAGAGTTCTCGAACAGGGTGGATCGACCGAGTTCTCGACGTCTTCCCGTTACTTTTCGTCATTGCTATTTATTGGATCCGAGAACGCGAACAGAAGGGTTCGTCGAACCACTTCGATCGCGACTAGTTGGTGTCCAGCGAGCACGCTTCCGGTTCGACGATGACCTCGTGAGAATCGAAAGGTCGAAAATGGTGCGGATGCTCTCTGGTCGAGGGAAACTAGCAGCTTGCGGGGTTTGGTGGACTTTTTAATATAATATCTTTAAGGAAAAGAGAGAAAGGGTGTAGGTGTTCTCTGTTCGAGAGAAACTAGTGGCTTGTAGGGGTTGTTATAAATATTTTTCTCTGTATTCGTGGACTTTTTAATAATATCTTTAAGGGGAAAGAGAAAGAGAGGAAAGAGTGCATCTTTTAAGTTCGTATCACTGGAAGACGCTTTTATATTAAATGAAATTTAATAGTATTAAAGAAACGTTGCTTGTATCGAGTAAATATTTTCTTTCAATAGTATCGAAGGAATATTTGCTTTCGGATTAAAACGGCAGAATTGTTTGAAATGTAAAGTTGACTTTTCTGAATCGAGTAAACGTTTACTCGATTCGAGAAGGTTATGATATTGGTTAAGGAAACGATTTATTTCGTATTTGAACGAATCTTGGCACACTAATTGTTTCTCGCTTTGTTTAATAATTGAAACAATCCAGTATTCGTTAAAAATATATTCACCAAGTCCCGCAAGCTCCGCAAGCTTAATAAATTACCTTGATGAGCTTTTTATAATTATATCAACTCTGAGAACAGTGCATCCGAACATTCGCGGAACGTCGATCTCCGTTTTCAAAAAGGCCGGTGCAATTAAAACCCATTCAGCGGGCCTGTCAACCCCATCAAAGATGCAACAATAACAATCGAATTACCGTCAATTTGGCAAGAATTTCCGGCGAATTTACTGGCAAAGCAGCCGGGCCCCCTTTTTCCGCGCTTCGCAAAACTCACCGTTTCCGGGCGGTAACAAGTTTCCCCGACTAATAAACGACGCGACTCTCCTCTCTTCTTAAATGTAATTACCGGACGGCAAGGAAAGGGAAAAAGGAGGCGAGAGGGAGAAATGTAAAAAGGAAAGCAGCCGACGAAGGGCGGCGGGAGGGGTGGCGCGCGAGCGATCATAGAACTGGGAACTATGAAACGCGGCGTTAATTAAACCTCGTTACAACGAACTTACTTGCGAATTTCTCGTTAACAAGCCGCGCGCCGCCCGATCGAGATCACTCGATAATCCCTCGAACGACCAAAGGCGACTCCTTCGGGGTCGCCTCGAACCGATTCGCCGGCTCCGCGAATAAATCTTCGGATCTTCCTTGAAACAACAAGCACCCGTCGAGCGAATATCCCGAAAGGAGTGGCTCGTTATCAACCACTCTGTCTCGCTTGGTATCGCTCGCCCCTTTCACCGCCCCGGCCGTCTCCCGCCGCCCCGTCCAACAAACAACCCTTAAAATACACACAGACTTACGCAAACTTCAGACGAACCTGCCAAAAAGTCAGTCCGCCAACTGCGACTCGACTTCTTGCAGTCGGAAGAAAAACACCGGACGACAGAGGAGAGGGTGGGGAGGGTTGGCGAGGGGTTGGGACGGGGCGGTGGGTCGCGGGAAAGGCCCCCGTTCATTAAAATGTGTTCCAGCCGGCGGTAATTACGCGTTTAATTATTTAAACGAGTGACCCGGCATTCAGCGGGATTTCCGTCCCCTCCCGCTTCTCGCCACCGTCTCTCACCCCCCCTCTCTGGTTAAGCTCCGCTATCCACCCCCGTTTTCCCAGTCCCCTCGGGTACCGCGTCTCGTTTTCGCTTCTTGTCTCGATAATATCTCGGCCCCGCCATCTTCATCCAATCTTCCTCCTCTTTTCTCGACTTGTTTCTCCGTTTCCCTTTTTTTCTTTCTCTTTCTTTTTTTCCTTTCGGCTGCCTCTTCCCTCCCTTACGTTTGCACCGACCCCCGCCAGCGACGAGGGAGAAAGAGGGTCGGTTCCGTGATTCCTGGCGCTGGCCTCGCTTACGGGCCGCGCTCCGGCTCGCAATTCCGTGTCTTCTTTTCGCGAGGCGAGGCCTTTCAACGCGCGACGCCCTTTCAGCCCTCGCGTCCTTTTCCTCGTCCCGTTTCCGGTCCCGCGTGCGCGCGTGTATAGAGCCCCGTCGCCATTCGACGCTCGAGCGTTCGAGTCGGTCTGCCACGGGTCAGATCCGACTCCGGATATCGTGAATGAGACGGTTAATTGGTCGCGAGACCGAGGGGACAGAGGGATCTTCGCGGAGCTATTCGTTGCGCAGTTTGCGTTTCGTGTCGCGCGGATAAGCCGGAATTAATTATCGTTGCTCTGTACGCGCGGAGCACGCCGATGCGTGGTTACAGGAGGACGCTCAGGCGATGCGATATTTTTTAGAGAGATGATGAGGGTTCTGGTTGTCTGGATTTTGTGTTTGCTTCTGTGGGATGTTATTGGAGTCATTGGTTTCAGCGCCATTTTTTAAACTTTTGGACTTAAAAAGTTCAAAGACCAGCTTCACAGTTTGAGGAATGAGTGCTCTTTTAGCTGTTATATTAATTAATGAACACGTTAATGATATAAGTATTGAAGATTGGAGTATGCATGCTGATTGATTTAAGGAGAATAAAATGGAGGGTGTTGAAAGTGATAATGTAGAAGGCAAGCATAGAAAAAATCGCCAAAAATTGATCTTTGCAAAATTACAGAATCTCTGTAGGCAGTTTCAATTCTGCTTATTTTATTTCTATAGCAGAATAATGATTAACAATCCTATAGCGTTATAAAAATGTATGGAACACACAGTACAATACAAACTAATACGAGAAACAAAATCCATCGAAACATTAACGAGCTACATGTTATTCAAATCCAAAAAAATTTCGTTTCTACGGTAAACAAAGGACAGAAAACTCGACGTATAATAATTAAAAATTGAACCCGCCCATGCGAAAGCAACAAAACGAACGTTAACAATGATCTTCCTTCATCAATTACGCTCGAAACAATCCCCAGCTAAAAAAATCCGCAACGAGCAAATAAAAAAAGCCCAATTACTTTCCATTTCCATTTCAAGTCGTTACCGTAACTCCTCGTCCGTCGTCCGCTTGGTGAACCGCGCGGAACACGCGCGCGATTCAAAGGAGCAGCGTAACATCCACGACCGCGTATGAATTACACGGATCGCGGAAAAAGGAACAAAAAGGGATACTCGATTAAAAGGAAGGAAAGCAGGCTGATTTCCGCGCGTTCCCTCGGCCCATTCCAGATGCACGGTATCGCCCTGGTGAAAGGCGCGAGATACAGAGAGGCGAGGCCCCGACTCGGCTGAAAAGCGATGAGGAATTTATCTGAAATGACATCGGCTCGACCCTCGTCGCCCGCCAAAGGACTTATTCCCGAGGAGGGCCGCATTGTCTGAGAAAAAAAGGGGTGCCGTTCTTCTCCCTTTCCGCTTTCTTTTTCATCCCTCCATCCCTCCGCCACCTCGCGAGGGACCCTCGCGAGGGAAACTCTGGGAAGCGTTCGAGCCGCGCCACTTTCGATGATGACTTCCGACCGCGGAACCTCGTGAACGGGGAACGGACGAGCGATTCATCGATTCGGATATTAATGGAGAAACGATTCGATTTTTTCCGGGAATTTGTTTGCAATTTCTTTCGCTCTCCTCTTGGGGAGATAATAGTTTTCAGCTCCACGATGGTTTATTGGGTTCTTTAAATTATTTTCAGGAGTCTACTTAACTGGGGTTGTTTCATAGATAATGATTATCGAAGAAGGTTCTTACAGAGAGAAAATTGAGTAGTAAAGATTGTTTACACACTCCTTGCGAAATTCTATTAATTTTTCACAAATATTTTTTAAAGTAGCACCATCAAAGTTCCTATTTTAATTTAAAATACAAAAAGGGAAACGACCACTTCGTTTCTAAAATCAACCAAATCAATAACAACGATAAATTCTTAAAATGAAACACTAATAAGCAGAACGTTCTCCATTCTCGTAGTGAAATAAATCGATAACGACGACGGCTCCAGCAATCGTTTAATAATTCCTGCGCGAAACCTGCGGGAGGTGGAAGAAACGCGACAAAAACATTCGACGAGCCTTTCTCCGCAGCTCGAAGGGGATGATCCATCTGTCCTCAGCAGATTACGTCAATCGAGCCGGGTGGAAATCGAGGCGTCGCAGCTTGCGCCGCGATATCGTGGAACGTGAATCGAAAAGAAACTTAATCCCGAGGTTGGCTGCGAATCCACGGGAAATATCGTTGGTACCGGTTCGCTGGAGATCCGCGCATATTGGCCTCGTTTGCACGTTTCGTTTCGTTTCCCCCACCCACCCTCGCCAAACGGAATTTGATCGTCATCCAGGTATTTGCCAGCCCCGATAACGGGGCGTCCTCCAAGTGGCTTCCTAATTTTTGACATCACCCCCTCAGCCAGTCGACTCGAGCTTTCCTCGAATTTCCCTCGAATTTCCTTCTTTTACGTCCCGATGCCTCCGTTAAGGTAACGAGATTTACTCTGAAAGGCAGAAGACATTCGATATTAACCGTGGACATTATTGAATATTTTATATATCAGCGATTTTCATAGTATTCTTCTTTCACCCTCTGCGTCTCTCTTACGTTTTACGAGGAAAACGTAAGCAATTGATTTGAATAATATGAGTCACAATGTCTGCTGGGGATATTTATTAATTAAATATTAACGATCGTATCATCGGAAGAATGTGGAATCGTTCAAATTAAAATCGAACGAAAGTTATAAATTAGGAAAGAGTTAAGACGTTCTTTTCCTTGATTCAATCAGAATATTGAGTTCTAATTCTGTCTGAAAATGTTAAAATAGTAGAAGAACTGGTGTAGTTTATTTAAACTGCACGGTTCACTCGCGTGTTTCTCTTTATTGTAAGAAAACGAAGGGATCGCGTTATTAGAAAATCTTCGAGCGTCGAATGGAAGGGAAGAAGCGGCTTAAACGCGTTACGTTTAATACTTAAATTGTGCCTCCGAAATGAGACGCGTAACAGCATGACGCCCAACTTGACAGTGCTATTAAGAGCAATATCGTAGCTACCTGTCAGATCTGCGAATAAATGGAGCAGCGACGGAACTGCTGGAGCTGAAAATGAATTTCCGGATGCGACGCTAATCTTATCTCCGCCGACGAATTTACCGCGACGAACGCCACCCCTTCTTTCACTCTCGAAAATCGAACGAATCCGCGACGACGTAACCGTGAAAAGTCTGAAAAGCGTTCGTTGATCCCATAAAGTTGAAAACTGAAAGAAGTTCTGGACATGGTTCCAAAGAAAGCGAGACTTTCAATCATAACGAAGGCTTTATGATGTAATAAATATTTCACATTTAACAGAGTTATTAAAATTAATTTGAAATTAAACAAATTTAGATTCCTGAACGAGTTCAGAATCAATTTTCCTCAGCAAAAGCTAGAAATCTTATTATACGATAACAGTAATAATATATTATACTATTTCACAATTTAAATTATTGCTGTCGCTTAAAATAATATCATCTCACAGCGGATTAATTTACACAATTCACATTGCATCGAGTTTCACTCGACCGACCGCGTTGTTTAAGCAGAGTGGACCGCGCAATTCCGCCATAGTTTGCACCACGTACTTTGCATTCGATTCTATCGCCAAACAGAACAGCGCAATTTCGCTCCGTTAGTAAAATAAAAAGCGAATTCACATTCTTCTTCTCCTCGAGAGAAGAAACTCCCTAAAACGAACAAACACACAAAACTGCACGCTTCTATACATTTTCAAAATATAATAAAGTATCATTGAACGTTAAATATGAACAAGACGCAAATAAAAAAGAGAATCCGTTCGCTGAAGAACGCAAAAGTCTGAAAAGGGGGTGAATTAAGAAAGACGCAGCATCTTCTATAAAACAAACAGTAAAACACAAAACTAACGCTTCTATACATTTCTCGAAAGAAGAAGAAGTGAATTCCCAGAACCGACACACGCTTCGAACTCCCTAATACGCCATTTTGTAACTCGAACGTCGCCAGCACGCGTCGAAGGAAGCTGGTCCCGGAGGCGATTCGAGCGAAAGTGGCGCGATTCCAATTCCCCGGTTGATTCGAACGCGGAGCCGTGGGACTTCGATCCGTTATCGTCGTCGATTTAACGGGCGGAAGTCGCGAGGGTAATGGCGGCGCGCGCCGCGTCTTCCCGTCGATCCTCATCGCGTGGATCCCCCCGCGTCCGGATCGAGAACGGATGTCACGTCCGGCTGCGTGATTTACAGCCCCTCGCATCGACACTCGGAGCGAAACGCGTCCGTAAACAACGTCCTGGCTTCCTGAAAAATTCCTCGAACAGGGCGATTTGTGTAAATACCGGATGGACGGAAGCGAGAGTCGCGCCTCTCGTTTCTTCTCGATCGGCAACGTTCCAGGAGAGGTTCTTCCCCTCGCTCCGTCTCGCGACGACGATTCGTGATCGAAGGGCTGGGGAGATTGGTCCAGGCTTTGGGGGTGGTGTTATTGTCTTGTATTTCATTTCCGGCTTCCTGTCGGTAGATTGAATTCTTTTCTTCCCTTCTTTCTCCGCAGAATTTGTTGCACTGGGGAATAATTTAAGGACGGAGGAGTTTTATATTATTTTATGTAGTTTTATGTATTGAAGATAGTATTTTGTATATGAAAGTAACTCAGAAAGGGTTAATGGATTCGTTGCTTTTCTTTCGATCGATCTTTCGATTGGATATAACAATTACATTAGATTGAATTCTTTTCTTCCCTTCTTTCTCCGCAGAATTTGTTGCACTGGGGAATAATTTAAGGACGGAGGAGTTTTATATTATTTTATGTAGTTTTATGTATTGAAGATAGTATTTTGTATATGAAAGTAACTCAGAAAGGGTTAATGGATTCGTTGCTTTTCTTTCGATCGATCTTTCGATTGGATATAACAATTACATTAGATTGAATTCTTTTCTTCCTTCTTCTTCCGCAGAATTTGTTGCACTGGGGAATAATTTAAGGACGGAGGAGTTTTATATTATTTTATGTAGTTTTATGTATTGAAGATAATATTTTGTATATGAAAGTAACTCAGAAAGGGTTAATGGATTCGTTACTTTTCTTTCGATCGATCTTTCGATTGGATATAACAATTACATTAGATTGAATTCTTTTCTTCCTTCTTCTTCCGCAGAATTTGTTGCACTGGGGAATAATTTAAGGACGAAGGTAGTCTTTTATATTATTTTATGTAATTTTATATATTAAAGGTAGTATTTTATACATGATTATATATTGGGTTAGTCGGAAAGTGATATCGAAACTTTTAATAAAAAATGGGTAATGAATTCGCTGCTTCTCTCGATCGATCGCTGGATTGAATATAACAATTACACATTCGTATTTTAATTTCAGATTTCATATTGTGTTATCAAAATGTAAAATAATAGGTAAATTGATATCTTGTACAAATCAATAGCTGTTCTAGAATGTATCATTGAATAATAATATCGAAATAGAAAATAATATGCAATAATATCGAAACGCAAAATAATATGCGACTCGATATTTTCTAAAATTTAAAAAGAATCCACCAGAAATGTTATCACACAGCAATATAATATTATTAAAGCTGCAGAGTAATATGCAACCCTTATCTTCCAAAACCCAAAAGCAGCCCTAGGTAAAAAGTAACGTCGATAGCCCAAACATTAAATTCGAAAGAAACCCCGACGAGACGCACCGTCGCAAAAATCGATAGCTCATCCCTTACATAAAACCCTGCGCCAGAGTTTCCAATTTCAAAGAGAAAAGAATATCCGACTCCAAATCGATCAACCCTCCCTTCAACCCGTTTCACGCGAGCAGAGCAGCATTTTGCATAAAACAAACAAACACACAAAACTGCGCGCTTCTATACATTTTCAAAATATAACATATAAATATCATCGAGTAAAAAACAGAAGAATTCGTTCGCTGACGAACGTAGAAGTCTGAATGGGGGGTGGATTGTGAAAGACGCAGCATTTTGCATAAAACAAGCAAACACACAAAACTACACGCTTCTATACTTATCCAAAATGTAATATATAAATATCATTGAATATTAAACATGAACAAGACGTAAGAAAAAAAAGAATTCGTTCGCTGACGAACGTAGAAGTCTGAATGGGGGGTGGATTGTGAAAGACGCAGCATTTTGCATAAAACAAGCAAACACACAAAACTACACGCTTCTACACTTATCCAAAATATAATATATAAATATCATTGAATATTAAACATGAACAAGACGTAAGAAAAAAAAGCATTCGTTCGCTGACGAACGTAGACGTCTGAAAAGGGTAGTGGATTGTGAAAGACGCAGCATTTTACATAAAACAAGCAATAAAACACAAAATTCCACGCTTCTACACTTATCCACAATATAATATATAAATATCATTGAATATTAAACATGACCAAGACGTAAGAAGAAAAAGAATTCGTTCGCTGACGAACGTAGAAGTCTGAATGGGGGGTGGATTGTGACAGACGCAGCATGTTGCATAAAACAAGCAAACACACAAAACTACACGCTTCTACTCTTATCTAAAATATATAATATAAATATCATTGAATATTAAACATGTACAAGACGTAAGAAAAAAAAGAATTCGTTCGCTGACGAACGTAGACGTCTGAAAAGGGGGTGGATTGAGAGAGACGCGCTGAAACGGCGTAATTACGCTTTGCCTGGTCCAGTCGCAGTTGTTCCCTGTTCCAACCAAGATCCTCTGTTCGGATTCCAGTGCTGACGGTGCCCGGCTACGACGTCAGGGTGAATAGATCCCCAGTAGTGGAGGGATGCAACGCAGTTCTATCTTGCGCGGCGCGGGAAGACGTGAAAGAGCACCTGACAGTCACCTCCTGGTTCCGCGACGAGGCCATTCTTCTACCTGGGAGCACGGACACGGGTAAGTGTCGAAACGCTTATTTCTGTAAGCGAGTCGCATGCTGTCGCTCCTATTTTCCTTTCAAAAGAGAGAGAGTGGGGTTGTGGAAGATTGCGGAACATCCGACTCGATTTGAGATTATTTGTTTTAGTTTGTTTAATATTAACGATGTTTAGATCGATCAGTGAGTAGTATTAAGTAAGCTGACCATTACTATTTTAATAATACGTATGTTATTTTTCGTGTGTCATAGCCCAGGTATTTGAGATGTTTTCGTTCAGTTTTTGATTAATGTCACTGCTGAAGGGTGCTATATTTTATATTACATCGAATTCCATCGTGTTTGGGATGTAGCTGTTTAGTTTTTGATTAGAATTACTGCTGAAGTCAGTATTTTACCTAAGTTAGGATTCGTTTAGGTATTGTAATTACAAGATAAGAATATTTTGCCATTTCTGCCTTTTGAAACTTGCCTTTTTTGAATATCAAACTTGCGAGGAAGGGTACACAAAACGTACTAATAGGTCATCGACCAGTAAGGTGTTAAAATGTCTTTTCGATCTCCGAAATTGTGTGCTTGATATATTGATGGTATAATTCGATGTTTGGCTATTCGATGATGAATATTCTGAAGTGCATTCTGTATACGTTTAATAATTAATCGTCGATATTATGTTTTTGTCGTTGACAATGAAATCGTAGGAGGCGAAGCGATCAGAGTATCAGTTCAGCGAGCAATTTTCTAAAAAATATTTCATAAAACAGCCAACAGCGTGTCGTCGCCCGAGATATTCTCAAAAAAAAAAAAAGAAAATCTAGTCCCCTTTGAAATGCATTTTCCCTCTCTCTCTCTTCTTTTCTCGTCGAATAGTTGATTTTAATTACTGACAAACTGGAACGCGTAAATTAATATTAAAAGTATTAGCATCGAGATTTATGCTCGTTAAAGCTCACAAGTCTCCCGTTGAAATACGTCAGGCGAATTGAATTTACGGGATGAAAATAATTATCGCCATTTTTCAAAGATTTCACGCGTCCCAGCACCACGCTGTTCTTCCATTTGTATTAAAAAAATATACGTAATCGTAACAAAGTGAACAGCCCTCTAATTTGAAACCCACGATCGAATATCAATTTGTTACACACCCGCGATCATTGTTTATCCAATTGTTCGTATTCACGCTGTTCGAAATTCAACTTCTCGCCGATTGCTACATCGACGCGAATGTAACACAAAAGTCAACGCAGTTCAATTACACCCCACTAGCATCGCCAATTTAATACAAAATGAGAAACAGACACCGTGATGTAATACATAATTTTCTGAAGCTCGAATTATAAATTACATCGTAGCTTTTTTAGAAATGCATATTTCTCTGAACTTTTCTATTTCTGAGAGACGTCAGCCACAGAAATGATTACTAAAACATTGCTATAGCTACCACCTAGGAAGCAACAGAGAGTAAAGGGTAAAGCACCCTTGACATAGTATATAAAAAATATCGAAACATTTTGAGGACACCAAATATTTCCACAAAATATTGAAATTTTGTCCAAAGTTCGCTGCATCTCCCCAATATTTCTCGCGAAACTCCTTTCGAACAACCGGAAACTTTACTAGCAGCTGTATCGCCCTCGGAAATCAACCGAGAAATCGCTGCGCGCGGTTCGATCCGCAGCGCGTCGCGATGATAAATCGTCGTTGCGTGCCGTGAAATAGCAAATGCGATCGAACGGGGGATGACAAAGCATAGAAACATCTACTTGAATATCATACGGGGGTTGGCGTGTCCCTCGAGAGGGCGGCGAGCCGATAAAAACGGACGCTCGATGACATTCGATCGCGCGATGGGGACGCTGCGAAGAAAATGGCGCGGGCCACGTCCTCCGCGAGGAGGACACGAATGCGCGATAAAGTCGTGACGACGGAAAGTGGTGGACGGGGGACGAAGCAGCGTTTAACTATGGAGGTATCTTGAAGTTATTCACTTGGTGTACGTGTTTCGAACGGGAGTAGTGGCTCGAGAAGAAGTTGGACAGTTTTTAAATGTCCTCCGTGCCTGAACTTAGAAATGGACGCTGGATGACACCTGTGGGGGTATCGAGACTGTTCGATGCATCGTATTTCAATGTGCATCCAGTTTTCCTAGAGTACTCTTATATGTAAATTATGAACATCTATTTAGATACTTGAAAAGAGTTTGAAGAAAGATTTTTGGCAAATATTCTGTATTACAATGGAGGAATTGATTGCTGGAAGCTTTTTCAAAGAAACTATTAACTGAATCTTCGATGCATAGTGTTCTATTCTAAATGCAAAAGACAATTACGAACGGGAGTAATGGCTCGAGAAGAAGTTGGACAGTTTTTAAACGTCCTCCGTGCCTGAACTTAGAAATGGACGCTGGATGACACCTGTGGGGGTATCGAGACTGTTCGATGCATCGTATTTCAATGTGCATCCAGTTTTCCAAGAGTACTCTTATGTGTAAATTATGAACATCTATTTAGATACTTGAGAAGAGTTTGAAGAAAGATTTTTGGCAAATATTTTGTATTACAATGGAGGAATTGATTGCCAGAAGCTTTTTCAAAGAAACTATTAACTGAACCTTTGATGCATAGCGTTCTATTCTAAATGCAAAAGGTAGACAATTACTGTCTTAACCCATTCGAGACGGATTGCACGCTCTCTCCGATCGCAATATCTGAAAGCTGCACGCATAACCGGAAGATCGCCTTGCCTACCATTTAATCCCCATCCCGCGTTCGCAGCGAACGAAAGTGGCTTTATACTCTTAATAATGGCCTCCTACGAGCAGCGTTCCAGCGCCGGAAATAGGTGCTCGACCTTTTTCCGGTTTTTTTTCAGCCACCAGAGCACGCATGCACGCGCTGCGATTCAGACGTGCACACGGTCGTGCTTCTCTCCGGCTTTATGCCTTTGTACAATCCCTGTGTCCCGTTGTCTCGCTTGTTTTGTTATTTTTTCTCTCCCTCTCCATCCCACCAACGACGACGACGACGACGACGACGAGTCCTCCCGCGCGTCTCATCAACGTAACGGTTGTTAAGTTCGAATCGACAGCGCGGCGTAATTGACAAAAGCAGTTCTCGTGCGATCTCCTCGAAGCTTTCCGGCTCCCGTTTTCTTTGCGCTCGTCGACGACGAGTTTGTGTATTTTTTCTGACCTCTCTCTTTCTCTCCCTCTCCCTTCTTTCTCGCTTCTTCGCCTCGAGCTGCAGGAGGATCAAAGTTCACCGACGTGAGTCGTTCCGAACGGATGTTCGAGGCTCTTTGAGACGCGAAGCGTTAATGGGAGGCAGATTCTGATGAGGCTGAAAAAGAGTTTTTACGGTTGGAAGATGTCGACGCAGACGATGCGCGCCGTGTTGCTTTCCTGGCAGAGTGGGATTCGTAGGGACGCGTTGAGTGGAAGTGATGATTCGCGATGGAGATAGAGGAGAAGGTGCTCCGATGAGAGTGAAAAAGAGCCTTTTTTCGATTGAAACGTCGTGCTTATACGTGATCTAGCGTGTGTAGCATCCTCGAAGCAAAGAATCTCCAGTGATGTGTTCAGTGGATGAAGAAACATACGCTGGAAGTAGTATCGCCACACCTTTGGTCAGACATCCAGAGACTAACGCTGAGTAGAACCAAATTCAATTAAAAACAAAAAAAAGAATAAACTCGAGGAAGTTTGGCAATCGAATATAAAACCATAAGTCCACTGTACGAACATATTTTCAGTCACGATATACAGGTCTCCTCGATAACTCGCATCGAGGCGATTTTTTGCATCGGCTCCCAATGATGAAAGGGTTAATCTCAATTAAAACGCCGAGCCGAGTCTGAGAGAAGTTTAAACGTTTATTCGTGGGGCTCGCGGAACTTTCATCGACGGGACCAGCATAAACAATCCCCGAAACAGTCTCGCTGGAAGCCAGGGAGGGGCGGGAAAAAAGGAAGAAGACGAGGGCGGGTGGTCTTCAAACTTCATTTTCCACGGCGCGAGACTTTCGCCGGTGCCTTTCCATAAACAGCCCTCGAAGCACCCCCAGGGAAAAATGCCGGCGTCCCACTCGCGCCCAACCCCCCAGTCGCTCCTCTTCCTTTCTGCCTTCTGCCAGGTTTATTCGTAAATTCGTGGCATACGCCGTCGATACAAATTAAAAGGCCAGCCGGAAATTCCGCTGTCCG
The DNA here is from genome assembly GCA_963969225.1 of Xylocopa violacea. Taxonomy (NCBI): domain Eukaryota; kingdom Metazoa; phylum Arthropoda; class Insecta; order Hymenoptera; family Apidae; genus Xylocopa; species Xylocopa violacea. The sequence goes on from CAXAJV010000008.1 coordinate 24,164,035, forward strand.
AATTGGCCAGCGAATACTGCTGATTTAAATAGTTCCAGAGTATCCTGCATTCTTTTTTTACCGTCTCACTTTTTTAGGGTAAAAACGTAGCACTGCCTCGTAGCCATTTATTTGGGAATGTATAGAACAGAGAATTTATCTTCCCCTTTTTCTCCGTTTTTATTTGTAATAATTAAATTTGTTTTCTGGACGATGCGAAGAAATTATAAATTGTTTCAAGAAGAATTATGAAGAATTGTTTACACCTTACAAATTTACGTAAATTTTAGTTGTATAAGATGTATTGTATGAGTTTAAACAAATAGTTTATAACAATTAGCTAGTAAGTCTTAGCTTGTAAGTCTTAGTTGTGTAAGATGTGTCGTGCATGCGTTTATAAAGGTATTAATTAAAAATTAGCTCGTAAGAACACTTTTATTGTATGCAAACTGTTAAACAGTTACAATAAATGGCTCTATCATTGTTAAATAATTGTTTAATCATTTAAAAACCCGTCCAATACTCCTAGAATGACCGATTCCAATCCTTGAACGAGAAGAAACTCGTAAAAAATAGCCCTGAACCAAATTAAAGTAATTCGAAGTTTCAATCTTGGCGCTTCGATTCCAAGCATTTCGAAAATTCCTGGAAAATGACGTCACTTCTCAGAATTGCCAGAATTCCTGGAATTTCGGGGGTTCTTGGAAATGACGTCATTTTCCAAGAAGTGGCACTTGGGATACCTCCTCGCATATCATGTTCTCCTGATACAAAGTCCCAAAAATCGGGGTTTACGCTTGAGTGAGCACCAGCAACTGGAATTTCCTGGAAAATGACGTCACTTCCAAGAATCGCCGAAATTCCAGGAATTCTCGATGACGTCATTTCCAAGAAGTGGCACTTGGAATACCTCCTCGCATATCATGTTCTCCTGATACAAAATGCCAAAAATCGAGGTTTACGCTTGAGTGAGCACCAGAAACTGGGATTTCCTGGAAAATGACGTCATTTCCAAGAATCGCCGAAATTCCAGGAATTCTCGATGACGTCATTTCCAAGAAGTGGCACTTGGGATACCTCCTCGCATATCATGTTCTCCTAATACAAAATCCTAAAAATCGGTGCTCACTCAAGCGTGACGGCCAATTTTTGGGACTTTGTATTAGGAGAACATGATATGCGAGGAGGTATCCTAAGTGCCACTTCTTGGAAATGACGTCATCGAGAATTCCGAGAATTTCGGCGATTCTGAGAAATGACGTCATTTTCCAGGAAATTCCAGTTGCTGGTGCTCACTCAAGCGTGACGGCCAATTTTTGGGACTTTGTATTAGGAGAACATGATATGCGAGGAGGTATCCCAAGTGCCACTTCTTGGAAATGACGTCATCGAGAATTCCTGGAATTTCGGCGTTTCTTGGAAGTGACGTCATTTTCCTGGAAATCCCAGTTGCTGGTGCTCACTCAAGCGTGACGGCCAATTTTGGGGACTTTGTATTAGGAGAACATGATATGCGAGGAGGTATCCCAAGTGCCACTTCTTGGAAATGACGTCATCGAGAATTCCTGGAATTTCGGCGATTCTTGGAAGTGACGTCATTTTCCAGGAAATCCCAGTTTCTGGTGCTCACTCAAGCGTAAACCCCGATTTTTGGGACTTTGTATTAGGAGAACATGATATGCGAGGAGGTATCCTAAAGTGCCACTTCGTGGAAAATGACGTCATTTCCAAGAATCCTCGAAATTCCAGGAATTCTGGCGATTCTGAGAAGTGACGTCATTTTCCAGGAAATTCCAGGTTTTCGGCCTTTTCGTTCGTGAAACCCAATTTTTCGAATTAATTTAATTTGGTTCAGGGCTATGTTTTACGAGTTTTTTCTCGTTCAAGGATTGGAATTGGTCATTCTAGGAGTGCTGGACTTAAAGGTAATGACAATACTCATTTTATTCTGTTTAAATAATTAATTTATTCATTAAAATTAATAAAGTATACAATAAATCACAATTAAACTGTATTTTACAATGGTATAAGCGTATTATCCTTATGATACAATGGCCTATTAATGACTCCTACGAGTAGCATCCTAGTTTATCTCCTCTAACTTCAATCTTCTGGAATACAAAGATATATTCCTCGAAACCATTGACTTCAAGGCTTCCCCCATGCTCCATCGCGAGATTTATGCCACGGTCCAAGTGGCTGCTATTTTTGAGAAAGGTCCTCAGTTCTTTCCACCATCTGGCTGCGTAAACTTGCAAGGTTTCCAATTTCCTGGAAGAATTATTAACAAGGTGAGACAGAGCTTGTAAAAATGTTCAAAGTATGGACAAAATCTAAATTACAACATAAACTACCCCTTTGCACCCCTCTCCTCTGAGGAAACATTAGAATTGATTAGCTATCAAACATCATCCACCGCTGCTTTTCAGGGGATGCATATTTCCCTCGAGTTTTCTATTGAGGATTGTTCTATTACTGTGAGACAATAGAAACTATTGCTAAACATTGCTAAACATTACTAGACATTGCTAAAATATTGCTGTTTCATCGGCACTGCCAACGTTTAGGAAGGAGAAGAGTGCAGAGTTACTATACGTGGCGCTGAAAACTTTCGATGGTAACAAAATACAACGAGCAGCCATTAACATAAAAAAACAGCTGGCAATTTCGAATCAATAAGGGTCTCCGGACGGTAGCCACCGGAAATACGGTATTCCCTTCGGGTCGCACATAAGAATCGCGACATCTGTAGAAGATATCCTCCAGGGTCCCGTAAGAAATCGCTACGAGTCCCGCGGGAGACGGGACGATAACGTGGAAGTCGAAGAAGCGAACGAAAAGGCTGCACGACGCTCGCGCGTTTTAATATCGGCAATGGCGAAAACAAACATGGCCACGCCGCGCAGAAGAAATACGAGGAGTCCCGGAAATATATTCAAAGCCTCGCATCTGCGACGAAGAGATGCTAATATGAGCTCGTTCGCGATACGTCTCTGAAATGCAAACAGCGAATATATGCGACAAAAGCTTCAGGGGTGGAAAAAAAGGGGGAAAGTTCGAGGGAGACCGGATGCAAACGAGCAGCCTCGAACGCGCCCAAAATGAAAGGCGTGGAAGGTCGAAATTTGTCTCGATGGTCTTTGATTACTTCGAAACGCGTTCAATGCCTCCCATTTATCTTCATCGATTCGTTTTTGAAATAATGGATTCCGTGCGGAATTGTGAAGAAATATTCTAACGTTTCTAAACCATTTAGGGCTTCTAGAGTGATTTGATTCAGTAGTTATAGTTATAGGAATCTTTTCTATCAGATGAGTTAAAATTTTGAAACTATGTGCGTGTGACATTCAAGTAATAAAAAATTATAATTTATTTAAGAAAAGTGAGGAGCAACTATGGTAACTGTAAACCATGAACGTACCACAAGAGAATTTAGACAAGGATTATTGTACGTGACTTCCGCTGTGGATTTATTTTAATGGTATACGTCGCGAAAGGGGAAACCGTGAAAGAACAAAATCCACAAAAAGGTCCTCGAACTCGCGGCGGAGTAAACTGGCAGGCAGAAAGTTATATTTAAGAGAAATTACCGTGCTCTTTTTCCGGCTTCCCCGATATTTATGCGACAGTCGACGGATCGCTGGACGAACTTTACAGAAACTTACAGACAGGTCTCCGCTCCGGGAAACGCGAGGCAAAAACGGGAATAAAACTGAGAAAACGGTAAACACGTCGGAAGAGAGACGATTGCTCGCGAAGGGGGGTCTTCGATAAAGTAAATACAGGCGTCGCAAAAAGTATTGGCACATACATTTTCCCTCTGGGCGCTTTTTGATCAGGTTCTACGTTTCACTTCCGCAACGACGAATTTTTTGTTGGTGGTCGTATAAAAATACTGTATGTAGGTAAGGAATCAATTAATCGATCGGTTTGATCTATTGTCTTACCAATTGTATTTTAGACGGATCAGAAATTATAGCAAGAGATCTGTTTTATTCTGTAGAGCAACAGTTTTCAACCCTTTTTGATTTCCATAGCATTTGAGGCTTGTGGAGAAAACCACAGGTTCTTGGAGAAATCGTGTCTCCTCTGAGTGAACGTCAAAACTGATTAGGGATTACAGAGATTAAACTTAGTCCACTGCAACTTTTTAAGAAATACTTAAATTTTCTATTGAAATAGAAGTTTTGTATTGCTGGTAGCTAACGTTCTGGAAGGCGCTGAGAGTGTAAAGGGTTAATACAGATACATAAAATTAACCTGAACCGAGAGAGAAATTCTTAACGAACCCATGGAACTACCTTCATGCTCTGTGCAACTTAAATGCAGACGAATCGAAGCCAGAAACGATGAAAAATGTCTGACAAGCGCGTGCAGGTGGAAATGAAACTGTAATCATAACACGGAGACGCGAAGAGGGAGGTAAATGAGCCGAGTAACAAGGGGGATGGACAAGTTGCTGTGTAAATGTGTACGGACACCCTTGTGCTCGAGCTGGCTAGTGTCGGATGGACATTTTTAAGTCGAAATGTTGGCAGTAACGGAGGCTAGTTTGAACCAGAGAATGAGATGTCAACATTAACCGTCCTCGTGGAGTGGTAGCAATTACTGGACTGGCGTAAGATGAACAGTCTGAATCATTTACCAGCAGCTTCCGGTCGATGGATGAGCTGAAGGTTTGGTGAACGGTTGAACTATGGTTACGTCTCCTCGAAGGCATCGTAGGTTTATTGGATGTTTGTTTTAAGGGATAATTTTTGTATAAAAAATCTATAAAATTGACGACCAAATTGATTTTATACGTATTTCTTAATTTCTTTCAACCCTTTGAGACATAATGGTGTTAAAAGTATCCCATTAGATAGGTAAATATGCATGGTGGGATATTTTTTATATTACCTTGAAATATTACATTATTAAAAAATAATTCTGACTAGTATCATGTTCGTATCATGATGATCAATGGAACTCGAAGTGCGTCTTGATGGAATCAATTTGATTGAAACTCGCGATTAGCGTCGAGATTAAAACAAATTAGAAGTTCGAGCGAGAACAATTCCGAACTCGTGGTAACTCGATAGGACGCGGAACTTGTTAAACTTTGGGACTTCGAAACTCGGAGAGCTTAGCATTTTGGCCGTGAACTTGCAGACTCCGTGATTCTATTGCTTTAAGCGCGCACTGGGAACTTTAATAAATCATTATTACATCCATTAACTATCTTCATTAGCAAGATACGCGTAGAAAAATAAATCAAACTCTAACATACTTGATTGAATTTTAAAACCTTCATTCTAAACTGAAAATTTTCATTCAAGAACAGTTAAATCGTTTGAATACATGGTTAATGATATAAAAAAAATGGAGGAAAGTAAAGAGCAGAATTTTCTAGGTGAAATTGATAGTAATCAGAGTACAAGTTCGACGCGAAGCTTCTTCCTACAAGGTCCAACGAACGAGAAGAAAACCAGCAGAAACGACCCACGGAAGATCACCGATTTCGACCAATTTCCAACCCATCAAGCCCTAGCAGGAACGTCAGTTTCCACAGCTTCCAGCTCATCAGCTTCCATCAGGATATCAGTTTCCGTGCAGTTGCTATCTCCAATCCCCCAGACCTCCGTGTCGTCAACTCCGTACCTATATCTTTGGTGTAGCAGAAGAACTAACACCACATCTGCTCTAACAGTCGCTTTGGAAAAAAGAAGATATGGGATTTAAATGATAAACCAGAATATTATAGAAGAAACTCTGAGATCTCTAGTTTCAACAAGCCAAGTCTCTCCTTGAAACAAAATTTCAATACAGTTGTTGCTTAATTTCGAAAAATTTGTATTCAGATTAACCTTGCATCCAATTAAATTGTGGCAACCACCGTAGTCGCGTCGCAGAGCAGAAATAATATTAATTAACCCTCGAAGCGAAGAGACAGAAGAGAATAAACAGACGTTCCTTACTCAAAACATTCTCTTCGTCTTCGAGGATCAAGACGAACATTTCTAGAAATTCGCCTCCTCTTCTTCGTCTGCGTCGTCATTTTCTTTTTAAGCGTAAGAACCCCAAACTTTCTGTTAAATGTTCTCACTTTTCATATAGTTCTCATGGCGTACAAACGTTTTCATTTTCTCCTACCCACACCCAACACAGCTACCTTCCACCAATTCGTTCGTAATTAACTTCCCAACAAGACACACGAGGAACCCGACAAATCCCTCGCATTACGCGACATCCAACCACCCCCCAACCCCGTCCGACGCATAAAACCATCCGACTCGCGCTCGCCCAGTCGTCCTCGAGCCTTCGAAGGCCATCGAAATACGCGGTTTCTTCGCCACGTAGCCCTCGACCATTATCATCGAGAGCATCCGGCGCACAAAGGGAGCGGGTCCTTCCATCGATTGTATCGTACCCGGGAGACGCGCGAAACAGCCATCGCCGCGTCGCGACGCGTCTCCTCGTGAACGACCCCGTTAACGACGCTGACGCGCGTTAACGACGTTGGCACGTCGGCTGCGATAGGCCGCTCTCCGCGAGCCTCCGCTCTCTGTTCTTGGGTCAGGATAGCGTCGCAGATAACAGGCGTCGCGGCGCCGCGGCGGGGGATGAGAGGACGCGCAGGTGTTTCCGCGCGGAGGCGACGCGCGGCATGCACAATGTTGGGCCGGCTGGTTACGAAACAAACGTATCACGGGCCGACACGACGTGATGTTCACCGTGATATATCCTACAGTGGCGGGCACACGGAGCCGCGTATGCACTCTGTACGAGGCGCACACATCGCGTCGAGCGATGGTCGGGGTTGGGGGTGGTGGGCGATGGTACCTGTTACGTGCAGCCGACCGGCATAAATATGTATGGAACATGAATGGCTGAGCGTGGTACAGGACGAGCCGAAGCGGGCCGTTAGCGTGTACTACGAGGCGGTTCGCGGGGGTGCTTGTGTATCGCGAGATCGGGACGTGTATGGATGTTTTGCGGCCCTTTCTTTCAGCTGACGCCGAGTGCGATACGCGTAACCTCGTTGGAGCGGTGTGCACGCGTTTCAGGTTTTCCTTCGCTTTTTTTCAGGGCTCGAAAGGAGGGAGAGGGTTGTGTCTCTTCGGTTAACGCGGAAGATTGTTGGAACGGTGGAAATGCAAGGTTCAAAGGTGATTTGAAAGGGTTCTTTTATTTTTGTCGCTGTGGAGGAAGTGGTGTGTACGAAGGTGGTTGCGAAAGGGTTTTCTTTTTTTTTTTTGGAAACGTATGGATATCTTGGATGAAAGAAATTTGATATGTGGATGTAATTTGGAAAACAGTTTTCTTTGAGTTTTTTATATTGTGGAACTGAAGGGTTGTTCTGTGTAATACCTACGCTTGTTGGAGCGCAAAGAGATTTTCTTTAAATTTCTTGGAAAAAGGAAGAGTAATGTAAAGTACAGAAGCAGCCTTTTACAAATTTTCTTTGAATTTTTTATCAAAAAATAGAAAGACTCTGAAAAACCTAGCACTGTATAAACATATCTTAAATTTTGTTTGCTTGCAAAAGAATTATGCTTGAATGCAGTAATTTCTGCATTATCAATAAAATATAAAAAAAAATGATGTACATCGGTTGATAAAGAGTGGTGGGAATAATTTAATTAATTAGATTCGCAGAAGAAACGCGACTCGATTTAACGTTCGATACGAAAGTGCACATTTATGAGAAATCGCGCAAAAGGGACGTTTAGCGGGAGACGTCGATTGGGACCGAATTGTACGACAGGGAATATTGACACGTGAAGCGTAGTAACGTCAATCGAAGAAAAGACTTTGAACGGTATTTCATAGAGGCATTTGTTCCGCGGAACGTACACTTGCTGGCGTGTTTAAACATTTGCCAATATTTCACTGTCCCTTCGAGTTTCTCGTGTCCTACGAAATCGATAGCGAATACTGCCAGAGCGGAATGATAGAACCATTTTGAGCAAATAGTCGCTCTCGAGTTGTTGCGTTTACGTCCCAGAGCAAATTTAAAGAGGAATCCTCTAGGTTACTTTAAACACGCTTTGAAACTATTCGCGTTTTAAGGAGCCATGAATATTAAACTTTTTAAGATTCGTTTGGAAAGAAAAAGGAACCTAAGTGGTCGTGTACTGTACAATCCTTTCTCCCTGTTTGAAAAAAGTAATTACTTTATTAACCCACAGAGAAAAACCACCCCTTGAAAACCTTGCAACCACAACTCGATAAAAAGAATACATTCGAATTACTAACAACACTACTCCATTCTTTTAAACTATCTGAAATGAATCTATATCTATATTCTGCTGTTTTATAAAAGGAAAATGTTCTACCAGCGAAAATGATTGCTCGTAAAAAGCGAACGAAATCGATCAGAGCCTCTAATCTTGAATTATGCGGGAAGAGACCGTCGCGGTTTCGTTCACTTTCGTTCGACGATCGTGCGTGGAATTATTCGTCCTTTGTTCCTGAGACCATTCTTCCACGCCGCGGTATGACTCGGTTTTATAAGCCGAAGGGGTGGGCGAATGGATACTTTCACAGGCGAACGAACGCTCGATTGAAATACGTGCCCGGAGAATCTGTCGGGCGAACGTGAGTCCGTCAGGCGTTCCAAGATTTTACAAAGTAGCTGGAAGCTTTTACGTAAACGCGCCCAGCCCGTTATACGAACTTGCCGATGCCGGACAAAAACGCACGCGGAAAGAACGAGCCGCGCCGTTTTCTCCATTCCCATCTCGTAATTATCGAGTAAGAGGTTCAGTTTGATCCGTATCAGCGAGGCTGCTGGCGAGATGGGAATTTCACAATTCTCCGCAGCACGAGTTCTACGAAGGTTAACGATTCATTTAAGATCGACGTTAGTTTTCAACTTATCGATTATAACAAACGAATCCTCTGAAAGTCTTCGCGAAATTCGTTTTTCAGGAAAACACAACAATATAAGATCGTCGAAATTATTTTTAATTACCACCATGTTAAATTATCTAAAACATGTTGGACTCTTTTTCAAGCATTACTTTCTAAACGCTTCTAAAGGAGAGATCGCCAAAAAGAAACACGCGCACAAGCGATGCGCCCTCGAAGCCATCTAAGTTTCCGTAACGAAATTTTTTCTCTATCCTCGACCACCCCTAAACATTAACCTAGTTCAGGTACGTGACACACCCCGTATAATCTTGCCCTGGTAACGATCAATAATACCCCGCCGCAATACTACCTAAATTATCAAACAAGCCTCGAGGAAGACGGAAGAGAACGGGGAAACCAATTCCAATTCGGGACTGGAAATAAGAACACGTAGGGAAGGCATCCCGCGCACGACCGCCAAAGCGCGTTAAAAATTTACGCGGCGCCTGGAACCGCGCAAAACACCGAGCAGATCGTCGTGGAATCACGTGACGGGGGATCTTCCCTCGACGTTAATCCCCTTTTCTCTCGGTATCCGACGCGAAAAGAAGACGTTTGCGAGAAGAAAAGCGATGAGTGGATCGCGTGTCCCCGTGTTTCGCCGATGTCTGCAACAATGACGTGGCAGGAGGACAGTCGAGAGGGTGGAGGAGGATGTCCTTCTCGGAGAAAATGAAAATGCGCCCTCCAGACACGGGGAAGGTGACAAAGCTGCTCGGGAGACGTTTGACGCGAACAGCCGCCGGTGCGACTCGAAGAAAAAACTTCAAAAAGAATCGATAGACCCCGGGACAGGCTCTTTTCTCTTGGCATCCTCTTCCTGCGAGACGGTGGCAGCAGCCTCGAAGACGTGTCGGGGTTTCTGATATTAGGGATAAAGCATCGTCGGGCTGAAAGGGTTTTCGAGCGGCCTGGTTCATTTGTCGGAGTGTATGAGTGATCTTGAACAGTCCCGCTTGCCGAGCTCTGCTGCTCGATGTTACTTTCAAGTCGCGTGTCGGTAAAGTAGGTATTGATCGATGTTTTAAAAGAGTTAGCGGAGATTGATTTAAAGAGAACTTGTTCGTTCAATTTGCTTGGTAAATGATTGTTTCTTTAGCTCAAGGAAACTGTTTTTAACCCTTTGCACTCCGTTGTCGCCGATAATGCGACACTTAAATTACGAACTGTTCAATATGAATGTTTATTTTGTTGAAGATTTATAAACCTGAACTTGTTTTATATGATGTAGCTGAGGAATAAGTATTTTGTTTTGTTGCAGCAACCGTATTCTTTTTATTACATGTATATACAGCTGTAACTAATGTAGTATTGAAACTGTTGGTGTACTATATGAGCCATTAAACTGGAGTGCAAAGGGTTAATTGACCAGAACATCAGGACTCGTTTAATCGAGCATATTTCCCGAATTTTGAGAATCAAAAAAAGCATCCTTGATTCTGACAAATATTTTTTCGACGCCCCAGCCCCAACGATGCAACCATCCCGATATAACCTGTAAATCCAAACTCGTACTTCACCAAATGAAAAAGCTCGGGACATAGTCGATAAAACCGGAGTCTCGTCGAATCGACGCGTAACCGCGGGCCCGTTCTACCATCCCCTTCTTCCCTCCGCCACATATTCACCCGGATGGCTCGCGACACGGATGTACACGTGCCGGTGTACGACCTAGTCGAGCTTCCGGTTCGTATACGGCCGTCGTGCTGCGAGTTACGGGCTATTTATCTCCGTATTTTTATTCCGCCAGGGGAAAACGATATTAAATTGCTTCTTTCGCGGCCTCGTCCAGGGTGGGCTCGACAGTACCAACCTTATTTCCTACTTCTTTGAGCCCACGTATCCCTGGATTCGGCGCGGATACCTCGTCTATGGATGCATTGCTCGATATAGAACGGGCAGTGACTGAAACACGGTGTATGCTGGGAAATAAGAACCTGGGAGATCCGACCGTGGGCGATAAATATGGGCTGGTGCGAAATTTAGGGGAAGTTGAGGATGGAAAGAGTTGCTCTGGTTCGTTCGATGGAATGGTGAGATATAGTTGTGGTTATTTACTCATTCTTTCACCTTTTTTCTTTTATTTGAAGGCCTCGCCACTTGTATTATCTCAATATCACTGTAGAGATACTAATAACTGAATAACAATTTCTTTAACAAATTACTTTTCCAACGCGTAGGATACTTAAAAATCTCTGAAAGCAACAACTGCTTTTAAAAACTCGAAAGTCAATTCGAAAATATATTTATGTTCCTGAGAAGAAGAAGAAGACCAAACATCCTCGGTTTGGAAGATACGAAAATTGGCAAGAGCTCCGTCTGCCCAAGAAAGCAGAACTTCAGACCGTGAAACAGCTTCGCGAAACGGAAACGGCCATCATTTAACGGCGGCAATTTCCTTTTAACCGGTCTCGGAAGACGCGGCGCAGGGGGTTTACGACGATGACGGTAACACGCGGACAGCTTAGCCGAAATCTCGTCTGCAGGGCGGGGCTTTGAAAAGAACCAGAGGAGAGCCAACGTCCGGCGGATCGACCGGCCGTTGGCTCGAACTAAATTGAAAATTTCACGCCTGACGGTGCGTCGGCCGTGGGATTTCATCGACAGATGCCGGGGATTTTTGCATAACCTCCCGCGCGGATTGAAATGGAGGAGGCAAAAATATCGGAGGGTATCGCGTTATATTCGCCGGTTCCCGCGAAATCCGCGTATAACGCGCTTTTGTTCCGGGTTCGCGTAAAGCCGCTTTTCCACTTGAGAGGGTGGATGCGTACGAAGAAGAATTTTGATTCGATCGCGTAGCTGGAATATGAGGGATGAACTTGTTTTAGTCTTTGCAGGAGAAAAGGAATCGAACGATCCAATTGTCTAAACAGGAAGACTGCTTTAACAGTTTGGGACCTACGACGCCTTCCATTATTTTGTAGAGTGCCGTGTGAGCGTCATATGGTGTCCTTTAGATTTAAAATTAAAGGAATTAACACTTTGCATTTGGCTCCTTTCTGGACGTTAGCAATGGATACTACTAAGTAGCAATATTTTTTATAAAGTAGCAATATCTTAGCAATATTTTAGCGATAGTTTCTATTGCTAACGTCTCCCAACAATAGAAAATTTCCATTTCAATAGAAAACTTGTGGGAAACTTTCTCAAATAACTGCAGCGGAATAAGTTTAACCTACGTAATCACTAATCAATGCTGATGTCCCCTCAGAGGGGACATCCTAGTGCAAAGGATCAAAATTTCACATCTCATCCACAGTATACAATATATAACAGTACAATTCTAGTTTGCATCAATGTAGAATGTATTCATTTATAAATTCTTGCGTTATATCATAATAAAAGGCAGTCTGTCAGTTTCCTCCATATTTCATACTTTTATCATAAAGAATTTTTTGTACTATTTGTTGCGTAGAACGCTATAAGCGAAACCTTTACGCGAAACAGGGGAACAGTCTGTATATTAAATTAGATAGTAAACTGAGTGACGCGTGATATGAAACATTTATTTCCGCTTTCTTTTATTGATAAATTATTTCACTGCAGCGCGCTGGTACGTACCTGGTAATTTTACGGGGGGAAGAGTGTATATGCTTTTCCCCTCTTTGTAATGTACAACGCGTTTCCGGTTTGCAGGTTTTTTGTATCGAAGTTAAATAAAAAGCGATACGAAACAGGGGCAAGCGAAATGCTGAAAAATGATATTTCTCACGCGGAGCGGGTAAAAACCCGTGAAAACGAACAACGAATTAAATGCTACGACGTAACACGCGTACATTCGCGTGGGTGTGTACGCTATATCGGGTGAAAAAGTTGCACGGCCTGCAAAGCTATTGCAAAGGGATTATTCGAAACGTGGATTTAGCCAACCGCGTCAAAATACTAAGGATTAACGTCCGTTGAAAACGTATTATGTTACTTTGACGATGTAATTTCGAGTTTCGTCCGCAAATGCCGCAAATCAGATTACGATCCTAATTAAAATACTTGATGTACGCGTAATGTGTAACGTGTAACTGAAAATTGGGGGGAATTGCTCTTCCAATATGATGAAAATTATCTTATAGCTATTATTAAATAATTATTAAATATTATTACGCTATTTATAATTATAGCTGTAATGATATAATATTACTTTAATTGCATGCTACTTCATACATGTTTCACCATAGCTTTTAAATGAAATTTTATTGAATCTATTACCCTCTCTTTCTCTCTCTCTTAATTTCTTTATTAAAGCCCTTTTTATTTGACTTTGTTATATAGGAGGAAGATTTGTGGTTACCTCTCAAGGCGACCTCCACATCAGAGCCGCCAGACCAGAAGATGGTAGAGCCACGTATTCGTGTTTAACTTTTCACGCGCTAACCGGTGAAAGGAGAAGAAGCGAGCCTGCAACATTAACAGTTACGGGTAAGTTGTTCCTATTTTCCTCGCGGTACTTTTCTTCCTTTTAAAATCACCTTTTGCACAAGCAATTTCGTCAGAAATTTTCAGAAAATCTCACAATTTAAACAGTTCCAGATTATTATACAAAATTGAGTACGAACGCTTTATTTTCTTTAAGCATTGATGCTTCGTTCCAAATTACATTGATATTAATGCCTCTTCCACACTGTTGTACGTCCCTTTTTCGCTATAAATGAGAACAGTATCAGGCGAAAATTAATTAAAGTAGCAAATAATATTTATGTGCATTTTGTTTGCCATTCAGAGCCACAGGGACCTATGCCAACGCGATTGATGCAGAGATCTCAGATCGCCATCTCCGCGGAAAGCGGCTCGGACGTCCACCTAACTTGCTCGGCCCAAGGGAGTCCACCCCCGCAATTTACTTGGTATCGCGATGTTAACGGTTGGTTTAATTGCGAAACTGTTTACTCCATAATCTATTGCGGCACAGCGTAGTCCAGCATTACCACGGCGTACAACGTAATTCGAATGATTATCGATTCAACGACTACTTTCGAAAAATAGACCCGCAACTGTGACTGAATATAGACGCTTGGCTTCAAATAAAATGCGCTCGAATAAAATCAGAGCACGCTCGAGTCGGACTAGAATAATTTCAACTGGATACGATCACGACATCCGCATTAATTTTTCTGACAACGAAATCGTATTACTCTGGCAACGTCATTCCTTCATCCTGTTCATTTTTCATCCCTTGTCTCTCAACCATCACCAAATTGAACACGATATCAATCCTTTCAAACCTGGCACATTGTAACGTACACTGACTTAGTGACTGCAACTATATACGCCCTATGTACGCCTAGCTTTGAGCATATTTTTCATAAAAAGTGATATAATACCTCCATCTGTTTGATTTTATTCGAAACCCACGACATTATTGGTATTTTAAGCAAAAATTTTGTTACTCTTGGAAAAGAAATCAGGTATGAAGGAGTTAAAACAATGCTATATGCATAATCATGGAGAAAATGGAGAAAATTGTAAAGTAAAGGGTTGAAGGAAACGCGCGTGAAAATAAGAAAAACATGGTGTCGCGTGACGTCTCGATGTCAGTCGAAGAGACGAGTGTCGAGCATGAACCAACGTGTATCCTGCTGTTACAGGCCATTCGATACCGGTTGAGTCATTTGGCCGAATTCAGCTCTGGGGCGATTTGATGCAAATTCGCCGCGTAGACGCCGGGGATGCAGGAAGGTACATTTGTCGAGCCAGCAATCAGCATGGCGAGCAACGAGCGGAAACACACCTGTCGGTCACCTCGAAACTTAACGCGAGGATTCAGCCACGCGTTCAGGTAAACGCAACGAGGGGGTTGTCTTAAAAACCCCTGTCTTTACTTTATTTACTATAGATTTCCTCGTTTCATGGCGGAGAAGCTTACTAAATTACTATACTGAAAGCTAATATCTGTAATTCATTTATATACCGTATTATTATTACTACAATTCTCTCATTCTAAAATGGTGAAGCTTTGAAACAGGGAAAGTATGTATCACAAAACGTCGCTTTACATAGAATATTCAATTATTGGTCATTACTTTCCAAAAAGCTATTCTCATGGAGCCCCATCTCTCACTAGCCATCATTCGATTACAAAAACAAAAGCCCCCATACAGGATATCGATCGAATCCCAGCAAAAAAAAAAAAAAAATGGGGGGCTGCAAACATCGGAGATCCGCCAGCATTACTCGCGCCTCTGTCGATGTGTCTCCCCTATATTGCGATCTATGGAAAAACGGGAAAACGGAAACGGTTACGCGGGGCGTTGCGCGAGGGCATCGATTAAATTTCGAACGCGAAACACCAAAAGAAGAGAGACAGCGTTGCGAATCGTCCGTTCGACGGTCGGATGGACGCTCGTAACGTCAAAGGGGATCGCAGCTGCGTAAATCGCCGGGCAGCAGGCATTAACTTTCGAGCACGAATCGTTAACCGTTTCCCCCGGTGTTTACAGATCATCAATTCCGGAGAGTCGGTCACTATGAATTGCACGGTGGAGGGTTATCCGGTCGAGAGCGTCGAGTGGCTGCACGACGGTGTCCCTGTATTGACCGCGCAGGACACGAGGATCAGATTGCTGGCCCCTCTGGTGCTCGTGATAGGCTCGGTAGGACGAAAGGACAAGGGGATGTACCAGTGTCTGGTCAGAAGCGACAAGGAGAACGCGCAGGCCACCGCGGAATTGAAGCTCGGAGGTACCACGATGGATCGTGGATCGAGATATTATTATGTGCTTCCTGTCGTTGGATAGTTAATTGCAATCGGATGCTGGCTGCTATATGACTCGTTGCTCCCTTTCGTTGCAACGTGGTCAGGATAGATTTAGTTATCCGAATGGATTTTTGTATAGCTTGACGATCAGGTCGGAGTAGATTAGAGTTTATGGATTATTGCAATGTGTTACTTGATTTTTGTTGTTCTTTATCGATAGTACAATCGCATGACTATTGTAGGAAACTTCAATCAAGGGGTACTCTATTTCCTGCGTTGCAAGTGTTGTTTATGAATTCATTAAATTATATATACAGTACATATAATTAATAATCGTTAATATATATAATATATATATAATTAATGAATTCATAAACATTACTGCTTATACTGGGATTCATAATATATAATTTAATGAATTCGTGAACAATACTTGCAATGCAGGGAATAGAGAGTTCCTTGATTGAAGTTTACTAGTTATGCGATTATAATAATGATAAAAATTATTAATAATTATCATAAACAACACTTGCAACGTAGGGAACAAAGAATACAAGCGATTGAATAAATAAGTCATCAGCAAAATTACACGGGAAACTGTAATCGTTATTAACAGCGATTATTAAGCAATCTTCGAATTATTAATTAACAATTATTGTAATATTGAAACCGTCCCAAGCAAACATGCTCTGGTACCCAGATATTAGCGAAACTCCATTATCAGTCTTGCTACGAGAAATTCAAAATACCTATACCAAAAATACTAATCGCGTTAAATACTTTATTTTAACGAATACGCACCGCTTTTACCCTGTCAGACACCGTACCAGAGCTGCAGTACACGTTCATCGAACAGGCTCTGCGACCAGGTCCTCCGGTGTCCTTGAGATGCTCCGCCACAGGATCACCGCCGCCATCGTTCACTTGGCTGTTGGACGGAGAGCCACTGAGCGAGATCGCCTCTGGACACAGGTGCGTATCTGGATCCCATCGATCAATATTCCGCTTCTTAACGCAAATACAATGCCCAACGTAGGTACGCGATAGGACAGTACGTCGATCAGTCTGGAGACGTGATCAGTCACTTGAACATATCGTCGGCGGGCGCTGAAGACGGTGGACTCTACGCTTGTGTCGCATCCAACTCTCTGGCCACGGTCGAGCACAAAGCCAGACTGAACATTTACGGTAATCCTAATTGTCATCCATGCCTCAACATCCCAATTTCAAATAGAGGTGCCCTGCAAATATTAATATAATCGATTAGTTAGTATTCGCATTAGTTCACGCGAAAGCTTTTAAAGGGAGGAAGAAATGAGTTAATGAAAAATTGATCTAGCATTGCCGCACAATTTAAACTCCAATCAATCAATTTCTCTCTCACCAAATCTTCAACTATTAATATAAATCCATATCTTGAGTCATCCCTTTGAGTTTCATAGCAGTAGAAGTCTTTAGTCAACCCTCCTATAACGCAGTACTCTTATAACACGGTTTCCATGTATCGTGTTTATTACTTTTCATGTAACGCAGAACGAATGAAACTGATTTACATTTTACTTGCTTCTAAGTTTCTTATAGCGCGGTTCCCGCACAACGCGATACCAATTAATCGCGTTATAGGAGGGTCGATCGTAATCATATGCTAAGAATGCTGCATCGATCCATTATCCGGACTATTATCCCTGCTCAGCGTCCTAATAGAACCCCATGGTAAACCTCAAACGGTATTAGTCACCAGCAATTATACATGTAATAATTCGACTAATGGCCAGACGGAACGCGCAGTAAGGCACTTCAGGCCGATTAATAATTTCAGGTCCGCCGTACATCCGATCGATAGGACCTGTACGCGCGATAGCCGGCGTTGATACCACCATAGCTTGTCCTTACTCGGGTTATCCTATCACGTCTGTCGAATGGTCTCGCGAAGGGGTCGCGTTGCCTCTCGATATAAGGCACCGCGTCGATAGCGAGGGCCACCTCACCATAGCCAATGTGGACCCAAACGATGCTGTTACTTACACTTGCATGGTTCGCGCGAGATCAGGTGAAACAGCCAGCAGGGACATCCGATTGACTGTCAGCAGTAAGTATTTTCATGTTTTTCGATTCGATATTTATGGAGAAACGTGTACCAAAGACTATAACAGTAGTATACTCTTTTATCTAAGAGGACTCTATTCAAAAACCATATGTTTCATCCCCCAAATGAATTTCATTCTGACTTTGTACATTTGTGGTCATCAGTGTAGCATTTTTGCGGCACTCGTAATTTACCATCGCAATTTGTATCATAATTCTTGTAATTTTTGCAATTAACTCTTAGAAATGGTAGAAAGAAATCTCTTGAAAATACTTTATTTTAATTTCTTCTATATTTTTAAACGTTTTCTGTCAAGAACTTAACGTGTGCGTATGAAGACACGATACGAGAAACGTTTTTGTGTTAAAAAGGATATATGCTCTTAATGTTGGATATCTGTTTTACTCGGCGAAATGGTATTTTCGTAAAAGTACAGTACGTGCACGTACGTGGACTGGTTTTAACGAGAAATGTGTTTTTGTTCTTGTTTCGTCACGGTCGGCCTGCTTGCGCCCGCGAAGAAGTCACAGGACTGAGCGCAAGAAGTAAATTGCTCGCCCTGAAGAATTCCTCCAGCGTTACTTTTCAACGTTTTCTCATTTGTCGCGACGTTTAGGGGAAAAAGCTAAAGGGCACGTGGACGGAAACTAATAAATATAAACGGCAATAATTATCTCGGTTCCTTTAACTTTTGTGCCAGCCTGTAAAGTGCACTTTATAAATTGCCAGGACGACCAAGGAAAGATTTGCTAATTTATACATTTCGTTGTAACAGAATTTTTATCGCGAAGAAAACATTTTAGAAAAATGATAAAAGCACCGTAATTACTTCAGGTTCCATGTTCATTCGTTGAAATAATAAAACTTGTATTAAAAAGGATCTAAAATAAAAGTAAAGGGACTTAAATAAGCGCACGCAGTAAAAGTAACTACAAATTTCACTTGTTTCAGGTCCACCCGTCATGGGTCCCTTCAACTTCCCCCCAAACCTCCAAGAAGGCAGTCGTGCCCAGGTCACTTGCACCGTAACTTCCGGTGATCTTCCAATCCACTTCTCCTGGTTAAAAGATGGCGAACCGTTGCCTTCGTCTTTACGTGTACGTTTTCATCAGTAACAAACTGTTTCAACATCTACAAAAAAAGTTATACCCTCTCTACAAACAATGTATCGCATATCGAATAATGCAATACAAAATAAATTATCTAAAGAACTAATTATACTTAGCAATAATACTCGTTTTCCCAAAAACTTAACGTTTTTAACAAATTTTAATATGAAATTCCTAATACGACTCGATCACTTTTTACTTTACTTTATACTTTCTTATTATACTTTAGATCATTTTTAATCTCTTTACTTTAAAACAATATCGTAAACTAGCGTAGCATTTTATTCGAAACTAATTTCCTTGCAAATGAACAACGCAGAAACTTCGTTTATTCCAGATCGAAGAGAGGGTGGCCGAATTCTTCAGTCTGCTCGTTTTCAAAGAACTCTCCTCTCGACACAGCGGCAAGTATACTTGCGTGGCGACTAATAGCGCAGCCAAAGTCAACCACACGGCCGAGCTTCTGGTTAAAGTGCCGCCACAGTGGATATTCGAACCGCAAGACGTAGCCACCCTCTTGGGCAATCCTCTCAACGTCCACTGCGAAGCGAAGGGGTTCCCTCCGCCGCGTGTCACGTGGCTGCGTGCCAGAGGAAGGTCTTCCAACGATTATCAGCCACTGGTTGATGGATCTGACGGAAGATTGACCATTCTACCGAATGGATCATTGTGGACGGCCTCAGCTGGACCCCAGGACGAAGGACACTATCTGTGTCGAGCGAACAACGGAATTGGATCCGGTCTAAGCAAAGTGATTTACGTGTCCGTACATGGTAAGTTATTTTTCAACTTTGACTTAGTATTTTGTCTCTGAGATATGGACTTCGTGGTGTTGCTTAAATTTTATGAGTCTTGGGTAATAAAAAAGACAAAGAAAGTTCTTGTGTATCAACAAGACCTATTTGATTTGCAAAGAGTGAATTTAAAGTGCCAATACTGAAACACGGAATTGGAAAGGTATTATCTTGCGTAGAAGATTGCTAAAGGCTGCGACTTTCGTCGCGTAATACTTGAATCGTCGATTGAGGTTTTCGACGAAAAGCACAGGTTTCAGAAATAAATGTTTTCGTTCCGGCAGATTCCGTTTACAGTTTAAGAACTCGGAAACACCGAAGCCATCTCGCGTGAAACAATTTCCGTTCGGCTCTCTCGCTGCAGCGTCATCGGGGAGCAATTTTTTTCCAATATTTACCGAAATCCCGATCGTTTCTTTGCAGAGCCAGCGAGATTCGAGTTCCAGAGCAAAAACGTGACGATCCGCCGCGGCGAATCCGTGACGCTGGATTGCACTGTCATCGGAGATAATCCCATAGAAGTGCAGTGGATGCACAACAGCGATCGTTTAGATACGAACAGTCACCGGCTGAGCATCAGTCAAATAAAAACGGACAACGGCCTGAAATCGCAGCTATCCATTGGAAGCAGCGATCGCCAGGATTCCGGGGTCTACAGATGCACCGCGGACAACGCTTATGGGAGGAGCGAGCATCTAATTTATCTGGCTGTTCAAGGTAGTGCTACCCCCTGTTTAACACATTCGCGACTGAATTTACGTCATTTCAAATTTTATTTCTGGTTTCCGCTGACGTGAATTCACGTCTTTGCAAATTCTAGTCTCGTGAATGTGTTAATAAACATTGTAATAATACATATTCCATTTTTTCGTGTAAATCTGTTACCAGTATCTTCAACCCTTTATTACTATTTAATTTCTCTTTGTCGACGCAACTATTCTTATTAGAAAATAATGAATTGAAAGAAATATGAGAGCTGAAGAATAGAAAACGGAATGTTTCTTGCGTGTGTAGAGAATAATTATATTATAATTATATTCATCGATTATTATAGTATAGTACTAGCCCTGAAAATGTCTGTAACATTATATTTAGAACATTGAATCAACCATTTGCTTTCACACGCATAGATAACACAGTAATGGTTCATTCATTTGATTAATTAAACAATTGTGATTAAATCTACCTGTAGTATACAATTACTACAAGATTTTGAGTTTTTTAATTCCTTCAAGGCATCGGCTATTTATGTCATTAATTATTTAATTTCCAATTAATTTCTTGTTCGAATGAAACGTCATTCTATCAACATCAACAGATTTCCTGTTTTGTTTGCGGCGTCTGAATGAATCGATCTATTCTCCCATCACTGATGACGGTTTAATTATGTTCATTCCACGAGCACAGAAAGGCCGGACCCGCCAGCCTCGCTGGAAGTCATAGAAATCGGCTCGCGATCGATACGATTACTGTGGAAGAGAGCTTTCGACGGAAACAGCCCGATACGGAATTACGTTATTCAGTATCGGTCCCTGAATCACGGTTTGGCTGACGATTGGAACCCTGCGAAAACGCACAATGTCACTTACACGCCCGGAAGTTCCAACAGCGGGAACGGCGCGCATCCGACACAAAACGGTAATTACACTTTTACGCAATCGTTTAAAATGATCCCTTTCATTCTTTGCTTCTTTGAAACTTAGGTTTACCATTTCTAATTATAAATGATAACGGATTAGATAATCAGTAATCGATAAAGTGTACGATGTGCGTGTTGAGTATCAACACGAATTCGTTGAAGAAAAATTTTTAAACGTGTCACGCTTCGATGTAGATTATAATTTTTAAAAGTGATTGTATATACTTATAGAAATTGTTTTCGAAATTATCGTTTATAATTGTTTAAATGCTTACAGCATTGTCCCCTTTCGGAGCTACCAGCGACGACCAGGAAGTAGCTTTGGTGGGTGGGCTTCACCCAGCGGTGACTTACACGTTTCGTATATTCGCCATAAATTCCATAGATGTGAGCGTGCCCACGGATCCTGTAGTTGCCAAGACTCAAGAAGAAGGTACAGGATCGCGCGTCACTTTCATACAAGCATTCCGTTCGCTATTATTTAATAATTTTAATACTTCAAATTTACAACAGCTCCCACTGAACCACCCCAAAATATTAAAGTGCAATCTGCTGGGCCTGGAGAGCTTATGGTTACCTGGCAGGTAAACCTTCCATTCAAGAATAAGTATTACAATACAGTCAATTCTCCAGTAATATTTCCAGCTCACTTTCTAAATATTATGTTGGCTCTGCAAAACTGAAATAATGTAGAAGGAGAAAATGTATTTTTGTAGAAGGAAATATGAAATGTACAAAAACTTGGACGAGTAATTATAATGGATCGGTGAAAGAGGATTTATTGTATTCGCAGCCACCCCCGAAGGAATCCTGTAACGGAGATCTATTGGGCTACATAGTGACATGGTCGGAGCATTCATCTTCGACGTCAGGTGTGAACCAAAGCAAAAGTTTAACCGTAAACGGATGGGCGACTACAAAGGTGCAACTCACCGGCTTGAGAAAGTTCACCAAGTACGATATATCGATCAGAGCTTTCAATAGTATAGCCAGCGGCCCGGCAAGCGTTCCCATTGTTGGTACAACTCAGGAAGGAGGTGCGGTAAACATAAACTTTCCACAAAAAAATCGCCCCTGATGAATACCATTGGTCTCGCCGCCTGAACAAACCGATAATCATCGTTGATCGATCCATTTTAGTGCCGGAAACTCCGCCAACGCAAGTATCGTGCGTTCCTCTGTCTTCCCAAAGTGTAAAAGTTTCATGGAGCGCTCCTCCACCCCACCAACACGGCGGAATTATTCAGGGTTACAAAGTATACTACAGGCCAGTGCCCACTGACAACAGTAAGTGATTTACGCGTTGCATGTAGGTCTTAAACTTCCTTTCGATCATTCGTAACATCTTGTTCATATTAAAAATTATTACAGTGGACATATCGACGGTGGGTGAAATAAAGAAGACTTCCAGCGTAGAAACTTATTTGCTCACACTATACAAATATACGAATTACTCGATTAGAGTACTAGCTTATACCGGTGCTGGCGATGGTGTTCTAAGTCCACCTATTTTTTGCACAACCGAGGAGGATGGTAAAATTTCATTGATCATTAATGCGAGCTCAATCGTTTGTCAGTCATTTATTTTCAATATTTATATTGCAAATATTGATAACAGATTCTATAATGATCGAATCATCTTATCGTTAGATAAGCCAGACCACGCAACATATCAGTAATGAGTAAAGTTTTTAGTGCCAGGTCCTCCAGCTGGAATCAAAGCTTTAGCGTTAACCGCGGAAAGTATATTAGTTTCGTGGTTACCGCCTCTGCAGCCAAATGGAAACGTCTCCAAATACACGGTTTATAGCAGAGAGGCTGGCTCGAGCAACCACAACACGCACACCATGCACGAGCCACCATCATCGCCTACTGACACACTTACCATGGAACTGCGAGGCTTAGTCGAGAGGTAATTTATTTTACTTCCCTGGGTATTGTTACGAATCTTCAAAAGACAGTAGTATTCTATGGAATAAAATTATGTTTCAGACAATTGTACGAGTTCTGGGTATCAGCAACAACAGGATTAGGCGAGGGAGAGCCGACCACCATAGTAACTCAAACTACGAACACTAGAGGTTTGCTCATTCCATCACGTTGAATTTTTCAATTATAATATGGAATAATAACAACAATGAAACTGTTCTTAAAGCTCCAGCCAGAGTGGCGTCATTTTCACAATTACTGAGGAGAGCGATCAAATCGTCGATCACTTTGTCCTGTATGGTCGTTGGGAACCCTACACCTCGTGCGATATGGACGTATCGAAATGGTCAGATCTCTACTGGCAGACATTACGAATTAACTAACGATGGTCATCTCAATATTCGCGGTTCGTCTTTAATCTCATTGATAAACAATAATTAATAAATATAAATACTATAAATCAATGTATGGTATATACAGTAGGTTTAATAATAAATAGAAACATGAATGGAAACGAAAATTACAGGACTAGAACAATCAGTGGCGGGGAATTATACGTGTTCAGCTAGTAATTTATTCGGCGACGATTCCATCACTTACACGTTAGTCGTGGTAATGCCACCGAGAGCACCAACGTTGGAACTACAGTATACGACAACGAATAGCATAAGACTTAGGTGGAATCATCCCAACAACGGTGGTGCTACTATTCAAGGTAAAAAAGAGTACAAGCAGAAAGTAGGAGAAGAGTGCGAAGTAGTATTAATTAAAAACGTAAAATGTTACTTCCTCTAGGCTACGTATTAAGTTACAAACGGGACCAAGGTGGTTGGGAAGAAATCGCGTTATCACCTGAACAGACTGAGTTCATTTTATCAGGTTTAAAATGCGGTTCCTCTTACTTGGCTCATTTAACAGCGCATAATCGTGTAGGAACCGGCGACCCAAGTCCTCTAATCAGCGCCACGACGAAAGGGACTGGTAATTTTCATACGCAAACTAACTTTTTGCACATCTTCCATACGATGTTCAGACATTCGTATAAATTTCCTTCGCAGCTCCTTTATTACCTAAGGAACGGGACATCATCTCCGCGAATGGAACCTCCGTTAAACTGAACCTTCTATCCTGGCCAAACGGTGGCTGCCCGATTCAATACTACACCGTAGAATACCGTAGACGTATCAGTACCGAGCCATGGATTCTGGTAGCGAGTCGCGCCACTGAGAATCTAATCATTAGAGACTTGAAGACTGCCTCGTGGTACAGTTTACGCTTGACAGCGCACAACGACGCCGGTTCGACGCAAACGCAAATGGAATTCGCGACGACTACCCTAAGCGGCGTCAGCATTGGTCCGCCTAACGATTTAATTATGGAAGACGACGTTAAGAAAACTATACCTAATCACAAAGTGTTTTACGTGATCATACCTATCGTCTGCGCGATTGTGTTAATCATTTCGGCCGCGATTTTGGGATACGTGATGCTCAAACGTAGTGGAAGGTATGGAATACTGTTTGTCGAATATTATTTTTCTTTGTCAACGTTTGCAGTTGGGAGAGCTTCTAGTATAAATGGTATTTTTACAGAGCTAATTACTTGGGGGAAATACTGCCTGGACAACAACAGAATCAACAATCAGGGTTGGGACTGGTTCAACAACAACAGCAACATCAACAACACCACCACCTTTCGAGTTGCATGAGCACCATGCAACTGAAATCCACTGCTGAACGTGATAATAGGAGGAACCATCAGGTTTACACTAGCTCGCCAGTCAAACAGGAAAATCATAAATCTAACGATCATGGTTCAGGTGTGTACATCCTTAAATTTGTTTCATGGCAAAATTAAAAAAGAATAAAAAATAAAATATGTGTCTTTCTTCCATAGAAATGTACGAAATAAGTCCATACGCGACCTTCAGTGTACCAGGAAGAGAGAATCGTTCAGTGACCACCGCCACTCTCGATTACACGATGCAATTCAAAACGTTTGGTCATCTGGAGAACGAAGACATCAACACGATCGATTACGAGAGATCCAGCGTGGACTTCGAGAGGTAACTGTTTTCTTTCGACCCTTTCCCATTACTTGAGACGCATGCTACGCGAGCTGTGAACGTCCCTTGCTCGAAATCCCTTGCTCGAGAAAGCTTGATGTCCCGCTCCCGAAACCCTTTTCTCTTCCTCTTTCTGGTGTTCTTTCACATTCAGGTCTAAAACACCAAGGTGGCACAAGCAACGATACTTCCCAAGCATCGCGGAAGCGGAGAGCAAGCTGCGCTCGAGTCGTCAAGGTTCCGGAAGCGACACGTCCGGAAGCCCTTGCGGAGAGTGCGCTGGACCTAGTTACAGGGTGCCAGTGAAGCCTTGCAGAGGTAAATTCGCATTGTCTCTTATCTCCAATTACTGTATCGTACGTGCAAGCCTTCTTTTTCCGAATTCGTTTGCAGATGTGTTTTCACGAGGCGTAGAATCGAGTACGGAGTCCAACAACGAGGGTTCACCTTCGCTTGCGAGACGACGAAGCCGACAACCGAGCCGGTCTACTCGCAGGTAGCCAAGGTTTGTTTGTTTCCACATAGCACTCAGTCCTGATTATGTTCAGTATTCTGTATCACGGTCTTATCGGTCTCATGTCGATGCGAGATGAATATGTTATGGAAAAATGTAAACCGTGGAAAAACAGTTACGATTACAGTTACGATCGAACAACAAATTTTCCGTGTACAATAGATTTCGCGGAACCACATTCTTAGTTGATCAAAAATTATTCTTGGAACTAGGAGATGTTAAATATTTAAGAAATAAGTACATTTTTCTGTTAACTCGAGATTTCATGTCATATATCTTCATAAAATTCATCAAATTCCTAAACAAATCGAGATCATATCATATCAATTATTTTCCATCATTAATATATCTAGAATTTTTTAGAAAAAATTGATTCGAATTTTTCCAAATTAATCTGGAGATTTACCTTTGATAACAACTATTAATTTTACCTTTTCTTACTAATTTCTATACCACAGAGTCATTCATATTCCACCATACTAACTTCAAGTAACTTAGCTATCAAAATACCAGTGGCGTGCAGTCTATGGAAGCTATGAAAGCGTCGCTTCGGCATTTATGTTGTATTTTTAGTGTGTGTTTATCACTTTTACGGAAACACAGCTTCCCTATCAACAAATGTCGCAGCACGCCACTGCAGAACACATATTAAAAATGGTAACAATAATTCAGCAAATTGTCACAATTATTCTACACGTAAATATCCCAAAACAATTGTTCAATATTCACACAAAAATTCTCCTATCGTAGGTCCACAATGATTAATTCGGTTGCTGTTAATCCAATTCACTCCTGATAAACTCGGACTCTCCAGAGCAGTATCCAGATTAATTTGCCAAACTCGATCAGAGATCAATCTCAGTGACGATGGAAATGGTTCTTTTCAACATTACACGATTAATAACTCTTTCATTCTCTTAAGTGCTGTCTCTGATCCGTTTTGCGCAGTTCGGTGGAGGACATGACGTTGTTGCCGCCAAGCGGGTTTAGCGACAGCCGCGAATTGAGCGACGTAGAGTGCGACCGTGATCGTGATCGTGATCGTGGCGAGCGTGATCGTGATCGTGATCGCGACTGGCAAGGTCTGTCGGCCGGGAACCGCCACGGCGGCAGCTTGGGTAGACTGCCGATTGAGGCCGTCGAATCTATGCTCGCTAGGTATCGACACGAACCTCCGTAGACCGTAGTAAGCTGACACGTTGAGATTCATTCTGTATTCACGTTAATCCTGGGAAGATTGCTGCTTTAATTGGCTGTATAATATTACTCTTGACCAGGGAGAGAAGTGGGAGAAGTTAGAAGGCAATGCAAGCGAAACCTATTAACGTAGCCGTAGATGCGCTACTAGCGAAGGAAAGTTTGCCAGGTTTTACGTGAGTTGCGCTGTTATACTCGGATCCGCTTCGCTTGCAGTGTGTTCTTGACCTCAGTGTAAAAATGTGAAAGATAGAAGGATTTATGAATTGCCTGTAAACATGGATGTCCAATTCAATGGAAAAGGAATCTGTTGTAGGTTCCAGTTTCTACAAATATATGATCTAATGTGATACATTTGAAAAAAGAAGTGAGTTAGACATAACTCATGAAGCCCTCTATCCGACGCTTGTCGATCCTGATCGAATTTGCTTCGAATCGAATTTGAAGATTCCAATGTAGCAGGAGTCTTCCGAGGATTAAAAAATGCTGCACCAAAGAACACTGATTGAAGTAAAGTCAACTATTCAGGCCATATATTAGTTTAGAAAAGCTTATCTTCGTAATACTGCTTTAGTACGAAACGCTAGATACTTGTCGTTAAAAAGTAACATGCCTCCTAGAAGTAGAATCCGAATTTGACGCAGTACTAAAGACCTGGTCATATAACTTCGTTTCAGGTACCAACAAAGGAAAGAACAAGAGAGGCAAGAGTTCACTATACATGTATGATCGGGATTTAACAATTCTAGCGGAAATCTTCGGAGAACGGTATAAAGCGAGGTGTAACGATATCCTCTGGGGAACCGCCGACTGCCTAAACGTCTTGCAGAATGTCAATGGAAGACCATAGTTCTCGAACAGCGGCAGAGTACGATGGCCAATGGCGCATATTCGCTAGCGATAAGATTACCATTCCGTTAAAACTAGGAATTCCCGTGGTAAAAATATCTTTGCTCATGTTGGTACACTGAGAAAAGCGTTTAACGCATTGAAACGATGTCCATTTTACTTAAGAGGAATTAATGTTAGCATATCTCGATGTATTTCAACGGTTTTTCTGTCAACGAAACGTTTACTATAGATTAACAAACGCAATCTCTTCGTATCTGAACATTTTTCTCAGTGCGCTGTTAAATTACCGACAAGTCGTCTGATCGACCGCTCCCACCGTTGCATCGAATACTGCCGTTGCGTTATTCGCAATTTTACCGACCGACCAATTCGCGAAAGGACAGGAACAATTCTGCATTTGAAAGTATCGACCGATGTCCTTAGATACGTTAGAATCTTGTCTTCTAAAAAAGGGAAAAACGAAAACTGCGTCAGTTGAAAGCCGCGACTGTAATCATTCCTGGGAAAATTCTGCGACCGTTTATCACAGAAACATCCA
This sequence comes from Xylocopa violacea, assembly GCA_963969225.1. NCBI lineage: Eukaryota > Metazoa > Arthropoda > Insecta > Hymenoptera > Apidae > Xylocopa > Xylocopa violacea. Next base: position 24,192,323 of record CAXAJV010000008.1, read on the forward strand.
CCGACAGAGCGTTAGGAAACAAGTCAATTTAGAGACGGAATGATGAGTTACACACGTGTATAATCGTCTAACTACTGTATAGTATAGATTGTACGAACCATTAGTCACACTGTTACCATGGATTGTATAGTTGAACAGGCGAGACGAGAATGAGGTACATTGTGTATTGAGAATCGTTTATTGCCATCCTTAGAAAACATCGTTTAAGTATCTATTGTATAGCTGTTACTATAATGGCAAAAATCTGATCATACATTTTAGTTTATATGGGAAAATTGTATTCGTTGTAGCAGAATGTTTAGTATAAAGGCAAAACTAATTCTGTTGTATCAACTGAACGCTAAGCATACTGTGACATTAATTACTGTAATTTCGTATTGCAATTGAAAGTTAAACAAAGCTTTAAGAAAGGCAATTATTACATTTAGTACAATTATAAAATTATAAAGGAGTTCATTTTTATACTACTTTTCTTTTTGCTGTTCATTATAATTTCATATATACTAAATTTATGTCATGAAAAGATTACTGCTACATAAACGAACAAAAATAAGAAATAAGGATGCTTTGAAAAACGAATCTCTAAATACATCATGGCGGTTTCCGCTTTACACAGAGTACTAATTGCAACAACATTCCTAAGTATCGGCATTAACACGGCGCAACAATGCGTACCAACGTTTCGTTCAACTAATTATGTTAATAAAATGATTCGATTCTATTTGTGTCAAAACGCGCAGTTTCGATCCAAGATCGAAAAGTGTGATTGGAAAAGAGTATATAACGGTACGTTTTAAATTGTACATACATGTATGCATCATATTTAGAGGGTGAACAATTTATCGACATACAATGAACTCGATTATTAATTAACGCCAAAGATAGCTTTAAGTATTACGTTGTTTTCATTCGTGAAATATTCTATGTAGATATTTTAATGTTTGACCTTTTCACATTTCCTGCGTTTCGGAACAAAGAAATTAGATAATTTTTTTATCGAACAGTAATTACTAAGAACCAACAAAACATTTCCACCAAGACTAATTAACATTTTACTAAAGAGTATGTATAAAAAATGGAAGTCTAAATCATTTGTTCTTGAAATGCGTAGAGAAACGAAAGGTGAAACATTCTATTCGAGGGAAAATTCATGTCGATCGGATCGAACAAATTTTTTACCATGATTGATCTATCGGTAAGTTAGGTATCCGTTAAGCGGGCTAATGAGAGATCTTCAAATGCCAGTAATGAATTAAAATCCGGTCCTCATGCATCGTTCTCGAAATGGTGAGACTGAAGCTAATTAATTACGCTTACGTTGATTTCTGCCAAAGAGTTTACGGTTCACAAGGACTATTAATTTACGGCTATTGCCTTAATCGAAATGATCGCGCTAACAAGATATCGTTAACATGACATCTACGATCATACGTTTTTCGACTGTTCGTGATTTGAGGATCTTCAAAAACGAGGGCATACTTCCTGTAGTTTCTCCAAACAGGAGAAACGAAATGTACAATTTCTACTAAAAATTTTAACACAGACTGGATCTTTCGCAATAACGTGTAATTTAACCTGTCCGAAGCTATCGATCTTACTAGTATTTATATCGATAACTTCGTTTAATGTTAACCAATAAACTGCCATATCAGCTTTTAAGTGTAGCGATTTCTTATTTAAATTTTGTAAGGGAATTTGCTAGATATTTTGCAGCTTCAATGTTCGAAGTTCCTGTTTCGCTAACGATACATTTAATCATGTCTCATTACATATTTACCATGTATGGTACCAACACAATTTCTTCAATGCTTTTTAAATTTTCTACGTGTACATTTTTTAATGATGCACTTTGTTATTCAGGTGCAATCTATACTTAAGTAATAAAGGAGCTGGTATTGAACATACATAATATACCTACACGCAAATTGATCATTTAGAAGCCAAATATACAGAGTATGCCCTCTTCCGAGATGTACCAATACAATTTATTATACATATGCGTGAGTATACATGCTTCGTCTATCCAGGTGGACGCGATGAACTTTACAAAAATTGAATCGTGCACCAATTTAAATACGCGAGCAGCGATTGTATGGTTTCTAATACATCTTTGTCATAGTCAAAAGAAGACGTGATCGTAGGTAGAAGAGAATTTGGACAAAAGAAATTTAAATTAGCGCAACTGTTTTCGAGTGTGCGTGCGACGAACGCGTGTGATACAGGAACTCGTCAGGTGGCACGACTATCGCGAACAAGCGAACTATTTGTACATGGGATCCGTGAACCTTAGACATTATGTATCATATCCTCGTATAAATATCCGTGGACGCGAGTTCAATGAAATTAATCGTCGTCCGTTATGGTTAACACGAAAAACCAAAAAAAAAAATTAAGAAAAAAAAAATAAGAATAAAACAATCGAATGTCTTATCGAAGTGTCAAACTTTCACAAGGTATGCTAACTCAGCTTGTTAATAAAGAGGAACAGTCATTTACTGTGTTTAATTTCATTTGTACACCCCTATGCTTCAATTTATATAAAGTTTTTATGATTTTTCAGCGGATTACTTTCAAAAATTCATGATTCCGTACTGAGTCGGTAACAACGGAAGTAACATTTTGATGTGGTTCAACCACTTTTGAACAGATGGCGCCACGATTTCGAAAAAAAATGAAATTTTATAAAAAATATTGTAACATTTATTCCAGCAATATAATTTGAAGCAATATATGAAAAACATTGAATATATTCCATAAACCAAATGAAATTTAAGAATAAATTTAAAGTCGCCTCGCAACGATTTCCATATCTAAATCGGATCTAATAGCTACCATTTCTAATTGTTAAGAAAGAAATTTATGCAAAAATACATTGTCTGTGATACAACTTTCTTGAATAGTTGTATGACTGAACATAATACAAATATTGTTCGTTTCGAAGTCTATCCTCGTGATGATAGCTAAGTAGATATAACAGGAAGAAAAAGCGATTAACTAATCAGTATAATGATAAAGCATCTCCCTTAACAAATAAAAATATGTACAGTAGTATACGCATTTGAACAATCTTAATTATTTTGAAATCATCACACTGAATTACCAAGAACATTATTAAATCTCTGCTTCTTGCTTGATTGATATCTTGCTGCTCGTTGGAAAAACATAAGCTCAACGTGATAAAACAAACGAGGTACAGGGTGTTATACAGTATGCATTTGAGTCCACAAATGTTAATACTAAGGCTCTATTCAGAGCGCACATATAATTTATTATTTTTAAAAATAAGAGTAACAGGCCTACGCATCCAGTATCTATTATTCACTGTATTTTCTATGGCGATCCTATTAGAACCAAACTTTCCTATCTATATCAGTCACTACGCATGGCTATCAACGTGAGAACGAAATTGTTTTAGCTGACCTTAACAGCGGTGAAGTATCCCAAATTTGACGAACATTAACGAGCTGTACACGAGTCTTGCGTGAACAAGAATTTTCTTGCTGTACAATATCGTATTCTTTTAACTGCACTTTCAAACGTACATTCTTCAATCGTCGCGTGATTGTCACATCGGTGTGAATAGTGCGTGAGTAATTGGTGGTCACGTTGAATCATCGAAAGCAATTGTCAATCTGAGCTCGTCAGAGACACAAGATTCATCATTATGTGCGCGAAAATGGCTTTTCAGCATCAAGCTGGCACCGCAATGGAATGCTTAAGCGTACGTACATTTCGTTTGCACATGAAAATAATTTCCTGACTAATTTGTTCCTCGAGGTAATCGATAAATGATAAATAAAGAAACTTTCGACAAAGTTTCTGTTAACTTTTATTCAAATATAAAACTGCATTCGTTTTATCTGCATCCTACTCTGATCACAATCACTTGCGTATAGTATAATTAAGGTACATTCAGAGTTAGCAGTTTTAATGTCAACGTAACAATTAAGATTGACTGAAATTATTTTACTATGTACATTACTTTTTTAGATACCAATTATATTGGTCAAAGAAACGGATGTGAATGAAAACGGGGAGGAGGTGATGAAGTGTGGCTTTAAGATAGGAGGGGGAATCGATCAAGACTTCAGGAAAAGTCCACAGGGTTATACAGATAATGTAAAAGCAACTGTTACAATGTATATATTGTAAATATGTTGTGCGTTATTAACTAGAGTTTTTATTTCAGGGTATATACGTGACCGAAGTGCACGAGGGATCACCAGCTGCAAAAAGTGGTCTACGTATGCACGATAAAATTTTACAGTGCAACGGGTATGACTTTACGATGGTAACTCATAAAAAAGCCGTATCGTATATAAGGAAACATCCAGTATTAAATCTATTAGTAGCTCGTAAAGGAGTGACGAGTACTTAAATACCAAATGTGAGATCTATTTGGTCTAAGAAGAATATTTATTTCACTCAATATACAGCAACAAAGTCAATTTATTGGAGCTACATGTCTGCCAAATATCATATTAGATTATGACCATTAGTAAGATACTTTTGAATTAGTTTCACAGAATGATTAAAAATAGTTGGTATATTATTCTCTACTTTGTAAATTTAGTTGGTAACAAGTGTCTACAATAACAGTTAAAATAGGGTCATCTAGGTCCAATAATTGTTATGATTATTTTGCAGGCATAATATCTGTTTCCAATTGCAATAGAAGTAGAGACTTAGAGCAATAGATATATATGTATAAACATCCTGTTATCATTCGATAATGTTATTGAGAGAAAAAGTAATTGTATGGAAAAATGAGTTTCTGATAACAGGATAACAACTGATAACGCTTTTAAGTCATGTGTAATTATGCTTTTAGAAAACATAATTTACATGTGCCTGCGTAAAAATCGTGCTGTATATTTAATGTATATCAAAATTTGCAAAATATTTCTTGTGCCAAACAATACTAACTACGCGGAATCCGTGTGAATATATTTCTTACCGTCGTGTACATATTTATATACAAAAGAAGTTTATTTGGATAATAAGAATACGAAGAGTATTTCACGATTGATTTTATATCAAAAGGAACAATTGTATGAACTAAAATGCTACATGATAATTTTTATTCTTTAAGTATTTCTATATTGTAAAATATAACAAAAAATGCCAAAGCATAATGAAGTTACACTAGCTTAGATATGCAACATACATTTTACAAAATTTTGTATTGCTAGTATATCAGCATATTACTATAAGACTCGTACAGATTACTCCGAATTTATGCATTTAAAACATTCTACAATGACTGAAACAATTACACGATAAACAGTGTTTTTTCAATGCCTTCAAAAAGGTACACACAAATAAGTATATTAAGATATACACAACTATTGCATTTATAAGTATTTACCGAATATTTTCTGTTACTGAAACACAAAGAGAATGTCATTGAGACTGTACAATTTTGAGACCAATAGAAGTATTGAATTTTCTATTTTATACATTCTTTATTTTAACCAATAACGAATGTTTTTCTATGCACATTCATAAAGTTTTTATACGTAAGAAAAGGTAACAGTTTTGTATTTTATGATAAATTGGCTACAAATATAAAATAAGCGAACAAAAAGGAAAAAAGTTCCTGTAACGATACGTACGATTTTCTTTTACATCCCAAGATTCTAATGCAATCGTGATGAAAACATTGAATCATGAAATATAGAAGACCTCGTCAGGATTTTGTAACTAGTCCGTTAACACAAGGCAGATTGAAAAACAAAACTGTAGAATATAAATTATTATGTGTGTGTTTTAAGAGTTTGTTTGTATAGAGCTTCGGTGTGACAAGTTACATGTCTTAGTTCAATTTACACTTGTATAAAAGTTATGTTATTTATTACCAAAAAAATATAATATAGAAAACTATGAAACAACCTAATGATCATATATTGCCTAAATAACAAATAAACGCCCTATTATGGTATGCGTATGTGAATAAATACTATCATCAATATGTTAGGTTATCCAGAAAGTTCGTGACGTTTTCAGACGCCATATTCTTTGACTTTGAGTTTTCTTCTATTTATTAACTTTATTATATTACTTATTTATTTTATTATATTGTCGTAAAATTGCCTACCACAGATAATCGTCATTAAAATTATTCGAATCACTTTCCTACAGGTGTAACCAAATACAATACCTTCGTTGTTCATACTTTAAATGTTTTCTAGTTACACTCGATCCTTCTTAAAACTCGTATAACATTACATGATAGAAATAAACTCTATTTTCACCCATAACTTAACCCTTCACATGTAACTTTTACTTACATTCTCTACGAAAATCAGAAAATTCACGACTAACTGGCACGAAGGTGACACTTGAAATGTGTCTCGAGAAAAATGTATCGCTACTAGGTTAAGTTTTCAGATGGAAACAAACATAATATAACCAAAATGCACGAACTTCTCACACGATATAATATTAATGCCAAATATTCTGCAATTTACATTTAACTGTACTTTAAGTGTTAATTATCGACTCAATAAAGGAATAATTTATTTAATAAATAACTTTACCTGCTCTATGTTCCACTCAGTTTATGGTCAACACGTATTTGAAAATTTACGAACATAACTACAAAAAAAACAAACAATTCTGTATGTATATTTGAGAATAATATGTCGATATATTTAATTGTATTATACTGAATAATTATAAAATACTACTTACAAATACTCTCCGCATGGAAATGCGCCATAACAATGGACGTTCGCGAGTCACTGTGAATGTAACAGCGTATGATGACGTGTCTGGAGCTCACTACGTGGATGTTGTGTGTATGACACGTCGATTTATACTGTGCTTCGTACTGTCAGTAAACGTTTAAACTGATCGTCAGAAGGAACTTGGCGTCCCACGATATAGCGATATCGAGTGATTTATTTCAGTATATTGAACGTAATTACTTTTTTAAACGTGTATTATAAAGAAGAACGAAACACACGCACAACGATCATCACGATTTTAGACGAAATTATAAGTTCTAAAACGAATTCTTCGTGATCATCTGCTACTTATCCGCTTGCAACTTACGTTAGAAAAATATCAAAACTATGGTGAGTAGAATATTGTGAAATTGATATTAAAAAGTACGATTAATTTTCTTGACGTAAAAATTAATGGTTGTATTTTGTTTACCTTTTCAAGCCTGCCGCACCGACCTCTACTTCAGTTGGAGCCGCTGGGCGATCGCCTAGTAAAGCTATAGCGCCTAGAACAGGTGGCGGAGGTACTGTTAGGCAAAGGAAAACGACAACCACCGCTTCAACCAGGAGTAGAAACACAGGAGCTGGTTCTGATGGCATGTGGAGATTCTACACCGACGACTCTCCTGGAATCAAAGTGTAAGATACCATTTAATGCTTGAAAGATGTACAGGAATCGAATGTTCATTACTGCAGACTATTAAAAAGATAAAAATGAAGAAACTAACAACGTAAATATGCATTTTACAGAGGACCAGTGCCGGTGCTTGTTATGTCTCTTCTTTTCATTGCGTCCGTCTTCATGCTTCACATCTGGGGCAAATATACTAGATCTTAAAACTGAAAAGAGACGTTACGTTTTAATATAACTGATGGAAATAGGAAGAACTATGTAGTGAAATTAATAAAAGAACCAAGGGAACTCCAACAAGTTGAGGATATCCACCAAATGGAAGATCAATGCGATTCTTTAACATTTTAACACTACTTCTCGATTGATTTAAAAGAATCGAAATACTACATATTATAAGTTACATTTCCATAAAATGGATCTCTGCACTTTTTTATAGAGAAGCAAGACGAAGAATTGAGCATGCTATATCATAACTACTATTATTGTAACCATTTATTTTCATCGAACTCAGTTTTGTAATGTTTATAAGAAGATACTTTTCAGAGCTAATTGTACTCGCGACATGCGTGATCAAAATAAGATATTGGTTATTGTTTGTAAAGTTACTATTATGATAATATAATGTACCATATTAAAATAAATTATTAATTGGATTAAGAAAATAAGCAAATAATACTTTTTGTTTTTATCTCTCTCTGCGTGAATTCAATCCCAGTAGAAAGAGATTAAGTTCAACACGAAGTAAACGTTTCTAAAGCATGTCTGATAAAAGATTCGCATTGTTTTGGGTAGCACAATACAAATGAACATCATAATGCGCCATGTTTCATTTAACTGAAAACTCATTCGCGCTCGCGTGTATGTATTGATTCCGCGCTGAATAAGCGCGGGTTGCAGCATTCTGTGAAAATGAAGTAAACGCGATAAAATAAAACAGTCGAACAATTGTATATTCGATCGAAAAAGTGGACAATAAATATGTTTCACGAAATCGTTAACCTATGCAGTTCTTATAAAAAACATTACATACACCCTACTGCAAATTATATTTACAATTATGCATCTAATAAAAATCATAATTCCTTCTAATATTTTGTCCATTTCTATACTCGTTCCGTACAATAAAATTCGATCATTCTTCCGAATTTCCAATTTCCCTAAGAGAGACACCCTTAACACACTCCGTATCATTTTTATTTTCCTATAGTGCAAATCGAATCGAATTAGATGAAGAACAATCGTTACAAGTAATTGCAAAAAGAGGTTTCTAATTATGGTGGTAATTATAATAAATTGTAATGTCAGATGGGCAACGCGAATCTGAAAACTCAATAGGTCGGCACCATAGAGCGTCGGGCGGAGGGAGACGCGGCGGCGTGGCGAGAGAAGGATCGAGCTAGAAGAAAACCGCCCGATGCGCTCGCAGTCGACTCATAGCACGTGATCATGGGTTTCTCGTTTTAGACTCGACATTGAATCCCCTCGTAGTCCTGCCGCTGCCTGTCGCCGCGGGTGGAAGCAACTCCGCCCGTTCTGTCAGCTAATGCGATGAAGTCCCTCTCTCTCGAGGTAATCATAGTTTCCTCTTAACCGATGCACTCCGTGCAGACGGTGCTCTCCGCTTAACCAGAAATTCGGCATCCACGCGAAACGAGGATTCATTCTCGGCTCGTCGAAGTTTCCGTGCCAGTCTCCGGGTGACAAGTGTGATACGTGCGATTTGCATCAAATCGCGTACCGTTCGACGCGAAACTCGATGATGACGGTTAATCGAACGATGGTTAACGATATCGCGTTCGATTTACGACGACGCTACGACGACTGAGTTTCGTGAATGACGTGACTGGCGTCGTTTTTTTCGTTGATAAAAGTTGTGCCTCTTCTGCGGCTGGTGTTAATGTTGAGAAATGGTAGAGTTCGAAGGCGGTTGTAAAGTCGCGTTTTCAAAAACGTACATTGTTTTGAACAAATAATCGACGTATCGCAGTTTTTGCTATTTTTCTTAATTTAAAGAGGTACATATATATGTTGGTTTCTATTTTGCGATTCTTCAAAGAATCTATTGTGCCACCGCACAATGCAAAAGTTTCGAATCAAGGGGCGGTAAGTACGTACAAGTAATGACGGTTTTCGTTTTTTCTCCTTTACACTTTTTATGACTGAAAGTGTTTTGTGGAATATTGATGCATGAAATTAAAGAGACGGTTGAAAGATCGTGGACATTTATCGCAAAAGAATGACACCTTTTCGTACTGTTTTGTTCGAATTACAAACTAATTGAACTGCATTGCGACGCTCCACGTTGCGCAAGCAATTATCGAAATAACAATGATTAGAATCTATCCGCGGAAATCGAAGGATAACAATAGAAAGCTAAAGCAATGTTATGCTGAATGGAAAAATATAGAATTTTCATTTAAATTTGAAATTTTTGTTACGCGAAATTAAAATTTGTCGATGATTATTATTATTTCTCAAATATTCCACTAGAAACTTATTGCCAATTAAAAGACTCAAGTTCAGAAATAATATCGCCAATAGTAGTACTTCCTACTTATTTTCAAATGTCAAATAAATACGTACTTCCTGTTAAACAGATAAATATAATGTGCGTGAGACGATACAATCGATTTTAAAACTTCTTTCTTGTAAACAAGAAATAAAATAGATTCACATAAATATGAAATATCCGGTTTCCGTATGTCAATACGCGAGACGCTATCGTCTGATTAAACACTTACCCATACTACTAGCTATAACACCACTGTTCAGGTTACAAACAGTTTCTAACTTTGTGTATTCAGATCAATCTACTTGATCAAAGTAATCTTAACTCAAACACATTGTTCATAAGTGAACAATATATTTCCTTACACTTGAACACTCCATTCATTAAACAGATATTTTCTAAAATCAAGTTTGTATTATATCACAAAGCGAATAAGAGCTTCATATAAAAGTATTAGCTTCTAGATTAAAAATTCGCTTACATTTAAAATTTTATTTCATAAAAATCTGAAGCTGTAGTTGAAGTCAACATTTTCCTTTACTTGAATCAAGTAAAATTTTTTCAATTTCTGATATCACTCTTCTTTTTCCAGTATTCCATAATATCATCCACTACAAATCAATTTCTCTTTACATTCCGGTAATACATAAAACTGTCAAAAAGAAACAATAAAACTTACGTCCATTGAGTCGCTATCACTTTTCGACGACTGCTTTCAAATTAGGTTTATTACAAAACGGTTGAAAATTTTGTTCGGTGGGCACAATGAAATTACGAAATTTCTATTCAACAGCGATCTAATAATGGCTTCATTAACGATTCCAGACTCGCGAATAGTTCATCAAGCGCGGGAGTGGGCAATCAACAAGGATCAATGGCGGTCGATATTTTAGACGAGGACCACTTCGCGGTGAGCGCGATTGTCACCGTCGGCATGCAAATCATCTTCTTCACGATCGCGGCGACCTTCCAGTTGGACAAGCTGACGGATTTCGCTGGTGGCACGAACTTCATCATCCTCGCCCTTCTCACTTTCTTTCTTGGCCAAGTGGGCAAGGTGCGCTCTAATTATAAAACCGCTTCCGCGCTTACACGTTCGCGTACAAATGGACACGTACTGCCCACGAGCCGTTTGATCGGGAACGGACGGCAAGGGACTGCCTAACCGTTTGTTTCAGCCGCCAGTTTATTTTCGTTAGCCCGTCTGCTTTGCAAGAGATTCATGGCTGCCAACAATGACACCGTTAATGGACAATCGAGAACACTTTCCTGCGGTTTTAAGGAATTCTTGATTTTTTTTCTTTCTCTCTCTTGTATCGTAACTTTGGCGTAACGAGTGTTATCAGAAAGTCAATTATTCCTAATCATTGCAGGCCAGTGCTGGAAGACTTTTTAGGAGGCGATTATGGAAGACGAAATAAGACGAAAATCAAGAGTAACGAAATTGCGTTCGAGGCTTTGTTTTCGAGAAAAATGATTTTGAAAATCCTATTTGCCGAGAACTCATAAGTGAGGCGTCTGCGCGCAGCCATACAAGATTTCATCACGCGACGAACTGTCATGCAAACTTCTGTCGTTTGTGCACGCGTGTGCAAAAGATTTTCTTGATTTTCATCTTGAAACTTGACGCGATTCTTGCGCGTGAAGATTCCCAAAGAGAGAAACATCCATGTCTAAATTCTTTGCGGAAGAAACAGCGATATATAACACTAATATGTTTGTTAAATCTCTACTATAATCTGTTGTCTTTTATATTTCAGCCGTATGACAGCAGGCAGCTAATGGTTACGGTATTAGTTTGCTTATGGGGTCTGCGTCTCTCTGGATATTTGTTGTACAGGATCATCAAGATTGGTCGTGACAAGAGATTTGAAGATCGTCGCAGTAACGTGATTCGTTTTGCTGTATTCTGGACGTTTCAGGTACACAATCTCGTCTACAGATTTAACAAAATCAGACATTTATTTAGGGCCATCAGAAAACGTTTATTCCAAGTACTGGTCGATGAGTATGTCTATTGATTAAAATTGATTTTCAGGCTGTATGGGTTTACGTGGTCAGTTTACCAGTAATTATCATCAATTCACCGCGACACAAAATACCACCGGCCCCCAAAACCATGACGACGTTAGACAGTACCGGCACTGGACTCTTCGTAACCGGTTTGTTAGCCGAGACTTATGCAGATTTGCAGAAATTTTCATTCAAACAAGATCCAGTGAATAATGGGAAATGGTGCAACGATGGTATAAATTTTACGCGCCAATTCACTTGAAGCATCAATTTAATCTTCCTTTACCGAGAAGTGATTCCATTGCAGGTCTATGGCGGTTATCCAGGCATCCAAATTATTTCGGAGAAATAGTAGTATGGTGGGGTATCTTTGTGATATCGTTGAACGTGATCGAAGGTTTCGAATGGATCGCTATAGCTTCCCCAATCTTCACCACGTTTATTATTTTATTCTTGTCCGGTATGCCTCTTTTGGAAAGAGCTTCGGATGAGAGATACCGCGAGTGAGTATTACGTTGGCGATATTTACAGTCTTCCAGATCGATGTCTCCGTGTATTGTCTTCTGAAGATTTCAATTCGCCATTGGATTTTCATTAACTAAATTGTTTGCTAATATCAAATATTTCTATTCTTTTCTAGTAATGCTGAGTACCGCTACTACAAGCAATCGACGTCGCCACTGATACCGATGCCACCGGCATTCTACGTAGAGGTGCCCAGATTCTTGAAATTCTTTTGCTGCGAATTTCCGCTTTACGATTCATTGGACGTGAAACCACGCGCAGCTGTCACTGAATCGACATCGATCAGCCTTGCTGCATCTACGTAGCTATAACCACACGCCGGACGAATGAATCCTAAGTCCGGCGTACAGTCATGTACGGCTAGCACAGCCTTTTAACAAGGCTACCACGATTTTGTGCGTTTTATCGTATTCGTACAGTTCTCTTGATTAGAGAATTAGAGAAATCTTAATTATCTTGTTCGGTTAAGGTCTTTGAAAAGATAGACTTTGCCACAGACATCCAGTTCTGACAAATGCAACTTGTGCTACAACTTACAATAGGGCTGTGAGGGACTTTGCACGGGCGACGAATTTTACATAGGTAACTTGTATGATTGTACATCCACGTATCACGGTACCAAGGTAAGGCCGTTTGCGTGGGTGTAAAATTTGACGAATCGTCCGTCGTTATGTCCTTTTTTTCAACCCTTGTCTGATTTTGCGGTGTCGCATGTTTACTGTCGCTATCGAAGCAGCGTCGAAAGAAGATTCCTTGCCCGGTATGAGAGCAAATCGATCAATCATCACACATTCAGTGACCGTGATTTCAAAGGCTGGTACAATCTTGAATTTTTTTTTTAAATGCGTAGGTGGTTTGAATGTGAAAGTCGGTAGTGTCGGTTTCAAGGGAGAGCAAGCTGTGCAGTTGCTCAGGGGCTACATAATAGTAGAATTATCGCAGGTGCGTTATCAAAATTTGACGCAATAGACCGTCAAACTGACTAAGGCCGCTCTACAATTCTGGATTATTCTGGAATTCCGCGTAGTTACAAGCTGGAATTAATTAGAGAAATATCTATACATTCATTAAGACGTCTATCAATTGTGAAAGACATTGATGTTTTTTGTGATTTGACTTCCTTTCCGAGTTCTTTGGCGGATAAATTCGCAACTGAAAATGTCAAATTAGTAGGATACTAACGGATATATCTATAGCTGTTATTTCTTGCCAATTGACTAGATGAATATATCCACATAAAATTGATGCCGCACAATGATCAATCAATGTCACTCGTGAGTTATTGTTTTAATATTCATATTACATAACAAGAAATAATCCTTTTTGCCCTTACTATATTGTGTTTTTTCTTGTATCTCTAATCAATACTCTTGAACAAAATTGTTCTTAAAATTTTATAAAAACTATCATCATTTGCTCGTAAATATCATCATAACTCGGAAAGGATTAAATTCATAAAGTTCAGAAAAGTAAGAGCAAAATGGCGAATACTCAAGCAATGCGTATTATGATAATTAGCTAATCAGAAAAATATTTATTTTTCAAACTTAGCTGAGAATCAAATTTATTCGACATGTTCCAAATGTTTGGAAATTAAGAATTCTCAAGAGGAGAACGCTACAAGAGAAAGTAGGAAAAGTATAAAAAATAAACCAAAGTTAAAATCGTATATAAGTACACTACCTCTAACATGATACCCTCGATTCGCAATCGAGTTCGTCATGATATTTAGATTAATTCAGATCTACAAAAAATACAAATACACACAACTAAATGTGCAATAGAAAATTCTAGAAGCTCGTAAGCTATATCAGATTGCGCTAAATTTTTTCTATTTTGTAAAATATTCAAGAGTAAAATGTTTCCAATTATACGAATACATATTTATTTGTAAATACTACTCGTTATGTTTTATAAGATTCTTTACACGTAAAAGAAGTTTGTTTCGAAAAAAAGGAGCAATTAAAATAAAGATTCCGAACGAAATTAAACATATTTTTGGACCGGTAGGGACCACATGTATACCGATGTTAAGTGCTTACATCTATTTTTACATATCTAGGAATGTGGGTTTCGTAAAGTAATTTGCAAAAGCAAGGTAGGAGATATCGATAAAAATATTATTAGGGTTGAAAAAGAAGGGTAGATATTTAAAAGTCTGTTTTTAGCTGCAAAGTCAGCTACTATTAATTTACAACTTTGTTGAAATATTATTTTCAGACTAAAACAATCGCTTTAAAGGAAATTGATGGAATTAAAAGTTAGGAAAGTTAGTTGTGCATAGCAAATAAAGTAAAAGTCGATGTATAATTATCCTACAATTTTAAAAAGTTTAGAATAAGACGCTATCTGAGTGATACTGATTGATTGTACGTAAATTAATTGTAGTGTTAAATTATAGCAATATTATACATATCTCAGTGCCGAGTAGAAAATCGTAAAAAGAGAGCTATAATTAGTAGAAAGTATTATTTAGCTGTATTCTTTCCAAAGCAATCACTCTATGAAAGCTAAACAATATTCTCGAGTTTTAATCATAAAAACGGATATTACGGCTCGCTGTTAACTGAAATCTTTCAACGCGAACATACTTAGAAAGAATACAGAAAGCTATAGCTGAACAGTACGCCAAATTGTAAGTATTATATCGCAAACGATCTTCAGCGATCGTTTCGTTCGTTGTTATGTATGTAAATCTTCAGATTTTAGATAATAAACAAGAGTTGGTCCAATCATACTTTTATTCTATCCAAACGCTTTCGCTGTTACTTTCTTCATCTTATGGCACGCAAAAATAAACTAACATTAAACAAAAATATCGATCGTGGTGAATATAATTTTTTTTTGCTTCGTACTTTATTAAATCTCTACCTCTCTTTCTCTCTCGACATTGACACTTTATTCTTACTTATTATATAATACAATGCACATATTGTCCTATTCATTCCTAATTACTTTAATTCCATTTTTTATGTATATATATATCAATATAAAACTTATATCGAATTTATGAAATGAATATTACTGTGATCGTACAACTTATACACGACGTATGTACATATACATATCTGTTACCGTCAATAACATCATTAAAAAGGAATTAAAATGAAAATATCCGAACAATCCGAACACGTTTTCCTTGCCGTAATATAAAAGAAATAAAAATTTGCCTTAAAAAAAGAAGTGTAAAACTAAATTACGTATTGCCTAACCTAATTTGCATGCAGCGTGCTACACCATTATCGAAATGCACAACAAAAAATGGTGATCGCTATACAAACAATATAAAACAAAATAGAACATTTCTTTTTCTTTTCTCTCGTAAAAAAATATCGTTCATCGTATATCGGGTCAATTCAATAATGTTCGATGAAAATTTCGTAAAGATCACATTATATTTATAAACACATTTTATTTGTTCGTATGTATATCGTTAATAAATGGTGATATAATAATGACAATGAAATGTATAGCGCCGAGCATAAAACGAGCAGTCATATTATAATTATTATTAATATTCCTCTTATAATAATCTTACTGTACTGGATGTGTGCCTACCTACTGTGCTTGCAACGTTTATGGTCTTGTCCAAGTGTTTTCTTATTACTTCTGTTTCTTTCCTTTTCCATTCTGTTCTTACTAATCTTTAATTATTTGTTACTTATACTCGTACTCGTAATAATCCATAATTAATAATAATAGTAATAATATTAATAATAATAATATTAATAATAATAATAATAACCACGGGTGTAAACATATGCCTTGTCCTAAGGTATAAACAGTTTTCACACACTAATTTGGTTACTCACTTGTTTTTTTTCTTTTGTCCTTTATGTAATTGTAATCATCGGTTAATTACAGTAAGCTACTTAAATATTAATTATATTAATCTTGTGTCTTCGTGGAATTTTTTTCGGCCGATGCTTTGTAAAAAGCTGGCCTCGCGTACAAAAAACATTCAATTCCCAGTTTGATATAACATTATACATCAAAATGTCTGTACGTGTGTGTATGTGTATGTGAACCGTATGTGTGTTTCTTTCTTCATTTCGATGCGTGAAAGACACTTTTTTGTATTTTCTTTTTTCCTTTTGCTTCGTTATGCAAAATTTTTCTCACACATCCGAAGAAAAAAGTCATCTAATAAAGTTGAACTAACACATGGGGGCAGCACAGCGTTTCGTTCGTTTTTCTTTTTCTTTTTTTTTCTGTTTTTTTGTTTTTGTTCCGTTTTCGATCATCGAAAGGAAACCCAGACAGTAAAGATCGATGTTTGCCTGCGCCTCTTTTCTAGTTTCTCCCTTTTATTTATTTGTATTTTCTTGTTATATCTTAACGAAAGAAAAAGAAAAAACAAAGCGTCATGAACGATTTCAAGACGCTGCGATAGCGCCGTTTCCGCTTCCGGCGGCGCCATCATTTGGATTGCATCCGCGTGCACGCAATAGAAATATCTCTAATAATATACAAATCATCGTAAATATCATCATTTGCCGTCGATCCGTAATTCTAGATGATTCTTCGTTCGTCGGGGGCGGACGTTGTCAATAAATCATAAAATGTATTCGATTCAGTAAGCTACAGAGTAAAACGAATCGTACAAAGAAATTTAAAAAGAGAGCACCGAAAATTCGAGGCATTGATTAAAAATAATTGCCACTCCTTTTTTTTTTATACACCTGATTACTCAATATTCGAAGATTCGTATGTATAATCAAAAAGTAATAGGTAATGTCATGCTTAAGTAACGATTCAAATGAAATCTGATTGTACTTAAAAGAAATGATAAAAGTAAAGAATTTAAAATCATCATGCCGAATAGCGATTCTAAATGTATATGCAACTAAAAAGCACGATCAAACGAAGATCATATTATGATATACGGCACGTTGCTGGAACGCTAGGTACGTAACTCATTTTACATTTTACACAGTAAGAGCCAATGGTAATAAGAAGCGACCGCAAGACGCCTTCTCCCTGAACCAGTGTCAGGGCCGCTATCTATCGTCGTGTTTCGTAACCATAAATGATCTCGCTTCTTTTCACATAAAACTGCATCGTATCTCTCCTCTCACGATGGTGTGCACGATGCATTTATTTTGGCCACTGTTCCATAGAAGAAGATCTCTCACACACCTGCATGTGTCAGGCTATTGCATTTGATATATTGCAAACCTACGATATCCTAATAACTTATGAGATTCGTTTCCTCTTTCTGTTACTATTCATTTTTCTTACTTTTTATTTATCAATCTTTCTTATATTATGTTTCACGGAGGGGAAAAAGGGCCCTGGGTCGGATATAATGATAAAGTTTGTTGTTCGATTCGGGTGTGCTGGGGTGTCGATGAGAAATGGCGTAACGTGTTACGAACGTATATAAACGAAGTATTTAACATTATGAGTCTATTAATATCTATACGTATAAGTAGAGAGCTCTAAACCTGAAACCCCCCTTACCCCTCTTTTCCTTGCACTCATCAAATCTCACTATCTCTTTCATGCACAGATTTTAATCCCCTCCTCCTTATTTCTCATGCTCTCTACAACTCTTTCTCTCGCTCTCTTTCCATTTCTTTCTGTCGGACATTCACGCAACACGCATTCACACTCACACGCATTCTTCCACACTATCCCCTCCCTTTTTCACCCCTAACCCCCCCTTCCCAATATCTTACCAGATCACACCCTCGATTTTCTTCAGTTTTAAATCTTCTTTCTCCCTCTTTTTTTTTAAACGACTTATTTGCTTTCTGTCCTGCCGAGACAGCTTATTTCCCTTCCTTCTCCTTTTCTTTGTTCTCATCAACCTCTTTGTCCTTCTCCAGCTCTTTCTCCTCTTTATCCGCCTTCTCTTTGTCGCCCTCCTTTTCCTCCTTCGATTCCTTCGACTCCTTCGCCTCCTCCTTACCCTCCTTCTCCTCCTGCTTCTCTGGCTTCGGTAGATGCGTGTTCATCTCGAGAGTGGAGCAAATCTCGTCCCAATCCGGGAAGCATCGTTCCTTCATGCGCGAGCAATGTCCAACCAGATTCGCGCAGTTTTCCTGCATGTAGTCCCGGAGGCTGAACGGCGTGTCCTTGTCAATGTAGAGGATTTGGGCGAGATGCGCGAACGCTACCACGTCCAACTGTTCCGAATAAAGGAATGAAGAGGTTCGTTAAAATCAATTGAACGTACGCTTCTTCCTCGTGTATCTTCTTTTCGCCATGGTCTTGCAATAAGCAAGCGGCTCGAAACTCACCGTAGTTGGTTCGTCTCCGAAGAAGAAGGGCTTGTCGGCAAGCATGTCGGAGAGTACCTTGAGATCGGCGCAACCGAATTGGGACACCTCTTCTGGAGTATGCACACCCATACCCTGCGCCTTCACTTTCTTTGCGCCCTGAAACAAACATTACATTTGTTACTACAAATATTTACAATATATTAACTATATCGTATGCTTATCATGATACTTAGACATTTTCGTTTATATATATTTAAAAAGAGACGTTTATTACAAAGATAATATCACTTTCTTCCTAACCAACTACACGCCGAGTGGTTCCTATCATACCCACAGAGATGGAGTTAATATAGTTACAGAAAGTATAGATAGGGGCTTGACTCTTATGCAGCTGAGCGCTATGGTCAATTTCAAATAAGAATAGAATTGTAGTTCAATTTTGTAGTTCTTGTAGTGAATACAAAAAGCAATATGCGCTTGAAACTTACCTTACGTCCAAACGTAAATTTGAAGAAAAAGTTGAGAATACCATTGGGGATGCGAGTGCCGAGCACGTGTTGAAGGTTCACTTTGTAACCCTTAAGAACCTGATCGAGATTCTTGGTGCGCCAGAACGCGACCACCCAGACAAGGTGGTTCTCGATCATCGATATCATTGCGTGAGAAACGCTTCGCTGCTCGGACGTGAGACAGGCGTCCAGGTCCTTGCCAAACTTCTGGCTCAGATCGCGAAGGATGATCGTGCTGTCTGCGATCTCCTCGCCGTTCAGTTCGACAAACGGCAACGCGCCCTTCTTGGAGCGGAATTTCATCTTGTGGTCCACATTCTGTAAAAAGAAAAATCGACAATTTTTAAATTTATTTTTCTTATTCGCGTCATTAATATTCTAATCGCCAAAGAATAATTTTCGTTCTATTTACAGAAACAAATTAAGTCCTTCAATTTACTACGTTTAAAAGTAATAGCATTGACTTCAGTTGTTTTTAAATTGATATACTACAGTTTTATGAGTTCTTTACACGCTGTTTGATGTAAAATATTTTACGTGGAATGGATATCATTTACGTGCTACGCGTTGTTCGAAAGCGCATGTACGCGTGGGATCGGAAGCCCTTGCGATACAAATGTGGATTCACGGGGAAAAAACCGGAAAAAGTAAAGGAACACCAAGGGGCTTCGATGGCGTCATGGCTGAAGCACCCGCTTCCGACGCAGTTAGCTCGAGTTCGTATCCTATATCATCGAATAAAATACCATTACCACCCCTGTCTAGAATTTCCTATTCCTAACAAAACCAGTTTTCTTTATTGATATAAATTTGCACGAAGATCAGCAAAATCAAAATTGCGTTGAGGAGAGAAGGTTAAGTGGGATACTTAACCGGTATACCGAGTATACAAATAAATGCACCAGCCACTGCGCATACTATATTTATACGCACCAGTGCTACACATGGAGTGCATCATAAGTCAATAAGATATCTGGTGTCCTTTACAGGTGGGATCGTATTGCAAAGCAGTATTGATAACGCGATATACGTTCGCCTGCCAAGATTTTATGCGTATCGTTTCAAAATGGAATAACGATTCAGACGAACGTTCGATAAATTTCACGAAATAAAAGTTAAACCAGCGTAAATAAAATACGAAGCGTTTGCAAATATAAGTTGGCGATCATTTGACATTACGGTTTGCGACAATGGACCGGCAGAGGTGAAAATTGATACCGATGTAGACCACTTTCTTGAAACTCGGTTTTACAATGGTACGATTTTAAAATACTGTCAATGGGAATAACATCTGTATTGCCCAGATTTCACCTGAGCACATAGGGAACTTTCTAGCTACTTGTTAGCCATCTGTTAGCGCATTTTATTGTGAACGAACATTGACCTAGAATAGTGTCGTGAAATCTCTCGATTTGCCATTCTTCCAGCTGAATTGGAACAAGATGATGAATAATATAATGTACACAGTACTTTGTTATCAACTCTCCAAGGTATTTTATAGATTAAACTATGCAGAAATAGAACACCGATCATGAAGTTAGTAAACATTACTTTGATCGGAATTTCAATGACGATATCTTACGGTTGTAACAAATTATTCGTGGAAGCATTTATACCAAGAATCGTCTGGGAATTGTGCTGCTACGGGATAATGCATTCAAATATCTTGAAATAAAGAAAGGAGATGCTTTCGAGTGTCTCACAATTTAGATAAGAGCTTCTACTCCAACGACCTTAGAAGATCTTTACTTTCAGACTTTTGTCTACGCTTTTCTATCCACAATTACTATTTTTAACATAGAAAAACATTCTTAATCTTTTGCAGGTATCGTATTGCCTACAACGGTTCCTCAGCGTACCGCATGGTGTCGTTGTGTAACCTGCAGGACGGATCTGCATACAGAAGGCACAACGATATATATGCGGGGCAAAGAAACGCTAAGAAAGTATTCCTCGTGTCAATCACGGATCGACAAGTGGAACAAACCGCGCGCGTGTTTGCGTCTATAGAAATCACCTGAATTAGCCGTACAATAACGCATGAAGAGACCGGAGCATCGAGTCCGGTCCCACGAAAAGGGGAACAACGTCGCGATATATACGTGGGAAACACCTCTTCGGAAAGAGCTCATCATCGTCGGCAATCAGCGAGTGCCGCGTGCAGCTGCGCCGTCATCGGAAATAAACGAAAGTAAGTCGAATAGGAAGATCCCTGTGACGGATGGGAGGTGGGGAAGGGAGCGTTGAGGATGGGCCCTAAAGACTGCACACGCAGCCTCTGTACGGTTGCATCTTCGTGTGTGAACGATAATGACGACGGTTGGAGAGAATGTCGACGGAGGTGCAACGGGTGATTTGTAACACGAACGCGTTGTGATAACGAAGGCAGAAAAGAGAGGGTTAGACGGCGGGAGAACGAAGAGCAGCAAAAGATGTATGCCAATGTGATTTCCAGAGAGAAGAAAGTAAAAAAGGGAGAAAAGAATGAGAGAGGAAAAGGGAAGGAGGAGAAAAGATAAACAATAGAATGGAGGGGATAAAGTGGGAAAAAAAAGAAGCTTAAATCGAAGGACCAAAAAACTGAACGATACACTCGATGCGCATAGCGTACTCGGGGAGATATAGAGATATAGAAAAGGTACTTTGTTCGCAGGAATATTATTGGAAAGGTACATTTGCGCTGGACGTTGAACTCGTGGCGGTGTGTTTGAAACAAACACTGTGCACCATCCAACGACACGGCAAAAAAGTGGAAAAAAGAGGAAAGAAAAATGGACACAAAGCAGCTGTGGACACTGAAGCCGTACCCAAACAACGGGGCAATGGACTTGGCCAGAAAGCACGAAAATCCGATATGCCCGTGGTGGGATTGAATATCCTCTGGCGTAAAATCGATGACGCGGTCGGTACTGATTAATTCGTAGGCCCACGGTTTCGCAGGTGGCGCTGCCGTCGACGTTACGTGCACCGACAGACCCGGCGACGGACGATCGTTAAAAACGTCCGCGTGCATTCAAAAGCGCATAATAACGGGGAGCAAGAGGGCGAACCGCCGCGGCGGGCGGAATATATCGCCGAGAAGCGTGTATCAATTTCGAGAGATGAAAAGTCGAGCAGAGGCGGGAAGGTAGGTGGAGTACAAATTACCGCGGGGCAGCTGCCCTCCGCTCTAGCGATTCCAGTCGAAGTCGAACGTACATACGCGGGGTCCATCGCGCGTGCGCATCCTCTGTGCACGTTCGCCTGCACATCGAGGGGAGAGCTAGGGTTGAAGAGGGAGAGAACAAACCGAAACGCGAGAGGGAAAAATAAATGCGCGGAGGTAAGACGGGAGCGTGGCGAGCGAATCAAAGGGAGGGATAACCGACGGAAGTAATTCTCTAAAGAGGAGAAGCGTCTGAAGAAGACTGGACTTCGACGGGGCCTCGCAAAGGGGCTCGGGAAAGCTAACTGAAGATAAAACGCCTGTTCAAATTAAGGTAGAGCAAAAGTTGAGGCGCGAAACACGAAACGTGCAAAAAGATAGAGAAATAGATGCGCGTAGGAGATAGAAGAGATCGAAAGAGGCAGAGAAAAAGAGGTGGCAAGAGGGAACGAGAATGTAAAAGAGAAGCCGGAGAGGGAATCAGGGAGTGGTATAACAGCGAGCCATCGAGGGAGGGGAACGCGTGGGGTTAGAGAGAGAGCGAGGGAGAGGGAGAGGGAGTATGAAAAACGAGAAAGAGCGAGAACAAGACAAAGTCGAGTGGTATAGAGGGGGAGGGCGAAAGAGAAGGATAAATGGAGGGTGAATGGGTGGGTGGAAGGGAGAAGAAACAAGCCGGAGGACGATGAACTCTGGCGGTAGGCAGCTTCCGTCGCCTGGCAACGTCCTCCTCCCTTTTCCTCCTCTCCCTGAGGTTCCAAGCCGTTATGTCGTGGTATCGTACGTAGGCAGCCCTCGTCATGGACGTAGTAGTCGTGTCATCGTCTTCGTCGTCGGTGACGATCATGGTAGTCGTTGCCGTATTTTCACGTAGTCGTGGCTCGCAGCTTGCGCTGCGTATTGATCGTACGGGATGCTGCTAGCTGCCGCTGCTGTTGGTTGCTGGCTGCTCCAGCGCCTAGCTAACAGTGAGCTTCAGCCACAGCCCTGTACGAAGGGCCAATAGAACCGCCTCTTTCTCTCCTCCTCTTTTGGCTTTCTACTTGGCTTGTTCTAGCTATCAGTATCGCTCAAGAACAAAACTATCGGGTCATCCCTCGAGCGATGCGAGTACTTGAAATATATTTGGGAATAAAGTGCAAAATTGTACTGAAATCAGGAAGAAGAGTATGAAGTACGAAAAACGTGACAAATCTGTACTGTACATGGTGTGTAACATGTACTGGCAATAGCACAGGTGCTAGAACAATGTTCTCTAAAAGATTTTTATTTCAAAGATTCATGACAGAATAATTTATAACCATATAAATATACGCAGAATATATAAGAGATTCCTGAGTCAGAATTTTGCATGCCATCCTCCCTATGTACCCCGAATCCATCAGGCATGTATCACACATGCGCCACATGTGCGCAAAACTTGAACATCAAACCAACTACCCGACCACCGTGACTTCTCCCCGTCAAACATCGAACCTTCGTCTAATTATACCACAATATGTCCTAAAATAACTTAACTCCTTCATCAACTATACCTATTGCAATCTATACCAACATACGCACGCTCCCCTTCTTCTCTACAACTGAAAAAAGAAAATATATATAAGTGTACTTTTAGATTTCCAAATATTGGTAATATAAAAGGGACAAAAGGACTGTGGATACTTCCAATTATGTTTTCTCAAACCACAAAACTGAACAAAATTCACACGGAGCAATCTAAAAAGCTAACAGAAAACATGTCTGCAGTTCTGTGAACTGCAGTTGGGACCGCGCATACATCTACCGGAACTGTTCTCTCCCCTCAGTCCAAAAAGTGCATCTTGACATACTTATCTAACATTATCGCATTCCTTTTTCTAAAACCGGCGAGAGATCGCACGAGACGCGCACAAAGGGGACATAAACACGTCCACAACACGTTCCTATTGTTCGGCAGTCGCGCGAGGAAATTGTGCATTCGTCCGACACCTACATACGTCTCGCGCAAATGTCGGCTCGGTATCAATGGCGTCCGACCGATGGAAATGCTGGCAGGACGTGAATGGTTCCGCGCGTGAAAATAGTTTCGCTACACAAGGCTAGCTATGCCGTAAAGTCGGCCGGCTGTCAGGAAGAACCGATCGGCCGAAAACGAAAGCAAACGCAGGCCGTGACTGCCAAGTCCAACGAACCTGCCACTTGGCAGCCACAGGCATCCGTGCCCAAGAACCCGTCTTCGATATCAAACTAGCTGAACCTAAAGCTGCGCGTCCACTAACCGATAAATCTAAATCCACCTCAAGCATCGTGGAACTGCATCGAGAATTACCATCGCATCGATGAATTGCAGGGTAAAGTGAGGAAAATGTGGAACGTCCATTATTCGTAATTCTCTATTTCATAGCATACTGTTTGTGACAATTGAAATCACCGAACTAACAAATCACTGGGATTGTGAAATTCAAACTGTATCTGTAAGATGGGGTTAAGGATTTGAACGAAATATTTTATTGGAAAGAATTTTACGATTCTAAGACTTCTTTCGTGATACCTAATTGAGGTATAAACTTTGCTGATTCTTGATATTGTAAAATATTAAAACTTAATTGTTTCAGTAAAAATCTGTCTTCTCATATTCCTAGTTTCTTCCTCCTACCCTCCATCCCTTAAAATGCTGATCGTTTTACGGTGGCGTGAGTCAGACGAATAAGTTGAATGAAATTTCTTGCTAGCCCCCAAATGTTGATTTTGTTGGCGGGTTTAGGGGATCTATCGTGGATGATTTTAATCAGTGAAACGTACATTAGAAATTATTATTTGATGCAGTGCGATGAGTCACGTATGACTCAGAGGGGACTAGATGCTACACAGGGTGTAAGCCGTGCACGAGCTTTGTTGGAACTAGTTTACAAAGCGCCGCGGGTAATTTATAGCCACGTAATACGGAATAGAACTACTTTGACGAAGTGGCGTCGAGAGCGAGTTACCGAAGTTTTGTTTTGATTATGACCACGGAATTTACGATTAAAAGGCTGTTGAGCAGAAATGGTGAAGGAAAACTTTATGCGAACTTAAAAAAAAAGCTGGAGAAGTACGCAAATAATGTTTTCCAATACCTTGAAAAAAAAATGTCGAAAGTATTTTACAGAAAGCTCTAAACATCGCCGTTTATCGACCAAACCCTTCAACGGTTCGCGGCATCTGACGCTTAAACAGACGTAACAGCGCTTCCCCTCGTTAACCATCGGCGTTTCTCGAGCAAGACCTCCCTCAAAAAGGAGGAAACGCAAAATTGCACGGCGCATCTGACAATGGCCACCGTCGACTGTGACTTTCGCGGAGAGAATACCCGAGAGGACTGCGTAGCAGAAAGGCGGCCCCCGATGCGAAGCTTTTTTACGTATACCGCGAACAATGAGCAATTTGTTGCGTAAAATGGCCGTAGCCCGGTTACTTTGATGCGCTTCGACCTTTCGAGAGACCGTTTCGCGGTATATACACCTCCTCCGTAATGGAGAGGACTGAAAGTGGTCCCCATTCTCGTCTCTAACTCGTACACACCAGGCTGGCCGCCTATCTAACCGTTAACAAATGACCCCATCGCTCGATTACATCCAAGGAAGGGAAGAGAGAGAGAAAGAGAGAAAGAGACGCGTATAAAGGAGGAACAGAGACTTTTCTGGACGTGACAGAATCGTGTACCCCATAAATATTCCTAATGGGCGCCCCGCCGCGAATGTTCAGAAGCTGTAAAACGAGTGGCCCTTATTCTGTCCGTGGTCTTCACCAGCGATTAACTTCGCGGGATTAGGAGGTTGAACCCACGATTTACGGTGAAGAAATTTGTTGACGCTATCTGCGATGAACACGTTCGAGGGGATCTTGTTGTTTCAGCGGATGTAAATTTTGTTGGGTGACTAACTAATAGTATTTATTTATAGGTGACTAACCGATCAGCTTTACTTAAGACAAGAGCTCTGTCTCATTTGTAGAGTCCTTTCAAAGTTCGAACTGCTACTCTTAGTCATTGGGACCAAATTTTTCAATATACCTTTGATACTCTATTTTCTTATAAATACAAATTACAGAATTTAGTTCTTTTGTACATTTTGTTCCTCTCTTACTTCTTGTATCATTCTGTGTACCAATACTTTTTAATTCCACCAGCAACTCAGCTACGTTAGAACGTTACGCGAAACGCATCGTTCCTAATAAATTAGATGTCCCCGTTTCGCGTTAGGATTTATAGAAGATTCTGAATGGAGAAGAAGAACCGCGAATCTCAAAGCTGCAGTTACATATACGGCAATTACCCCTACCAAGATGATGGCAGAAGGAAATCCTACGTAATGTGGGATGAGTAGTCTCCATCACTTACGACGAATCTGAAAAGCCTATGAGCATAAATTACTCGGAGGAAGATTGCCGCTCCTGCTCGTTGGCTGCCCCCCTGCCACGAAATTCCGATCCACAATCATACAATTAAATTTTAACGGACAGCGTGCACGATACGTGCTCGTGAAACTTGGTAGTTCATATTCTATGAGTGGTAAAAGATGTAAAAGATGTGTACACACTTGTATTGGACACATCTCACTTTTAGACAGAAGGTAGACATTTTTTAAATTAGAATTCTAAGTTATGATCAGATCGCACGCATATTTAGAAAATCGCTTAGCCTTGGAATACTAAAGTGTGTTTTCGAAATCCTTAATATTGTTTCTGTCATAAATTTCTTATTTCTCCGTATTGTGAGAGGAAAAGACATTACTTAATAAAAACAGGGACGCCATATTATTGCGCGCAATGAATCGACGTGATTACTCGAGGATGGTGATTAATTTTTGTTTAAAGTCCATTACTTAATTTCTGTTCCGTACAATTTTTTACTTGACCCACATTGACCTTAGTTTAACAATTAGAAAGGTTAAGGATCCTTTTACCATTGCATGATTGCAGGATTAATTAGGAGGAACAATGGTTTCTTCATAGCGTGGAGGCATATAATGAAGATATCTTCAACCACGTTCATTCCAAAACGCCTACTTAGCGAACGATAAACACCTTTGACCGGTGGAAGTAGGAAATTATGAGAATCCTTTAAAAAGATTGCTTGAATGAGAGGCCTGTAATTAACATCCATCACGCTACTCTTGCAAACTTAAACACCAACTTCCACTTTCTATATTAAATTACGTCCGCCTAAACAACTCTAATCGTACACTGTTATTCTATAATAATAGGTATAACGTTTTTACAGTATTCAACAAATATTTCTTTCTAACAGAACAATAAATTCTAAGTCATATTGTATATTATACAAATGAAATGAATAAGCGCAATTTATCTTGAAGCTATAAATTAAAACAAATGGACATACGTCCACTTTTTGTTTGCATTGTGCAAACACGAACAATGGCCCTAGATATCGGTTTCTTTCTAATACAAACGCGTGGCATTGGTTACCCAATGAGAAACGATGGCAATAGATAAAGCCACTGGCTTGTATACAATTGAACAGCCACGTTAGGCGTTTGTATTAGCAAAGCCAGTAGGGTCAGGATCATTGCTCACGTTTGTACATACTTAAAATGCGTCGTTTGCCTACGCATAGTTTACGCAAAACTTTATTAATACATTTTTTGTTTAACATTATCTGTAACGAACACGTTTCGTAACTAACACTGATGATAAGAAGTGACAAATTTTGGATTTGATACATCAGTGTTATCACAAACATGTTCAAGTAATCACACGAAGTGATAGGAATTAGATAGAAATCAAAGTAGGTATATTTGATTTCACATGCACGAGGAAACAAACTTTATGTTTCACATACTTTTGTAGACCGATAGCGAATTAAGAGACGCTAAAGTTTCTCACAAGTTTATCGTGAATGGAGATCCGTATACGTACAATTGGATTAAGAATAAACGACTTGTAGCGCGCGTCTTTGGCACGGAACACGTCGACGCGATAAAAAATCGAGTCGTTCGCTCCGTGACACCGGTCGAGAGTGGAGAACGAGTTCGAGCCGAGTCTAGAACTCGGTAGAGAGGTCGGTGGCCGGCCTACCTCAACGTATCGACACTCGACGCCGCACATGTCGGCCAGCAGTTCAACACGTGTGTGTCCAGATAGTTCACCTTGTTCGCCGCGTTTCCGCGTCAACGTGCAACGCTGCGGCGACGTTTCACGGGCTAGCGCCTCTTTCATATCGTGCGGAACGTCGCGTTCATGGAAATAGCATCGCGTATGTTGCGAACATTCGGACTTAACGGACGAATATTACGTTGAAACGTTTGCCACACCATTGGTTTTATTTTAATAGTCATAAACATGTCCATTCATTTGTTCATCATTTGATAGTGGCTTCATACGACTGCATAAATTCAACCCTTTGCACTTGGTGTCTTCCCGGACGTTAGCAATAGAACATTATTCCTAACATCTATCAGCGGTACAAAATTTCCATTTCAATGGAAAAATTCAGGGAAATGTAGTTCTGAAAAAGTTGCGGTGGGATAAGTTTAACCTGCGTAATCAATTCTGGTATTTTCTCAGAAGGAACATCCGAGTGATACGCTGAACTTGCGATGTGTGAAGAATAATTATTCCTTTGAGTTATAGTTTAATTACAGTTTGATTTACCGCTTAATACTTAGTGCAATTTATAGGCACCAAACAGAAATTAATGTATAGAGAAATACATTTACACCGCAGGACTATTCTGACCGTGTCCTCTGTCGGACAGAAAAGAAAATTCCGCCCAGTCGGACGGATAAGGATCCTCGGTTTCCCATCGCGTACAGAGTTATCTGAAAGTTACTGCTTCTATGGCCGCGTCCCGATAGATCGTCTGCCATCGAACAATGAACTTCCTTCATTGCCGCGTGAGACGTCTTATGAAATGTTCAAGATAATTCTTCTCTGATATCCGGACAATAGAGGCTCGAAGGAAAGAAACCAGAAGGCCTCTCGTTCGAGGCCTGCCACACCATCGTCCACTCGACACGATTACGGCATCGCGTATCCTTGATAAGGGCTGCCACGGTGGAACGAAACTCGCGACAGGACACGACTTACTCCTCCTACTCGAGATAGGGATTAGAGGCGGTAGAAGCGAAAGGAAATTTACGGAGGGAATTCTTAAAATAGATGCTAGACGACGGAAGATGAGTTTGTCATTCTTAATATCGAATGCAGCAGAAAAGTTAGATTAGATGTGCCATTTTCATACATTATGTAACGCAGAAAAAATGAGAAATACATCTTCCTATAGAAATTAGTTTACTCGATTCGAGTAATCATGTGCGTTCTTGATATCAGTAAATTGTCTTTAATTAGACAAAATACATAATAAATCAAGCTTGCGCTGGTTTAAACCCGCTAAGCGTTAACTTTCTACTTTTTTACTTTGCGCGCCGAATTAACCCAAATTCAGCAGCAAGCGAGTACTTTATCCGTGGAATTTCTGTGCCAAGTTTAAGCTTCGGAGCTTAAGTGCTTTAGGAGTTATCCTGTTGACAGACGGACACACCTATAAACTGACGCTAGCCAGCCATCTTGTATAGTACTTATAGTATTGCACAGCGATATTTTAACCGTCTAAAATGCGAAACTGTTCAATCTAATTTTGCACAAGATATTATTGAAGTTATTTTGATTAAATGTTTCTTTTGCCTAGAAACATACAACTTTAAATATCGAATTTTACGAAAACTATTATCGCAAGCCATTCTGCACTGTATCACGGACACGCATTCGTCTGTTGCACGCGAAATTTGTGTCGAATCAGTGACCCATGTCAGATAAGACTCGAATAATTTCACAGTGGCACGATGAAACGGCCCATAATCAACGAAAAGAGAAGAAGCCGATTCAGACGTAAAAGAAGAGCGTTCGCGATGCACGCGAGCCCACATCTTGACGTCCAGAGCTTTTCTTCTTTTTCTGTTGAAACGGTGCAATGAACCCACGCGGCGAAACAAATTTCTCGTGCTTGAGGGATTTTACAGGGAGAGGAGAACAGAAAAGAGAACGCTCGCCCGCGTGGTGTCTTCCGAGCGTTCCAACGCGATAAGATAAGCAGTAATGAGGTTCAATTGGAAGATTAATTAATTAAGATCCGTGGCAAAGAGGATAAATTGGGTACATTGCGGTGGTATGTCGGCACGATGTTTCAACCACTACTGTAAACTGACCATTCGTAGGTCTTCGCTGCAACTAGGAAAGAACGAGAAAGTAAAATGTATGCTGAGACATACATTCAACTTGGATCTTCTCAGAAATGTTTCAAAAAATCTTCAGATGGAACGAAGTTTACTTTCCTTCATTTCTTTTAAATTAAATATTCGTTGGTACCAAGTTTCTCTTGTTTCCTAAAAATTGAACAACATCGATATAAAGGAGGTGATGGTATCAAATGGGTCAGAACCAATTTATTAACCTATTATTTTCAACAGAGAAATAGCTGATATTCTATATTGGATCTGTATCAGGAATATTAAATGAAATTCAATACAAATGTCACATATGCCCAGGAGACACGATCGAACTACCAAAGGTTAATCCATTCCATAGCGTATCGAGTTCATATAAATGGTATCTATATTTTTCGTAAAGACTCGTCATTTATATTTCACGTTATTATGACATTGCGAGTAACGCGTGTGCAATCGCCTACGAGGTAGCTGTTCAAATACCATGCAGACTTCATACAATTGAAGAGTACTGATACAATATTGATAATTTAATCAAACATTGAACCAAATTTTCTAAATTCTGGAAAACGCATTAAAAAAATAAATGAAAACTCTAGAAAACCTGCAACGAATACCGAATGATTCTCCCAAGAAATTTTCACGTAGCTCGATCGGTTGGCACGTAAAAATTAAACGGGACCAGGACAGGAGGCGAGAAACTCGAGCGGCGAATAGAAAACTGCACCGCGTGTACACCGTGGGCTAAAAATACGGTAAAGTAGGAGAAAACGAGGCGAATTACAAGCAACGATGGATTTATGCGGCAGATGCGGAGTGTGTATTAATGATGGAGGACGATTGAAAAAGGAACATCCACGTGCGCTCCCCTCTCCTCCATGACGGATCGCTCGGAAACGCGGGCCCCGTGTATGGTCGCATTGTAATCCAATTAAAGGCTAATTTAATTACGGGCGGGGTCCGATTATGGCAGCCGCGGGTATATAACGGCACTGTTCAATTTCCCTTGGCGGATCGGAGTTATGTAATTCCATTAAAGTAACTCACGCACCGGCATTCAGTCCGCGATGCGAACAAATAGTTTGGCCTAGGTTAGAAGTCGATCCGTTGCTATCGAAGGCCTGAACGTGATTGAACGTAATGATTCGGTTCGAGGCAGGTTGAATTACGAGGAATTTCTTCTCGAATTTTTTCCAAGTCACAGGTTAGGTCAAGCAATACATTCCTAGCCATTTCTGTAATCTACTATTTCCTACCGTATCGTACGTAATGAATGATATCGCGTTCTTATTTATCACTGTAACAAATTGTTGCTTTCAAATTTAATTCAGCAAAATTAAGACTGCAGAAATGGGCCACGAATAAATAACATTATAAAGGGTAGAGTGAAACATAAAGTTATTTAGGGTTTTTTTTAAGTTGCAAATTTTACACGAGTATTCTTCTCATTACGAAGCCTCTGTTTCGCATCATGTTCGAACGAACCAAGGAGAGGTGAAGAACCTTGTATAAATAGATTATCGATCACGATAAAGAAGAGAGCAGGAGAAAATAGCACGGGGAAATAGCAATAATAACAACTTTGATCAAAGATAAAATTATATCTACCAGATGGGATCATAATGAACTACCGTATCAATCTACCATCTCCCACAACACACAACACAGCAGCCACAAGAATTACAGGCTACTATACTTGGTACAACCTTTTATCGTGCTCTGTATTTCTACAATTACTGTGTTTATTTTTACATTTACTAAATCTGCTGGACGTATCTTACCTGAATCACATTTTTACAATTATTATACCTTTTCCATATTCTCGATGAATCAACTCCTAACCACGTAATTGCGTATTCATGCAACTACGGGATTTTAGTGTAAACGAGATACTTTTTCGAGACAAAAAGGAAAAATAATTAACTGAAGCGGTGCATAATTTAAACCATTCTTGAATTATTCGTTCTCCATCGTTGAAGGGGAAATAAGACGACGTGCCTGGCTGGTTCTACACCCCTAATCGTCGTGTATCTCATTCACCAATGATTATCGACCAGTGAACCGTGTCGAAAGATAAGTAGAATCGAACTTCGTAGAGGCGCGGATGCTCGAGATCACTGGGATGCTTTTCACGCGATTCCGGTGTAGCGGCAGAGCCAAAGGTTAAACGACCCTACATTCCCGAAACAAGCGTCGTCACGAACGAAACTAACGTAAATTATCCGACAACGTGGGATCCACTGAGGAGGAAAAAAAGAAGAAGAAAGAACTGGGAAATAAATGAGTTACGAAACACGCTGATTGGTCGCTGTCTAATCAACTTCTTTAGGAACAAGACAGCCTTCTTACGAGTCTTTCTTCTCCACTATATCTACGTTAAAAAAAAAGGATTTCCATGCACAGACATAGACTTAAAAGGGGTGTACCATTATTATTTAACACACAAAAATTCATCGCTCTTGCGAATCATGCTATGGGGAATTAGGATTAAATCAAAAGTGGAATTTGCAATATTGTATTAAAAGAAAAGTGTGGATTACGAGTGTTTGAAACATTTTTCTCGCTACTCTCGTACACATACAATTCCCCCGCCATTTTATCTTTTCTATTCAAGTCGTTTGCGTCGCTCAGTCTTCAGTGAGAATGCAGAGCACCCTGTATTCCTTCCTCAGTTTTCCACGACGCGATCGACTTGTCTCTTTGTTCCTTCGTGTGCAAGAGATACGCGCAATCGACGACTCCAGAGGTCTCGGGGCTATTTTAAGATGACGCTGCCCCCGCATTCGTTCCGGCGACTTTATTTCTGCCGCGATACAAACCACCGTAATGCACGTCCGGATGGCGTTACACCACGTGAAACACTCGCGCTCAATGATAACTGTGATAACATATAGGGGGCCCCGAGATGAGATCGTCCAAGAAACAAAACATTGTAGGAAAAGAGAACCAGAGTTCATTCTTCGCCCTCCTTTAATCGTGAATACTATGCATTCTCGTCATTTATTCTTGTAATCTCCTTTCGAAGCTGGATTAATTTGGAGTAATTTCTTGAATTTCGAAGCAAACGTTGAAATTCGAAAACGAACGCGTACACAGCGAACTATACGTGTAAATACACACGTGCCTTTGAAAATAAAAACACCATGCACCAATTCGTGTGAAGAATTTTAGGTATTCAAATGCAATTTGTTGTCCTTGATTTTCGTCTTATTTTAGTCTGTAGAATTATCCGTAAAATTTTTGACAAGGAAATGTAAAAGTGCAGAAATATGAACCTCTGTTACTCGTGACTTAGAAAGTATATTAAAATTAAAGTACACCATATTAAAAAGACAGCAAGAATTAGCTTCTCTTGAGCTATTTTGAGTTTCTTTGGAATTATTCAAAGGAATTAGCAAAATTCCTTTAAAAGTAGGAGAAATTTCAACCAACTGAAAAGTTGTTAAAATAATACTCTGTTCATGTACTCGATTAATATAATTTACATGAACATGTTCTATAAAAAAATGGAAAGAAGAACCACTAGTACCAAACAAAAGATAGGAGAATCGAAGAACCAATAAAAGTACTGCAGAAAAATGATAAATAACAAAACTAGCATAGATCAAGATTAAAACCACACACATACACGATGCTTTCAGAAACTGTAATAATTAAATGCATGAAACAGCTGTTTCCGTGAGTGTTCTCGCGAAAATGCGAGAAACAAGCGAGGTATGAGAATGTAACGAGAAAGGATCGATAAATATCGATCGTTTTAAAAATAAAAATAGCCTGTACACTTGAAACGATCGACCGGTTGCAACTAATGTCGGCCGCTATTTCTCGTAAATATTACGTTCTTCGCATCGAAGTTGAAACGAGAACGTTTTGAAATCTCTACAATATCCATGCTTATGTACAGAGTGGACCAATAAAAGCTACCATCTTGAATGTCTTCAGAATCGTTGATAAGATAGAAGTACAAAGATAATTATTTGATACAAAAGGAGCTATTAAATAGTTCCTTCACAATTTTTTATTACAATTGAGATCACTTCCAGAAATTATCTTACTTCTGTAACTCTAGATGTATTCGAAGTTATACTTCTTACTCTTTCACCTTGTATAACTCATAGCATGGTACTGCAAATTATTATTACGACATGGCGCGCCAGGTGCAACAGTTACTCTTTTTTCTTTTTCGCAGATTTAAATGACCACTGAGTCAGCCTGTTTGTCAGGTGAGACGATTATGCTACGCTGGATTCATCGCCGCATACATTAGAACTAAAAGTACGTGCTTGTCAAGATTTAAACTGAACTCTCTTTATGATACTCGCGGTTAATTTAAAAAAAAAAAGAAACTTTCAGAAACAAAACTGTCAACTTTTTGCGTAGGTATGCAAATTTCAAAGACACCTGCGATTTAGAACCCCATTTTCTCAACGCTGCTACCATGATCACCTTAAATTACTATCCTCCACCTTTCCACCACAAAAATCAATATTCTATATTACCCAGCCTGCTCATCAATTTTGTGCAAGTCCACTAAATCATGATAATATAAACTATTTTCTAGATCTGCAAATACTGTCGCACAAGAAACCGGATGAAATGTTATCGAGTGATAAATTTCAATTACCGCGTGCAGAAACGCACAGTTGGCCATTGTATCATCAACATAAATAATATCGTCGGTATATATGCGGCGTGTGTCGTGCCCATTTTACGTTCCAGTAAGAAACGGGGGAAATATTTCGTGCTGGTTTTCCCAGTACGGTTTACTGATTACTCTCAATTTACGGCATTCATCGATGCACCAGGTGGCTGCACGAGACCACTTTTACGCGTCCGCAAGCCCTCTCGCAATCGGTTGGTTAGAGAGCACTCGGCCGCGCGCAGCCAGTAGTGCCAACGTAACAGGAACAGCAGTATCGCTGGGTATCGTGTTACAGATTACGAGCAAGCAGTATTACAGGCGGCTGTTTGTCATTAGCTGGATGTTGAAGTTTGCCTGGTAATCTAGATTTTAGTTCTGATGCTGGAACGAAGTGGAGAGGGAAAAAGAATAGGAGAAATAGTAATTTGATGCTGCAACGTGCTTCTATATCAGCGAGGGATTAAGGGAGTTTGTTGGTCCCTTGGATTGGAGATTTAAACGTTACGCGTCATGCATCACAAGCGAGATTAGAAGATTTGGAAGTAAAATATCCTTAGAATGAAGAGAACGAGATTAAAGATAGCCTGGAAATACATTTCAAGAAGATCTGAAATAATTGTTTCAAAAATAGCTATTGGAAATGGCCTAGGGAAACGTTACTATGCGAATGTTTTAAATTACATATAATATACTAAAAAGTGCTGAAAGAAATGGAATTAGATGATACCAAAAAGTAAACAGACTATCTAAGAAAACAAATGCTTTGACGACTGAAGGTTTAGTTCAGTTAATTTATTTGATGTAAGCTGTCCAATTTGCTGACGAGGGTCTAACGATGCTCAGCGATCACACAAGTTTAGTTTCTTCGTTACATAACTCTATACGTCTGCAATCTACTTCCAACAGAGAATAAGACAGGACCATTAACTAGACGAGAACTTTTAATTACTAAACGGACCTACATAATGAATAGAATTCCTAAACGGATCAAAATCCCAAAGTTATGAAATCGTAACTAGTCCAAGAAAACTTGGAACTTTCTCATGGAGCGAGCTGATGGATCATTAAATTTCTATCCCTTTTACCATTAGGATTATAACTTCCCAGTAATAACAGAACAAACTTACTGTTTCTTATCAATTTTTGAGCAAAATTCAATGTCGATGACTTCGAGATCGATATCACTATGCAGAAAACTTTGAAGAGACTTTTCTTGGCAACAGAACAATTGTTTATCACGAGATTCTCGTCACGGTGACAATATTCAGGGTTCCCTGTTCTAGATTCCAGTGAATCATTGGCCATGAATAATCACCATCTGTTTGCTGATCGTTCCGCTCGATGAGAATCTCCCGTGTTACCAAAGCATAATCGTATTACATTAGAATCTAGTCGTTTTTAACCGCCTCGTTATGATAAGGCGTTCATCGTCAGTGCACCGATCTATTAGCATTCAATAACCGCGTAATTATATTTCGACGAGTTTTTTTCGAGTCCAATTCCTCGACTCTCGTCAATGGATAAGCATTATCGATCGATGGAACGAAATAAATTATATTAGTATACTTTTGACTGAGAACAAGAGGAATAGGGAAGAAATTGAACGATTGACCCG
The DNA here is from genome assembly GCA_963969225.1 of Xylocopa violacea. NCBI lineage: Eukaryota > Metazoa > Arthropoda > Insecta > Hymenoptera > Apidae > Xylocopa > Xylocopa violacea. Next base: position 24,229,074 of record CAXAJV010000008.1, read on the forward strand.
GAATTCACGAGGTCGATGTTTACTTAAGTTTCTTTTAAAGTTTCTCTCTCCAGCAACAGCTGGAAAGTTTTAATTAATGGTACCTGCAATTTTTGACGATATCCACACGAATTAATATTTAATTGCTCACTGATCCCTCAATTTCAATTTCTTTTTAGTTAATTATTTAACATATTGTGCGTTAAGAGAATTCCATGAATCTTTGCCCGAGAACCGGAACAAAATTTGTTTCAAATAGCTTGTTCATTTGTCATGCTAGTATGAATGACGCAGCCCCATGATAGATATTAATGTTGTACATATGTTTGAATAACGTGGCACGCAATGTGTTAATTAAACTATATCGTATGATATCGCGGCATAAAATGTATGAAATGCAAAGAATTACTTATCACTATCATATTAACAAGATAAGGAAATTCATGAACCGTTTGGTATCCATATGGATACTTAGTTATATCTGTTTTATTAACTTCCAGAAGCAATAGTATTCGAGCACTTTTTACTTTCATTCAATATTAGCTATTCGAAACATACATGCGCAGGCATATTTTTCTAAATAAAAATGTTTATCTTCCTTAGCCTCTGAGAATATAATGATTTAAGAAGCTAAGGAGTAAACAACTTAAAAAAAGGTTTTCTTACGGGTTTTTCTTCTGCTTATTTATAACTATAAACATGTATAGGTCAGACGACCCTTAGAACTGCTCACGCATCAACATTTCTTCGCTTAGTTAAGATCTAATCGTAGGCATATATTCGTATAATGCAAGAAAGTGAAATGAACATGGACCAAATAACAAACGGAACTCATTTCTCGTTATCCAGAATAACGTTTCAAACACGATGTACTTTCCTATAGTTATTCAACAAAACACGACGCCAACCCCGAAGCATGAAACACAGTTCGACAAGGAGTAGAACGCTTTCTACGCGATCCAATGAGCGCGTTTCTGCACGCGCATATGCGCGGGAATTCGAGGCGCAGGGATGGACGAATGGATGCAAACGGCAGGTAAATCTGTATTCATAGAACACGACGGGACGACGACGAGAAGCGATTCAATAGACTAGCCACGGACGACCGGTCGGACGAATCGAATCGGTGGACGCTTTATATAGAGATGGAAAGAACGTGTATATCGCGTATTGCGTCTCCGAATGGACAGTCCACGGGCGGAAACCGCGTCGCGTCGGTTTATAATGCGATACCTATTGACGACCGTCGATGGAAAACAACTTCCATGTGTTAAACGTGTTGCACATACCGCGTACATGTTCCTCTCCTACCGGTTGCGTGTCTCTACGTGTACGCGTGTGTGCGTAGGGAATGAGATCTTTTGCGACCGTTAAATGGATCGAAATTGACTTCTTTCTATGATTGGACGAGTAGCTGGCGATTATTACGTATATGTACGTGAGCTGAAATTTTGTATAAATAATGAGATGTACATATATCGTGCTGCCTTATCGAGTAGCACCGATGAACTTGAAAAAACAGATGGCTTTATCTGTACATGTTTCTTTCAAAGATGTAATAATATATAAATAGAAATCTGTAGATAAGCGAACTGCAATTCACTTTATTAACTAATCGTTCCTAAAATACTCATACTCGTGTATTTATTAATAGTTCATAGTAAACCTCTAAATAACCACAGTTAGATACGGTGTTATCTTATAGGTCTCTAGCAAAGTATGCTTCTAGATCTGGGTATGCAGATACGTGTATCTATGTAGGTAACGGTAATTGCATAGAGGTATCATTACCATGACATATCACTCAAGAGTTCGCGAGCCTTGAGAATTTTAAATTGAGATGCCGCTATTTTAAAGAAATTTTAATCACCCTGCACTGTAGAATATAAATAAATGTTGGAATATTCAGCTCTTCTTTAAGCTCCTCGCATTCTTTAACAATACGTGAAAATAACAAACAAAACAATCGTCGCATACATATTCATTAATTGTTCAAACCTTGGAGTTATCGAGAGCTCCATGGCGTCCTCAACGTCGTGAAACAATATTTCAAGTTAAAACGTTATCTTACGTTATCTTATGCTTTATGTTCAATATTTGAAAGAAAGAAATGCTTAAATTCCGCTTCAAGACCGTCTGTACAAAGTTACAGTGTTTCATAATGACATAACAGTTTCGCTCCAGGGTTGAGATAAAATTGAATTCTTTCCGGGATGCATTTAGTCTGATTTGAAGAAATAGGGTAATGGTAGAAGATAGTGCTTCGAATGAATCCAACTAACTTCAGAGTAGATTGAATGTTGGCATATAATGATGCGAACTAATGGAGGCTTAGATTTAAGTAGAATTAAGTGTTCGTGGTAATTCGTAATCTTGGAGTAGATAATTAAAGATATTTAAGCAAATGTGCGTAATGTCTAAACATTCGATTTTCACACAATTCGCATTGAAACGTTGAATCTTATTGTGTCATCGAGTTACTTTGAACGCTGTACAAGAGCGCTGGAGTGGATGGCGGTTCAATTTCATTAGAATTTATGGGGTTTTAGTGGGAATCACGTTTCAAGTACTTGTACGTTTAGAGCACTCGGACACGCTTGATACTTGAAGCGAGCTGTGTCAATTAGGAGAGTGTAACACTATAAGGATGGTTGGATGGTGGTAAATAGCAGTGCGATGAAGAGCAAAGATTCGAATAATGCTGTTCGCATACAGGGTGTTCGTTACCAAAGAATAATTCTACTTCTATAATAAAAGATATTTTTATACAAACTTTTTGTACACAGACTTTTTATACAAACATTAACAAATTTGCAATGAAGTGAGAATTGTACTTTAAATACGAGAGATACAAAGAAGAGAATCACGACAAATGAAAGAAAATTCTGTGTATCTACAAAACGATTCTGTTATTCTATCAGAATTCCTGTCTTCAATTGAAGATAATATCTACTACTGCCTACGATCGTACGGTTGCTTAAGTAGCAAAGCAAGAAGTTGCACACAAGAACCACGTGTAGCGAGATTGTGAAATTTTTCTTTAAGGAATGCTAATTGGTTACAGAGATGTTTCATAGAAATTGTTTGATTAATCATGTATAGAGATAAAATATTTTGCTATTACAATCAATTTGAAATGGCTCATAATTTTCGCTGACATTCCTACATCAGAAATATTACAATCTCAAACATTTGAAGCATGAAGGATTCTTTTCCCTGACAAAGGAGGAATTACATTGAAAGTAGATTCGTATTCGCAAGAGGAGGTACTCTAATATAAAACTAGGAAGTAAAATAATTTATTCCTGTTGGTTTTCTTTCTGTCGCAGCGAACAAAGAAGGCGCGAAATATAAAACGCCAAGGCACGTCCCAGTCTACGCAAGGTAATCACCGTGCACGCGTTGGTATGGGAAAAATGCGTCGGCTTGGTGCACGTGGATTCATCAACTCAAGGATGTTCGAGAGCGCCACCACAAAATTCTCCCCCGCTCTAAAATTGTTTCAAGCACCATTTAAGCCGAGGGAAAAATTTCATTTGCATATTTCGTCGCGTACGTGACAATATTCCATGGAATTAAACGGACGGCAAGGAACGTTCAGGAATTCGTTTAACCGCATCTGTTGGTTTTAAATAACGCGAAAAACGCCATTTGTAATTATAATTCGCATCGAGTGCTATTTTTGAGCAAAGTGTCCGAAGGAAACTTCGTAAAAATAGCGTACATCGACAAACTCGTTCCATATTACTTAATTCCCTGTCTTCTGAATAAATTTGATGCATGTTTTTTGTCACTTAAGTGGATGTTAAAATATTCTCGATGGATATGTATATAGATATACTGAAGGGTTGACAAAGAATGCAAATTGTTGGAGCAATCATTTAAGAAGAAGAATCTAGTGTTCGCTTTGCACAAATGTAAAGTTAGAAATCTATTTCTATTAGACATTTCCTTGCACAGACCTATTCTTTCTATTATTTTGTTTCAGAAATATCGATTATTACGTTACGTTGGTTTACAACGAAAAAATTGCTCGTAATTGAACCAGCTGCATCCTAATGTAGAGCGTTATAGCTTCGTTATAACGCCTCATAAAACCCCTATTAAAACGCATCTATTATTAGCATCCACCAATACGTTCATTCCATTAACATTTCCATTAAGATTATTATTGGAGATTAAAGAAAAAATCCAGCACTCATTGAAGCCCATGTGGCAGCCTCAATAAAGAGAATCGAGTTACGAGTACGAACGGCCGGAAGTCGCATCGAACACCTCCTACAGCGAACCGGGACGTTCTCCTTCGGAAACACGGAAATAGTGTTACTTTCTCAACTCATCCACGCCTTTATTTCTTTTACAAACATATCGAATAAAAACTGATAACAAAACTGCGCTTTCCCGAAAAAAAGTACTAGCTACGTTGCGATATCTAAAAATTATAAGCTGACAACACAAAAGATAAAAAATACGGAGGCGAACTGGATACTTGCTTACGCTGTAACTTGTATTAAGTTCTGAATGCGTGTCAATTAATCGACAAATCTTTTTCTACATTCTACGTATACACAGATACTTAAACAGAAAATTTTATTTTAATTAATCGATTCGTTAAGCTAAAATTAATAAACATGAGACACGCAAAATTCCTACGACCAAAAGCACTATTCGTACAAATTTCAACGCAGAATATTGTCCCGATCCTCGCACAGTAAACGTGGCTACCCACGCTCTCAAACGGATTAAAAAATTTACACTCCCCCTGAAGAGCACTCGGAACCTTCTTAAATTCCCATATTCGACAAAGTAAATCCCCTAATCCCTGAATCCCTCCTAACAAAGATTCACCGCCATAAATGGCCAAGAGTATCCCTCCGCGAAGACCCGAGGGTGCCCCCCTCGTGTGCTCAAAAACAACACACGCCTCTGAAAATTCCAACGGGACGAATTATCCATGCCGCACCGTTAAACGCGCGTTGTGCGTAGCGTTTTCAGGTGTGTAGACCTTCCACGAAACTGTTTTAAAAGGCGCAGGCGGTTAACGGCGACGGAGAAGGGAGGAGGAGGGCAGGGAACGAGGAACGGTTTACCCACATCTTCTCTACCTGCGCGTTTCCGGTGATTTAAAGAGCCCGACCTGCCTCAAGCGTGAAGCGTGCACACACGCTCGGCCCTGGTTCTCCGTTCTTCGCGCCTCTCTGCCTCGAGCCGATCGAGACGAGGCAGTAGGCCAACTCGTACGCTGGGATGAAAGACTTATTAACGCAATTTCACGTACGATAGCCCGGCGTAATTGCTGAATTAACGCGCTTGCTAACTGGGGCTAATATCGTGGAATTATTATTGCGAGCCGCGGGACCATTTTCCTTGGATGTTATGCCTCGAAGAAAACGGCGTTGATATTGTTGCAGCGATGGATACATCGTTGCGTTTTCAGGCTGACGATGACACGATTGGGAGGTGGAAATTGTTTGTGGAAATCTAATCTCTTCCGAGATCTTTGTTACCAGGTAGCTGCTTAAATGAAATATCGCTATTGCTTGTTAGAAATTCGTGAAAATTGAAAACAGTAAAAGTATCATTATAGGCGAAGCAGAAAGATTGAAGGAGAGAAAGTGAACGAAAAGAAATTGATCTTCGGGTTTGAACAAATCCATTAAGAACACTGCAGGAATGTTAATAAATATTGAAATAGTAATCACATGTTTGCTGTATGCTATATAGTTCTCTACGACGTGAATGCAATTGTCAATATTTAGTTTACAAGAAGAGATAACGTATTTGTCTAAGATAAGGCTTTTTAAGAACACTGGAGTTGATCTGATAACACATAATACATAATTATGATATCGTAGCATGGAAACCAGCAAACTTAATACAGGAGTTGCAAAATGGCAGGCGATAGGGTAACTTCTAACAATTTTCGAGAACTAGGGACAGACTACCTACTTGCCTTGCCATTGTTCAGCCTAGTTATTTATGGGTTGGGAGGTTGCGAATTCTAATTAGGCCTGGAACTCGCCTGGCCCGTCCCAATAGGGATCGACGTGCTGTAAACCCTCGAGGACACCCGGAACTTCCAAGACACGAATTGGTTTTCCGAATTAACGCCAGCTAAGTTTACTTTTGTAACTTCGTACGACACGTGGGGAACTTTGAGACCGCTCTAAGATACTCCTTGACGTTTGCATCCCTTGTCTACATCGACAATTACCTGGGTACCATACAACCGTAGGAACGAATTGTCCTAGGGCGTTTGAAGAAAAAGTGAAAGCAATATTTTTAAGCACGTGAACTCTGGAACCGTTAGATTCGAGTAACTTTGAACTCTGAAACTCGAGGATTTAGTACACTTTGTTAAGTTTTAAGCGTGTGTAATTTAGCGGACGAATTTATTAGGCGAGAATTTAAATGCTTCCACTTTGAAACGATCCTTAAAAGGAAGGTGTGTTTTAAATTACAAAGAGTTAATAGCCGTTAAAGTTATGTTCGTTTAAAGAGTAGAAGAGGACGAGTGGAAGAAGTAGGAAAAGGGTGAAGAAAGAATTGAAGTACACCGCGACGGTATGACTTAAGATCGCAAGTGCACTTTCATGATGAAACGTGCTTATTAAAGAAATTTACACGACTCGACTTCCTCTTTCTCCTGTGTTACATGAAAGTGATCAATCTTGATTTTACACTGTTAACTTTAAATATCGATATAACTAAGTACAGCGATTACAATATCAAAGACAATATCTGTGAGCTAAATTAATTTGCTTAAAATTGATCACACTTGTGATGCCATGTATGATGAAATGCCATGATGAAAGCTTAATTTTACATTAACGAACGCACTCTGTTTTGAATAGAATTGATCGCAGTCTCTCGATATCATTATAACATTTATCTATACCCGGTGTCTGAACTAGCACGAAGGTCAGTCCCATGATTTGCAGTATCAGAATAGGTGGTAACGATTCGAAGCGCAGCCGATCAATCATGCAATTTAAGCACTCGACCGAACTGCAGCGATAGTTTAATCAGAAACGCTCGAGCGCAGTAATGAAGCTAGGGAAAGGTGTCCGTGGCTGCTGACTTCTCCCAACCTAAATACCAGGCCATTTTGTTTTTCACCGCGAACCGCGTTCTTCGCAGTTCCTATGAGTCAGCTCATTCCATGGCTCGTTAAATCCCGACCCAGCCCATGCCATAACTGGACGCTTTAGATTACTATTTCCTCTGGAAACCGTCTTCCCTGAAAGAATTTCGACACCGTTGCCTCGCCACTTGCGCTCGATCCATCATCTGTGATCTATGGTCGACGACGAACTATAGCGAACGCGTTATCTTGACATTGGAAGATTGACCGAGCAGAGCTGACTCGGAAGGTTAATTTTCGATTCTTCTTTTTTTCAAGCTTCTTCGAATCGATATTTCAAGCCATGTATTACATGGCATTACTATTTAAGGGTATCTGTGTATCCACTTGGGAGTAAAATTATCATAAGTTGTTTTAGAGAGCCAGATAGGGTGCATGTTTCTAAATATAAAGATAAATTTGACTGTAGAGAGCAGAGACTTAGAGCAATTTTACTCTTATTATACAAACCCTTAATTCTTTAGACTGCGCTAGTTTCATGAGATTATTTATCTGATACGTATCACCGCTTTGAAAATGATGATCTTGTAACGAAAAACAGCCGCTTAGGAAACAGAAATAAACAATTCCCGTTACCTTTTATATTTTCCATTCTTTCTCTCTATTTAATAGAGAATTATTTTCTTATCAGTTACGCTACGATTTACGAAGCACTTGTACCCCGAAACAATCCCCTAAAACCCAACAAGAACCTACGCGAGATCATTAAAACAAGATGCGCGACCTCGATCGAATTTACCGTCGTTCCCCGCAACGAGATCTGCTTTCTCTCATTACGCGGTCATGAAAGTATAATACTTATGCTCGATGGAGCACCGAGAGATCCACGTACGAGCTGGCTGCTTGTTGCAAAAGTGCAAATGCGACTCCACTCCTCCGCGGGCCACCTCCGCTAAGGATACCTTCTATCCGTCCCCCCTTCGCCCCCCTTCTCGCAACAAGCCATCTCTACAGTCCTGCGGTTAACGGGCGACGAGGCGCAATTATAATGTATCGCTTTCGTAGTCGACTTCTCGTGCTCAGTATGTATCGCGGATACTGGTCGCGAGTAAATCGGACCGGAAACGAGTTTAGCGTGTTGGAGAAACGTCGGAAACAATCGATTGTCCGGGCACAAATGGCTCAGGCCCGACGAACCTTCATGGGGGCATGCGCGGCACGTATACGCGCGTCTCTCTTTCCGCCCCGTTCCCGCTTCGCCCGGCGTACGCACAATTCGTTGGCCTCTGCTCTTGTCGTCCCGTTCGTCGAGAAGTCGTCCATCATCGATAGCCGGAGAGATTGACTTTTTTCCCCCGTAGTTAATTGAACGTCTGAGTGGAAAAGGGTTAACCATAGAATCGCCAAACGGGAGAGACTTTCCACGACTCCACAAACTCCATAAACTCCATGTTGTCTTGTACACCACTAAGGAACCAAGCGAGGTTATTAATCGGAATAGAACCACTCATTCTCTGTTATAAATATTAATAAAGAGAAATTTCATAAAGAAGATGGCTGCTACCACTTTTACAATCTGAAAAAGGGGAGTGGGATGTATAAACTTTTTTTAAAAGACAATATTGTTTTGGATAAGTGTGTATGATAAACTAGTTGCGTTTAGGAATTCCCTTTAGAATTTTTCGTTACAAAAGGAACAAGAGTGTTAAAGGTTCAATCAAGTATACACACACTTCCCTTTTATTAATTCAGAAAGTTAAGGGTAGTTACAATAACTTCCTCGTTTGAAAAGAGATAAAACAAAAAATGGAACACCTTTTAGAGGATTTGCATCTAGCATTTGTAAATACTGTGAATTTAATTATGTCCTTATAATTAGCGACGCGAGCACGCGTGTCTGTGTCCTTGGAAAAAGATTCGCTAGAAAAAGAACGAACCTATTGGATAAATTAGCACAATTTCACGCGTTCCCGTATACGCTGCTAACTTTCGCACCGAAAAGCGCGTCTTGCCAAGAAAGCGTGAGAAGCAGATATGAAACAGAGAATTCTTGTTTCAGATTTTTTCATAACCTAGATTCGCATATTAGCGGCTCGTGCTACTCGAGTCGCCGTACACCTTCGAAAGTGGCCTCTTCCTTCTCTTTTGTTTCGCAACGCCATGCAAATGTGTGCATCCTTTCAAGGACTTCCAATATCTCGATGAATAATCAAACGCACCATAAACACGTTGTAAAGATAGCCAACACGGACCTCCCACGGTGCAATAAAGCTGTAACTCCTTCCTAATTCCCTCGTACGATTGATGCCTTTCTAACAGAATTATTTAAATATGGAAACCTAACTATTTTTTAGAATGAAAACCGAATGAGAATGAGAGTTCGTTGAAATGCATTCCGGAAGTGGATGAAAGGCACTATTATTTGCACACTTTTGACCACCATTAAAAGACTGAAAGAATCCCGAAATGTTTTCTCCAACGAGATAACGAGGAAAATATAGCCTGAAACACTTGACGCGACATACCCTGTTATCGTTTCAGAGAGCGTAAGAAAATAAATAACAATGCACAATAAGAGCTCGTGGTGATCTTGAATTTCTATAGCGTAATTATTTTCAACTTCTATAGTTCATACAATTACCAATCTCAAACCAGATTGTGTATAATTAAATTTCTAAACGATAGCTACCGAAACTTGGAAACAATAAAGACTTACAAAACAGCAAAGTAGAAGGAAAGTTATACGTTATTCTTTTCCTTGAGAGATGACCAAAATGGTACATTTTTCGAAGCTAAATGCTTGCTATAGAAGACTATAATCATAGCAGCATGGAAATAGTGGATTGGACATTATACTAACATTAGGTGCTATTACATTTATTAAAGGATGTGCAAACATAGAAAGCATTTCTTGGAAATTATAGGCACCATTTATACTCAGCGCAAAATTGGTCAAGTTGGCCAATTGATGCGGGCCACTCCACGCGTTATTTATACCTATCTTGGTAATGATTAGTTCAATAGGAACTTCCTCCGTATTACCTGTGACCTCTTTTGTTCCAGTTCTGCCATTTTACCATTCGAACGAGCGATCATTACGAAAGAGTTACCACAATTCATCGTATGGGAATACAATCTATAATTGTTCCAGAGTACGACTCGCGACGGGGTTGGAACAAAAGGAACGCTTATCCTACCTTTATCCGCTATGCGAATTACGTACTTTTGGAACACTTAGCGCTGCAAAGAAATTAATTGAACAAGTTCTCCTCGAATATTCGAAGAATCGATTTTATAAATGTGGAACGTTCCATTGTACATTTAATTGTCATATAAATTGTATTCTCCAAATGGATTCGATGCAATAAAATTGTGCACGATATTGTTCTGTACCAATAGTAATGTCTGAATAATTTCGGAGATTAACTTTGTACATGAACAACTCCGCATTCTAACTATGAACATAATGAAGCAATAGATTATTAGTGATGATTTAAATATAATATTTTGTTTATTTATGTACTTATATGTAACCTTTACTTTTGTGGCGCATGCAAAACAAGCTTCTCGATGAGAGAGTAATTAAAACATTGTTTAATACAGGTAAAAAATATGAAAAACAATCTCTTCAATGAGCAATGCTACAATTACTTTCACGATAGAACCATGGTGTGCGTTCGTAATCGCTAACCGTGATCAGAAAATCCAGAAGCGAGTACCGGAAGTGGAGGCGTTGGTAACACTTGACAATCGCGACTGATAAATTACATAAATTGCAATCGTTCATTGGGGTGTCTAAAAATAGCTCCTTCAATCTGAAAAGGATGACCGCATCAAACAACATCGTTATCTCTCGAATTCCATCCAAGATCGATTGGGATAAAATTTAGGCTAAACGCTGCGTTTTTTTTCCCGAACAGATTGTTGTCGAAAATTGTAAACGTGACAGCTGAACCCCATAAACGTCTGGTTCGTTTGAAGGGAACAGACGCAAGAAGAATTATGTAGGTAGAAAAATATTCGAACTCCCCGAAATCTGCTTTTCGAAGCCTCCACGCAAACGTTATCTGTGGCTCCCTTTCAGGGAAAAGCGTTGTATGTTCAACAGATGTCGTAGGAAGACCCCAACGACAGTGACGGCCAGATGAAAAAGAACACCGCTGTGGCGACGGTTACCAGAGGGAGGGAAAAAGAGGAAGAGAGCTTCGAAAAGTGTTTCAAAAGTGGCGACCACCATGAGATGAAATTCCATTCGTTCCGAGCACGATACAGAAAAATTCCGGAGTTCTTTCATATCCTCCAACTTAAATTCCAATTCTTCCCTGACCAGATAAATAAAATGAACAGATTTTTTTCGTTTTACGCCAATAAAATAGTTCATTTGCTGATTTAATGAAAATGTTCCTTGGGTTATCGGTATCTATTATTTACGTACCAAAATCACTCGAATTTTATAACAAAATCAACTGAATGAAATTATTAGCGCGGAGTTAAATGAGAACAAGATTCAACGACGCCATCTAGCGCGGCACTCGTTTCATATACGAGTTCCGCGACGAGACGTCTCGATTATTTATCGTCTGGTTCACGACCCGCAACCAATATCGCCCCTCGGCACCGTGTCGGCGATATAAATAAATCGATGCAAAAACGCGCGTAAACAGCTACGGAGATAGGTGACCGTACAGCTTGTTACCCGTAGAGGGACGCGAGAAGCCTCGATCTTCGTCTCTGTTTATGTGCATGAAAATCGCCGAGGCGAACGTGCAAGTGTGTCGTCGCTTAAAAATACGACGCGCATCGCCGATTTCACGACGGTAGTAAAAAAACAAAATCGTCGCTCGATGTGTCACGCGATATCGATCGGGGACGCATTGTACACCCGTCGAGTATCGAGCGAGAACACATGGTTCGCCGAAACGGCTCTCGATCGACGCACGAATCCCCCCATCGAGGCAAGTAGCCCCGGTGCGTACGTACGGAACCCGAAGGGGGTCTTTGCTAACGCGTCCTTTCCATCCCCCTCGGAAACAGGAACGCGCAGGATCGAGCGACGGCGGCGCACACGGGTGCATTTTGCCTCTGTTCAAGTTGGAAGCCTCCAATAGGCTTCCCCGGCTCGGCCCCCACGCGAGCCACTGAAACCCGTTTTAAAAGTCCGTAGGAATGCATACCGCCGGGCCTTTCACCTCTTTCGCGAGAAAATGTATTTTCATGCTTTTCGATCGCGTGCCCCCGTCATCTGGCCGCGTTGCTCTCGCGGCGAATGTAAAATTTTACGATAGAGAACGCAGCCGAGAGAGAAATCATTTCGTAATTATTTTACATCTTTTTTTTTCGACGAAACCTTACGTTGGAAATTGGAACGCGACCCCGACCAGGTCAGAGACACGATTCATTCGGATGGGACCGTTTCGGTAAAATTGTAGCGTGTATCGCGGGCGAAATCTATTATGGCGGTTGATGGAAAATTGCTGGGTATCGAGAGCGTAACAGGTTTGATTTTACGGCGAATTAGGCTGATTGGTATCGGTATAATGAGATTCTTGTACGTTTAGCTGTTACGTACGCAATTACATGAAATCAAATATTTGCATGTAATTCGAGGTAGACTAATGGTCGTTACCTTCTCTAGTTAGAGACAATGATTTAGAATTTGGTTTATTACAGGAAATACGTGAAGAATTAAACAAATGTAAAGTTTCATGCACTTGAATCAGAGTCATTGATCTCAAAAAGCCATGCAAATATCACCCTCGGGTTTCCAGTTCAGAGAAATCGATATCATGCTGGAAGATGTATTGAAATTCTCGAAAAAATCACCAATTATGAGAGAACAAATAATCGATACGATAATGATTACAGATTCGCAATCGAAACAAAATCTTAACTGTACGAAAGATAACGAAAAGCGATTAAAAACAATATCGAAAACGCATTTAAATATTGCTGTGTGCGCACGAAGGTTGACAAGAGTCGCCATTTTGAAATAATCGGTAAAGAATCCACCTTTTTATTTTTGTTCTTCGAACAAATTATGCTCGCATCGGTTCAATGTAATTGCATATGTCCAGATTTTAGTGCTACGAATATACGTATTAAAATTTCACTCGACCGTTCACGAAAGTCAAAAGGACGCGTACTTGGTTACCCGGAAGAAACACGACGCCTAGGGTACAAACTTGGGAGCATTGTACTCGCATCGATCACCCCATTTCCACACGCCGTGATACGAGTATCAAAATTCAAATCGGTTTTCGACAGCAAGCTTACAAGAAATAAGTAGACTTACCTCGTATTTGATGCCGTTGAGTCGTAACCATGTCTCCACCTTGAGACAATACGGTGAGATGGAGGGCAGAAGCGGCATTCGGGAGAACTGATACAGATAAACAATGTCCTTCTCGTAGTTGGTCTTATGCACGTTGATAGCCTTGGCCGGTGCTGTGGATGGCGTAGCGGCCGCAGCGTCAGCCGTCTCCTCTTTTTTCCCACTTTCTTCCTTTTTCGCCGCATCTTTCTCCTCCTGCTTATTGTCCGGCGGCATTTCGTCCTTCAACGCCTCTTTCATCTCTTTCACATCCTTAATCTCCTTGCTCTCCGGCCCGGTGTTCTCTGCCTCCGTTGCCATCGTCATTTCGATTACTTTTCACAAGGTCCGACCGGTTTTTAGCGAAAACGGGGAAACGTCTTCGTACGAGAAACGTGCGAGGAAGCGAACAAACGTCAGCGGACAAGTTCTCGAGCGACACTGGTAGCCTATCTCTCGAAGACAGCGCGCACCACACAAACGTACGCCGGGTACTCGTCGATCCCTCTGCTTGCCGGCCGGTTCCTTCTCGTCGCTGCCCCGTTCTGGCCGCGGCTCCTGTCCCCCCAGCGGGAATCGGTGTTGCGCATGCGCAAGCGCCACACCCCACTGCTGTCGCCATATTTAATTGGTCCGCCACCCCTGCCCGGTCCGCATGCCGCTCGTTCTCTCTTTCTCTATGGATTCAAGCTTTCTTCCTCCATCCAACTCCCTTTGCTTCCCTCTTTTCCTCCCGTGGAACCCCCATAAGCAGGCTCGCTTCCACTTCGTCGTGGTTAGTCTCGCCCGGCAACACTGCCGCCACCGCCACCTCAAGAGGACCGAACAAACTCACGACTATGTATTTAGGTACCCCGTGGTGAGCTATGAAATATATTGTCATAATAATTGTGTGTTTCGTGGAACATTATCCCGGTTATCGTTTACTTGTATCGATCGTAATGCTGGCTTCTTAGTTACGTTATTTCTTATGGTATACAAACCTGGTATACAAACAATATTTTCATCTTTACAACTCACGTATCTCTACCATGTGCATATTATTTATATGTTTAAAATCTATATTAATCATAATACTAACGCCCCCTCAAGAGCGATCGTACAGGGTCGTATAATATTCTAGTTTCAGTTCTGAAACGACTCGACCAATCGCTCTTCTCACTCTCCAAGAACTGGCAACGCCGCGCCAGACCAGCGTAAGAACGAACCCCTTTTCACGGATTACTTTTTTCCATTCTCTGGCCGATAGGCTCCATTTGGAAAACTACCTGCCACAACTTGTGCCGCCCATGGACGCAAACTCTCCCCGAATCACTTCATGGTCCCCATTCTTTGCTTTTGTCTTTGCGCGCGGGCGTCCTCTCTTCCCCTCTCGCTTCCCCAAACGCCACTGCTTTTCTTCATCCTTCTTGCACCTTCGGGATATCGTTCTGAGATTGTTAAGTCTATAAGCGGGATTATATCTTTCCTGTGGGGTACCGCTTCGCTTGGAAGCCATCAATAGACGTAAGGAGACGACTGAGCCCCCTTGTCTCGTGGCGCGAATTAATGATCGAAGGGATAAGAACTGAAATTCGAACCAATCCTGATTATCGGCGATGTGGAAATAAGATGAATAAGTGGCAGCGAGCACATAATGCGTCTACTATATTGAATTATCCTTTACATATTTTATTCATTAAATATAAAAATATTCAAATTCCATCACTCACTAAGTATACTGTTTCTAAAAAGAAAATGAAAATTAAAAATTAAGTTTTGAGATACAAGGACAATATACATATTACCTTCTATTTTTAAGGATTTGCTTTCGATGATACGACGTTTCAACATGGGAAGGAGACAACAACCTTAAAAGTGAATAAAAATTTATTTACTCCTGATGTTATAATATTTCCCACAATATTCATGACAAATTCACATCGTTGTCCATAGTGTGCGCGTTATCTGTCGGAAAATCTTGTATACAACAGTCGGAAAATCGCTAACAAATCATTCATCTACGAACGTTCATGAAATACAAGTTGACTGCGCCAAATGTATACAATATGTGTATATAGTTATACCTCGAAATGATCCATAACAAGATATCAAAGTGTATTCAGAGTCGTTGCATTGTAAAATTATCTAATGGATATAGCTAAAGAGTTTGACACGGTAGTTTCTTAAAATATAAATGCATAGAAAGGGACAAATAATTAGTTATATATTAATTATACTCGCATACTTTCGCGGTAAGAAAAAAGTTCTGCACGCCCTTTAGTGTTATTCTTTTTCGACTGAAGTTGGCTGTACATTGATGTCGAAAGTATCATTAATGATGACCGTTCAATTGGCGGGTAAATTTGTATTTGAATACTTTCTAAACGATTGCTGATAAACTTACAATAATTAAATAAAAGTTAATTTTTAAGTATTTTAGTATAGGCCCGTAATCAAATTATAATACATTTTTACTGGAATTGCTGATAAAAATTTGAGAAATTTGATAACTATAAATACAGTTCCAAAAAAGAGATGTAATAGAATAAATAAAGTGCTAAAATTCAACATCACCTACTGCTATTTCAACAAGTATCGATTACTATAGCGATATATTTAAAACAATTCCACTAAATGTAAATAATTCTTGTTCTCCTCATAATATCTTGATAAATGAATTTACATTGAAATTATATTCATTTCTACGTATCAAACCTTTTTCATGGAATAAAACACTCAAGGCAAGTCACGATACCATACAAGGTATCGTTGATCTATACTGATAATTCATTGATCGATCTCCGCAGATTGCTGCGTACTAAACTCGATCATTAATGCTGGACAAGTAATAAAATTTCTATTCGATAAAGAAAAAAAAAAATAGCTGCAGATCAAACATTTTTAAATGCATTTTCTGGTCAATTATTTAAAGTAACAAATACTGACGTACACATATGAATAATATATATCACAATTTTGTAATTTTCAATACAGAAACTGCAACTAAGTCGTTAATACAATTTTTGCATTTCAACGATTTTCCAGTTAAATGCAATTAATTATTATTCCTTTCCTGTATTTTGAATCACGCATTATAGTATATTTTACTGTCAAATATTCGAAACAAGCTTAAAATTAAAGAATGTAATACTCAAGAGTTAAAAATTAATATTCAGATAATCGCACACCTATATTCGCAAAAGTGACGTGAGAGAATTTTAAGGTATCTTTAACGGGCACTCTCTTTAATCGTTACACAGTTTATCCACTCGGCTCGAATAATATCAGGCAGTATCAGAAATTATTCCTATTGCTCTCCTTATTTTTCTAGACGAAATAAACGTGTTCGATTTCCCTTGCGAAATATCTGAAAAGACGAGAAACTAAGCCGTTCTTAGCAATAAATTATTGAGCTTGTATCATTAAGCGTTGCCTTAGCGTATCTCTATGTTCGTTAAAAAAAATTAGATAGAGTGCTACGGAATGATTTCCCTTAATAAAACTTTTTCTTCATTTTTGTGAATTATGTAAAAGCGACACGACATTATATTGACTTTTTGTGGATCTGCTAAATAATATCGAATTGTTACGAGGGATTCTTGATATTTTGTATGATTAAAAAACCTCGGAAAAAGTACTCCTTGAAAAAGTAACTATAAAAAAGACATCGATAAAATTTGCCAAAAATGTAGGCTTGTAATTTGTCGTAAAACTTTAAAATTGATCAAAATTTTAAATCATAGTAAAGATTATTGAATAGACGCTATAAACAGTATAGAGCGATACAAAAATGAGTGAGATATTCTTCGGCAATTACTGCATAAAATTTTCCAAAATATTAAAAGTGGTATTGGAATTTTTATATTGGAAACAATTCTTGGGAATCCCCATAACAAGCCAATACGTAGCTAAATACAGTCGGCAGTAGCAACAAAATACCTTTTTTTTTTTAAATTTGATTTTCATGTTACATAGCTGAGAAGCGTGTGAAGAAGTGAACTTTGGAGTGACCACGTCAAAACAAACAAAATCTTTACTTGTTGCATTCGTGTTGTGAAAATTCCATTATCGAGTCTTCCTTTGTCGCGAGATTAAATTTTCTCGACACTAATAATTTGTTCGATTATAACAACGTTCTACGATTTTGTAAATGGTGCATGCTGTTCTTTTTGCCTTTTTTCTTTTTCGACAAACGTGCACGAAAGCAGAAAGTCTCGATTGTTCGAGAAGTTTTGTGTGTTGGGTGCGTTCACGATCGATTTACGCCATTTTCGTGCCAATTATTCGTGACAAAACGGAATTATATACAGTACAATTTAGGCCAAAGCGAAAAAACTATAGACGCGTCTAACCCTTAACGTTCCACCGTTACGTACAGCAAAATTCATTATTACAATAGATTAATCTACAATTCATATTTAAATAATTAGAGAATTGATTAATAAATTAAACAGAAAATAATAATTGATTTTAAAAGCATGACTTTGATTGCAAACGTATGCGCTGCATGTTTTATTTGAAAAATTTGTTTCTCAAAAAATTGAGGAAAAAATTTGAGATATCTTCAAACAAATTTTCATCTGGACGTAAAAATACACGCTACACCTAAAACAATTAAGAATTAAAACTCACCCACGACGATTAATTACAATCAGTACACACATTTTACAAATTATAAGTATAATAATTATTAAATATTGCTTCTTTCGAATCTCCATTTCGCTGCCTTCCTGAGCAATAAAAATCTCTCGAGTTCCTGTTCATTTTCAGATTTCTAAGTACTTCACGCTTGAAGAGCTTTTCTTTCAAGGAAAAAAAAGTAAAGTAGTTCAAAAGAAATATTCGTGTAAAAGAGAATTAGGTGATAAAATCCTGGTGATAAAATGACCTATTTCGATTGCATTTCGAGGAACGCTTTTTAGTAAACATTTTACCAACATTTTCTTTTATGAACCGTTAACAAGCATAAGCGTTACTATCCGCTCGTAAAGTAAACAAATACTTTTGATTGCACTAACACGAAACGAAAGCAATAAAATGGAACGTGCCACGGAAATAAGACGAAATTACTATTCGACGTTCCTCAACGATATAAAAGAGCTGCTCCTTTATCGACCATCTGTGCCCCATTATTTTAAAAGTAAATACGGCCCTGGCTATTTACTTTAATTCTTAAACCGCCTCGAAACACACGATCATTAGCAGGATCGAGAATAGATCGTTAAGGGTTCGAGTAAGCTGGAAACAAAAAAGGTGAAAACGAAAAGAAAAAGAGATTGAATGAGAAAGAGAAAAATAAATAAAAAAAAAATAAATAAATAAAATCGAGAACAAAGCAGTTTTTGACTTTCTGATCTGCGCAACTACTTACGTTGGAAGTAATTATCACGTCCTAGGAAGTGTCGCTATAAGGAACGAGCTATCCGGGCTACTTTAAGTTTTACAACTGTACTCCCGATTATCTCGTTCGGTTTCACTTTCACTTTCAATAATCTGCAATTAGTAAATTGATTTAAAGAACACCGATTCACCCTCAACCGATCAGCAGCTGCTTAGATCCAATTAACGAAGTTACATACATTTCTTTGTCTTTTGTCCCTAATTTAACTTGTTTCTCCCCTTAAATTTTTATGTATAATACGTGTGTGTGTGCGATGTGTGTGTTGATTCGATGTGGAAATTTTTTACTCTACACATATTTGGACCGTTTCAAATCAACCTCGTGTCGTTCCTTCGTCTCGAAAGCGAAATATATTATAAACACGCAAATGTACGCAAGAAGAATACTGATGAATTCAGAGAGTGTTTGGCATACTTCTTCTTACTCTTGTATGTCTGTGGCTTGTTTCTGTTTCTGTGGTTTCTACAACCGGAGCAATACACGCTACTGCGACTCGTTAACGAGATTCTAAGTATTTCCGTCGTATCAGGAAAAACGCGTCACCCCTTACATCGGTATCCATTCATTTCTTTCCCCCTTCGTTCGTAAAAGACAATTCTAACTCCTCGATTTTCCCCGACGACGGATTTCATTTCTATTCAATATACAATTCCTTAAATGGAATTACATTTGGTTTAAATTACAAAAAATACACAGAATGCGTAATACGTATAAAAACGTGTCGTTTATGCGTCACATAGTTATAGTTAATTCTATTAGTACTCGTCGATTGTAAACAGACTTCGAAACGCGATACACGTACTCTAAGAATTAATGGAATGGATCGTGAAGATAGCTTCTGGTTCTAGCGTGAATAAAATAAGATTAATGGAAACGCATAAACATGAATCGCTATATTAGATCAGAAGAAAGTTCCCATAAGAGAAATACTGTACGACTTGCTAAATGAAGAGTTTCTATAAATACTTCGAAGTCTGATTGCAACGAATTATCATTGATCCGGGTCAGATAGTTTTATATTGCGTTATTAATGACCACCAGATTACACACCTAGTTAATCGCTAATATGCTGTTAATACATCACGAGCTATAGTGATATTACACATTAACTAAAAACATAATATCGCTATTATCCCTATGTGTTCTCGATTTATAATATTCTATGTGCGTTATAACTCGTCGCTCTCTTTCTCTACAACGAAAGCATGATCGTGAAACGTAAGAGGTCCCATATCTGTTCTGACAATGGAATTACATCTGTGTGTGTCTTAAATGACAATTAGCTGCTCTAACGTCTTGTATACGTGGAATTCTATACCTCTGGTGAGTTCTGTGTTGTTGAATTGATATGATCCTGTAAACAAATTCTGAGATCCCGCTCGTCCAGCTCACTTTCAGTGTCAACACTGAAACTTCTCACGTTTTGCCCTCCGTGACCCGTCCATCGTTGCTTCCAGCTTTCTAGCCTCATGACCTGCGACATACATGTGATATACAGTAATTATTTGCCAAATTACATCAAGGAAGTTTTCTGCTGGACTCCATAGACTTTTGGACGTCATCATTTCAGATCTAAATGGTGTTTTATACTTCTCTTTATTAAAAATAATATTTGGAATGATTTAACTACTTTTTAGTTTATTAGCTAACTGTGCATAATGATTTTTAGAGTGTATGGTTTGGTGATCTATTCATTATAAGAATCATTATATTGAAGAATAATTTTAGAACAGCTTTATGGAATAGATTAATATTTGGTTATTGTTTTAAATGATTGCGTGGTAAAGTAGACTGTGCAATTTTTAGAATATATTGTGTTTATAATAATATCTGTTCTCTAACTTTGTTTTGAAGTTTCTCACTTTCTTCTCTTAAGCTATGAAAATTACGTAGAATCAGATGATGATGTATTTTAAAGAGTGCAACAAGAATGTAAATGACTATAAATAAAATGAATAAAATTATTGGCATGCAACTTTTTTAGGGGTTTAAAAAAACACACTAAGAATTAATTGGAAAAATCATTGAGTAGATGTCAGTACTAGAATAGTAAATTAATACTCTATAAAAATCCACAGCACGAGTTTTTAATTGTTAAATGATCCTTAATATAGATTTCTCCTATTATATTTAATAGCTTACTATAAATAGCACGAACTTCAAATTTCATATAAAGCATACCGAGTGGAACATTATGTCGAAAATTATAATAAGTAACATGCACTACTTAACACATTGATTAAGCAACGTGTTAAATGAAACTACATTCATCCCATGATTAACACGTTGTACTCATTCCACGCAATTTTTTTCTATGTAACTAAAAATCATGTAAGTAGAATTGATTACTATAGAAGAAAGAAGGTAAAGAAAATGTTGGTGGAGAGAAACTAAAAATTTTCATTCTATTCATTGTACTATAGTTCTAATTTAAAACAGTCAACCTTTTTGACAGGCTTATAGTATTTTCCTCATCATTAAAAATATTCAAATGAATATTAGTATGTAATACTTTCAACAAATACTATAGAAAAATAATTTTCTAGCAGCATAAGATGAGATCATGTATTAAAAGTCCTGCATAAATCGTATAATGTGTGTATCAATAATATTCTGCGAGAACAATGCCATTCCACTATAAAATCATTTATATCTGTAATAAAATAACCGAATAAAACATAAATGTAGCATGCAGATAGCAATTGCAATATGCAAAGCATATACCATACATCAATATTAAATTATACCAGTATTTCTCTGTACATATAATAAAACAACAGTACAAGATGAGGTAATAAGGGAATTAAATGTACAGATGTAGACAAAGTTGAGAAACATTAAAATATCAAGGTCTGAGGATAAAGACATTTGTTATTCTAATGTTCTGTTGGATGCCATAGCACTTCAGATGGAAATAAGTTGAAAATTCTGATGCAGAAACTGGTTATCTTTATACTTTTGGCCAATTTGAAGTTAGAACATATTTGACTAATAAAAGAATTCTATTGTGTAGTCTTACTATAAATACAATTATACTATAAAGATATTCAAGATGACCGAGCTTTACTTTGGTAGGAAGAGTAGCCATCTTTTCCAAATACCTTCTAATCTAAAAATGACCAAAAATAAACATGACCTTTTCCTGTATCACAATCTTCAGTTGCCCTGCAATTAAATATAACATATATAATTATGTTATAAAATATATGTACAACACTATAGAAAGATGTAACACTTCTTCTGATATAGTACACGTCGACATCATGCTACGTACATGAAATGGAAAAAATAATGCTTACGGATGGGTACAGACTTACTCGAGCCAGCGCCAAGGCTCAGTCTCCGGGCTGGTGATTGGCGTAGGGAACTAAGGAGACAGAGATAACACAGCAATAGAGGGTTAGTTTTACAAGACAATTAGTTTCTTTGTGTTAGTGTTCGGTACCTTTACACAATAAGAATTCCATTAATAAAACTGAGACCAAGTTTAAATAACACTGCATCATCACTTCCTTCTATATAAATGACTCTCTTTTGTTTGATAATTTTTCTCACTAACAGTGCACATTACAATGCATTTTTGCTGAATGTCTGATAGGAACAAAATATTAAAGCAAATGTGTGAACGATATCTTTGAAGGTTACTCCGTGCTGTGCTAACTCTCAATGTCTAATATCCTTGAAGCACAATTAGTAGAATAAATAGCAAGCTTTGATTGATTATAAAATGATTTTAGTATGTGCCTACACAAAACAATTTAAATGTTAATGCTGAAACATTGAAAATTTGGTATTCATAATTATGTCAATATTGTGCAAGATATTAACAACAAATTTCTATCTTGAAAATCTTGTAATTAATGTAACATGCGTTTACTTTACAATTTATTGCAAATTTTCAATGTATTTTCAATCAATTAGAACGTAAATATTTCTATTGAAACAACATTTTCCTTATGTTGCAGTGCCCTCAAAGATATAAATATTTGATTTGATACAATGACGATTATTACACTTTCACAAGTGCAAAGATAACACTGAATGAGCGAATATTGTAATCACGATTAAGTTTAAAAGCGATTCGACATTTACCATTTGTATTTTGCATTGCAGCAGAGACATAACAAGCCATGAATGCACCCTAACCTTCAAGCTTTGATATGTAAAGAATTTCTTATATAAATTCGAATTCATACAAATTACATGAATACAAAAATCAGGAATGAACTAACAGAATTAGAAATGCATCTTTGATGATGAAACACGATGAATTCTTAATGTGTACAGGTACCTCTGCAGGAATTTGTTATCTGTTTAATGTAAACAATGAAACGACCGTGTTTTATCGTCAACCGTAACAATTATTGTTGACAATAGACATGAAAAGCATTTACCATATTGTTAATGTTTTATTAATTAATGTAGCAAATCTTACGAATCCCAGTATTAATAATGACACGAATACGTGTTCTTTGACGAAAATTGTTTTGTAAACTTTGAATTAAATATTAAGTCTACCAGGAAAAGTAATCTAAAACGAAAACTGTTGTCAAATTTTGTATAGCACATGATTTGATTAATAGAAAAAAAGAAGAAAAAAATGAAAGAATTGTTCATTTGCGTGACAATTAGCATTACACTGCAGTAAGAGGTGCAATTTGTGCATTATTTTGTGACTCACAATGACACGAAAGCAAAGTAAATTACATCTTCGCTTATTTTACATACTTTCACGATAGACGTGATTTTGTGCGCCTAACGAATACAATCGAATTATATATACATTTCTTTCGTATATTCCCCCATATTAAAAGGAATTAGAGGATAGTCGGTTAATAGGATTAGTAGTAACACATCAAAAATTTAATTATTTGTGAGATGTGAATTAACAGTGCAGCAAAAAGGAGCGATGATAGTGTTAAGTCCTCATTAATATGATTTTTGAGATGAAAAATGTGAGCGTGAAAATCACGAATGCTTCACAAACGGTGTTGCAAAAAAATGTGCATCATCATAAATGTGTACATATGATTAGAAATAATTAATATTACATGATGAACTGTACAAGCTATTTATGAAAAAAAAGTATTTAATCTATATTACTTTTAAGTAAATGATTTCATATAAAAAAGAAGATCTAAAAACATGTATAATCTCTGTCGCGCAAACATATTAGGAATGCTCTTAAACCAAAAAAACTTTATAAATGTATTAACGATCACGACAGTTGTATTGAATTTGTATGGTTCTATGGCTAGACGTATGATTATAGGGGAACTGAACCGATAAATCAGGATCCTATAACAGGCTATTAACTGGAGTTACTTCTATTCCCAAATGTACGATAACTCTCGATAATTACGTAACTCTACAAGCTTCGAACTTTACTAAGTGGCAGTCTAAGAATAGGTCAAATAAAGATTCAAGTTTAAACTACTGTAATATGGTCATAATTCTACGTCTGTATGATCTATCGTCATTACTTCTACTTCATCGATATACTTCGAACTTACATTATTATGTAACTGTTACTTATACTTTTAAAACAAAATAATGAGTTTCAACTTTAACTGAGGGGATTTAACAGGAATCATCGACGATCATAAACATGTATAACAATAATTATACTTGTGCATAATTGAAAGCATTCATATTAAGATATACTATTCTGAGATTTCTATGAATATCTTAATTTTAACTCGAAATCGCCTAATGCTACACTTTACAGAAATAACAAAGAAAGTCCTGAACAAATCTTTAACGTACAAAGTACATGCAAAAGATACGAAATTTTTTTTTACGGCGAAAAATGAATTGTACGATTCTGCCATTCACCTCTTACTGCAATTTTTCAATTCAATGCTTTCATTAATGCAGCACGGGTAAAGCGAAAAGTTTGCACATACCTCAGCTTTTAATTCGGCAACTTTATCTTGCAGTTCTCTCACTCTCTCACTGTCATCTAAATTATTCCTAAGCTCACCTTCAGCATGCATCTCTTCATTCTAGAAGAAATAAAACAGAGTCAGCATTTTAAACATCTATATACATATAATATCGTCTCCTTTACGCTGATCGCGTATCATAAATGTACAGTTCTTGAGACCATTTTTTGAGCTAATATAAAGTTAAAACTGAAAAAAGTAAATTTGTACATTTATGGTTTTACCATAAAGTGGACGACATTATAATATTTGACCAAATTACAAGAATGAAAATGAAGAGGAATAATACTTTTAATTCAAGAAGAGATATTTTCTGAGTGAGTTCTGCCACTTGCTGCGCATGCTCTGCATCGCGTATCCTGGCCATCATGGCTTCATCCTTCATCTTTGACTCCAAGTCAGAATACTTGTGTTGTTGCTCCCGTAATTTGGCAGTAAGGTCCTTTTCCCTACCTAAGGCAGCCTCTAGCTCCTCTCTAAGTTGTTTCCCACCTTCATCTTGGCGACGGAGTTGATTCGTGGCGACCTGCACTTGAGTCTCAAGCTCCATCACCTTAAGTCTAAGCTCCTTTACTTCTGTCAGAGCTTCCATTTCTCGAATCCTGGTGGTCATTAAATCTTCCTCGAACTTTTGCACCTCGTGGCCCCTGTTCTCCCAAAACAGAAGTTTCTTCGGTGTGGAATCGCTCGCAGGTTGTGTCTGCGCCGAACGATGCTCCTGTAGATGCCTTTGCCAGGCACTGCTCAATTCCACCACTCTTTGCCGTAGATCCTAACAAATTTCTTATATTATGATAAGTTTATTAAATACATAAGCACATTTTAGTATCAAGAAAGTATTATATAACTCTTTTTTAACCCCTTAAGGTTTTTCTATTATCTTGCTCTTGGAATTTCTAGAATTTCTAGATTGTAACAATTAAGATTGCCTTCTTTTATCGGTAGGCTGTGTTCTCAAATATCGCGAGTTTGTACCTCAGAGGGTTAAATATGGAAAATTTATAGAAATATGAAAGAAAGTAATTACCTTTAAAGAAAGATTTGCCTCTGCTTCTCGCAGTTTCACGGCAATTAATTCCTCTTGCAAATGAGCAACAGAGTTGTCCGGTGTCGATTCGCGCAATGTTTTCTTATCCTGCTCCAGCTCTTGTATTCTCGCCCTAAGTTCTCTTATCGTTGCATCGTTCTCTGCTTCGTGCAGTCGAACCCTTACCAATTCCTCTTGCAAACACTGTATCATTTCTTCTTTTTGCGACAACGCCTTTTGCTTCGACAAAATTTCGTCCAGTGAGGATTGCTTCGATGTCATGTTCTCTTCTAACAGAAGTGACAATGATCTCAATTCCTCGTGTGCCTGTTCGAGTTGATGGCTGGTCTCGAGATGCGTATGCCGAAGTGCCGCCAATTCCCTCTGCACCACGAAAGCAGTCTCCTCTTCTTCCGCACGCGACACTTGACCCCGAACTAATCTGTCCGCCAATTCCGCGGACTCAGCCTCGAGAAGTTCTGTTCTTTGCCTGAGTAACTTATTTTCGGCCCTAAGCCTACGCAGCTCAACCATCTCCTCTTGCTCCTTCATTTTCAGCACGGTGTAGTCTTTCTCTAGTTTCTTCATTCTCTTCGGATTTATTTTCATACCATAGGCAAGATTCATAAGGCCATCGGGATCTTTCTCGGCTCTTCCAGGTAGCTGTTTCTGGAAGAACTATTCGCGAAAATAATGATAAATCTTATTGACACGAAAGGAGCAACGTACACCAACGTGCGAAAATAACATTGTCTGTTAAACTATCACAGCTCGTGATGTTTGATTTTCTCTCTACAAACAGACATAATAAATTGTTCTGATTTTTTTCTTTATCAACGTTCTTGTCTACAGGTAAATTGTAGGATTGTGAGGATAAAAAAAAAATTACCTTCAACATGCCTTCCATATCCAAGCTTAATAAATCTTCCTTGCCTAAATGCAACATGGCCAGCGCAACTTTGAAAATAATTTCCATGCCCTCGGACAGAAATACGTCAAAAATGCGGCAGGCCAGCGGTAGGCTGAGCGCTGTGGTGAAAAGCGTAAGGAACCAAGACGACGCGTACATCGACGTGTGAAAACCTTGAGCCGTAAAATGAGCGTGTAACTCGGGATGCGTGTCAGCAACTAAATGTTCTAGCTGATACATGCACACCCCTAATTCAGCCATACTCGGCTTGAACATGTCTCGCAAACGATACTCTTGCATAAGCGCTACCAGTACAGCAAAAGCTTCTTCCTCTGGCATTTGCTGTAACAACAAATTGATTGATACCTATTTAATTCAACTGAATAACCGAACATAACTTATCCCTCGTATTCTATTTCTCTTTTTCTTAATCTTTTCTTTAAAAACGATTATCTTCATTCTTTCGTTTTCCCACTAACCCCCCGCCGCTCAAACATTAAAAGTGTACCTGCATAAGGAGTAATCCTACAATAAATCCCGAACCTTGACAGTATCCGACTTCACGATCGTGAAGACTATACGCTTTCATAACGTTAAACAGACTCTCCTGGCCAAGACCGTCTTTCTCCTTAAAGAAATCATGCTCAGGATACGTTCTGGCTATGTCCCTCCTGATTATCCTTTCGCAGGCAGACGTGGCCTTGATATACTCAGCGAATTGTTTTTTCACAGGAGAGTCATGAGCACCACTTAATAGTTGCCAAACAATACCTCTGCAATAATGAATCAGGAATCAGTTGTCTTACTTTGTCCCAAGACTTTCTGCTAATTTTATTTAATATTGAATTTCATTAAATTTAAGAAAGTTTGTATTGGATCGTTCAAAGTTACCGATTGACTCCTAAAGCGTTGATTACCTAAAATGATGAGGTATTCCTTGACGTACTAATTCTTTGACGGACTCTTTCCTCTTCTTCCAATGATAATCCCAATCGGCGACGATGTGACCCCATAGGGTCCACGTATTCTCCTCGCCATCGGCCGAATTGTGGCGTCGGGGTGCAGCATCGCCATTCCCTCCGCTGCCCCCCGACGCCACCGACACCTGAGATGTGTCCGAACCTTTCCTACTGTGATTGCTTTGGAGCGAGTTCAATGACTTTGCATCCGATTCGATAAGCCTGTTATCAATTACACCAAACTCTTAAGATACGTACTTCAACATAACGTAGTCGCGTTGTAAAAGGTTGAACACTGTTGAGTGGTAACATATGAGATTATCTGTCCCTGTCGCATAATAAATAAGCGCATAACTTCAAATCTAATTCGGCGCAAAATTGCTCCCAAATGAAACCAACTGCAAATACAAGGCGTATCGACGAATATAATCAAGTGCTAACATAACAGAAACGAAATTCTTTTTCTTTACTAACAAATGCCAGTTCTTCTTGTAATCACTTTCGATTAAGACGAATTTGTAACTTATGACAATATGATAAATCGTACTACACAATTTTCATATGTTACGACCCAAAATTATGGTAAAGATTCTAATGCAAGAGTATATATCGATTCCCTAAAGTGTGTGCTTAGTATCGCTTAACTTTGAGATAAAAACATAAAAATATATAATAAGCGGGATTGGCAAAAATGAATATAAAAACATACTGCTTTTCAGAATAATTAAAGGATCTCGTATCTAGAGTACAGACTAAAAATCATGTATGAGAAAAGTCTTTGCACATTACACTATGGCACTTTTACTAAAAATGGCACTATACGAAGTATTACGTGTTAATAGTGACAGACAGAAGGTTTATAATCTACTTAACAGTAAGAATCGTGTTATACGTACTAGTTCATCAAATATGCAAGTCTTAATACTTCTTCCAAGTAACATAACCGAACCCGATCATTCTTTATAGGATCCAACTCCCAAATGCTATGTCCCGTTCAAACATACTATCCTTCTAATAGTACCATTAAAGACCTGGTATCATTTAAACTATCGCTTGTCTCATTTACAAGTAACCGATCCTGTAATTACACTGAGTCACGGTATTAACATACATAATTGGACGCAAAGCAGCAATGTACGTAATATCTAAAGCACTATTCGCTTGCACATGCAGTGGACGGCCTGTGAACGTTAGTCACCGCGGCAATTCACCTATTGGCTTCCTCCAGCTTAGCTAATAGAGCCAGCTCGTCGGTGGGTATTTCCTGCGACGAGTTTATCCTTTCTTCCTCAGATGAGATCGGCGGCGCGCTTGGGAGTATCTTGCTGGCCTGGCTGTTGTTCTGACCGGTCTGGTGTACAGTGGTGCATAAACACAACACGCTCATCACCTGCGGTCCATAACGCGATAATCCTAATTGTCCTGCTGCCTGCTTCTCTTGACCCCTGCAAAATTCATTATCACTTCAGATCAGGTGCTCAGAGTGGGAAGTGACGCAGCCAATAATGCGATATTAGCCTTGTATTATATTAGAAAGAAGATATTGGCCTAGGGATACAGCCTGCAAATTGTTCGGTAACAGGTGACCCAAAATGGAAATGAAGAGTAATAAAATGACGTTCGAAACTTCGTTTTTGAGGAAAATGGCTTTGAAAATTCGTGGAGTAGACGTGCGTTGCACGCGTGCATGTTGCACTGTCTTGTGGGATCTTGGTGCGCTATCAGTGCATCGCAAAGAATTTTCAGAGTCGTTTTACTCGTGAACGAAGCCACAAACGCAATTTCTTCATTCTTCATCTTTGTTTCATTTCATTCCATACAATCGTAAAACAATAAAGTGTCGAGATATTTTACATCCAAAAGCCAGCAATAGCTACGATCACTTTTACTTCGAAAGCTATCAATGCGATGCAATAAATTATTTGTTCACAATTTACAATTTTTCACTACTGTTACTTTCTTTCTTTTTAGTCCATAAGGTCCAACTCGTTACGTGCGAAAGTTACAGTTGGAAAATGAAAGTGTACGATTATAAATAACATGACCATTTTCTATTTCGATTTAATCATTTCTCTATGCAGCTCGAAAGATGGCTGATAAGGTACGCGAATATCCAGTACCTCTCACTACTTCAATTGAAGGAACGATTGACGAAAAACAGTGTAAAATGGTATCGTGTTAATTCTTCGTCATTAAATAAGGAATGTTCACGTAAAATTAATAGGTTCAAGTGGACCCAATCGATTCTCAATTGAAGCTCGATCTCATGTGCTTTTTGACTCTCCTATGCGAATTACATGGAAAGTGCCAATCGACGTTCGTTAACAGACCACTCTGTCTTTCTCTTTTCGGTTGTTTCGTTTTCAACGGTGTTCGATGTTCGTTAAGCCTAAATTAACGTGTTCGTTCTACCTTTTCGCCGTTTTATTCCGTGTCCATCGCGCCGCCGCTGGTGCCAGCAAACCACGAAGAACCATCGAGAAATTTTCTCGTCTCCTCACACGCGCAAAACTTTCGATCGAAAATCGATTCGAGACCCCGCAACTCACCCCGTTCATCTGGTTACTTTCGATCTTTCCGCGAAACGCTCGTCGCAGCGCACGAGTTCCCAACGATTTTCCGTGGAATCGTTCCACACGCGTGGCTCATGGGCATCTTTTTCTGGCTATAGCTTTCTGGTTGAATAAATTTGATATTTTCGATTTCTCAGTGCGAAAGAAAACGTACATTAATGATTTCTTGAAAGTAACTAAAAAAAATGATGATGTTTAGTTCTACTTTAAGTTCAATGAAATCGGTCAGAAGAATTGTAGAATTTAATTCCGTGAATTTCCATTTAACTTGTATATGATGTAGCTAAGGTTGTCCAAATACAAGAAGTAAAAAATGAACTTTCTGCGAAATTTTCACAATTACTTTCCCACCCTGGATGAAATCTACGCGCTTTCTTTAAATTCTGTACAGCAATCCTGCGAAATGACTCATGCGACTGTCTAACGTTAATACTTCAGAATCTCTCCTTGAACCAAAGTTTCTCTAGTTGATCGAAGAATTTCACAGTTTCTTTGCCGACGAGAAAAACGTTACCTATATTAGAGGCCGTAATAATCTTTCTCGAATTGTTGCAAGTTGTATTACTGAAAATATCTCTTCTTTGGTTATTTAGTTTCTTCCATCAATTTCAACATTATCAATTACAACAAAAGTATAACAATAACTAATGTAAATTAAAATAGAAACAGGATTAATAATAGTAGTAAAGAATGATCTTCCCTGAGAATGACCACTATCTATAACAAATAAGTGTAATACTATTAAATTGCAAATGTTTATAAATATAGACACGTAGTTTTTAAAAAATTATTGAATAATAATATGCACCTTACATAGTACTTCAATTGCGTTGTAATTCAACTTCAGTCGCATTGTAATTCAACTTCAATCGCATTAAAATTCTATTCACATCTTGACTATGACCAATCTATGACAAATGTTGGAAAAATGTGTAAACGAGAAATGGAATTTTTCATGAATTTCCGCGATTTCAAGTTTTCAATTTTCCACGCCTGCACGTTTCGAAGCGAGCAGCCGCAGCGCGCGCAACAAAGGGTCAAAAAGAAAGCTGAGCAATTAGCGCGTGCGAACGAATTAGCGAACGAACGCAACGCGCGAAACGCTCGTGGCAATATGCCATATACCGGCCACGAGATGTTAGGGATAATTTATGGTTCTTCGTACTCTGAATTACCGTGGCATTTCAGCCGTTCACAAACATCTGTGCTATAGGGATCTACATATGTATGTACATAACCTTCGAATGGCCCCCGCGGTTCGGTCGAAAGCTGTTATCAAATTAAATTCTGTAAAACGTATCGCTATGATTATATTCCATTAATAAGAAAATGGCGTCGATAGCAAGTATTCTTATTTTAATTTTGTCAAAATTATTCCTATACATTGCAAGTAACGCCATCTAGCTTAAGCAACATAATATTTCAATTTTACTAATGAAACAATTTTCGCTACAGAGAAGATTATACTTGAACTTGATCGATTTTCCAATAAGTTGTAAGTTGCTCTTTTAGTTAGAGTTATGTTAGCGTAAATATAAGTGGGTTATTTATCATAAATAGAGTTTGGTTCAAAACGTTGCATTTGCATGCTAACCAGTCGGAAATTTATGACATTTTTTTGTCTTAGAACGAAATTAACATGAATTAGCATGACGTATGCATATCGCGGGAAAATTATTACAAAACGTTGCATTCATCATCTTCATTCTTCCCCCTAATTAGTTTATTACTGTTGTTTCCGTACTCTTATTCGCTGTTATGGCACAATCCCAAATGAATACCGTTTTAATTACCATTTTAATTTCAATATTCGTCAAGTTCTTCCATGTTCATCATGTCCAACTAATTTCGCGATATTGAAAGACAAATCCTTTTAGAAGAGCACGAACTTCTAGAAAAAAGCTAAAATTAAATATGAATTTTTACAATTCCAGAAGTGAAAGAAGCGCCATCATTTATATAGTAATAAATGTAACAAATTTGTAAAATTGACAAATCAGTAAATAAAAAAAGATATATCACTTCAACAACTTTATACTGACATTCAATTTCACCTCTCTCAATCTGCTCAGTGATGCGCAAAACACATAGAATCTCACAAATGCAGATCCCTCGAAATAACAAATAACCTGTACAAGATAATTCTATTAAATATGTATAAATTTAAAGTGATCGTAATCATTGATAAAAATTAACGAATAACAGAAAGTATTGAGGTTAATAAAAGTAAAATTTGTCACCAAACAAAGACATAATGCTGCCTCTATGACTCACGCTCCTCGATCACGCGAATTCTAACCTCCGAAAACAAAACCAGGTTAAAAAAATACGCGACCACCGATCCATGATTCCCACCCACGATTCCGTTTCGTATTCATCAGCAGAAGTGTAACAAATTGTAGGTGTGACCAAGCTTTTTCGTACCTAGCTAGTGTATAATGCGAAGATCTCACGCTCCACATTCGTGTCGGTACACAATGTTGGTATACGGCACAACAAGTGTGCACTCGCAGATAACACTGCTCATAATTATTTAAACGCACACTATCGCTAGCTAAAGGCGTTCGCCCAACCTACTTTGTTTAAAAATACGACGAAATTTATCGAGACAACACCATGCACAGTATTGTATAAAATGAAACATACGTATATAGATTTACATGTTTTTCTTATTGAAAAAGTCTACCAATGAATACCGTTCGTAATATTTTAAATATCCCGATATACGGTTATTTATGAAACGTTGCATAATTATAATGAGACGGAAATATATGTAAAAAAGAACTGAATATATGAAAAAAGAACTGTCGATCCTTATGCATATAATAAAAGTTTTTACACTAGACTAACCTCTATACCATCAAAGAATATATGTATGCATAAAATATAGAATTATAATCTATTTTCTTGAAACATTAATTGTACAAATATCATTCTAGTGTGAAAATTCTTATTTTATGCAGAAGGACTGACAGCAACATTTTTCTCTGTTCTATACACGATATAATAATGTAACGATGAGTCGAAGGCGTTGAGAAATTCATGTTCGAACAGAGAAACCTGTTTAGATCACCGTTGGTTTGCTATGTATACTGCAGTGATGTGATTGTTATAAATATCGAGGTTGGATCGCTTTAAGAGTTACTGCCTATAAATTCGATTTGTTAAAGACATTTATCTCTAGATTGTATTATAACTGGATTATGTAGATGCAAAGCGGATTACGTAAGTTTACTATAGATAAAGAATTAACAACTGTTTCTTTTGCTACCTTTCTAACGATATCTACCGCTGATAAGTATGGTATTGCTAACAATTCGCGCTACGAATTTTATGATGTTTAAGAGTGAACTTCGATAGAGTTGTTTAAACAATTATAAGCAGTGTTTAACTTTAGTGATTTCGTTGATAATTGGAGATAAATGTGTACTGCTTCAGATATATGATTAACAAGAAACAATTATTGTATAATCGTTTAATTTTACCATTCACCATTTTTATATCATTACTGAAACATTCCATTCAGAAATTACCTACACAGACAAAAAAGACTAACACATTCAACGATGAAAAAATAAAATTCCATCACACAGCGATCAACTAAAAACTTCGTTTCCTAAACAAATCAAAGCTTTGTACAAACTATCACCACAGATTTTATCCAACTGAACCTCGAGCATCCCAAAGGAATCAAATTCAATCTCTTCTACCAATTGATCCCCGAAACTGCCGTCCCAACCGCTTTAATTCATAAACTAACCCAGCCAACCCACTATATGCCCCAGTTCTACCCTAAATGAAAATCCAAACACGCAATCGGACAGTTTAGTGCGAAAACAAGAACAATATTCCAAACGTATCGAAAATATTTCAATTACTTTTACAATAATAATTCATTACTTTGCAATTCTTTAACATACTAACTCGTTGCCAACATTATAATCGTCTAATGTTAACTTAAACAATTTTTACACAACTTATCCTTCGCTCGGTAAAAAGTTATTTATTTCTCCAGTAGGAAAGCGAGGTACACGGAATATCATCCCTTTTCCCACTGAACCATGCGATCATCCAAATGCGCGGTTACATAAACCCCAAAAATCGTTTCCGCTCTCGTCCCAGTTCCCCTTTAAAAACAATCGTTTTGACCAGTCCCGTCTTGTTCCTTATCGACGATAACGCGGACAAAGAGGAAAATAATGAAGAGAAGAACGGTTCGTTCACCGCGACGAACGAACGTATGTCTACCCGGGGAAAGACGAAAATCGAGACGAAGTGGCCCAGCGATAGGTGTGGATGATTGCCTAACCGTGGCTAATATCACGATAATCACACAGAGATAACGATTGGTCTCGGATGCAGTCGGGGGCAACCGTTTGTCCGACAACCAGCGCCGGTTAATTGGCCAATCGATGTTGATTTTATCTCGTTCCCTTTTCCGATCAAACTGGCACAGTAGGATCGCCAAACACGTACTGGGAACGTATACGAAATGGTTTGAGGGTCGATGGAGCCCGCGCAGGCCAGGATGCCTCACATGCGCACCCGACCTCTTCTTTCGTAACGAGAGTAAATAAAAGGACCGCGATTCCGGCGACGGTGCGACGGGAAATTTTCCGTAGAAACGGTTCAAATAATGTTCTCTTGGACGATGGATGATTTTTAGAATGGAATGGAACAGCCTGGGGAGTGGCTTCGGTGCAGGACTGGTGGGGGCATTTGATCGGATCACTGGAAAAAGGAGAACATTCGTGAAAAACGAATTGTTTACTATCAAAGCTAGAAGTTAATCGTACAAAGAAATAAAATTCTTACTCGTTCTTGAGCGAGGGACATCGTCGGGTCGAAAGGAGAGTCTGCATCCGCTATATGAAAGTTAAACTTTAATTATTGCAATCTATTGATACTAATATAACTAAGAACTGATATTTTTAAACAAGAGAAAAGTTCTTCCACGAACTTTCTAATTTTTTGCTTGAAATCTATTTATTCGTATATTTTTTTTTTATATCATATTTAATTGAACGCGTATTCAATGTTCAACAAAAGAAAGAATGTATCTACTTTAAATTTACTATAATTAGAGTACGGTGACTTTTCCAGTGAGGTCAAACGTTATATACACCTTTACGTAACTCTTTGCAACTTTATATAACTTTTACATAACTTTAATTATTGAAGTGTTTGGAGAGGGATGTACAGTGCAGGTAGCCTTTTTTTTCTGGAATTGGGGATTATTAGAGAACCTGAAGTAGATACGTCAGAGTTTAGATTGCATGAGGGTTGTGAAAAATGTGAATATCTTTGGCGACTTTGAGTGTTTCCTTCTGTGTGGATGAGAAATCAATTGCTGAAAAAAATATTGAAAGATGTTAAATACAAAATACCTGAGAAAGATATTTAAAAATATATTAAAATATAACACACGCAAACATGCAAAATATATATAGAAACATCGAAATATTTTTAAAAATACAGAATTAGAAAAATAATTAAAAAATATTAGAAAATAGTGAAACTAATTAAAATATGGAAAACAATATTAAAATACTAAAATGTAAACATTTTCCGATCGAAATATTTGTTTCTAACAATGTTTCAATCATTTTAAATATGAATCAAAAGAGTAGTCAATACGCTCTCTGATATACGAATGCTATGCGATACAATCTCTGCAAAGTGAAATCAAATAGAAAATGCTTCCGGATATTAAACACCCACGGTGTTTGTTTCCAACCAATTATTCGTCAGATTTGTTTGCTACGAAAAATCACGACAATTTAAATTATTATGCATCTAATAAAAAAAGTTATAAATGAATAATATTATACATCATTTTAAAAATGTATACAATCTCGTGTGATGTTCGTTACACTCTGTTTACAATTTTATATACTGAGACCTCGAGAAAAATAAACGTTTCGTTAAGATAAATTGTATTTAATTTATATAGGACAATGAATATTTAATTGATGAGCTTTGTAGAGAAAAAGTTGCACTAGTTTTCTTAACTTTCGCATTCTATAATACACTTACAATTAATTATAACAGAATATGTTTCACGTAGCCATAAAATGCTTTTATTTTAATAAGTTTCCCCACACTTCCCTTCACTGTCGATAAGTAGGAAAGAAAATTATATGGCATTATAATACATGAAATTATACTTGAATTATAATTTTTTGCCACTTTCGTCGACAACAAAATTCCATACTCGCAACACGCTATTTAATCATAGCACAATTTCAAATCTCTCATACGAGAGGAAAGAAGAAAAAAAAACGGTACGCGATAAAGTACCAACGGCGTGCCGGCTGCGACCGAGGAAACGCAGAAAGAGCGCATACCCCTCGCGCGACGAACAATTACCACGCGAAAAAGCAACGAACCTTTCATCAATTTCTGTTTACCGAAACAAATTCGTTATGTCTACCTTTCTGGACTCTTCGATCCAGGGCAGACGCGTTACGACGGATTTTCGTGTTCGTTACAATATATTTTCCTAATTGTTCCGTAACGATGAATGACGGATCGCTTTACCGTTACGGTTACACAACGCACGCGGCTGTATACGTGGAAAGCAATCGTCGAAATGCATGTGCGAACAAAGCGATCGCGAATCGAGGGAGAGAAAAGAATGAAAAAAAAAATAAAGAAGCCGACTCAGTGCGCACTGTGGAATGCGACGATTCGGAAAAAAAGAAAAAGATATTTTTCCATACGATTTTAATAACCAAATATTGAAGGGAATGCAATGTGCTGGTACAAGTGGAATGTTGATGGAGCTTGGTGGAAATGCTTCCTCGAAAGGAGTGCTGGAACAGTTTTTTCTTTGAAAGCTTTCCCTTCGGTCCAGAAACATTGGCACGAATCAATTTAATTTTCTAACTATGTCAGATTTAGTAGTCGAAAGAAGAGTATTCCGTCTGTTAACAATTTCTTGATTCCCTTACTTCTATTTTTGATTATCGCTATTTATTTCTTGGCTATTTAAAAGCAGCTGTTACTATTGCAATCAGTAATACTTGAAAGTAATTACTCTATGATTCCATTTATTTTATTGAATAGCTATGAAGATGGATCAGTTTAGAGTTGTGTGAAATATCGTTTCTACATGAAGTGAAATTGTGTCAATGAAATTGCACAGCTTAGCAAACAGATATCAGAATCTTGTTGATAGCCATTTAAAAAATGTTTAAAGCTATATACTTTTTTGCTAAAATACAGAAAACATTTGTAAACAGAGTTGGAATAAATTTACTTAAACCTATTCTACGATTAAACGCAAGTACATTTCGTTAATTAAGAAAAATTAAGCATATTGTATGAAAATTATATTTCCAAAAGACGCAAGCATTTAAGTCACAAGATATTAGAAACCCAATATTCTAAATTAATATTCTTCAGAAGTGCATACATCATAGTAACAGGACTAATGAATCGTTAAATTATAGATTGAACTTAGTTTTTAAGTAGCTTAGAAATTTGATCAAAATACATGTTTCGGTAACCATCCACTTTTTGGAAGTATCTATAGATAATGTAAATAAAATACCAATAACCCTATTACAATTTATTTTCATTTTGATTCATTCCAATAAAAATGTTTTGTTTCAATCAGTATTCACAACAGAATAAATAAATATTTGCAACGTAACATCATTAATCGTCATTTCATAAATAATTAGTTAATATCGTACGGCTTTTCACGCGGACGAAACGTGCGTATATCGGTGACAAAGTGTCGAGAGTCAACTAATAAGAACGTGAAAC
This sequence comes from Xylocopa violacea, assembly GCA_963969225.1. Lineage (NCBI taxonomy): Eukaryota > Metazoa > Arthropoda > Insecta > Hymenoptera > Apidae > Xylocopa > Xylocopa violacea. Next base: position 24,267,017 of record CAXAJV010000008.1, read on the forward strand.
GCGAAGGATCGGTAACAGGTGCCCAACAATACGACGAAAAAGGAAAACTGTCAGAGTGGCACTTGTCCATATTAACAAACTGTCAGGCGAAACGAATCGCGACGACCATCTGTTTCTAATGTGCGCTAATATTATTGTAAAGCACGTACCTTCAAGACGGTTAATACTCCATACGCTCCTTATGAAACAAATCACGCACTAAGTCAGAAAATTAAGTTTCGTCCCAGCAAAAACGGATATAAACGCAGCTACGAGAGTAACGAAGCACATACGCGGCTGTCACCACTTAAAATTGTCATCACGATAGATTCGTTCGTGTACACTGCTGCCAACATTCTAATTGTTACAGCGAAACGAAGAAAGATAATTTTTCTTATACATTTAAGGGATTTCTCAGCAAAACATTTCTGTTAACCTGCATTGCTTTAAATTCAAAACAGCTGAATGCATTCTTGAACGGAAATTATTTGTTTGTATTAATTTCTGGAAACTAACTGTAGAAATTCGTGTCGTTCGCAATTAGAAACTCACCCGTTAAATCAGGTTACCATATTAAGTTACTAGTTTATGTAAGCTATTCTAGGAATATTCTTACGTAATAAATGTTCTAGTATTGTTCGCCCTGGTTAAATTACCTAGCAAAAAGTGATAATTTCATTTGGTAACGTTTGAAAATAATTGGATACACTATATAGAGTGTATCGAAAAATATATGTACAGTTACATGTTAGTTACATGTTTTGATATTTTTTTTTAATGCAGTGACATCACAAACAACGTGACGATATTTTTTTATTGAATACCTTCAACACTTAGTGAACAATAACATATTATGAAAATTATTTTGCATAATACGCATAGGAATACATCAAACTTTTAATAGCTATTATGATAACTAAAAGTTGGTATACGTATACCCGTTTGTGCATTGTTAAGATGAAAATTCATAACAAATGTATGTTTCACAAATACAGGTGTTATAATTTATTACATATTTGAGAATAAATAGTAATTATTAGCAATAACGTAATAAATACGCATGTTTTTTGTGATTTGTAATTACACATTGTAAATATAGAAATGTCATTAAGAAAGTTTATGCATCCAAGAAATAAGTACAAAAAAGTACCAGATTTTAAGAAACTTGCCTTGTCGTATCCAGAGTTCCGTAACATTGCAATCATTGTAAGATATATTTTTAAATAATTACATATTGATCATAAACTGCTTCTGGTTGTAAACAAAATGTGAAGTATATTGTCTGTTTAAACTTTAGAATTTAGCAGGCAAGGTAAAGATCGATTTCAAGAATGAAGAAAGTCTACGAGTACTAACAGAAGTATTATTAAAACATGATTTTAATTTAGAAGTAAAAATACCTGAGAATAAATTAGTACCAACTCTACCATTACGCCTCAATTATATTTTGTGGATTGAAGATTTAATGAAACATGCTAGTTTCAATGAAATGGAACAAGTAGTTGGCCTAGATATTGGTAATAAAAATAATTTCGATCATATAAAAGCACTACAATTCATTAAATTTTAATTTTACTAAAAGTAGCTATTGTTTTTCTTAGGTACTGGAGCAGTTTGCATTTATCCTCTGTTATTTGCAAAAATGTATGGGAATCAAATGATAGGCACAGAAATTGATGAAACAAGTATACAGACAGCTATCCAGCATATTGAAAATAATAATTTGCAACATTTAATAAAAGGTAGATTACTTGCACATAATTGTTTTATGAATTGTACATAACTTTGTATTTCCAACTTTAAAATTTTCTGCAGTATCTAAAGTGGACGAAGGAACAATATTGAAAGACATTTTAAAAGGAAATGACACTTATCATTTCACGATGTGTAATCCACCGTTTTTTGAAATGGAAGGATCATCAGAGAAAGTCACAAAACGAACACCACCAAGGAACGCTCCAACTGGAAATGAAGTTGAGCTTACAGTCCAAGGTGGTGAGAGAGCGTTTGTAACGCAAATGATCGAGGAAAGTTTGGAGATTAGAGAAAAAGTAAAAATTTATACAACAATGTTTGGTAGAAGAAGTAATTTATTATTTTTATTAAAATTCATGAAGAGAAAAAATATCGAAAATGCAACATGGACAGAATTTTGTCAGGGACATACTAAACGGTAGACACATTTTTTGTAATTAACGAAATTTTGTTTGTAATCATAGATTTCTGAAAATATGTACTTCTCGACAGATGGGGATTAGCTTGGTCATTTTTACCGAAAAATGTTATCGATTTGACAAACGCACCTGTTATTAGAAAAAGTGGAAATTACATTGCAAAATTATTGAAAGCGCAACGTCCAACGACAATACAGTTTCCTATGCGACATAAGTTTTCCTCCTTTGATAATTTAGTCAATTTTTTGGAAGAGATAATGGAAGAATTAAACGTAATATAATACTTGTATTTTACGTTCTATATTGTGCTGCACATTTGACACTTTAATTAATGTTAATACTAATTGAATACAGGTAGAAATCAGAGAGTTAAATTTGCCGATTGACGATTTTAACGGTTGGTCGTGCCAACTGATCGCGAAAAATAATACGTGGTTGCATGCACGTAGAAAACGTCGATTAGCTCAAAGGATGATGAATCGGTCAAAGGACCACGATACAAATGATACAACTGTATTGAATGGAGCTGTGCAAGAAAGTACTACAGAAAAATTAAGCGAAGACAATTCAGAAAATGTGATTAACGAACAAAATCAAATGTCAATGGAAGAACCTTTGTTGATATGTAATTTGTTTGTTGAAGTAGTAGAGCATGAAGAATCTGAGGATGATGTAAAAATTTCGATGGTTTTTGAAAAAGGAACTGGTGGCAAGAATGCCTTAGAAACGTTTCGACAATATTTAATAAACAAGTTAGACGTTAAAGTGTATTCTCAAAAACAGCATGGAAGACCAAATAAAAGAAAACGAAAACGATTAAAAATAAGCGAAAGCGAAACGAATCCCGAACAAGTTGAAGATTCGTTTGAAGATGATACAGAGTCCTTTTAAAATGTCAATTCAAGTTCCATACAAAATGATTTATTTTATGCGCAAACTGTATGAAATTATGTAACAGGTAACATATATGTAAATCAAGTATTTAACTTTATTTATAATCAATAGTCCTTATTAACTAGCATTCTTTATCATACATTTTGGCTAACAAGTGCAATATAATATTCCATGTTTGTAAAGTATTCAAACTCATTAAACAGAACTACACCTTCGCCTTTTGTTATTATTATCAATATGATTATTATCATTAGTATTATTATAACCATAACTCACTTAAAATACCAGAGAATTTTTTCATTTAAAACAAGTATCAACAAATTACTGAAATCATTCCTTTCAACTTAATTTTTCATTTCATAGTACAATAAAATTTCAATATAGGATCACTATAAACATTTGTTTGATAACAAATGTTATTTTGGTGAAAAGATATATAATTGGAAAATAGAGTGGAAGATAGAATAGAACATAGTGTAGATTAGAGGTCATTATTTTGAACATGAATTAAAGAAACACGAACACACGTATATTAAACGTGTTCGAACTCAAGCTGTTTAATTTCTAGTAAATGAGTATTTGTGTATTATTTCACATGTATAGTTTGAGGACAACAAACAAAACTCTTGTTACTCAAGGAGCCTCCTTGTTGTTAAACCTTCATTTGTTCCTCAACGTTCGTCAAATAGTACACGAATATCCGCATATTAAAAATACTTACAGTTTGAAGTACGGATACATTTAATATAGATGCTCATGTGAAATAGAGATCTTTTGTGTAGATTAACATTTTGATAACAGGCGATTTTTAATGTTCATAACTCTAAAACTAACTGCGATACTTTTAGTAGTAATAAGGAAATTGACGCTATTTCTATAGTATGTTGACTAATGAGTTATTTTTTCTTTTTTCTTTCTTTTTTTGATAACCATTATCAATGATTGTGAGACTTAACAGCGCATCTGTCATTATACCATGCTTTTGCTGCCACCACTGTTTTTTTGCAAAATATTTATTGTATTCTTCATGTAAATGAAAAATTGTTTAAATTGAAAATTCTTTTCAGATTCAAATCCTCGAGTAAGATGATGAAAACAATGTGGCAATAGGAAGATGAAAAGATCTTTTTTATGATGTGTATGTGGTGTATAAAAAATGATTAATAAAGCTATACGAGTTGTTCTTGTTGAATACAATGCAGATTCATTATTGACCTTCAAATTATTTATATGTTACGTTTACAATATTTATATTGAATTCAACAAGATTTGAACAAATAATGTACTTGAACAAGTAATGTCTAAAAATAGGAAACGTTTTGATGATTTTAATATGCGTTGAGCTTACTGATGGCAACTAGAATGGGAAAGTGACAGTGATGCCTAAATGGCACAGAACAATGATTTCAAGTATGTACTAATAAAATAGTCTATCGAAAATGTAGAAAAAAAAACAATGGACTTATGCTTTACGTTAATAAAACCCGTTCCTAGTTTTACAGACTGTAAATTGTCGTACCTGTTCAATTTGCCAGTGCATCGCGTTTCTTTTGAGTTCTAATAAACTTGTGCTATACGTTGGAACAAATTGTAATATACAAACGCGAGTAACAATTCTGATTCTATTACTAGCACTAACACAACAGCACGGAAGCGGCAGTGCAATTTGAAGTGATTTTATTACTGTTTGTGTTAAGACATAATTGTTGCTACAGTATTGTTTGGTGTATTTATGTGAAGTTCAAGCATCATATCAGATCGCATGAAAGGTAATAAAAGCTCAATATACGTTAAGGCATCGAAACAAATTTTTATACATAGAAGATCCTTAATTGGAAATAAAGAACATGAGTTTCGTTCGGGGACGGATTAGTGTTAGATTAAGTAAAATGATTAAATGAACCATTTGAGAAAACAGATTGAGATTATGTTTTGTGAATGCTGAGCTATGAGTCGTACTCAACTATATAAATTAGTTTGGAGCATCAGCATGAAAAGTGCTGTTTAGTGCCATCATTATTGACACAGCCGCTACCACGCAATTGCATTAGTGAGGAGAGGCGGAGTTAAAAATTTTGTTCACGTTTGTATTATTTCATCAATTATTAGAATTGTAACGTACATTACACCCATAAATTTTTATCGTTACGAAGTAGAATTAATTGAGCTTTTCGGAAAAACGTGATATTAGGCAATGCAAATTGTTGTTCGTAATTTCATCAAAACGTATATCGTATCTTTCTTTTTGTTCATTTAATAATTCGTACAATCAATGATAAATCGACTTACGAGTGAGATATTGTGATAAGCATGCGCGCTAAGGCAATGAATTCTTTCATTTAAAATTATTTACACAAATGGAGAATTAGTTTTTCTTTTTATATTTGTTATATGCAGTCATAAATCAGTCAAATAAATTCTGTAGCTTGGCGTATTATAGTCGAGCATCGCGAGCATTAGGAAATCTGCAGCTCTTTCTCTTTCTCTCTTTCTCCCTTTCGATAAGTTTCACTTGTACAACCTGTCGTTGATCGGCCACACTATAAAAATTCGATTTTGATAGCATTTTATAAACGTATTATACGATACACGAAGTAACGATCCTCATCGAGCAAACGTTTGCCATTTTCGTTTTATCCCAATCAGTTATATATGCCGTACTCGCGTTACTCTTTAAAAAAGACTGGACGCGGGCAGGGAAAGACTAGGACTCGAAAAAAGAAAACTACTAAATATCATTATTAGTGGTTTAAAACGAGCTCAGCTCTCTGCAACCACCGGTTCCAATGTCGTCTTATTTTGTTCCAACTTTTTCAACTCCACCTTCTGCGCTTCCACTTTTTTCTCTACTTTCTTATTCTCCTTCTCATCTCTTTTATTCTCTTTGTCTTCTTTTTTATTCTCCTTCTCGTTCGTTTTATTCTCCTTCTCCTCCTTCTTATTATTGTCCTTTTCCTCCTTTTTATTCTCCTTCTTATTTCCATTTTGAAGCGCCTTCACTTCTCTGTCTGGTGTCTGTTCTTTCTGTCGTTTTTCTATCTCCGCTTTGAAATTTTCAATGTCCTGTTGACTGATTTGCACAAACAGAATGCCATTGATAACATTCAACATGTCGAGTACAGATCCCATACTGGGCGGTTGCACCTGAATAGGCGGTAGGCTAACCCCAGACTTTCCAGTGTAAATTTCGTTCATTTTTTTTTGCAAAACAACGGCTTGTTGCGTGAGATGTCTTAAACAGTCGCTGCTTTCTTTGGTTTTCTCGTGATCCTCACCTAACTGTTGTTTGTAAATAGCGTATGTTTCTTTTTCGTTATTCAGAGCCGCTCGGAAATCACCCATACAAGATTGAGTTCTTGCAACGAGATGATACGAAACGGCAACCTTCAAAGACCGTGGTCCGTGATATCGAAGATTTAGAGCCAATGCGTGTTCCAAAAAGCGAAGCGATAATTCGTACTCCCCAACAGCATGCAGTATCAATGAAATGTTGCTCTGAATAAATAATTAGTGTCAGTAAACATCTCACGAAACATTTGAATTTCTCGAATTTTTAATACAGTAAAATCCGGATTATGAAAACACCGATATTGAAATTTCTTACGTACTAAAACAGAGTTATTCGGATAATCAAGGTTCTACTGTATTTGTGTATTAATACTTACGTCAAGAAGAGCTACTTCCGGATGATCTTCACCACAAACCAACAAAGCTAAGTAACGTGCTCTGTATAATAACCTAAGTGATACGGAAACTTGACCATTGGCGAAAGAATACAGAGCTAGATGAATCTATTAATAAATATAAAAATAAAACGTTGGAGTAGTAGGACGAGCATTATTATTATTTTTTTTAATAATCAATTAAATATGTTTCTCTTATACTTACATATTCAGTAATAGTATAAGGGTGATCTATTCCGTTAACTCTTTCTGACATAAGAACTGCTTTTTGTTGCGTTGCTAGAGCTTCCCCATGATCGCCCATTATGTAATTCAATCGCGCAAGCATTCTAAGGCATTGTGCAATCTCGGGATGCATTGCACCGTAGACGTTGTTCAATAAATTCAGGGCTTCACTGATTAGTTCGTAACCATCTTTCAAGTATCCTTGCTGAATCTTACTTTGACCAGTTGTATAGAAGTTATATGCATCACTAGCCTAAGTAAGACCAAACGCTTATATAAATTTTCATTTAATTTCTTCGTATTGTTTCAAACTAATGTTATTCTTACCCTAGGATTGATATGCTTTACAACAGGAAATATATTAAGTATATCTTCTTCAAAGAATGTGGCCCTATTCTTATTTTCAAAGTTGTATTCACGTAACAAAATTTGAATACCAGTCTTTATACAGAAATTGCGAAGCAAAGAAATTTTTTGAAGATGAAAGTGTTCTATCGTGGCGTCCAGTGATTCCGGACAAGGCGTCTCCCAATCGTAATAACTCTTCAGATCTGCTTTAATTTGTTGCCATACAGACTTAGGTGTCAAGGAAGCCCATTCTACCTCGGACTGTTGTGGACCATTATTTCTACCTTTCCTTTTGTTGCGTCGTTTGGCAGTTTTACTTTGAAGCTGAAACCGGCAATTACATAAATTTTCACCTAGAAAATTATTTCGTTCGTTGATCTTTTGCACAAGTTAACTAAGCATGTGTTCTACAAATGTATTACACGACAATATCTTCCCATTAGTATCATCATACCTCTTCCAGATTCTGTTGTGGATGAATGATTTGTGCAGAGGACAATAAGCAATTTAAAAAATGGCTAATCGCTGCGGAAAGACTCATTAATTCTGTACCCTGAAAAATGAAAGTTAGATAATAAATTGTACATTCAATCAAATTTCTAACTAGTGTTAAATTCTCGATCACTTCTAAGCTACATTAATGTGCTTAAACGTACCTGCATATAAAATGTAAAAATGTGTTTTGCTGATCTTAAAATAAGCTCTGACACAGCAATACGTTTCAGATATTGTAACTGTGGAACTGTAGCTAACATGGCTGCTAATTTACCAAGGTATCGGACGTTGATACCTTTACCGTGTAAAGCTTCCACAAGCGTGCTACCGTCCATTGCAGCAGCTGTGTGATCTAAGCACTCTCGAATCTGTAATGAAAAAATTTAATTAAATATTCTTTTTGAAATAAATTTATATTGTAGTATAAAGAACTATACTGAAACATACAAAAGTTGGGATCTGTACTGTCAGTAAAAAGTCAGCAGCATCTTGTACCAACTGCTTTTGTTTCTTCAAAGCAGTACCATTTGGATCCGGGTGCCTTACACCCGGAGAAAATACGTCTGGGTTAAATCTAACGTCGAATTCGGCCTCTCGTAAACTACCTACGGCTGCTGCAGCTCTTCGAACTATTTCTTTCGTACTTTCTTCCACTAAATGAAAAAAAGTGAAGTTAAATATTAATATTTCGAGAAAACAAATAATTTGTCTGTTACATACATTCTTGTTTCTCTCCACCCGTGATAGAGTCAGTAATGCTTTCCACAATTTTTTTTGCTTCATCCGTTTCAATTAAAGCATGAGTAGAGTCTTCTTTATTACTATCTATTGCAACTGCATTGGATTCTTCCTTTTTACCTTCCTGAAATTAATTTTATAACATTTCATCTGTAGTATCATTGGCTCATCTTTTTCTATCTTTTTTGTAATTGTCTTCGTGATTAACAACAGTATTAAAGTTATTTTTATTAATACTCGCAAAAATTAAATACAATTTTTTCTTACCTTAACAGTAGTTTCCTTTTCCTTCTGCACTCTTCTTGCGGACGTAAGTTGCTGCAGATGAACAGCGGCGTGCTTAATAAATTGCACGTATCTAGCTTCAACAAATGAATCAATCAATTCCTGACGTAGGCAAGCTAGTTTATGCTTGTGTTCAATTGGGAAACCTAAAGCCCTAGCTTCTTTACTCAGTTCAACCCCTTCCACTATAAAATAAAGGATGGAAAGCATAGAAAATAAAAATATAACAATTACTAGTAAAAATATAAAAACTAATATTCAACGTGGTACATTAATCGCTAATCAACTCACATTTAAGAAAATTAACATCAGGAGGAAATGTCCGCAGCAAATCTAGCACGTAATGTCGCGAATCATTCCCGATGATACCTTTGCATTCTACACTGCTGCAAAGTTCAATTTCTTCACCAGCATCGTTGATAACTTTATGGGGAAGGATTTTCAACTGTTGACCCGTCTTATTCAACTATAACACACAATTACACGTGGTATACAAGAAAATAATCGAGAGATATTTTAGTGGAAATTATCTATATCATAGTATATTGTGTACTAACCAATTCAAGATACTTTGGGTGTGTGAGAACCGTTTTCCCAAAATCTATCGAACCATAAACAACAGATTGCTCCTGCTCGCGTTCCAAGATTCCAGGAATGATCGACTGAGCGGTGACACGATATCCTCTATGCAGAGGAATAGGAGTGATTACCACGAGAACTTAACATCCTTTCGATCGAAATGTAAGTTGCGACAGAATACTGAACATCGAACAAGTATGTATATGTACAAATAATCTGCTACAAAACATCCACGTCGTACAAATAATGTGATGAAAATAATCCGTCCATCTGATTTCGTACAAACCTGTAGTCGATCACAACAGTACCAAGTGTGTAGAGGCCAGGTAGATCAACAGCGGCATATACTCTGACACCTTGCAAATCATTTCTAGGCGCAACGAAAGCGGCTGCATCGCCACCAAGCTCTTTATAATGATCCCTGACATCGAATCCAAGAGAGAAGAAAATGTTGTTCCAGATGAACATTTGCATTTTCGCCTCTTCGCCTGGATTGATCGCCATCACATTGCCGTCTATTACAGCTACCGCACCTCGAGTCGCTGCAGCGACAAAATCACTGTGAACCTAAATAAATTCGCTTATGAAATGTAGACACGTTATAGATACAAAATATTTCAACGTAGTCGATACTGTTCGGACGGAAAATCTAATTTTTAAACATTCTAGAAAATTTAAAATAAAGTTTCACGTTTTCTATGGATTTGGTTACTAGTTTTCATTAAATTTTTTCAAGCTCATCTTAATTTTAATCAATAGGCTAATATTAGGGAATTTTGTCTTTAAACTAATGTTAATATTATATTATGATACAATATTATCGCGAAATCTAACAAAAAAGAATTTTTTTCGTTTTCTACTCTCGGATTCTTTAATTATTATATCGAAACCGTACTTTAAAAATAGCACGTTCTCTAAGCAGCCTTTCGGGTAAGTTTTTACGAGGTAGCTCTCTCGTTGTTTGCAACTCCTCATTCCAGTCTCGAGTTTGCCCGGGGATGTGTTCCTCATATCCCAACTTGGAAGAGAAAGCTGTTCGCAAACAAATAGAACAAACGATTGAAAATTATGTAACATAATTAACACTTAGCCTGGTTAATTAACTTCAAACGTAAGCCTCGCAAAGTACACAATTATGTAATAACGCAAACACACACGGTATATTTTATAAAATCTCTGAAGAAATTCTGTACTTAAAAAAATTAATCTCAATAAGTTAGATCATCATTCATACAGCAATTAGTACTAAATAATTGTATTTATTTGCGTAAAGTGGAACGTACTGTCTTCAGCGCGTATTGCATCGATTGTGTGTTCAATCTGAGGCGCACACCAAGCATAGAGCTGATAAGGTGTAGCCACTCTTTCGAACGGATGTCTCTGCGTTCTTCGTCTCTGCATGGCAGCAAAACCCCGTTTAAATGCCGGGCTGAGTTGGTTCAGTAGTTCAATTAAGCTGTGACATAAATGACTTGGGGTCGCTGGTTTCGGATTAAACACTTCTTTTGTCGATTGATTGACGAAGAAACCTCTGGCGCACGCGGTCAAATAGTATTGTTTGTCTTCCAATGTTACCACGTGCAAGTACAATAAATCACCATGAAGCTTTCTATGACCGGGTGGTGGATTCCATCCGGATGTTGTTAATACCTATGATAAATAATCCAATTAGACTCTTAACAGTATCTTAGAGAGAAAGATTATTAGCATTCCAATATTCGAATAAAATAAATGCTATACATATTATGTGTTATTTACTTTTAAACAAGGAGGGCATTTTTGTTCTTTGGCTTGCGGTTGTAGAGGTAGCAGTGGCCTATCTTTACAACTGGGTATAATATAATCAGGCGGTGTACAGTCGACCGAATCTGCTCTGCTCTTTTTCTTCTCGAGTATGTCACCGTTGGTGACCACATTTAAGAACGATAAACTGCTACATTCAACGCCGTTGTAGGCATCCGCAGGGTCTACGGACTTCAATAAATCACGAACGTGTCGGACGTGTATACGGGCTTCTCGCATCGTGTACGGTTCTTCTACGACTTTAATCACTGAACCCTCTTTTAGGCCTTCGATGTTCTTCAGCTCAGCGAAATTATCCAACGTGTTACCATCGAGCTGAAGAGAGAAACATGTACGGTGGCAGGTATCCTCGCGATCCATGAGCAATTGATGGATTTCCTAAAAAAAAAAAAACAATGTTAGAATTAATTATTGATACAGTTTCATTTACATCTAAAAATTAGAAAATATTTCCAAAAGATTACTAGTTACCTGAACCAACTCCATGCTGGAGACTTGGATATCAAACGGTTCAGCACCTGGACTGACGATCTTAACAGTGAATCCCATATCTTGAATGAAAACAATCTCTTGTTCACTTCCACCATCTTTATCGCCATCCTCTTTATCATTTTTATCATTTTTCTTGTCCTTTTCTTCGTCCTTTTCCTTCTCCTTTTCATTTTCCTTCTCGTTTCCTTTCTCTTTCGTTGCTTCAACTTCACCCTTCTCTACAACGTTCTTCGTGGCAGTGCTAGCACTTCCGGTCTCCTCCACGGCTTCCTTCATATCTAAACATAAGAACGTATGTAAAAGAAAACGAAAAAATCATATGCACACAATGAAATTTTTGTTACTCGAAAATATAATGTTAATAAATCGCTCGAGGGAATATCAAAACGCACAACATGACGATACTATTTTTTTTTAAATATACTATATATCTATATTAGTGATATGACTCCTTCAAGTAAACTATCTTCGATGTTAATGCGCATACGTTTATGAGAATGTTAATAATATATAATCATTGCATTAATTTATTAATATTTTTCTTTAATCTAAACATAAATTTGCTTTAATTCAGTAAGTGCTCACATACTAAGAAAAGTATTAACATTATAGAATTAGTTTTACGTTATATCTTACAAGACAATAAAGGATGGTTCACTTCAAAATAAATTTTGCACAGGAATGACTCAAGATTCCGTTTCTTTTAAAGTGTTCATAGATATAGTATACGATCAGTGGCGGATTCCAAATAAGCTAGCTAGGCTATAGCCTACGGCGGCAAATTTTCAAACACGGAAATTTTTTCTGCGGCCACTAAGAACGGAGTATCAACACAACCGGATTTCTTATCTCTCTGTTCGGTTTTCGGTAATGGGTCGTCGGCGACAGAGCGCGGTGATTCTAATAAACGTTTGCATCACTTTCCTATTCCTTATTTTATTACCTATTTTTAGTTTCACAAGAAATATAGCATAGCCGGCGATTTGGTTCAGCCTAAAGGCGGCACATTTGTAAATCCGCCTCTGTGTACGGTTAAACCCTCGATGACAACTGCCGTACCTTGACACATGTCGTCAATCTCTACACGTTACATGGGCTACAATTTTTCACGTGCCGTTAACCTCCATATGTCATGCGGATTAGGATTTTTGTTTACCTTACGTTTTATCAGTAAATAGTTAGCGTTCAGAAAAGTGTAAGCAAATACACGGCATGAAAGTTGTCGCTCAGTGGTTAATACCGAAACATATATATACATACATACATACGTAATTTGATCGATCAAATTATAACGTCTTGTCGTAAAAAATTTGAAGACAAATTCGAACACGAAAATCACCTCTGTCCGCGTGAACAAAATTTTCCTCGATCCCTTTATTACTGAAGGTTTAACCGTGTATACGTCATTTAGATGTGACAAGAATATAAATAACCGATTCCACGCGTTATTTCCATGGAAACGGGGTACGTTTTCGACTAAATACGACGGTGGACATCCGTGGGGCTGCCACTTGCATTCACCAATGCATTTATAAATAAACGGCAATGTAAATAGTCCGTACTCAAATGCCGTACTATTTTTATCGATACCATGTTTGCGATATACATCCATTTCTGGTGTATGTAGATGTTAGGCAGTTATAACGACTATAATTGGGATCCACAGCTAGGCGGCACGCTTATCAGTGGCCATCCGTGACACCACGCGGATGGTTCGGCTCGAATGCTCGAACATATTAAAAATAATTTGTACCTGCGCGAAACGTCAACTTTTATCGCCGTTGGCTTTTTAACAATTCGCATCTAGCTATGATAATTCAGTAATAATTGAATACGTGCAATAAGAATAAAAGAAAAGCAGGTACGTAAATTGAAATTAATGGCAAATTATAAGGAATCTTAATTTTTAAGTACAACTGCTCAATTGTAGTAGCTGTATAAACGAGTTAGAAAATTTACATGTATCCGTACTGTTCTTTTATCTAATATTATCAGAACCTCCTCAAGCTTAGGCGATGTTATCGAAGTTATTATTCGGTACAAGTATTATACGAGATACTATTGATTAATATCAACAAATAAAAATAATATATACAAAATTAAGATTATGTTCTCAAAATTCTGGAACACATTCATTCATCTTAATTCGCTCAATATTTGTAAAGATTATCGACTGCTCATCGTGTTATCTTTAATCAAAGTTGAATTAATCTTGAAAAAGTGTTCACCTAAAAATATAAAAATTAAATAAATAAATAAACATATACTTTAAATAATTCTAGATTAGGTAACCTTGTAAAATATTTTCAACATTTTATGAAAATTACATAGTAGTAAATATTAGTCTATAAATTGCGATAAAATTTATCTATGCAAAAAGGTCAGCGTAAAATTTGTGAAGGAGTATTATTCAGTCCTGTAACTTGTTTTACAAAAGTATTTAAGAAATTAAATTGCCATCCAAAGAGAGAATTATGCTATAATAAAAACTTGATATTCGTAATACGCGTATTTTATCAATTTTATTTTATCGCTATAATAAAATGTCTCCCCGTGAGAAATAAATTTTTCGGTTGCGTCGTCCCATGAATATGTTTATTCATGTATCTTCAACTTACACCGATTTATCTAACAAACCATTGCTTTATCGTATTCTTATCTACATTTACTATTTCATCTCAAAACTGTCCTTCTTTTCCGATTTCTTCGTTATCAAAGAAAAAAGATAAGGAAACTTAGCTGAAAAGGAGACGCAAAGATAAGAAGATAAAAATCAGTAAAAAAAGAAAGAGATATTTCCCAACCGATCTCGTATTCATTACCATACCATGAAATAGTTTCTGAAATTTTATTTTCGTAGGAATTTAAAAAAAGTTGTGGCAGAAAATAAAAACCGTTTTGCGTTTTCATTTGCGTTCAAATACCCAAATGAAAAAGAGACATTTTCTTAACGATAGGCAAGTTGCAACCAATCGGAAGCATTCCGATTAGGATACAAATAACGGATTTGTGAACCAACAGTTCACTCACAAGTGTCAGGAAGATATCATATTAATCATTTGTTTCATTATTACATTCAAAATATTTCCAAACCACTAAAGAGCCGATTATGAATACATAAACAGATTAATAAGTGTAAGTATGTGTGTCACAGAGAGAGAGAGAGAGAGAGAGAGAGAGAGAGAGAGAATTGCTACATTGAAGATTTGATATAAACTTGACGCAAACTAAGTAATCTTAACGTCAAAAACAATGAATCTTTAACTAAACATAACGAATGCTTCCATGATGCAGTAAATAATTCTCAAAAGGAATAATTGTATAATTTTCATTTAAAAATTACTACTATAAAAGATTCCATAGATAATATTTGGATAAAAATTGTAATATTTAAAAACACTCGTGCATTTTTCCGATGTTTACAACAAAATAAGCAAATTTGAAAAACATGCCAGATATTTTAGTACAGTATCACTTTAATATATCAGAACCAAAGATATTAAGGGAACGGAACACAACGTTAGAAAGAACACTGATAACCTTTGCTATCGATAATTCTTTGTAATTCACTATTGTTCCTTCAAAACATGTAAATCCTTATATAAAATTTTCGATGTTCTATTATTAAAATTCAACACTTTACGATTTTTATTATTCTTTGATTTAACAAATTTTTAATACCTTGTTAAAATAAGATTATGAAAATAAGTATTGATAAAATCATAGAAAAATCATCAAAAAGTTACATTTACATACATTTCGAATAAAAAGTAAATAAATAAATTTCTTAACAAATGTTCAATAGTAATGGCACTTCAACTTTATAGTTTATAGTATACTGTTTCTAATTTTCACGTTGCTACGCCTATGTGCGTGAGGTCATTAGCATGCACGTGTTTTCTTTCCACTCTTTTTTCACGGAAAGAGAAGTCTAAAAGAATATGAAATTAACGAAACGGGCCTAGTGTTAATTGACAAAGACGAATAACCTCTAAACCGAAAATTTATTTGGTCTTTCTCAGATTGACCATATTTGTTCCTCATTAACTATTGGACTCCGGAAATTAACAAAACATGTACTGTAAGACCATGCAAACCAAATCATCGTTTTAATACGAAACAAAACGTGGTACAATTGTGCAACATAGTTTACATAATTCTCATTGTTGGCAGACACTGTATTTCATCTTCAGACCTGTATCAACTAACAATGAATTATATACATATTGTTATATCTAATTAAGATCGTTATCTAAATACAACAATTAATAAAATCAATCAAATTATTATGTTTCACTCGATATTTACAAACTTAGCAAGAGAACACTTGAAAAGAATACGCGTTGAAAAAGTCCAATAACGAACTATTTAGGAGCAGCGTTCACGACCAGTGGAAATTTTGAAACACTAAAGTAGGATGTATAGAAATGAATGGTTAAACAGGACAGGTAACATGGTTTCATCATCCAGAGAGTAACTAAGCAATCACGTGCTCGCAGTAATTTAATTACCTTTAAAGTACGAACGAATTTGGTACACCTTGATAATAATACGAAATATGAAAGTAATGGCAAGGAAAGGTTAAACCGAGATCATGCATCGATTTGAAGGTTCGACTTCGAAGCTAGAGGAGCACGCCAAACGATACGTTCATGCGTTCTTGTGCAACTATTTGTAAAACGAGTGGCAAGAATATTGAGATGAAACGAATAGCGGATTGCCTGTGATAAACGGCACGACGAACGGATGAAAATTCGTCTGCTAGCAGGGATCGTGTCTTCTGCTAGTTTCTCTCTTGTAAATCTCGTGGCTCATATGACCCCGTGGTACATAGATTCGCGCAATTCGCGCGTTACATAACACCAAGGGCCCGGCTTCTGACCAAGGCGGCATTGTTAAAGGCGCACATTAGTACGAACGAAATATGATAATCTGATCAAATCATTACATAACACGATCGACGGTGCCGTTTAATCATGGAAAATAAAGAAATTTATAATCGTCGATTATAAAATCACCATATACTAACCAGCACTCGATCGGTCCTCATTGCCATTCAGCAAAGGGATTTTCATACTCCCATTTTCCGTAGAGGCCTCGATTTGTGCACCCAATGTCATCTTTCTTTGACAATTCCTTTCAAGCTTTCACACGACCGTCGAAACCGACACGTTCTTATTATCCACAGTAACACCCGCGCACACCTCGTAGAAGTTATATCCTAAAACGACGTCCGACTCTTTTCACGAGGCAGCACACTAACTCTGAGGCACTCCGAGCCGCTTTTCTCTACCGCACGTGCGTTTCGAACGAAGTACAAAGTCTAATGTACGTCATTGGTCCTTCTGTCTAGCAGCTTATCAAATCGTCATCTCTGATTGGTGTACCACGTCACGTGATCCACCCCTCGTCGGTCCTGCAACGTTTGTTATTCGTTGTTACCGGTGTATCAAATGGTACGGTTCTCTTTGAAGTTGAATGTTATTGGAACGTTCTTTGATTGGTAGCAATTGTTGGAAATAGAATCATTTTCAGAACGTAACAAAACAGAGTTAAAATTACTAGATGACAGATTTCTAACCTTACGTGTTCTCCATTTAAATAGGTAACTGGCTGTACTTTACATTAAAAAACATTACAAATCAATGAAGAATTATTTCTTTAACAAATGAAATTAAATCGAGAGAATTGAAAATTTCTTAACGTTTTATTAAGGAAAATCTCATCGAGCTTTACGAAAGTGAGGTTAAGCGTCTAAAAGAATGTCGGCAGAAGAACAGTCAGATTTGCGTCTGGGACCCGATCCAAATGTCACTTATCCAATTCAAGTACAGTACTGTGGAAACTGTTCTCTTCCTATCGAGGTAAGGCACTCCTAACTAATCGATAACTGAAGTTTATAATATCTGACAAAACGTTCATTTTCAAATTTTGAATTTTTAAAAATTTCATTTCTACACCTGTTATATAGTATTGTGAATACTATCCAGAGTATGAAAAATGTAAGCAATGGCTAGAAAGAAATTTGCCAACAGAATTTGAGAAAGTTAAATTAGGTAACTATAATTTTGTAAATAGAAAATTACATAATAGTTATGTTTAATTGAAAATTTTACTATTATATTATAATTTTTATTCACTTACGAGCAGTAGAAGATAATACTACAGAGGCAGGAGGAGGTGAAGATGAAAAGAAACGACAAAAACGTGGTGGCAAGGGTATGCTAAAAGCAAAGAAAAAGGACGATGTTCCAAAATTAGTGACTGTATCTAGAGCACCCAGAGGAAAAAAGAAATCAGTTACAGTTGTAACTGGTTTAAGCACTTTTGGTAATATAAAATGCTTATTTGTATAAATTGAAAACGTAAGAAGAATGTTTACTTATCAAATTAAAAATTAATTTTTTGATTCATAGACATAGATTTAAAAGTAGCTGCAAAATTTTTTGGTAGTAAATTTGCATGCGGATCTAGTGTAACAGGAGATGATGAAATAGTCATACAAGGAGATGTGAAAGATGATCTCTTTGAGGTAATTCCAGAGAAATGGCCTCAGGTAAGAACAATGACTAATATTTTGAGTATTAGTAAAATATACACAATTTGCAATATTTAATTCATTTTTAGATTGATGAAGATTCCATAGATGATCTTGGAGATCAAAAAAGATAATTTCCAACCAACCAAAATTTCACTTGCACAATTGTATTTAATATTATACTATTTCCATTTCTGTTTCTTATAAATAAAATGTACATAACGTATGTAAAATGTTTTTAAAAAATTTGTAAAGTTAAAACAGAGGAAACCAGTTACCCATCTTTCTCATCTTGCTCTTCTTCACCTAGGTAATTTGTTACAACTTGAAGTAGAGATTCTACATCTTCATCGGTTAAACGATCTTCGCTATCTTCAACAATCTATCAGAAAGATGTATTCAACTTAAAATATACATTTTCAGACATTTTATATTAATATAATATATTACCAATTGTATTTCAAGAGGTGTTTTTGGACACACATTTAAAAGAGTTAACTTTTCACATTTTGTCAGCTTGAAAGGATCTAAAGCCTTTAAAAAGTCTCGAATTTTTTCAGGCGATTGCCTTTTACATGGAGTCTCTTCCAAGTACCTTATTGTCTGATACGTTATAGTTGCTAATTGATTTTGCTTCATTTTTTGCTTTTTATTTGCTTTTATATTTTGTAAAATATGTAAAACTTCATAATTGCTTAAGTATGCTGAACATTCCTTGAGTCTGAAATAACATTTATTCCACGTGTTTTTGATAAATACATACAAAAATAAAGTTGTTAATATGGAAATTAGGATACTTACACTTCCATATCAAATAATCAAGTAAAATTCAGTTGATCGTATTATTTCTTTATATTAATAAAGAAATATACTAGAAATATTTAAGGTTATGTACTCATATTTATTAATACTCTTCTTTGGTAAAAATCACTCAAAAATTAACTAAACACTTATAAATACAATGTTCAATAACAGTATTCGTAGCTGAAAAGATGTACGATATAATCTTAATCCTTTAATATAAAAATAAGGTTAGATTAATATATACAAAATCTTGTTTGATTTAGAGGGCGCATGGTTAGGCAAACAACGAGGAACGCGCAAGATTTCAATTTTGCGCTTAACTAATATTATAAACCTTGTTCGTAGTATGTAATTTATATGCACATTAAATATTTATTTTATGTTCAATTATTCTGAATACCCAGAAAAAATTAATTTCCTGCAAAAAAGGTTAAACTAATTTTTTGAATAAGGTTTAAACGACATTTTAATCTTTGCTTTCAACGTACTCATAATAATTGTAATATAGTGCTTTAATACATAACAGGTTATATTTTTAATTCATACTTTCTAAAAACAAGGAACAAACAAGCTTTTTTTAATCTAGCAGAAAGAAACTTAATTAAGGACTTAATAAAACAGTCGTGACATTTCTGAAATATTACAATCTCTTAATCACAGACTTTTGAAATCGATTGAGAAGCCATTGAAATAATATATACGTATACGTGCGTATGTATTCGTTATAATCACATTTGCAGAATAGTAGAATGTTTTTAAATACACGGAGATAACACTGAATTATTTGACTCAGCATATGTGCGTGTACACAATACGCGCTGTGCGACCTACAACTGACTACTGTTATATTTTAGATCTTACAAAGCTGTACATTAAGAAATTGTTGCCCTGTGTGTCAATTACTTATATAGTTATAAATAGGTATAAATAGAAAATAAAATATCTGAATTATATTTATTGTATCGTTGACGAAATTAAAAGTTCAAACTAGTACAGTATAATTATTTAAGAAATATTCTAAAGAAAAACTATCATTGGTAGTATTATGTGGCATTTACAATTAAATGGTTGGTAATTTTACTAAGAACAATATTTCAAACGAACGTAATACGAATTGTAATTAATTAAGTACATATAATATAGGTAATTTTATAAGATTACATCCAGTACTTTTCTCTTTTAAGTTAGTAGATATATTTAACATTAAAATCATTTTCAATTATGAAATAGATATTAAGTTCTATTTATTATTAGGATCGATATGTATAATCAGAAAGCACCCTGTAGAATCTAATTAGAAATATTGTTCTTGTTAAACATTGTCGTTTTCCTCTAAGTTTTATGAAAAATAAAATAACAAAGAAATTCGCCAACAATTCGCTAACAGTGACGCGCATAAAATTTCACGTTTGTTGGACTGTTTAATTTATTTGTACGCGAAGGTGCAATCAAGGAAATTCAAAGAAATGTTTGGTTACGGGTCTTGAGTATCGCTATTACATACCTGTGAACGTTAATGCGACCTCTGTGCGCGATCGTCTGACATTTTGCGACGGCAACTGTACGACTGAGTGCATACTCCATCGTGTTTTGTATTTTCGACTATACTGTACCATTATTGTGGTGATACGACTTAATGATCAATGTGATTTACAAGGGCTCGACAAAATGTAGACCCACGTCGTGCCCACTGCTGTTGAAGGCGTCGTTAGGGAAAAGCAACAATTTGGAACGGAAAATACGGACCGCAACTTTTCTTACAACGCGTATCGATCTTTCCGCAGGCAATGCATCTTCCTTGCCTGTCGTGCTATGTTTGTAAACTGTTGACCTTGCCTGTAGAAGATCGGTGAAAAATCGCCGGTTAATTACGATCAAGAATGGAAATCGTTGGTGACTACGAATACAACACAAAAGATCTGATAGGCCACGGCGCATTTGCTGTAGTCTTCAGAGGTAGACATCGTAAAGTGAGTTTTGTTTTTTTTTTGTCTTGATTATCGAAACGTGATCATCGATGATATTGCAGAAAATGATTCGATTAATCGTTGCCAGTGAGAATAACCGTGTGTTCTTCGTTCCTTTTTCTCTAGAAACCAAATTTTGTAGTGGCAATCAAAAGTATCACGAAAAAAAGTTTGGCCAAGTCACAGAATCTGCTCGGAAAGGAAATCAAGATTCTGAAGGTGCGTTACTAGCCTCTTTTTTATGCCTGCATTCGTATTTTAACAGAAAAAGTGTCTGCGCTGCGTTCAATGTTTTCATTTGGTTCACGTTACGAGAAGATTGGCTTTGTTTGATTTGTATAGTAGTATGATCTTTGGTAGGTGTGATTCAACTAAAATAATGGATTGTATAAGCATAATACTTCACTTTATGTTTCATAAATTAATAATTTAGAGAGCATCAATATTTGCTATAAAGAAATTAAAATATTCAGAAGTAATCATTTCTTTTTAATAATAAAGTCATTCACGTTTGATTTACACGGTTCAAAGTGTATTCGTGATCTTTAGTTTAATAACAACTGCATAATGAGTTTGATTGTTGACTAAAACATTATGTTTTAGGAATTAACAGAATTACATCATGAAAATGTTGTCGCATTACTGGACTGCAAGGTTAGTATAAAAATAATATGAAAATCAGTATACAAATGAATGTTTAATGCTTGTATCAATAAGCGTTAAATACTTTTAACTTTCTTTATAAATATTATCTAGTAATTGCGCTGAACATCAAATTTCTTTTGTAGGAATCTAATCACAATGTCTTCCTGGTTATGGAGTATTGCAATGGTGGAGATTTAGCTGATTATTTAAGTGGTATGTATTTTAGAAAAAGAATGTTTTATCAGAAAAGTGATATTTATAACAGGTAAAAGGTAACTGTACTGAATGTACTGTTTTATTTTCGATTGTTTATGTTAGCGAAAGGCACACTTTCCGAAGATACTATCAGAGTGTTTCTAAAGCAATTAGCAGGTGCAATGAAAGCATTACATGCCAAAGGAGTAGTCCATAGAGATCTTAAACCACAAAACATTTTACTCAGTCATAATTGTGGTAAAGCTTGCCCACAGCCACACCAAATAACTTTAAAAATTGGTAAGTATCTGTTAGTAATACTTTATTTTCAATTTAGATATATTTCAAAACTATAACGATAGGGGTAGAATATATTGTTTATACTTTTTGATACAAAAATTAAGTTTGTCTAAACTGAAACTATAAGAATAGATTGATATTTTTAAACTGTACTTTTTTTTGTGTTTCAGCGGATTTTGGTTTTGCAAGGTTTTTACAGGATGGTGTAATGGCTGCAACATTGTGTGGTTCACCAATGTATATGGCACCTGAAGTTATAATGTCACTTCAATATGATGCAAAAGCTGATCTCTGGTCTTTAGGAACAATAGTCTTTCAGTGTCTTACTGGGAAAGCTCCATTTCAGGCTCACACGCCTCAAGCTTTAAAATTATTTTATGAAAAAAATGCCAATCTTGGACCTAAGTATGTTATAATACAGATATATTCTTTTAAAAGAACCAAGAATTTGTATTAATACTTTTGATTTATTTTAGAATTCCACCCGGAACGTCACCTGAACTGTCAGATCTTCTAATGGGTCTGTTAAGACGCAACGCTAGAGATCGTATGCCTTTCGACGAATTCTTTGGGCACCCTTTTCTTCAAGGTTCAAGAGAAAGTCCAAGTCCGGTTCCCGCTGAACTTCCTGCTTCTCCAGGGACGTTGGTAATTCAAGAAGGAGCTACGACGGTTACAAGATCGGAACCAGAAACAACCAGCCCGTGCTCCAGTCCTGAAGATGACTTTGTTCTTGTGCCAAGTGATCTCAGCAGTGACACCGACAATAATCCCAACACACAACAAGTAAAGTGAGTAATTTAGTAATATTCTATAGAGACCTTTCTTTTTTTGTATTCACTTATTATGAGATATTATCATTAATTGATTAGGTATATCAAACAAACAAGTAGAGAAGCAGTAAGTCCACCACGACCATGTTTCCTCCCCATTTCCGAACCAATTCCTGTTCCAACACAAAGAAGTATTGCACAACCTTCGTCCCCCTTTACCAATATAAGATCAGGAAGTAGCGTCGTTCCTCGCTCACAACCTATCAGTATGAAACGCAGCATGGATACTCATAGGAGTCACGCTCCTGATATTGGCTCTCTTAGCCCGCCTAGCGTCCAGTTTGTTATTGGCACACCACCTAGTAGAAGGTATGCAAATGTTATGTGTCATAAATTGTTATATTTACTATAGATATAAATTATTGTAGTGCATATACATATAATTTTCTTTACTTCAATTCAGACTGAGTGAAACACCACCACCGCCAAATACGTGGCAAGTTAGTCCTGTTGCGAGGCATTCGCATACCTCCAGTGGCACATCACCGTTACGACGTTCAACTGGAAATAATAGTGCCTCTTCACCGTTGCTAACAGGACCACTGGCAGTGTTAGGCTCTCCTACATCGAGAGCGTTTCAAGATAACAATAACACATTGAGGCACTCGCCTGTTATTCCTTTTGGCACTAGGGCTGTTACTCTTCCTGAAATATCTGGTAAGTAGTGCGTATTGTTTTCAAATAGCATATATATATGTATAATTTACAGCAACGCGTTGTATGAAACATTGTTAAGTGATAATTAGTTTATTTTACATTTGTAGAAGCGGGTAGTTTTCAAAATCTTCTACCAGAAGTGAATCCTATAATAACAGACGATCGACCGCTAACGTTCATTGCGCCTGAATTACCAGAGGAAACGCTTTTGGAACGAGAACACAACGAAATATTAGCGAAGTTAAACTTTGTTGTTGCATTATGCGAATGCGTATGCGAAGTAGCGAGAACGAGAGCAGGACCTTTGGGTGCGCCTTTGGGCGGTATCGAGCAAGCAAGCACCGCTGCGACCAGAAGAAGAGCAGAGCAAGTAATTCTACTCGTTAGGGCACTTCAGTGGCTGAGTTCTGGATTAAGCCTTGCAACTCAACAACTCAGGGCTGGTCGTTTACAGCCAACTGCTAGCGTTAAAGAAGGTAATATTAAAATTGTAGTTAATTATGTATTAAAACTTGATGTTACAAAAGTATAATTATATTTCAGTTGTGAATACAATGAACGAAAAATTCAGAATGTGCCTCACAGAATGTAAACAGCTCAATAGCGCTGGACTCCTTCATCAAACAGGAGCTACTGCGGATAAAATTCTTTACAATCACGCCATTCAAATGGCAAGTATATATTTAACGTGTTTCAATTTATGCTTTTCTCACATATTAAGTAAATGAACATGAAAGTGTTTATGTAAAATTCTTTTTATTTTAATAGTGTCAGTCAGCTGCACTCGATGAATTGTTTGGCAATTCTGCAGAATGTTTTCAACGATATCACACAGCACAGATATTACTGCATTCGCTATCACAACATGTCAGTCACAGTCAAGATAGAGCCCTTCTTATCAAATGTATTGTATCAAATTTTTGTATTTAATAAATTTTCTTATGCCGTTATTTAAATGAAGCTATTAAAATATATTTCATTGTTTCAGACAAAGACGCTGTTGAGAAACGTTTGTATGTACTTCAACAACAAGGTTACATTTATGCAACTGATCCTACATAGCGCTTGTGAAAATTGGCAGCAAAGTGCAGCGACCCGCCCAAACCCGTACCATGCTCGATACCTCTTTTCTGTAAGATATTCTGCCCTATTCTGTATAAAAGCTGTTAATTCATTGATCATTATGATCATTACGCTACAAAGATGACATTGTAGAAATAAATTAAAGATATCGTACATATATATACATATATATATAGTAAAGTTTGTTAGATCTTACGCAGAATAGGGTAGACTATTCCGTGAAAGAGTACGAAAGTGATTCTATATAAGTTTCTTTGTATGATTTATTAACAATACGAATAATGAATCATAATTATATATATAATATACGTATTATATATTATATATATAATATATGTATATTATAATGTACGTATGTGGTTGATTAACTAACCTTTATTTCATATCAAACAATAAACAATGTGTATACTAATATAACATTGTGCGTTTAATGCAAGGCACATTTCTTATTAAATAATGGTGATAACAGTAATTGTAAAAAGAAAAAAAAGTAAAGCATTGTTTTCATTAGGTGAGCCTCTACGTTAATCATCTGTAAGTCATCTATAATAGAAGAATCATTAAGCATATTATTCCTTTTTTATATCCGGAGTCGCCTCGATGCTTGGTTTATTATCCCGGTAAATAGTATAATTCAATACTGTAGCAAGAGTAGTCCAAGCTAAATACGGTACAACCAAACAGCCAGCAAGTGGATTCACATTGTAAAAGGCCACACCCATTAATGCAGTACTTCCCCATAATAAAACAATTTCATACAGAGCCTAGAAACCATAAAAGAGGGATGATTAGAAAGATAATGAAAAAAAGGGTACAGTATTTATTATTCTATTAAAATACCCAGTCTATTTTCCGTAATCCAAAAAATAATGGTGTCCAAGACCAATTTAGAATTAAATTAGTTCCATAAATAGAAAGTGGTACTATTGCTTCTTTGAAACCACCACCATCTTTCCACACTAAATATGAAGAATACCCCATTGTACAATAAATAGTTGTCCATATTGGAGCAAATGCCCAGTTTGGTGGTGTCCAAACAGGCCTTTTTAAAGACTGTCAAATACCATCCAAATATTATTCCTTTAATATTAACTTTTTAATTGAATAAGAATAATATCAATACAATCAATTGATAACCAAAGGCAAGATCTATATTACAATTTATTAAATAAAAGTTTCCATTGTATCGAAAATGATATACGTGTCCTATTGGTATTCTAATATTACTCATGCATACATATGAGATTTTTCAAAATTTATTGTAACAAAAGTGCCGAAAAATTTAGTTTACTTAAAAATAACATTTTATTCATTGGTAACGACAATAATCTAAAATTCAGTTAACAAATGCAGTTATGCAGTTACAAATAATATATTATGTAAAATTGTGGCATCTAATAATATATACAAATTTTATTCTTTTGTCTATATTGTATTAACTTAACGCGTAAACAGAAAATTTCGCGTTACTGTATTTAAATAATTCCAACGATTAATCGATTTAATTACCTCATACCAGGGTTTGATACTTTTTCTAGTAAAGTAACTTCCAGCCCATCCTCCAATATTCGGATGAACAACACCTATCATGAGTGGCCAAGATATTTTTACAGGCATTTTTTACTCACGGAGAAGTACTATTTAATTATTCGTAAAAATGAATGGTCAAATGTTTGTAACGAGGAGTAAACACGGGGAAGTACGACGCTACATAATGTGACTGACGTTCCTCCAGTAGTGTAACTACTTTGAAGGAGAAACACAGACACACTTATACATTTACACACGCCGCATGTATTATCTACAGTGGTAATAGCGACTAAAAACTTGCAACATCATGAACACTTACGTATATAACAGCTTAACTTAAATTTCACTCATTTATTAGAAATAGTATACTAACTAGATTGAATAAATGCATAAAATAATTGTACAAAGAATAAAAATACTTTTTAATAATCGATTCCTTCCTTTGTAAATAAAATTTAAAGTTTAAAAAATAATAATGAAATCGCGATGGAATTATTTATCAATACAATTTTATATGTTGAACTAATTTCCCACATGTATCTTTACACGCGCTAACGAAGGAACAAACATAAATGTGTGTATATATTTATGTTATTACAAAATCTGTTATTTTATTTCATATTAGGCAAATGATGTTTTTATTTACACACACATAATTTAATAAATACATTTAAGAACAAATACGATTTATATTACACAAGTTTTCAAGATGCCATGCATAACGAGTATAAATGACTAATGTTAGCAATGTGAATATGAACGTGTGCGTGAATACATGTTATTATAGCTAAATTATTAATAACGGTACATATATACATACACACATATGTATGTACAAAAATGCAAATATAATTTTATGTACGAAATCAGTATCCTTCACTTTCTTTTCAATAGCTGTGTTCGAAATATAATTATAATTTAAAGCAACAAACCGCTGATACTTCGGAAGTATAAATTTGAATGTCAGCGGAAATTTTGTACGTCAGTAATCATAAAATATAACGTTTTAAAGATCGCCTATTTGAAATTTAAAAAATGGACAAATTTTTTAATAGATCTCAATATGAGTGACTGATATTTCTAAATACATTAATAACTATTTTTATTTTACCTTTACCTTAAGAAAAAATTAACAGTAAATACGCGTACTTTTGTTATAGATTACAAGAATAAGCACTGAGTGATATAGATGAACAATGGAAAATGCGTCAACATATGAAAGGGCGTAAAAAAAATTACTTTAGGAGAATTCAACCACTGCAAGTTAAGTAGTACACATTAGATAGTCTTGTACTCGATGATAGTATTACACAAAGATGTTAATACATGGTAAATACACGAAGATATTAACATTTCATCTATACCACGCATAGCCAAACGTAGCTCATACGTTGGCAAGTTTTCCTACCATACAGAAAAACCACATGTTTTGTAGAAATAGTAACACCGCTTATAAATAGGTGCAACGGGGTTCATACATAGAAATATCTTAACGGTAAATACTTGGGCCCATAAATGTTCTAAATTAGGACCTCCTTAAATGTTTAGATTCGTATCACGATATACGAGACATGCGATGTATCAAAATTAATTTCAACGTGTATTAAATGTTTTGGCAACAGTATCAATATCTTTAGATAGATAGACTCTTTAAATGGTTAAACTGTTATAAAGAAGTGATCAAAGGAAAATTAAAATTTCTCTCGATACATGCCTCAAGTCTCATTTACTGCGAGGCAAATCTTAATGTGTATAGGTTTACTCTTTAGTTGAATATAGTATACGAGCTTGCAATGTATGTTATTACAAACGTATCTACTAACATCCTGGTTAAAAACTTTTGCCCAAATCTACATTATCTATTTATTTTTGGTTCTATTTCTGGACCTAGAATTACTCGGCACGTCTATAACTGATAATTCGTTATCATTTTGATTTTCCTCCCCTCCCCACTGAAGTCTTTCTTTACCCTACTTGTTAAATGGTTATTTTGTATCTTGTTCATTTTTGTTTCTTATTATACTCTTGTCACTAAACAACTTTCACGAAATTCGATTTCATTCGCATTTTTGAGCTTTTACATCTTTTTCCCCATTCACCTCTTTCTTACGTTCAAGTTTAGACGCAAATACTCCAGGAAAGTGAGATCTTACCCGCTCTCTCAATTTCTGACGAATTACCATGATAGTTGTTATTGTATTACCCAGAAATAGTACCAAGAACATGCAGCTAAGAACTAAAACGTGCCACGTAGCTTCCGGATGGCTCTTTAACGTGTACAATGTGTATGCGTTATATAACTGAAATATGTATCCACCGAAAAGAAATGGCAATAAAAATGATAATCCACGCCACATCCACGAGTGGAAACCTTCAATTGTAATGTCCATATTATGTCTTTCACCTAACGCTTTCAGACGATATAAAACACCTCGCTGGTAACAGAATTGCAGAGATTGTACTACACCTGAAAACAAAATATATTTTATTTCGCGTTATTGAAGGAAAAGACTGCTATGAATTATACTAGTTTGAATAAATAACTTACTTATATAAACATTGAACCACATAAATTGTTGTCTAAATGCATACCAAGGTCCTGTATTTGGCCACACTAATAAAACACCAGACACTACAGTTGAAAGGAAATGATGAAATCTCCACCAACCTTTGATTCTTGAACCATTTACCTTTAATATACTTTCTCTTATTGTTAATGTACAATAATACCAGACTAAAAGAAACATAAAGCTAAGTTCCAAGGTTCTGAAACATATATTACCATGAAGGATTACTGTAAATAGTATTACTCTTCCATGTTTTAATATGACAAAAGCAATACACTACCTGATATTAGTTACTATGTTTAATACAGACAAAATGAAACCAATTACAGAAAGAATTAGTTTAAACTTTTCATATTCATCTTTATACTTGAACCTAAAACATAAACAAATTGTTTAAATGAATGTCTTATGATATCATTTTCTTTTGAACAAAGCTGTAATTACATTTATACTTACTTATCACTTTTGTTTAATATGGATACATTAACATTGCCTAAAATAATCTGGAGGTATGTGCCATTTGGTTTTGGTAAAGTTTGTTCTATTTCATGGATCTGTTGCGTCCTTTTTGCCATCTGCTCGCTTAAACCTTTTTGTGCTTCGCTTGCGTGTAGTCTGAGAGAATATAAACAAAAATATACTTAACTATTTGGATAAAACTGAAATACAATTTTCGCGATAGTTTTAATTACTTACTGTTTGAGTGATTTCGATATTACACCCATTCTGTACTTCTGATGAGAAATTCCTTTCAAACATTTTGCTTGGAGTTCGGACACTTGCTCTAATTTTGCAAGATACTCTTTGTTCAGTGCCTATGCAAGAAAAGTGAGAGATTGCCGTTGTTTAAACATTACAATATGGCAAGATTGTTTGTACAACATAAATTGACTAACCAGTAAACAGAAATGAAAAAGTGAAGAATGTTCCATGAAAAGATATTTAATATGTTTATAAAGGTGAACGACGGAGAAAAAAACATTTAAATTTCATAATGTATTCTAGAGAAAAGTCTTTATTCATCGGTTTCGGGTATGGATAAATAAAAAATGCACTTAACCTCACAGAAAATGGTCCAACGTGTTAATCACCAACATCAGTACCCAGGAATAACAAAAAATTATCTTACTTCTAATTCCTTGTACTCTTCTGCTAGGTCGTTCCAGTCTTTTAAACAGGACTCAACATCGATGTCCATCGTAGCCAAAAAAAAAAGAAACGGACGGTAACCAACAACCCACTGTGGCCTGTCGTATTTCTAACAGCCAAGTGCTTACTCGTACATTTGGCTATAGAGTGCTCTAGAAGTCGATCCTCGGTTATCGCGATCTTTAGGCTCGACGCATGATAAAAATATCTTTTGAATATTCAAAGAAAAATTACAATTCACGCAATCATTGAATTTAAACAATAGAATATTTCAGTTTTAATGCGTGTTCATCCTATTTGCGTTTCTTTAAAAATAATAAGAAAAATTATTCCCTTCTTTCTTAATTTTTCTGTACTCACTTAAAGTTTGACGACAATTTTTAAGGTTTAATATTACATACATTAAAATGTCTAAATATTTATATAATAAGGAAATTATCTCACGTATTGTACACGATCATAAATATAATGGTTAAAAATGATGAAATAGATTTGAATAATTTCTCAATAGCGCTAGATTAAATAGCAATATTCAAATTATATAATTCAAAAGATAACTTTTTATATTATTTCCACTAGTTGCGTCATATTTCATTTCTCTTATTTAGACAATTGCTAATTTCGTAATACTTTACTTATTCACATTGCTACCCAACGTTTGAAATATTCTGAGTTTTAGTTAATAGATATTTATTTTTAATCAATGGCTATGAAAAGCGTTTTTATTTCAATATTTACAAACTAATTCATTAGGTCTAATTATATTTAATTTTTTTTCATAAAGCTACAATAATTTATTGTTACGGCAGTGAAAGGTATAGCCTGGTCTAAAATCGTTTCATTAGAAAATATCCAGAATATGTGTAAATACTTTTTATAGCCACAGTAAACTATCAGTAAGATTGTTTTCGGACAGAAGAATACAAACAGCCAATTTAACCCGTGTCCTGTCGTATCGTTGAACACGCGAATTTTTTCACGGTCGTTGACCAGACAGCACCACCGATCTGCGAAGACAAAAGTGCTTTGCATTCTCTGGTAAACATGTTGCTTTATATTCAAACGTCGCACTCAATTTCGCGATCCATTGGGCATCGATTTTTCGTCCCAGTGCGTGGAAAACGTCACCTGCTACGGCCAGGTTTTCATCTTCATCATGTTCAATATACAACTCTCGATCATTCCTTCAGAAATATTAATCAGTTGCGAAGGTGTGTAGAAACCTAAGTTTTCATACCAGGATGCGATAAGATTATTATTACACTCCTTATCTGTTGTGAACAGAAAGTGTTAAGTTTTTTATTTCTTTCATGATCTGAAACTGATTATTAGGCTGTGAATGTTTATACACCTGTAAGAAATTTAAATACGCTCAAAAGCATAAAATGTTTTTAAAATAAAATATATATATGTAGTTGTAACATATCGAAAATGAAACGTTCTATTCAGCTTTCGCTTCTTTAGTAATAAAATTTATAAAATAATAAATTGGCACACACATCTGTAGTTTAGTGAGTATAATAAACATTTATTATGAAAGTACTACTGTACTAATGATACTAAGGGGAAACGTACCGAATTCTCATCCTAGGACATTAATGAATGCACTACAATAAACATACTCCAATTTTATTCATACTTCAGCTGTGAATGCTTTTCTCTTTACGTGTAGTTATTTTAATCGATGAAACTTTATATGCAACACCACTTGCGAGTGAAGACAACTTTCGATTTATATCTAACATATCAAACGCACAAGTATCGTTTCTTTCCTTCCGGAATACCAAATAAGATAGGCTGGTAGTAGCGAGTGTGCATCACTTAAAATAAGATTAAGGTATTCGTGATTTCTATCAATGGTTTTTTTTCACAACGTGACGATTTCACTGTGTTATTCAAAAGTAGATACTCCGTTCAAATGGGAGGTATCGGCTGCATTATTTATAAACGCTATCGTCTTGTTCAAAGTCTTCTGACTTCATTCAACTTTGCAACTAGAATATCTTCCCTTCTTATCTCTGCAACTTAAATTTGTCCATGCTTTTGGGTACATCTGACATGTATACACTGATATAGGAAAGACTTTTAAAAACGTTAAATGATGGAAAGGCACTGCAAAAGACATTGTTAAGAGATAAGTTTTCGAGCATTTAAAACAATTAAGTTCATAAAAGAACATGAAATTTTAGAAACTGAAGTTACATGGAAATGCTAATGTAATATCTTATTAAATGAATTAATATTTAACAATGAGATTATGGTATATATAGAATATGCTTAAATTAATATTTCACAAACAGTTTGTAGTTTACATGTGATGCAAAACAATTTTTTACATATTCTGTTCTATTCTATTTAAATTTGTAACCATCTTCTGACTGTTATCGTACTTGTTTAAAAAACAGGAAGAAACGTACGTAACGTGTATCGTAATAGTATCAAAGTTTTTTCTCCGTTTGAACGAAATTTTATACAGCTCATAATCCTTTATTCCTGGAATCTCGCACGTGGTCCCCACTCCATGTAAGAAGTTTCAGCAGGAGATTTAAATATCTTCGAAACTGTTAAACAGTGTGCAGTAGTAGGGCGTCATGGACTCGGGATAACCACGATCAGACCGTGAGAAAGTATCAGTGCTTGACGACAATCAAGAAGCTGAGCAATGCTCAGTTTGGAGCTATTCGAAAGGCTCTCCTAATCAAAGAATTTTTCTCAAATAATTCCATCAAATCAATTCCTGCGAAAAGAATCAAGAAATAATAAGTATAATAGTCGTAGAAACGGTTGTATGATAATAACAAGATAAGTTTTAAAATAGCTCAATCGTAATTGAAAATTAGTTTCGGTGAATGTAAAATTAGTGGATTTGCAAACAGTGAAACGGGTATCAGTGTTGCGCATTGAAAAATGATCGTATAATAAGCACAAGGCTACTTTTATCCATCTATTCTTGCAATGCAATATATCATCGTATAATAAAACATGCGCTTTTCTTAATTGCTTGTCACTACAATTATTGCTTCAATTATAGGAGTAATTAATCCGTACGAGACTTACAAGTACTCTTTAACGGAAATACGTCGATGTACAATGAGAACATGTCGAAGAAATATTATATCGGCATCGTGAAACTGAAATCGGTTTCGCACATAGGCAACGTATATCGAATAAGATAATTGAGTATAATTGTTGGAATAATAAGAAGGCAGTTGGTGAAATATTATTAATAGTGATTTGCGTTAATCACTCGTAATTATGTTAATCTCGGCGCCACTGGTAATCGGTTGAAAATAAGAACGCAGTGAATCAACGAAGCTAAGGAATTCTCGTGGAAGAAAGTGGAAACCTGTAGCGGAGGGGTAAACGGCTTCTAGATAACGGCATAGTAAACGGTATTCGATCTTCTTCTTCACGTGTATACCAGTGTTCTGCAATCGGTGTGCAACTTGAACATTTTTCGTGAATTCCAGTCTTTTTATAATTCAATACTTCCTGCTACCGTGCCTACTTCCGGTTACGACCGGAAACCACATAATTACCGAGGTATATACAAATGCTTCCTCACATTTCTTGAAGTTTTTCATTCGACTAGCGTTTGAGGGAACCGTGTCGTACTTACTATGAAAAACTGCGTTTGAGTCTCGTTATCATGAAAAATGCGTTAACTGCTATCAATGTAACGGTAATCACAAAAAAAAATTCCGTTGCCACTTTGAATTGTCATCGCCAGCAGCGTTGTCATAGAATTGGATTCGAGTTATCAAGCATGACACCAGAGAAAGAAAACAGGATCTCTTCTAAAAGTATTAGACGACTTGCTTCTCAATGAAGTCACGTCCGTGTATTTGAAGAAAACCATTCGTCTGCAAAATAAAGGTTTCAAATTGGACACCCGCTCTGTGACGTGCATTCGATGTAAAATAATACCGAATCGTGTCACGGGGTGCTCGCATTAGTACTCACATTAAACCACAGATAAGTCAAAAAGCGGACAGTCTGCTAAACGATGAAGCTAAACGTTGCGAGGAATATCTTGAGTGGCGGCAAACCGTTAAGCCTTTGCAATGGTGTCATCGTGTTACAATACTATATACCCGGTTGCAATTACGCAGGCGCGTCCCGAGCATCGAGAATCGATGATCTGACCGATATCTCGAAACCGGCGGACGGTGCGTGTCGATCGAAGATAGAGATCACGGAGAAATTGCGCGACAGAAACTATGGGACTGCGGCGGCGACTGTGGCGACCGAAACTATTTCGCAGGAAGCGCCGGAACCACGTGGACTTCCTATATTCGGAACGCTTTTCTCGTTTATTCTCGCGGGAGGGCCGAAAAAGCAGCACGAGTACGTCGATAGAAGACACAAGGAGTTGGGCCCCGTTTACAGAGAACGTTTAGGACCAATCACCGCCGTTTTTGTAAACTCACCTCATGAATTTCGTAGAATTTTTCGACTAGAAGGATCGGCGCCAAAACACTTCCTACCGGAAGCTTGGACGCTTTACAACGAGATACGGAAATGCCGCCGTGGTTTGCTGTTCATGTACAGTAGCTTTAAGCTCTTCTTTTTTTCACACTGTAAACCAAGGAATTTCAAGTTTCTTCATTTCAATTTTCGGATATGTCTTTATGTTCTGGTAGGGATGGAGAAGAATGGATTCATTTTCGTAAAATTTTAAACAAAGTAATGTTAATACCGGATCCAACAAATTTAATGGCCGGTCCATGTCAGGAGGTGGCCGAGGGACTTAGCGAGAAATGGAAGAAACAAATTGAGACCAACGATATTATAGAGAATTTACAGATTCAACTATATCAATGGTCTATCGAGGGTAAAAAAAAGTTATTTCGCTTTTTCCAGAATAGAAGGATAGTAAATATGCATAAAAGATCGCTTTTGATATTGTAGCGATGGTGGCCACATTAATGGGATCCTGTTGGCACTTTTGTAATGGACAATTGTCCCGAGATTTCGAAATATTGGCAAAAATGTTGCACAAAATATTCGAACATTCAGCCACATTATCTATAATACCAGCTAAATTGGCGATGAATTTACGTTTACCTGTGTGGAAGAAATTTGTTGCGTCTGTTGACACAGCTTTTGAAATTGTCCGAGTTTTGGTACCGGAAATGATTAAATTGGGTGGAGACGGTTTATTGAAACGAATGAAACAGGAAGGGATTCGAGACGAAGACGTTATCTGCATTGTTACCGATTTTATTTTAGCAGCTGGCGACACGGTGCGATTTAAAATTAAAAAATTAAAATGAAAGCTCACATTCAAAATAAAGTTTGGGAAATTGTAAATTGTACAGTTGTCTATTCTATATTTGGTAATACTTAGAAAGTAACTCTATACTTTATGCTCAGACAGCGACCACCTTGCAATGGATATTGTTACTCTTGTGTAATCACCCTGAAAGGCAACAGGAATTATTTGAACATGTAAAAGTTCTTAGTCAGAAAGAATTGTTACGTTCGTCATTATTAAGGGGCATAATTAAAGAATCGCTTCGATTATATCCGATAGCTCCGTTTATATCTCGCTATTTACCAGAGGACAGCGTAATTGGTAATTACTTTGTGCCAAAAGGGGTAAATTAATTTACTATTATGTCATTTGAAAGAAATTACATTAGTAAATGATGTAAAATATATTTAAAAATCATATGATCCATGTTACAGGAATTACTTGTTTTATCACTTTATTCAAGCGGTCGCGACACCGCAAACTTTTCGCAACCAAATGAATTCCTTCCGGAAAGATGGATTAGGACGGAAAAGGGCACTTATCAAGGTGTGGTAAATCCACACGCTAGTTTACCATTCGCTTTAGGCGCGAGAAGCTGTATTGGTCGAAAACTAGCTGAAATACAAGTATCGCTTGCGTTAGCAGAAGTACGTAAACAACTAAATTAACAATAATAATCCATCAATTAACATATCTTGTGTTGAAAATTGCAGCTCGTCAAGTCATTTGAAATAGAATGTATAAATAAGGATCAGGTGAAATTAATTTTGCACCTGATTTCTGTTCCATCGGATTCGATGAAGTTAAAATTGACAAGAAGAAACTAGTAATTAACGTTATCCTGTCTTCCCCCTTCAGCCTCGCTCGCAAGAAAAAATGGATTCTTACCCAGGAACAAGAAAATACATTTTTTATTGTTCGCGTTTTCTATTTGTCTCTTCGAAGCAATAATACTTTATCCGTATACATTTATATCGAATAAACTAAATCCAAATACTATTGGCGTTATACATATATATACATTTATATATACATACACAATTATTAGCACTTATATGTATATCGTTAATCCAATGACACTTACAGATTATGTAATTATTAATATACATCAATTCCATGTCTTAAGCTATATTCACAACAAACATGACCGGGATACGCAATGAATAAAATATTTTATCATATAAAAGATTCATTAAGTTCTGACTTCTTAGGAGCTGTCTATTAACCGATCCAATGGTCGCTATTATTTTGAGCTGTTTCCATCAAATACCACATTCATATAAAATTAATTTGTTGTTAACGTTGGCATAAAACACTGTTTATGATTTCCCTCACTTCGTCCAAAAATTGGTGAAGACACCCGGTCGTACAAAAATCTCGAAACGCTTGCACTCTTTCGGACTTGGTCATCGAGGTTGTAAGGAAAGTTTTCACACAATAGGATTTTAATTCGTGGCACGAGTTTACTCTTGCCCAATTCCAAGCTTTACCGAAATTTTTATAATTCAACTTAGAAATAAAACTTTCCGTCAGAGTATCCGAAATATCAGCCATAAGGAATTTATCAGCTAACAGGACAGCATCTAACAAAGACTCGATTGTTCCATTTTTTAAAGTTGCTCCGTTTGCAGCTAGTAATAACGTAATGAGACCTTCTTTTGACGTATTTCGTAGTTTTACCAGTTTTTTGCCCGATTCTGAAAAGTTTCCTTCAAGCATTGCGGAGAAGGCATCCGATTTTTGACATAGCGTTTGCCTACAGGCATCGACAGTTGTACCATCATCCAATTCGAACGTAACCGTCGCGGGTTTCGGATGATTGTCGTACACTCTTGGGAAATCAGTTGCAGCGATGTCTGCAGCTTGACATTTTTCCATGACCTCGGGTTGAATTTCCAACGTTTTTGCTAGTTGGCAAATGGCCCAAATGGCGTTTTCATGGAGACTATGTTGTTCATCAGACAAAACATCAAATATTAATCGAAGACCACCGTGATTGTTTAGCAGCAATTTTAGATTATCTCGAGACTTGATTAAGAATGGTATTGAGACTGCGGTAATTGACTTATCAGCTTCCTCGCCACGAAGGAGTATAGTCGTAAGTTCGCCTATTGTTGCGCCGATTTCTGCCAGGGCGCACAATTGTCTCGTATATTGTTCGGAACCGTACAATGTTTGGGCTTCAAAAACAAAGCCTTGTTTTAGCAATGGTATCAAATACGCTCTGTTTCTGTGTATGTACAGAAAATATTTCTGTTCAATATTATAAGTTTTTGCTAAAAGTAACATTGCTACATGATAAAATAGTTGATTTACCTTATGATTCTAATTAAAATTCTAGACGCCCTCGGACTTCTACTTTCTCTAATGTAGGCTGATAAAGCTTTAATAGTTGCGGGGTCAGCCAATCGATCAATTGGGTCATCTGAACAACTTAATCGGCTTAAAAATATGAAAGTCCATATATCTGCAACTTCCCAGGAAAATATTTGGGATTCTTTTACGTCTATAGATATCGATTTGCAACTTTTCAGCGATTCTACTTCTGCTTGAGGTTCTAAGATGGTAGAAGCAAAATTTTCATTACTCTTTGAAGTTTTCTTTGTTTCATAATATTTTTTATAAAATATGTAAAAATTAATGTACCATCTTCAATGTCCATC
Organism: Xylocopa violacea; assembly: GCA_963969225.1. NCBI lineage: Eukaryota > Metazoa > Arthropoda > Insecta > Hymenoptera > Apidae > Xylocopa > Xylocopa violacea. Next base: position 24,304,900 of record CAXAJV010000008.1, read on the forward strand.
ATTTCCGTATCACTACAAACTGGACTGTAATTATCCTCGGTATTTTCGTCGCATTCAATAGAATCATAAAAGGGTAATGGTGGTGTACTAGGAGGCGAAGAGGAAACGCTAGCCGCACTGCCTGGACTCCAATCGTCTCGATAATAATCTGAACTAAATCTATAAATGGAAGATTCACAATTTTTGATTTCTTGCAATAATGAATAAAAAATAAAATTGTAAACATACCGTCCTAAGTTCATTCTATTGTATTTTAACCCTGTTTGTTTATTAGGAGGAGAATCACTTCCCCTTTTTTTTGAAACGTTAGTCTCTTCATGAAATATCATTTCTGTTACTATTTTCTGTAATCTAGTAATTAACAAATCCAGCAGTCCATTTTTTACCATTACCATAATGCTTGGATCATCATAAATGAATTGTGCTAGAGCATCCCATAACATCGGATGATATTTTTCATTCTCTAGATCTTTTAATAAGGATAGTATTAATTCTAAACCAGATCCCATTCTAACTCTTGCACGATTTACAGCTTCTCTACAAAATAGAGATAAACAGACTAATGTCTCCTTGGACAGTTCCAAACGGTCCTTGATTAAAGCAATAAGAGTTTCAACAGCACCAGCATTCCCCAATATAGGGCGATGTTCAGCAATATAGCAAAGATTATATAAACACTTAATTGCCATTTTATTATTCATATCACAGCATTGCACAATACACTTATAGCCTTGTATGTCCTTTTCTCCTTGCATTTGTTCACCTACATTGGGATCTAGTGCAGCTGAAAATGCACACATGGCTTTTAAACAGGTTTCTACTAGTTCTAAATATTTTGTGTTTGTTTCTGATTGTTCTTTTGCTGTCACCAATAAACCTGTAATTCTAATTATTACTTTAGTTCCTAAGATTTCTTCTCTGTTACCTTCCTGCATACTCCAAATATTTCTGTGGCAAAGGAATATGTAAATTAATAAGAAATATTTATTGATACAAGGATGTTAATTATCTTTTTAAATACCTTATAGCTCTGATACCCATTAAATAAGTTTGTATATTTGTTTCTAATTGTAAAAGATCAACTAAAGCTTGAATTGCTCCAGCTTCACATAATGATTTTGCATGCCATTCACATTCGGACAAATTTCCAATCAATCTACAAGCACGGCAGTGTATAGTATTTCCTAGTTTGATATGCTTTATTATAGAAACTACTCGACATGCTATTTTGGATCCTTTAACCTATAATATAACATATTTGATGTAACTGTCATTGCGTTATAATGAACAAACAGGCTGTATAGAAAGTTTATCCTGTTTGACAGATGACATCTACATTGATGGATTTGGTAAAAACGTACAAAAATTAATATACTTATACCTTTTCCCTTGCATCAGAACTTATGCAAGCATTTGCTAAAATACTCAAAGTAATGTTTAATATTTTCGTATTATGATAACGAAGTAAATTTACTAAAATGCTTAATCCTCCATCTTTGGTGAATTGCTTATAGCATTTCGTATCGTTTTTAAGTCGTATTAAACACGACAAAATTCCATTCTTTGATTCCGATTTTATATATGTTAATAAGTCTCGAAGTACTGGGCCTTCTTGTTTTTCGTCCACGGTCGACATTTTTCCAGAAAAATGGTAAAATTAACGATAATTCGTTAATTTTGTTAAAGAAACATAACCTCTAAATTATGCTGCCAACCATGAACATAGGAATATCGGTACGCAGCATAAACCTTTACCATGGGTGAGGGGTGAATCCATTTCCGCGGAGCGGGGAGTACAGTCACGTGATATTTTGATGTCCCATTGATGGTTGGTTCTAGCATAAATATGCGATATTTCAAAATGCAAAAAAAGAAAGGTGTTTTATTAATAAATCAACATACTGAAATGTTGATGCTATTATATAAATGCGTATTATAAAGAAATCAGAATTAAATGGTTTTAATTTTTTGACAGATTGTACAACTATCAACATCTATCGCATAAAAAAGGTTAGAATGTACAACCAACAATTTTCATAACAAAAATTGTTATATTAATCTTACTATCTATTATGTATACGTACATCTATGTTGATCTTTAAATAAAATCAACTCATTAAAATGTCTCAAAATGGGACATACTTCCGCATAATTTTTAGAATTTTTACAATTCATTATAGTATTATAGAAGACATGTATGTAGGTTTTTCACGGTGGTCGGACTCACTTTTATGTCGATAAAAATGAATTTGCGTTTGCGCGATAACAACCAATCATTAATGGGGCATCAAAGTATTATCAGTCTGAACTCAACGTATGTTGTAATTTATTCTTAATTTTTTACTGTATTACGTATGTATTATTTATCGCAGATATTTTAGAGAAATTGTAATTAATTTGTTCATTGTTTACGAATGATAAATAAGTTCATATAACTTTTGGCCGATACTCATTCAATAAACCAATTTGTTTATTCGGGTTTAGTGATTCGTATTCAATACTACGGCCATGCGCGCGGGCTCTAGACGCTCCTAGATTGGCTATTGTTTTTCGTTAACAATTCGAAAAAGAAGCCTAATTAGTAATTGAGATTTATTGTCGCAAATGACAAAATCAATTCCGCGGAGGGAAGATTTATTAGAGAATATATACATCTGCATGTACTAATGTACTAAGTAAGAAAGTATATTTCTTCTTTGTAACCTTGAAAAAGTATAAATAATAACAATTTAAAGTGCATCTATAGTAAGTAAGTAAATTCTGCATTATTTTTGACATTAATTTATCACTATAATCTGTGACGTACATGCTGTGTTCGTAGTGGGATCGTGTCGTATCGCGCTAGTGACACGAGATGCCAGCATTTCCGCTTAGTGTAGCGATAGATTACTATAAACTTGTTACCGACGTCCATGAGACTGTATAGCACGTCACCGACACCATACTAACTCCGTGCTGTCCGAGACTTTACTTTCAAATCAATCTGCACTTTGCATTTTCAATACAATCTTATACAAAATTTTAGATATTTCTATATATTAAAAACATTTTAATTCCTTTTACTAACAATGATTTTAAACTGAGTTGGAATTTCTTTATGTTTACATATTTCAAACAGTATTATTTCTCTGCAAGAATAGAATCTTCGTGATAACAGTTCTAAACAATCGTGGTAAACTTTTATCATATTCTTCCCTAAAATGTGTTTAATATTAAAATTTACCATCACCCAATGCCCAAACCGGACATAACTTCCATATAACTTTTATTTCTCAGAGATAAACAAAAACACAGGATTTTAGTCGCGTTTCGTAAGAAACACGAATTTCTATTTTGCGTAAGCGCACCGTGAAAAGTATCATCATCCGTGACGCGCACCTGCTGGGTGTAGGGGCAGTGTCCGCGAATCGAGTATAGCGCGAGGCGTTAAAATACTAGGAGTGGGCATGGGGATCGGATCGTGAGCTACGCAGGAGATGTCGACAAGATGACAGCGCCTGTATGACGCTCAGTTTTCTCGATTCTTGGATACAGACTCGAGCGTATATCCAGGAAGTAGAATTGTTCTCGCGCACGAAACGAACGACTTATGCCTCGTTACGGTTACACGTCCGTCTTAGTGGATTCTCTGCCTCGAAACGAGATCGTAATCAGGCGAATTCGGGTGAGAGCAGCGACTGCCGCGCCCGTACAATGTACACAGCGGCCTGAATCGGGTACGAGACCGTCGTCATCCCCGAGGAGTCTTCTCTTTAAACAGCCTGGAGTGAAGTGATGAGCGTTTTCGGGGATTTCCAGCGTGTCTGGGTACAAAGATTCCCGGACAGCGCCTTGCCGGCGGCCTGGGAAGAGGACGTCAGGGCCAACCTAGTCAAGCATAAACAGAAGGTAAGAGCCCAATCAGAAATCGTATTCTTATCTTCTAATTACCATGACAAAGGATTTGTTTGGAAGTTTTCAAGAATTCGCATGAATTTGATTTTTTTTCATCCAGATTCAAATTGTGAAATAACATCGCGTGGGAGATACTTTTCGTTGGTTTTTCATTGTTTTATAATTAAGTAATATTTTACCCAAGAGGGAAAAAGAGAGGGAATTTTCACTTTGTAAATGGTAGTATTTTATTTATAATTGATTAGAGACAGACCTGTATTCTTTTTAATAGCAATGGCAATAAGTTAATAAAGAGAAATTATTATATAATTTATAATATTTTTATCTGAAGGATTTTTATTTAATGGTTGGCTGTTTATTTGAAATGTTTCCTTTTGCTGAGGCATTGAGAACTATTCTATGAGTCATCATATTAATTCTTTACTTAGCCAGAAAATTGACTTAAGTTATATTTGATTAATGGTTACAATTTTATATAGTTTATTTAATTTTATTCTATTTATACTATTGTATTATTTCGATTTTAAATTGATTTAATTTCATAAAAAATTATTTGATATCCATATATTTTATACTTGCAAAGGAAATTAAGTCATTAATAGTTCCTATTACTAAACTTCCTCGTTTGGTCTACTGAATCATCTTGCTTATCTAAGTTTTGTTATCGTGCTCTAAAAAGATGTATTTATATTATCTACCAATATAGCCTGTGCAAGAAATAATAATAAAATTATTCTTACAGGTAACTGCTTTGAAGGAAGAACTTGAAAAGGAAGAATTTTATGTGGAATATTTAGAAAGACTATTGGCTGATGTTGAGCGCCATAAGCAATTGGCTAATAGTAGCACTGCTACTACTCCAGAGAAACAACAGGCAACAAAATCTCAAAATCAACACATCTGTCAAACAGCAGAAAATAATTTATCAGATTCTACAAGCTCTACCCGTGTCCAATGCGTGGAATCATCTGCTCCGCCTCTTCCCGCAAGAGAAGACATAAGTAAATTTCAGGACAAATGTGTTTCCGAATTGAGTTCTACTTTGAGTACAAGTAAAAGACCCAAAAGTGAAATACCGAAAAGTCCTGATAAAGTGCCTGAACTTAGAAGAAACAGTGACCCAGATGTGCCAAGTAATTATGTCACTGTGATTGAAGTGACTGGAAGTTCAAAAAAAGACAAAAATGAAGAATCTCTTAAAGAAGAAGATGAGAAAGGTGTTTCATTTGTTTTACAGTTTCCTTTTTGTAATTATATTCGTTTATTTATTTTGTTTATACTTGATAAATAGATTTGGAAAATGCAGTTAATGAAGATGGAGAGGATGGTGATGCAGAGGTATCCGAGGAAGAGCCTTATTATGATTCTGTAGCGTTAGATCAAACAGGAGAATATGTATATATCGATGCCCGTGTTGCACCTGTGGGAAACAATAATGGAAGTAGAGCTCCACCAAGAAGACCACCTTCCTTACCAGACTCACCGGGAAATCAGAGCAACTATGTCAATATTGATTATTTTATACAGTAAGTTTTTATGTCGTAGTTTAATTGTTTTAATTAATATTTTTAAGGATTTGGGAAAAATGAATGAAATGAGTAGTGAAATATTTCAAATTATTACTATAATATTTGTAGGCATAGGGCAGCAATGGATAGTGAAGATGAAGAAGGTGCAAGTCCCGCACCACCCATTTTATTACGTGCTCTTAGTACTGATAATGAAACTGGAAGTAGTGACGCGGAGCCTTTAAGTCTAAGCGAGGGTAGCTTAGAATCACCGACGCCAACAACGCCTCGTCGACAAGAGAAAAGTAAAGATCGCGAAGATGATAGAACGTGTATAATGAAATGTATTGTAAACTCGGTAGTAGAGAGTGAAACTACTTATGTCGAGTGTTTAAACGTAATGCTGCAAGTACGTAATTTATCTAGTAGTTTAAATGACACATATAAATATTATTACTTCTATTAAAAATGTATGTTTTTAGTATATGAAAGCTATTAAGGCTACACTGACAACATCTCAACCTGTTATCTCGGAAGATGAATTTGGCACGATGTTTTATAAAATTCCCGAATTACACGCACTACATCAAACATTCTTGGACGGTCTTAGAAATAAACTAGAGAAATGGGATAGTAAAACTACTATAGGCGAACAATTTAAAGTAAGAATTAAATGAATAGGTATACTAGTATCGACCCTTTCCAAGTGCTTTAACTTTGATACTAGATTATAGAATAATGTATAAATCTAATTTTTATATTGAGAAATCCGTTATTAGTTCGCCAATTTTTTCCATCAATAATTCGCAAAGGATTAAGAGAATATATCCTATTATTTTATTAATGTTCTATTGTGATTCATGAATATTAAGGTAATGGCCAGCAATATAGGATTATATGGAGCTTTTTTACATAATTATGCTCGTGCTACTGATACTGTGCGAAGGTGTTCTGCACATTCTACTCAGTTTGGTGAAATTACAAGGGATATAAGACTTAGAGGATTCCCGAAAGGACCAGGTCTATCTCTTGAAGATCTTCTACATAAGCCAGTAGCTCGAGTACAAAAGAACGCCCTCGTATTGCACGTAAGTATCATATTGTTCGCACACGAATGTTATGTGTGCATTATGTTAAGCCAACTATACATAGATACAGAAATATATCGTTGATAAAGCGTTTATTGGCTAGGTTAATCAAATTGTGTGGAAATGTACTTGGTAAATTTTATCTTATCGCGATTCGTATTTGATAATTCTGCTTCAATTGATTGTAGGATCTCCTTAAGCACACACCAATGAATCATGCAGATCATACGCCACTTTCAGAAGCTCTTGCTATGACTAGAAATTTTCTGGACGAATTTAACATTATTCAGACAAAATCAATGTTTCCGGTAAAAAAAATGCAACAATAGTTAATAATTATTGCTGATTTCTTTAAAGATATTATAAATTAACCTATATTAATTGCAGAGTCATGATAGAGCACAACGAAGATTAGTGAAAAATTCATTTGTGGTAGAACTGTCTGATGGCCACAGGAAGTTGAGACACCTCTTCCTTTTTAATGACGTAATCGCCTGTGCAAAGTATAAAGCTTCGGGAAGAGACAAATTTACATTTGAGTTGAAGTGGTATGTACCAGTGGCAGAAGCAGTAGTAACAGAAGATGGTGTTGAACCACGCGAGACTAGTCCAGCTAATGTTGTAGCCTTGAGGTAAGAATGAAATTTGTTGATCATTGGTAGTAAAATGTGTAGCGTAAGAATTATATCTTGATCATTTATATGTTTAGGTCACAAGCATGTACAGTACGTGACCAGATTTTATGGGAAGAACGGAACGATGAGAAAAGAATTAGACTTGGTGGTAGAGGTTCGGAAAAGAATCGGAAGAAGCTTGCTGAGCTTGAGGCTCAATTAGTATTAGCATCCCCAAACTTAGTATTACGCGTTGCACATAAAAGTCAACAACGAGTACAAAATTCATACACGTTCTTTCTGTCCAGTGAATTTGAACGTTCTCAATGGGTTGAAGCGGTGGAGGCATTGCAACAGGTAATGCGTTCCCATATGTACCTAGATAAGCCAAAGGTGCGTAATTTACAGATCTCGAATAAATAAATAACATAAAAGTATTTTAACAATATATTTTATTTAAATTCAACACGAGGATGCAAGTAATGATATTTTAAAGAGAATTATTAAAATATCTTCAATTTAAAGTTAGTTTTTCAAATTCCAATGAATTGCAAATAAATATTAAACTATGATTTTTCAGGGTGGACAACCTCCAGGACCGTTACCTTTATCAATGTACGAATTACAGACTTGGGTTACGGCTTGTCGCGCGTATCTGCAAACAGATATGGGCAGCTATTTACTGAGATCAGGACGTGATGAAAGTTTATTATTGGGCGATCTTCATTTGACATTACTTGGTCTGACACCGCCAGGTTTAGATAGAGTAGGAGATCTTTACATTATAGTAGAGGTTGATAGTTATGGACACTACTTTAAACGTGCTAGGAGTCGAGTTGCAAGAGGTCAAGCTCCAACTTGGGGTACAGTTCTATTTTAATAAAAAATAATTTTTAACGAAATTCCTTTAAGTAAATTATTTTTAATTTTACTGTATTATTTGTTAAAGGTGAAACATTTGTTGTGGAATTGGAGGGGAGTCAAAATGTTAGAATATTATTGTATGAAGAATGTGGAACACGGTCTGTGTTACGAGGCAAATGTATACAAAGATTGAGCAGATCTTGGCTTCAATCGGATCAAGTAGAGAGATCATTAAATTTAGGTCCAGCTACGTTGGATGTGGCTCTACGTTTCGTTCCAAGCGAAGTAACATTGAGACGGGTACCGTCTGCTAAGCCTCAAGGTTTATTTGGAGCTAAAATTCAACAAGTGTGCAAGTATGTTTCATAATTTATTTTAATTGTTTTATTTAAGTTTTTTTTGTAATATATATGTATATAAACTTATGTCTACAATCATATTTCTTTTATAGACGTGAGAAACGCGATGTTCCTTTTATTATAACAGCATGCGTCAGGGAAGTGGAAAGGAGAGGAGTCGGTGAAGTGGGATTGTATCGCGTTTCTGGCTCAGCTTCTGACTTAACGAAATTGCGTAAATCATTTGAAAGTAATTCGTATGAAGCAGAACAATTGCTTAAAGAGGTATTTATCATATTATACGCTGTGATAGCATTCGTTGTGAAGTGTCATTACTGCGTTCACATGGACTGAGGTGAAGGCTTGCCACATATATCATGTTGTAACGAACGTGCTAATTATTCTAAACAATATCTTGCTGAGAACACATGATATATGGGTAATGCACATGACACAAGTAAAAATTCAATATTGCCAATCATATATATGGCAACGAGAGCTTTGTTAACTCATCATTCATAAAATTTCATTGATTACCGATTTCGCATTAATATGCATTTATTACCTTTACATTTTTAGGTTGATATCCACTCTGTGACGGGTGTGCTAAAGTTATATCTGCGCGAAATGCCGGAAGCCCTCTTTACAGATGCCCTTTACCCAGCATTTTTAGAAGCTTTCCAAGCAGGTGAATTATCGAAAGGTGCTGCTCTCAGAAGAGTATACGAACGGTTGCCGATCGTAAATAAGGCGGTCATTGATTTTCTGCTTGCTCACTTGATACGAGTTAATAAACATGAGGCTCAAAATAAAATGTCCCTGCACAATTTAGTGACAGTGTTCGGACCGACACTTTTGCGTCCTGGTACAAACTCACGATCCGATGCGAAGAGTCGAGATCCGTTAGCCGCCGGCACCGTAGATGTGATGGCGCAGGCCGGTATACTTTACTGTTTCTTGCAAATGCACATGCAACAGAACAATCAGTCACTCTAGTCGAGAGGTTCTTGTTGATACATCGTAGCGTTAGCTGCGCGATCGCGAGTCTCGCTACAAAGTTTAGGCTCGCAGCAACTCGCGCTGTAATGTAAAAAAATTAATGACTTTTTAATAATATATATATATATATATATATACATATATATATTTTATTAATTTTGTGACGTATCGTTTATACAACTCTGAATTAGACACGATAAATAGACAGGCTTTGACGAGAACCTTGATCGACGAAATTTCCTTGTGTATTGGTACGCATAATGAATAATGTAGCAAAAGTGGAGTTAAGGTACACGTACATTGTACTTCGAACCCCTTAATATATATTTTATATTTATATATTCGCGAAGTCCTAGCTTCTGATCTCTTATTATATGATGATCATACGTAAAACATTTCCAGCAAAAGAAAGGGGAAACTATGTTGAAGGAAAAATTTGCCACAAGAAAAAGAGGGGGACATAATTACAGAAGTCTGGTCGTTAACACATCCATGCTTTAGAAAATAAGTACTTTTTCCAATGGGGCGTGTTCCTAGCAGAGAATCTAAATTTTTTTACGCATGTGTCCACGAAAATGTCTACGTATTCGAAAGAATCACGTTCCTAAGAACTTCAGGAAGCACGTTCCTCAGATGTGCGAATCAAAGCTTTTAATAGTAAACACAAAATATACTGGCTATATTCCACTTTTGCCATTCTATATTTATGTTTTCTACGGAAATCACATTTTCCCGCTAATTCTATGTTCAATTCTGCTTTCCATTTGTTTCGAACATATTTTGCGCTCTTGAATTTTTGTAAAGAATATCACTGAATAACTCAAGATCAAATTTTCAACATTTAAGCTGTGATTAGACTCGTGTTTGTTTTTTCTTCGAGTTGCTTAGCACAGTTAATTTATGACAGCAAATTCAGTATATTAGAAAAAAAACTATTTTAAAAGAAAACATGATCTTCCAAGTCTTCAATAAGCTAAGCATAAATATTTTATATGCGCAAAGCATTATATTTTATTACACATGTACCTACATTCCTCTACCAAGTTGTGAGTAAGATACAGAAACCACTTTATATATATGTAATCAAATTTTTTCAGCAGCTATTTTTTAAAGTTCTTCTTTTGTTAATCAATATTTTTCGTGTCTAAGTACAGCTTAATTAAGCACCAAAGAGAAAAATTCTCTCTCATACTTTTAATAGAGAATCACGATTAACCCTTTGAAGTATTGCAAATTAGACAAGTAATCACTTTACAAAGTAAAAAAAAACGAAATATTATAATACAATATTATATAATTCATTTTTTATTATTCTACTAAATTTAAATCATAGTACCACTTTATGGTACTTTTTCATTATTATATTTAATTAACTAATACAATTAATCAGCTATATCCTAGCTTTATAATATTTTTACATAAATTGCTCTTTCAAAACAAAAAGAAGAGACCTTTGTTTCTCTAGGCATATGCTTCAGAGGGTTAAAATAAATATTTGGCAGTACAAATTTAATACTCGATAGAATCCCGCAATTACATGCTAGGACGTTTGTGAAGCACTTTGTAATCAAGGTCAAAAGCCAAGTCTGGTGAGTGTTCGTTAAAAAGTGGAATCGTGCATAAACATTTAAATGAGGAAAACGAGAGAAAAGGGAAGAAAAAATCATGTTAAGCTACTTTTTCGAAAGTGTTCTTTACGCTTGATGAGCGAACAAGGCATCTATCGTGTACGTGATTTCAGCGTATGCGTGCGTGCGCGCGCGCGCGCGTGTGTGTGTGTGTGTGTGTATAACCCGCCCATGTGTATTATATCGTAAATAATTGGATATCTTTAATTTTTATATCGCATTTAGCGTTAAGACGCATCTTTCTTTTGTACATTCGTAAAACGTGTAAAAACAAAGTTTCCGCTATTGCGATTTATTATTAATATTATTATGAATTTATTATTATTATTATTATTATTATTATTATTATTATTATTATTATTATAACTTTCACTATTTTTATTATTTTACAGTATACAGGTACCGAATTTTTTCGTAGGACAAATATTTGTAAACGAACATTCGATTAAGCGTAGTTTATCCGCAGCAAAACGATGTACTGCCAAAAAGAAACCCTTAAAGTGCATAAATATAATGGAAGTTTGTAAACTTTTACATCGATAATGTATTATCGTTACTCACGTAAAGTACGTTTTCTCTATCTCCGGCTCCCTTGCAGTAAAATATTTTTCATTATATTGTAACATGAATTGTTATTTTATTTTGAAGACTTAGGATGTAAGTAAATGAAACGGATCTTAAAAGGATGTAGTCAGATTAATCCAACTAGTATTGTTATATAATATGTTACAAATTATGTCATGCAAACCATTGGAAATCTACGTACATGAATTATACTTCGTTTATGTTTCATTAATCTTTAGATTTACGTGTAATTCACAAACCTAAATTTCAATTTCGACATGTTTTCGAAAATAGATAGCACTATGTAACAGAATATTATCTTTATATAGAATTTATTATTTCATGTTTCAATGACGAGTCTCTGGGCAACTTCGAGCTGGCGGAGGTAAGGGTAGTTTCACTGGTGTGGGGGCTATGTTGTCCCATAATCCAGGAAGTCGAGATCCATCCGAACCATTGCATTGCATTCCTAACAAAATATAATTTAAAATAGTTTGTAGTTAAAATTCATAATTAAAGTTTTTAATCGAAACGTTAATTTCATCACGGTAAGAGTTTATTAATTTTTAAAGATATAACCTAACGGGGCAGCTTCATATAAATCGTGGAGAGCTTGTACGCGAACTTTAGTCCACTCAATGCTTTTATAGTTCGAAGAAATGCCCTTATCGACGCTAGTTGGTTGATTTTCCCATTCCGTCATGTACCGGAAGTAAGTTCTAAGAGCATCATCGCTGATAGCGCTTTTACAAACCTGAAAAATGTTAATTATTTGGTTCATTACAATCTCTTATCATAAATTCTTAGTATTACGTACCTCTAAACGAGCATTAGGATAATAATGGATATAATTCACACACATTTCATCGGAAATTGCGAATCCGCCAAGAGTAATATTCTCCCTGTCCATTGTATCGTATGTGCAAGTTGTTATCAACGAATCCCCCTAATTAATATAATTAATTTTTAGTGATTATTATTTCATAATATAATAGAATACGTATAAAATTTAATTTCTTACAGGTAAAATGGTAACAGGTTTTGGTAGAAGTCGAATTTCTTGAAAATGAGTAGAATAATGGTTGTCGTAATTTAGCGGAGGTAATTCTTCGCCGTCTCTAATGTGACGAGTGATGACTTTTATGCCTGTTAAATGCGTATGAAGTTGGGAACCGAAAATATGAATACCGTGCTGTGGTAGACCAACACCTGTACACTCTTGTATACAATGACCTGATAAAGTAAAGGCTTCCTGCAAATGGTTTCAGTTGTATTATAATAATTGATTTTGTTATAATAACTGCTATCTAGTCTTTTAATTATGTATTTCAAAGATTCGCTACTTGTTGTGGTGGAATTGCCATTTTATCAGTGTATTCTAAACCCAATTCAATTACACCGGCGTCGTACTTCCGAAGATTGTTGGTAATAATGAAACGAATTCCTGAGGAATCAATGGTACCATCCTGAAGTTCAGGATTGTTATAGTGAACTTCCAACATGACATAGGAATTAAAATTTGGACCACCGATAGAGAGACCAGCTTCTTCTGGATAAACAAAAGCGTCCGCTCCCATTGCCCATGCAGCCAACACTTTTTTACATATCTAAAAATTAGAATACATTTTAAATAAGTTTCGTTAACAATGTATAAATGGTTTTGGTAACCAAAAAATGATTTAAAATATTTTTTTAATCTTAAAGAGATTTTCTACCGTCTCGCAGAACTAAATTATCGATTTTACTATCTGCACCTGGAATGTGACTCCTATTTACAAGACAAGGGCTTAATAAACTGTTAGGTACTAAGTACAAACATACTTGAGTTTTCTCTGGCCTATTAGCTGCGTCGCAAGGACCATCGTACATGGGAATTTCAAGGCCTACTGGACCGGCACAATGGAAAACTTCCATATGATGAACCAAATGTTCGTTACCCGTTTGTATAACCGGACCAAACTGAAGAATATGATGCCTGGAAACAATGATTTGATAAAAAATGATTAATATCATAACAAATTTTATTGAATTCCAAATGACTTACTTCTGAGACAAAACAGGTGGTAATTTTTGTACACGACACCAGTAAGTCGTTTCCTTATTTGGCACTTTCACGTGGTTAGCCAATATTTCCAACTGCCAAGCAGTTGAAGGGAATATTGGTTTCTTATGAAGCACTCTGATCAATTCCGTTCTGGACATACCGGTAGCTTCCGCGTCCGAAACTTGCAAACCAGCTAAGGATGACAGTGGCCCCAAACCTTTGAGCCACACTAAATGCGTGGTACCCCTCTACAAATTTTTACATGTTTCTTTAATTGTAAAAAATGATAGTTAATCGATCGATTGAAAATATTTAAATTTAAATTTAATAGACCTCCATGATGTAGTCGTTTTCGTCGCAGGTATCGAACTTCCTAGAGAACGTGAACTTCGTTACATTTCCTTTTCTTCCCCATGCAAAATGTTCGCAATCCTGTTGTAAATCTAGATTCAGCTTGCCTTCTTCATCCGCCCATGCATCCTAATATTTGTAAATAAATATAATTAATGTTGCTGTACTGATTTGTACGTTAAAGATATATGTTGAAAATACTTGTAATTGAATTTGACGGTGCCAATCAGTCCATAAAACGCAATAATCAGCAGGTTTCAGATCTCCGTAATTCGAAAAACCAATGGCAAACCAACTATTGTCGACACCTATGTAATGAACTTCCGCAATTATCGTTTCACTCATGAAGTCGACCCTGAACAGGATTAGTATTTTAGCTCGAATCTTGTATAATTTGTCTAACAGATTACACAATACCTCCAATGAAAAGTGGCTTCCGAGCCAAGAGGAACTGTATGAACATCTCTTCTCGCTGTATTATCATCTCTGTTTTGATGATGACTATGCCAAGATAAGCACAATCCACTTTTTAAAATTGAAAGCAAAATCAACAAATGAATCTTGTAAAACATTTTAGACTGAAAAATGATACTCCTATTTTTAAGATTACTTATTCTAGATCTTCAAATTTCTTAGACATTACAGAAGTTAGTTTCGAATTAACTTCGCAGGATTTTCCTGATCCTTCACTGTCTAGTAGTTGTTTTCTACTAACAGGATCCAGACGATCCGAATAGACGAGAACTTCGTATGATATTCCTTTGCCGCCGATTCTGTGCGGTGCACATGCGCAGAAGTATTACTTCGAAAAATTACTTGTCACATTAAAAAAAATAAATATGTAGCGGTGTATAGTTTCTAACTAATGATCAGATGTAATAATAAAAAGAAATGAAAATGCAAATACCATTTTTTTATCTCAATATTGTACATTTCATGCACGTAAAGTTTGCAATAGAAGCGCATGCGCAGAAACAAATAGTGCTTCAAAGTTATGTCCGTTAAATCAGCCAAGACGAAAGGATGAACTGCAATGTAGTACATAATGAACGAAATGGTATATACAAAGGTATATGTAGTTATTTGTTTACCACGATTTTGCAAATTATGTAAATTTAAAGTTCAAAATATAGGTTATAAATAATACAAACTCTTGATTCCTATTTTGACAATGGTTGAACACGTTTTTAGGTGACAGAACATTTCATTTTAAGTGACACAACTATATTTGATCTATATATAAGTACTGACCATTTTAATTGCCTAGTTTTATTCAAATTCTCTTACTTTCCAATCTATGTCCTTAGATTAATTTTCCTACAACTTCGTTTCTTCTAAAGTGAATTATCGACCTTATCGATTTCTAGTAAACGAGA
Organism: Xylocopa violacea; assembly: GCA_963969225.1. Taxonomy (NCBI): domain Eukaryota; kingdom Metazoa; phylum Arthropoda; class Insecta; order Hymenoptera; family Apidae; genus Xylocopa; species Xylocopa violacea. The sequence continues at coordinate 24,320,168 of CAXAJV010000008.1, forward strand.
AATTACGCCAATCGAAATCGTAAACTGTTTAAAAGTTCGAATTATTGCTTTATCTGAGTGTGCGTACATTTTTCATTTAAAATGAACACGTAGGTTAATAATAGCAATAATATTATGTCAACATTGGACTATATTTTTATTTTCATATGTAATTATAGTTATTCCCTGTGGGTGGCCTTGAGAAATGCATGCATTCGAAATACATTGTTAAACGGATTCCATCGGTAGGAGGAAAAAATGCCAAAACTCCGCAGAAATATCTTGATAATCGAATGCCTAGAAGCGAATATTGCATTCCAGTCGCGGAGCGTGCTTCTCCTTCCAACGCAATCAAGAAATTCCACGGTTCTTATTATGAGAGCAATTTTTGCGAAAGGCTTTATTTAATGCGAACGAACGGCATGGATCACGTGACGTGAAAGTAGAAATTAATTTTTTATATGATATGTTTTTGAAAATATTGCATTGCGTTCTCCTACTTTTTTCCTTTAGATTCTGCGCTAGACACCGTAAAGATATAACTTTCAATTGATTGTTGAAATGTATAGTTGACAACATAAATTGGAGAGTAAGCGAATTTGAATAGTGTAGTTTTGAATTATTTTTAGATTTTGTATAATTCTACTTTTATACTGAATTTTAGTTTCATGTAACACGAGTTCAAATAACATGGTAATTTTTAGGTACCTAACAATCGTTTGTACCAGTTTTATCCTTATACTTTTTCGTGGAACCAAGAATTCTTGCCACCTGCCGAAGAGCTAGCAAGTCATTGTACAGTATTTCTTTCTGTAAAGAAAAAGAAGAGTTAGACAACTTTCATCCCTTTAAGCCAATGAATGGATTGATCCCTACCTTAGTTGCCGGCCGATCGTGTGAAACATGACGGTCCGGTTGCTCTCACGGATTTACGAAAGTACATACAAACGCGATAATCAGACCTTGTCTTTCAGATAGTTTCTGCGCCAGTACAGACTGTACTCCATGAACCATAAATTAAGGTGCAGTTCTTTATGATGTTTGACAATTTCTGACTTTTGTACAGCTATATTTATAGCTATATTAATCAAATTATATTTGATACAATTAAAATAAATAATGAACTTTTTTCAATCAGAGGATAATTAATTTTAATTAAATTCATCTTTATCTGTGTCAGTAAAAATTAATGCAATTTATATTTTCAGACATAGAAGCGGTATCCATGATCGGAAAAGATCCAGTAACTTCTGGAAGATAATTAGATGAGATTGAACTTAATTGAAAATTTTAATCACTTTGGTCAGCTACAGGCGTCTAGATATTCCCATTACGCGATTGCTTCGTTAAATTGAGAATGAACATTTTCTCAAAAGTCACGAACATCTATAATGTAGATATCGTAAAAAATTGTGTATCTTATCTTATCATTATTTACAAGATCTCATGTCTTTCAGGGAACAGCAATTTTAGACTCAAAAATTTTAATTAGGAAGAAAGAGCAAAAAGAAAATTACCTAATGATGCTTAAACATTGAGTTTACAGTAAATTAGTACGACAACGCAGATGAAAAGCTAATTATAAGTAAATTTATAATGACGATAAAAGTTCGAATGAGAGTTTTTTTTAAGTCGAAGGTCCATTACGATAGTTAACCGATGAAAGGTTGACGACTTTTCGTGGATGTTGTAATAGGCGTATCTAAGTTAGGGTATATCTGACACTCTGGGTCAGAATGCTATTCGCTTATGAGAAGAAAAAAATTAATTAATCATAGCTTTTGTCTTTAATCTGAAATATAAGCATTAATAAACCGTTTAACACCAGGATAATTTACAAGAATAACAAAATACAAGAGCACAGTTTTAACAAAGTAGCAGAACACAATTGGAGGAATATGTACATAATTTGTAAGTTAGTCTTAATACTTTTAACATTCTTGATAGTATTTCTCGATAGTATTTTATTGAGATTCTTTATTATACCACATGTTGTTGCGTAATATGAAGGAAAGAATCTACAAGAAACTACGATTAACATATAAAGGACGAAATGATATGAATAAAAACAGAGAAATTGGCAAGCAACGACTTGGAAATAATAAATGCATAACAATGGGGATACAGGAGTCTTACGTCACCGGAATACGTCAATCTTGATTCATACATGTAAGTATGTAGAATTCATTGTATGTACGTTTGTTGTCCGTTACTGTTTCCATAAATAATTTTTAATAAATTTTTTTACGTTTAACAACATGAGTATTCACCTAGCAACAAACATGTTCTGCTCTGGATTTTATTCGTGTAATGGTGAATAAATTGCAAAGGATTAGCATTATGCTTTGCGTAATTCGGTTGAAAAGAATGCATCAATGCTTTTATTCAGTCAGTCAGAGTTACTGAGTGACTAAAATTTTCAATTAGACCCGATTAAAACTCATTAAGTTTCAACGGCGAAGATTGTCTTCCTAAAGAACTGTAACTATCCGTTCTCAGTACTGTACAAAAATAATTTACTTTATATCTATTCATACATGAATATTCCGAAGAATTTAATTTCATTTATATATAAATAAAAACAATTTTTATTTTTCAGATCAAATAGTTTTGTAATGACATAAAAGTTCAAATATACACACATACGTTAGGAACGATTGGAAACTTTATTCAAAGTAATTGAAAGTGATCATCAAATTAATTAGTTATGTTTGTTTATTTCAAATTAATAAGTATTGGTGAGTTATCCAGTATATTAAAAATTGTCTATGTTATATAAAATTAAAAGCTTGCAAAACTGTTTTATCATGCTTATATTATTTTATAAATATATTTTGCAATATATTTTACAATCAAAGAAGTAAAATTTTTTAAGACAGATACTATGTTACATCATAAATTTAAGTCTAATCATTTTATTTTAATTATTTCATTTGCAACCGGCGCCTACGTTCGCAAACACGGAAGAACTGCCGAGAACTTGAAATGCCGAAGTAAAGTACCGTGTGCGAAAAGAAGACAAGATGAATTGATAACGTGACACATCAAAGCGTGTACAGGGCGCCGCGACAACATGACCCAGCAGTGGTGACGACAGAGCAGAGGCCGTCGACGCCGCCTGTCGGCGTGCGGAAGGTGGAAAGGGGAATCATGCGACTACTCGAACCCGTCGGTCCGCTGTCGCGACAGTCGAGAAGCAGCGAGTGTTCGCGCCTGGACTTCAGTGTCGGAGCAACTGGTCCACGTCGTAAAGTCGCGGCAAAACAGCACGCCAAAGGAATGTAATCTCCGTACGAATGACCGATTTTCTACCCGTCTACGACGCGCTTCAATTCAGACTCTTAACTATTGCCCACGGTGAGTGACGACTGATCGAATAAAGGCTTGAAGCCGTCGAGAAAATGAGACACACGCGGCAAAAAGCGAATCGTGCACGGCCCACACGCGTATGCCGAACAAAGTATTCAGGAGATCGTTCGCAATTCATGGAAGAGCTTGTGGTTCGATTATTACGTATATTCATGCGGTGTGCCTAAAAAAATTCTATTGGTTTTTATTTTTGTCCTCAGTCTTTTATTTAGCTTTAGTCTTTTTTAGAGCGAGACACTTACGTGTGTACTTAATAGATGTTGCCACGCGTTTGTTCACGTGGTTGTTAGTCGTTTGCCGCGTTTTCGTTTCATGCAGGATTGACTATCGACTTTCTACTTTCCAAGTTTTTTAGAAAGAAAATTATTATTCATTTTTAATTCAACAGAGAACATAATTTAAATCGTACATTTATCGACAATAATTTTCTTAGCTTTTTTAGTAAACGTATGATTCATTTGTTAATATAATACATGATATTTCGCAAAAATTAATATATGAGAAAATTCGTCAATTGTTTGTATAAGTGTCTCTTTTGCAGTTATTTGATAACATAGCTTCTACTGAACTTGGATTTTTAATTGCTTTGATGCATTGCTTCCTGTTCGTGATTTTCCTGTAACCAGGTGCAGAATAAAATTATTATTATAAACCTCTGCGTACCATTGCAACGTGCATGCCACGGTTTCATGTTATACGTTTTATATTTGCTATTGCAAATCCTGGTTAAAGTTTGTATTAAATAATTTCTTTTTGCAAACCATTACTTTTTACCTCATTATTGAGGCACACTCAATTCATATTTTATTCACAGTTAATGAATACTAAAAATATTTCTTTAACGTTACATTTAAGGTAATTAATATGCTACAATATATTTAATACATGGTGCGCTTATTCAGGTCGTTTAATAACTACAAGTATCCATGTTTAATGTACACAGTGATGACTCATATTGGTAATTGACGAATGATAAGGAGGTCGAAGAAATCGTAATACTGTATTGATTTGACTCGAACAGACTGGGAGCACGTGGTGCATTTCCTGTTGTTATTCTTACAAAAATTGTAAGAAAGTGTTTGACAATTCTTTGTCCGATATTAATCTTGTCCTTTTTCCTCGATACATTTTGCTTCGAAAAATTTTTCCACCTCTGAAAACGTCACAATTTCACGTAATTATGAGATAAAGAGAACATAACACAACTTGTATGCAAGCGATGTTATTAAAGTGATTAAGAATAAAAATTTGCAAATATGTCGCAACGCAGGTGCTAATAAGGTTTGTTAAGTATGATATATCACGTGATCCATCTCATAATTCATATCTCCAATAGACAGAAAAAAAATGATAGATTATTATAGATTATACATTCTGCTTGATATCGTACGCATTTGAAGTAGCAGACTTTTTTCCCGCTAGGCACACCCATCTTCATGAAAAAATAACTCATTTTCAGTTTTACAAATGCATGTATTCTAGATTCGATTACGATACAACGTTTGTGACTCATGTAGGAGACATTTATATGCCCATGTCGGAAGTATATGTATAAAGTTTATTGTTATTTTTATATTACTACTAGGTAGTCATATCTTGCAATTTCGTTCACTATACATATCGAGATGCTATTAATCATACATCAAATCGGGATCAGCAAGTGCAGATTTACATATTTAGTCATGACAAAATGTCTTTCGATAATGCGAGTAGATAAGGAATTAGTTTCGAATATATTATAGCCCTTTTACTATCGCAATTCAATATTTTAATGAATATCTCATTTTTTAATACTATTGTCAACTAATAGCTTCGTGTAATTCTTCAATGGACACTTGCAAAGAAAATATGTTTCCATTATTGTAAAATTTTCACAATTTTCCTGTCGAAAGTGAATTTCATATCTCTTTAACATATCTCTCCGTTTCCAAGGTCACACTCTGTGCACTACATTTTTAATCATCTAATCTTCTAGTCATCTTTTAGACATTGTAAGCAGGAAGCGCCGAAATCAAAGCGATAGATTGATATATTTACATTTAAAGCGTCTAATAGATCGGTGATTGAAGTATGTACGTTTTAGCATAACGCGTTACAAGCGTCAGTAGCACATATAATGTTCCCTGCAAAATAAGAGAAACTTGTTGACGTATAGTTATTGAACTGCAAGTGAATTCTAGCGGTAATGGAAAAGCTCAAATTGGCTCAGTTCCTGCGATCTGTTCTTGAACGATGAAGTCATTGTCCATCAGTACAACTTATCAAAGTAGAAAGGCAAAACAGTTCATAATGAATCGAAAGAACAAAAGAGAAATCGATCGCAGTGAAACTGTTAGTTTTTAGAACGAAAAAGTGTAACTCCATTCGAGCAACAGTTGTGAAGTTTTATAATTGAATAACCACAGGAACGATTTTCCTCATTATACACGCCAACATTTCCGGCAACATTATTGAATCATACGACAAATTTATTCGAATTGCACTTCCTTAGAAATAATCGTACGAAGAGAAAATTAATGAAAGCTTTAAATTTATCTACATGAATAAATTTCTTAACTCTATATGTTTGATGTTAAGAAAAGACAAGCGAGACTAAATTATAAAATGTTTAAGATTATCATTATCTTATGTATCAAGAGATACGATAAAAAATAGATTTTTAAAAAATCCTTCGATGGAAATTAAATGATAAGCATTGTAATTTCATATGCAAGTATGAAACGAACTATAGATTTAGTTAGAATATCATGATGCAATACTTAGAAATTCTAACGTTATATTTAAAGGCAAGTTTGCTCATTAAAACTTAGAAATAAATGTTTCACAGTTGCGCAACATATCGTTATCGATAAGAATAGTTCGCCGAAAGAACGATAATTAAAAGAACTAAGTGCAACTAATAGCAAATATCAATGCGAAAGCCACGAGTGAGCTCTGGCCTTAGTCTTTGTCCATGATTCGCATGTTCTTAGTATCATTCACTATAGACTTCCTCAATCAACAAAGGTAGATATTCTGTTTTATTCCAAAGATATCTTATAATACTAATAGGTCACATAAATTGATAAATTATGAGATATATATCGTGATTAATTAAAATCAAGGTTCTACTATATTAATAATCAATTCATATTTTTTACTTCATTTTATTATCTGTATTAAAATGAAGTTTACTTCTACTTTTATTCGCACCAAAGATTATACAGAGATTAAACTTGAACAGGCAATGGCTAATGTATCTTCTAAGATTCACATTTTTCAAATATGTAGATTCATAAGCTACAATACTTTGGATATTAATAGCGACGCTTTATTTCGTAGGTTTTCCGACTTGATCACAAGTAATCACGAGTGCCAAATGCTGCACTCGAAGAGAATTCGACCATGACCCTTGTGTTGCTCTTCTTTTGTACCAGTAGACGATAGAAAAGCATATAGACGATTAAAAGCAAATTGTGCCAGGAAACGCATGAATGATGAAACATAGAATAATTAAGTACTTGCATAAAACGAACAGTATCCAGTTCTTATATGAACGAATTCGATTTTTCATCGATACATACACAATTTACTCTGTCCTTGATTTCTTTAACAATTCGCCGCAGATAAATCGCAACTGTTTTGTAATAATATACGAGCAACGAAGGTTGCAAACTAACTGACCTAGAACCTTCGAATAACAGTAAAAACGTTTTATGACATTATATATAAAAATTCTTCTAATGGTTGCGTTTTGATCGAAATAATGAAAAATATGATTTATGGGACAAATGGATACATAATAAATAGAAATAATCATTAAAATTTTCATAACAACACTCTGTTACAATTTCTATTACAATAAAATTGTTCTAATTTTAATGAAAATTCATATTAAGATAACATAAAGACCGTAATTTCTAAAAATGAACATACGAGAGATATAAATTAGTATAGAAATATGTTTTACACCAAATCGGTCGTTGCACGGAGGAACAATTTCATTCTCAATCATATTATAAAATTATCACTTGTCCATTTTAAATTACTGTACAATGATTAATTAGTTGATTGATAATTTTGATGAAATTATTTGTTTCAGTGACCACGGGACAAGCGCGTATCGGCAGCTATTAAAGAGCCTGAACAGACTGAAGATCAGGCTTCTGTAATCGATGGGTTGAGAACGCGAAATTCGTGCTTTCCAGCTTTTTCTTTTTCTCGTAACCAAGGTGTATAGCTTACCGATGAGCCATGCTGAAGGTAGTAGGAGCTTCCTGGCTGCAGACACGCATCTCCACTTACATCCTAATCGCCGTAGCTTTGCTGGGAATTGGAGCTATAATTCTCGGTGAATTCGGACAGTAAGTTTATTGCTATCGACACATTGGACACATCAAGAAAATTATATTATTAATATAACTATTCAAAAATTCAAAATTAATGTATATTATCCTAATAAAAAGGAAGATATACATAATATAAAATATATAAATATATATATTCAAGATACAAAAGGTATAACAGAACTATAAAAAAATAAAATTATATTATGTTTAATCGCAAACGATACATTTAGATTATTATAAAGGTATAAAAAATTGATCGATATTTAGATACCACTATCATATATATATATATATCATATATGTGGGTATATGTATATTATCACGAAGTGCGAACATGCGCTGCATTTCCGAGGTGCGATTTCTTCTGCGTACATAACACACGATTTATCTTGTTTAATGTATGCACAAAACAGCTAGACAGAACTTCGCGGAACAGATAATGGAACTTGTTTCGCTTTGGAACGTGTCCACCGTCATTGTTTGCACCGATCATTATCGTTATCCACGAAAATAGATCATACAAGATTGGAATTTTTTTTCAACTTCGCGATGCATGATTTGTTACTATTTTATTGCTGTGTAACTTATTGTTATCGCTTTTATCGATTTATAGATATAGTTTATATATAAATTAGACTTCCTAAATACTTATTTTGATGTATTTACAGTATCGAACAAGATGGAACCTATTCAGCTACCGTATCATGGAACCGTAAAGGAGGATATCGCATTGACTTTTGGGGCCAAGGGAATGATCTAACTGTTGTACCATTGCACGCAGCTCGAGCGTATTATAAAACTGGAATTTTCGAATATGGGTAGGTCAATGTTATTATATCTATTAGATTGAGTTCCGTGTATAAAATTAACAGATTAGATTCATATGATTCGTATATCAAGAAAAATTGTAATATAAAAATAATAATAAAAGTCATTTTTCAGTAAAAGATTTCCTTAATTTTATGGCATTGAAAAACTCTATACTTAATAGTATTTCTAATAAATAATGGATTCAATATTACCATAAAGCTTGAAAAAATGATTGATTTTATAGGTGGTCCTTTATTGAAATAGAAACGTCTTCAAAATACCCAGATACTGTACAAGCTTATGCTGCCGGATTGTTGGAAGGCAGCCTCACTTGGCAATTAATTCATCATCATTGGTACAATACTATAAGACCAGAATGCGAAGCGAAACCCACAGAATGCCAAAAGTTGACGCGATATCTTCGTGACAACACTGCCATTATTCGTGAACGCGCTGAATTAAAGGCACCCAATGACTCTTTTTGGCATATGGTATCTAATTTGTATTGATAAATCATTTTCATTAACTGTAAAGAAATAGAATAGTTAAATAATGACATTTTTATGTCGGTTACTTATATATGAACCATAGCTGTATACAAATATTGGATGTTGTTTTTTTATTTAGGTACGATTATTTTATATGCAATTGGACGGTTTGGAAGCTGGTTGGAAATTTGCTGTACGTCGAAGTCGCGTATCGGTGTCATTGGAATCGGAAGATTTTCTTTGGCTCGCTCTGGCTTCTGATATACCTGGTTTCCAACAAGTATTCAACATTTCTGAACCTCTAATGAGTTCAATGATTTATCTAAAATCGCTACCAAGAAATAAATTAGAACCCTTGATCACAATTGGTCATAACACCGTAGCACCGTAAGTGAATAGTTATTCAATTGTAATATTATTCATATCATTGAAAAATTTGTAACGCAAGTTGATATAAGTTTTTAATTTCTAAGCGGCAAGGATAACTATACTAAACGTGGGTATAAATGTATAATTAAATTACCCTGCACTATGAATATCGATATAAGCGTATTTTGTTAGGTAATAGAAATTAATATAAAAAGATGATTAATATTTATTTTATTTTGCAGATATACTCAAATGCTAAGACTTGTAAAGAAATACACTTTCGGCTATCATGTATTACCTATGACAAAAACTGCCGCATTAACACCCAGCCGATCGATCGTGATGTCGTCTTATCCAGGTGCATTGTCATCTCGAGACGAATTCTACTTCATGTGTGGAGAAAATCGCGAACTGGTTATTACCGGAACACCTTTATTAACGACGAATCGGAGTGAATGGAGTTTTTTAAATCCAAAAGATCATGTATGAATTAATTATTATCTTAATACGTATATGAAATGTTTTAATGACATATAACAGTAACAATAACAGATTTTTTAAATTTTATATCAACTACTATCAATACCCTGCATATATATCTCTTTTTTAATTAAAGATAATAATTAAATGATAATAACATTATAGGTGATGCTGACTGTAAGATTAATGGCGGCAAATCGATTAGCAACGAACAGTCAATCTTGGTTCGACGTCATGTCCCGTCAAAATGGCGGTGCTTCTGCTTTACAATGGATCAGCTTTGAGCCACGTTCCACAGCTATTTTATTAGTGGAACAATTACCGAGCATCACCATCGCTAAAAATTACACTGAAGAGTTCAAAAAAACCGGTTTAGTAACATACGTTGGTATATCAAACTTTCCAAAAATCAATGACATTGTACAACCTGCCAAGAAGAATCTTTGGAAAACCCATTTAGCGTCTTTACAAGAGAACATCACCACGTTCGAGCAATTTCGAGACACGATGCGTGGCTGCAGCCAGGAAGATTGCACTGCCGAAAATCAAAATTCAAAAACAGATCTGTTGCAGGAATTGACCTATCGCGGAGATCTGGCGAATGTGCCTGTACCATATGGTGTCATAGACACGAAGATATTGGTGATCGATATGGATGGTTTCGAATGTTTTGATATCACTTCCGGTCCGCCTACATCACAATCGCGAGTACCTTACAAATGGTCGGAAAGTTTTCCCAATACTTCGCATATGGGGCACCCAGACACTTTCGATTTCGAAAGCGTTACTCCAAGATGGGTATGGATCTAATTAATCTCGTTAATTTTGTATTTAAAACTAATATCATTTTAAACTTTTTAAAGCTTTTTTTATAAACGTGTAAACGATTCCCTATCAATTCCTCGCAGTTACATTTTACATTTTTTAGGCAGATTTTTTAATAATAATATTTATATATTTTATAGCTGGCTCATATGTTAGCCACCTATGGTGACATTTTATGAAATAAAATAAAATACAAAAAGAATTTGTTTCATTTCTCTTGTCCTGTCTAGGATTGATTTAACATTACTACAGAAAGTATCAATTCTGAGAAATTGAAATTGAAATAGTGACGTTAAAAATTCTTATGATTAAAATACATATCAAATACATACCAAAAAATGTTAAAATTTGTCTGTTCATTATTTTATGTATTGATTTAAATGAATTTTAGTTACATTAATAATATAGTATTTACTTAAAGAACAATTAATTCTAGTACAGAATTCAGGAATTATCTTATATTCCTCATTAATATATGTAGTAATATTAACACTTACATATCATAGTAATATTACGATTTAAATAAAAACGAAGTTTTAGTGCTACCATCTGACAACAGTTCAGTGAAATGACATTTAACATGCCGTCAAAACTAAATGTAAGCGCGATAAAGGATCCATGTGTTTTTATTGTGTCATATTTCGCAATTTGAATGACAACGTTTGATTATTACATATTAACTAATATCAAACATCGTACAAACGAAATTATTAATTTAAATTATGTAATTTCAAAGTTTTTGCATTTCCTACTTATCCGATTTTTCCGGTTATCGCTTATTAATAAATATTGTTACGCGTGAAGATATATATACATAATTATCGTAATCATGGAAAATGATGCACAAGGACAAGATTCTGATGATGAAAAATTAAATAACGCGCATGTGGATGACATTATCAATGAAAATTTAACGGGGAAGGTTAGATTGCAAAATCTTATTTAGTGTTTGGTTGTTTTTATATTTTCATTAGCAAAAATAGTGTTTTCGAAGTATTTTCTCTCCTTTTCTTTTCAATCTGTGATACAGTTTATATCACATATAACAATAAAGTAGACAAAAAAAATATTTTTTCTCTAAAATAATTTAATGCGACACTTGTTTAATATCATTATTAATGAGAGACATTGTTAGATTGTATCCATTAGAAATGAGGAAAGTATCATTTCTCAAGCATCCAAAGAACTTGAGGATCTTGTGAATACGAGTGTAGAAAAAGCCAGGAACTCACAAAAATTGGATACTGGTATTGAAAATAATTCCACAGATTACTCAAAACAAGAAGAAATAGAAAAGCAAGTTTCAACTGGAGAGATTACACCATTTGAAGCAATTGAAAAACAGTCTGATTCATTGAAAACTAAAGGGTATATAATATTAATAAAGTTACATAGTATTATAAAAATTATAAAATTAAATTTACGATTGCTTTATAGAACATTTAATAAATCTTCTCATTTACTTGATCTTGAAAAATATCTGCGACAGCAAGCTGAACTTGCTAAACAAAGAAAGCAGTTGAAAGAAAGTTCAAAGGCACTTAAACAGAATGACAGTCAAATAGTTCCAGTTAAAAAATCAAAATTCTCTAATACTAAAGATTGTAAAACAGTGGAAAAGACAAAAGTTAAAAGTCATAAAAGAAAATTAATCTCAGGACATGAACCAGCAAAAAATTTAAGTAAAAGCAACGATATTTATTGTGAGATTGAAGATACATCTAGTCAAATTGATAATTCAGAAAAAAGTCATTCTGCTAATGCTTTAAGTTTTTCTAATGCTTTCAAAGATAATACTAAAGATGTATCAGTTGAAAATACAACACATGATAAGTTTATAGATATTGTAAGTGACTCTGGAAGTGAATACATACCAAGTGATGAGCAAATTGATTCAGGTAAATATTATAACTAAACTATAATATGTATTAAAGTTCTTTGTTTCAAAGTAGTATATAAATATATCTTTAATTTTATAGAGGAAGAAGGACCATCACCTAAAAAAAAGAAATCTCTTACAAAATCTGTTTACACAAAAAGAGGTAGTTCTTCTGATTTGTTAAAATTATTTATGTAATAGAATACTTTAATTAATAAAAAATTATTAATTCTAGTTTTGGATGATGGAGATGAATTGATGTATAGACAAAGAGTAGAAGAAAGTGGTTTTCTAAAGGATGAACCATTGCATAAAGTAGATAATTTATTTAAAGTTCCACAGTCTATATGGAAAAAATTATATAAGTATGGATAAAATAAGGCTAAGGGGAATTCTAAGCGAAAATAATACTAAAAGAATTTTACTATTATTTATTGAGTTATTTATTTCTTCAATTTTTTTAGATATCAGAGAGTCTCCGTTCAATGGCTGTGGGAATTACATTGTCGTGGATTAGGGGGACTATTGGGTGATGAAATGGGATTGGGAAAAACTGTTCAAGTAATTGCATTCCTTGCTGGTTTAGATTCTAGTGAATTATTATCTGATGGTGGAAGGTAAATATTTTTCTTAAGGTGAAAATACTAAATTTGCTTTAGTTGAACAATGTGATTAATATGACAAAAATTAAAGCAAAGCAGACAGTGTAAATTACAATTTGATTTTGAATGCTGATTAAATAGTAGCTTTCACTATTCAATTTATGCTAAATTTCATTGAATGGTCCATATTGTCCAAACAAACTGAACTATGTATTTTCGAGTTTATAAAAGAAACTCATATGGTCTTTGATGAGCAACAAGATATTTTTCATAGATTTAGGGGATTAGGACCAACTATAGTCGTTTGTCCAGCCACACTAATGGAACAATGGGTGAAACATTTTCATGAATGGTGGCCCATTCTAAGAGTGGTTGTTTTACACCAATCTGGAACTTACAATGGTACAGATAAAAATCATACGTTTTGAAAAATGATCATACCACTTTGATAATATTATTATTAAGAAATTATCTTGCAGGTGATTTGGAATATTTAATACATTCTTTAAAGCCGGGTGGTATATTGATTACTTCTTATTCTGGTATGCTTAGACATAAGGATTTACTTGTAACCAGTCAGTGGCACTATGTAATACTCGACGAAGGTCATAAAATAAGAAATCCACAGGCAAAGGTATTTTATTGTTTTTAGCTTACCACATTTTTAAACGTTAGGTACAAAAATAATAGTAATCGCACTTTGCAGGTTAGTAAAGCCGTGAAAGAATTCTCAACGCCGCATCGACTTTTGTTGACTGGTAGCCCAATGCAAAATTCATTAAAAGAACTATGGTCCCTCTTTGATTTCATTCTGCCTGGAAAACTAGGTACTTTACCTGCATTTTTAGAGCATTGCGCGACTCCTATAACACGTGGAGGATATGTGAATGCTACTCCTCTACAGGAAGCAACCGCACTTCAGGTTGCCACGATGCTAAGAGATGCTATTACACCATACATGCTTAGAAGAACGAAAAATGATGTCCAACATCACGTTAGTTTACCAAAAAAGAACGAACAGGTTTGTAATACTTTACATTAATTTTGTCTATTAATTTATAATTTTAAAATACCTAAATTTATATCTCCTAGGTACTGTTTTGCAGTTTAACGGAAGAACAAAAGAAACTATACAAAAAATTTTTACGTTCCTCTGATGTTAGTTTTATATTGCATGAAAAAAACAATATGGAGAGCGGAAGATACAGAGCTCGCCTCTTAATAGCATTAACAGCGCTTAGAAAAATATGTAATCATCCTGACTTGTTTCTTTATACAAGCCCAATTGTAAGATTTTAGATTTATATTTTTACAATACTATGTAACATTCGTTGTCCTGATTAGATCTATCTACCTAACTTAGGATTCTGACGAAGACATTGATGTATCGGAAGAAGCACTGGAAAAGTTCGGCTACTGGAAACGTTCAGGGAAGATGACGGTAGTTCGATCTCTTCTTAAAATTTGGAAGAAACAGGGACATAAAGTATTACTTTTCACTCAAGGAAGACAAGTAAATAAGTAACATATGATTATTTTTGAAAATGTTGCATAAAAAATAACAAAATTCGATTTACAGATGATGCATGTTTTGGAATCCCTTGTGCAAAGCGAAGAATATACTTACTTAAGAATGGATGGGACTACTCCTATGTCAAAACGACAAGAAACAATCCATTTGTTTAATAAAGTATGTGTATTGATGAAAAGAAAATGTTACTGAATTCATAAATTATTTACAATTTAATTTTTATCTGTGCAGGATCCATCGTATTTCATTTTTCTGTTAACTACACGTGTTGGCGGATTAGGAGTAAATTTAACCGGTGCGAACCGTGTAGTTATTTATGATCCAGATTGGAATCCAGCAACTGATGCCCAAGCAAGGGAACGCGCGTGGAGAATTGGACAAAATAAGAGAGTTACGATTTACAGACTTATTACTGCAGGCACTATCGAAGAAAAGGTATAATTTTTAAGTTTTTAAATATTCGTATAAATAATGGAAAGTTTAATTTGTATGCAGTAAATTTTTTTGTTTAGATGTACCATAGACAAATATTCAAATTACTTCTTTCGAATAAAGTGTTAGAAGATCCGCGTCAACGTAGATTATTCAAAACTTCCGATTTAGTTGAACTTTTTAATTTAAATGAGTCCATCGATGGACATTCTAGTGAATCTGATCAGCTGTTCCGAGAATCCAAATTGACACCATTAACTGCAAAATTTTCATCTAATAAAATTGAAAAAATGCGAAAATTAGCAGCAACGCTTAGTAAACACATAAGTGAAAGTACATCGAATTCCATCCCTGCAAAAGAAACAGACGTTTCAAAGAATAATAGTATCACAAGTTGCCATGAAAATAATGTCAATCAAGATATATTGGAAAATAATAATCAAATATCCGTTAACAACTTAACGAAACAAAATATTGCTAATGAAAATGATTTTCACGAGAAAGATGATACTACACTTCCCTCTGAAAATCAAGAGAGTACTAGTAAAGAAAATACGGAAAATAATAATTCGAAAAATATCGAACTTACTACTGAAAATGATGTAAACATAAAGAAAATAGAATATGATATTAAAACAGACGAAATATTAAATGAAACTTTTATACAAAATTTATCTAACGATTCTAATGTAATCAAATCTTTAGATACAAATAATGTAATAATTTCAAATGACACAAATAGCGATGCTGTATTAAAGTCAGATAAAACACATCATAAACATAGACGAAGTAGGAAAACTTCACGATCAGAAAAGCATACTGCTTCAGCTCTGTTCGAAGGGCAACGTATTTCTCATTTAATTGGGCGGCGACTTGGGAGTTCTCAAACAGAAGAATCTAAGTCGATTGAAGATGATCAGTATGTATTGGAGAAGTTATTCGCTAAAGCCAGTAATTATTGTTTTTATCGCATAAAAGTTTTTTTTATACTAAGACAATTGCTGCTATTAAGCAACAGTATAATGTGTAAAATATTTTATTTTAGACGTAACTTCGGCTTTCCAGCACGAAACAGTATTATCAAATTTAGGATATAATTCCGATGATAAAAATCCGATGCAACGATTAGCACGGGAAACAGCACAAGAGAATATGGATAATATACGTAAGTCCCGTAAATGGTGTTGGAAACCTACGTGGGATTCTACATCTTCAAAAAACGACTAATTTCTTGATGCATAATATACTGTAAGTAATTAAAATTAAAATTTAGTATATATAGTTTATTACCAGTTTATTATCAGTTATTTTGTTTAGCACTCTTCTATTTTTCAGTTAAACAAATTAGTCTCCAAAGAATAATATTGATCTAGTTTTATATATATATATTCAAGAAAAAAGATGTAATTTACTATTGTACATCATTACAACCATTGAACATTTAGGAATGTAATATTTTTTCAAGAATTAGTATTAAAACAATCTTTTTTGTAATCAGTTTACTGTTACATATATTAGTGATTCTGTTAATTTTTATTTCTTTTTTTAGTTTTATAAAAAATACAGAGTAACACATAATTATTTATTATTTAAATGTTACGTTATTTTGTATATTAAATACAAACGTTTCAATTATTTAGAAACAAAGCATTTTTATTTCACTTCACTGTTTTCAAAAATGCGATAATATAACCCGCCGTATCACCTGTATAAGATATTTTCAGGCACTTATGTATAAAAGAAAAATTAGAAAGTACTTCGAAGATTTAATATACAAATATTTTTATAAATAAAAAATGCTATTTTCTTCTCTTATTTAAGTGAATCAAATATTTTATGTGTATTACCAACACTACAACACTTTGGTAAAAAATAAATACAAAAATTGTTGTACTATACTATCGACAAAATAATCGCTGTATAATTAAAGATTATATGAAATTTGTGTAAAAACACTTTGTCAGAAATGTTTTGTATACTCATGTAAATAATAAACATATAGCGAAATACATGTTTGTATATTTACAATGAGTGCCTGTCCATAACACAGAAGAATTTAACATACTTATAAAATAAATTATAGAAATCTACCTATACAAATTAAATTAATATTTACATTCTTTGTTTGTTACAATTTTTTTACAGTCAATACCGTAGAAATTGTTTAAGTTTCGGACCGTTTCTACCCAACGGATCTTCAGGAAACATAACGTAATTTCCTACGAACGTTGGAGCTAATATTCGATTTTTTATTGTATCACGCCATTCCGGTTTTTCTTCATACAGGTCTCTGTAATTATCTAAAGAAACAACAATACCTCCACACATCGTTGCATATTCTAATATAAACCTGAAAATAATAAAAGTATCATCTTAAAAGAACGATTAGGTAACTTGTAAAACAATTGGACTTCATAAAACGGCTTACAATTGTTAATTGTACAACAGCTTAATTTCTTGACTGACCAACAGAAATGCGGGATTACATATATACCTACTTGTACTTAAATATATGCAGACTACTACTACTACTATACGGATTAACGTTGTTAATTTTATCTGAGTACCTAAGATACCTCGTTAGACAATATCAATAAACTTATCCACTGATTGCTTCGGCATTATCTGACACACTGCAAAATTATGAGAAATATGTCATAATGTTCATATTTGAATCGACATTCAAATATGTCAGGTAGTCTAACTGGATATCTCAGTCCATCCCAGAAATTGTCCGCCCAAAAATCTTTTGGATAACCGGACCATTAACAGTTTGGATAGAAACTCTTTATAGTCATTCAGGTAGCTAAACTGTTGCTCCAAATAAAATTCTTAGTCAGAGCATCCAACCTAAGAAGAAAAGAATAAAGAAGAAAAGAATAATTTACCGATCATCATAAGGAGTTATCCGTTTGCCACCAACAATACGACTTGGCGTAAAAACTACTGTTCCATCTCTGTACAATCTTTCAAGCATCGGATGATTTAATGATCTCCTATACTGAGGTACAAATGCTTTCACAGAATGACCTCTATGTTTAAAGTAATCTATAACTAATTTCAATCCTTCTTCCGAGAATATTTTACCATTTGTGTGCCTAAAAAATATTAAATTCATACTGCAGATATGTAAATACAAAATACATAACTTAAATGTGCAATCACTGAAAAATGAAAATCATCGTACGCCATAGCCACATTGTTGCCGTCGATAACTATCTCCCTTAATTTATTTGGCGTTTGAGGTATAGACGATCCAGCTGTAAACAAATCAGGATTAAATGCTTGAACACCATATAATCCAGGGGTGTATGAGTTGTATGATTCAGATTCTTCAGGTAAGTCTTCAGAATCTGAATCTGAATCACTTGATTCTTCTTCTGGCGATGTAGGTGTGGGTGATTCAGGCCTATATGGTTTAGATCCAGTTTCAAATCTGCATATAGCTGGGGATTTAGTGCATACAGCAAATTTAGTAGGGACAGTAGGCATACGAGATGTACTAGGTTTAGGAGGCACAGTAGATGTGTCAGATAAAGAAAACTGTGATAGTAATCGTTTAATTTTAAGATATCTTGGCCTATTAACCCGTGTGCTTGGCTTTTTCATGATAATATATTTACTTATATTATGAGGCCTAGGAAGTTTCAACCCACATTTACTAAAAGGCAGACCACAATTATCCATTTCTTTTTCCTCTTCTTTTTCTACATCATCTTTTCCAGTTTTTTCCTTAGATTGTTTATTTGTGTCTTCTTCATTACAGTCCAAGATGCTAAGGTTATTTAGGTTTGGATTACAATCTATCATAAAAATTTTATCATTCTTTTCTTGATCTGCTACTTCTTTTGATTCACTTTGGGTTGAAGAAAGAGAATTTGTGGATGACCATACCACAACAATATCATCTGATCTCTGGTTTATAGAATCTGACACAGGGGCTAAAGAAATTTGATTGGCAATAAAGTGCAAGATCAATGGTCAAACTATTCGGTACTGAACTCATTTCTTTACCTTTATTTTCACCATCCAAATTAATAGTTGCAATTTCTATATCATCCTCTGTATCAGATATCAAGAGACAAGATGAATTATTTTCTGATAATGCTGCAATGCTCTTTAATTTTTTCCTTGGAGGTGACTCAATTTCAGTTCTTGATCCTCTTAAGGTTTTCCCTGAAGTCAACAAGCGTTGGATGCTTTTCTTTTCGTCTAGTGTTATCTCCAAAGGTTTCTTCCTTGATGTCCCTTCTTGTTTCGGCTTATTTTCATCCTTTTCATTTGACTCACCTTCATTATCACTTAAAACAATTACACTATCTTGCATCACATCATTTTTTTCAGGAGAGAAAAAGTTATTTCTCTTATTCTTAGAAACATTTTTAGCATTACGAACTAGTCTTTCTTGTGCTCGTGCTTGTTCCCATCTTTTGCTACTATAATTTAAAAGGAAATAAATGTTTACATATTCTGTTCGTAAATGATTCAAAATTTTGACCATTTCCATTACCTTTGTTGAATAAATTTTAAAGGACATTCATAATATGTTGTTTTTGTTTGTGTTTTCCTTGCTTTTAGAGGCGCTTTCTTTTTTCTCTTTGGAGTTGGTCCACAAATCATGACAGAATCATTTAAGCCGCTCATTTTTTAATTATTTCCTAAACGTGTCACTATGACGTACATAAATATTCATGGTATTTAAAAATTTTTTTAAATGTACATAAAATACACATTTTATTACTTTTCAAATAGATGTACTAATATTATAAAAATATTATTAAAAAATTTTAGAAATTCGTTGATTACAATTGATATACTGTGCACTGATTATAAAATAAATTAATACTTGTAAATACATTTTTGAAAAAAAGGATTTCATCAATTTTGCACATTTTTAATAATTTTTCCCTAGATTTCTTATATATATATATTTATAGGAAAACAGTATCACCTTTCTGTTATTAAATATTATTTAATGTTTATTATGACATAACCAACAAATATTAAACACAATAGTAAAGTCTAAGCAGTTTGAAATTTACTTACAAAGTAGAAAACTCGTAATTACATTAGTACAATAAAAATAATTTTATCTCTTTGATTATTTTAATAATTAAAACAGACATGTTTTCTTGCAGCATGTTATTATGTTAAAATTATTACCATCTCTGAAGTGGATACTCTCATAGAACATAAATGCATTTCTTGGTACGTATTATGATTTTGTTCAAGTTTCTTTACAAAGAGTCACTGTGCTTTTGTTATATATTTTATATAGTTTCATATAAAATGATACATTAAACACGAAACAAATCAGTAAATGGAAACAAAATTATTGCATATTGTTCGTGGCAAAACGCGGAAGATATGATTTTACATATTACGAATCAATTGTCAATCGCAAAGTATTATGATATATCACTTTGAAAAACGTTAATAACGCATATTTGAGTGACAAAATCGAAATTAATTGGTTATCGTACTGAAACACTTGTGAAAATAAGAAAGAATGCACAAATCGGTAAAACCTGTAGAAAAATACAAAATTTCCAATCAATTTGTCAATCTAGAGATGATCTATATGCAATGCTTAAGTAGAAGCGTGTCGGCGACGGCCAATCGCGAGCACAGTGTGGCTATAATACGAAAAAGAAGTCATCGATTGGTCGAAATTCGTATACCGGTGAGGGGGAAGTGAATGTGTGCTGGTCTGGCCCGAACGCGACTGCATCCCCGTGCCAGACCAGCGAGCAAGTAGTAACGCTAACGTTAGAATTTTGTCTTTTGTTTAATTCCTTTATGTTTATTTCGTCGGGAAGGGGCCGAGTCCGAGGAACGTGGTATCGTCGAAACGGCCGGCTGGTGTTCGGGGATCGGCCAGAAAATACATCAGCACCGGTTCCATGCTAGATTTTCGGTGTGATCAAGTAGTCGAAAGCGTATTCAGGCAGCCTTCAACGTAAACAAAAATGGAGATAGGGGAGGGAGAGGCGCAGATTTGTCGACTATGCGGCCAGTATGAGAGTATATACATAGATGTGTTCGGCGAGGAGGGTACCAAACGATTTTTGGGCTTAAAGATTCACACGAAAATCAACATTTTGGTGAGTACAACGTACGAAGTGTGCCATGGGGCCCGGGCCCCAATTATATCTTAGAGGAGGGGGTTAGAAAAATGGCCGGTGGGGAGAAGAACGTGAAAAGTTATTTTCTCTTCTCTTTTTTTTTTTTATTCATTACATTTATTATATTTTGCATTTGTTTTCTTGCATTTATTCACAGTTTTCTATTGAATAACCTATATTATAGGTTAATTTCGAAAAAAAAGGTGTATTTCATGGTTGCAATTTTAGCGCTGTGATAGCGTATTTATTTAAAAAGTTAATAAATGCGTTTATTTGTATGCAAGTTAATTAAATATGATTTAACAACATGTGTAATTGTAAGTAGTTTATAATTTGTATCGTATATTTGATTGGAATGATTCTTCTCGCACTTTTAACGCAAATACATAGCGATAGTTCCATGTGAAGTGCCGTACAAAACGCAAGTTCTTTTCACAGTTAGTATTAAAATTGCATCTTGCACATTACGCGGCTGTTCATACAGAATTATCGCCACGCGTTTATGTTTGTAAGAAACGCATGATTGCGACCTAGTGCACAAAAATGATTATTACAAGGTATTTAATTTATATCTGGACATTTTTTATCAAATATTTATATTCATTATATAACTATACTTTGTTTTAATCTTCTTTAAAAAATCTAGTATTAAAATATTTTTCTACAAATTCTTATAATTTAATTAATGTCATAGAATTTCTATTTCTGTAGTGTACATTTAAAAATTTATATATATATATGTATATATATATATATATATACATATAAGAGTATAATGGTTAACTCTATCAAACATTTATACAAAAGTGATGTATTTTTACATAATTATAGTTTACTGTAAACATTATTATAGTTACCGAATTATAAGAATTAATTATTCAAGTTGACAGTGTATAATATTAGAGTGGGTACCAGATAATAAAAATTTTCTAAGAATGGTGTATCTACAGAGCGGTAGGGTTTAAATTAAATTGTTCGCATTTTTATTCATAATTGTGCTTTGATGAAAACTTAAATGAATTTTCAGTTTAATTACAAAGTTGTACAGAATCAGATTTTCAATTAAGATCCATAAAATTACATACATTTAGTATTTAGGTATTTTGTTTGAATCGCAGATAGATGAGAGGGATCCTCTGCCCAAGGCGATCTGTGTTCAATGTCTGGGCAAGCTCGAATTCGTTTGCGACTTCCAAGAGGAGTGTCTTCGCACCCAACAAGTGTTACGCGATCGATACAATCTACCACCCTTAACAGAGATTGTAAGTCCGTATTTCAAATTTAATGCACAGCTCTACCGCTCATCTATGATGCTACCAGAGCATGCAGCTCACATTTTTCTTTGTTATATTTAAAATACAAATTACATAAGAAGGTATCACATCTGGTATTTTGGTTCATAAAAAATTTCAATAAAAATGCAACAAGTGATATTACAACTACTATAGAAAATTAATTATGTTTTTAATATACTTGTACTTACCATGAATAATACATAAGTACCACCAATACCAGATTAAATTACTTTAATAACATTAGTAAATTTCTGGTACCCACTTCTACTTTTATTTCAATCTATCCCTAGGCTGAAGTAAAGACTGAAGACACGACACCAAGTACATCCACAACAAACAATAACAACAATGACATCAACAAAAATCTTAATTCTCCTAGTGATGAGAGAACGAAGAATGTTTTAAAAACAGCTACAAAGACTCAAAGAAACTTAAGGAGTCAACATCAAGGGAAGGGAAATGAAGAAGCTGCAAAAGATCAGAGTAATGTTCAAAGTACAAGCGAAGAAAACACGGAAAATGTAGATACTATTCAAAATTCTGAAACAACTCCCACAAGATGGCTTAGAAGTAGACAAAGTACAGAGGTAACTGCTACAAATGAAACAACAAGTGATCCGCCAATCGCAAATAGACTTAGAAGTCATGACAATACTGCCACAGAGATAATTGTTAGTCCCCGTAGTAACCCCAGTGAAAATGGTGAAAAACCATCTGGAAAACAGCAAGATCCGCACACTATTCAAATTCCAACGTCTGCATTGAACAAACTTCTCAGTATTGTGTCTAACTCTCCGAATATTGAAGTTTCTGTTAAAGAATCACGAAATCAAAATGACATTGAAGACATCAGTTTCACTGTAGAATTATGTAAAAAGGAAAGTGATGATGTAGCCACTGCTCGAGCGCGGGTGTTTCCTGATCAGGGCTCCTGTTTAGTGGATAAGGCTATTGTTGGCCTTCTACAAAATCAAAGTTGCGTAGAAGTGAACAGTATAATAAACACTATTATCAACAGTAGTCTTAAGAACGGTAATTCAACCAAGTTAAAGGATTCCGCTGAGTTCGAGCAAAAATGGCAAGCATCTCAAAATCCGGAAGAACTGTTCAAGATTGACGGAGAAGAAATTCGTGTTGACGACAACGTTGAGCACGTCGTCACGGATAATCAAAATGGTTACTCTTGTAAACTATGTTGCAAATTCTACGAGCGCAAGGACAAGTGTATGGTTCACGTGAAAACACATTTAGGCATCAAACAATATACTTGCATTCTATGTAACGCCAAATTTGTGTGTAAGTCTGACGTGATGAAACATATTCGATGCTCGCATACCAATCCTAGGCCAATACAATGCCCGAAATGTCCAAAGCGGTTCAAGTCAAAGTTTTACTTAATGGAACACGATAATGTGCACAAAGGTGTGAGACCTTATTCTTGTACAGATTGTGGTCAGAGTTATCATCACAAAGTATCGTTGCAAATTCATATGAAATCGCATTTGCCGCCACAGAACTTGGCTTGCGAATATTGTGGAAAAGTATTTCCATATCGTACGAGATTGTTGAGTCACATAGCTAGCGTACATTTGAAAAATCGTCGCAACTTTAGGTGTCGATTCTGCTATAATCTTTACTCGAGCCTATCGGTCTTGAACGAGCATATCAAAACTCGTCATGCGACTACGTACACATGCGAGGTTTGCACCAAAACTTTCAAAGTCGCGTCTAAATATAAGGCCCATGTGCTACAGCACTCGAATCCCAAGCCATTTGTGTGCAACGTGTGTAACAATAGATACGCATCCAAAGCATTCCTGAACGAGCATCTGTTGAAGCACGAAGGGCTAAGAAAACATATTTGCCAAAAGTGTGGTGCAAGGTTCGCTCAAGCTAGTCATCTGGCTGCACACCGGCACGTACATGGCGAAAAGAAGCATGCCTGTCCGGAGTGCGGACGGAAGTTCAATAGGCGCGATAATATGAAGGTACATAGAAAAAGACACTTTCAAGACAAAAAGACTGGTAATAGTAAACAAGAACGCTTTTAGCGGCGACGTGGCTTCCACTGCGTCCAACGAAAAGTAATGATACTAGATCGCGTGCTATGCGTAGCTCTGATATTTTTCTAAAACTAAACTTAACTCGTCTGTGAGCTAAAACTTTCCGAATGAGACGCTTCTTAATTCTTAACAACAGCTGTTAGAACATTAATTATTCATATGAATCGACGCGTTTGTTAAGCGATTGTAAAATATCGTTGCTAGAATTAAGGGTAAAATTTATCTAAAATAATTCAGCGATGTTAATCATGAACTATTGATAACTTTTACTTTTAATTCCCTAAGCAATGTATATTATCAAGTAAACCGTATTTAGTAACAGCGATCAATTTACTTCCTTTTTTTGTTCATTCGCATTTTTTCCTTGATACGTTAGCCTCCTCCTTGTAAATAATGTAGTAGGTGTGCATTTAAGAGACTACACTGAGATCTTTTAAGAATTTCTTTCCATTTACATATACTACATTAGACGATATTTTTGCACGTGAAACGTTATCGGTTAGGATTTACCAAAGCTGTAATAAAGACAAGCCACGAAACATGACAGAACATACTGGGGTAAGACGATAGAAAAAATAACAAAAATCACAATCGAAATCTACGATTGGAAGGAAGCCAAAGAATGATATTGAATTTTTGCGGAAATTTACATGTTTGTTGCACAGTTAGCTTCCTTAGAATGTTTAATTTACGAAAAGATGTGAATACAGTACAGATAGAGCTTCCAAAGTCAAAAACCCCGACTAAAAAGGGTATAGAAGAAAACGAATATTTTCTACATATTTTTACATGGCTGTTTTTAAAAGAACTGCAACACTCTTTTAAACGATAAACGTGTGCAAGATGTATTTTACTCTATTTTCGAAACTATTTTATATACGAAACTGTATATGTATATACATGAAGATTCAGCGTAAACAATGATTCATATAAAAAGAAAATTGAAAACTTTTTGACTCAAGTGAGTCTGTTGTTTGTATTATTAAAAACAATTGAGATTTATCTACGAAATGCGTAACAAACATATTACGTGATTTATAAGAAATAACACGTAGAATTATATCCTAAGTGCCTTGATCGACTCATTATACAATTTTTTTTTACGTGAAAGCGTAATTTTTACGTTGATGAACGAAAAAATGTTAATGATACATTAAGTAAGTACGTATCATATGCGATAATCTTCCTTGAGAAGGAAGTTAGCCTTAACTCTTTGTGCTCAAATGGATATATCGTTTGAAAATTGTATTGACCAAAAATAGAAATTTATTCACGATTTTTAAATAATTAATAAAATAAAAATTAATAGTTAATTTTTTTTAATTTCATAAATAAAGCACTCTTCCATTAGGGTATGCAATATATATGTATAGACGATAATTTAAACGTTTTTTCTTGTAAATTTAAATTGTTTATACTTACTACATCCAAGGTAAGAGCACAAAGAATTATGCATAAACTGCGATTATTACTTTTCGTCAAAACAAATCGTTCACACAAGAATTGTTAATAAAATTGTGCGAAGGATATTACGTCTAACATTTACACTCTTTCCTCAGATAGTATAAGTGATAAGCAATAATTCTTATTTTATACGAGGCGTTTGTTAAATCGATCTATTTTTCCATTTAGGAGATAAAATAAGTATTTGTCAAAAAGAGTATATAGAGAATGTTGCCAAAACGATAATACAAGAGGGCGGAATGTGATCCTTTAGATGAAAAAAAATCTAAAGTGCAGAATTAAATTTTTCTTAGACCATCAAATGATTGACATTAACATTATGATAGCTTGGAAGTAAATTTTGAACAAAATGTTTATTGGATGGAGCTCTCATTATTATCTCAATCTATCTATCTTTGTACGAAGATCACTAGATTGCATTGAAAGTTTATGGATGAATATAAAAACTGAAAGCATGGCGAGTTTATCTTGTAACCATAACATATAAGTTTTTCTTTTTATTCTAAACTTAATAACTAATTAATGAATTATAGACAAATGTGTCGTTTCCTTAAAAATTAAGCCTTGGAAACAGTATTGTGCACTTTATTTTTGCATAAAGAATCACTTTCTGTCCGTTTTTATCATAACTTCGGTTGCACCTTATATACGTGATATACGTGTACACTTCTTGATAAGAATAGACATTAATATGTCATTAATGTGCAGTATCAATTAGCGCATATATCGATTTCTCGACAATAAATGAAAAAAAACATACATTTGTTTAACGATTCCACAACTTTTCTCAATAAAGGTACGATATTTTTGGGACTCCGATTAGTATCTGTCATTCTTCTCCATATTGCTTTTTACTCATCTTGCATGTGATTAATTTTTTACCTTGCATGCAGTATATGAACAGTATACGATTTAGCAAGTATTACTCTAACAACTAATAATACCTCTACAGAATTCTTAAATAATATAATTGTAGATATATTACTACTGATGATTTTAAATCATTTCAATTTAATCTAAAGATTTTTTGTAAAATTAGACTATTCGCAACTAATATCATTGTTATACACAATTTGGATATCCTACCGTCTTTAGTGTTCATCTTTTAGTTTTAATACTGTCTGTAGCCTGTATAAGAGAGTAACATGATTCGTCTTTTGAACATGGAAGTTTCCTCTTACTGTTTCAGATAAAAGAGAACGATGGACTGTCGCAGGTTGTTTGCATGCGATGCTTAGGCACACTGGAATTCTTGTGTGACTTTTACGACCGCTGTCATCTTACTCAAAAGGAACTCTTGGAAGCTGTAAGCAACAGTAACGTTGTCTGATTAAAAACGCACGCGCGTTTCTTTCTACTTAGAGGAAAATACAGCCTGAAATATAACTTATATTTTAAAGTATTGAAAAAACTGAAAGTTTGCTGAAATATTCTATAAGATATTTTTATATGTTCGTGTGTATTACAAAATGTTACATATGATGTTGCAAAATATTGGAAATAAATTTTAAATAACGCTTAAATTATAAGAATTACATGAAATTATATGAAAGAAAAATTTTGGAAAATCATTTTAGTTTGTATGAAGAGAATCTAATTTCGTATGATTATGCAATTGTAGTAATGTTGAGAATACCATATTAAAGTACTTGTTTTTTGTTCGATAGAGTCAAAATGGGACGATGGCGAAAAGTCAGGAAGAGAATGAAGCGGAATCGGATAAGGAAAACGCTGCTCCACCGGTGAACGAGGTGAAACGGAAGGCGAAACGTTTATCACCTAGCGGTTCAAAACGTATAAAAAATTGTCTAGTACAAAACAACATATCACATAACGGAAATGAGAGAAAAGAAGAAATGAATTGCACCGATAAGAATGAGTACGCTAATGATATTCGGCCAGGCGTACAAACGGCAGTACAATTAAACAATGTAATTTCACGTGAAGACGTACTGGTAAATAATCAAAATGATATTAACTGTTTAAATTTTGAAAGAAATTTGATGACAGTAAAAGAAGATATTGTGACAAATACTATAGTTCGTGTAACAAAACCAATGAATGACTTGGACTCGTCACAAAATAACGAAAGGAATGTCGATATCAGTTCAGGACTGACAATACGTCGCAAGAGAGGTCGGAAAGGCAAATTGAATAAAACAAGAAAAACCACTCTTGCAACAAACTTGAAGAAGAATAGCGACTTAGGTGATAGTGTCGATAGTGATTTTAAAAATGAGTTTAAGCCGCATTACCAGCGTACAATTTATAGAAACGGCAAATCTAATAGCGTGATAAATAATGCTGTGATCTCATCTAAACCGAAAATTGAGCAAATGATAGC
Organism: Xylocopa violacea; assembly: GCA_963969225.1. Lineage (NCBI taxonomy): Eukaryota > Metazoa > Arthropoda > Insecta > Hymenoptera > Apidae > Xylocopa > Xylocopa violacea. The sequence goes on from CAXAJV010000008.1 coordinate 24,348,551, forward strand.
GACAGAGCAGGTAGCAGTCGTAGACACAACGTCGAGTGGTGTTTATGCCAAAGACAACGAAATTGATATCATGTACAATGATTTTGCAATAGGTGATAAATCAGCAGAAATAGCATCGGATTATAAAGACGCCGAAAAGCGTGACAACTGTTTAAGAAACACGGAAGACAGATTTGCAAAAAGTAAAGCGATATCGGTTATCGTAAAGCAAGAGAGAGGAGAGACAGAGAGTGCTCCTCTTGGGCAAAATGATAAATCCAATCAGCTCGATTTGATTTCTAGTGGGATGCTGACGCAGACGGTTGAGAATTTCGTGAACAGTCAAAATCAATTGGACCAAGAAAATGTAGCTTTAACGCGGTTCACTCCTCTACTACTAGAGGAAACCAGGAACATTGAGAGTAATGAGACTGATTTGATAGTAGGACAAACAATGTTTAAGGATTCTGATAGAGAAACACTCTCTACAAACCTATTTACGGGACAAAATCGCGTAACTGTTATAAAATCGTCCCAGCTTGTCGATGAAAATCCAAAGATAACACAGGAGGGTTCTGAAGAATCATGTATTGCACTAAATGCAGCAGGCCAAAGTGCTAAATGCGAGGTAGAGGGCAACATTAGTGAGCCTTCGTTATCTCGAGAATTTACTCGAAATAGTTTTAATCAAAATAAAAGTAAGGATAGATCTTTTGGTAAAATCTCCGAATTAATAAGCGATGAACAAAAACAAACTATTGAAACTTATTACACGGTGAACATGTCGATGGTAAACTCGGAAGAAGTGCAGAAAAACATAACGATAGTTGATAAGAAAAATATACGTTGTAATATTTGTGGTACCCTTTATCTAAGGATGGATAAGTGTCAGGCAAGTTTAAGAAATGTTTTCTTATCAAAATTGTTGAAGATTTTTTTATGAAATGCGTAATCGTTATACTGTTGCAGGTACACATTTGGGGACATTTACAGATGAAACCATATCAATGCAAAGCTTGTGATTTTTCCACGGTCACCATTAGTAATGTTCGTTGCCACATTCGGAAGAGTCATTTAAAGATTAAACCGTTCGCGTGCCATCTTTGTGAAAAGCGATACGTAACTGCTATTCTATTAGAAGAACATATTAATACTCATACAGGTGCTCGTCCATACAAGTGTAAACTTTGTGACTTTGCAAGCTCCAGTAGACAAATATTAAGTTATCACAATGCAATTCATAAACCACTGAAGGTACCATTATAAATATATTATATTATTCAACGTTTTGAATAACAGATATTTTTCGAATTTTGTTTACTCTTTTAAATCTTTCAGGATATTAATTGCAAATTTTGCGGCAAAGAATTTTATTCGAAAAGCAGACTGCGTGCGCACATGATCGTACACAATAAAGATAAAGCTATTATGTGTAAATTGTGTTCTGCTTATTTGTCTAATGAAGAAGCATTAGAAACTCATCACAGAAACATTCACATGCAAGATTATGTATGTAACATATGTGGCAAACACGTAAAATCAAGGAAAGCTCTGCACAATCATCAGAATGTAAAATATACTTATATTTCATTTTGTTTAAAATGTATGCTAATTGTATAGATTGAGAAGACAATAATTAAAAGAGAATTCCCTTAGGTTCACGCTGTTGCAAAATATAAATGTAATTTATGTCCAAACGTATACAAAAGTAGCCAAATACTGAAAGAGCATCTTTTAAAACATGAGGGTATCAGAAAATACAAGTGCAATGTCTGTGAAAAAGCATTTGCTCAACAATCTCATTTGGCTGCTCATATGGCAGTACATAGCAAAATTAGGTAAATTTTAATATCTATTCAACGCTTTTATTATTTATTTTGCAATGTTTAATTATGTTTGTCTTTTCCCCTCTCTCTTTCTCTCTCTTTTCTCTCTCTCTCTCTCTCTCTCTCTCTCTCTCTCTTTCTCCTTTGCAGATTTCATTGTCCTGGATGCGATAAAGCTTTTAATCGACATGACAATATGAAAATACATACAAAACGATGCAAACCGTTTTTGGCAAATCCGGATCTAAAAAATCTTTTAAGTAAAAAAGAAAGGACTATATCATTTAATAATATAGCAGAATTAACTGCTGAACTGAAGCATGAAAATGTATCAAATTCCATATCACCGGTTTCTTTTAAAAATGAAAATAATGACGTATTAGTAAAGACTATAGAAGATCCACAAGAGACTGCAATAAATCTTTGTAAATTAGGGTTGAATATTTCTTGTATAGATCCGTCTGATAAAATATGGAATGATAATAATATGTATAATGAAAAAGAAGCAGTGAGATCAACTGAAATTAAGATTACAAATTTTAATGACAAATTGCTACCAAAAAATGAAAATCTGTCAGTTCTTGAAAACATTTTAAGGCCTGAAAGCTATTGACTGAAATTAAAATTGGAACAATTTTAACTATTAAGTGTTTTATAATGAGGCATTCCACAAACCAATGATAGAAGAATTCACGAGTCAATAAGATCTTCTTAAATTATTATAATGTCAGTGAGATTCAATTATACGCAAGTACTTAGAGTTCAACGAACTCAAGGATATTTTTACACTTGATGATTAAGAAACCATTCCTATATTTTATTAAACTACGATTAGAGTTTAAGACCTAACAATAGACGTTATAATGACGTTAGTTTTACAACAGAAAATGTTGTTGTTCTTAATTATAAATTGGATAAGCTGTCGTATAAAAATCTGGATGCACGAACGATAATTTACTTGTGACGACTTATACTGATAACAATATTTAATTTTATTATTTGTGCATCCAGATTTTTATTTTATAAGAGCTAATTATCTCGTCCTTGATAAAAATCAATTTCGCGACCAAAGAGAGAACCTTATTATATAAATCAATTACTTTTTTTACCTAACGAAATGATTTTTCATCAAGATAGACGAGGTGCTTCTATGCTAAATTCGCTCATAAGAAAAGAGGTAAGACTGATAATAGATAATGTAAATTGTTAACAACAAGTTCCTACCTAATGTACGGGTAATTTCTAACCGATATTATTGAATTTTCACTGTGATTTGTTACAGTAATAATTTTTTTTTACATTAGATTGAAATTAAAAAAAATTAATTGAATTTGAAACAAAAAAGTGAAATGAAACGCTTGTCACTTAAACCAAATAAAATGTTGAGATGAAAAAATAAAGAAGTTTTCTGTTTCATTCAGACACTTAATTTCAATATCCATATCTTGAATATAAAAATTATTTCAACAATATTTATATTTTAAAATATACTTATACTTCGCTATTTACCATAGCTAATATCATACTTATAATTTAAATAAAATTAATTACGAAATAAGTAAAACTAGGAAGGAAGAAAGGAGATAATTTATTGGATTGAAGTCCACTAATCCCTCCTCTGCTAGATTTTACCGTTCGTTTTCGGAGTTTACTAGGACGTGCTGGTTTGTTTATTAGTTAGTAGTGCGTAAAATGCTGTGCTGTCTCACATAAGCATTATTATTCGTTGTCAAATCTATACAAGCCACTATATTTTTCTAATATATTAATACATACAAACTTTTCATTACTTTTCTGTAAGTACTTCTTATCAATTAAAAATAAACAATGACAGTCATACTAAACTTCATTCGTAATTGTGATCATAAGTACTGTAATATAATATAAATTCAAGATTACGTTGTTTTCAGCATATAATATAAGTTTACTTTATTTTTCTCTATATCTAAATTAAACATTTTAGTTTCGAGTTTTTAATAGTATCCGAAATGTTAATAAGGAACTTTCGATATAATATATAGAACACTGTCTACGCAGCAGGAATACAACCGGTTGATAGTTTAGTAGTAGTAGTAATAGTCAGTTCGGTATCCATAGGGTGATGTCCTACATAAAATCATTTACATATTATTTAATTAAATATAGATTCTGTGCTCCATGTAACAGAATAGCGCTTTATTATCAATTTGTTAAACGATTTTGGATAATGGTTACAGGACGCCTTACAGCGGCTGAAAAAATACATGCCTAATACTAATCGTATTTGTATAATATTTAGGTGGACGCACACCTTATTTGTTAAAATTCTCAAGAACTGCTCTCCCGAAGCCACTTAACCACCTCTCCAACAGAAAATTACAGCTAAAAAGTCATTCTGACTCTGCACCTCGTAGAGAACGTACCACGGGCTTCGATAAAGATAATATTAAAATTCGAGTACCATTTGTTTCAGGATTGCAACAAAAAATATGCCCTACAATTACTTTTGAATTTTTTATCTGATATTATTTGATATTTAGATATTGCTTCCTCATATTACTTGAGATACTTCGATTCATAATATAGATTATAAATGTAACTGTCAAATGCTTTTATAAGAAAGTGTGTATGTGTGTGTTTAAAAGCTGTGTTTAAAACTAAAAAAGTTGTAACGATATTTCTTTGCGAACTTTAATCGTTAAACTAATAATAATTAATAAGTAAACCGTTACACGTGCGGTATCTAGAATTCCACTGATGATAAATTAGTTACCTACGTAGGACACACGTAAGAATGGCACTAAAATCACCGAAATATGAATTGTTGAACGAAGAGGACACAAAAAAGATGTTGAAGCTGTTTAGGGGTGAGAGAACAGGGTGGGTGCTCGTGGGTGCAGAAAAGTGGTTTTTCCCGTATAGATATATAAAAGAGGGTGAAGGATTTTATAATTTCAAGGCAAGACCCGACGATACGTGGGTGATGAGTTATCCTAGATCAGGTAAGAAATGTGCTATTGTATTTGTTTTCATTCATTGATAATGATCAAATACACTGTTTTTTATCAAATATGTAGAAAAAAGTTGCTGTTTGTTAGAGAAAAAACATGTGATGTAAACTTTGGTAAACAGGCTAGTTGCAGATGTGTGTAATTACGTAAGGCAATTTATTGGTGAGTTCTATTTCCAGAACGTAAATTTAATAGAAACGCAAGTGAACATAACTTATTTCTAGATTTTAAATTAAACTGCAACTAAACTGCTATCAAAGTGTAAACCTGTGTGTTCCTCGTTGAGGGAATAAATAATTCAAACAATTAAACGCGTATGTACACAGTTACGTCTTATTTTTTAAAATCTGTAGATCTCGATAATTCTAATTATTGAAATTTGTATATAGGAATACTAAAATTATTAGGAAATAAAATTAGTTGTTTGTTGTTGCAATAATTTAAACCATTTCTTCGTTTCTTTTTTTTTTTTAGGTACAACATGCACTCAAGAATTAGTATGGTTACTATCTAACAATTTAGATTTCGAAAGAGCGAAGACGGAATTATTGATAGAACGATTTCCGTTTCTTGAGTTAGTAAATAATTAAATTTATATTCATTTATGTTCAATTATGTTATAAACATAATGTAATTCTCATACACATATATTTAAACATGTTTTTTAAATGAGTATTTACCGATAATAGATAACATTAACCAGCTGCAATTATGTAAAAACAAATATTAAAGATAATGTACCGAGACTCAATACTAAATAATTAGCGGTACGTTACGAAAGTAAACATTACGACTGCATCGAAATGACATATGATTAAATCATTAGAAGAAGAAATAGGACGTGAAAAGATCTATCTCCCTTTCTCTTACGTTTTTTAATAAAATCATGAGAATAAGAAAGAAAATTATAAAACCATTCACGCATGAAAACAGCTCGTATAAATAATCTACAAATAATCTAATACACGAAAATATTATAAAATAACAGTATCACAGGAAGAACTTATTAATGTCACAAAATCTATTTTCAGATTTAGTATGTTTAATCATCCAGAAGTAACGCGAGAATTTTTAAAACTAAACGAAGGTGACAAAAGAAAAGAGGAATTTTGTAAACGTATTGCTGAGCCAGGATACGAAGTTGTGGCAAATATTCCTGGTAGAAGATTCATTAAGTCGCATTTTCCATTTAGCTTGCTGCCTAGTGTTCTGGAGAGTGGTTGCAAGGTAAATGCGTATAAATAAGATATTTAATGCACTATTTCTGTCCCTATAATTTTATACAATATTGTTTCATAAAAGATTATTTATCTCGCGAGAAATCCAAAAGATGTTGCTGTTTCTTGGTATTATTTAAACAAAGCAATTAAAACTCAAGGATATACAGGTGACTTTGCAACATTTTGGTACTATTTTCAAAATAATCTTAGTAAGTATTCTATAAATTACAAAATATATTTGTGTTAAATATGAATAATAAAACAGAAAAATTATAGAATACAACAATAACTTTTTAGCCCCTTGGAGTCCATATTGGGAACACCTGAAACAAGCATGGGCACAGAGAAATAATCCAAATGTTTTATTTATGTTTTATGAAGAAATGCTACGCGTAAGTTAAAAAAATATATTTCAAGAGATTAAGTTATTTTCAAAATACTTTTATTTATGCATATTTTTTACAGGATTTTCCAAAAGCAATTAAAAATGTTGCTAAATTTCTTGGTAAAACTTACACGGAAGAACAAATAAAAGAAGTAGCGAATTATTTAGATATAAAAAACTTTAAAAATAATCCAATGGTAAATTCATCTGAATTTGTACAATGTAATATAATAACACCAAGAATATTTGTAAGGGAAGGGCAATGTGGTAAATCAAACAGTATGTTCACCCCAGAACTTAATGCTCAAGCCAATAAATGGATAGAAGAGAATTTGAAAGGAACAGATCTTAGATTTCCATATTAAGACATTTAGATTGTAACTGCAATTGGTCTGTTATTAAATTCTATACAAGTGGTAAAAAAATTATATTTAAATACAACATATTTAAATTTGTTGCACAAACTTCATTATTGCATGTAAAATGAAATAAATATAATTTACAAAGTCATAATTTTATTTAGATTAAGCTTTTGTACACTGTACATTTAGATGAACAAAAACAGGAGCTCTAAATGCATGACGTAATTCCTTTTCTACATGAAATGCTAAGCATTTAATCTTAAAAGCTTTCCCTTTTAATAAAATTGTTACATATCTTTTATTAGGGCAATCTAATGTTACAATAGTAGTAATGGTACCATCATTTCTAAAATTAATATCGTCTAATTTTACATTCACGTTATAGGGCATTTCAAATGGGAGTATATCCAATAATCTAGCTCTAACTGTTTGCTCTATTAATTTTTCACTTGGTTGATCAGTATAACATTCTTTTTCATACTTCCAGTCTTTTATTTTAGCCGAGTCAATCAAATAATTCTACAACACATATTTAAATGTAAATATATATGAACATAACCATTGTAATTATTATTGTTATAATATTAATTCTGTATTACCCTCAAATCGTTAACACCATCTCCAGTAAGGGCAGACACCATGAAAATATCATCAAACTTTGGATATTTTTCATTCTGTGTTAATATTCTTACGAGATCTAACAAAGCTGCTTTTTTCTTCAATCTATCAACTTTATTCAAAATCAACAATAACTGTGCATCGTCCCTTTTAGTCTTTAAAAAATCAAGAAAGAAATTATCAAACTTATGTCTAGTATATACATTAGTTACATCTTGCATTATTCCAATAATATCTGCTTCATTAACCGATATCTCTGGGTCTGTTTTGAATGTTTTTAATAGATTATAAGTCTTCATTTCTTTAGAAGTTGCTAATCCAGGGGTATCCATAAATACAATTTGTGTATCCCCTTCAGTATATATTGCTTCTGCTTTATGCATTGTGGTGTGAACCTTTGAAGATGTAGGGCATACCTGTTTTTTAAATGATTTTTATTAAGAAATTCTCTTATTTCATGCTGCAAATATATAATAGACCTAGGAGATATTATGTCACTGGGTCTCAATGCTTAAATCTTTACTCTCTTGGAAAAGGCTTGCACCTTTCATGGTGACCAATTAGACCTCCATTTTTTCTAAGAGACTTTTTCTATATTCTACATAGTACATTAACAATAATTTTAATTCTCAATAAGAAAGTATAGGCATTGATGGCATAAATGAAATTTTCCTCTAAAATTTCACAAGTACTATAATATAATAATGCGTTTAAAAATAAATTTATCTGTGATTGTTAAAATGTGCAAAAGAGCACAAAATACACGTAACATACAAAATGTCAGAAATAAAGTACATGTTATAATATTTTGGAAGTCAAACAAATCTCTGTCAAAAACATAATATATATATATAAATAAGAATACATACTGTTCTAAGCATGAGTTTATTTACTAATGTGCTTTTTCCAACATTTGGTAAACCTAGTATAGCAATTTTCAGCAATTTTCTATTTCCTTGATGTAATTTTGAATCATTGTTGAATTCTAATTTATCTTCTTGATCATTAGTATTCCATACAGGAGAGTGAAAGAAAGATCTTCTCAATAAACTTAATTCAAGCCGACATACGTACTTTTCGATTGTGAATAACATTGTCTTAGATACTGCTATTGATCACTATAATTAACACATTATTTATTTATTTGTTCTTTAACATACCAATAGGTTAGACTCCTAACCACAACACATGTGCACATAAACGAGGTTATGAAAATTAAATTCTCTGATATTATCTACAAAACTGTTTATAATTTAATTTGTAAATTAGAATAGAATCGACTACTGTTGTCCGAAATAAACACGGGACTTAACAAGATTCTACAATTTCTTTCAACACATAGTATGTAGTTTTAATTAATCAACAGTGTAGCAATCTGATGATCGACTGGTGGCGCCATCTTCGTACAAAGTGTCCAAACTATTCGCACATTGTTATCGACAGTGTAGCAGTCTGATGATCGACTGGTGGCGCCATCTTCGTACAAAGTGTCCAAACTATTCGCACATTGTTATCGACAGTGTAGCAATCTGCTGATCGACTGGTGGCGCCATCTCTGTACAAAGTGTCCAAGCTAATCAGGCACTAGTTTCAGCACTTTTCGAATAGATGGTGCTAGTAGTCAGTCTGTTTACTTTGCTGTCGATAACAATGTATGACCAGTTTTAGACATTTTAATTTAAACATTTAAACATTTTTGGAAAGATGGCGCAGCGAATATTAAAATAAAATTGTACAAAAAAATTGTAAGTTTTATTGTATATCAATTGAAATCAAAAGCAACAAAAACGACAGAGAGAACAAAATTTATATACTAAATCATATCGCACTAAAAAATAAAACAAAAGAATATATCTCCTCTATCCTGTACTGAAATCATATATATATTTGTGACAACAGCTCGTTAGGAACTGTGTAAAAATCGAGTGTAGTGGTGAACTCTTGCGAATACGAGTTCTCTTTTCGTTGGGTGTTCTTATATATACACACTTGTTTCATTTGTATTGGTATACCAGATCTTAAATTGGCAGTGTATGCGTATAGACAAAATTCAAGCTGCAGTTTAGTATCATGTATTGACGCGTGTTAAACGAATGGAGTTTGTTGTTTGCACGTAATGTTTAATTTCTTTGTAATGTTCATCAAACATGATTAAAGTTAGTTATTCATTGAATGAAATAGAAATGTATCTTCCTTGTCGTTGTTTTAAAATATTTCATTTTTAAAGGATGAGTACGAGAAATGTGTTGATGCGATGCATCGATTCAAAGTGCACGGGCAATGGAACTTAAACTAGCAGATGTATAAACTTTGCTGAGAAGACATTTTATGAAAAGTGGCCAAGAGAACGTTAAATTTATCATATATCGTTTATTTTACAAGGAATTCCGTAGATATGGATATTTAAAACGGTTGGAACGGAGCATGCATTTCTGGATTAACAAACCGGCGGGCAGGTATTACGGTTTCACTGGCCGCCGATACCCTGCCGCATCTTTACCAAACACACGTTTTAGTAAGATATTTCTTTTCTCTATAAATTTATTTACTTAAATTTGTTTATAGTAGTATCTAACCGAATGGCATGATGCAATTTTAAGTGATGGCTATACCTAAATTTATTATTTTTGCAGATCAGTGCAGATACAATGCAGATTTAAGACAAATGGTCACTCCGCTTCATCAATTCCAAAATCTGAACAGTATGAGAAACACAGCTGCTCCTAGTAATGTGAATAACTGCAGAGTAATAAGAACAATGATAAGATCAAATAATGAAAGCGAGAACAATTACCCAGTTGATTCTACTCAACATTCCCAGCTGAATAACATCTCCAAGTAATTAAAGAAAAAGGTCTACTAAGAAGATTCTGAAGAACATGTTCTTCTTATATACGGGGTGACTCACTTATACATGTCTATCATCAGAAAGTACTTATAAATGATTCGCCCTCAATGATAAATTATTGCAAACTAGAATATAAACATTTAAATTGTTTTAGTGAAAGAAACAGTCAGTATATAAAAGATTTGTATGTTTACAGTAATGTGACAACTGCTGGAAATAATCAGTTAATATTGTCGAATACTACACCAAATGGAACAAATAGGAACTTTTTAGATTTTTCTGAATTCAATGACGCAGAACTTAAAGCAAGTTACAGACGCGGTCTTTTGATAATATTTATACTTGCAACAGTATCTGTTGCCGCTATAAAATTTTACCCTAGCGATAAAGTAAGATAATGATTAAGTGTTTCATATAAAACAAATTTTTTGTTTCAATTACTTTTTTAACTAATATTGTATAATTTCTTTTCTGGACAGGATCAAGTAGAGATATTTATATTTTGGGGTTTATTAACATCGTTATTTGTGTGTTTGTATTTTATATTATGTCATCGAAATCAACATAGTAGTCACCAAGAGCATCAAATTCAAGAGGAGCACATTGCGTCCGTTACTGGTACAACTACAATGCCCAATGAAAATGTTAGACCTATTTCTATAGTAAGACAGAATCCACCACCACCTTATCATATTGCTATTTTAACTCCACCGCGTAATTCGTCGGATGAAGCTCCACCGCCATCTTATGACAATGTTTATTTAAATAAACATTCAATATTATGCAATGTTTAAGCCAAAAACTAAATGCAATATCTGCAATACTTTTATATTCAATGTAACATAAATATGTATTTCCTTTTTTTATAATCAAATAAATGCTTATAGTTTATTTAAATCAACGATAAATGTACAAAGTTTGCTAGAGAAAAAAAAGTATGATAGCAGAGACAAAAGTTATATATTGTTCCCTTTGTACTAGAGCCATGTGGAAATTCATGTTTTCAACGAGAAAGTGCGATGAATGCTCTTTTCTGTCCCTAATTTTATGTTACGATTCTTTATAATATTTTATAAAAACTTTCTATAGTTTTCATACATTTATAGAAATGACATAAGGGAGACAATATAGAACTTGAATTCACGCAAGGTTAATATATTTATTTATTTACAAAATGAAATGACTATTAGTAGGATAAAATAAAATTAAAATTAAATGAAATTAAAAATTGTAGACATCGAGAAAAAGAATCATATTTGATATGGAAAAAGTTTACTCTTTCCAAAATCTATAAAATAAATCAGAAATTATTTAACGTGGATCAAACGATAGCAATTCTTCAATATAAACATTGTACGTGTTTTATAATATTTAATTATACACTTGTACATAATATAGGTAAGTGTGTACACACATGTACACGCGTATACGCGCGCATACACAAGCACACGAAACTTTCCATCATCCAGATTTCTGGCTAAAACATAAATTTAACTAATAAATACAATTTTATATAATTTTTTCTTCTTGACAATATCGATACTGTTTACACGTGTAAATAACAGTTTACAATTTAGATGGTAACTTTGTTCTGCATTCGAAATAAATTTGTATAATTATCACCATATAGAATATTATTATTTAATATTTATAAATAATAATGATTTTTTCCCTTTCTCTCAAGCTATACTTTTATCTATCAAAATGTAGCTTGAACAGAAGAAATTTTGTATCATTCGATTTTTCCTTTTATTACCTTCTCAATTTGATGTACCAAACTGTTTTGACATTTCTAAACTATATTGTACTCGCAATATTTATATCATGTAATGTTTAAGTGCAGGTGTTTACCTTGTATGCATAACAAATATGATTAAATATAATTTTTTTATTATGAAACTTATATCACACATTAAAAGAAACATATTTTCATCTCAACATAATTCGGATTGTGTAATGCACCCTTATGTAAATGATGCACAGGAAAATGCAAGCATGAAAAAGCGTAAAGACTTCGCAATTTTAAATAACGTCATTTTCTATACACGATTTCTTTGTCTATTTTGTTTATATTTAGATCAAAATATTTTCGTGTCATTACATATTAATAAATTAACTTGTTAAATATCGCATACAAATAGAAATAAAAATAAAATTATACATATACTTAAATAAAGAAAACTATGTTAATTTTCTTTAAGTATAAATGCAAAGAAATGCAAAGAAATGCATAATTATTAGAATTTCGATACTATAAAAATTTTTTAAATTCACATTGCATTAAGATATTAGAGGAATTCAATAATCAAAAATCAAATATAAATTATTTTAAAATATGAATAAATAGATGAAAAATTCAATTAAAAATATCATTTATAAAAATGAAATAAAATTCCTTTGTTCCTATTATCAAATATACATATATAAAATTATATGATATATTTGACAAATAATTGATAAATTTATTATCAAATTTGCAAAAGATAATTTTATATTTATTTTTATAGCAGTACGAAGTAAAAATTGTATTTAGAATAGATGTGTTTGTAAATTTGAATGACCTAATATGCTTTCAGAGAAAAGAATAAACAAGTTGTCTTTCAAAAATTTGACTACTACTACACAGATATACAAAACCAATATTTTACAAGTTCATTCATTCTTTTAGTTAATATATTAAGGTATTATATTCGACAGTGAATAATATTTCTTTATTAAAAGTGTTAAAATTGGTAACGAAAAAAATAATTTAAAAAAAATAAGTGACTAATACTAATTATTCGTTTTCGATTTGGTTTAATGACTTGTCATTTACATCTGTGAAGGCACTTGCACAATCGCAAATATTTACACATTTATCAATGAAAGTTGAGAATTATAATACTGCATTACGATAATTGCTCGTAATAAATATTTGTAAAATTAGTTCTGTAATTCTGTGTAATAGATTTGTAAGAAAGACTATACTTGTAGAGTACTTAAGAAAGTAATGAAGTTCTTTATCACTTAGTGCAACTTATTATAAATATAGATTTCACTGAAATTTCTTTCTTTATATTAAGGGTATGATATTTTGTCACGATAGTATAGAAATTTCAGTGCTAAAGCTAATAATTCATTCAATAATATGCACAGCATTTAAACTCTTTGGATCTCAAATAACTTTACATCAGTATCATACCAAATCGGTGGTTCAACATTCCTTAAGTATATAACTCCCCACATGTACGTTCTGAACCAAGCGGTTGTCCCTGCATTTGCTTGATATCTTCTGATAAGAATGGGATGTGGTACTGGTAGCAGGCCAACTAATGTACCATGTTGTAAAAATTTTAATATTTCACTCTCATCTGTGAGACCCCTAATATTTTAAAAATAATGAATATATATTTCTTGTTTTAACAAATTATAAAAAAAAAGAGAGATAATAAATTACACTTACTTATCGATGCATATTTTTTCAACTTGAGGTACAAGAACTTGCAATAATCGCATAATAGTTTGCAGTGGAAGTTTACTCTTCCATTGATATACCCATTCACTGGAAGGAACCCACTGATTTATATTATTAGTAGAATTTGTATGCTCTGCTACTCTGATACCACCTTTCTATTTAATCAATAAGATAATATATAAAGTAGTTGATTTATAATTAATAAACATATTTATTGGTTATTTATATTGCATTCATCTTACTGGTATAACAGAATTTTTGGTAGAATTCATTAAATCCTCTGTACCACCCACATTGTTTTGATGATTAGGTTTTCCTACATCAACATTTACGGAAGGACTTAATGGATGCGCAGATTCTTTTTCAGTCATTTTTTCAATTCCTATAAAAAAATGAATTAAGAAGTAGTTCCATGATATCAATTTCTATATGGCATATAATAAGGTAAGTTACCTGGGGTTTCTAGTAAAGTTGCTTTCAAAGTTCCAGGCTCTGCAGGTTGTGCAGGATGTGAACCTTCCATTGCTGCTTCATTTACATTTTCATTAGACGTACTAGCAGGCACATGTCGACGTTGTCTCTTACTGAGAGATTTTGCGATTGTATTACAATCACTTGGTAAATTTGCTAACGCATGAAATACTTGCCGTTTACGTATTATAGTATAGACCAGGTTACTGTTTCCATCAAATTGATACTGAGAAGATACATAAACTTCATGCATTTCATTGAAATAAAATTTTTTCTTTGATTTTCATTTGTCACAACACATTAAGAAACAAAACTGTAGTATATAAGAGTAATATCAAAAAGTTAATATTACTAAAAGCACGAGAAAGATATGACTCGAGACATTAAAAAAAATAATAAAAATTATTTTAAATATATTATATATAATACATATAAATGACGAAAAAGTGTACATTTAATAATTCCTAAGTAACTATATTGTTTCTAGATTTTTGTCAATAAACGTATGTACAAAATTACCTGAATGATGTTGTTAAAGATTTCCAATAGGAAGAATACTAAATGATGATTGGTAGGAGCCGAGAATAGGAACCACGGAGTGCTAAATGCTTCGAGTAAATGTAGTAATTTAGTACTAGCTACCATTGATAAGGTTTTAAGATATGGAGATACATTGACTAGAATTGTTAACAGACAGTCAAATAATGGCTGCAGTCTTTGGTGTCCGGTTGTGATTATTTTGTGAAAAACAGTGACTAATAAGTCGGCGTGCGTACCTACAAGTATTTATAAATCAAACATTCCCTTTGAAATAGAGTTAATTAATATTACAGTACCTGTGAAAACAGGAATGTCCATAGGTACTGTGGCTGTGTATGGTTTATTCAATCTAACGCCGAAATTGCGTTCTCCACTTAATAAAAGTAAAATAAATACACCAATGTGCATTAATCCTACACGAGCTGTAAAATAATGTATTATTATAGATTATAGAAAGGAAAATCAGGGGCAAACAATGATAATCTATTTGTTGTTATTTTGCAGAAAATAAGAGACAAAATTATATATTTTCTTGTATCTCTTAAACTCAACTTATTTAATATTAAAACTAATCTTATTTAATATTCTTTTTCTTTCAATTAGTAACAATAGATCCTAAAAGCCATAAGATGATACCAATAATAAAATCTATCAAAAACAGACTCTTATCGTTTTTTCCCCTGGTTCTTTAAATATTTTCTTCAATGTACTAAACTTTGAAATGCTAAAAACTTACATTGATCTGCGCGTGAATCATTCAAGTGATACAATATGGGTACTAAGACTTCAAGTACATCTGAACTTTTGAGTACGTAGTATAAAAATTTTTTATTATAATCACACATTTTCCAAAAAAATACCAGTAATTCTTGGTGAAAGTGTACCTTTTTAGTCGAGTTTGGTAAATACGTTTGCATTAATGGATTATTCAATAATCTTGTGATACCTTTCAACACAAACTGGAAATCTAAAAATGCGTTTATGAAATATTATTCTACTTAATAAGTTGTGTTGAAATGTAATGGCAAATTTTACCTTCATCCCGATGAATACGACTTAGATAATTAATGAATAAATTATCTCCTACACTTCCTTCTTCCAATGGTGTACCACCACTAGTATCGTGATCTAGAGTTACTATAAGGATTTGTAATGCGACATCAACTAGTGGTTCTAATGAATCAGTAAATAATAAGTGATTATATGGCACTCCAAGTCCAACAGGATCATATGCGCATACAGTATTTAACAATGATGTGAACATGGGCAAAGCATGTCTGTGTGTAAAACCATACAAATATTTTTAAATTATTTAATTATACATAGTGGTATACATAACAAATTTATATTAAAATCAATTCTAATTCACCTATTTTCAGAACTGGTTAAATGTTGGATCCATCTGTTTGGTGTGATTGAAAGATCCATAGGTGGATTGTACATGGTCTCACTGAAGCATGTAAGTAACAACTTCAATAATTCTGTTCTATTAGAATCTAAAATTGGATACCTAGGAGGTGAGTGTGCAAATCCTACACCAGCTTCCCAGATATATTCACAACTGTCTATGGATTGCAATTCTTCTGCTTTATCCTAAATAATTTCATTTTATTAATGCTCTTCTTTGTTTCCAAATTTTTCAAAATGCAGAGGTACTTACAGGGCCAGATTTTCTGTTTGCAGCTACAGTAAAATCAGGACAAAACAGTAGATCCTGTAATACAAATAGGAATCATGAAGATATAATATTCCTTTCTATTTTTTCTTGCCTTTAAAAATTTAAAAACTTACACAAAGAGCATTTAGTAGAGAATGAGCCAATGGTACACTTTCTTCTTCCTCGTTACCAGGTAAACCAGACCAAAAGAATCCTTTCCAATCAGGATCCTCAAAAATGTAAGGTAGCAATCTTGTTAACAAACGGCAGCAATTTAAAACAGTTTGCTGTTCTCTTTGTGTTCTACAACTATTATCAACTGCCTTCACTAATTTCTCCACTGCTTTGTAACATAGTGTGGCTAAGTTGGAAGGTGCTTCTTCTCTTAATATACGAATTTCGGGTGCAGGGATTAAGGTAAATATATCTTGTACGTTAGTTACATTTTCGGACCAAAATTGGTCCCAGAAATTATCGTCTGAAGCATCGATCACCTATAAATAAAAAAAAGAAAAACTAAAATGTACTTTTTAACTGAAGTAATAGAATCGTAATTCGATAAAAAGTTTTCATAAAATTATGGAGGCAAGGAATATGAGATCCAACTCGTTCTATACGAAAACAATACATTTACTAATTTAAACAAAAAGTTGATATAAATTATAAAATATTGTATACATTTCGCTGTATCGAAATGTCAAATATATCATATGCTGCTGAAGGAAATAATAAACAAGAATTATTACCTGTGTCTTCGATGTTAATTGAATAACCGCTTTTCGAAAGTTTAACTTTGTGTCAGCATTTCCCATGTTGTTCTATTTTTTCGATGATTCTCGTCGAAAAGTTTAATGGTAAAGTATAAAAATCACCTGTTTCTCTTTAAATCAGAATGATGACGGTCACCACCATGTTTACGTGCTAATAGTATAGCAGTGCTGCCAATAGGATTTTTTTGTTTTAACGATAATTTCATTATTACGATTATTTAACATTAATAGTACAAGTGTATTATAAATATAAATAATTACAAAATAATATAATATATTTTTCAGTAGAAATTCCATTTCATTTTTATATTTCCAAATTATAATGTTAATTTAAATAATTATAATCAGTAACTACAAAATTTCAATATTCTATTCAGATAAAAAAAAATTTATTTAAACATTAAACCTTTGTGTATATTTATTCTTTAAAGTAATATAAATGCTTTTTTGGTATAATAAATGGTATAATAAAAAAAATGTATGGTATAGTTATGATACAACTTTTTATTTATTTTCTGTATTTTCCTTGAATCCATACTCTGTACATTTTAAGTTGCTTCCCTCTATTAACTTGTAATCTTCTATCTACAAGATTTTGTTCTTCTGTAAAGCCACAGGTTTTAAATAATGTCCTAACTTCTTCTACAAAAATAAACATTCAATATTTATTATTTCTGGCAAAATAAATTCAACAATATAATTATAAATACGTAAGTTAGTAAACGAAATACCCTGTGTAAAAAAATATACCCTGGTACCATCTCCACGAGCATAAAAATTTTCTGCTAGACAACTGCCTTTCTTAAATCTTAATTGGGCTAAATCGTATCTTCCATAGTCGCGAAATAAAACTAGTCCACCTTGTTTTAAATATTTGTGAACTTGTTGTATAACATGCTGCATTCTACGAAAAGAAATTGTAGTTTTCAGTTATTTTTATTTTCAGTTGTAATTATGTATATATAATGAGAAAGAGTGATAGAAATATTTACTTGTCAGGATGAATAGCTGAAAGAACAAATATTAAGACTATGATATCCAAACTCCCAGGTTCAAACGGTGTTTCCCATCTTTCTTGGGTTATATCAAGAATAAACGCTTTACACCTTTACAATGAATATAAATTATGTTTTGTCTAATATTGTTGTGATATATTATTTCAAGATTATACCTTGATGTGTCATAAGCGGAGTTTTGTTTCAATATGTCTATTGCTTTAGCAGAAAAATCGCAACAATATACAAACAAATTTGGATCTGTATTATACAAAAGTATTGGAAACACTGTGTTCCCTACTCCACAACCAATTTCAAGAATTTGATTTCCATTGTTACTGGGTAAGTCAAGGATTTTTATGTGAGTTCTCTTGTCATCCTGGTCTGTGCTTTCAGATATAGTTCTTAGCGGCTGTGTAATATTTTGTTTTACTGTAACAGCTGCTAACTCTGGGAATTCTGTAAATAACCAATGTCTATCTTTGAAAAATCTGCAACATTGAAAACAAAACTTTTTTATATATATTACTTTAACTAATTACAATATTGATTGTTGACTTATCTATGTACTTATTTTCGTGTATTCCATAAAACTTGTCCCAATATTTATCAGCTTCACATTCATATTCCTCAATTTTCTGTTCTGATAAAATTATAGTTGAATTTTCATTTACTTTTTGCTGTGCGAGGTTTTGTTGCTCTTCATTCCACGTGACATTATCCCTTAAAATAATTAATATACAATATAATATTATTTAAAAAGAAATGTTGTACTTTATAGGTTAAAATTTCATATATATAACCTCGCGTTATCACAGTTTTTCTTATTAAATATTGAAAAACAATATGTAACTACCATGCATTATGCTGAAATACATTGTCACTGTTGGAAAGAATTCTGTTACCAAATTGTGGTCTTTTGTCATTTGATTCAATTTGCTGTAGTTTCGATGTATTTCCTTCCATCTTTTTGTACTTCCTCACTTGCGCGTAAGTGGATATAGATACGCGAGATTGTTAAAAAAGCAAAGAAAGAACTAACATGCCAAACATATATGCAAGAACTAAAATAATGAACATAAAACATGATTTGATGAAAATATGTAATACTTTCTTCTACAAGGTATTCAAAACTTGTATAGTCCATACATATACATATACATTACAAAATATTCGAATTCAGAATAAGTAGTATTACATAATATAAATACCATGTAATAATTTTATAATTCTACTTTTCAACTTTATTTAAATGTATTTTTTTGAAATTGTGATTTTGTGTTTGGCATTGAAATACTTTAATGGGAAACTAAATTTATTGCAGATCGTTGCATGCACAATAGGACTCCTGCAGATCAACGACCTAGGAGACAGATATAGGTTGAGGGCACGTGGTATGCGGAAACAGGATGGGTGTGACGCAGAGGGTGCAGGTTGAGGGTGGTATGTTGCGTCATTGGATGATTGGTATCACAGGGACGAATTGTATAATTACGTGCTTGTCTTTTTCCATTTCAAAAACAAAATATTATTTTAAAAAGTATAAAAATTGTATGTATCATTTAAGATTTGGCTTAAACATAAAAGTGTCATATTTACAAGACACTTAACAGAAATAACGCTTCTTAAAATGTCCAAAACTTAATCTATCAAATAGATTTATAACTTCATTTTATTTTTTATAAAATTATGGAGGCGAGGCGTCGTCCGCGTCGTCCGCGCGCGTTATTCAACTTAAATAACATTTTACGAAAAACTAAAATCAGTAGTCTAAGTATACCTGCTACATCATGTAAGTACATCTACTTTCTACTAAAGTATATTAATTTACTAATAATTACAACAATACATATTATAAATAATCTCGTTTGTGTTAAAAAGAATATCAATTGAAATATTTAAAATTACTTGCAGATATTTCAATGTAGATATTTCAATTCTAAGAGATAATAACGTGCGAGTAGGTTTTCTACGCAACACGTTGCTAAGGGCTACACACTTCTTCCTCCGTTACTGCATGGTGCTTCATGGCTCGTCGTGGGTGGCTACCGTGATGTCCTAATCCCACCAAGTCCCTAGGGGTGAGATCGATACATCCATTTCTCTTTCCCTTATGTTTTCACGGGGGTTAGTATTCATCGATTTCAGCCAACTTGAAAAAAACTTGAGAAAGATGAAATCAAAATCTTTTGCCACATTTTTTTATAACACACATAAAAAAAGAACCAAAAACATTTAAGAACCAGAAACAAAAGAACCACAAATTAGAAAATATATTCGGTTAGATGGATATATGCGGCCAGTGTTCTATAAATTAAATGAGAATGAAAATTAATTAAAAATAATTTGTGTAAATAACACAATATAGATTGTGATTTCGAATATTACGATTTTTGGCATGATATTTGTAGAAAGCGGAAGGATGTGCATAGACAAAACAAGAATAAAAAACATACGTAGAAAAGCAGGAATTACATTGAAAAGATATCTTATATATGTATGATTTAAAAAATTTATATCTCCAGAAGGAAGTAAAACTATTACTAGAAGTAAAATTATGTTTATTATCAAAAGAACAAAGATTATTAACATTTTGTCCAACATATTTCAATTTAGACTCCAATTTTAAGTTATTGATATATTATATTCATAAAGATCAAACGAAAGACGGAAAGGAAAGGAAGTAATAGAGAAGACGTAGATTTCGCGGCTTTTTCCTGGCCTCTTCCTTGGTAGAACCGCGAGCGTCGCGTTCGATAAATTTAACGCGCGCGCTAAACTCGAAAGCGCCTATTGGCGTTGAGAAATTTGCAGGAACAGAGGGTTTCTACGTTAACAGGACAAGAATGAGGGAAATATATGTGTATATCTCCATACGCGTGAGTGTATATATACACTCACGCGTATATATATATATATACACACGCATCTACCGAAGTGGAAAGGGATACAGGCAGGATGAGAGGAAGCTACGAGAAAGAGGGAAGCAGAAAAAGAGGGCGACAGAAAAAGATAAAAATAGGGGATGTAAGCAGGGAGATGCAGAGATCTGACAGAGATCGAGCGATCAGTAAAACAGGGGTGAAACGGGGAGAGAAAAGAAGGATAGAGAACGTGAGAGGAAGAGAAGGAAGAGTGAGTGGAGAACTCTGCGCGCTGTAGCGCTACGGGGTGGTTGCCCTCGTCTGCGCTTTGTGGGAAATGCTCGCTCAATAACGCGTAGGTCCTCGTCTGCCCCTTCTCACCCTCGGAGGTATCGCAGCAAGGGCCACTGCCCCAAAAGGCACGACCACCCGTCGAACAACCCTTATCCTATCCCTTCCTCTTGCCTATAAGACACTCCTTGAATCTTCCTCCTTCTACTTCTCCTTTTCATCATCTTCCTTTGACCGTCTCATATGTCGAATCTATGTCCCTATATCTAGTCCTCTCATCATAGTCTAGGAAACATAAGAAACTGATTTAATTGAAAGTTAAGTTACCATGATGTGCCTGTTGATTTTAATTTTCGTATTTTTTAGTATTACATTTAAATACAAGCATACAAGCAACTTAAAATAAATAAGATAATAAAATTTTAATTGTACTTTAATGTACAGAGATTAATATATTAATCAGAACGTAAACAGATATTTATTTAATTGTATCAAGGAACAATTTTTTATTAATCAATGTTTTTGTGAATCTGTAATTAGAAGGGATATTGCTTATTTTCTGAGCAAACTATATGCGCGGATGTTTAATTGCATCCTTGCATTTTAGCTTTTGGGGGAAAGTGGTCGATATCTGCCCAGTATTCCGAATTACCTCACCCTCGTTCCAGGCATGGTGGAACCCCCAAAGATCGTTCGGGCAATGACCTCGAGATTATATATTCTCCCGGTATAGGGTGGTACAGGGTTATTCCCCTTGAATTTGTTCACGGAGCTGTACCTTTTATCAAATCGTATTTACGTTGTAACGTAACATAAAAAATTTACGTGGTTTTTAAAAACTTTAAAAAACTGAAAACAGGAGGTACATAAAATGTAAAAAAATTCATAAAGTTCAAATGAAAGAAGAAAACTGGAAAATCAATAACTACTTAACAGTAAAATATTTCATTACTTGAATTTCATTCTACATTCAAGAGTTTTAATTATAGAAATATATATTTAGTTTTAGTAACTGGTCCTGGTATTGATTTTTGTATTTTTCGCAATTAAAGAATATAAAATGCTTTGTATACTTATTGGATTTATTTCATTGAATCACAGTCGATAACCCTCTTTGTAAAGAATCGGCTTGCATAGGCTTTGCATAATAAATCCACGTCAAAGAGAGAAAATTGGCATCGGTTATAATTTTCGTGGCGGATAGCATTTACAAGCCCGGCTTGCTACATCCACCACCTATCGGATCAATAAGTACTCTTCTTGTTTCATAGGAATCGTTTCCTTCTGTACGATTTTTTCGTATTGTTATAATATCTAACATCTTTATATCCATGTATTTTAGTGGTCTGTTTCTAAAATGGGACTGTTGACAAATCACGAAGGTAATTGTGTGATGAGTTTCTTGCAAACATACATTTAGGGGGAAGGTGTAGGATGTACATCAGAAGGGCATTAAACAAATTGAATGAATTATTTATAAGAAATGCGAGAAATACAAGAAAAATATATAGTATAAAAAAGTTTTTATAAACTTCCAACATTTTCACAAAATTTTTAGTATTTTTTGCATTTCTCTCCCTCCCTCTCTCTTTCTCTTCCTCCCTACTACATCTTATTTTCAAATTACTGGACTTATTAGCTTATAAGAAGAGGTAGCTAATTTTCATTTTTTTCTTGTATCCCCTTATTCAGAATAGCGTGACTGTCTTTAGAGAAGAATATTTGGAAGAAACTTATTCCTTTCATTAAAAAGGTATTAATAGGAATAAACAGTTAGGGGATTCAAACGATCGATACGTTCATTACGTGCCACTTTATCAATGAGACGATTCTCAGGCTCGTTGAAAAAAGGTCTGTGGAAAGCAAGAACCGCCTATACTCTGGTCGAAATAACTGCGATTCGGATTTTACAGCATGCGTGCAAATAGATGCGTAGATACCGACCACTCGTATCTATTTATAACGGCGACGGATCGCGGGGCAATTGACCGCGTGGCCTTGACTTCCTGTTGACCCGAGTGCCCCTAGGGAATTTTGGCGTACCTCGTGGAATTTCTTGTCACGATATTCGAGCATCTTTCCTCTAACAATTTTATTCCACAACGTTTCATACGTTATCTGCGAAAAGAGTATGAGTATACTTAGTTGGTGAATAAATGTACATTAACCAACTGAACAATTATCACTTACATATGAATAATTATAAGTAATAACTTATATGTGAATAGATTTTTAAATAATCTACATTACTTAAAACAGTACCAATAATGATAGTTTCGTCGTATCTGTTTAATCGCAATCTCGGTGAATAATATTGATATACTAGTCGAACACGTCATATCTTCGAAATTAAGGATTTTTTTATCAATTTCGGTACATAGTTTGAGAAATACCACTTTCGACCTTTCCATATCATGCGATCGACTAGTTGGTGGGTGGTGTGGCATGTTTATAGCGGTCATTTATAACAGGAAACAAAAAAAATTGATATTACGATTTCAAAGTACGTCAGCTTTTCAGAGGATGTATCTATGTCCGACACCTCTAAAAATAATATCGATACTTTTACCTAGAAAGCTAATAATTATCAATTTATAAAAAATATAATAGAATGCAAATTTGTTGCTTTTTATATCAAAATCAACCGTATCAATTTTTTCTTCGTGAATAACTTTGTTTAGCTTACTCGGGTCTAAGTGCTTTTTTTCTGCGATCGGTAGGAAACCTGTTCGTACAAGCAACGGAATGTCTGAGTGGCTGCCGTCCTCTCATCTCCGTGCAATTCCGCGCGTAGTAGAACGACTCGACCAGGTGAGATCGTTCATTCTGCAAGGGACATTTTTGCTTCAGTCACCACCTCCTTCGCTGTAGGAGGCGCGCCATGGCACGTTCAGTGAAATCGAATACGAAAAACGTCCGGATGGAATAGCATAGATAAAAGCATAGTTGTTCTGAAAATTCAAAAATCGACTAAACATGTATAAAACACTACTTTGAAAATGAGTTAAACTAAGAAATGTATGAGAAAAGTAATATTAAATGCATTGATGTAATTATTTCGATGTGAAAACGACGGTACCACTAAATATTCATTAGATGTTACGTATCAAGGTAAATGTATAAGATTAGAAAGAACATAGGAGAGAATGCAAGAGAAAGACAGATGGAGAGAGAGAAAGAGAGAGAGACAACTCGTAGGAGGTTGTAGAGGATGTCGAGAAATGAAGGCCAACGGCCTTGACCTTGTCCGTGACTTCGTCGTGAAAGACGGAATGAGAGGGAATGAGAGGGAGAGATACAAGAAAAGACATCGGTCAAAACAAAGTGGCCTGCTTTCTTGTTCGTCGAAGAAATGGTGCGTGGTCCGCAGGCAGGCAAATTCAGGTAAACGGCCAGGCGATATTAATGGCTAAGCCGTTGCATCCCCCTGGTCTCTTCCAAATGCTCCATAGAACCATGGTTGATTTCGCCAGCAATTTATGGGTAAAGGAACGATGTAATCTCCGATTTATCAAGTCTGAATTTATTTAAACAATGACGAAAGTTATTAACTAGGATGCTTATCGTTAAATCAATGAATTATATAAATCATCTGTGAAAATGGTGAAAATAATATAGGTATGACAATATTCTTATCTAGAGATTACCTTGGAATAGTTGGAAAACTGAATTTGTAAAATTGATTGAATGATAAAGGATAGTTCGATGTAAATAATTTATGTAAGTATATATTATTTATCTGTTATAAAAATGAATTGACTTGAATTTGAAAAAACAATAATATTGAACAATAATAGATTTGCCAGATATATTATATAATACATTATTTTCTGGTATGATATCTACTTGTTAGGGAGAATGAGTAAATAAAAAATGAGTAAATTTTGAAGATATCGAAGTAAGATGAAAATTTGTTAATCATGAAAATTGTACAAACTCGAATGAAAACTAATAGCGAGAAGTAAAAGCGAGTAGTAATTATATTTATTTTCATAGTTCCTTTCAAGGCATTCGAGAAGTAAAAGCATATGTCCGGACATCTGTTTGACGTAAAGTCAATATTGTCGTTACCGAAAGTACTGTTTTGATAATACGTACCTCTGTGTGATTGTAGATGTGCTCAATAAGCTTAGCAAGACTATAATTATAATATATATTGGGCTTTCTTGCATGTTTGTGTGTATCTTCTCCCTTGCACCCGATTCTACAACCTTTCATTTAAATTGTGATTCATCGTGTATAAAATCTATACGGTGAAATTATAAATAATAGAAATTATTAATGTGACTGCGATATTGACGAACTACAACTACATAAGATTGGTAAAAACAAGCGAATCAAATTTTTTAATTCCTACGCCATTGGTCAAGAATCTCTACGATTGCAGATGTAGGAAGGCCATTTTTTGTAGGCAGTATGCAGTTAATATCAATAGAGACAACAATCAAAAACAAAATTCGGCATGAACAATCTCATAAAAGTTGATGTGCGAGTACCGTGAGTGAAAGATCAATCGAAAATTGTATACGCTACATCATAAATATATCTTACTAGTGCAAACACGATCGATTTAGATTGAAGATTATGCATTTAGCTAGCAACATCCCTGTGAATAGGGAATGTCGATGACCGCAGAAGAAATTACCAAAATTGACTATTGAGAAGAAAAAAAAGCGACGGGAAAATCTCGTCTCCTGATCTCGAGGGAGTAGGAGCAGTGAGTGAGGTTGTTCCACGATCGATAACGCGAGTCTCTCGCGAGAAGGTGCGAAAGAAGCTGGTCAGGCACCAACGAAAGGGCCGAAAGAATCGATCTCGTCCTATGAAAAGAAAGACAGAGATCTTAATACCTACCGATTTTTTTTTCTTTTAATAAATGCTTGGCGAACAAGAAGGGAAGAGCCGGCTGTACTATCTCAGGTAGATTTCTGCATAAGAGGGCAAATGGCACACACGTTTATTGCCGTATCACGAAGGGTCGCGTTTACGGGGGTGAGTGTACCACCCGCCACTGTCTGTCGTCCGTTTTCTCTCTCGTCTTTTTTCATTCTCTTCCCTCGTATCGTCCTTCATTTTTGGTCTTCGTCTTTCGCGGGGCGCTGTTGCTAGCGGTCTCCGTTGTGCACGCCGCTCGTTCATTCGCATGTCTGCCAACTGCGCCACGCCAAAACTCGTCGAGAAAACCGCGGTGATCATAGCCCTCCTCTCCTCTACGTCATTCGTTTAGGTAGTAGGTTCCGTCTTTGTTAAACGAGTTATGGGAACGTTAGTTATCTCTTTGTCGTGCTCGACGAACTCGTAAGATATCGCTCGTGTACTCGTGATATGTGAGTGTGTGTTGAGTGGCGGTCGTGCAGACAGGTGCGGCCGCCGGAGCCCCACCGTTGGTGGTGGCGTGCGCAGCGCCTCCAAGCGGCGACTCTCCTTAGTTTCGGGCAAGATGGGCGAACCTCGCCGGGCAGTAGCTTAGACTCTACCTACAAGACAACACATACACTAAATGTTTCCTAACAACAAGTAACAATTAATTGTACATTTATTTTATTTAAGGGAACACAAACTCTATTTTTGTAACATGCTGTATTAGTAGTGCTCCGTGGAATTTGTACAATAGTAAAAGGTGCGAGGCCACGCGCGATATAACGGACGAGAAGACGACGACGGAAAGTACGAAAAAGATAGGAAAGGTTTCGCGATAGCTGGGAGACCTAAGTGCGAAAGAAGATAAACGAAGAAGAAGGATAAGTAAACGGTGATAGAAAGGACGAGCAGGACGAAGACAAGGACTAGGAAGACAGCGACCGAAACGACGAGGACAACGACAAAGGGGACAATCCCGACGAAGACGGCAACGAGGTGGATAAGGACGATCGTACCGCAACAGTGGCCGCCACTGAGGCTAAAAACGACAGCGAAGTAGGTGATAATCTCGCGTAGTCTCTCCGCTCGTTGACTCAGCTCGGTGTAGCTAGCTGATTCTTACTCGATGTGGTGCGTGTTTTAATAACGAGTTATAACGTGGAAAAAAGTGTTCGACTGATAGTAGTAGTGAAGTGTATAGCCGACACACCCTCTTGACACTCGACATCCGTCTCATATCGCCATCGGTTCAACTCTCTACCCCCTTCTTTTCCTCATCTTTCTCGCTCTTTCTCACTCCCTCCTTTGCTACATTTACGTAGTACCGCGTGTACATTCGGTCACTGCACAGAAAGCCGCACACACCACGTCCCTCTTCCTCTCTCTTTTTCTCTTCTGCTCTTCCTCCCGTCTCAACCCCTCATCTCGTTTTCTCTTTCTCCTTCCCTCGCTCTTGCCCTCTCCGTCTATCCAGATTGTCCTGTCGTCTTCTTCTCTTTCTTTCGTGCAAAGTGATTTATCGTTGCGCTTGTCGCATCGGGTTTCGTCGGTGTTAAAACCATACTGACCGACCGGCTATCGTGTCCCTTTGCGTCCATAACCATACGTACTGTACTTCATCCTAGCTGTACCCCCTCCCGACATCCTCCCTCGTTTTACGAAGCGTTTCACCCGTACCTATTTATCCTCTCTTTTTTCCCTCGCTCTTTTTTCTACCTCCGCTCCACCCCGGTTTATCGGCCGATCGGAGTGCAAATTCGTTCGTGATCGTGTTGTGTGGGTTTTACGTCTACTAGTGTTGAGAGGTACAAAAACACGGGTGACGCCGCTCTCTTGGCAACACCAGGTCAAAAACCAGCAACGACATACAAGTACGAATAAGAGAAGAGAGAGACGCATTACTGTAGTAATAGGACCGGCGGCACGGTATCGTTTCGAGCAGGCGCCACGAGCGATAATACCGCTAACATGTCCGTGAGAATGGAAAACGTAGCCGCGCCGAGGAAGCTCAACTATAAAATGATGGTGAGTAAAGAAAGTATAATGTTATTTGTCATTTATTTTATATTTCATTCTCTGATAAATCTGTGCCGATTGTTTCCCGCATTGAACCTTCTATTGCTCATTCGTGAGTATGCGTATATACTTGTATATACACGCTCTTGGAAAACGTAGCATTACCATGGGGACGGCCGATGGCCACGAACCTTGCGGAACCGGCGTAGTTTGACAGTTTGCCGCGGGGCGTCTGCTGCCCCACCCAGTCTCCTCTTTCTCTCCCCCTCCTTAACCTCTCTCGACCGTCTTCACGTATGTATTCTTTCCTTCATTCTTTTCTTTCTTTCTTTTTTTCTTCCTTTCTGGTATCTATCACATTGTATATCCATAGTAGATTTATCTGGAATAGTTCAGAATACATATTTTTATTTTTTCGGTTTTCATTGTTTTCAGTTATCAGTCATGATTTTGTCAATAGATTTAAGTATTCAAATCAATGATGAACTTGATAGGTCACAGTTTATTATGAAGCATGTACTACTTGTCGATAACATGTTAACAGCGTTTATTAAATTAAGATGTACTTCGATTAAATATTCGGTGCTGTAACTTTTATTGCTATATTATTCTTAAATTCTATGTGTGTTCGTGTTTTTAATAATATACAAAATGTTTGAATTGGTTGATGAATGAGATGCGGAAAGTATTGAGAATCACATAACCGGTGGTCTGTTTGGATTGTTACGTGCATGGTGTTATCGTTAACTATTTGAAAATTGTGGAAAAATCATAGAGAATTTAATTAGATAAATATGTATAAGCACAATTATGCTTTGTGACAGGCTCTTATTTTTATGCATACGGTCCTGACATTCTGCGCAGACTCCTGCTGTCTCTTCCTGTTCTTTACCTACTTTCAAGCGCTACGCTTTTCGCGGAATAATTTTATATTTTTCATTACATTCAATTGATTCTCTTTTTTCTCCTTCAAAATAAAACAATTTTCATATAACAAATAAGGACCATATTAAGTTCTAACCGTGTCAAGAAGTGATAGATATCAATCTTTTTCAATCAATTATTTGATTATAGAAAGTTGTATAAATGAATACAAGTAAATTATCTTTTTATACTGAAAGAAATTTTCACTGCTTAATTTCTTTTTGGCTACTTGTTTCTTTTCTCGTAACGAAACATCTTGCATTCACTAGATGAAAGTAATTTGGATCGAACATTTATTTTTCATATATAATTTTTTGTTAATCTTGTTACTTATTCGTACGATATATAGTTGCTTGTGAAAGCGATGTGGAGCCGCTATCTGAAAGCATTCTGCACATTGAAATTCGACCTAATGCTTATCAGTGTAGCCAACTTTGCTGCACAGTTTTAGTGACATTTATGACATTTTCGTACAACTTTTTGGTATTGCCTAATTTTTTACGAAACCATGTTTTTTTTTTATAACACAAAACAAATTTTGTATAAGAAATATAAAATTATTATCAATGTTTATAGCTTTATTATTTAAAATTTGTAATGATCAAAGTATTGAGTATACTGGCTGAATATTATCTTATCATCAATAATATTGATAATTTAATGTTTCGTGCTCTTTTGAAATCTGCTTATAGCAAACGTAGTCATTAGAAAGGTTATCGCACGGTAAATGTGCTCAACCGATTGACGTGCAAACAGCTGTTCTTTTCAGTGTTGCCAACGGCAAGTTGATACTTGAATATCACACTGTTACGAATCAATTGTCGTATATTATAATATATAGTTTTGTTGTCGAGTTTTTACTGGAAAAACATAGTAAGATTTTAAAACCTACAAAATTGTAAAAAATAAGAAGAAAAAAATATTGTTATATAAATACTCATGTTAATTGAAAGGAACCATTTTTTAATTATTTGCGTATTTTGAATTTCGCAATTTGAAATGTTTAATTATCAAATCAAATATTTAGTTAAGATTGTATTTATGTTCGTTAATCCCTGCATCGTTTAATGCATTTTTATGTTCGTTTTCTTATCTACGCTTATCTTGATTAATATCATTCAACAATGAAGCGATAACAAAAATGTCATGCGTATTTATAAAATAATATTAGATTAAAGATGACAATCAAATATCGACTAAATTAATTTCTGGAAATCAGTACTTCGTGTCAAATAGAATTTCTAAAAATATTTGTATATCTAAAAGTAAGCCACTATTAAATTATTAAATTAAAATGTTAATATCGTATAAATAGGGTAATATCAAGTATCTGGTAATTGTATAAATATATTGCCCATTAATTAATCTAATCAATTTCAAATTCCTGTCAAAGAACAATAGATGAAGATGAAATACTTTAGAAGTTTAATGATATTATATAATAAACAATTGTATATATATAAAATTTCTCATTGCAGAATACACAGTTATACAATGTGATACAGGTTATGAAATATAATCCGCAAAAAATTTATAAAATAAGTTCGCATGCTTCCACCTGGTTGATTTGAGGGAGCGTAAAAGTTGTTCGCCCATTTCTTACGTATTGCAGACATAACCTGCTCGAACATCGTTACGTTTAATTTGTTTTATCTAAGTGCACAATTCACTAAACAGGTGGTTTCACTCTCTGTTCATATTTATTTAAAAGAATCTATTTTCTACATATTATAAAACTCAAAGAATACATTCGTTTAACTCAGAAAACTGCAAAGTGTTCTCTTCTATTGTGTACGCCAAAGAACTTGTCGGTCATAAAGTACTAATAATAGTTAGCTACCGTACTATTTCAACGAGCATTAAATGACGTTGGTTATTATATCACCTTTCAAAATTGCACTATGTCCATTTAAAATCATAAATAATAGCTGAAAATATTTTTCTTATCTTCCATTTACGAATAAATACGAAAAGCTCTACAGTATGTTCAGTTAGATTTGCAAATACCATTCGACGCTTTACAAAGTGCATTCGGTCGATTGATGTTAAGAATTCATAACAATAATTGGACCGATTTGTTTCAATCGCGATTGCATATGCGAGTCATACTACTGTTGAACCGCGATCACTTCGAACGATCGTGATGATTGTTTACATCCATTCGCATGAGTCTAGCGATTTCCAAAATTTCAATGGTTTTGGTTTAGTTTGGTCGTAACATTAAAATTTAAAAATTATTTTTTATCGAATAAGTGCTTGAAAACATTTGTGAAATGATGTTGTATTAACCATTCACCCTTCTGATACTTTCAGTTTTAGTAATACATCAGTAATTTTTTTATAATGTTGCTGATTTCGTTTGAAAATAGAATATGGTATAAATATGTTGTTTGATTGTCCACACTTGAAATGTTTTGCAGAGATAATAGCGAAAATCTCCTTAAAAGAAAAAGAAAACCTGAAAGCTGATATTCTTTGGAATGGAAATTCTGAATTTGTCAACATAAATATATGTTTAATATATAGAGCATATGAAGAAGAAAGATGCAAACCTTAATATATACATTAACAGTTTGAAAGAAAAAAAAAGAAGCTAAAACGATAAAAATATCACAGCTCTAAAACGATGTGCTACATTTATTAGAAACAAGCAGCGTATCCACCTACTTTTTTCCAACAAAAATAAAGACGTTATTTCGGTTGTTCCGAAAAAAAAGTCCAGAAGCTGTTCAGACGATAGACAGGTGGACAAGTGGTGACAGAAATTCGCGTGTCGGTTTCACGTAACGCTTGAAAAGAAAATACACGACAAAACGAAACTTTTCATTGCTGGAAAAGCCTCGCGCGAAAGCAGCGCCCGCAGCTCGTGGGTGGATAAAACGGTGGGCTCACGCGACAAGGATAGAAAAACGAGCCAGCGACCGAAAGGGAATATGGATAAAGGGAGAAAGAGAAATGAGGGTGGGGGAAGGGCGAGGTGGTGAAAGGTGGAAGGGCCAGATAGGGTGAACAGAATAGTCGCAAGGATATCGATTATTTGCGGTTGCAGTGGCTGCAGGACTCACTCTATTTCTCCCTTCGTTCGCGAGGACCAATACCCGGAAATCTCGACGATACAGCGTTTAGGATAACACTATTAATCCTATTTTTGCCTTCCGGTTTTGAAATACTTCTCAATCGAGTTACACTCACGAGGGTCTCGGTGGACAGAGGGGAGAGGAAAACAGCTGGAGAGATGGTATCAGTCTGCTGCTGTTGCAAGGATCTTTTTGTTTAAAGATCTATCACTTATCTTTTATGCATCAAATATGGAAATCAACTACTTTATTTAACCTGCATCCCGCTTAGTTGCCAGTAGTCGAATTTCTCAACTATTAACGGAGAAATGGTTGGAAAGAATTCGCATGAAAGTAGAGATGCAGGGATCGGTATCTTCTTTGTCGGCGTTGCGGCCATGATTCTTTTGTCATTTGTCTCAATTTGCCTTGTGTTTCTTAGTGGCAAACCAATTTTGTGATTACGTAATTACGGTGATTCCTGCGGCGGTCATAATTGACCAAGCAATAACGGATTAATCGTCTCGGGAAAACGCGTTACACAACCAGAAGCACGCGGAATAGAGATACGAAGAAGTGGCGCGAGCGTAAAATCGAACAAGAGCCTTGATTCCTCGATAGTGAAAGAGAAGACCGTTTTTTTTCCTTGGTCGAATCGTAGAAGAATTCTTCTCGCCACAGCGCGGCGTAGAGATTGTATCTTCATTGAAAGACGCCCCCTCAGGCAAATTGAACGATTGGGAAACTCGCAGCCGGCCGTTTTTATGCTAAATAATTTGATTGGCTTTATTGCTCGCGCCTCCTTAATGCCACTGATACCGCGCGTACGTCTGACATTTTCTCGAGGATTCGAGGAACATACGATTCGACGGGAAAGTTTTTCCATTCTTTGCGACGTGATTTTAAATTTACCAAAGAGAATTTATTTCAAACCATGAGCTTTTATCTGAAATCTCTTGGAAATGTGAGACAGTGAGTTCTGATTAAAATTAAAATATTTTTCTCAAAAATTATTATTACTTACTGATTAAAAATGTACTTGTCAGTTGTTCTCAAGTATTTATTAAAAATTAAGTTTCACGAGATTTAAAGCCAGTCGGATCAGACACAATGAATCGCTATCCGACAGTCTCGTAACTTTAATAACGTACACATTTATTTTGCCAAGAAATTTGGCGATATGACAAGAAAAAAATGCTCCTCTGCTTTATACAAAAATTATTTTATTTTTCTTAGAAATAGCTGTAATTTCATATTTTAAACCTTATTGTATTTAGATCTGTTTAATAACATACTCACATACAATCTTGTTTATCATAAAATTTATAGAAAAAAATTGCAACTATTATACGTACAAAGCTATCTACAATAATCTCCAATCTTTGAACAAGTAGATGTTAATGCAATAATGTTTTTGTTGACTACTTAACTCGATTCATGTTTCAATGAATGAAATAGATTGATTCACAAAAATAAAAATAGTTTATAAAGCAAAAGCAAAATGTATGCAATTACATCGCATACATGATTGAAAGATAATTCTGCGAAGTTGTTCCGTGCAAAAACGTACAAAGGAAGAAGAAAAGCGAGCATAGACACACTTGTATTGTTGGAAATGAGTCATTTTAAAATGATCTCTGCGCTGTTTACAGTAATGATGTGTCATTCCTATCTACTCCTATGCTTCACTTTGCTACCAACCAAGTAACTTATCACGCTGTCCGCTTATTGTTAGCTTTTACATTCATGCAAATACCCGCGGTCTTGGGATTTACAAAACGTCAGAAAGTTCCCTCCTAGCTGCATCCACTAATTCTAAAGCAACAGAGTGATATATGCTGTACCCAAGCGATGAAGTAAAGGCACATACATTTAGTCCGACTAAATATGCGAGCGTGCGTATGTTGGTCGTAACTTAAGTAGTTAGTACTCTGGAAATTCGTCTGTAATTTAACTTCCCATGGAATGACCGAAATTTTCACACAGAATATTCAATCCATAGATTCGAATTAAAAACCTTCGACAATACACAAATTTTCTGGATTGAAAAAAATGAAAATAATGCTGGTAACCGAAGGTATGCCGACGTGTGAAAAAATGGAAATTTAAACGAGGAAGATAATTATTAGTAAAAATTTATAACAGAGGTCGTTTGTATCAGAATAAATTATTCATTATATCATTCATTATATCAGTAATTAATGTAAAAACGAAGAGGACAAAGACAGACGTTAAAAATGGATGGGCTTGGAAAATATTTTTGTCGCTTCCTGATCGATAAGAAGCGTCGTGATAGCGAAAGGGAAAGTCAGAAACGATATGCTTAGCTATCAAGGAATAAATCACCGAGACGGGACAGCGGACGCGTACAAAAGTTCATTTGTTGACATACCGTGCGTATTTAATGGCTATGCAGACCGTTAGACAAAAGTGGCCGCCACTGAACGGAAGGTATACCCACACGTAGATGGTTTGTGCGTGTAATAATCTTTGTCATTGTCTACTTACGCGCAGCTTTCTCGTCGTCGGCGCGCGGTCACCAGGAAAAAATTTACTAGACAGACAACGGTACTCGATGTCTGAGCGGAGTCAAGGTCGTACGATGTCCAGTGCTTCTTGCAAAATTCTTCAACGAACGACCCTCGACTTATTTTACGTGATCTTTGTAGAAAAAAATATTTTTTTTTACATGGTGAAATATGCTAAAAATAAAGAAACGTGTATAAAATGTAAAAAAAGCAATAGAGTTGTTAAGACGAGTAATCATTAGAAAAAAGAATACAATAGCTGGAAATATATACATATAAGTGAAATGGACTAGTGTAGAATAATTAAATGTGCTTACGATTACTGAAGAAATGAAATAATTGGTATTTGTTGATATTTAATGAAAGAGTAAAGCAATTGAGGGTAACTATAACTTAAAAAAAGTAGTACAAGTAAGTTTTTAATGAATTTCGAGAAAAGCATTGTGCATTGAGAGATTTCATGGAATGTGGTAGTTCGTGTTTATTAATCAATCAAATTCTAAGTTTCACGCGACTTAGTCTGAAGTTCAAGGTCATTGGCCTAGATTTAATGTCAAGGCTCTTCGTGTACTGAATACTTTTAGTAACTATCATATTGAATTCTCCGTATAAAAGATCACAACACGATCAAAGCGTTGACGTTTCATTGCAGTGGAAATAATTTGACTCGAAATTCTAGATAATGTAGTAGCTTGCTTTGACGATTTTACTTGCACTTTATAATAAATACTTCAGTAACTAGCTGAAATCTATTTGCATTAAATTAGTCAATTTGTCAATTGCTCTGTTTAACAGTGTAACAGTGTAGTTGTAATAAGTTTAAATATTCAAAGATTTTAATGTACGTCATAAAAATGATATACGTGATGCATTAAAATAGCTATATATTGACTCTAATTCAAATTTCTACTGATTATACCGTGCAAATGAAATGGATCTTAATTTTATCATCAAGAACTGTAAATTTATCAGAGCGCCGAAAATTCTACCTAAATCTCACGTTACGGAATCTTTCACAGGCATTAGGGTGTCACCGCATCAATATATCTCCACAGATTAAATTACCAAACCCAACCTAATCTATCCTAACCCTTATAATCCACAGTCCAGTTTGTTCCGATCTTTGCGTCCCTAAAATTGTCTTTTGATCGGTCCTCAAGAGCTCGACTAAGCTCTGCTCTCGTTTAACGTAGAGATAATGCATCAGCCAGCCGGAGAACAAGTTCAAGGAGATCCGTAACGGGTTAGCCTAGCTCTGGACAAAGATAGAAGACAAAAGGAATGAAAAAGAAATAGAGGGAAAAAAATATTCAGATGATTGGATTTCAGAGGGAGAAGAAAGAGTTTCGCGTGAGCATGATATATCACGAGCACAGTACGGTTTAGCGCATATCTTTCTCGGACGATCTCATTGTTTCATGAGGTAAGGACACGGAAGCACGCAAACCCCGGCTAATAATACTTACCGCCGGCCTAAACTCGGCTAAAGGGTGTCAGAGACTCGAAGCAACCAGGCAGCCGGCCAGCCAGCCATCTCTCTATTTTCTTCTCCCTCTCTTTAATCTTTTTAGAGAGAAAGAAAGATCTCATCTCCCCCTCCCCCTCGTCCCTCTCTCTTGTTAAGTTTCGTTACTTTGTTTTACTTTAGGTTAGGTTAGATTGCAAGAAAGGGTATTTATTTACTTAATGAATCTTTTAATTGTGCCAACTATTGTAAACCGACCACATAGTAACAAATGTATCAAGTATTATCTCGAAAAAATGTCTTAACAAATGAAGTACTTACTTGTAAAATTTGGCAATCTATAATCATTATCAAACTCTATCATTAAATAGTGAATCTATCATGATGATATAATGACACTTTCCGACACCAAACCATGAAATTGCGATCGCGATGCCTGTCACTCAAGTGCTTCAAGTATCATGCCTCTCACGTCTATTATACGTGTCATACGTGCGCTAGATAGAGATGGGAATAGAAGCTTCGCAAAATGTCTTCTCTCTGGTGCGTGCACCTGCGAGATCAGTTGATAGCTAGACTCGAACCATAGATTGTATGTACAAAAAGCGATGCGAGAATCGTTCTTCCTTTTGAAGTCTTGAAAGAACAGGTACGCCAGATAGAATTATCGATCGGTTTGTCTTACAGAAAGATAGGTTCTTACAGACTTCAATATAGATCTTTCTTGGCTTCACGCGAGATCAACTGGGTTTAGTTATGTCGATAAGACTTTCTTGTTTTAAATACTTTTCTATAGTTTCTTGGTGAAATATTCTTCTTAATGGCTGAAAAAGAAAACCAAAGTCAACGTAAATCTATTGTTTGTATTGCTAAAATCTTAACGCATAATAATAATGTTATACTTTCCTTTTTAAGATATTGCTGAATATTTCTCGCTCTATCAAATAGTATGTATTCTTAAGACTATTGAATGTTTTATACTCAAAATTATCGTATAAAACATAAGAATAGAACATGTTTCATGCTCGAAAGTGCGAAAGGTCACCAATTACTCACGCCCGGAGGTAAATCGTGGAAATTGACGGCCGGTGAATGTCAAAGTAAGAAATTCCAGCGAAAGGTGAATCCCAAAGCGAGAAATTTGCGAGCTTTAGGCAAATAACGCGGTTGCATGTTTCTCGACGAGATTCGCCAATCAAACGTAAGGAGAGATCCATGTCCTGCAATCGTGTATGTAGGTCAGCTTGACGATATTGATGAGGAGTCATTAACTGGCCATCTGCTTCGAAAGATGTTGAATGAAACCGGATTTTGTCGCGGTTTCTACGTTGATAAATAATTTCCCGCCATCTATGCGCTCCTGGAAATGAAAAATGACATCGTTCAATTTTCAGAGATTATTTACTTCACTCTTTATTTATATTCCTAACCTGCGATCTTTTATTTTCGTAAAATTGCAAACGCAAATGAAGAAATAATAGCACAAAAATTTAGCGGTCTAAATTTTGGTTAACTCTGAAATCCTAACACGGGTGAAATTTCACCCATGACATTTAAGGCGGTGATATTTATTAGAAGCAAACTTTCCATCAAACAAATGCGCGGAACGTGCGTTTCTTACGGTATAAGAAATCCCCACATTATATACACGAAAATCAGCATTATATTATACCAAGACTGCGCTAAAACGACTGCGCAATCGATAATGAATCAACCATGGATGTTTGAAACGTAGATGGGAATTCCCTGCTAATTTCATCCAG
This sequence comes from Xylocopa violacea, assembly GCA_963969225.1. Lineage (NCBI taxonomy): Eukaryota > Metazoa > Arthropoda > Insecta > Hymenoptera > Apidae > Xylocopa > Xylocopa violacea. The sequence continues at coordinate 24,386,433 of CAXAJV010000008.1, forward strand.
AGTTCCGTGTTGTACAAGGATTTCTAGGAATTTTTCCGAACTGATTGATTGCCCGTAATTTTTCAAACCTCATAAATAGTACTTATTGAAACACCAAATAGATCCTTTAAAAAAGAAGTCTAAATTAATTTAAAGAATCACATACGACTCGAAAAGGGTTGATTTACAGAATGATAATACGTTGTATTATACTTTCCACTTAATTGTCATCAGTGCGTGCAGAAAACACCGGCAGCGTCTGTGTTACGTATTTGTGGTATGCGAGCAATCATTCTATTCTGACTGGGCCGAGTTCTGCGTCGGGTCTTGAATTATTACGTTAATTCGAGCGTAGTCGGGGGCTAAATGTCTGTAATAACTAATGACACGTGCATGAATCGGAACGTTTCTGTCTTGGAATTTCAGCTTCGACCGTTGTAATTAGATTTTAGAATAATAGACACTGGGCGGAACGAGGCTGGCTGCCAATGAATTCGAAAAGCCCGCCGTTACGATGTTGTCGAGATATACGATTCGATGTGAATGAACTGGTAACATATACGTTATTGGGGGATAAAGTGATTCCATGGAAAGAGGATAAGCAATGAAATGTAGAGTAACATATTTTCTAACATGAAATTGTGATTTTAGAGTAAACAGATAGGTATTTGATATGCGTAGTAGATGTTTCCTCATTTATTTTTTAGTAATTTTTCTTATTTTTCACTTGCTTTCCATTTCTTCTTTAGTTATTTTTTACCTCTTTCTCTCTCTCTCTCTCTCTCTCTCTCTTCTTACTTTTATTGTTTTCTGTTTCATCATTTAATTATGTATTATGTACTTGATGAACACTTCAACATTCATTGGAAAGTTTTTCAAAGTATTTTTCAACTTATTTTTGCACATTAAGTTTTTCTTCATCTTGGAATGTACAGATAAATCGAGTAGCACACTCTAAAACAAGGTGTTTCGTTTCTCCTCCTTGATTTTTAAATAATTATGATGGAACTTATAAATTGCGACTGACACTTTTCTATTACTTAACGTTGTAGTTGATTTTAAATGCTATCAATGTAACTGGTGAGCGATTGTAATATTAATGTCGCGTTTAAGACTTGAACGCTCGACTGTAATTTAGATAGCGATAATTAAAATCAACTATTAATTCCTTTGGTGTTATTGCAGAATCGCCTACTCGAGTAACTGTACCTAGTACACCGTAAAATTTCCAACAAGCTATGCGAATATATGAAGCTCTAATTATACATTCTTAATTACTTAGAACCTGCCATATCTAACTATTTGAAATGATAGATGAATATTCATTTAACTAACTTTACCATTGGGTAGCAGATAAGTAATTAAGAATATTCTTAATTAGAAATTATTTTGTTATACAAGAACAATTATTCTGCACAAGATATTGCTTTTTAACATCTTCAGAAATAATGTGTCTTGCGAACATGTACGAAGTTTTGAAACAAAAACGCTATGTGTTAAAAATATCAGAGGAAAATGTATACAAAGAGTCAAGGTTATTCAATTTATACTTTTCAATAATATTGCTGCATATTTTGATCACGCAAGCTTAGCATTAGATTCTGACACAGGTCCATCATTTTCATAATCGAAATTAACGAATAATAAATAACCTCGTTGCGTTTCCATTGCATACACGAGTCGATTTTAATGCAAGAAAGAGCTACGCCGTAGCCGAATTTCGTGCCACGAAACCTGTTGCTCTGGGAATTCATCCAAAAAGTCGAAGGACGTGAGGTGATGACATGCATTTACCAGTTTTTTCTGCCGGTTCAGGATTTGTAGCGAAAAAACTTTAGAGACCTTTGTCTAGAAATACTTATCTCGATAGTAACAGCAATTAATTGCTCATCTTTACATGAAAATGCTGTAAGTTATAGACATATAACGAGTGTATTTCGATCATCATATAACAAATGCATTATAATAATTACAGAATAAGTGTCGTATGATAAAAATTTGTTATCAACTATGAGTCCACGTTCCTTTTGCTTTTTTGAAATATTTTTTTCATTCGATGGTGCTAACTTTGATAAAGAAATATCTTTATATCCCTCTTTCAGTATCTGATTCATTTTAATGAGGAATTCGTTGTGTTTTTTATACAAAGTTGCGGTTCTCTGTTCCATGTTGAGTCACAACATGCCCACAAATTTTATCACGCAAAAAGGCAAATAACTGGCCAGCTATTCCATATAAGATGATGAAACTTATTTGTCAAGAATACAAGTTAGTTATATTTTACTGTAAAATCAACTTTTAATTACGAATTAGTATAGCACAGAATAAGAAAGAAAGTATTTCTAAATTTTTTCACTAAATTTAGACTTACCTCTATAGTTTTTTAAAGACATGTAATATCATATACACATAACATCGTTGAATATATATACATAAAATCATTTTCATCTAAAGAAGGCTCAAATGCATTCTTATTGACATGATTTATCGAAGGAATCGATATCCTGCTGTGAGATTTGGTTCAATTGAAAAAACGACGATAAGTTAACGTGATTATTTCATGAACAATAATGATATACGACCGACGGCCGTAGAAACGAACGGTAGTTACCAATTTCCACGATTTGCCGGTTCTACCCTGGTAAATTTCGCATAGTTTCCATGTAGCAGAAACGCCATTAATGCGTCTGTAAGGAAACGTTAGCGGTCGAGTAATTAATTTCGTATTAGTCATCGTGCAAAGTCAGTGAACTTGGTATCTTGCTGGCCGACAACGATTGCTTTTTCGTTTCGAACAAACGGTTGTCTCCGCTTTGGACATTTCCTTTTCTATGTCTTAATAAATCACCAATCTCGAACAAGTTCTATGGAACATTTTTACAGTACATATCTCTAAACTGATTTATAACAAAGTTAGCGAAAAATTGTATTCACGCATACGCTACGAGTTAATAATATCATGCAAACTAAAATTAAGCATTGATAGCATTCGTTAACGTTCACTTGCAATCCTCAATACATTACGAATCTCTTACACTGTAGAGAGAAATTGCAATTAGTTATTGTTTTCTGTTTATTAATTCCGTCCTTTTTCTATGGCAAAACTATTGTAATTGAAAGAACAAACGCAATAAGAAATGAACAATTTTCTTTTCTATCCAGTTCGATGGTTGTTTCGTGGAAAATCGAAAGTTGATTTACATAAGACTGACTTTACTTATGAATTCGATCAATTCGATTAGCCAAGAGTTTTAATTATGATGTTAATATTTTTTAATTAAAGGCGATAAAAATCGATCGGCATAAATCGTGCGTGAGTGATTTCTTCGTAGACAGAAAAATAACCAAACGGGGACCACGTTCGGTGTTTACCAGCTTTTGCCAGTTACCGGCTGTGCAATTTCAAATAAACCACCACGTCTTTTGTAACTTTCACTACGTATACCTGTGGCTCATAACACTCTTATCAGATTGACTTTCTGTTCCGCGGATCGGCGAAACGATAAGAAAAATGTAGACGAAAATATTCGTAAATAACCAATCGTTAGATTGTCTGTAATTATTCGGTGTATTTTATTTTTGGTATATTTTTGTGTGTATATATTTTTTTTAAATTAAAAAAGCCTTGATATACTATATTTTTTGTATTAAAATATAAAAGCAAGTGATACCTTTATATGTCTTAAAAATCATTAATTAATTAGTTCATTTATGTATCATATAAGAAGCAATGATATTTTGTATAACTTGCAAATTATTCAATAGTCACTGAGTGTGTACATTGCTTGATAAAAAATAGTTTCTTGAAATATATTACGAATAACTAGAATAAATGTAATAGTGCACTTAAGATATTAATATTGGTAATATTGGTAATCTTGGTAATGAGTGTTGAACTTATTCAATATGTTCAAACATCACTCTCATTTTTTAATACTTTAGTTACTTAATCGTAATAATACTTACTAATTACTTTTATTAATCTATTTTTCTTCTTTCTGTTTCAGGTAAGTTTTTGATTCTATTCGATCGAAGACAGCAAGTATTTAATAATCAGTCCTGATTAAACTAGGTACGCCCGTATACTGTTAAACATTTATTGTATTAACATCTCCGAACTAAGTTTTAAATTTGAAGAATGTTACAAGAAAACATCTTAAAGTGCTTTAAAAATATCAAATATTCATATAGTGTTGACCAGTTGATCACGATATGTAACTTCATTAGTGAATGTCGAGGAAATATCTTCAATGGAGAGTCTTATTAAAAGTACGTTCTCTTTATGCATGCAAATCGACAACATAGCACGCATACCTTTTCTTTGATGCGCAAAATGCGAACAACTTGTTTCTCTCAGTATCCACCGCATCTGCAATGCAATTATTTTTACATATTTTTTTCAAGACAAAAGTTCACAATTCACGAAATCGATCAAACAGCTCTATCGAATTCTAATCACGTTTTCATTACACGTCAGATCTTTACGACCTTACCATAAATTACCCCCGTGCATTTGTACTTGAAACACAGAGAGAATGGTCAATCGGAAGGTAAACGTGTCGGCATTGTGCACTCGCTTACCTCGAGGTCGACCTTGCTGGTACAACGATCTGAAAGTAATTAATTGTGTTCTTCTTGGTGTGAATTTCTACTTTATATTCCATGACTCGCTTGGTATCGTCGAAATTGTCCTCGATTAGCGAGCTTACCTGCGTTTCCAAAAACATATGGTCGTCTGAATATGCACACACCTGAATGATCTGCTCTTTATCCCCTCCTAAAATCAATAGCGATTCGATTCATTGTCAGTTTTTCCTTTGTTTGATCGATTTACAAATATTCAATCATCGATAATCGATAATCGATAGTCGATAATCGGTTACTACGCGCGTTACTCGAGTGCGAAGTAACCTAAAGTATAGACTCGCGTGTGCGCGAGCAACGGTTGTCTCTGTGAAATACGAAAGGAACAGCAGAGCGTGTCACAGTGCGTTGCGTGAGTGCGTAGCGTACGTATCTTCTCAAGGTGAAGAAACGGAATGTCCGGTATGCGCTGGCAAAGAGGAACTCTTTTGCGGAGGGATGAGCAAGTCTGACGACAACTGGTTCCCTACCTGCCCCCCTCCCCCTACCACTTTTCTTTTCCCGTCCCCTCTCTGCCATTAATGTTGCATGCGCATGCGTATCCGCGCGCATTCGTCGATGCTTAGCGATGGGATTGATTTGGTTTGCTTTTCTTGGAAATTGTAAATAACGGAAGTTCGATTCCATATTTTATATAATATTACTGTGATCTCTTCATTTAAATTATCTAAATGTGGACCACAATAGGTTGAAGAAAGTTATATTCTTCTAATATATCATACTAGGTACGTTGATATTAGAAATTCCCATATGTTAAATATTAGTAGTACCGTTCATAAAATAACAGAAAGTGACAACTCCGTTTGAAGTAAATATGCTTGGAGTAATGTATTGTGTATCATTCACGTGAAAAAAGTCACGACTTTCCTCCGTAGTGCCGGCAACGCACACGAGGGTATTGGTCCCATCACTAGACACATGCACGCCAGCGCCGCGTGAAGCAGCCAATGGCGTATCAGACAAGACAACAGTCGCAGATATCGAGCAGTTTTCGAAGTTTTGTTCCGTCCTATCTTAAATGGTAACAATACGTTTAATCTCTTCAGTAAATTATGTACAATTATTTCTTTTTATGTGATATCTACTAATAATATGCACCACAAAAATCATGTAGAGTATATTTCAAATATTGTAGTGTAACAAGTTTCGGAATTTCCACTTTAAAATATGAATTACTAATTTGAAACTGTTACTTATAAACGAGTTGACGGTTCACCGTTGTTATAGCTCTGTCGGACAACTATTAAGCGTGTCGAGTGAAGTGCAAAGTTGTTAGTGGAAAAATGAATTTCTAAATAAAATTAACCAGCATGTCTAACCGAGAAACGAATACTGCACCACTGCGTGAGAGTAGTTCGAGTACCTGTACGGTCATATCTGTTACCATGTTCACTGACTGCATGTATCTTGGCCGTGAAGCAGTAAACGGGATTAAAGCGAGTCGCAGTCCTAACGCACGGTAAACTTTATCGGCTCGCTTCATCTACTCGCATATCTCTCCATAGCATTCTTTTATGACAAATTTGTCGCTATACACCACGCGATCCAATTAAACAGCTGCGGTTGTTACACATTATTACAGTATACTTAAAAATGTTTCACGAAAATTACCGTTGAAAACTAACAATTTTGTGGTAACTTTCAGTTAGAAATTTCTATTTTTTCGCGCTACAATTTTACACTAGAAAGTCGGTGTGTTTTCTCCAAGAAAATTGGAAGAAATCTCCAAGAATTTATTTTATCTTATTTATAATGGGATATGAATTTTTTCGGGATTTTTTTATCTAGAGAAATTGAGGAGAATACGAGTCGTGGAAAGTGACGAAAGTATGTACTAATTGATCTTTACAGTCACGAACATATCGTACGAAAAAGTTAAACGATAGTGATTGAACGATTATTTTTGTTGTACATGGACACTTCCCAGACAAAATATTTCAGTGTATGTACCGTCCGCGATCTACGGCAATGAATCTTTGGTAGCCCCACTGGGGTCAGCAAGAAAAAGAAACTTTATCGCATTATATTTGTAACACAAGTCCGCTTGCTAATAGAGCGTAACATACAACAGGCGCTGTTTGCTCTGGCATGGTATGTGGGACATCCTGATTCTTCGTAGGACCTGCTTTGGGGGATATATTAACATAAAGGAAAGTTTACTCCATGCTGCATCCTACGAGGTCGTACGGTCTTTAATTTGCCTTGTGCTGTAGCATCTTAACGAAAGCACAGTCTAGTCGTTTCATTTCGTAAATTTGAAAGTAAACTTTGGTGAAGTTAACCAACTAATGGTGGACGAGTCAATATTACAAGTTATGAACTCTAAATTCAAAAATTTAAATATTAAATAATTATATCTATTAAAAGTCGTTTCAGAACGACGCGTTATGCCATCTCGCTGCAAATCATTCTAAGTAGATGATGTGAAACAACTTGTTGGTCTTATATAATTGACACACAACTATTAACTCCTTCTTAAGTTCCATCACACGTAAAATTCGGAAATAACGAGCCGTGTTTGTAATCTTGTGTTAGGCATATATGCAAAGTGAAATAACAAGTGAAATGATGAAACATTAGTGTAGATATTTCTAGTACAATAAATGTAGTCTAAGTTGATTTATTGTCGTCAAATAGTCCAATTAGTTATCAGTTCGTTGACTTCGAAGTTACTCCATAAATCCTCGGATGTTAATTAGCTCCAACTGTTCTAATAGGAAGTAGATACTCGAACTTTTTAAGAACGACTAGCTCTTACGCGGTTGTACACTCTTACTGGTTTTCAAACGTGACGGATACATGTAACTGTTCATTGTATGTAATGCAAAAATCTATGTTCCTTCATGAGTTAATCATTCGATTATGCTTACTTAGGTTGTATTTCAAAATACGGTTGACAATTTGATGAAAAGATGGGAAACATTACAAATAGTAAGATTTCCTAGGATACAAAAATTGAAATGAAAATTATCATATCTTTTGCTTAATTATATTCTGAACAAATATAAAATTGTAAAGTTAAGTATCTTAAGTTAAATTAATCCACGCAAATTATTTCTAACGTTCCAATCTTTACCTAAAATTCTATTTTTGTTTTACAAATTCCAGTAAATAGTATAAAGTAGAGCAGTTAGTCTAATCAGCAGTTTGTTTAATCGTCTTATAATTTAAGTAGTTTTCTAGTCTTTAGAAATAAATGATGGTTCTGCAAATAAAGCTAATAAAAAAGACGTAATAAGTTGAATAAGAAAGTAAAACTTATTAGAAAGTAATTATGACTGTTTCACTATAACTAGTATTCTGAACAATTCGATAAGAAACCCCACCATTATCATTTATCAGTGACCTCGTACAGTCACGCCTCTCTGATAAGAAAAAAGAATCACCAATCCCTGTATTCCTTAACCCTTCATTTCTATTCTAGTCATCGACTGTTGCGTATACTATTAATAATTTTACAAATGTGCGTGTTTACTTGGTTCAATCTCACATTGAAAGTTCTTTTGATATGAAATTTTTATTTTTTGTGTTAACTAAAGTGATGGTAAGTTTTCAATAAATTATATAAAAATTATGGAAAGGAGACTACTCGGATCTTGAATGTAATTATCCGGTTGAGTACCTAGTGTACTCATTCAGGTTTGCAGTAAATGCAACGTTTATCTCGATGCTGCTAATCACGTAGCGTTTACGAACTTACGTTAATAATAATGCCATTGAGAACCATCGAGGAAGAAAATGTAGTCACCTCGTAATGCATTGAACCCTTACCTCGCTCCTCGTTAACTGGCTAGAATCCTTAACGGGTTTTAGTAACTACAGACTAGAGAATACTTGTAAATTATACGTAGAAGCACCAATGAGGCTGACTTTAAATAACATTATGTTTCTAAGAACTGCAACTTTTTTCTCGTCTTTTAAAATTTGAAAAAGTGCAAATTTTTTAACATTAGTTCAAACTTCTAGACTCCCCATTGAATGTATATAATCTATTTTTCTTAACTATTCGTATTAGCTACTAGTATCAATGAAGATCCGCAACGATGAATGGAAAATAGACAGTTGGGTGCGTGCGATGTTCCAAAGATGGGGGCGCCGTGGTCATGACGATAGAGAATCGGCGCTACGCTGCTTTAACGGAACGATAACGAGGCGGACGATTTGTTCGTAGATGCCGCCGGTTCAATTGAACGGCATGCAGACAACGTGGCCGTTGGTCACTGCGAAATAGAGAACGACGTGTGAAATGGGTATCGTGATGTACCGACCGGATGCCACTTCCTGCTTACCACGTCTGCGCATCATTGTAACGTGCATCGCACCTAGCGATGGGAATAAGACGATTCGAAGCTTCTCGGAGTTCACCCTCCAAGCCTTCAAATGGTTTAAGACAAGACTTCGATTTTCACGATACTAAGCTGAACATTCCCTAGATATACCTGATTCTAGCGTTGAAATAGGTCCGATTGATCCTAAGATGATAGATGGAAAGAGCTGTTTATTGAATGATAGGAGCCTTTAATGAATGTACATAACATGATTAAAAAGTTCTCTTTTAACAGCAATGAATGTTTACCCTTTACAGGGTTAACATCCATTAGAGTAGAGCTTGAAGAATCTGACAAGATCAACGTGGAGGAAGCTTTTTAATTTAACTTCAACATACCATAGAGCTTGCACCTATTTCTCATTGCAACCAGTCTTCCGTCTTGTTCAATATCCTATGAATAAAAGGACATGCAAGCGGCAGTTAATGCAGGAAGTAAAACAGAGTCGACACGCCAACATATCGACAAGTGGTTCCTGATAGGTTTTTGGTCCATTAGCGCTTCCTTTTTTTCTGTCAGATTGCGTCCTGACACGTACACTAGGAAATATGTAAATAAAATGATGTTTTAAAAACAAAACGCCCGCACAGAACCACGAAACGGGATTTCCCCGTGTTCACATAATAAGGTGGAAAGGAAGAAAGGGGGGAAAGAGGCTGGTAAGTAGTACAGGAAGCGACAAGGCTTGAGTTTCGTGATAAGTGATTTACAACCGTGACTTTCAGCAGTGGTGCCTGTTCCTAATCGTGTATTACTCTCTTTCTCTTTTTTCACCCTTGCCGGTCGACTTTCGTCTCACTCTTCAACAAACGGTAAACTATGTTATCACAACTATGCCAAAAATGCAAATCAACGAGAGAGGCCTTTCTAAAGAGGCTGGAATGCAATACGCTCGAAAGTCCTAGAAAGGCCTGTCCTGCGATTGCGACAGATGCAATGTGCGGCCGCCCCGTGAGGAGAGTCCTTCGTAATTGCAACAGCAATTGTACTATTCGATGCCATTAATAGTCAAAATTCATTGAAACATCGTTTTATGTAAAATGTATAATAAATTTCCGACAATTTCGTATATGATCCAAATAAATTATATTTACATACTTTTAAAATTGACAAAGCTTTAGGAAATTTGTAATAATTACCGTTAAAAAAAATCATACCGTCACAAAGCAAGTATTTTTCTATGTATTCTCAAAATTATGAAATTTCTCCATTTTTATAATATTTATATTCAAATTTCTAACGTACAATAAATAAAAATCTCACAATTCTCCGATATTTTTTGTACTTGTTTAGAATTACAACATTACTAGCTAACATCACAGTAAAGGATCATTAAGTTTTCATTAATTGTAGTTGAGACATGTTACATACAAGCGAAATATTGCTATCTTATCATTACATAAGTAATAACCATAATACCATTTCGGATTTACGTCAATAAGAAATGAAAAGTCGAATGCAAGAAACGTGTTTATGATCGTTTATAATGAGATTACTGTACTATTAATATTTGAGAGTACCATTATGTAGAGGTCAAGCGCGACAGATAAAGGTTATACGTATGAACGTATTTTTTGTATCTGCTTGATGTAATTTTCTTTTACATGTAAATGTATTTTAAAGATAAATGTTAATAAAACAAAGAAAAATAATTTGATAAGCATCAAATGTCCAGCAATATTGCTTGGAGAAATGTTTTAACATATGTACGTACGTAAACTAATCTGTGTCTTGCATGGTTACGTACAATGTATCAACGTACATAATAATGCGTGTTACCTTACACCTATTTTAAGATAAGTAAACACATACTTAGTCGAATTAAATTTCTTGTAAAGATCTTGTACAAATTTTAATTATCAGTAATTTTATGGTAGTAATTTTTTTCAAATTGATCCATTGTACATAAAAATATCGAAGTGTCAAGTATTTAAATGTGCACTACTTTTCAAACGTTTGCCATTACAATATCAAAAGAGCAATAAAGATCTTTTGCAACGATTTCGCAAGGCAAAAAAATGGTACTGCGTATATAGGTCGGTAGAGGCAGATTTTCAAGTTTGCTGATTTTAAGTGGATTCGAGAACAACCTTCAAGTTTCTGTCACTCTTTATATTATACGTTTTGAACCCGTACGTTGCAATTAAAGCCTATTTGCGAACAAATTTATCTGGCAACAGACCAACCGATTGTGCTTACTGCTAGTACGCGGACTTACAAGAGCCGCTGTAATGTGTTTGCTAAAGGCATTAACTGACACGAATTTGCTGTGCAAATGACTCTAATTAGGATGGCGTAGTACAGCGGCCGAGTCTGTTGTCCGTTACCGCCAAGCCTTCTGTTTGTCTGTACGTATGTATGTTGGCCATGCAGAATCATTTGCGAGCATAATGCAATAATCTTCACTCTGAAGCAGTCGTGGAAATCAACATAGAAATGATGATAAAAAAAAAGTTACCAGAAACTCTTACGTTTAACATATGAATTTTAAACTGAAACATTTTGAAGAAATTTTCTTCATTTCCCTTTCTCTTTCTAACAGCTGATTATTCTCATCCTGTCTATTAGAAATATCCAAAGTAATATTAATCCTTCCAAACGGTTTATCTCTTAAGTATTCCTGCCATTTGCTTTTTTAATTTTCTTCCCACGTCAGGACAAAACTCGTTACAATAGTGTTGTATTACACAAGAGATTGCCTCACTTGTCTAGCCATGTTGAAACAAAACGTGTTACATGGGCGTTAATTGTAAATCACTAAACAGAATTTTTTTGCAAAAACAAATCAAATGAATCTTTTTTGTGTTTTAGGGTACGAATGGTCCGAGACCGGCGTACGTGGGTGCTAACAATGGCAACGCCGGTGGCGCCGGCGGCGGCGGCGGCGGTGGTGGAGGCGGTGGCGGTGGCGGCGCTACGGGTGGTGGCGTCGGTGTTGGCCCGACAAGCGGCGGCGGCGGCGGTGGAGGTGGTGGCGGCGGCGGTGGTGGAGGCGGACATGGATTGAAGGGGAACACCGGCGGCGGACCACGAGGCGGGAACCCGGTGCAGTATCGTGCGAGCAGTGCCGCGGCTTGGGGCGCAGCGCCGCCCTCTCATGCGGTTGCGGCTGCGGCTGCGGCGGCGGCTGGCTATCAACCGTACACGCGGTATCCAAGCGCAGCGGCTGCAGCTGCGGCCGGCCAGATGCCCGTTGGAGCACAGCAACTACCGCCTACGGCGAATCCTTACGCCACCGCCACCTACGCACAGCACGCGTCGGTAAGTTCTTTTCTCATTTCGTTCCCGATTAACTCCTACTTTTATCCACGACTGCGAGCTTATACACCATTTCCCTGTCTCTCTATTACATGCGAATCGTTCTCGCTTTCAACATGCTACGATTGGTGGAACGTTTCGTAGACACGTGAACTAATAATAGTTTTTATCTTAAGTATTGTATGTTGTTTACGTGGATTCACATTGCATAGGAAATTTTACGTATAGTAGATACAATTTTTTATATAATAGAAAATGTTTGATATAGGACTTTAGGTTTGTGATTTTTTTTACGGTATATAATATTGGGACTATACGTTAACCAGTAAATGGATATTTATATTATCTGTTAGTAAAAAAGATTATTATGTGAACAGAAGGGGTGGCATTTCTTGTCACTTTACGTGTAGATTGATAGAGGTTGATTCAATAGCGCAAATGCCTTATACGTTTCGTGTCAACAAGGTAACCTATAAAGTGCAATTGGAACGTAACAGTATCTCATTTAATGTAGATTTAATCATGATTCTATTCTTGTACGTGCTGAATTCAGTCTAGATATTTATGATTCGATCAGAAAAGCACGCTTGTGCACAGACAGCACAAAAGTTAGGCTTTGCGCATCAAAAGGGTTAGCCCTTTCTTAAACCGGGTGGGGCCATGACAACGCGGCATACAGTTCTCGCAGAAACGATGTGCGATTCCTTCTACCGTTCGTTTCCTTGTTCTTTCTTGGAGGATCTCTTTTCTTGACTCGTAGTGAGTCTCCTCGATTGATTCTCTAAAATATGTATGTACTTTGCATGGAACGACGTATAAATGTCTTTTTTTTTTTACTACGCAATTGGTGTTTTACCGGTACAATTATGTTAACGCAAATTGAGAATGTAAAAAAAGGAAGGCTTTGTTCTGACAATATAGAGGGCGTGATAAAATAAAAAAATTAATGCATCTTGTGTTACGATTTTTGTAATCCGTTCTCATACCGGGTGGGGCTACAATACGTTTGTCATTTTTTATTATTACATTCAATGCATGTTTTCATGCAGTTTAATCTTACAAGTGCTCTTTTTAATTATTAAAAAATAATACTCGCTCTAATTGTCTTCCAATATTTCTATTATATTTTCAAAATTTGATATCGTATGTTGAAATTGGATTTTATTACACTCTGGTACTTGAAAAATGATAATTTAATACATTAAAATTTTTTAGTTATCATACAGTTATAAAAAATTGTTGTATAAGGTTTCTTCTACTAAATCACAATTATAGTTACCAGATTATAATTATTAATGCTTATAATGTCGTATAAAAAAATTAATTTATTTATATATAATTATTATCATAATAAATGTTTTTAAATATATTACAGTATGGTGGACAACGGGTGCCTACAGCCTCCTCTCCAGCGAACACTAATAGTAGTTCTAGTAGTGCTACCGGCAGTCGAAGCGGGACAATGAGCACAAGTCTTAGCAATAATGCTATACAAGGACAACAAACAGAACAACTCTCAAAAACAAATTTGTATATCCGTGGCCTCACCCAAAATACAACAGACAAGGACCTCGTTAACATGTGTTCTCAGTAAGTTATTCGTGTTATCATACAAATTCATTTGTGTTATAAAAGTAAAACTTACTTAAAATAATTATTAATGTAATTTTAGTCTCTGATGTAACTTAGTAAGCAATGAAATTTTCTTTACCAAGGGGGAGTGTATCATTTCTAATACACTGTGTTTTTGCAGATATGGAACTATTACTTCTACAAAGGCAATTTTGGATAAAAATACGAATAAGTGTAAAGGTAGTTAAATTTAATATAATCCTTTCATTATTTGTAAATCATGATTTTTAACAGAGTTTCATGTTGTTACTAATTGTTTTTATTCATCTGTACCGTGATTATTCTGTTGCAGGTTATGGATTTGTAGACTTTGAGTCACCAGTGGCGGCAGAGGGTGCTGTGAAAGCACTGGTCGCCAAGGGCATCCAAGCGCAGATGGCGAAAGTGGGTATCTGGTTGCTCCCTAGACTGCCCAGTGTACGTTGGTTGTGCATGCAAGTACAGTAATACCAGAGTAACAGTAAACCCCTCTACTTTCTTTTCATTCTTTATCTTTTTCCCTACTGTTCCTCCTTTTTTCATTTTCTCTCTTTTCTTATATTCTGTTCTCTGTCTTATTTTCAATCTATCGTTCTTTTTTAAATTCATCTATAGTCTCCTTGCGTTTGATTATTATTACTATCCTTTCACCCTCCCATTGATATATAACTATTAAATGCCATTATTTTGAAGAAAATTCTTTATACCTATACTACTGTGATAAATACATATACAGTACAGTACTTTCATGCATTATTTATCTTATAATGTTAGTTAAGAAAGTACTGAAGTTTTAATCACAGTAATTACCATGGTTGTCTTTCAGTGACCACTCGTATAGATTTGATGAAAATAATTTTCAAAATTAATTACCGAAATAATTTATTCGAGATAACAGTGGTATTTAACTATAGTTATATGTTTTAAGTTATTAAAAAATTATTTTTATATAAATATTTAAATATATATATATAGTAGTTGACAAAATCATTAAGTTATTATTATAAATAGTACATTTTGATCTGTTTTACACATGCTGTATATATATATATATATATATATATATATATATATATATATCTTTTTTACTGTATCTTTTTATTTCAGAGAACTAGATTTTAATAAACAGTACTCAATGAATTCACTAATTTATCTAATTTTGCTACAATAACTGAAAGACAAGCATGGCATCGTCGTCTTGGCATCATTGCTCTGCTCTCAGCCCCTCTAGAAATGCATAGAATTTGTATCTTAACAAGACTGTTTAGTATTTTATAATGGTTATGTAGAAAAAGTATGTTTAGAGTATAGTAATATGTCAGATTAAAAGAAAATTACAGGTTTTACATGAAGAATATTTAAAACAAAGAAATTAAAAATATTTTTTCAAATCTACTGACAAGTGAGAAGGAATTCTTAAAATAAATTTACCAATTTACACATGTAGTTTTTTCATTTTCTACAGTTGAAAAAGTATTAGTCTAGTTGCTACTAGAGGGGTGGTATTATGTATAAATTATATCTTCATTGATAAGAGAAGTTTGTGAAAATGAAATAGTTAATGCTTAAAATAAATTTGACATAAATGTTTGTAATAATGATGTGCCGTTCATATTTCAAACATTCGTAATGTCGTATTATCAGTGAAAATATAATAGCAGGCAATCATGCATAGTTTGAGGTAAAAGAAAACAATAGAAATGCTATTCCTATTAGAACCTATCTCACTTGTCTGAAAAATCTCTAGTTTTCACCAGTTCTATCTTTCATTCTATCTTACGTACCTACCAAACTATCGATGCTTGTCGCTGTACCTCGGCCACAAATCGCTGATACCGCTATGTAAACACAATTATAATTCGTGTTTGAAAAATTGCATTCATTTCAGCACTAATTCAAGCCTTTAGTAAATTATTCTAATGTATTCAATTGTTTGTGTCTATGTCCTATGTAAAAGAATCGTTAGCACATTGTTTTACAAAAAATTAAAACTATAATTTTTTAGAATACTCCATTAAAATTGCTTTAAAGTGTGACAGTATATACCATACTATACAAATAAAATATGATATATTTTATTCTGTTCTCTGTACAATCTGTCAAATGTTATGTGTTTGTCTTCTATTCTAACGATGTATGTAAATATCAAGGAAAATCGCTTATGTTTATTTAGTTTAAAAATTTTTTCATTTTTAAATTTTATATTTTTTTTCTAACATACGTGTGCATATTGCCAGAAAAAGTATTGGATCCTGTGTATATTTATTGCTAAAGAATAACTAACTTGGAATGATTCTTCTAATCTGGCCGCGGTAAAAGCACGGGGTGCAATCAGCAGCTGTGATGATGTCAGTCGCATGTGATATGATATAACTAAACAAAGTACCTATTTATTAACAGTATTCAAGGTACATGGTACTTACTTATCAGTTAGTGGTGCTATGCGAATCAGGTGTTATCTTATTCCCGGGGTGTTGGTTGCCTCTGATTGACACACTTGGCTTGATTAATAAAGTTTAACCAGCACACCAAAACAAGTTTAGGATGTGTATTTGGGAATTTTGGAAATATTTTAGTTTCTACAGTGTTTAGAACAGTCTAGGTATAGAAAGATTCATCATAATTATTTTACAATTTTCGAATGATTTACTGGTATACACATAATATTCAAAACATTGTCGATCGGAATCCTTTATACACATTCGCACTTGATCAATTGAATCACTTTATTGAGATACAAATTCATTAAAGTATGTTATGGTTTTATCATAAATATATGTACACGTATTAATTACGTGTATATATATATATGTGTGTATATGTATATTATATTTTTGGAAAATAAAAATATGTATACATGTAATAATGCCATAAGCTTAGCTTATATCATAATGTTTTCATTATTTATTTTTTTGTTTTAATGCATTCGCAAGATTGAAGTAAATTGTCGTAAAGTATAAGTATATTCAAGTAACTGTAGAGTTGATTGATTTTTGAGAAAAATGGTGGATCTCAAAATATGCTTGAGGGTGCATAAATATCAAATTCGAATTCGAGTTAAGTTTAGTGTACATATATCTTTTTCCTTTTTACTCTCTACATATGAGAATCGTAAGCAAGAAAAACTTGAGCATGAACACATGTATATGTATGCGCATAAACATTTCTTCTATGAAACATATTTTATTCATAATATTGTGAGAATAATTTGGCTCATTTTCATTTTTATCTCATGATATATAACTGTATATATGTGAACATGCCTGTGCTTTTTTGTCATGCTTGTCTCCAATAATGTGTCATATGTGATTGAAATTCTATTACTGCTTTGAATGGTTATCCTCAGTATTGTTTATTACAGAACAGTTAGTTTAGCTTGCATTCTTTGCAGTATTGATTATTTATAATGTAAGCATATATGATTGCTAAAATAAAACAATTTTTTACAAGCTAGTAGAAGTACAGGATAACTAAAGAAAAATTGTGACTGTTACTTTACAAAAGAATTCCATATGGTACAAATAAATAGTTAAGCTATATTAAAAATATATTTAATAATACACTTTTAGTATAAGAAGAAATTTTTCTAACAAAGACTATACTCAAAATATTATTTATACAAAATTTGATTTAAAAAATAAATTAATGATAAATATGTTTCAGAATAATAAAAGATTCATTAGTCGTGTTATGTAAACAATGGTTGCACAGGCGATATTCACTACTCTGATTTTTGTATCAATTTATTACTTGATTTGTAATTCTTAGGTCATTAACATGCATTATAGAAGTTTGAATGCTAGACACATATAGATCTTAATTCCGTATAATCGTATATAGTCGACAAAAGAAAAACTGAATGCGTGTGAGCATGCTTTACAAATAAATGCAAAATATATTTGATGTCAATTATTAGTTGTAAGCATCCATAAAGCAAATTTGGAGAGCCACCACAATGTGGTAATATAATGTCATGAAGCATGATGATCTTTCGATATTAAAGACGATTATTTTAATTTTCGTAATAAATCGTTTCAAGTATTCGTTCATTCATACATTTATATTAGATTAAAATAATTGTTATAGTTTAATAGTCTCTTTTTAGTAGTATCTCGTTGTAGATTTATGTAATTTTTTTATTATTAAAAGATTATCGACAGGAGTTATAGAATTTGAGTTTACCATATAAATTTTCATTTTTCAAGTTTCTTGCATCATTGCATTGATAATGTTTAATTTTGAGTTATCATTTTAACATTCCATGCGAATGTGTATATACATAATGGAAATGTGTTATTCTTATATAAATATATGTTATATAAATATATGTTATATATATATATATAATATATAATATATTAACATTTTAAATTAATATCTGTATTAAACAGCTATAAAAAGTGTACAAAACATAAAAACTTTGCAATATATTGATTGGATAAAGTTTACACGATACTTATTATGATTCTTCATTCATCATTGTAGTGACCTCGTCTGTGCATTCATTTACAAACAATTACACTCAAATATACAAATACATGTTTATTGGTTGTGAATGTTAAAATGATAGACATGAAGCTTTTTTGAAATTTATATACATATACATATATACATGTCCAGGAGTGTATTACAATAAGTTGCATAGTATTTTTACTCTCTTCTCAGCAACAGGAGCAAGACCCCACCAATTTGTATATTGCAAACCTGCCACTAAGCTTCAAAGAAAATGATGTTGAGGGGTTACTCGCCCAGTATGGGCAAGTTATTTCAACGCGTATATTACGTGATACTGCTGGACAGAGCAAAGGCGTTGGATTTGCAAGGTATGCTTTTCCATTATTTATTACTATTTAAAAAATTATTCATCAATTATTATTAATTTCCATGATATTTGAAAGCTGTTTATATTTTGTGAAACCTGTGTTTTAGAATGGAATCCAAAGAAAAATGCGAACAGATAATTCAGATGTTTAACGGAAAAGCACTACAAGGGGCTAAGGATCCCTTATTAGTGAAGTTTGCTGATGGTGGTAATAAGAAAAAATCATTATATAAAAGTACAATATGGAGAGAAACTGGAGAGGTAATTTATTGACTTAGAAAGTGGCGAAAATGATATTTAATATATAACTATATTGATTGCAATATATTTTTTCACAGAACATGACTTTGAATTACGATGCAAGCGGCGTTGGTCAAAATGGGGTAGCAACCACTCATATGCTACCTGCAGCTACTTTAACACAATATAGTCGTCACTATGGCCAAGCTCTACCTGGTTACAGTGTGCCAGGAACGCCTTGGATGACTCCTTACTTGGTGCAGACTGCCCCTCCACACATGCAACAGGTCGACGTGAGTTTTTGTACAGATTTTTTGTTGGTTTTGTTTTAATATGTGTTGTATCATTTACATCTTATTTGAGTAATATTATCCTTAATAATGTAATGTTATCCAGGTCTTTGAATATTTATATATAGTTATATTATTTTTTATTATACCTTCATATTTAAACTATAACTACAGTTTTACATTAATGTTGAAGAAAGAATAAAGGTATTTTAGCTTAAAGATTCACAATGATCTTTATATTATAGATGATGCCATCAGCTGATCCTAGTAACCCACAGTATAGTATGATTCCTCAGCTTACTACACAAATGTCTACATTACATCTTGGCACTGGTTCCGTAAGTATTTTGTATTTATGCATATTCTAATATTTTATTTTAATTATTTTTATTTTTAATTGAAACATTTTTCTCTTTTCAGTACATTGCAAGCCCGCATCCCTATCCTTATACTACTTACCCTCCTAGCATTATTCATACTATGCCATTGGGTGATTCTGAACAAACAAGTAATGCGGCATCTCCTGATGACTCCTATCAACAATATCAAGCTCAGCAGCCCAAGTAGGCTACGATTTTTAGGTAAGCATGCAGTACCTTTTACAATAACTTTTTTACTCAATCATCAAACAGGATTTTGTGTATGTAAATGAAACATCTTTTTGCTTTTTAATATTTCAGATACGAACACCGAAGGTTATGTAAGTTAGGAGAACCACCTGTTGATACGAAGGATTATATTAATGAAGAATAGATGAGACTAAATACATTACATAAAGTCAGATAAGATTCTTCCTCATGATAATTGACTTGCCAGCCATCTTTTATACATTTTATCCATCAGATAAATAGGTGAAAGTAGTTAATATTTTCCAACGATTAGAGAATGAATGTTGTCATAAGAACGGGGGTACGAGTGCTCGTGTCATCTAAATTGTTCGGCACCAGCACGGCTCCATACGCTGTAAACGCCAACACATCATTTACGACAGTGACAAAACTGATATTCTGCGACGGACAGTTTAGTGTCAAGCTGATAGGCTTCCAGGATTAACTTTAGGTATTACATTTACTAAGGAAGACGATAAGTCGAAGCTGAACGCTTGAGAGTGTGAATAAAATATTTTAACAAAAAAAAAAAAAAAAACTGTAAACTATAAAAGAAACGCTGCTCAGAAATATACAAAGAAGAATTCTTCCCAAGAAATAATAATAATAATAATATACAGAGAAAAAAAGCACTTCCAAATGCTAGAGTTGATAAAAAGATAAAAAAATAACATTCAGATTCAGTTGTGTGTAATCAGTACCTACCGGACTTTTTGTGCCAGCTGGCTGGCCGGTGGCTGGGCTGCGAAGAGAAGAGGCCATGGATCAATATTTCTTTATTCACGAAGATGGTGAAAACAGAAAAAAAAACTCTTCCTTAACAGCGCACACCACCCCATCCGCTAATTGCACTCTCACCACATTATTTTCTTTTTGTTTTCTTCTGTTTCGTTCAGACATTCCAAGCCAGGCACACACATATATTGTATGTATGTATTGCCACGCGGAGATTTTTATCTACTTTTTACAAGTACAGTTCGCGTTCTCTTTTTAATCACGGACGAATATATTTTATGGACGAAAAAGAAGTGAAGATTTTAAGATAGAGAGAGAGAGAGAGTGAGAAAGAGAGAGAGAGAGAGAAAGAGAGAGAGAAAAGATGAAGCTTTATTTCTAAAAGAAAAAAAATCTTCAGGATATATGTAATTATTGTAACAAGATGGAAAGGAACATAGTACTTTTTAGAGGATTTATATTTATGAGTACAGTTACTACGAATCGATATCAGTTTTAATTGTACAGTGAATACAGATATTTTTTTTAGAATTGTGCCTTTTCAGACAAATCCGCTTAGACAGGGATATGCTGAAAAATATTATAATATATTTTTACGTCGGTATGTAAATGCGAAACTTGAGCCAAATTTTGATCTTCTAGTTAAGAGAATATAATTGTTTTTGCGTTGTAGCCAGTTAAATATCACTGCGTTTGTTTTTTGGTTACGAATTCGAATAGATTTTGTATGTGTATAGTTGCCACTAACGGGATTGACCGGCCGGAAAACAAACATCTGTACGGTCCGTGCGGAGTCTAGGAACAAAAATAATAATAAAAAAGAAATCAAACGGCGGATCCATTGTAAACCGAGAGTAATTCACACCGCCCGAGAAAAAAAGAGAAAGAGAGACAGAGGTAGGCTTGTTACAACGGGATACGATAGATAGAGTGTAAATTAATTTATTATATCGAACAAACGAATAAAATCGCGTTGCAAATGAAAACGGAAAAAGTAATAATGGGACTGGAGGAGAACGTTAAGCGAGAGGATCGAACGCGAGGAAACAAAAAGAAACGTAATAAAGATATAAACCAAGGATTTTCTACCTACGCGCGATATCTCGAGTAAGAAAAGAAAAAAGAAGAGAAACAAAAGATTTAAAACTAAAACAAATAAAACAAAATTAACACCCTCCTCTCCTGCGTTCCTCTAAGCCCGTTTGTTTACATCCGGTACAGTTTTCACGTTGTCTGACTTAGATGGAGTCGAGGAACGATTAGCAGAAAGCTTTCTACCAAATATTGCGAGCTCCGGGCTCGAAGTGGCGGGCAGGTAGTTAGATAGAGTTAGAGGCGATCGTAGCTATTATTATAATATTACAATAATATGCTGTATTATTATAATTAACGATTACTATTATTGACGTCATCTAAAGTATGAAAGATTTTTACACTGTTGAGACTTGAAGTAAATAATATATTTAGTTTATTTTGGTACATCACGATTTGATGACAAGAGATAAAAGATGAAAAAAAAGAAGTGGTATGAGCTATTTTTTAAGAGACCGATTATTACTCGATTTGAGTCCATGCATATTAAGGGAGAGAAAAAAAAGAGTAAGAACGCGAGAGAACGAAAGAAAGAGGCAAAAGGGAGAACTTATTTGCGAATGTGTAAATTGTTTGCACAAGCGATTGTCACCACGACTGACAACAAAAATCACATGTGATTAAATAGTGAATTTTGAAGAATTTTACTAATAGACTTGTACTAAATAACTAATTATTATTGTGACGACCAAAACAAAAAATGAGAGCAGCATTTTTATAGTGCTGACCAAACGGAAGAACGATGGTTCGGCCGATATAAACGCCAGCTCCCACAGATACGGAGCCGCACTGGAGAGCGGGCAGAGAGGAGAGAAAGAGAGTGAGGAAGAACAGAATGTAATGGACAACGAGCGTAAGAAACGTGAAAAAACAAGAAGGCGAATGAAAGTGTGAGAGCAAAACAAAGAAGAGAACGTGTGTGAAGAAAGTGAAATAAAGTAAACGCGGAAAAAATTAAACGATGGAAGTTAAGATAGAATATAGAACGGCAGGGAAAGAGAGAAAGAGAAGAGAATGAAAGTGAGAGAAAATAAGTGCGAATGCGTCATAACCTACTGTATAGAACATACGAAGAAAATGGATACTGCGCGAGATGTTGTGTAGTTAGTGTTGACTATGAATATATAGGCTAGGCACCATTTTGGATAGGAAGTAATCGGTTAAGTGATTAATTAAGTTTAGGTAGATAGTTAGCTGATAGTTAGGATATATACATATATACATACATACATATATATATATATATATATATATATATATATATATATATATATATATATATATATATATATATATATATATATATATATATACACAACTGCCTCTCCTTGTAAAAAAAGAAAAAAAAGAAAATGCATCAGGCGAGGCACCGTTCAGCCTATGCACCTCGCACCCGTCAAGACTGACTGGCTATTCATATTAATAATAAATATATATTATTCTACAACATATTATCTACTGTAATATAAATAGTAAGGACTGCTTGCTGCGCACCGCGGGTCGGGTGCTTGGGCTGGCCGGGCGTGGTTTACGAAAAAAAAAGGAAACCAATCTCTTTTTTGGAACGTACATGTTTCCAAGCAATGCTGCTTTCCGTAAAAGCTTTCTCTAGAATTTCTAGCGTAGCCTCTTTTTAGATTAGATCACAACTAGTAGTCGTAGGCTGATGATGTAGAAAGATGAAGAATAAAAAGGAAAAAAACGTAGGGTGTTTTTAAGTAACGAAACAAAAAAAAAAAGTAACGTAATATTAGTCGAACGTCGGCTTAAGCGAAAAAAAAAATTAATAAGAAAAGCGAGTCAGAGTTGACATTTGATGATGCCCCGATAAATGACGCGCGTCATCGTACTTCGACTTGTACAGTCCTTAGGTTCACCGAGGTGTTTTAAGTCATTGTTTTACATTTGTTAAGCGAGATAGGTTTTTAGATATAATGAGAAAGAGAGAGAGAGAGAGAGAGAGAGAGAGAGAGAGAGAGAGAGAGAGATGAACATGTTTTTTTTCTATTTACCCCGTGCTCCTTTTTCTATCTTCAACTCTCCTCGTTCCTTTCCCAATCTATTCTTCCCCAAACCTTTTTCTCCTACTCCTGCTTCTGGTTTTCATTTTTACACCTATCATCAGACTCTTCGTCGCGTTCGTATCCACTTTGTGTTGCAAAGACGCAAAACGAAGAAACAAAACACGTGTAATTCTCCATAAACAATTACTGCTACTGTCTGCTTATAATTTTGTTTGTTTCTTCTCTCCACGATATGATTAATCAATTGTTACGCAGTGTTTGAGTATTGAGAACACATGAAAATCAGAATTTCTTACATCTGAAAGGAAGAGGTAGTGTGAGAGAAAGAAAGAGAAGATATAGAAAAAAAAAAAAACGAAATGACGTTGAGGCATTAAGTTAGGCAGTGTTCACAACCGTAAACGAGGATTTAGATTGATGGGAGGAAAAAAGGAAATGAAAATGAATACATTAGGTTCTCCGGATAATTTTAAGATGGCGAGGCATAGCACGTAATGAAGTTTTTAGATTAAGGCAAGTGTGTCATAGCTAGTTAAGAATAGGGACTCATAGAAGTCGATAGGTGCTGTAATAAAAATGATGAAAAAAAGTAACAACAACAACAAAGTTTAACAACGGTCAGAATTAGATTTTTCATGAAACTCGAATAAGAACACAGGGCATACGCCACTAAAAGTGCCCTTAGTTTATTTTGGATCGTTTAAAAACGCTAGTCTTTGTGTGAGATAATGTGGGGGTTATAGATAGGGTCTTCTAAAAAAGAAAAAATACGAAAAAAAGGAGAGAAAAACGAAAAAAATGCAAACAGAAAACAAAAAGAGAGAAAGCACGGACGCGCGCGCGCGAGAGAGAGAGAACGTGAGATATAGTAGTAAATACAAGAAAAAAAGAAAACATGTGAGATGAGCGAAAGAGAGAAAGTGCGAGACAAGCATGTGGTGTGTAGGTTGTATGCATATAATTTATAATATGCGTACTTTAAAAACCATCTGCCTATTACACGACACAGACTGCAGAGACACTGTTACTGTAAACTGCACACTACGTGTGCACGCTCTGAACGTCACACACTTCTTACACTTTGTATGGGGAGCGTGCACCGAACAGTTTTTAGAGTTACTTACAAGTATGGTTTGGTATATTCAAAGTGAAAGAATCAAATTCTTAACTATTATCATCCCTTATTTTTGATCAATAAACGATCTGTTTTGGGGATTTATTCGAATCATTTTTTTTCCTTTCCTAAGTTTTCAATTTTTTGTGGTAGGTCAGTTGTGAGAAGTCTTCTATAAAGAAAGAGAAAGAGAGAATCCCCAAATTGTGATTATTTCTGATTCTTAGATAAGGTTTTTAATTCTGCTTGTCTTTCGTCATAGTGGATTTTGTTGAATTTCGTAAAGTTATATAAAAATTCGTTTACTCTCTTTTGTTTCTTCTTTTTCTTTGTTGAATCGAACAGAGTGTGAACGAACATCTTTGCGAGGAACGAACATAACGAAATGTAAAGTCTGTAAAATAAACTTACTCTCGTACAAAATCAGTGACTGTATTTACACGTTTTCCAACACTAAAAGAAGATATGCCTTCTGTCGAATCAGGTAGTAACTATTTATATATATACGTCTTTTTTAAAGTTTGACATAATAAAACACTAAGACCATTTTTTGGTGTTCTCTAAAACTGAAAGAGAGAGCTTTACAGATTAAAGCAAAAAGGAAAGATACCAGACAAATCGAAAATTAATCAAGAAATATCATTCTTCTCTACTGAACATCGGTCAACGAAATTACACTATTTACTAATGTGTAAGAAACTGAACATTTGTCCTTTATAAGTAGTATTAAAGCGATATGCCCCCCACATTATCCTAACTAATTGTGTAATAACACATCCAGCGTCTGCTTCTATATTAATCGACGGTAGAATTGTTTTTTGCGAGATGAGACAAAACTAAGAAAAATTAACATATGACACACATTCAATTTTTGGCAATGTGGTAAAATGTAACCAGTCTTTTTTCTAGTACTTTTAATACCTTACACGCTCATGTGATTTGTACTATTTTGAGTAAAAAACGCTTTTGATTTATGCGCAATAAAAATGATTAGAAATTCTTGTAAAAAAGAAAACGTGGAAAAACAAAGTTTTGAATCAAGGTGTTAGCAATGTATAAAAACGATAATTAGATCTCCTCTTTTGTCAATTAAGTGGTTTTATAATGATGTAAAATACGAGGATAAAATTAAAATGAGAAAAAAGAAAAGCAACACGTTGCAACAAATTTCATTGAAATAAAGAGAGTGCGAATTTTGATTTGATGCTAAGAGCTTTTTTGAAAATAATGTAATACTTTTTCGTTAAGATTGTATATTTTCTTCTTTGATTTTATAAATATGTTCATTCTTGTGCCAAAATATTTACGCAATTGCTTTAGGTACAACTCAATTTCCATTTACTGGAAATTAATTGTTCATTTTGACTTCACATTATGTGAAGTAAGAATTCGTTTTCCAATGAACATATGATTTCGTGATTCGATGTTTCACGATAGCAATATATTGAATTCTCTCTATCTCATTTAGATAATTACATTTTTTGATTTAAGATATATAATAAATATTAAAATGATAAAAATCTTGTTAATTTGCACCATACATGAGCTTTTGTTTTTCTGTTATTACTAAAACTTGTTAAACATTAGTTCATTATTAACAAGTAACATGTTTGGATTTAAATATTCTTACGGTGTTATCCGTACCTCCAGACACCATGAATTTCGGATTTGACCAGTTGCAACATAATACTTTATCTTCATGTCCAGAAAGGTCGAATAATGGTGCTTTAGGACTAAAAAAAAAAGAAACAAATTTTATTTTATATAGTAGTAATAACGCATAGATCATTATACAATTTTATGAATGAACATCTGGAAATTAGAAATAATCGAACCTTCTGGTATCCCAAAGCTTTACATCGTTGTCATATGCTCCTGAGATAAAAAGATTTTCGTCTATGGGTGACCACCTTACAGACTGTACCCATTGTGTATGAGAAGTGAATATTGTTTTCACTAATGCCCCCTCTATAAGAAAGAATATAATTTTAGCGCATCTTTTTCAATGATTAGAAAATTTCGATACAAGAATCTAATCAAAACCTGTAGATCTTGGATCGTATAGCCTAATGTGTCTATCGGCTGAAGCTGTTAAAACAGCACGGCTTAATGGGGAATAATCGAGATCAAAGAAACTTTTATTTCCAGCCAGTTCGTGTTTAACTCCGCCTAATTCTGAATCCCACACTTTGATCGTGTGATCCCAGGAGGACGTTATGATCTCTGTTTTATCTGACCATACCACACCACTAATCGCTTCTTTGTGACCCTTCATTGTTCTTTTAGGTACCTTTGTAACACAATCATACGTGTTATGATAAATTATTTTGAAGTGAAGAAATATTGTCTGAATATTTTATTTACCCTTGTTTTACCGTGTTCCGATTTTAGCCTTTTTGAAGTGGATTCACCATCTTCATTTTTATCTTGATTAGCTAGAGATACAAATGAAAGTGAAACATTTTTTCCTTAACAAAAGATTTTCTTTTGTAATATAAAGTATTTACCAGTTGACCAAATTTTAAGCATTGTATCCCATGAACCAGTTGCCATCATTGTCTTGTCATAATTAATATCAATAGCTTCTAGTCCACGTTCGTGACCTCTGCATACATGAATACAATCCACAGAATTTTCTATAATATTCCAGTCCCATATTATTGCCGTTTGATCTTGAGATGCACTATAAATTGTAGAAGATTATGAAGATCAATTAAATCTTAGCATTTGATTCTATTTTTCCTGACTTTGAACCATACCTAACAAAACTAGCTGTATCGCTAGTTAAGGATATCCATGCTACTGCTTTAATGGGTGAAGTATGACCAGGAATTACTAGATGATGTTTCCCTTTACATGTCCAGATATGTAATGTATTATCATAACAGCCAGTTAATATCCTATTAAAATATCTTTTAATACAGAATTACACTTTTTAAGCATTTTATTAACTTGAAAGAAAATACCATTTCTCACAAACAGCAACAGCAGACACCCAATCGTCATGTATAAGACAGTCTTGGGGCTCTGGTGGCGGATACTTTTCAACATATTCCACAATTATCACCTCTTCTGTAGAAACATTTTTCTCTGCTATGTGTTCAGCTAACGAAGTACGTAAAAATTGCGAGCACACTAAGAAATCAAATTCTATGTCGTTGGTTATATCAGTTGACTCTAAAATTAAAAAAACAGATTATTTTTTAACTGAACATAGTTTTTCAAAATTCATTTGTTCGCGGATGAATTATACGATACCCTTTAAAAGTTCATTTAGGAGAGTATTTAATTCATTTGGTACAATGGACGTATGTACTGATAATGGAAAGTCTGGAACAGCATATCTAAAATTTGAAAAATGTATGTACCCTATCTGTGTTACAATTATTTATATGACAATATTGTTATTCAATACATACAAAACATATATTAAGTTACATGCATATAATAAAGTAAAAGTTAACCTCTTCTTTAAAACGGCTCACACAAAATATACAAAACAATTACTTACTGTTCCTGCTTAGTAAGAAATTTTATTTGTACTTGAGGAGAACTATTGTTCACGCTTGTACCAGCCATCGTAATTGTCGTACTATTTGTGCACTGGATTTGTGTTTACAAAAATTGTATAAGTAAATTACACGTGCTACATTTTAAATTAGTTTCTTTATCGACGCGTATGATCGAGTAATCTAAACATTTATAAATCGATTTATCGTACAATCGATATTCTTTTATCGATTATCGTTTTTCACGGTTTGAGGAAAAATTCGCGATCATAATTAATACAGGCGTCCCTTGAATTGCATGAAGTCGCGAATAATATGGTTAAAATTGCGACAAGCCTCAAATAACACGGAATTCGAATTACACGAAGTCGCGAATATTACTGTTAAAAATTAACTCAATCACACAGTACATATGTACATATACATATCGTTAGCTTGCAAGGAAAACTGACCGAGTTTCGAATTGCACGGTTTTGAATATCATGGAACGTTATCTCCAAAATAGGAGATGGCATTAATCATTAGTATCGAATAACACGGAACCAATTAACCGTGTTATTCAAAGGATGCCTGTATATTTTGATCACTGTTATAGTGTGTCACTGTTGTACTTACCCATATATTCATTAGTTGTTCAATTTTCATTTAAACATACTCAAGACATCTAATAGGTATGATAATCTTCCATTATAATTTTTTATGTCTATAAATTATTATGAATGAATACGTTAAAGTTTAAATGTAAATATTATAACAACGGTTACAGGTTACTTTTCGCGGTATTGATATACACTTATC
Source organism: Xylocopa violacea (assembly GCA_963969225.1). Taxonomy (NCBI): domain Eukaryota; kingdom Metazoa; phylum Arthropoda; class Insecta; order Hymenoptera; family Apidae; genus Xylocopa; species Xylocopa violacea. Next base: position 24,415,485 of record CAXAJV010000008.1, read on the forward strand.
TTTTTCAAAATAGAATTTATAATCATCCAATTACGATCGCAGGCAAAGTAGAAAATTTAACAATGGCGTTAAACGATTAATAATTATTTTATGTTCTTATTATATAATGTACAGTATATAAATATTTCGTTCAATAATCAGTATTTTCTTTTAATTAATTTTTTTCAATCTCGTTCCATTATAGAATTAGTTATATACGTGGGAGAAACCAAGTGTCCAGTCATTTTAAGGAGGAAACGTAATTCGTGAACAACAGGTGCTCAACGTTTGAAAAAAATGAAGCAAATTTGCTCAGGCGTAATTTTGCTTCGAAGAATACCCCACGTACATCGACGTTGTATGCAGAAAAAAATCTCTAAATCGGAATCGTGATGGAAGTTCTTGAGTCATTTATGATTGATTATGCAGTAAGGTCAGCCTGTTGATACCAGGGAGCTCGAAAAGCTTCAACTATTCCTTTATTATTGTAGGTGGTATGTTTTTCCTCTCCTTTTCATTTGTTCGATCTCTTCTAGCGACGGAAACGACCTTATGTTCACCAATTTCGTTAAAATAAGTTTTATTTTTACAAATCTGATATGACTCTGCAAACACATGTTTAAGCCACATAATTAGTAAATAAATATAAACACGATCATTTATAATAAATTTTCTAGTTCGTATATTTAATTGTGGTGCAGAGTGAAATAGTAATCGCATTATTTTTAAAACTTTCAGTGTACCCGTGGACACGATTGTTGTGTAAATAACGTAATATTTTAAGAAGACTAATATCTTTGGATGAACTTTACTTGACCTTTATTTTTTATTAAAAGAGGTATTTCAAATTATTATTGTATTTTATCGAATGGCATTTTAGTATATTTCAATACAGTTTGTTCTAATAATCGCAGTAATATGTAAATTTATTTTCACTCAAATTGCAAGCAAAAAATAATTGATTCGATTGTCTGTGTCATGTGTCAATGACAATATTATCGATCACACGCTAGTCTTCGAATATCATTATCTATAGTTTCAATATCATTGGTTGCATAAACTGTCGTATTTTTAAGGACCAGAGTAACACGAGGGTATTGGTCCCATCACTATTCGCATCCTTGGTCGCCTGGCAGCCGGCATGTGCGCGGTATAATCGATTCTGTTTGCCAACGCATGCCCTGCTGCCTCGTTCTTCGTGGAAGAGTACTCAGTCGTTGGCACTGCTGCGGCACAACAGGACGTCTACAAGAGGAAATGGTCTAAGAGACGACGTAATCTCCATCCATCCAAGCGACTAATCGTATCACGTTTTCTTCTTCTACATACGTGGGGCACATAAAACCACAGAAGGGTCCACCGACCGTGGCAACGATGCATTAAAATTGAGAAGAAGAAGCAATTAGGTGTCACGCCCAGGTAAGCCAACGATGAGACACGTTTCTTGCCGTTGTGAAGCGCCACGCAGGTTCTTAGGGGTGGAAGAGGGAGAGAGAGAGAGAGAGAGAGAGAGAGAGAGAGAGAGAGAGGGAGAGTGAGAGAAGAGGTGACGTGACTACAACCTGATGCTTCGACTATATATTTGGACGTGCGCTCGGTGGTTTACAGGGTCTTACGATTTGTATGGGAGATTAAAGATGCAATGACAATTATAATTCTCCACACGGTGGTTTTCTCTTGCTAAGTTTGATGATCAAATAGATGCGAGATTACGTATTATAGTAACTGACCTTCTTTTAACTTGATAAACGTTTAGGTGACCGAACAAATTACTGGGGTAGTAAAGGAGGGATTATTAAAGGAGAACTGCGAACAGTTGTTTTTCTTTCTGTAAGGTTGCCGGGCACGGCAATTGTGATGTAGAGTAATTACCGAGGGTTACGATACATTAGAATCTTAGAATATTGATTAGGATTTAATCCCGAACCGTTGCGCTTCGGTAAGCCGTTAACTAAAAATGGTACAGCGATTTGTTTTGCTGTCTCGCTCACTTGCGTTGTTCAATTATAGGGATAATACAGTGATTACGTAAATGTAGGGACTTGTCTCATTACGCAAAGGTGTACCGCGCCCTTTGTGAACCGTGTCGTACCTGTCGCGTTATCCGAACAGTTCATTACGATTGACACAGTGATCACTCATTAGGAAAATTTCTATGAACTGATTAACTGGTTGACTTCCATACAGCTTCAGCAATATGCGAAAATATTTGTCGCTAGAAAAGTAATTTGATTGTTGCAACAACTTGTCCGGCATCAGGAATCATATTCCAAACAGCTTGTGCACTTTTATAACAAGTAATATGTATTATAAATTGTTTTCAATTGAAAGGTCGAGATCGTGGAAGTGAACAGTCGGTAATTGTGTTTCAAAACAATTTAAAACCGTAATAATTTTCCATCGATAACGTGATTTATTATTGTTGTTCAAGGAATGATCGATGGTTTTGCTAAAAGGAGTAAAAGAAACATGTTATAAAGATCTTTTCAAAGCTTTCATATTTTTAAGTTTCATTTTAATTGCAAACTGCTTAACACAGTTAAAGAGACTTTAATTCCATATGTTTATATGGAACATAAATCCAGCAATTGAATATGAGGAATAAAAGAATTATAAACAACAATAAAAATCACGTCTACTATTCGACGGACAATTAGAAAAAGGATGTAATTATTTTTTATTTCGCTATGCAATCTTTCAGGTGCTCTTTGTCTCTCCCATCCCTTCTTTCGTTTCATCATTCATTAGAAATGAAGTTCCACGCTGTCTCTCACTAACCGAGAGAATCACCGGCATTTAATAAAGGCAACTGGAGAATCGGATACGGACTTTGAATTGCGAAGAAACAATTTTTCACGATTGTACCTCCCGTGTACTGCGTTAAACTAATTTGTCTCCGTTCCTCTCTAAGCCACCCTCGTGTATTTTTCTTCATTAAAAAAAGGTGTTGTATTATTTAAACTGATGACACTGAAGAAAAAAGAAAATAGATCTATTATGTAATAATATGTTATATATATTATACATTATTATATGCCGATCAATTGGCAAATGTCTGATGTGTACGATCAACAAAAAGGCAAAAATAGTAATACGCGCAAAGTTCTGCGTATATGATATTTAAAAAAGTCAATAAAACTAATTGCCAGAGATATATTTATACAGAATGTTCGACTGTTTGTGGAAGGAGATGAAAGTGAAAAATAAGACTAAAGTCAAGAACAACAAAATTACATTTGTAGTTTTGGTTTTCTTTACACGTGCACAAGTGGTAGAAGTCCGTAAATCAGTGCAGCGTAGATATCCGCACGTTGCCAAATAAGATTTCGTCATGTTTTGCACTGCCTTATGGACTTTGCCATCAGCGTATGTGATAGACGTCAAAGACGTCAAAGACGTTTCTTTCAAAAACGAAGTTTCAAATGCAATTTGCCTTCTCCTGATTTTTATTTTATTTTGGCACGGAATCAGTCCTTGATGGAGCCCTGCATAATATATATGTTATTAAAAATAATAACTAATAAGAAATAATAATGTATATGCTGTAAAAACTTATACGTTCCCGTTGCTTCAAATGCAAAAATTAAATTATATATATAATTATAGGAACATCTATGGGCCGTAAACGGTGGTGGCGAGGAGGCTCGGAGCTGCTCGTGCTCTTCATTCTCTATCATGTTATCCTAGGTGAAGGTGATGTTGGTGAGTATCAGAGATCCACAATTACTTTATCAATAAATATTACCATCAAAAATAAAAAAATATTAGCGTTCGATCAAAATTCGTTAAACGAATCCAAACATTTTTTTCGTGTCAAATTTTAGGATGTGTCTCATTTGTACAGATCATATATGGTAACTACATTGTGATACTATACTATACGTCAGATATTCTTCCTCTATTATACTACAACATTAATAAGAGCATTAACAGAGTGCGAACGCCCTATATTAAAATGCAGCTGTGAAGGTTGAAAGAGGGTAAATGAAATTCTTGATTTCATACCTCGTGGAGACCGCTTTAAGAAAACTCGAGTACCATGGAAACGCGTGCTTTTATTTCCTCGTGATCGATAGTTCTGTGAATATTTCATTTTTCCGGTCAGAGTGTAGCTTCTTCCCCCGGCGAAGAAAAACACTCGCGCTGATGGATATTTCTCAGAAGTTGATTTAACGCCAGACGGAAATGTTTTGATATTCTACAAGAGAAACTTTCCTAGTAAAATTTATGCGGCTTAAACCATAATTTGTTATTTTCTTTTGTAATATAAGTTGTTAACTTGTAAGCAGTTCATTGTGAATGGGAAATCAGTTATGCCATTACTTTTATGTGCAAGAATTGTCATACCAATTTTGTTCTTTTTTACCCTTTTACGTAATTCTTTTTCATACGTTTGCTTCAGAATAGAGTTTTCCTTAAGATCAATCGTGACTGTCGAGATAAGGCTTTCGCAGGTGCGTGTCAAATATAACTATCGATAAAAAATACTTGGAAAAAATCGAATATAGCAGATTTCTTGTTTTAAATATTGATTCGAAGTCTTGAAATTGGAACATTCGACGCACGAATAATGTCATACTTCATAAATATCCAAACGTTAAAAATTAACTTTAAATACTCGATCGAAGTTACTTGATCTTGGATAATATTGAAAATTCAATTCGTTCTTTTATCGCCCGTAAAAAGAAGCGATTATCATGGGAAAGCTCATAGAAGTTTTCGCATCCGCTTAATTTCTTTCACAATGGCACTCGCAAAATTGAATTTATCGACGAAATTTATGTAAACATTAAAATTTTACTTGCAGCTTATTGTGCCTTTCTTCCAGATAAAAATTGTAAAATGGCATAATTATCATAAATGAAGGAAGTAAACAATAATAAAAGAAGATGAGATTTTTAAAGGACCAACTTGTTCTCCTCTTGAAATTGTGCATACATCCCGATTGTGCAGAGCTGAATTTTAATTCAAAGGTCATTTTGCGAATACTATAAAGGTCTATGGTAATTACGTCATTTTACAATTCTTGCCTGGGAAAACAAATTACAAGCGCCGTTATTCACTTCTGACCCTGAAAATTCATGTTGTTCCTTTAGGAGTGGAATGACGAACAAAAAAAAATAAGAGGAGGCGGCAGAAAACGCGTTCGATTTTCGCCCACGAACTCTCGACGATTATCGAGCTGTACATCCCACGCGACCACCGCCTTTGCAAGCTTGCTTCCTCTCTTTCACCCTGGATCTGTTTCCACCTACAAACGCGACCCTCCAGCTGTCTGTCCAACTCCTTCTTCTCCCCATCTGCTTTTCTTTGCGAAGCTGCTCGAAGTATAACAATTCTTGGGTCTTGTTTTATTCTTGTAATTTATTTTTGTTGGTACTCACTTCTTCTAACATTTCTTCTTCTTTTTTTAGTAAGAAAAGATTGATCATAAGGAAGACTGTGACTGTCGGATCGACTTTCCCATTTTCAAGTTTCCGTTTTACAATTATACACATTTCAATCACATATCCTTTGATGTCATAATAGAAGAGTTTCTAATTGTAGAATCTTCCTACGTCGCCAAAAATAGTCGACTTTTATTGTATAAATCGTCAAATGACAAGATTGTGCTGGTGCAGTTGAAAGGGTGACATTTTCCATAGAGCTTAATTCTGAGACGGAGGCCAAGGAAAATGAAATGCCGTCTGTCTATTTCAGCGTTTCAAAAATAATGAGATCTTATCAGATGAAGAAATTTTAACGTCTTTCCTTAGTTAAGAGACAGTATTTAAATGCTGTTTGAATTTGTTATACATATGTACATTCTACAGATAACAAATTAACAATTATTATTTATCGAAAATATAATCATAACAGATTTTATAATAGTAATTGTAGGTTTATATTAAAAACTTATGCGTTGTCAAATATTTTTCGTAACACGTATAATTCCAGTTTACATAAATTTCTATGTTTAGAATTCTATAGAATCAATGTTTCATTATCTATTGATCAAAAGTATCAAACTCCAAATTGGTAACGGGTATAAATTTTCATCTGAACGGGAGATAAATACATAGATATGAACATTTGATGTGGTATGTCGGCAAACAGAACCTCCGTTTGATTACTCAACTCTTATCGAGGATTAAGCGAGGGTGCAGATGCGAAATGAAACTGGCAAGTGCTCGGTATTCTAATTAGCAAGTACACCGCGATATAACCGGAGAATGTGCACTAGAAAATCGGGCCACGCTATTGTGACGTATACCTTTTACGTCAATCAGTTGTAAGCAGAAATAATTCAAAACTTTCTGTTCTATTTTATACCAATTACCACCATCGAACTCTAACAGATTTTGTAATTAATTTATTGCCAATTAATGATCCCTTAGAACGGAAATTTAAAAACTCTGCAATCATTTTTTATAATAATCGTCAGGAACTTGGTTTAACATGAATTGAAATGTTAATATTTAATTCTTTCAATATTGATAAAACAATCTGCTATTTTTTTAATGCACTTTTTATTATACTTATTTATTGTTTATTTATATATAAAATATTTTATATTCTTTTTAAACTTCACGAAGAATTTAATTTAACAGATGGGCCATTATATAAAGTAATTACGAAACAACTATTAAACTGCGGTTGTTATCCACTACTGCGTATAGATAAAAAAATAGCTTGTTTTTAATTAAAGCTTCATTAGTTGTTTATTGATGCGACTAAATTGGTTTTAGGGTGCCTGTTCAGCAAGAGCCTCTGTGATCCTCAAACTGAAACATGTTACAATGGTAATTATAAATTTAACGATAAAATGTTTGTTTTTCAATCAATATCCCCTGATACTGAACAATAAAGTTAAAATTCATCGATATTTCAGACCTGGCCTTTGGCAGATGTGTACCATTATATACTGATCCGTATGGAGAAGATTACTATCAGTATTATCAGTGAGTGTAAATGTGTGAATTTTTTTAGAAAAAAGTATTGATAATACTAAATGGGAACTACATTTATATTTATAAATATAATAAAAAGCAACTTGTATAAATATTGCAATATAGTTTCTTGATAATCAGATTTATAGTATTTTTAATAGTTGGAAGAGTAAAATTATTAATTATGCATAAAGCAGGAAATTAAACTGACGTATAAAGAGTGATTTTTTGAGAAAGTTAATCATTATAATGGTATTTAGCAGTACTTGTTTGCTAACGGATAATTTAGAATGATTCGCTTTAAGTTTAAGAAGCAAAGTAATTGATTCTTGCTATCCTTTACGACCCAAGAGTAAGCTTCCTTTCACTGTCTGACCATAAATTAGCTGTACTACTTCATAGCTCTACTCTACAGAAATAAAATATTAAACGTTGTTTCCCAAAGCGAAGCAATTACCGTTGTGTACATAAATTTCACCACAAAGTTGTTTAATTAAATTTAGCTAATATCCCACGATTTTGCTGTAGGTACAACTTTAACATCGACGAATTGGAGCTGCTAAGACTGCAATTAGAGAAGCTGCAAATCGACGGATACAAATGGTCTCATCCCTATACACAATGTATCATGCAAACGTCCTTGTATAATTTACGTCACGAGTACGATTAACACTTTAATATATAAATTGTGATGTATTATTAAATATTAAACAGTGTATTTTTCATATTTTTTCTAGAGAAAACTACGACCTTCGACTGTGTCAACATTTGAAAGAACGTATACATTTTGAAAACAAGAATGAAATGGACCAGGCCAAAGTAAGTTTACTATATTATCATCCAAGTTTAACATTAACCCCCAACTCTGCTTTTCAAGGTACCTACAATAGCCATAGTGAAATTCACGCCAAACAATGCTAAATTCAACAGCCAGTTTGCCAACGAGCTTTACTATCCTCCAAATACGCAGAATCAGTATTTCCGCGACTCTTCCTACAGCGACGAGATCTCTCGATCACCGTACAAGGAACAGCTCAGAGAAACAGACACCCAATTCTATAGGCCGAGATACAATCCGAATTCTTACAACGAATACGACTCTTTAACTAACGAAGAAAATAATGACGTTGGCGAGGCGCGTAAGAAACCATCGATCTTCGACGAAGTTAATGAACGACTGTATCGAACTAGAAGACAACCGTACAATCCGAGGGATTACAGTAACGAAGCGATGGAATCGATAAAAAATGCCTTTGAGGAGAGAGAGTCATCGAAACAACTTTCTGAAAGCAGGAATTCAAATCCTGTAGATAGCCTAAACTTTGAACCTTTGGAATTTGATATAATGAACGATAAGTCTGATGATTATTCTGATAAAAGGGATGAAGAAGAAGAGGAAAATCGCGACGTCGAATACGAGAAGGCTTTTTCAAGAAAGTACAAACCTAGAAAATTTGACGACATCGCGGATAAAGACGAGATGTTTTTGGAAAATATGAAACGTAACTCGAACGACAATTATAATGATGATTATGATGATATGAACGATGGGGAATCATCTCAGAAAGATTTTCCATCGATAGGAAATGGAATTTATACTGAAGGTGGACCTGTTCAAACTGCTGACGATAAACCTAACGTTAATGATAATGGTAAATTATTTATAGTTATTATATGAAATATGTACTATTCGAATCGTTTTAGTGCTGAATATTCTGAACTCAAAGTCTTTATATAAGCGATACTATGTGAATGCAATAAATAGAACTTCTGTCTTCTTTACGAACACAATTATCCATAACATTTTGTGCGCAGAAAATGTCTACGACAATTTATTCGACGACGATGTGAACGAGCTTCTTTGGAGGCATGAGTTACCGGGATTTAAACGACGGGAACGTTTGGATGTTAAGAAACCGGGTCCTCCATTTTCAACAAATAACTATGCGTTTAAAACACCATCCCCACCCGGTAAATATCTTTCTTGCGCGTTACTATTTCTGTATGTAAATTCTCATATAAATATACATCAAATATTTTTGCAGTTTTGGAGAATGAAAATCGTTCCGATTCTGTCGAAGTTGATCAAGACGTAAGTAATCAGTTGCACACGAGAATAAAATAAAACACAATTATTATAATCCTTAATTTTTAGAATGATGTGTTACTTCCACCACTCGCAAAGAAGGAAATAGGAACTGTCCAACAAGCAGATGGTCCCAATTCGTATGATAACGTTGATTTAGATCATGTTTACGTGGAATTTCTCCAACCATTTCACACATGGCCAGAAGGAGAGCATGTTGTCAAAGAGGTACAATTGTCAGTGTCTGTGTATCTGGGCATTTTTTTCTAAAGGCAGAAAATTTTGTTTCTAGATCGGTAAATTGTTGGGACTAACCCCTGGATCATTACAAGATATTCGAGTTGGACGAGCAGAGGTGACGTTCAAAGTGGTCAAAAACAACAAAAATTATAACGCTACCGACGTAGTTAACAAAATAGGTAGTTACTGCAATCGATTAGTTATTAGTTTAGTAAATTACCAAATTAATCGATTGTACTATATTCTTTTAGACTATATACGTGGCAAGTTAGAAGAGACCTTGGGTGTCCAGGTGATTCGTGCAGGCATAGGTGACAAGGTTCATCTTGAAACATGTTTAAAGCCTAATTATCTCTAGTTATATTGTTCGAAATAATTATGGGATCACTTAGTTATATAAAAAGTCGCTATATTCACGATTGCAATTCATTCTGAATGTGATCCCTCGATTATTTTAAACAGTACGTTCAAGTGCCTCGACATAAAACTACTTTACTGAATAAAAAATTAATGCGATTTTCCATTTATAGATCAAATTACCCGCAACGCTAGAGATTGTTAGAAAATCTGAAATGGGTTCAGGTTTATTTAGTATTATTGTGGCTGCTGGAGTTGCTATTGTCTGCGCGGCAGGAGTGATCACGTTGATGATAGCTCGTCGATATGCTAAGTCTCGGGCCAAATTGGCAGGGTTGACCACACCCGATCCGGAAGCTTCGAAGAATTATCAAGATTTGTGCAGAGCGAGAATGCACGCTAAGCAGCCGACAGACAAACCGGAATCACCGCGAATCACTAGCTTGAGTAAAGAAAGTGATTCTAATAACGCGCCCTCGAATCGATCTAGTACATCTTCATGGGGAGAGGAGCCAGCACTTTCGAACATGGACATTCAGACGGGAAAAATGGTTTTGGTGAGTTGTTATCTGAAAGAATAATTTAGTTTTAATCATAAAAATAATTGTTGTTGAACCATTATTACGATTTTACCGAAAAAAGGCAAAATTATATCACAAAATAATATTGTGATTCTTTTTGTTCAACTTCATTCGTGATATATGTATAAAATTTTAATTGAAATGTAATTATATGTATTTGTTCAGAGTTACATGGAGGACCACTTGAAGAACAAAGACCGTTTGGACCAAGAGTGGGCAGCGTTATGCGCATACGAGGTAGATCCATGCTCGACGGAGATAGCGCAAAGCGAGGCGAATGTGAAGTGTAACCGTCCTGGCGCCGCGATCCCTTATGATCATTCTAGGGTGATCCTAAACGATCTCGCTAATGCAAAGAACTCCGATTATATTAACGCCTCCACGATCGTAAGTATTCTTAAACTTATGCTTGTTATCCGCGATTTAAATATAAATGCAGATTAAAATAATACATGCGTGGTTTTCATTCTTAAAATCGTTGAAAATGGAACTGAAAATAGAAATCGGTAAGTCACACGACGAGCATGGAGAAAATCTGCTGTTATATTCACAGTTTGTCGATAAAGTAATGCTTCACTTAAAAACGCTTCTCGCGTATGCATCATCATAGTAGTGTAATGTTAATTGCGAATTTAGGCATGATTTAAAATACCGCAAACACAGGCGTAATTTTAGAGTGGAATTTAAGATATAAAGAATCAGCTAAATAGTTCATATAAACGTTCTAGTCTAATCTTTATCTAAACTACAAATAATATTAATCGCACTATTATTAAACATTTTTTAAATACAATGATTGAAATATTCATAATCATATGTCTAGCAGAAATGTTTATATGAATGTTTTTATCATTTTTGCGTACTAAATTTGTTTCTAAATTCACATGTACACTTTATGACAAATTTTTATTTAAGCATAAACGCTGGGGATGCACTTATAGTTTAGATACTTTAGATATTAGGTAGTTTGAATCCTACGAAATAACTTAGATTACATAAAACTTGTTGAAGGAAAAGGAAAAGACAAGCAGTTTTGATTCTTCTGCAAGACAGTAACTCCTGCATAAGGAAGAATTACAAAAAATGCACAACAATTTACAAAATAGCAAATTTGCTTTTTACGTATTAAAAAGAGCCGTGTGACTTGCTTCTTAACTTGAGATTATGTTTGGAAGATGGTATTTGAAGTGAACTTTTCCTTTTAGACGGATCACGATCCCCGAAATCCGGCTTATATCGCCACCCAAGGCCCGCTGCCGGACACAACAGCTGACTTCTGGCAACTAATTTGGGAACAAGGAAGCGTCGTAATCGTGATGCTAACTAGACTTACCGAAGATGGTGTTGCGATGTGTCATCGTTACTGGCCCGAAGAGGGATCAGAATTGTATCACATTTACGAAGTGCATTTGGTATCCGAGCATTTCTGGTGCGATGACTATCTGGTGCGTTCTTTCTACCTGAAAAATCTGCGGACTGGCGAGACAAGGACTGTGACGCAATTCCACTTTTTGTCATGGCCTGAAAATGGCGTGCCGCACTCTACCAAGGCTCTATTGGAATTCCGCCGGTAAAATACCCTATAAATACAGAAAGCATTTACATATTAGTATTTATCGTTATAAAATCTCACATTGTTCTGATACTTATTATGTAATTTTAGAAAAATCAACAAATCCTACAAAGGCAGATCGTGTCCTATAATTGTACACTGCAGGTAAAGTACTCTTTAGCAATATAAGTTTAATAGTTGTGTCACTATAATTATGACATTAACTCTCAAAATAATTTTCATAACTGTGCACCAGGTTTATTTGCAACAAAAATATTATCTCTTTCAGTACGAGTAATCCTATATGTAGTTTGGGGGAGGGGGTGTGATATAGAACTATTATCTTCAAATGCTAAAAATCGGATACAATATCTAGTAATAATTTTTAAAATCTTCATTTCCGTATTTGGCATGAAAATCATTATACATTGATTTTTATAAAAATCTTTCTACGCCGATAAACTTACAATGTAGCCTAACGGTTTATCAGAGACTTACTCTTCTTTTTTTATAGCGATGGTGCTGGTCGCACTGGTACTTACTGCTTAATTGATATGGTCTTGAACCGTATGATGAAAGGAGCCAAAGAAATCGACATCGCGGCTACACTAGAGCATATAAGAGATCAGAGACCTGATATGGTCGCAACAAAACAGCAATTTAAATTCGTGTTAATGGCCGTGGCAGAAGAAGTGCACGCAATCCTCAAGGCTTTACCTGTACCTCCAGCGGAAAAATCTACTCTTCCAGAAAATAACTCTTCGGCAAAAGAAGGCCAGTAAGGTTTAAGTATCGAGTTTCGCAATTACAGTTGCGGCGAGCGAAGAGGCAAAAGTATTAATTGCAGTCTACCCGAAGTAAAATGGCCAAATATTTCTAGTCGACCGTAATCGTGTCAGAAATATATAATTATCTAGTAAGTCTTTTGTGTTCCCTATAACTTTCTTCTTCTAGATAGTTTTGGACGAGTTCTGTAATCTCGTGAACCTATTACGAAGTTTTAACAAGCTCTGCTTTGACTGAGTATATTTCATCGTAGAAAACATGGCACTTTGGTATCTGTAAATTTAAAATATTCTGTTATAAAACAAATGATTTATATTTTTGTTTATTTGCTAAATGATTATTTTCTAGTATAGTTTATCGTGGTAACGTGCAATATTTATTTATGCATCTCATTTAACTACGGCCTACTTGAATGATCAGATACACGTATATAGATTTGAAAGACTGAGCTGGTGGAATTCTAAATATTGACTAAATAAAGAACATTTTAAGTAATATTTGTGCTGATTAAAGATTATATTGAAGCAAAAATATACATTTATGTCTAATTATGCAGCTCAGTCTTTACATATTTGATTCTATCATTAATTTTATAACATAAATATCATGTAAAACATATATTATTTAAATTAAAAATACTATGTTGCTCCCTCTCATGGATAACTCCACTAACGTGCTTTACAATAGCTTTAAATAAGATATCAAAGTATATATTTCAGGGCAAATAACAAAGTTCTATCTGCTCAGTCAATTCTATCACACAACGTTGATGCTTACATTGATTACATCACAATATCTGTTGTCTTAAATTAATTTCATCATGAAAGATTTGATTATATACTTATCGTATTTTAAAAATTTGATACACGAAACTTAAATGAAATTTTTTATGTTAGAAAAGCGAGAATTGAGATTACCACTTTAGAGATTGAAATCAGAATTTTTATACTATTGTTACGTGTTTTAATAAGCGTGGATTTTTAATGGACGGCTATGACTGCTGCTTCTGTGAAATGAAATTTTATTAGGCGTTAAATGTAAAGCCCTATGTGGAAAGGGTCGTAAAGCAGTCTATTTATCAATCTTTTTTCTACATGTATAAAAAGAGAAGATCGAGCTGCACAATATTGTCGTTATAATTCAGTATCGGCATTATCAAAATGACACAAAAAAAATAATAAAAATAATATTTTATCTGTGTGGAAACATGAATTAGAATATGACCACGTAATATAAACTTAATGTTCTAAATATCACGCGATATCACACGATTATGAATACTGTGAAGGACATGTTTAATCATTAATATCGTGGCAATGATGTTAGGTGATATAAATATAAAAAAATTATATATATGAACGTACATATTTGCACAAATTATCATTGTGTCAATATGGCGAGTTGCAGATTGAAATGTCTTGTTTCTGTTTTAAAACTACAACATTGTTCTGTAGATCCAACCTCCTGCAGAATGAACAGGTTCTATTTCTTATTTCTTCCTTTTCATTGTGCAGTAAGATTATTGATGGGATTAATATTTTACATCTCCATGTTACTTGCGCTTACTATTAAATTAAAGTATTATAAAATAGCTATGCATTCACATGGACTACTGAAAACATAAATTAAATTGTAAAAACACAGACATGGTACCCACACAATTTCGTTCTCTAAAGCTGCTTCCATTTCCGAACATCCTGCAATCTACATATCTACGTGTATTCGAAAAGTTAGAAATGTCAGTTACAATAACTTATATTTTATATTGAGTCAACTCAAATAACACACTTTCTCTGTGAAATCAACGTGAAAGTTTGCTTGACCAAAACATAAGTTTTATTAAGCTTTTTTTAGCACAGATTCATAAAAAAGAGATTCTATATTTTTATGCAAAGGGATGAGTCTATATAAAATGAAATGATATATAAATCTATACTATGTTATTCGAAATGTAATACTATATGTGTTATAATATAATAAATCACTCTATGTTCAAATCACATGTACAGTCTACTATTACTTTTTACGTGATTCTTTTATTTTCTCATACATTAGAAGCACTACATGAATTTAGAAATATTTGTACTTTTGTAGTGCTAAAATTATAAAATAACAGTATAAAAATATTTAACTTAATTGTTATACTTATATGTCAAACGCATGTCAAGACATTTCATTTAATCTTGGTAAGTAGATGTACAAGTTTCGGGAAAGAGAGGATTCCAAAAACCTGGAACACGTTAACATTTTTGTAAAACTTAAGCACAATTTTATACCTGCAAAATTTAGAAATTTCCTAAAGTTTAAGGGATGGGTATGCCTCAGTAGAATTTTCGCAAATATATTATTAAAAAAAATCAACATTGTTTCACTCACAAATTATTTCACTATGTGAATCTTACTCTTTGAAAGTGTAGCTTCACTCACTCACTCTTTCTTTGCTCTTTATTCTCTGAGAATTATTGGAATATGATGTATGAAATGATATGTATGAAACGATGCTGATAAAATTACCTTCAGGTGTACTCTCTCTTATGTTACGCGTAGTTCTATGCCGGGAACATTGATTTTGCCTCGCTTTTATTTCCTCCTCGCAAAGCCCAAGATTATCATAGTACTAGAAAAAAAGTTCCATGGATGAAATTATTGAATTTGTGGATACAAAAATGCAAATTATACATTAATAAATAGTACATAACACTGGCTTACAATTTACTTCCTGTATGCAGCATTAATAGAAAACAAATTTTATTTTTAATATCATCTGAAATCATGATTTATAATACCCATAACGAAATCTAAAATCACTGTACCTTTCTACATTCCCAACAGGAAACACCAGCCATTTTTGCTCTTTCTGACTGCTTTTTTGATGATTTATCACAATACTTATTCTTCTTCTCAGGCACTCTTAAACAAATGGATTGCATTTAATATAAATACTGCTTTTACATTTGTATGATCTATATATCATAATTATACTTACAGATCAAAGCTATTTGTAAGACTCCGTTTTACAGATGGAGATTCTGATATTTCATACCTAATTCTATTTTTTTTACTATTTTTTAATGTGTCTATGTCATAAATAGACTCTTTCTTAAGTTGCTCCCCTAAAGCATAGAATGTTTCATCATTATAGATTAAAGAATTTGTATGCAACATGCTTTGGCTGATTGACTCTGAGCATTTTATTTTTTCTGTTCGAGAATTATGTTCTTTTATTTCTAATTTTTTAATTTCCTTTACAGGATTTGAAAAGCTATCAGAGTTTTCGAAAAGTGAGTGTTCCAACTCTATTACTTTTGATGAAACAGAGGAATTTAAAACGTTACAATTATTTTTAATATTTTCATTATAAGAAGTCAATGCTTTTGACTTTCTACTTAAAAACGATTGATCTTTCTGTGTAGGTACATATACAGAATTGAAAAACTGACTAAGATTAGACTGGTTCATATTTTTTTCTATTAATTTGATATCATTACTTTCATGATCTATCGTATCAGTTTCTGTCCTATTAGTTAGTTTCATGGAAATTTTTCTTTTTAATCTTAAACTTTTTTTATTCAATTTTGATTTTGTATGTTTACTTGGGCTATCTTGGATTATGTCATCTTCTATTACTTCTGAAGAAGTATTCTGTTTTCTTAAATCTTTGTTTATATTTTTGTCAGGTGTAGTTAATTTTTTGTATTTCTTATTACTGTGAGCCATATTTTGATAAGATTGATCATCTTGGAGCAACATAAGCTTTGATTGCCTCAATTTCTTACCATTTTGCAATAATGTGGTATCTACATTATACAATGTGCTAATTCCTAATTTTTTTGGTATTTTAGTGATAGGTGTACATTCTATTTCATTTTCATTATACTCAGTAATCGAACATTCATTTTCCTTCAAACTATCTCTTTCAATAGAAATGTTTTCTCTTACGGATAGACATGAATGGGGTATATGATTCTTAGAAGTTTTCAAAATGATATGATTATTTGAAATGTTGGCTTTTTTGTACTTAAAATATCTTTTTGTCAGTATTGGACTTCTCAATAATTTATCATCAACTGCTTGTTCCTTAGCAGATGCACTGTCATTAAAATGATCATCTAAATCTGAAGTGGTATCAGAATTGGAACTAGTGGGAATAATTTTATCCAATGAAGACGTACAAATTTCAGACGATAACTGACTTCCGTCAGGATTAATACTGAAATAGAAAAAATAGATAAGACATAAATATAAATACATTAAATTTTAATATTCATAAATTTATGAAATATAATTTTAAAAAACTATTAAATCAGTAATAAAGGTAAAACTCACACAACTTTATTGCTATAGTTGTCTGATTTAAGTTTAGAATCAGCATATTCACGATGTTTTTGTAGTTTCAAATTTTCGATCCATAATTCTGCAAAACATAGAACCCCACTGTTTGAATTAGGCAAATTTAATTATGAATTAAAAATTGTACCAATACTGTAAACTGATGAAACATTTAAAATTGCATTCTAAACGTGCAAAAATTTGATTGAAATTTTTGGAAAATCACAATACGTGGTTTCCCTAAATTAAATTAGCAACAGAAAGTATGACAATTACATCATTATAGTAAAGCAAAACAAAAGCAAGGAACAATTTTTCATTTGCAAATATATTTTATTATAACTACAAAAAAAGAAATATATTTATTAAAGCACATACATGGTGACACAAAAACGTGTGATATGTACTTACTTTTATATTTTTCGAATATTTCTCCACACAGCTCAGCGAAATCCTTCAAAGTATTTCGCGCGAACTCATTGTCTACGTAACAATCGAATTGTAAAATATCTGACAAAGCCATCGATAAAACGAACGAGGTTAGGTATTTGTTTCTGTCGAGCGACTTAATACCCTGTCTCTTTGTTTCATTTGTTAATTAATTCCTTGTATGTTTTTCTTTTTTTTTTATTGCATATATTGTCACCCTATAGACATAGAACGGACGAACAAATTCAAGAAAACAAATAATTTATTATAAACTCCCACAACGTTATACTCTGTTGATCACTTCACTGAATAATCTATAGTGTGTCGCCAGTTTCTTTTTAAACCGCAACACAAATCGCCATGATATTCGTCTCACATTGTATACAGCTTGCCGGTATAGAAGCACACGTCCTAACCTTACTTTCACTGTGTTTCGTGTTTCTCTTGCTATCACTTCAATCTGAAACGTTTAAAATTGTGTTAATTTCTTGGCTACACTATTTCTATGACGTTCGAAAATGATTGTTTGGAAAGATTTCATTTCAATATCCTGCGTCAGATAAAAAGCATTTGACATAACTTTGTAAGTATTTAACCAAATAGAAATGATTTATTTATGATGACGTAATTTATATAAACACGAATGTGTATCAAAATGTCATTAAACTAATTTTTTCTTCTTCCTCCTAAAAAAATCCTACTATATCGTATACTTTTATCCCTTTATTATACGTCGATATATTGTTATGTACATTACATCCCGTAAATATTTCCATAATAAATAAGTATTTAACATCGTATATAAAAAAAAACCTTATGCAACAAATAAATGTTTAAAATATATGCAATTTTAGTAATTTCTCAAATACCTTCGTTCTACCCCTTTTTTGCTTCTTAATCAATTCAATATTATTGAAACAAAATATGTTGCCTAAAACACCGAATTATACATAACAAACGCCA
Organism: Xylocopa violacea; assembly: GCA_963969225.1. NCBI lineage: Eukaryota > Metazoa > Arthropoda > Insecta > Hymenoptera > Apidae > Xylocopa > Xylocopa violacea. The sequence continues at coordinate 24,433,716 of CAXAJV010000008.1, forward strand.
AATATTTCAAAAAGAAATTATTCTTTCTAGAAAAAGATAAAAGTGTCTATATAGATTAAACGTTTTTTGTAAACTTTTCGAAGGTACATACAATGTACGTGTGTCTTTACGTATGCACTTTTTCAATACTAATAAAAATCTACGTTTGAAGAAATTAAAAAAGAAAAACGTTAGAACTTTAAAGCTCTTGTTTGTGTATGTCGCATAAGATGTGCACTATAAAGAGCATGTTGATATTATTAAAGATACAAGTATTTATATTAAGTAACTGGTCACGTATTAATAATACATCAATTATATACAAGTATACACCGAATGTGCACTTACAGTTATGAACAGATAGTAGAGTCTATAAACAACTTGGATGCAGTTGTACCTCCGTGCCTAGTTAATTTAAAAAATAGCAATTTAGACCTTTTCCAACTTTATACAGAGAACATAGCTTAGAACGCTGTAAAGAGTTATATATACAAATCATTATGAGCTGAATGCCGACTGAGAGGAAGTCGAGGGCAGGAAAAGGTTCTGTGTCAGGTTGGATGTTGGTTTACCTGGGGGTCGGGTGATAACAGGGGAAGGATTGCATGTTTCCAAACCGTAGCGCGACATGAGCGCTAATAATGCACTGCGAACACCAGCTGTAGCCACTTGTGACCATCTTCCGGAGCTCATTGCATCGTCACCAGCATAAACTGCATGGGCGTCAAAATTTCCAGACTGAGCTGCATTTGTATCTGGAAGAAGAACAATAATAAGTTATGAATACAAGGGACAACTGGACACAATAAAACTCACCTAAGGGTAGTGGATTTAACGCAGAAAGATTAGATTCTACTAATCCACTTGATCTTGAATTTGCAGCAAGTCGAAGTTCAGCATGCAGCTCTTCTAACAACTGTGCTACTTTTGAGTCACTCTGTAATTTGAATTATAATTTTATTCATATTTATAATGATATATCGCTGTTATAGCATTATAAAGTACATGTATGATCATAATAGTGAAATATTGCAAAAAAACAACTTTGGAAATATGCACCTCATTATCTGATCGTAGTGACATAAGATCTTCAACTCGAATTGGTTTTCCTTGATTTAATGCATTCGTCAGAACATTTAATTTTCGAGCAAGACTATCATCTGCACATAACTCTGATACATGAGAGCCAATATCCCCTTTGGACCGTGGTGTAACAGATGGTGGACTAACATAAAAGTATGACGGTGATGAGACCATATAAGGTCTGTTGGGATCTCCCTTGGGCCGTGGTGTTACAGGTGGAGGACTAGTGTAATAATATGACGGCGATGAGACCATGTAAGCTCTACTTTGGTTGAACAAATTATCTCCCCCATAGTAGGATTCCGTGCTAAGACGATTTGGATGAGAATTGTAACCTGCTTCCATTTTTAAACGTTTGGAAGACCTGAAATCAAGTCACATAAAGGCATTTTATAAAGTATAGAAGAATAAAATACTTAAAGTAAAAATAGCAACTTATCAAAATATTACGTTAAAACGAATTTATTTAATGCAAGGCACATATATTTTTATATTAAAAAAACACAGACAATATATATTAGTGTATATATTTAATAACAGTTATGAATATCAATAACAAGTAGAGAAAAAGCGTTACACATTTTGGTAGAAATTTCGAAACTTATAAAAAAAGATAATTTCTACTATGATTAGTACTATGTTAAAATGGAATAAATGCTTTTTAAAGTTGAGAGAATATATTAATAATAAATTAATCTATTTAGGACAATGAAAATCATATGAATAAGACAGTATTTAAAAAAGTTTTGTATAAATATTATGAAAATAAATGAAAGAGATAGCAACACACGTATACCCAATGGTAACATTTAGTTTGACAATAAATAGAAATCATGCAAAGGATAATACGTTTTATAAACGTGCATATCAGAAAAGCAAAACTAACAAATCAGTACTTCATATGGATAATATACATGCAATTTAATAGGCACAGCGTATCAAACTTTATTTGTATCTGTAAATTTTATTATTCACAATTCATTGCATACTTATCACTTATATACTTTTATAAGTGAACAGATACGATAAAACAATTTCATAAAGGATCACAAATATTAAGACCGTAATATGATTTGTTGGAACTCATTGCATCCTCAACCTTCTGGCACAAAACGAACAAGCTTGTTTTTTTTTAATTTTTAGTCATTAAAGCCCAAGCGCATATGAATTTGTTATATGATACACAAAACCATGTTTTGTGTGAATTATTAAACTGGACACCCTGGGTATAAACATACATTATGCAGATTTAGAATATTTATTACCTATTTATATTGTTATAAGTGCTATAAAATTTGCCCTTTATCATTCAGCCACAATAACATTACTTCCTGAAACATAATTGATTTTTCTGATTAGACAACTTGCCAATTTTTATTCAACTTATAATTACTTGTTACTGTATAGTTCAAATATTATGTTGTTTTCTACAAATTCCACAATACAATTTACCATAATATATAAGCATTAATTTTGTATATCCATTTTATATACATATAGCAATATCATGATATGTATAGTAGACATAATTTATACATAACCAAATGTATGTTATCTATATATAATTATTTTATATAATTAATATTATAAGGTAAATGGTTATGTATTAAAATACTGATATGCCTCTAAGGCATGACATATGTGTACAGTCATTATTCATTATATATATATATATATGCTATACTTGCATTTTGTTATTGTTTACATAGTAATCATATGTACATACATATAAGAATGTAAAAACATTAAATATTCAAATTTTTGAATTTGTACAATTGATTATATGATTAATAAACTTTTTAATATGTGCTATATAATTTGCGACACATAATAAACTATTTTTACCAGTAAAATATAAAAATTTTAGATCATCAAGATCTGTTATATATTTTCAATATAATTTTACCGTCATATACATATATATTTTAAATATTTAACAAGAGTAAAATTAGTGTTAGAAATGTACTAGTAGCAAAGAATTGAGTTATTACATTACAGTGTTACATCTCTTATTTTAGTCATGTTACTCATATAATTCTTTGCACAATTTTAAATATTTATTTCTAGAAAAACATATTTTTCTTATTGATTTACATTACATTTAAAATAACGTACCCAAAATGAAAAATATGCTTAATTTATAGTTACTAATGCAAAAAAATTATACTGTATATGACAAAATTGTTTTATTTATTCAAACTATTTATAAAAGATTCTCATCTAAATATATTAAAATTGTTTATCACACACTTTAAAGTAGCACATATATACAAGTTCAACAATTTTCTCCAAATTATATAGAAATGTAACCATACAATTATATTCTTCAATATGCTTTAAACGTCTTTTGAAAATGGAACATAGAACGATAAAGAACATATAATTCGTAATAAAGTATTCTTTATTTGAAAATGAACGGCATGAACCTTCCGATTATTCTGTTAGCATTTTTATACTATTCAATGTCCACAAAGAAGTGAGAGAAACGCTTATACTTATTTTATTTCACTACCCGTGAAATAATATCTTTATAAAATCAATGTGCAATTTATTTTTATACATTCTACATAAAAGTATATATATGTATATAACAAATGTATTAAATATTCGTTTAAACTTATTGTGGAATAAGTAGAAAAATAACATATTTTGCATGTAATTTTCACAAAGGGTACATTATATCATGTACACTGGTATTTTAATTCATTCCCAAGGTCCCAGTGTTCATCGTCAGACACGATTCTTTCAAACAATTGCGATTTACTTAGTTTGTAAATTAAAATATAGAAACATTGAAAGGGGCTAAACAAATTAAACGATAAAATATTTTAATAACATTGGAAATTCATCGTCCATAAAAATGTTAGGCGTGTGCCTATGGATACTTAGTAAATATTTTTATGTTACAGTAATTCGATATTATTTTACATTGTGACGACAGTACATTAGATTCGCCTAATGTCCCGGATTTCATTATAAGAATGGCATCGATATAAAATACATGCAAAAAAGATGAAAATATTCAACAAATATCAAAAACTTCTGCCATTCGTATATTGAAACTTATGATAACTATCTACAATATAGAATAACAAACTATAACACGGTTGTGGAAATATGATCAATTAAAATATGCCTAATCTATTAATGTGAATGTTTAAATAAACTGAATTAACGTAAGTAAAACGAAATATCGATAAGTATATGTTCGTGATGTTAATATTTCACGTAATAACATTCACATTTTAATCTTGGCTCCTCGTATGTTCCATTGTCTTCAATCTTCCAACAGCTTCTTCTCAGTATCCGTTTGCCCTATTTACACTCTAAGACTTTAAATATCATAAAGATAGTCTATTTACTCACATCGTTTCCTCATTCATTTTATATATCGTTTTATGCGCTTGTAGATATCTCAACCAAATAGTTTAATATGAAAATTAACATATAACTTCCATCCTTTTTTTATTTACAATCGTACACCTACTATTTTTTTCTTTTCATTTTTTTATATAGTTCATTTTTTTAAGATGAATATTTTTTTCATAAATATATTTCATAGATACAATCGTAGATTATTAACAGTAATATGCATATACATTTAAAATATGTAAATGCATATATTAAATTTCAACGTAAAATTGTACATATGTGCATTTTTTTTTACATACACAAATACGTTATAAAGTATGCGTATGTTTGTTCACACATACACGAATTAGCAAATATGTACATGTTTGTCTATTCATTGGTCGTAATATTATTAGACATAGGAAGTATCTCATAATTTTCAAGCTTATTATAATTCATTTTCAAGGCAACCAATTGTTCGATTTTGAAACACTGATATCAGTTCGAAAGTAAAGTAAAATACTAAGGTAGTATTATTACGATAATTAATGCTATATATTCCAAGTATATACTGAACTAGACGTATTATTCTGATACTTGAAGATGCAATCACATGAAAATGTTGTAACATATTTTGGTCGTAATAAAACGTATCGCCGTAAATTTTCTATTCCTTTTCAATAATTACATGCGTTCGAATTGTTTTCGTATATTTATCGTATATTTAAAAAACGAAGGGGTATCAGAACGTAATCTCTGTAGTAAACCCATGAAAAGAGAGAATGTCGGTTGTACGTTTTCGTGTGTCTATATTCCATTGTTCTGCACTATAGCCATCGTCGTGTTTGAACGACTGTGAATCAAACTAAAATTAACTTATTTTTTATCCATTATTGAAAGTCGCATGCAAACGGACGATGAAAAATAAGGTATACTACAACAGTTATGTTTGTGTGTTCATTCCTTTAAATAATATATCTCTAACACAACGCAATGTTTGCTAAGAAAATAAATGCCAAGCACAACTGCAATACACAGCCATCTACGTGTGTAAGCAATTAGTATCTGGTCAGTACTGGATATCGCGTCCCAGTTTGTGCGAATATGTCTCTCTACAGCTACTCACCCCCCGACATCAGACAATTCTTCGATAGCCTTATGAGGACCTCCTTTATTTGGTAGAGGAAGTAGGGGCACCTTCCCAGCAGAGCTTTCTTGCTGTTCTTGCAACTGACGTTTCCGTTTTTTACTCCACAACTCATGACAGTCTTGCCAGGTAGGAAGCTGAGGTGCTGGCATCCTAGTTTTTTACGTAAGAGACACAGTTTTTATGAAGAGACAATGGTTAAAGCAACTTTTAATAAAAAAAATTTGCTAAAAAAAGTAATTCCTGTAGTTTTGTTACTTCTACGAGTCATTTTAACTTTATCGTGTTCTTACGCCAAATGATTAACCTGAATATTATTTTCAGAACTATATTTAAATGAAGAAGAAAACATACTGCTCTGGTTGAACATTTTTCAGCCAAGCACTTTTAAGCGCGTCAGCAGCCGTTATTCGTTTTTTTGGATCTAATACCAGCATTTTGTCTAAAAGATCCAAAGCCGGTGTTGGCATAAACGAAAAATCTTCTCGTAAACGTCTTCTATATGATTTTTTTTGTTTCATTATACGCCATAACGGTAGGTCTACCACAGAGGGCCAAACGGCAGGAGTGGGTGTACCACATACTTTGGAAATCATCTCCAGCTGCTTCCATTCTGCATTTGCCTGATAAAAGAATTAAAAAGATAATTACTGATTTTCAATTATTTTTCTTTAGTTCCAAAGACACAGTATTATTGTCATTTTCTTACTTGGAATAGCGGTTTCTTAGAAAATAATTCTCCTAGAATACAACCACAACTCCACACATCTATTGCAGGGCCGTAACATTCTGTGCCCAACAATAATTCTGGTGGCCTATACCACAAAGTAATTACTTTGTTCGTATAAGGACGCTCTGTATCTTCAGCATTATAAAGTCGTGCAAGACCAAAATCAGCTAGTTTGACTTCACCTCTATAGAAATTATATAATTAAACTGTAGAAATATATATTCTCCTTTTTTATAACTTTTTTTCCCTCGATTAAATAGCACACGTTTTACATACTTGTTATTCATCAGTATGTTAGAACACTTGATGTCTCTATGAAGAAAATTTTTACTGTGGCAGTAATTTAATCCATCTAACAGCTGCTTCATAATGCTTGCATTATTCATTTCATTGAAGTCAACCATTCCAGATTCTAAAAGACCCATCAAATCGTGATCCATGTATTCGAATACGAGATAAAACGAACCCTTGTCCTAAGTATGAACATAGTATACAATGATATCGTCCTTGGGTAATAATTTAATTTTGTCTCGCTACATTATACTTTCTAATATCGTACCTTTCTGAAGTCTAACGCGTCTTGTTTGTCGGTGACTATTTCTCTTAAATTGACGATATTTTTATGATTCAGTTGACGTAAAATTTTTATTTCACGCACCGCCGTAATAGGGAATCCCTCTTTTTCATTTTCCAGACGAACTTTTTTCAGTGCGACAAGCACACCAGCACGTTTGTCTTGCGCTTTGTATACTTGTCCATAAGTACCCTCTCCTATTTGAGCTATAACTTTGAACACTTCAACGGAGCGTTCTCCCCAGTCTTTGCCACTCGAAGCCGACATAGGTGTATGACAATTTCTGGAACCTCTGCGTTTTAAAATTTTTGGTCTCTTCAATTTCGGTTTTGGTGGAACACGATCGACTTTCGTACGCGGAGGTGTTGCATTTGGATCATCTTCTCCGCTTAAATCTTCTGATCCAGGAACAACTAAAGATATCAAATAATAATAATAAAAAACTTGTTTTAGATTTTCATAAAGAATATGTGTACTCAAGTAGTTTTTGGGGGTCTTAAGTTGTTTGCATGCGGCGTTATTACTCCTATGGGAACTCAGTGTAATAATAGCACTCATTTTCCATTACTTTTTAAAATTCACATTCAGATAACTGAATTCAAACATACATTGAATTACTACTTTAGTTACAAATGTAAACAAGATTATAAGAGATCGTACAGTTGGTATAATACAAGGTTGTACTACGAACGATAATGTTAGATGCTGATTTGCAATGATTAGTTGCACAACAGTTTAGTTCCCTAAGTGATTGCTAAAGACTCATATACTATTATAAATACATGAAATAACAAATCGAAAAATTCCATTGATAATGACTAAACTGTGATATAACAGATAGTTACAAGTCAGCATTCAGCCCTGGAGAGTGCTATTAAGTGGAGTTTTACTGTACTGGTATACCATACACTTACCAGGTGGCATAGGTAAGTCTTTAATACTCTTCTTCTGAGGTGGTTTTGCAGCTGAAGCTGGAAATTTCATTTGTGCCTTACTAGGTGGGCTTGGTGATCGACTTGGCGGCGAGTCTATACTCTCCAAATCATTTTGATTGATTCCAGGTGGTAGCGGCAATCTTGATAAACTCTTAGTTTTAAACGCCACAATAGGAGGCTTAGGTGGATCTACCGACTTAAGAGGAACTAAATTGTTAGGAGGATTGAATTTAGACATAGCTGTATTTGGCGCTGGAACTGGTATAGGTATAGGTGGTGGTGGAACGGATAAATTAGGGAGAACAGGTACTGGTACAGGAATAGGCACTGACATAGATGTTTGTGATAAACCTGTCGCATTTACAGGCTCAGATTGTGGCAATGGTGGTGGCGCTTGTACATTTGCAACAGTTGGGAAATTCGGGCTACTCGTAACAGTCACTGGACAATTACTAGACGTAGTTGTTATAGGCGAGGTATATACAATCGCTGGAGGATGCTGATTAGCTCCAGGTATCACGTTCGGCGCACTAACGGTTTGCGTCATTGGTAGCGGCGGCGTTTTCCCTGCGATTCCACTATCGTCCGATATTGGAACAGGAATATCCACTAGATCAACAGGTTTTACATTTTCGTTTGCTGTTTTCAACTGTTCTTTATGATTCATATACTTGTCCTTATTGTCAGCAGAAGTTTTATTTTCAGAAGACGTGTTACTAGCATCTTTCTCGTCAGTTCCTTCTATTATTTGGACTTCGTCTTGATTAACAGCCTTTTCTTTTGCCGCTTGTAACTTTTTGTACGCTAACTCTCTCATGTTTCTATCTTTTACGAGTTCAGCAAACAAACTAGTTTCACTAATCTTTGCTTGTACTCGAAGATTTCTAGCCGTGATACTTGAGGGACTTCTTGCTCTGGACCTATGCGGTGAAGGAGAAGGAATTCTCGAAGGACGAGGACTCTTCGATTTGTGTTTCCTTGCCGATTTGTGTGATTTGCTAGGAGAACGAGACTTTTTAGGTGTACGACTTCTTCTTCGCGAACGTGATCTTGAGCGTGATTGTAACTTCCGCCACCTTCCAGGACTTCGGGATCGTGAACGTGATAGAGGTAAATGCAATCTAAAAGGTAATGAAACAATCTTATTTTATTTGTGAAAGAAAAATTAATTAATTTTAATCATTTAATATGTACAATACCTGCTTCCTGTAGGACTTCTAGTTGACCTTGACTTTCTCTTATCTCTTCTATCTTTTTCGTGGTGTCTATGTCGTCGTTCAGATTCCTCTCGTCTTCTACGTTTACTCGATGATGGAGAACTAACAGGATCTCTACGTCGGTGACTCACAGAACTTGGGCTAAACTCTCTTCGCCTTGTAGGACTAGGACTATGTCTAAGTCTATGCACCATTGGACTTGGACTGAAGTCTCTTCTTCTTGTTGGGCTATGGTCCCTTCGTCTTGACGGTGGACTTGGACTATGAGGTCTCCTACGACTTGAACTAATAGCAGGCCCTGGACTAACGCTAGTACGTCGAGTATGAATACTAGGACTATGTTTCTGCCTTTCAGGAGTATGTTTCATTATAGATAAACTTGCTTTATTACTTTCTGGCGTTGTAGTTCTCGGAGGTAACAAAGGTGTATGGGGAGATTCTGTTGGCCTTGGAGGAAGTGGTGGGGGAGTTACATTTCGCGACTGCCTTGTCATTTCAATTTCCACATCACTCAAACACCTTTGTTCTTGAGGCGTTGCAGGTGATATTGGCGAGGTACTATCTTTCAAAGGCAAGGGTGGAGACTCTGACCAATTTCTGACTGCTTTTTCATGTTCCGGACTTATGATAATTTCATCCGGGATGTGATGTGGACTCAGACTATGAGAATGTCTCTTAGACTTTCGTTTCTTCTTTTTCCCAGTACTAGATGAAGGGCTAATACTTCTCTTTTTCTTTTTTTCACGTTTATGTTTCTTTTCTTTTCTTCTTGCATATCGTCTAGATTCTTCTTCATAATCAGGTGTTCCACCATGCAACGTGGAGGGCTGCTGTTCATTTGGTGAATAATGTCTATTAGAATGCCTATGTTGAACGGGTGGAGATGGTGAAAGACTAATAGGAGATGCTCCAAGAGCTCGCACTGGAGTCCCTCCATAATAACGTCTTTGTAAAACTGTTTCAGGTACTTCTCCATCTGTATAGCTATTACCTCTACTATCTTCAGACTGAATTTCTCCAGCTTCTGGTTCAGATAAATCTTCACTACTCACATCTGAGTATTCAACCAAAGGTTTAATAATAGAAGAAGCTACAGTTGGAACATTCTCTATCGATTTATCTCTTGATCTCTTTTTTTTCTTCTTTCCAGAACTTTTATTCTTTCCATGCCTTCTGTGTTTCTTATCAGGTGCTTCAAAACTATGTCGATTCGTATCACTGCTGGTGCTACCTCTTCTACGTGATCGAAATCTTCCGTTACGTTCAGCTCGCTCAATATCACGGCTGCTAGGCATGTCACCTACTGAAACACAAGAGAATGTTAGTATATTGAATTAAATATATTGCGATAATCTGCTGTCTATACTATCTATATTATTAACATTAAGACACAATGAAGATGTCTAAAATAATATTTGCACAGAAGTTTAAGTGTCTTTTTAAATGTTTCCTTTAAAAAAATGTATACAAATCTAAATGTAAAAAGCGCTTCATGTATTAGATGTCACTTACAAAAAATATTAAAATAATAATAAAATCAAAGTGCTTTATATCTAATTTCGTCGAGTAAAATATTTAATTTTTACGTAGACATAATTAAGCAGTTTTTACACTTACTTAAACATTAATCGGTATAAGAAACGTTGCAAAATAATTATATCACTTCTTTTTTATTCGGTACTTTCGTACAAACCATCATAGATATAACACACACACACACATAACAATAGGCGCATGTAGAAAGGCACACGATCATGCACATGTATAGATTAATCGACGTAACAGTATTTTTGAACAAAACACAATACTTTGATAAATGTAAGGAAAAACTGTGATTTTTAGTAAATTGTTGGAATTTTGACATAAAAACAGATATTTGTCACTTATAAACTTAGAACTCATTGATTCGAAGAATATTTTAAAGAAAAGAATTTTTCGGTCGACCTAGCGTAGCCGCCATTGTTAACGACTAGGTGGCAAGGGAGTTGCCCAGTTTTCGAAAAAGAAAGTTAGTTACTGATTTTTAACGAGATTATAAGTTGATAACGAATATCAGTACTCACGTGCAATATAAATCTTGTGATATCACACTAAAAGTTGGGTTTCTTTGCATCGAGCTGGTCCAACGTAGCGATGAATGTAATGGTTACGTTCGTTGCTCCGTAAACAGTTTCAGCACATATTTCGTAGGCCACGAATGAAATTTGATAAAAATTAATAGCTATTGTATCGATTAAATATTCAGGCAATCATATTTTTATAATTTTACTAGTCGATGCATCATATCTCATGAATTTTCTTTGGATTGTATTTGGCTTTCTCATAAAGGTAGCTCAAGTAAGTAGAAGCCATTAACCATTAGCACGTCATTATTGTCTGACGTAACAAGCGATAAGTGCTGCGCTCTTGCGGCAGACAAAATTGTAGAATAATCTTGAATATTATTATAGTCGATGCAATTGGTTGAACTAAAATTTATATATTACTCGTATATATAAATATAAAGATATCTCATATTGAACATTCAATAATAAATACAAAGATGCATACATATACTCGATGGTTATATATATTTATATATTTCATGCGTAGTCAATTTAAAATTTAATATTTTACTACCAATTTATTCTTTATAATTGTATAAATAATTTAAATTTTAATAAATGTGAGAGAGAAAAAAGTTTTTAGTGATAAACATAAGAAAAAGATATATTTTTTATTATATTTATGAGAACTGTGTGTGTCTATGTATGTGTGAATGGAAAACATAAAATGTTTATTTTTAAGTTCCCATAGTACGTATTTTTTTGTTTAATACTATTTCATTGTATTGTATCTCTATATTAATTTATATTGAAATTTATATATGAAAATATTAAATACATGAAAATTCTCCATTATGTTCTAAGGCTGACAAGAACGCCCTCTGTGGTAAGGCACAATACATACATTTGAGACGGATATTTCTATTTTATAGTTAATAGTAGGTCCGGGAAAAGAAAAAACAGAATTAAACGTTCGGAAAACAGTATAAAAACTGGAAATAAGGTTTATACTGAGTTCTACTAACTTTTAAAAGTGCAGAATATGGGGGAACGTTATAATATTCATAGTCAATTGGAGCATTTGCAGTCAAAGTACATTGGTACAGGCCATGCTGATACGACAAAGTTTGAATGGCTCGTGAATCAGCATCGTGATTCTTGTAGTTCTTACATGGGACATTACGATCTGTTAAATTTTTTCGCCATTGCGGAAAACGAAGCAAAAGCACGTGTTCGGTTTAATCTTATGGAGAAAATGCTACAACCTTGTGGTCCACCTCCAGAGAAACCAGAAGATTAATTATATGGAAAATATGTTATAAACATATCGTTAAACCTATACGCCTAGCAAGGTTTTTTATTTTTGTATACAAATTGGCAAATTCCTTCCTTTTGTACATTGTGTAATAACAGTTGATTTTGCTTCTGTTAAAATATAACATTCATTTTGTGTAAAAAAAAAACATTTGTATGTGAAAATATGAACTACTTATATTAAGGAAATTTCAACATAACCTTTAAACAAATAATATAACTACAATATAATATAATAACGTAACTATTAAGCTACTAAATATATAAATTTATTTGTAATACATCTAGTTAATATATGTGGTTTTTATATAAATTAGTTTATGAAAAACTGAAAGCAGATTTTTAAATAACAAGATTAAGAATTAAAATATCATATTGAACATTCAGTAATTTATAACAAAAGACAGTACAAAATGCCTACTCCGTGTTCAAGACAATGTGGAAAAAATGCTATTCTAAAAGTAAGTCAAGTAATTACCATTTTAATCTATTAATTTTTAACATCAATTAAAATTAAAAAATACACACTATCAGAATAATATATTTAATTTTAGAGACCTAAAACTGGACATGCCTTGTGTAAGGAATGTTTCTTTTATGCTTTTGAAACTGAAATTCACTATACGATCGTGAAAAGTAAATTATTTAATCATGGTGATAAAGTTGCTATTGGAGCATCAGGAGGAAAAGATTCTACAGTACTTGCATATGTCTTGAAGACTTTAAATGAGAGATATCAATATGGAATTGACCTTTTTCTTTTATCTATTGATGAAGGAATTACTGGTACTATCATAAACAAAAACTAAATTATCAGTGTTGCTGCATTTAGTATCTTATTTCTAATAAATCTGTGTTAATTTAGGATATAGAGATGACAGTTTAAAAACTGTTCAACAGAACAAAGATGACTATGGACTACCATTAAAAATATTATCTTATAAAGAGTTATATGGGTGGACAATGGATGAAATTGTGGCAGCAGTACATATACATATATATACATAATTTTGGATTAAAGTCTTTTGTATTTCTAATTCAATGTTTCATTCATTGTAGATTGGTAGAAAGAATAATTGCACATTTTGTGGTGTATTTAGAAGACAAGCATTAGATAGAGGCGCTGCTCTTTTAGGAGTAGATTGTATTGTAACAGGTCATAATGCTGATGACATTGCAGAGACAGTTTTAATGAATATTCTAAGAGGTGATATTGCAAGATTACAAAGATGTACTTCAATCGTTACTGTAAGTTTGTACATATACTGCACTCATAATAAAAATTGGAAATTAAATGTATTAGGTATGAGTATTTTCTTCATGATACAGGCAGGAGCAGATTGCATAAGGCGATGTAAACCACTTAAATATGCATATGAAAAAGAAATAGTCATGTATGCATACTTTAAACAATTGGTATACTTTTCAACAGAGTGTGTATTTGCACCAAATGCATACAGAGGACATGCAAGAACGTTTCTTAAAGATTTAGAAAGAATTAGGCCCTCCTCCATATTAGACATAATTCATTCCGGTAAGATTATAAATAAGCTGTTAAAATTGTATGTGACAAACATTATATAAATTAATTTTTGCAGGAGAAACATTACAAATTAAGGAAAGTATCAAACTGCCAGAACGGAGAAATTGTTCTCGTTGTGGATTTGTTTCTAGCCAAGAAATATGCAAAGCTTGCATTATGTTAGAAGGTTTAAACAGAGGACTTCCAAAACTCGGTATTGGAAAGTCCACCAAAATTAAACGAATGATGGATTCCGTTAAAAGTTGTAAATGTGAAAATGGAAACTGTAAAGATAAAGAGAAAGATAAACAGAAAAATATAGAATTTTGACCATTTTTTACATCTTTATATGTAACTGTGTAAAAAATTCTGTTATATATTATTACAATATACGGGTTCATCAATTTACCAGTGAACTGATAATTTCAATTGAAATCGTATTACTTTCAACCAATTCCAACAATTGTTTTATTGAAAATGCTTCATTATAATACCTATTCACACTATATTTATTTACTTTTCCAATCTCAAAAAAATTCGTTTTTATTAAGTAATAAAAAGTAATTGAAAATGTATTACAAGAAAGCCGTATTTAACTAACATTAGATAATATACGCTGCGGCTTTTTGTGAAATGGGTGCTCTACAAACTGGGCAATCGCTAGTAATATTAACAGAACAGTCTTCGCATAAACATACATGCCCACATGGAAGAAGAATAATCTCACGGGGATTTGTACGACAAACGATGCATAACTGATCTTCTCTAAGTTCAGTGTCCCTCACTCTTTGCCGCCTTTCTTTTCGAGATGCTGCTAGAGACTGTCTTAGTTCTTCGGCTAATCTTTGTTCTGTTCTATCTTTCCAGTAACGTCGAAAAACTACACCACCAATCACTATTCCAATTACACCAAACATTATGCATAATAATCTGAAACATAAAATAATTTAAGAATCGTATTTTTAAATTTCATAAAATTCACAGAACTCACCTATATGTTCTTTTACGGTCGTCTAATTTCCGAAATAAAGAACCAATCGACATGCTTGTTAAGTAAAATGGTGTACCGTTTAATGGGGGTTGTAATGTAAGCATTTTGGATTTTGTCCTTGATAATTCACCTATACCTGTGATAACTGCACCTTCACGAAGTAATTCTTCTGTAGATTGTAGACCACGTTGGCGTACACCTAAAATTAATAATGAATAGTAGCTTTGATCTACAAAGCATAATATAATTATTCGTTTACCTGTAAAAAAGCCCCATAAATGATCTGCAAAGGATGGTACAGTTGGTTCAAAAGTATTAGATACCATATCTAAATCTAAAATATCTGCTGACAGTGGTTCTAATATTTCCACAGAATGACCTTGCCCATATAAAGCAAACGGTACAGTATTATATACTTTATGAACCGTGCGCTCCTGATCTGACCTGTGCATAAATAGAAATTTGTTAGCCTTGAAAACATATTTTTAGGTATTTGTACATATACATTTTTTTATGCATCTTAAACAAAAATATTACCAGAAGCCAGCAGTAGTTCTAGCTACTACATGTTCTTTAATTTTAAGCTTTTGTACCACACCAGTTAATTTTTTGTTATTGATGCTAGTTAATGGTTTTCCTAAAGGTTTTACAATTCCTCTAATAGCTATGTAGCTTAGTTTATTGTCCGGGCTCTTATCCACAAGATCTCCCAACTGTGGACCAATCTCGTGAAACTCCGCATCCTGGAGAGAAACTGAACGTTTTCAGGTATTTTTAAACATTACACACATTACCATAGCTAATATCAAATAACATTGAAGTAATCAAAAAATAAAGTGAACAATATTTCACATGCAAGTAGATTAAGTGTAAAATGCTAATGTCATTGATATTTGAGCAAATAAATGTTATGACAACGAATAAATTATTTACCTTGATAGCTTTAATAGCATTTTTGCAATGGAGGTACTGTTTTAAACAGATACCAAATATCACACTGTCAATTCCAAGAGTTATCACTTCACCTAAATAATCCATGTTTAGGTTATATTTTTAAAGCTCAAAGTTACTGCATTGTCCATGTTTAGTGTTCCTTTTGATTCTTGTTTAGCCCGTGCGGTTCCATTTCAATGGAATGTTTGAAAATTTAAGACGTGATTTTTACTAAAAATTTGAAAATAAAATTATACATGCAATCAAAGTCTGACGTAAGAAGCAATTGCACATACTATGTTGTCAGGACTGTTAACCATATGATGCAGATGCAATTAATCTTACATTCCAAATTTGGTTGACTTGTACGCGCGCCCTAAACTATAATTTTTATTGTTCGCCTATCGAACTTTATATTTTTATTCATTTATATCGTTAATTTTCTTTTTCAGTGCTTTGTTTCAGTATGAGTTACTTGCGATGTTTCAATATTTGAAACGGATTACAGATAACATTCAATTATGTGAGTTAAAGTTTTTAATAATTAATTTAAACGTCATTACTATTTTTTCTAATCTGTACACTCTACTTTTTAATTAACATAGAATAGAAGAAGTAAATTTTATAAAAAATTATTGCCAACTGTATATCGCATGATATTACGTACAATATTGGAGAGAGAAATTGAGGCGGGCATAATGCAAATTCGACAAAAGAAATTTTATTGGAAACATAGAGATGTTCGAATACGTATAAACAGTATGTATAAAAGTATAAAAAATAAATAGCGACGGCGCCTGTGAATCTGAATGTTTTCATGGGAGCGAATTCATTGTAACATGTTCTAATCGCCATTTAGAACACGATTACGAATTCAATGATAATAACATTACTAGCGACAATAACGATAATAATAATAATTGACATTGTACTTAATCGATACGATATATTTCTCTAACACACTTTCACACACTTTCGTGCATAAATTCTCTCTGTTTTCCGCATTTATTCAAACAATAATCGATCATTTGGAACAAAATTGGGGACATTAGTATGACAACATTTTCACAAATAAAATTACATTCCATAGTATGTAGTTTTCTCACAATTGCTTATAGCACCTTAATTTTCACTTGGAGTATTGTTCACTCTTTTTCTTAGACAAAAAACTATTTGACATTTTAAAAATACTAATTTTATAACAAAATCGGCGTCCAACATCAAAACGAAAAAGTAAAAACATTCTTCTGTAAGATGAACGTATTCTTCTTCCTTTCTTTGTTTAGTTGAGTTTATATCAAATCATACTCACGCGCAAAAAGATAAACTCCAATTCATTTACGAAGTTTGATTAATTTTAAACAAAAACCGATATCGAGCGTACACACATGATGTATTTTCTTTGTGATTTCTGGTTCATAAGTTCGAATAACAATTGAAACGTGATGTTAACAGAAGAATGTTCGAATATTATTTATAGAAGGAAAAAATAACGTCCTACAGCTGCAAAGACGTTAGCGTCGTACAAGGATCGTCCTTCTTTCGAGGCATCGTTATATTTAGCGCCCCACGAACTGTTTTCGTGGCTTCTATCGGTTTAATTCTTTTTATGGCAGTCAATTCATAATCTATGCATAATCGTCTGCAATCGCCGGAATCGGAACAATCACGATCGAGGTCAATCGCGTATAACAATATTGAAGATTATTTGTAATTCTCGCATACGTGTCCTGCCGATAAATCTTGTTCAGGCTGCGAAGCGAATTATACTGCTGTTACGCAATATTCCCATCGTGTATATGTGTATCGAACCCGGAAAAAGTGTGAATTACCGTTTGAGAAAAAAGAATTGCGCCTGTAATTGGTTCTGATTAGAGATACGGGATAATTAACGCCGTGGAGCTCTTGCAACCGAACAAGTTTGCGCTTTAAAACAAGTATTCATCTTACTGTATTATTGTTAATTTAAGCTGAAAACATCGGTACACCGTGTAATTAATTATGAAATATTTTATCGATATAAAACGATTAAACGTTTCATTGTTAGTGATAACATATTTGAGAAGCAATGATTTTATAAAACGTTAAGAAAAATCGAATGCATTTTATGAGTTTGATGTGAACTTACGAATCTAATATTCCTTTAAGCGTAGCTAATATAATTAGCAAAACTCGATTGCAAGCGTTGGAATATTTTCGTGATACGCAATAGATATTGCACTATATAAATGATCGGCGAAATTATATCTTGGCGTGTAGATTATTTAAAAGTAAAATGCGTATTACTAATTACATTTGATGAAAAATAATTGAAAGATCACATCTCTCGGAAATCTGGAAATAAAAAGATATATATTCCAATAAGTAAAAGAAATTAGTCCCAATTTAATTTCCAAATTATATTAGAATACTAAAGAAATTCTAAGCCATGATCTTCCAATTATCTCGAACATTTATGTTAAATGCCTATTTAACTGCACTTCGATAATTTCACTGATTGTAAGTAGTTTTCGATCGATCTTATGAATAGACCGTACAAGAAGCGACAGCGAACAGGCGATGTAAACTCTTCTTGTGCGTTGCTATCATGAAATTGCTTAAAATCAGCGTCGTAGGAGAGTAATTCTGAAGGATAACGATATATACGAAAATATGGCAGTTTCATTGTTTCCTCGAACTGGCTACGACGAACTAAACGCGAAACCAGTGTGCAGACGTTAAGCTGATTGGAATGATTGCGGATCAATCATTTACCTGATCAGGCAGTGTTCGGACAAATAATTCGTTAAAACGCTCGCGATTTATCTGAATTGTTTATTCTTTTATCAATCGAAATCTTTATATAGCTTGCGCCCTCAACATTCGACGTAATATTTCACCCGACGTTTTTGTTTTCTTCTTTTTCACGATTATTTTCGATCTTCGATTAATATCAGAGCAACGTATTCGCATTAAAAGCGCCTCTAAATTTCTTTCATTAAATTCCGTTCGTTTGACGAACATCATCACAGAAAACATTGCTTCGGTTCGATTTGATCGTACTACGCAAGTACAATAAAGGCTTGTCGTTTATCGTCCTCAATCTTTTCTTCCCGCTGGTATATACTTTGTAATCTTCAGAAATTACTCGATCGTTCTTCAACTCACTTCTTCGTTCGCACTCACTCAGAAAGGTAGAGTTTCTCTTTAAATACCCGTTAAAATACACGTTCTAAACGTGTTAAAAGTGTTTCTGGCTCTTTTGAAGCCGTACTGCCTTCGATTTCTGTTCATTCGACATTAGAGATTCGAAGTTTCTCGCGTTTCCTCGTTCCACGAGTGCATCCCCAACTCGACGCTCCTTTCAACTACGATTGCTACCCTCCGATCGTGAAAGATTGTTCACCTCTTTCACGCTATCGAGAATCTTCATCTTTTCTAGTAGGTACTGACGATACTTATAGTATCTTCGAAATTCAAACATATCATTGAGCTCGTCTTGCGTCCTCCCTTGATCCACAGCTCGTTTTCAACGTGCCTCGCGCGTGGACCGGCAGACGATTGTCAAAATGCTTCCAATCGAGGGAAATACCAACGAGGAAGTCTCAGAGAATCCGTCAGAAGCGACACGATGCATCGTCTCCCTTGATTCCGTGCCATTGTCAACTGGAGGGCCAACGAACAATCGTTGATCGATTTCGACGATGTCGAAACGACGATTTCCGATGTCGTTTCCGTCTCGATTCGACCGCGTCCTCCGTTCGAGGACTTCCTCGATGTAAGTCTAGGCTGGAACCTGTACCACAGGCCTGTGGATCGGCACAGATATCACGTATATGTCCACTTTCTCACCAGAGGTTTTGTCCATGATCTCATAATTCACAGAATCGTACGGCGGAGGTGCGAACAGATGATACGGAGGAGGGGGTGTTTCGGTCATCATTTGTCCACCGTTCATGACCTCGGTTCGTTGAGCATATGGAGTTGTCAGGGGCCTTCCACCGCGACGACAACACCATTCCGAGCAACTAACGATAAGGAAAAAGGCAACCAATCCGCCGAACGAACCGATATACCAGACGATCGACCATGGGTCCAGAGGATTCTGATCATCTCCGTCGTCTGAAACAAACAGAAATCCGTCTATGAAAAAAGAGGACAGGATTAATAGAGTGCTGAGGTACTCGAGGTAAGATATTAATCACATGTATTTTAAATACTCCAACTTATCATACCATTGCAATTTGAAAATGTAGAAGATTACGAACATTTCTAGAGCATCGAGACGAAATATTGCTAAGGAAATCACGAAACACATAATGACGTGATCACTAAGATATGGGATGAAACCTACATATGAGAATTAAAAGCAACAGACCACGATATGCATATGTACGTGTGTATATAGAACTGAGAAATAGTTATTGGTTTATTCTGTTGACGTCTTTCGTTATGACCGTCTGAAGAGTTAGTTCATAACTATAAATTCTTTGATAATTTATGTTAAATCAATAGTGGAATTGATGTAGTTCAATTATTAGCTGTTCACGAGTACCTGTGCAAACGATGAATGACTGGGTATTCGGTGTTCATTGATAAGTTCAACCGGAGTAATTTTTTATTAAAATTGAAATTTTCATTTACGTGAAGCAAAATGTGAAAGAAAACTCTTTTAATATGTTTTAGAGACAATCGAAAATGAATCGAAATTGGCAATTCAACGAGTTATTTCAGACAGAACAAGTCTTTTGTAAGCGAAAGAAGGCACCGAATTTGGTCACGAGCAACCGGAGAGTGTTCGCGCGAGATCCCGCTACGATGATTGAATAAAGATCGTATGGAAAGTTTTGGAGGCGTCAGCAGCGCGCCTAAAATCGGCGAACGGATCGCCGTGCGTGACATTAGCAATTCCGATAACGGATTGATCGCGATTGCTGTTAAATACGTGACACATATACTTTTCCCTCGAGCACCGTTTCAAGACGACACCAGGGATTTATATGCGAAACGAGTGGCTCGTTGTCTGACGGTGTTATTAATTCGATAATACGCACTGTTGGATTAGGCGAGACGTTAATAAAGCGTTCCCGATGAAATTAGAATCATGTTACGCGTATCCTAATAAAAGTAAGCGAGAGATTGCTTGGTTGTCGATTTTATCTGTTCAATGGAGTATTCTTTGTTCTAAGAACTCTTTTCTTGCTCGTGGATATAGTTGAAACAGTTAGAAAATTTTTAATAATTCAGGAGTATCGAAGAGTTAGGGTGTTTCTTTTTTTCATTTGTTATGAATACAACCGAATTGTCTTTTGAAACAATTTTCAAAATATTTACGAGTACTGTAATCATCTCGAGTACTCACTCATCCGTTCCAATGACCGTCACGCTTTAATAACGTACACGCTTGATTTGTTTTAACGTAGAGGAACTATTAATTGATCCATCAAGATAAATGGTTGCTTACCATCAGAGTCGTCCTTCCCTTTACTCTGCAGGCTTTCTTCTTTCTCGTTCGATTCAGACTCGAACTCGATTACGTAGACCGTCTGCCCGTCCTCATGATCATCGATCGTCGAATCGTCAGGGTGCTGATGGTTGTTATTAGCTTTATGAATCACCTCGTTGCTCTCCAATCGTCGTTGCGCGCCAGTGACATCGTAACTCGACACTCCGTGAACTGCAATAAGACACACGTGGTTAACAAACAAGCTCATGCAGAAACCGGACCAGAGGTTAATAATTAGAAAACTAAAAGTAACTGCTGGAGTTGTCGTGAACGTTTTCGTGATGTCCTACTCGAAACGATTGAGAGGTCACATAAGGTCTACATAGATAGGGCATGATAATCAGAAATAATTCCGTTGAAGCTTGGTTCAGACAAATTTCTGTGAATTTTAAAAAATATCGAATCGCTGTTTAATCAAATAATTTTCGTAGGAGTACTCATAGAAGTACAATTACTACTTCTAGTTTAGTACCAATTAGCACTCTTAGTACAATTAGCATTTAACACTTTAAAAAGGTACCATTTTAAATATTTATTGTACTTTTTTAATTTCCAACTCTGATATTTTAATATTCGATCTCATTTAAAAATCTCGAAGTTTTACAGAAGAATTGTTGCTCGAAGTAATTCCAGATTTTCTAATTCGCTGGCCTCTAATGCGTCTGCATTAATACGACTTAAAGTGCTGAAACTCCTTCGATAATAATAATCCGCACGTGCAAAGTTCGCTGTATTACCATAAATGAAAAATTACACAACATCACGGGAACGGATGTACTTCAGATAAAGTCACTTAAAAAGAAACGAAACTTGAATGATAGCGGAGGATTTGGTCACTGATTTGGCCGATATCGCGTCGCAGAAAACGTTTCACGTGTTAGTCGCCTCCAGTGGGGGGCAATATATCGCTCAAGATTTGAGTGTTACCTCGACGGCGCCAGATTTGCCCCAATTTGCTAACAAACACGTTACCTTTATCTTGTCATCGGCAAATATTCTCTAAGATCGTGGGATCAAGTATGATTCAAGATCACGGATTCACGTGACCGAAATTGTCGAGCATCCCAGACACTTTCGAAACGTTTTACTACTATTCTATTATTTGGCACATTCTAAGCCACTTGAAACAGGCGTAGGACCTACATTCGTCCGTGTGTTTGTTAAAATAATGTTAGTGAAATTATTCAATTTTAGTACACGGAAGTGAAGGCTAGTGTCGCGGGTTTCTTGATTTTATTTTCTTTAATTTTTGATAAGGATATAACAGTGCTTGTGTAGAGTATAATATGTAATTACTGACCATTCGTATCGATAACTTTTATCGCGTAACGTCTGGTGTCCACACATATGTGTAAGCGCGAAAAGAATTGGAAACCGTGTTTAGTATGCTCTCGATGCAGGTTTCTTTTGATATTATTAGCTGCAAATATTTATTGTGAAATTTGTTTCATTACCAAGTTATATAAGTTCCTTGTCTGATTTCAAACAGTGAATGCATTTATTCATCACGTTGACAATATTTGCCAATATTTACGAATTGCAGCCGTTTTCAAATATATTTTTTGTTCGAACATTATCATTTGGTTTTTGGATTTTTATCAGATCGTTCTAGACTTTAGTGTAAAAAAGAAGGATCTCGATTTTAACAGTAAGGAGATTAATAAGATTATCGATCATGTGACCCTCAAATTACAACGAGGCATTTATTTATCTTGTCATTAGAATTGAAAGCGATCCTAATCATTATTGACAAACCACTCTGAAAGTAAAAAAAAATGTTGTCGTGTTCCGTGTCAATATTTCAGAGTGTTCGTTCTCATAGATAACATTGTTACAAAAAAAGAAACAAGAGTGTTGTCTTAAAAAAAAGAGAAGAAACGAAAAATAAGAAAAAGAAACATTCGAAACTACCTACTCCACCGTTACTCCTCTAAAAATTACATTCTCCAAAGTGAAACAGTCACGATATCGTTACGAAACTTTAATTCATTCAAAATGATACTTCGAAATCATCCAGAGACTTCCACGATCCGGTACCAGTTTCCTTTCTCAAACGTACGTTCGAGAAAACTCGAGGCGGAGGAAAAAAGAGAATGCTCCGTGTCGCAAGCTTGATCAGAAATTCGCGTCCACCCTGACACGATTACCTACTATTAATTCCTAGGTCGTTGTTTCGTTAAATCATGCGTCGTTTCATCGTGTCGACAGGCGCTATTAGATGATTCAATCTTGCATATAGTCATCGTTCGCCTTATGGAACGGCTCGAACGGTATCGATTCAGAGACCCGCTTCAAAACGAGTTGCCACGAGTTCTGTGTATCGTTTTCTCGTGATTGACTCTGATTTAATCCCAGAGGTATGCGATTAAAACACAACGATGGAACCACTGGCTTCAGATGACCCCTTGATCAATTTTCGATGTATTACCCTAAAAAATAACTATTTATGATATTCGTTTATAGTCACAATACAGTCGATTCACAGTTATTAAAAACGCGAGCAAAGGTGCTCAATATTTTCTGGGTCAAATCAACAATAAAAAGAAGATTAACAAACAGGTAATAAAGCTGATTAAAAAGAAGAAGAAAAGTCGAATCGTATAAGGAAAGACAAGATCTTATTCATGATCTTCAATTTGCCTCGGCGTATATTGGGGACGATGCAAGTCCTCGCCAATTTCTCGTCAGGCCATCTCCTGTAATCGTATTCCAGAAGGCCGACGGTGATTAAGACAGCATCGTGGCAAACTGTGCATATGTGAAACCGTGGTAAAATCGTTTCGCGTTAAGCGGAGAAAAAGACTGTATAAGCGATTCCCCGTAAAACGCGAACGTTTCGTGGATCACGTACACCTTTTTTCTCTCGAAGGGAATGAAGCAACCTGAATATGGAAAATCCTGGACCGGCCTTTTTCTCTGCTAGTATCGACGTTGGCACAATGAAAGTTACATAAGCCCCACCTTTGTCCGTCACAAAAAAAAAAAAAAAAAAAAGAGGAAGAAATCGAATGGACTCTATTTTTATTGGCCAACCCGTGCTTGCCCTCGGATGCTTTCACTTAAAGGTAGCTCCATTAAGTTCACGGCGCAAATATGTACACGAAGAGGCAATCAAGGTAAAAATATTTTTGCGCCAATGTTACTGCTGCAATATTTGCTGTGTACTTTTGAAAAGTAATTTATACGTAATATTGTTACGATGTCTTAGAAAATATTTAGCATTGCAAAAATTTGTTGTGCAAATATGTTTAGAATAGAATATTAGAAATTCAAATATTTGTATTTCTTCTTTTCTTTAAATGATTAAAATATGAATTTCAAATAAACCACAAAATATTGGACATTTTTTAATTTATCGAGACGAAAAATATTAATTCATTGTACGATTACCGTGGAGCTTGTCTCCATTGATAAACTAATTATTGCATTGTTGCATATTGCATAGTCTGCTGGATCATTCCGGAAACTTCACTATCGCATTGTATACACACTTGGATGTACCTACCGATAGGCACAAACAGTTAGACGTGAATCATTTGTTGTGAGAAAGGTGGAATTTTTTGGACAGCTTTACAATCGAGATTTCCGAAATGAGATATAACAGGTTAGAGAAGTTGGTACCAAAGGTTTACTCTGCGCGTACAATTTAGATAATTGACCTTTGCTTGCCGGTTCTTATCCTAGCCGTATAATTGCAAATGTAATTAATGTAATAATGGTGTCGAACCATCGAACGCCCTGTTACGCGATAATTTGCTCCTCATTAGCATCGCATTAGCCATAAACGAGATTTAAATTGAAAATAGAAGAAACTGAGTTGATCGTCGAACTTTCCGTTACAAATTAGAACATTGTGAACATTTAATAATTTTAGTAAGAATATTCCTATTTATTTTAGCGAAATGACATAAATTACTTTAATTGGGTAAAGGACAACCGTTGCGTCTTGTGTACCTTAAAAAGGAATATATTGTTCGTAAATTTTTCTCCGTTCCTCTTATCTTGTGCTTACGAAAGGCTGCACATCACGACGAATGGATTCGAAGAAGAACAAAGTAGGAACACAAGAGGCTTATTGTAAAATATAATTCATAATTTAAAATGGAAACGAGGAACATAGAGTGAACGGTAACGATATTCTCGAATTATACGCGTTTGCTCGCACAAATTGGCATTCGATTTGCCTCAAGACGACGTTAACAAGCAATCTGTTGCGAGCTATCGCGTTTTTTTAGTAATAACGCATATTCTTTAAATCAAAATTCGTACTTGAAAAGCATCTCGCATGCTGTAGATGGATATTACATTTTCAAGGACAAAAATTGAATAACGATGTGGATGCTATATGTAACTTCGCTCTGCCCTTCTTAGATGTTCTGATTTAGATTTTATCGTTAAAGTAACATAAATGTATTAAAGAGTTTACTTTTTTCAAGAACATCCTGTCTATCATAAAATAATAATTTTCGAATTATATACAGCGAATGGAATTCGAAATGGAGTAAGATACATCACGTACCATTGAAGAATTGTCACGCAAATTTGATCATTGTTACTAGAATGATAATAGTAGCTCGCCCAATGTCCTTTGGCAACACAATAGTACAGAAAGCATGAAAGGAGCCGCCTGGAATACCTCTTCCAATTATTTACGTCACGTAACAATGCCATTTTCTTATCACTTTAAAACGAGCACCGACCTAGTTCGTAATGCGTTTGTTTCATAATTGTTAAGAAATACTGTGGCGCTTGCCCCTATTACTTTGCTCTATCCCGTTGATAAACTTTTCACTGAAAAGCTTGTGGCGAACTTCGAAACGGAAGTCTCTTTAAAAGTCTCCTCGTTCCGAGGTGCTCGTAAAATACCACAGGCCTGTTGTGTTACCAGAAACTTTTTCTCGGCCACCGGAAATGTTAAATACGTTTCATCGTTCACAGGCTGATCGAAACTATAATAGTAGTTATAATCGTAATTGAAAATATTAGAGAAAATAGAAACAATTATGGGGAGAGGGTGTTACAGACCCTTCCCATTCAACATAATCTAAAAATCAATTATTGTTGTGCGTGTTCGAATTATTCATTCAATTATTCATCAAAAATATAAAATGTTTAAGTACTTGATGTACTTTATGTTCGGTAGTCTTGGTCTTACAATTTGAAACCAAAGCTAGGATTAAAATTAAATTTGATTATGCGGGCAATAAAATCTGTGCGCCTCATATTGTCGATTAGTCCGCTATTTTTTCTCGGCGCAGATAAATCGGCTTGTGATCGTTCGTTCGTGGCGATATGTAGTGTGGTACGAAAATTACGCAACAGATTTGTTGACTGATCGCGGAGTCCTTGTTGACTCCCGCTGTAAAATTGTTTTCCATTGTACTATTTCTAGATGGCTCGCGGAATCGGTCATACATGTCCGCGTATGTATATTCGCGGTTAATTATCCCAGCTTTGGTTTATTACACACGACCGTCATCCGATAAAGTTTCATTCGTCAGTGACAAATATTAGTCACGTTTAAGATCCACGAGACTTTCATGGCCAGACCTCTCGTATTGGTCCAATTTTCTGACGTTTTCTGACGTTAATTGCACTTCTCGTTATTACAACGCTATACTACAACGCGCCATAATACTCGCCATTTTAGATCTTTTCTAAGTCAAATTGTGAAGAATTAAAATTTACTGCAATAGCTGTTAAACTATCGGTGGTTACATGATCTTGCCATGGAATGATATAAAAATAAGTACATTAGATAGTTTTTATATTATTAGTAAATTTTCTAATATCTGTTCTCTAATTACACCCATCAGCTTATCCATTACAATATCTGCTACATCATATCCTCGTATTTCCTGCAGGGCGTATACATTTCAATATTTTTTATCAAATCTTAAACGAAGTAATACAAAATTGTCGAGCAATTGAAATTGAGAAGCTAACCAGACAGGAAGAAACGAAAAATATGACAGAACTATTCATTAAAAAGCAATTAAATCGTTCGAGAAGATAAGGTAAACAAGTGACGCAATCTTTCAACCTGTACGACCTTATTGGAATTTCTCGATCTTTCAGAAGCCTAGCAACTTTCGTCGAAATTCTCGGCTGGTATTCGTCAATCGATAATGCCACTAATCACCAATTGGCGGCGGCATTAAAGAAAAACAAAAATCGTGAAACAATATGTCGGGTATATTATCATGCAAGTGTTTATCGGGACTAATTAAAAGTTATATGTTTTCGATAGATAAAACGTAGAGCTAAAATCGTACGATTGTGATCGTAACACGAGATCTTCGATCAGATTTTCTGAACTCTAAACTTCTTCTGATCTGAGTTTTAATTACTTAAATGGATTATTACTGGTAATTCTAATACTAATGCAATTACAATGCTAGTGTATAGCGTAGAATAGAAAACCTTAGTCACGTATTAGACATTACATAATCCTCTATGTAATATGTATTTGATAATCACCGAATCTAAGAACGATGCACAACGTTTTCTCAAGGATTATTGCGTATCAAGACTCTTGTTGTTTATAAAATTTATCGATCTCTGCGTTTTGTTTTATCTTCTGATGATCTTAATAACCGAAGCTTCGTATCGATATCATAATTAAAATAAAAATATGGGGAATTTGAAGGATTAGTGGTCATTCAGATTGGATAAATTTAGACTTTTTTGATCTCCCATCTGATCTTATGAACGATAAATTTATTCAACCTTCGTCCGAAATTTTTGTTCAAAAGAAACGTTTCTCATATGCAAGACTTCCGAGGTCTCAGATGTTAGAATGTTCGAAAAGAATGTCAAACACTAAAAGTGAACATTGTATTTTAGTAGTCAGTATTTAAATATGAATGGTCAATACTTAAATATGAAGGGTCAGTGTCCTTTGAATTGAACGTAATTATTTTTCGACTTGCAATAAGTTTATAATGAAATGGGTTTAACACTGTGTTTTGTCCGCTTTATATTGTCCGTGTAATTTGTTGCCTTATACGGTACCTATACGAATGAATTATATTTATCTATAGATTTTCCTCGATGGAGTATGATTCGATAGGTGTCCTCTTCGAAATCTATACAATTATCTCGCATCTTCGTTCGAGTAAGAGACCTTCGAACAAACTCTTTTGTTTTTAGGCTGCGTCCAGCCGGTGGAACTTGGCCAGCGACCAACTTTCACGTTCGTCGTGTATTATTATCGGAAGTATTGTTACCGGATCTGAAGTGTGCAGCCATTGTTCGCGTACACGTGAACGAGCACAAGAGTCTTGCTAGACTATCGCCGGATGCTGGGTCTCGTAAGGACGACCCTTCGGCGTTTGTTTTGAAAGTAGAGCCTGTGCACGAGATTGAGATAGTTCGCGTCACACTGATCCATATTTGCCAAATATTCGCGGCAAATCTTCAGAATAGATCGAAACGCTATATAATTGATCAGGAAACGTATGAAACTTTCTTTTATCGTGTTGCTAGAATATTAAGTTTCAGGCTAGTACTAATTTTCACTCATCATCTTGTATAAATACAGAAATTCTAATAGTGCAAGTACTAAAAATTTGATTAAAATACTGCTTTTGAATGTAGGCACTTAATTACAGAAAAATGGTGACTAGCGGAAATTCTTGACTGAATTCACTTCAATTCCTTTTACTATCTGTCTCACTTAAATGATTGTACCAACAAAAATAACTCTTCATTTAATAATGCTTTCAGATGACTCATTGATCATCGTCTCATCAATGAGACGCATAACAAAACCTGTTAACCAATCCGCATTTGTCCCTTGTTACCCTATTGCGCAATATGTACATCAGTAGATATTCTACTCTTTGTGCAAGTAGTTCCGGAATTTCAGGGTCAGACGTAGCGTTCAGACGACTCTACTTGCTCCTCTCCATATAAAGCGCCGATTCTTACGTTAAGTGGATCTTATTTTATACCAGCTTCTTTTAAGATGCATGCAACGATGCTCATTCAGCGACGTCCGAACTTATGAATGTAAAAACGCTAGAACATTTATTTATTCAGAGAACGAACGACTTTGTATTCGGACGGTAATTTTTGCACAAACGGGGACAGTTGTGCGACGTCGCGGATATAACGCCAATCCGCCAGTTATAACGGGTTCCTGGGCCTGTTACATGGTTCGTACACGCGTGGAATAGACATGTTAACATTCGCGGATCTGCCGTAGAAAGTTTGATCGGGTTACTAAACCGGGCGACCAAAAATTTAGAGGAGATTAAGCTAATTGATGGTGATCCTATCTCGGATTGGAACGCCAATTAAATTTCACGATTTAAAGGTGGATTCGTGCCTCCTATAAGAGTATTAGTATGTTTCACGTTGATACGAGTATTTATTTTATGATTATTACTTATCGATACATTATTGCATTCGACTGCGGTTTTTTTTTCTCTTTCGATAACACGAAAAGAAATCTATCTACAGGACTTAGCAAGGTACATGTAAATTGGTTCACAAATAATGCAAGCATTTTTCTTTTACTCCATGAAAGATTTCTTTGTAATCATTGATCATCGGTATTTCCTCCCACAGTTTCACTCGAAATTAAAAGTCTCTTTCATCGTATATACCCTACATCGGGATACACGAGAAACCTCGAAACCCTATTGCTTCGTGTGCGTTAATGGACGAGAAACGAAACCGGGCTAAGAATAGAGGCGAACTAGAAATCGAACGGCGCATTGTGCTGATTAAGGGCGTTCATTACTTCTGTTGTTCCTGCTGGTCTAAAATCGAGACACTTCCAGTAAATCATGGCTCATTATCGTTATGAGGGATCAGCGGGTTTTTCGAAGGTAGCCCGATAGAAGCTTTTAGAGGCAGTTAGGATCCTAATAGGCGAGTTCGTTATCGGATTTCGGTTTTATGTCACAAATTACTTGGTTCCCATTAATATTAGGCACATTCAAAGTGTTTGTGCATTCTTCTTAGTTTGGAAGTGATTTTTCTACTAGTTTGTATTTATAGTTGTCGTTTTTAGATTCAGCAGCAAATTTATTAGAAATTCTATAACAGACTACAAAATGAATGTATCTGTCATTTCAGATGTCAGTTACAGCTGACATTACTTCAATGACAAACGAAGTATCATTTATTCCACACGTTGCTTCGAGATTGCCTCTCGAAGACAAAGAAATGAGCTTGCGAGTTGCGCAAAAGTCCTTACGCGGAAAACTGGTCATGCGGGGACCGAATTAGTAATTAGCGCTAATCCCCTTCGCGAATTCCCGGTAAATACGGGTAAAAGTTGACTGAAGCGTAAATATCTGGTATCTTCGTTGAGCATGCATAAAAAGAAACCACTCACGATCACGACGATTACTCATTTTCGTAGATCCGCGTCAAAATCAAGAAAAACATCTCCCGGCAGCATCTCGTGTAATTTACTCTTCGATTAATATTACCGGTGGCGATATCGGCGCTAATAATACTGTTGATCTAACAGAGATGATGTTTGAAGAATAGTACCGAAGTGAAGAGCAGCAAAAAATTTGTAACGTGGACATTGAAGTTAAACTGATGGGTGTAGATATATCTGCTTGTTAAAAATAAAATCTAGGAATAAACGATAACTAAATTTTAAAAATCAAAGCAACGTTTGAAAAATTCTGAAATTTGGAATATCAGTGACCCTCGAACGCGTTAGTTTTGTTCAATCCGTTAAACATCCTTGAAAAACTAAATGAATTCCCTTCGCTCGCTCACCGTGCGAGCCTTAACTAATATTGAAAAGATCAAAAGGGCCGAAAGCATCCCACTCAGCTTTTACTTTTTCGCCACGCCCCGGCCGCTTCGATATATATTGTTTCTGGCTTGGTTATAGGGGTACATCGGACTCGCCTTAGGCATGCAAGCGCCACATGCAAGCTTTTCTGCAGCTGCAGCAGTTCACCACAATATCCAATCGACGCAGCCTGCCGGTGGGTTTAAAAGGGCCACTGGCAGTCTGCCAATAGGGCTGACAGAAAACGACAGGCTCGTTAACGGATAACCGGCGACAATTAAGGTAAACGAATCGATCCGGCCAGGGTATTTAACTACCATCCTGGTCCGCGAATTGGTGCACGTGTAATTAACGTGTAAAATCAAATTCATGTGCTTTCATCGTTTTGTTCCCCCTTTTCTTTTCACTTGTACCTCCTTTTCTTCCGCGGAGAATGGGATGATTCATTCGCTCAACTGTTTGCTTTTTCATAAAGAGTAAATGGAGTGAAACATTGAACTCGTTACCTCGTTATATTTAGCCAAATGATTTTTGAAGCACGCGAACATTCCTTTTCACTTTCAGGTATGAATTTCGACGGAATGCATTCCGATTGTGTCTTGTGTTTGCGCAATAGAAGTGTTCTGGTCGCGTGGAGTGTTTTATCAAGTAGTATGACGTCTGTTAGAGTATTGCATGTGGATGATAAAACGTGACAACAGCTTCTTCTTGATTTTTCTACGAAGGTAAGAACTTGCGAACTAGCCAAGGTGAAAACTTACGACAGCTAGTAACTGCAAAAGTAAATTAGCAGAAGAAACAAATTGAAAATATTTCCATTATTCATGAAACATAATATGATAAGTAAAAGTTGATAAGTAAACTTGTAAGCGTACTTGATAAGTAAAAGCTGAAAAAGTGTGTTATGACACGAAAAATGTTTCCAGAAACGGAGTTTTTGTGCCGGAAACTCGAGACGTTCAAACTGTCTAATACGTAATTCGCAAGTTCTGCGTCTTTCCACGTGTTTCTAAGGATTGTTCCGTCCTCTTAAAGTATGCACGCTGCGGGGTGATCCACAGCGTAAGATAATACTTTTCGTTAAAGTGGTAACATGCTGGAACAACATTAAAAAAAAAAAGCGTCATGTTTAAAAGTGGAAACCCGTGACGTCTCGATTACACGTTTGTAATTTACAAGTTTCATATTTTCCCCAAATGTAGTCGGAGTTGCGGAGCATACCTTTTTTCAAACCTCTGTATTTTATAGTAACAGTTTCAAGAATGTGGTGTTACACAATTCCATATTTACGTGACTGACAATTTGAATGGTGCTCGACTTTCAAATAGTAAAAGTGAATAATAATAAATTTTACTCGTTTTATATTTAATCAACTATTTATCTCGCGCCTCTGTCACATTTTGATGTGAATAGTTCAGATATACATTTTCTCGACTTAAAAAACAATTTAAATCTTAAATATAGTTCCGACAGACACGTGTCATAGCAAAAACCATATTTCGCTGCATAATAACATATTATATCAAAGATTTAATGTAATATGACCTTTAATCTTCGTTTTCTCTGCATCTCATAATTCATATGTTTGCCATAATCACACCCAGTATCGATTTATTTTAAACCATCATATTATCGTACTAAGTAAAGTCAAATATGATTGATGTGGCTGGTCTTTACAAACGTGTGTTTGAGAAAAGGTAAAAGCGTTCGTAAGAAATCGAATCGTGCACTTTTCGCAAAAGTTCATCGATCAAAAGCAAGGTCGAATACTCACGAGAGAACATTGTTTCTAACACTTTTAATCAATCCCCTTTAATTTCTATATTTTATATTTGTATCTTGCAACAACCAATAAGGACACGATTTTTTGCTTTTAACGAACATTGATTGATCGAACTTATCGAGATTGGACGTTGCGCAAAATTAAATTGAAAGATACGACGAGAATGTGTATCAATTTAAGTGGAAATGTTGTTGTCGTTTGAAGAAGAAAGGATAGCTTAAAATTTCTTTGGAATCCAATTCAATTTTGATGAAGGCTAAATCTACGTACAATTTTTAAATTGTGTTAGAAAAATTTGTTAAAGGAGATGCGTTCATTATATATTCAATGATTACTGCACTGGCAGTAGTTGAAGACTGACATTTTCGTAACGATATTCATGAGCTCATAAGATTGAATAATATCATTGACTGATGAGGGCCTCTTACATTGAATAGACCTCTCTAGAAATAGCGATCAAACGTCACTATGTAGTTGTCTAACTGACATCGAGCATCGTGAAGAAGCTCCTTAATTCGACTCTCCGGTTAATTAATTTTTGATTGTACCAAATCAAGCAATGAACTATTAATATTCTGTGTACACTCCAAAACACAGAAGTTTTAAAAATGTATAAAGCAACGATAATGTCTCTAAATTTTAGTTGAATATTAGTCGAAAATAGTAGGCATTTATATTAAAATTGTCTCTTATATTGTATATGTAGCGAAGTATGACAAAAATGCTAAAATAGTGGCAACTGTTCAAACTAAATTCACATCGAGCTGTTTCCATCTGGCTGGTGGTCCGCGAAAGTTAAATCTATCCGTCGAACGGGCTGCGCGTGTGATGCCTTTTCAGAATGAAACAGCCCGTTTGTTGATCAGCTTCTCGGCACGAGCACCGTCTATTTTTAACGGGACTTTTATGAAACAGAAATCCAATTGTTCGTCTGTGTAAAGATACAACTGAACGCTTAGAAAAATTCTCACGCTCAAAATAGTTTAGAATAATTACTTGACAAATCAAAGAGAACTACGGTGATGAATGACTGAGGTAAAAATTTAAATTATGTTATTGCAAAATAATGCTCTGCAATAATTTTTAACGCTTTGCGTTATTTCGCCCTATTACTTGCAAAACTTTTATTTCTTTACGAAGTTTCGTGTCACGTGTGTCGTCATTGACTTATGATAGCCTTAACAAGAACATTTTTTGGTAGAACAAAACAAACAAAGCAAAAACACTGAAAATTCTAACGTAATCAGCAATACTTCGTCTATCTTTCTAAGCTTCCAATTTCATTCTAAACTATGTTTTTGCTAACATCTATGTACTCCACAAAAGTATCAAAATACCGAGAAGATAGTCGTTCTAATTGCTTTTCCGTGATCCGCCAGTGTTTAATAACAATACATGAAAACACGGACGGTGTAACCGCGTGTCACGAAACTTCAGCCGCGTATTCATTCACGAAACCAAATGTTGCCATGTAATTCCGCCGCGTTTGAACTCGACCAACAACCAAAGCTATCCGTTCACTGTTTACACTCATTTGTCTTATCAAACCACGCGAGACAGTCACGCCGTTTGCCAGAAGCTTCGATGGAATGAGTTTCTGCATTCTGCGCGATCAAATGGAAAACCGCGCGCGTCGCCAACGACGGAAACTCAACCGCAGGCGCTACATGAAAATGCCGGCGATCAACTTGTTATCGTTGATCATCTATCCAGCGTCGCAAATCCCAAGTTATTAACGAACGTGCGCGCAAAGTTTCTTAAGCACACATCGATGAGATTCGTGACATCGTGGTTTTCCATCATTTGCACTTCGTCGCTCGCGAAACTCACGCACAACAAGTTTAAAATAAAACGGAAGAAAAAAAAAAGAAAGAAAAAAGGGGGAAAGAGAAATGATCACTTGCCAGTACCTGGAGCAGCGAGGAAAGCCTGATTAGTAGCGATGAGTAACGAGAGCACCACGAATAGAGACCAAGCGAGAACGATCATCCTGGATCGTGGTAATCACTGAGAAGTACCGATAGCGGCTCGATCAGCTTGCCAAACTCCGGCCCGTCCCGGGTTTCCACTACCGCTAAGATTTCGCGCACCTGACCGTATACACCGCGCTTATATATCCGTAATTGTTCGATAGGTAGGTCAACGCTTGGTGGTCCTCTATTTCTTTCTCTCTCTTTCTCTCTTCCTCTCTTTGTATATGTATGTATATATACACGTACGTGTATGTCTATAATATACACGTGTGTCAGCAGGTGTGAGCGTGTACGCGCGTCAAAGCTTTTAATTCGGCGTTGGTAACTCTCGAACACGTTCTTCTCGATGAACCGGGCTACCGAGCACAGTCTCGGCTTTGCCGACTTCTCCGACCAGTTAGCCAGCAGTGAACTGCTCGTGTTCCTGCCTTGGGCATCGTAATATACATAAAGTCGCTAGATAAGCCGCGGCTGACACCCCACCACGAGCCGCCCCGTCGTGGGACGGCCCGTTTCCTCACTCGCTTGCTCGCTCGCTCTCGATTCAAATCCTCTTCTCCTCGAGGCCGCCCCGCCGTCCGCTCGCCGTCACCTTTCCTCTCTCTCTCTCTCTCTCTCTCTCTCTCTCTCTCTCTCTCTCTCTCTCTCTCTCCCTCCATCTCTCTCTCTTTCTCTCATTCCCGGTTTCTGTGCCAGCTTATACGAGCACCACGTCTCCGTACACGTGTTCCCGCGGTGCGGATTGCAGTTCGCAGACACCAGCCAGCCAGTGTAAAAACTACCGTTGCGAACGGGTTCCCCGACTGTACAGGTTTTAACTCAGCTAGACGTTTTTGAAACATGTATTTGGACATACTTCGAACCGTAGTCGTAAATTTTGCGGTTCACGTGTGACGATGATAAAGATGTTATGATGGTGTTGGGTCAGTACCGTTGCACTGAATTTCTTTGTGATACTTGATTCAGATGCAGGCTTGAGAATGTTTGAACTTGGAACCGTAGTCGTGGTTTTGTGGTTGTTGTCTTGTTTGATGTCGGACGATGATGCCAAATGTATAATGGTTGTTATATAGGTCAGTACTGTTGGTTTTGTTCACTTATGATACTTTGGCAGAGGATTTCGAGCTCTTGGACTTCAAACTCTATTCATTGTTTTGGTTCCTTTGATGTTTAGAGATGACGATGATGATGTAATAGTGTTAGGTCAGTATCGTTGCATTGACTTTATTTATTTACGGTATCTAACTTAAATGGTGGTCTTTGGTATTTTTTAGTTTTGAACTGTAGTGTAATCGTGATTTGGGAGTTTTGGTATCCTCGATGTTAAATGATGAAGTTGATGGTATAATGTGTGCTAGGTCATTATCGTTACGTTGGATTTTTTCACTCCTGACATTCGATTCACGTACGGGTTTTTCGAACTCCTGCACTTTGGACCTTTGGATTGGTAATCATGATTTTATGCTTTTGGTTCCTTCAGCGTTCAGGCATGAGAATAATGACGACAGATTTAAAATTTTTTTCTGCTGCATTGGGTATCTTGATTGCCAAAGTATGACTCATGATCAGAGAGAAAATTCTCGGAGTTTCGGAGATTATAGGCGTGGTTTATAGACTGCCATATAACAATTAAAAGCTTAGTTTCTCTGAAAGAAAATAAAAATTTTATTAATACCTTAATATCTTAGATCATAGTTTTACCTTAGTACTTCTTATTTTAAATAATTCTAAATCGTGCTTAATATCATCCTTGAACGTTTTCTAACGTCAACGTGGTACGAGAAGATTGTACCAAGGAAACGTGTACCTGGCACGTAACGTAAATTTTTTGCGGAAAAACCTCATACGACACGTAGTACTATAATTGAATACCATGAAGTGTCTGTAACTACGTTTCCATTTCTCGCCGCTGAATGAACATCGATGAGCAATCTCGTTCCTAAGAAATGACAAACTTATTCCCGAAAGCAATTCAAGATCCTGGAAAATGATGAAAGTTAGGAAAAAAAGAACAGAAAAACAGAATGTTTTAAAGTTAGCACGAGATGGATTCGATTCAAGGAACGTGCCTTATATTACTATATTATTATATAGTAAATTGAACGATGATGAAATGAAATTTTGTTAGTATGCCATGAAAATAATCACAATGACAAATATCACATTTTATCTAAGTAATATCGCACACTTACATAGCCGAAAAAATGGCCTGATTCAGAAACCAACAGATACAATTTTCCGTACACAAATTGGATTACATAAAATGGTATTACATAAAATGCCCGATTCTTCCCAACATCGCAAACGAAATCTTTTGGCTTACCTGTACGCGTTTAATTAGATCCGAAGAAAAATAATGCCTCTATCGTGCGCATACAGTAACGTCAAGTGTGTACATTAAGTACCGAGACAAGAGTGCAAGCACAATATGCCAAGAATTACACAACTGAATGACTCGATAGATCTCACTGTGTGGACAACTGGTAAAGATCGTGTTCGTCCTTCTAGACTCTAGTGAACTACGAAAAAAATTAACTTGCAATCTGGGAGATAACTTAAATTTTTAGTTTACAAGGAACTGTCATCGATGGACTGACTGATCAGTTTTCGCTTACTGTGATTAGCCTATTACGATAGAAGCGTATAACCATTAACAGATAGTGTATATATGTATATCGTATAATTGCTTATCTATATACATCTTGCACAATAATGGGCAATGGGCACCTTGAAGATGCTTCGCGAGTACTTAGGTGACCGTGCAGTCCACGTTGCTGACCTCTGCTCTAGACGCTAACATGTGGCCGCAGGCTACAAAGTGATTATCATAATACCCTCAGCACGCACTCGCAACATCTTCAAGAACTTCCTTCTTCCGGCGGAATAATAACGACGAATGCTTCAACCAATGCCCACCTTATCCGCCTGGATGATGCAAATCCTCCACTTTCCTTTAAATCACATTAAACGTCTCGTTATCGTCCTTTTTGTGCAATTATACGAAATATGCTATGCTCCTCTACAGATTCGTCACTATTATACCGTGGATTTTTATGCAACTTCATATTTTTATAAATACAGTTGAAGAAATGGAACCTAAGTGGAAATTCCATCTTTTATGTCGATTATTAAGAAGTATATATTTATCTGAATGAAAATAATATATTTACTAAGTTGAATTCAGTAATAAGAATTGATATTACCTACGCACTGTGAAATCCTTCAAAGTTAAGCACTATTATGATCATTAAAAGTAATTATTCAAACAGTTTAAAGATTGAATAACAGTAGATCCGTTGTGTGCCGTGTGCCAGCCGATTATTGCCAGATTGCCATCATGCCAAATCTGCTGAATAAATAGGAATCATAAGATTAATGTTATGTGTCGAGAAAGGAGGAATATTTCGAATTTTGTGAAATGTCATTCCTCAAGGGGTCCGTTCATTTTTGTCACTTGCAGCGATGTCGCTAAAAGATGGCTAAATCTAAATGTCGCCGCACGTCGAGCAGCAAACGAGTTGTATTACCATAATCTCATCGCCAGGGCGCAGATTATAGCCGCGTTCCTATCACGCTAATTCCACGTTAAATATTTTCTCCGGGAACACGGCTTTCCTGGACTTAATCCTTCCTGTACAACGTGTTACCTCGAGTTAACTTGTCCTTGCCGTTTTCTCGATGACGTGTAACAATTCTAACTGTTATCTATTACGCGATCGAACTATTCATATAGAGTACGTATTTTGTTATTCTATAATTTACGCAATGATCAATCGAAATGATCAACTCCCAAACTTCTAAGAATAATTCATCGTATCTCTTCATCAAGTATTTCATAATGAATTGTTAAGGATTTCTTCATGTCTGATTGCAAAAAAAAGAAGTATAAATTTGTTCAAACTCAACCGTAATTATTATCGCAGTTAATATTAAATCATTATCTATATGATATTATAGGTAACCTAACCATTATCTGCAATATTTGTTTAACACATTCATCCATTGTAAACTTAGTATACATCTATAGCAAATAAGTTTTATCGTTGCATCGTTCCAGGTGCATTCAATTTTATTTGCAATGTTCGAAGAAACGGATCGTTTCAATAGATCTTTCATCATCGAATCGCCCATCATCGGATGAATCCTTTTCTCGCTCCCTTTTTATTCTTCTTCTCCACGGTCTTTTTTTCATTGAACGACGAGCGTCTACCATAATTCTCCCTTTACTAGGCATTACACAAGTGTCACGCGTTGAG
Source organism: Xylocopa violacea (assembly GCA_963969225.1). Lineage (NCBI taxonomy): Eukaryota > Metazoa > Arthropoda > Insecta > Hymenoptera > Apidae > Xylocopa > Xylocopa violacea. Next base: position 24,472,800 of record CAXAJV010000008.1, read on the forward strand.
GCTAACTTATGTGATACTTGACACACTGCTACTGGTGATAACGAGCCACCTGGAACGAGACTAACGAGCATCTCACGTTTCGTATGATGTACTCTGCCGTTACTAATATAGTACGCGATACGTCCATGTTAGATGAGTCACTGCACGCCTCATATTGTCCGGCCGCGACACGGAGGACTTCTTTTTCACGGGGAAATCGTCGAATCACCTCCAATTATTGTGCCTCGATCAGATTTCGATTGTTCGTAGCCGATACGGGGAAATAACGTAATAAATCGTGGTATTAAGTCGGCAGAATTGCGTCACCGATTGTAATTGGTTCCGTAGTCAACGTCATTGTTGCAAATAATGCATTGTTGGAAAGTTCTTATTATTAGTACAGTTGCTACTAGCAATCGATCCTCAATTATGAATCAGTGTAACTACACTGTGATTAAAATTAATAACATAATATTACGAAGATTACAGGTGTCTTATCTAATAAACTTTTGTTATTAATATTAGCGAACCCAGCAGTATTGTTGGTCTAAATTTACTAATATTTATAGAATCATCTACAAATAATAATAATTTGAACGAGAATTTTTGCGTGCGAATCGATATAAAGCGGTGAGATAAAACGAGTAAGGAATATACACGCATATTATTCTCATATTACTATGTTTTCTTATGAATGTATAATTGAGAAAGATTCATGAGCTAAGCGCCACCACAATTACTTATTGCATCTGATGCTTAGCGATCAATTAAGCGAACGCAGAAGCCACTAATCAAGGTTTACGTATTTAATATAACTGATAAATTATCGTCTCCTAGTGTATATACACTAGAACAACAACAAAATGTATATAAAAATTAAAAGTGACTTTGACTTGAAGTCAACATAAAAAAATGCGTAGTCTACAACAAAGGAATGAAGCATCCAATTCCTGATGTTTGTATATCTTTTTTTAACCCGCGCTAGGAATAAAAGGATACGGAATTATTTAAATGTAACAGAAGTCAGTTATATGCGAAGTCCGTACTATGACATGAGCTGAACATTTCCATTTAAAGTTTACCAGAAATTTCACGTCTACCATTAATCCTCGTCGTTCCTGGTTGTTCTGCAGAATAATACATTAAATTACTTTTTTCTTTTGCTTCTTAAACACGCTACACGTTTTGCAACCGTCGACCAGCATCTTCAAATGGGGTATATCAGTCCAGCAGGAAGATTGTTTTCGTGGCATTTCGCCTCCTGGCAGAGTCAGACCCTCCTTGTCACATTGACTTACGCTCGTTGGACCGTACATTTCAATCCTGCTTCAGAACGTTTTCTCATGTTAATTTCGACGCGCAGCCCGGTTTTCATCTCGCACAATGCTCACGTACACCATCTAAATCAGTTGTTTGTGGTGTGGCGCACGAAACATTCTACGCCCCGTGCACTTTACACGTCCGATCATTAACAATAACTTATGCACCTGTCAAATAAGTTGTTGCGCGTTAACAGTGTACTTTCTGCAAGTGTTACAGGAGAGTGTTTCTTCATCCCTGTTCCCCATCTCGTTTTTATGTGCTCTTCTTTGGATGTTACGGATGTTCCCATGAGTTAGCATTGATCCTGTATAACAATAATTTAGAAACATTAATTCCGAAATAATACAGTCTATACGTGTATATATTTCACAGAATTAATTCTTTTAAAATTTATTAAGATATGCAAAACAAAAAGGAAACTGTCTTCGATCGTTCTCGAACAATACAACTCCAATTCATGGACGGATGTTGATGTTTGCGAACCATTCCACGGGTTCCATTGTACTTCTTTAATTTTATTATTAGATTTCATAGCACGCACGAACGCATAGCAGATGCGAAATGAAAATAGATTCATTGCGCCTCTGTTACCACGGCCTTCGATGCATATTTGCTTACAAGGTGTGTCTTAAAAGCATTGTAAACATCGAGTAGAGTATATGAATAGCTAGTTAAATGCACATCACAATCAGAAAAGAATCAAAATCCACTTTAGTAGAACTTTATTTGACTGACTGCTCTACTTATCGTAGCAAAATTCTCTCAATATCCGATTTGCAGATCTTTCGTTGACCTCCTGCACTTTGAATAATTGTTGAAGAAACAGGTTACTGCAAATTACGAAGATTAAATGAACACGTAAAAAATGGATAGACAAATTGAAGTTAATTGTCCGTAATACCACATTCTATGGTTGCCAATTCTATACTTCCCTCGAAAACATTTAACGGTTGCCATAAGTACGATTAAACAACTTCGGTGATATGAAAAACTCAATTGTGCAAACTTTTCCATTCCATGATGTGCCCGTCCAAATAAAATCTTGCCGAGCTTCATGGTTTTCCAAAAAAGTTAGTCTCTGTTCTGTGCAGTCGGCATCGTATCTGGAACGATGATTGAATTAATAATACGTGCCGATCCAACAATAAACGCCGCAACACGAATGGGTCCCATTGACCTCGTTCGAGTTCGGGCAAAAAATAAGACGAATAAAAAAATTCTTTGACATTTAACAATACATTTTTAATATTATTTTAATTATATATCAATAATGACTTATTTCAGTTCTCTGAACGTGTTTGTAGAGATTTCACGAGGAAATTCATTTGATATTGAAATTAAATTAGCAGTACCTCTATAATAATTGCATTCTCTTACAATAATTGAATTTATCAAATTCTATTACTTCTCTCTTGAAGAGATTATTGCATTTTAAATAACATCCACTTTTGATACAACAAAGATCCTAAATTTTCAAAATTAATGAAAAAAGGGAAGTTGAAAATTTGTTTAGAAAACGTTCTTAACACACGGATCTGTGCTGTATTCAATATAAACACGCGCAACGAATTAATGAATCGGCCATTGGAACTTCACAACAAAAGTTCGCATTTTATACAGTGTTATATTTAGCACGCGTGGATGTTTTGAAAAATACAAAGAATCCACACGACGATAGGTATTGAATTTAATGCAATGAGTCACGTTGTGGGAACTCGTTTGCAAATTAATGCGTCGACGTAGGCGAAGACGACATTCTGATCGTCCGACGATTCACTTCCTTCAGTAAAATAAGAAGTGCCTAATTGACGCTATACTTGAAACTGAGATAATGTTACTCGCGCAGAAGCTTTCTGATGCAATAGTTAGTCGCTTAATTTTTTTCATAACACAATGTTTGCCGCTTACATCACTGTTATTGTGTTTTATTGCACTTTGCATTGCGAATACAGTAAGGCCTCCTGTATTCGAACGTTGATTATAAGAATATGTACTCTGATATCCCAATGATCTACTATATGTATACGAACATTCTGTTATCCAAATAGTATCTCCTGGCAACTTCTCCAAATATGAAGTGATTGCATACAATGTACAGACAATATCTCCCATATTTGTGGAAGAAATCAGAGTGACTTCCTCCTCGAAAATGCGAGCTTCAGACGTAATTCTTTTACTCCGGAATCTTTGTCTTATTCCAAGATACTTTACAAGATAAGTGCTCTACAAAGTAATTCATTTTCTCTTATTACATTAAAAATACTAAAGTTCACTATATCTTTTTTCTCTTTTGTGATTTCATGATGTTAGAATCTTGGAAGCTGTGAAACTAGATCCAGAAATTTCCCACGGCGTATACGATGTTACAAGAAGATCGTTTCATCATTCACTTCACTCTTGACTTGCATGCTTAATGTTATTCAACTTTACACTGTAAAACCGTTGGGCAAACTTTACAGACAGTAACAGCCAATTTGTAACATAAATTGTTGTAGTTCAAAATTATCACAGCTTATTTGCCTATAACGTAATTACTTATAGCATCAGAATGTTTCACCAATTATTTATATCTTTTGTATCTAAATCCAGCGAAGAATAAAGTAGCAGCAAATTGAAAAATATTGATTTATATACAATAATCTATTTTAGATTTGCCAAGAGGTCATTTCGAATACGCCAATTGATTATACTTGTAATCAGAGATTAATAATAAAAAGAAACAATTTTTCAATGTTATCAATGTTATTTTAAGTTGAGATATCAATTATTGTAGTTGACGTGCAAACTTTAAAACGTATATAATTTCATTTGGTCGATACTAATTATTATTAACATTTCTGTTGCCAGTGACCTGAATGTGCGCATCTTCTAGGTACCCTATCGAATTAATAATGACGCAGAAAGTACATATTCTAAAAATAACGGGTTGCTCGAAATAAGTCTCGCAATCCATCAAAATTCACACCTAATACTGTGTTACTAATCGCTTCATTTTTATCGCGACGTGTAGTACAAAAAGCTTCTGATAGCGTTGTCCACTTCAGTCGTGTAGATAAAAATAAAAAGACTATACGAATGGGAGCGAGAAACATCCTCATTGGTTTCACGACAATTTTGTCTGAATTAGGCGAAACAAAATTTTCAATGATAATAAAAATTAGGAAAATATAAATTCTAAAGAAAAATTGATTTATCTATCTCATTCAAATTGATTGGTTATTCCTGGAATTAATTACCAACGTATTAATAAAGATTACTCATAATCAATAGAATCAGTACTTACAAGTGGGTAATACCTAAACACGTATACCTAATCACAATTTTTTATATCGTCAAGTGCCATTCATCATAAATTGTATGAAAAAAGAATTACAGACGTTGCTTTAACTTTGCTTGGTTTTCATTATCACTCACTAGACTCTAAAAGATAATCATTAATAATTATTATTATTATCCTGCATTTCCTATTTGAATCTATACTTTGTCACGCTATTGTTGTTCAACGATATCAATTTCATTAATTGTTCTTTGTAATAAAAATATTTTATTTTTTTGTACCACTAATTGAGTATACTGTCTGCTGTAATAAGCTAAACAAAAATCAGATACTCAAAGAAATCAGGAGGGAAAGACTGATTGCAGATGAGTGAATTAAAAATACGCATAAAACGTTACAAACATACAAATATCGAAGCGTTAATTCATGACATAACGATATCATGTGTAAATACATACATACGTATGTAGCTTGTTGCCGTTGTTTTCGAACGCCAATAAACGCAAATTTAGTAAAAATTTTTTATTCCGATGAACAGAACGAAAAAGAATCATATATTAACACGGATGAATTTATCGAAATTTTATAAATTCTATTTTTCAAGAACGATGAACGTGGTGTTATGCAATATGAATCAATGCCTTTGATATCATTTCCAGAACCGTTTTATCTAAGACTATTATTAGACATCGTTGTGTTTAAAAAACGATACGATCTATTAATCGCTTTCTTCTTTTCTTAATGTCACCGATCATATATCCTCTCAAATTCAATATAATAGTAATAATATATAGAATAAATAATATAAATAAGAATAAAGATACATAATGTATAATAAAGGAGAAGTATAATGCAACAAATAATCAAATTTTCGGACAATAGAACATTTCAAATACTCACCTTCATGGTTATATGTCTTGGAACAGAGATAAAAGAATTGGAAACTTGTTTAAATATTCATATATCTCTCTCCTTTAACTGATGAAACAACTGTGTTTGTTCGGAATTAGCTTCGATCGGAAAGGAAATTGTATATTGTACCTAAATATTAATTAACATATTTCCGATAAATAGTACGATCTGGACCTGTTCAGATAATAGAATATTCAGATATTGTACAGAGTATTCGGATAATGGCTGCCCGAATAGTTATTGTATTATATGGTTAACCGTGGCAGTAATTAGTAAATAATATAGCGTGATCCGTTATCATTAACTTACATATATGTTACACAGTGTTTTATTTTCATCGCAAGAAGGCAAAGTGTAACGCGATTGCAGTATTATGACTTTCCAATATCTGCCGATGATCTCGAGCATCAAAGATAGATAATATCGATGGCACGTACTCAAGTCATATATCGTATGTATTGTGACAAACGTGCTTTCTATATTTAGCTTCATTTCATGCTCCACCGATAAGCCGCTCCCACGAAAGTGGACAGTCGATAACGGCTCACTGTTTAATGCTTCCCTTTTGTTTGGCGTACAAGGCAAGGCACGCTTGTAAATTCTTTAGCCTTAACGAACGATGATCACGCGAAACCTTAAGACGAACATACACGGTTTACTTTGGTCGAGCAATCCGATCGATTCAACAAATACTACGTGCAAAGTGAACAATGCAAATCACAATTTAACTGAATACTTTAATCAAATAGTAATTGATATTGTTCACTTTGAGTTCAAATAGGTGAACCATTGATTTTTACCTCAAGGCACATTATGATATTTTATCATCTTCTTTAATATTACATCGCAGTAACTACTGTGAAATATTTTCTTCATAGAAACAAGAATTTCAAGAGTTCATTAAATATTCTTTGAAACGATAAGCTAAAGAAGCAGAAAAACGTGTTTCAGCTAAAACATCGACATCATCTTTCGCTGAAAGGTATAAAAAAACCTGCAGAAGTTTTTCGAAATTAACTGACGCGTTATTTACGGTTAGTCCATTTGTATTGTAATTATCTCGTACACTAAAATAAGTGTTAAAAGCATTTTTTCATTATTATGTTAATTTAAAGTATACATACCGTAATTTATTTATGATTTCTTATAAATAAATTGTTCTTGACCTCGAGTGATACAAGTATTTGTTACAGGATGATTATACGAAACGTCAGTCGTTGCTCTCAATCAAAATGTGTAATTGTAATAAGACATTTTTATTTACCTAAAATAAAAGGAATGGATCATTTATCAAGAATGCAAAAATGTACAAAATTCTCTTTGTCCTTCTTTTTATCTTATATTCCATTGCATTATTTCGATGATCTTTTTGCTATGAAATTTATCTAAATATATTTTAAAAGAAAGATGTATGAAATAGAGATTAGACGATAAAAAATAACCAACAATAAGAATATTCCTGATACGCAATATTTATCTTGATTGCACACTACACCTGCGGAAAAGGATCAGTGTTTCTTCTTCTATCGCCACTTGAGGCAAGGAAATGATTTCGCACTACCGAATCTCTGATTAGATATAATATATAAATTGCAATCTGACTGATATAGAGTAAATTAAAAAGATTCGACAGATCGCTTTCATTCCCTTACGAATAACGTAAAAACATACGAAAGATGGGAGTCACATGTTCGCTTTATAAAATATGAAATCAAGAATTCTGACAATCCGTTTAAGAAGGAGACACATTTCATTTACACGCACAAATATTACTTTAAATTGAACGATAGAATAAAAGAGAATCTCTCAGCCTGAAAGTCTTAGGAATGCTATATCACAGCATAGAGACAATAATAATTATCATGGTTAGTATGGTTCCTAATGACTATCGTAGATACGTTAGAACTTTCACGTAGGCTCTCGTGCCTTGGACATTACATATCCAAGAAACTGACGTAAAAATTACTATATTATTCGTAGAATAAGTTCGCAAGAAAAAGATAGCAAATACTTATATATAGTATACCAGACTGTATAGTCTATCGTGAATCATGGCAGCAAAAGTGTAATTAAATTTTTAAAGATAATACGACAAAAATCATAATCAATACCTTGCAAGTGTGAATATTTTGCACGTGTGCAAATGTGTTGATAAATTATCAGATTATTATTAATAAATTATCAAAAAAATATTCAAACGCATTAAAAATACGTATGGGATACTGAATCTGTTTAAATATCGGGAGAATATCAATTTTGCAAATAATATGGTGGCAATAAATTTTACTTTATCAGCAAACATTTGTTGCTTGCGTACGTGTGCATTGTTTACCTTTTATTATCTTACCATGTCGTAAATCTAGCGTATTCAAAATATTTGCTTCGTTTTGGATGCATTTTAGTAAGTAGAAAATCTTCCTGTTATAATAAATTATATTATGGTCGTTAAAATCTTCCTGTTATAATAATTATAACTACAAAATATCAATATAGAACACAAACGTGAATTATTCTTATAGATGTTTTAACAAAGTTAGAAGGTAAATAAGAATGATTAATCGACTATAATTGTATACTAAATTTTAGAAATAAACAATTTAATAAATATAAAATTTATATTGACAAAGAAGTAAAATTTATTAATACCTTTAAATTATTTTTGCCTCTTGCGACTCTCGCAAAATTAAATTAAATGTAAACTAACGCCATCTATTAACTCTATCTAGAAATAGCACTACATTGGTAACTAAATAAACCTAGCATCTAGGTGATTTACATGAAGCGTAAATTTTATTGTGTACTCCCTTAAATTATAAGTTAAACATTTTTCATGTAAATGTCCTTTTATGATTCAGCGAAATAATTGGTAGTGTATGCCATCTTATAATATTGCCAATGTTAAGATTGGTAAAGAAACGAAATTTGGTCCTCTACTAAATATTTTACACGTTGTGTCGAATGTGTTGTGAAGTGTACGAACAATTCTTATGTGATACCCCAAGAATAATTCTTATCCATAAATACTTGAAATAAAATCAAGGCAAATTCTGGCGAAGTTTTCGCAGACAACTTGCTGTCAGATTTCAACGCTGCACGATGGATTCCATTCCCAGAACACACGAAGGTTTGTTTGTTGTGTATGAATTTCCCATTTTAATCATTTCATACTTATTATGCATTACTTTAAACTGCGTTTTAAATATTTATAATTATTTGTTAAATTACTTCGTTGTATATATCAAATATTGAATTACATTTACCTTAGCATAGTTAAGATTAAATTTGCTGATACTGACAAAAAATACACAAACAAATTTCATGTTTTATATATTGTATTTTTCTTGCATATAAATAATTATATAAAAATTCAAATTACTTTTATACAAATTACTTTTATACAATAAAACTATGTATATATGTATTTATACATATATTAGATTGTTTCAATATCACACAGATTTAAATTTCCCATCTAAAAGAACTTTCTTTGGTTTATTGTATTGTAATACAAGTTATTCACTTTTAGATATTGAAGCACAAATAAGAGAAATACAGTCAAAGAAAAAGGAAATTCAAAATGCATCAGCAGAAAAAGATCAAGTGGGGTTAGGAAAAACTGGTTTTTACGATCAAGATATTTATGATGGAAGTAATAATAAATACGAAGGATATGTTACATCAATAGCAGCCAATGATGAAATTGAGGTAATTTCATGTTTATTTAGACTAATAACCAGATGTTAAATATATCACTTTTTGTTTAAGGATGAAGATTATGAACCGACAACTTTTAGCACCAATAAAAGACCAGGATATACTGCACCAGCAGCATTACTCAATGATGTTGCACAGGTACACTATTTCATAAATATTATGGTATCGATAATCTAAATTTTATAATATTTAATTTTATTACTGTTTAGAGTGAAAAAGATTATGATCCATTTGCGGATAGACGTCGACCCACCATAGCTGACAGGGAAGATGAATATAGGCAAAAAAGGCGAAGAATGATTATATCACCTGAGCGTGTAGATCCTTTCGCAGAAGGTTGGTATTTTTTTCTTTATAAATTACAAAATTTGAAAACAAATCAGGTAATTAGATATTAAGTGTGTTTATGCATTATTATTCTTGTTAATATTTTGACACAATGTAATAAATTAAAAAATCATTGCTGTTTATTTTTCTTATATATTATATAAATATGATAAATTTTGCCTTACTCTTATCTTAATTTACATTATGGCATACATATATTGTTTTCAAATATTTTTAAAGTTTTCACATTAAATGTATGTAATTATGTGCTCATTATATTGCAACAAAATATATGCACAATAAAGCTTCTATCACTACAATTTATAATAAAATGAAATCACCTTAAATATGCTTTAGCATATAATCAAAAGTCAACTTGATATTTTTGTGTGATAAAAATTAAATTTCATTTAATATATATGCATTTTATGTCTAATGAGATGGAAAAATAAGTCAAGTTGACTTCTTTTGCATCAATTCATGATATTCTATATTTGATTGCTACAAATTATACAAAATTTCAGTAGTTAAATATCAATACCATTGTGATTTCTATTTTTTATTTTATCATATTTCCGCTTTTATTGAAAATAAATATATAAAATATAAACGATTACTGTTATATCAAATTTACCTGAAATAGTTGTATTCCTTAATTTTCCAAATAATTAGTAAAATAACTTGAATTTTTTAAAAATGTAAATTATGTTAAAAATTATACATAATACAATTTAACTCATTTATCATACATCTTAGATATAAATTAACTAAATGTTTCATAAAATAAAGTGTCTCCATCAAATCATATTAAAATTGTATACTCCTTAGATAAACCTGTATGTACATATTCAAAGAAGACACTAAGTATGAAAATACTACAGCAAGAAAAATCTATGTTTAATATCGCACAACTTTAGTGTAATCAATCTGTATAGTTAATGTTTAATCCTTAGTGAATATTCATTAAGTGAATACATTTTTTTTGCTGTAGTATTGCCAGCTATAATAATTGAGGTGAACATTATTAGTTTTCAAAAACTAAAATTATTAAAAATTGAACTTAAACTAGAGTTTCTCAAACTAGATAATTAAATCTCATTAGTTGGTTAATCAGGTATTGTTATTCTTAAACAAGTTAAGATATAAATTATATGATGCCTGCATGATTTTTATTATATATAGATGAAAAATATGATTTGTATAATCACCTCAGTTGTTCATAGTTAATAGATTTAAGATTTCTTTGTGCCTAGATATTTGAAGCGTTAAGAAATAAATAATACTGGCTTGAATGAAGAGAGTGAATGCGATTCTTTCAAATACATACTAATGTATACATTTTTTTCCAATCTTAGTGACGGTCTGCACATTTGGAATCATCTGCTTACCGAGGATACTATGTCGAAGGTTAAGCGAGATTGAATTGTCACAGAGCATTACAGTCACGTCGTATAAGTGATACAATGAGACTTTTCTTTTTTATTGAATTATTGTTTAATAAATTTTGACGCGGTATTTCTTCTTAGATTATTTTTGTTTACCATTTCGATTTCTCTTTTTTTACACGTCTAGTATGTGTGGATTGCTTAATTCTCATTGTATCAGACATTTCTCGAGAGAACGTAAATATTGAAAAAATAGTATGAGTGGTCGGTGTGCAAATATTATTAATAACAAGAATGAGTTGATTTTTAGATGGCTAAAGTATTTTTCGATGTGGAAGACATGAGCAGGACAGTGCTCCCTATGGCACCAAATTTTCACGTACGTATGCTATATGCCATCTACTGCTGCAGCTCTCTCAAACCCGTTGACCAATTAACGCGACCTTTTATTTACAATTTATTCTTATATTTCATCTTTGTAAAAACCTGTTTGTTAATTCGATGGTATATGCAACGTGGAAACGAGAGTGAATTCAGTAGTTTACTTAGAATATACCTAAATATTCTAAGGGCATTTTAACAATAAATATCATTATAAAATGGCTAGGTATGTTCAGAAGTTTTTGAAAGTTTAAGCATACGTTGAACAAATGTCTAATAGTTACGCTTTGCGTGACTTTTGGTTCCTGATTACAGGTGGTAAGACGCCAGACATCGGTTCTAGGACGTATACCGAGATTATGCGCGAACAGTTACTAAAAGGAGAAGAAACTGAGGTATGTGATCAGTGATTTTAACTCATTCAATTTTCTTCATTACTTTCAATATAAATAATTTTGTAATATATACAAATATTCCCACAATATTTATCTTTACAGTTAAGAAAGAAACTAGCAGAGAAAGCCAAAGAAGGAACATTAAAAGCAAATGGTGAACCTAAACCTGCACCTAAAAAAAGAGGTCGTTGGGATCAAACAGATGATGCTCCAACGCCTAAAAAACCAAGCGGTACTACTGCAACGCCAACATCCTGGGATAACGCAGATGTAAATAATTAAATATTTGATAATTGAAATTAGTTTTACAATGAGAAAGGCAAAAGATAAAAATGTTCATTCCTAAAATGTTATCAGGTAACACCAGCTGCAATTAGGTGGGACGAAACACCTGGGCATGGTAAAGGTGGAGAAACCCCTGGTGCAACACCAGGTGTAAGTACAAGAATGTGGGATGCTACTCCAGGACATGCAACACCAGGTGCAGCTACTCCTGGCAGAGAAACTCCATCTCATGAAAAAACTGTTTCCAGTCGTAGAAATCGTTGGGATGAAACACCTAAAACTGAACGCGGTATAAATGTATATTATAATTTGATTAACCCATTGAAATGCTTGGAAATGAGTTATTCTTTGTTAGAATTATCTAGAAGCGACAGTAAGCATCATGAGGAAATCAATATCACCCAGTTTCTTAAATAAATCAACAAAATTAGTTTCCTGATTTACGTAAAAAGTTCTTAGCGTAGATAAACCTTCGCAATGATCCACTTTTTACAAAAATCATAGTACGATATCAAGTGCACATTACACAAACAATTCAGCAAAATAAATTCTTTATTTTAATTAATAAATACTTTCTTAATTGATAGAAACGCCTGGTCATAGTAGTGGGTGGGCAGAGACTCCTAGGACGGATCGGGTTGCGGGAGATTTAATTCAGGAAACACCAACACCGTCAGCCAGCAAACGTCGAAGTCGATGGGATGAAACCCCTTCAAATCAGACGCCTGGATCCATGACGCCGCAAACACCAGCAACTCCTCTCACAACGCCGCATCAAACTTCAATTTTAACACCGAGCGGTGTCACGCCAACTGGGCCCAAAGCTATGGGACTAGCTACTCCGACACCAGGACATTTAATGTCAATGACACCGGAACAACTTCAAGCATACCGCTGGGAACGAGAAATCGACGAGAGGAACAGGCCACTTTCAGACGATGAATTGGATGCCTTATTCCCACCTGGATATAAAGTTCTGCAACCTCCGGCAGGTAAAATCTGAAAACATTGTGTATTTTGAAATTTTGTATCACAATGAAAGAGACCTAATTCGCTACAGAATTATAAATAGAATTATAAATGTTTTTTAACCGCAAAAGTAACATGTTTCGCGTGTTACAATGCTCTCTAATATTTTTTAATCATTATTTTTATCTTCGTTTAATATAGGGTACATTCCAATTCGAACACCTGCGAGGAAACTTACTGCAACACCAACGCCGATTGCGGGCACACCGCAAGGATTTTTCATTCAAACTGAGGACAAAACCGCAAAATTTGTAGACAATCAACCGAAAGGGAACTTGCCTTTCATGAAACCAGAAGACGCACAATATTTTGATAAATTGTTGGTCGATGTTGACGAAGAAACACTTAGTCCAGAAGAGCAAAAAGAGAGGAAAATCATGAAGTTATTATTGAAAATTAAAAATGGCACACCTCCAATGAGGAAAGCTGCTTTACGACAAATTACAGATAAAGCAAGAGAATTTGGTGCGGGCCCATTGTTCAATCAAATACTCCCCCTTCTCATGTCTCCCACATTGGAAGATCAAGAGCGTCATCTTCTTGTAAAAGTTATTGACCGTATTCTTTACAAACTTGATGATTTGGTCAGGCCTTATGTACATAAGGTAAATTTATAAATATTTTTATTGCTATTATTTACAGACAAAATTTCAAATATTTGAAAAAACTAAAGGGTTTTGAACATTGGTTGCTGTAAATAAGAAAATATTTTTTACACTTTTCTTTAGGGTATTACTTTTTATTGATTGATAGTAAAGCTTAATATACCATTTATTTTTAGATTTTGGTCGTGATTGAACCTTTGCTCATTGATGAAGACTACTATGCCCGTGTAGAAGGCAGAGAAATTATCTCTAATCTCGCAAAAGCTGCTGGTTTAGCAACGATGATTTCTACAATGAGACCAGATATTGATAATATCGATGAATATGTTCGTAACACGACAGCCAGAGCGTTCGCAGTGGTTGCATCAGCGCTAGGAATCCCTTCTTTACTTCCATTTCTTAAAGCTGTGTGTCGCAGTAAAAAATCATGGCAAGCCCGTCACACGGGTATCAAAATTGTACAACAAATCGCTATCCTTATGGGTTGCGCTATATTACCACATCTGAAGAGTTTAGTTGAAATCATAGAACACGGTAATTGGTACACTGCAACTCGGTAAATCGAAAGTGGTCATATGAAATTATATATAGATTTTCTTCTATTTATAGTTTAGAGATGTCTGTGTGACTTTATTTTCATGTCTGTTTGACTATATTTTCATTAAAAAACATGCTTATAATTATATGCTACAACGTTTTATCTGACCACTCTATACGTTAAATTGCCTCATCTCAAGAAATTAATCTAATGAATTATCAATTGATTTTTAGGTCTGGTTGATGAGCAACAAAAAGTTCGTACTATTACTGCTTTAGCTATTGCTGCTTTAGCCGAGGCAGCCACGCCTTATGGTATCGAAAGTTTCGATTCTGTATTGAAACCACTTTGGAAGGGTATCCGTACGCACAGAGGAAAAGGTCTTGCTGCGTTCTTAAAAGCTATTGGTTATTTGATTCCACTTATGGACGCTGAATACGCTAATTATTATACTCGTGAAGTAATGTTAATTCTCATTCGTGAATTCCAGTCGCCTGATGAAGAAATGAAGAAAATCGTTTTAAAAGTAAGCCATCCTTCAATAATAATTAGGCTATAATTTTTATTAAATATCATAAAGGTAAATAATTTTCTTTAATAGGTGGTAAAACAATGTTGTGGAACAGATGGTGTGGAAGCGCAATACATTAAGGATGAAATCTTGCCTCATTTTTTCAAACATTTCTGGAATCATCGAATGGCTTTAGATCGTAGAAATTATAGACAAGTACGTATCACATATAGTATTAATCGTAATAAAACATGAACGAGATTGATTTTATTAATTTTGCTAAAATTTGTGATTATATAGCTCGTGGATACAACAGTAGAAATTGCGAATAAAGTTGGTGCGTCAGAAATTATTAATCGCGTGGTAGACGATTTAAAAGATGAAAATGAACAATACAGAAAAATGGTTATGGAAACTATTGAAAAAATTATGGGTAATTTAGGAGCCGCAGACGTCGATTCTCGTTTGGAAGAGCAGCTTATCGATGGTATTTTATATGCTTTTCAAGAACAGACAACAGAGGTCCGTAACCTTTATAAAATTATGTTAAGTAAAATTGTATATCTTTAACTATGAATATTTTATTATGCAGGATGTTGTAATGTTAAATGGTTTCGGTACTATCGTGAATACACTGGGAAAAAGAGTGAAAGCATATCTTCCGCAAATATGTGGAACAATATTGTGGAGATTAAATAATAAATCTGCAAAAGTGAGACAACAAGCTGCAGATTTAATATCTCGAATTGCTGTTGTTATGAAAACTTGCCAAGAGGTAAGTACGACTTCTATTGATATAAAATTATTAAAAAATTAATCTCTATTTTGTCTGCAGGAGAAACTAATGGGTCATTTAGGTGTTGTTCTATATGAATATTTGGGTGAAGAATATCCTGAAGTATTGGGTAGCATTTTAGGCGCATTGAAAGCTATTGTTAATGTTATAGGAATGACAAAAATGACACCACCCATAAAAGATTTGCTGCCACGACTTACCCCAATTCTAAAGAATAGACATGAAAAGGTCAGTATTATTTAGAAATTATAATAGAATGCACCAGCATCGAACTAAGAAACTGGAAATACAAGAAAAAATCCATGGAAATTTTCAGGATGAACTCAATACTTATTTTTACCACATAAGAATAAAAAACACCGACGAAAGCTCGTCACTTCTAACAAAATTGTTCTTTTTTAGGTACAAGAGAATTGTATTGATCTCGTAGGTAGAATCGCAGACAGAGGACCCGAATACGTATCTGCTAGGGAATGGATGAGAATATGTTTCGAACTTTTGGAATTACTTAAAGCTCACAAAAAGGCGATCAGAAGAGCGACAGTGAACACATTTGGTTATATTGCTAAGGCCATAGGGTAATTATAAACTAGACTATAAATAACATTTTTTTTACATATTACAGCCAAGTTGTATCTAGACTTTTATCTTTTGTTATACAGACCTCATGATGTATTAGCAACTCTGTTGAACAACTTAAAAGTACAAGAACGTCAAAATCGTGTATGTACTACAGTAGCTATAGCTATCGTAGCTGAAACCTGCAGTCCTTTCACAGTACTACCTGCTTTAATGAACGAATATAGAGTACCGGAGTTGAACGTACAAAATGGTGTATTAAAATCTTTATCCTTCTTATTTGAATACATCGGTGAAATGGGAAAAGATTACATTTACGCTGTTAGTCCATTACTAGAAGATGCGCTCATGGACAGGTAATAAAAATATTTAGATAAAAACTAATTCTCTTTGTGAAAAATAATATATAATTACCCAATGAAATTATCTGCTAATACACATAAAGAAATTTAATTAAACATTGTTATTGTGTTATAGAGACTTAGTGCATAGGCAAACAGCTTGTGCTGCCATTAAACACATGGCATTAGGTGTTTATGGATTTGGATGTGAAGATGCATTAATACATTTATTAAATCACGTATGGCCCAACGTTTTTGAAACTTCGCCACATTTAGTACAAGCATTCATGGACGCTGTGGATGGTTTACGTGTCGCTCTTGGACCAATTAAAATATTGCAATACACCTTACAGGTATGTAATTTCATACATTGTATATGTTGGCATTGTAGGAATTTGTATATTTGAGTTCATATAATTCATGCAGACTAGCAATGTAATTTAGAAAGCAGGGCTATTACTTTTGCATTTTCTTTGTCCTTTATCGCGATGCGTGTACTACTTATCTCCTTAGAAACTATTTCAGTCTTAATATGTGGTAACGTATGTAAAAAGACTAAACGTAATAGAACTCGTGAATAGTACTGATATACTAACTATCCCTGACATACTAGGTTTAGTATGCCATGACATACTATATTATATACTAACGTAATGTAATAAAATTAGTTTACAATTTACAGTTTAATACGATTTTTTAAATCGCAGGGATTGTTCCATCCAGCACGAAAAGTACGAGATGTATATTGGAAAATTTACAACTCTCTCTATATAGGTGGGCAAGACGCTCTTGTAGCGGGTTATCCACGAATTATGAATGATCCAAAGAATCAATACATTAGGTATGAATTGGACTATGTTTTGTAATGACTCTAGGTATATGTAAAAGATGTGTACCATACGTTTATATAATCTTCGCAAAGGTTAGACATCATTCGCTTATTATTGTTTATAAATCAGCTGAAATAGTTCTATGTTACATGACGCAATAAGATATAGGTATTACAGCCAATTCTCTTGCTATTTATTTCTTGGACTTCTTTAAACGAATTATACATGAATTCTCTAAAATTGAAGATATTGATTCTAATTACAGACTCATTTAAAAACAAAATATGTCAGTTACCTTATACAAATAAAATGTTTCGTATTCTAAGCGGTATCGAATTTATTTTTCAGAGACATCGTTTAGTCATTTCCTTAAATTTTAATGTAGATCAATAACTTGAAAAAATGTAATTATTTCGATTTTACACAAAGTATATTTTCTTTTCTTGTTTGCAATATTAGGAAAGTCGGTAGTTATTTACTGTGAATATTTACATAAAAGTAAAGCAAAACTAACTATATTATGCATAAAAACAATATCATAACAAAAAAAGCACTAAGTATTTCTTAAAATTTTATTTTTGAAACTTAATTTCTTAAACATCTAAATAAAACTAGTGGCAATGTATCTATGTTTAAATATTTATTTGTAATTTCCAAGATAGTTTAATATTTCATAGCGTGTATCGTGTAAAACGTCCACATACTGAACTTATTTATACACATTACAATTTTCAAATATCATTGGAGAGTACAGTCGTGTTTGTTTTACATACTATTTGTATTTCTTTTTTTTTTTTTTTATTAAACATTTATTGTAATATTTTTTGTATAAAAATTGCGTGTGAAATGTCTGTATCTCCAAATAGACTTTTTCCTTTTAGAGTGGCATAAAGTATATATGTATTAATGTATACAGGCATACATAACATTGTATTTATGATATATCTTGATTATTCATGAATTCAATGCAATTCCTTTAGTTCCAGTTTTAACAAGGGTGTGATACGTATTACTATTGTACTTATACTTTCAAGTTGGAAATCAAGCAAAATTTAAAAATTAAGCTCTTATATTCGTTAACATATCTGAATCATAATATAAAAGCCATTTATCCCTAATAGCACTTTGATAACGTATACGTACATATCCGTAAATTGTTACAGTAGTATATAACAAATACATATCGCCTATAAATATAATAGAATAAGTAAACTAAACTAAATTTTTCCCTCGCGATTACTTCACAGGGAAAAAATTGAGAAAGAAGTAAAACATCAAAGATTCGAACTGTTTATATAACTGTAACAAAAAGTATATTAGTTAAAGTATTTCACAATTGGTAAAATACCAAGGATATAATTAAGACATTATAATTAAATGTAACAAACAAACGTGTTAACTAATTTCTGACACGCTCCAACAATATCATTTTAATGAATTTCAAACAATTGTTCTTAGCGAATAAAATATTTACGAGCACAATTTTTGCGAAGCGTGTAATATTTTACATTCGGTAAAATAATTAATACGCTTATACAGTTAGAAATAAAAAAATCTATGTATAAAAAATAGTAACAACACAAATCAAAATAGATTTTTGTTATATATCAATTATTTCGTAATATCATTTTATATGAATCATTCGTTAAACGAAACTTTGGTATACGAAATATTTAGTATTAATTGATGTGGTAGAAACTTCTTGGTGTACATTGATAACATAAAGAGCAGCTGATTATAGAATCACATCGACACAGTATATACAATTGAAAATCATTTATCAATATCGTAAAAATCATTTTCAAGCTAAGTACTTATTATTAATGTCTATGAATTTGCAAGAGCAATGTGTATAATATGAGTTAAAAAACTTATTAATTTTTTCCAAATTTACTTATCATTTACTTGCATGTTTCATATAATTTCAAGATTTATTTTTAGAATTTTAAAAACGATCTCCGCTTACGAATTTTGTGACATATAAAAGGAATGCAGTTCGATTTTTAATTCCAATGCAGCACCACACAGGCACATATCCAAAACGTAAACTCAACTGCAATAATAAAACGTCAAACTACCATAAACGTTATTACAAAAAAAAATATATATATTGATTTCTTAAGCTACAAATATTACATGTGACTGTATAAAACGTGACCTCACAATTTGTAAGATTACACGATTATAAAAAAATTAATTAAAGCGATAATATCAGTAAATATTAAGTATTTGTTATTTCTTATGTCAGCAAAAATGGATAAGTAACATACATTATGTACGCGATTCTTGATGAGAACTAAATATATCCCACTTTTGTTGTTTTTACACTATGGAGATTTCGTTCCGCGCATACTACATGCAAATATGTTTTCCATTTATCTCTCGTTGTAGTGTAATAAAATTTACAATAGAATATCATATTTTGTATTCTCGATATAACTTTGGTAAATGACTATAGAGAATGTGAAGGCTTTCAGTCACTTCTATAACTAACAAAATTTTCTTGTTTATGTGCTAATAATTATTTAAAATATATGGAAGTCAGTTTCAGCTACTTTCATTAGTAAATGCATGTAATAAATCCTTTTTTGAAAATCAGTATACGTGAATTTAGTATAAATATGGAGGGTACAGAAAATAGCACTGTACTGTTATGGAACATTTCTCTTTTTTTCTCAAATCCTGTTGCATCTTATGTTTGTTAAAAAACAAAAAAAAATGTTGTCGACGGTACTGTTAAAATTGTGATTTATAAAAAAATACATTTTAGATTAATATACGTTTGATTATGTTTCGTATATACGACGCAAAAGAAGATAGTCAATAAACATATGTTTCTCGTTTGATATCATGTTTACGTTTAAGAAATCTTAAATAGATGCTGCAAATATCGTTATGAAATTCATAAGGGAACGTGTGTGATTAAAGTGATATAAAATATGCTCAACATATCATGTAAAACTTGTCATTTTCAAAAGGGAAATTTCGATCAAAAAGGTGCAACGATTGCCGCAGCTTCGCCTCTACTTGTCGGCAACGAAGCACATTCATGCCATTTATTTAAATGGGGATCGTAACATTCAACGGTAGAAATAGTAATCTGTGTACGATAAAAATTAATTTCCTGAGACTGATCACCTCCTATTACATAAAGTCGGCTATCAGCCGCAGCGACAGCTGGATATGATCTGCCCATATTCATAGGTGCAACAGTACTCCATTTATTCTGAAATATAACAAGACAAATATATAAAAGACAAAACACTCTAAACGAAATTATAACAAATTAGAAAATGAACCACCTTTTCGAATGAATATCGTTCGACGGATGTCAACACTTCTTGATTTTTATTAGTACCGCCAACAACGTAAATATATCCATCCAGAATAGTAATCCCCATTTGTGAGCGCGGTGTAAGCATTTCAGCTAAACGAGTCCACTCTCTTGTGACTGGATTATAACTCATCACATCTTTACGGTGCCTGCTGTTACGTGTACAACCACCGACTACGTATATTAATCCTAAACAACACATTTGATATAGAATGCTATTGAATATATTTATACTATTAATCAAGTATATTAAATTTGGTATTACTTAAGTAATACTTTTTTATGTAACTATATAAATTTGATACCATGGAAATTAAATATAAAACCTAACAGAAAGTGTTCCACTGGTAACCAGAAAACTTGGAAATCTTATTATCGACATTAGATTAATTTACCTTCATAAGCAACCACTCCCATGCTGAAACGGGGTTCAAGAAGTTGTCCATCAAGTGTCCAAGTATTAGTTATTGGATCATATATTTCTATTGATCCGCCAATATCTTCACCCACCCAACCGCCGAATGCATACAAGTTATTATCCAAGGCACAAAGTCCGAATTCACATCTGGGTACTTCCATACAGGCAATCGGAGTCCATACATCATCACATGGATCATAACATTCACAATTGGCAATAATACATGACTCAAGTTCTCCACCAACGACGTAAACTTTACCATCTAGCAATGCGACTCCTGGTAGTATTCGTCCTATACTTATCGGTGCTACTTCGCTCCATTGACTGAAATAACGATTGCGATTTAATCATTTATGCATATCATTTTTAATCTGCAAATTTTATTATTAACGTGTACTTCAAGTAATAGAAAAACGTACCCTGTAAATATATCATATTTTTGAATCGTTTCATAAGTACTTTCAGCAGCTCTACCCCAACTGTCTGCTGAATGTTCACGTCGTGATCCACCGATCACTAAAATGTTTTTCTTAGCGCAGAGTCTAGGTTGTGCGTGAAGAGGCACAAGACATCCTTTATTTGATACTAGATCCTTTTGTATAGATCTTAATGCAACAATAAGACTCGCATCTTTACATTCCAAAATAACGCGTTCCAATCTCGCTAATGAACACAGCCGTAAACGTATGTGACTTAATATTTCGAATACATAACATCTTCTTGTTGGTATATCATGAACGATCCAATTATACGCCGCTTGGAAGACCTTGGAAGTTGAAAAATGTCAAAAATATCATTTAAATTAATTAAGTTATTTAATTTATCATTTTAATAGCATATATAAAATTACCAACCTGGAATTCAGTATCAATATGAATATAATCGCTACTGAGAAACTGAATAAGATGTTCTTTCGGCAGATCCAAAAATTCTTCTTCTTGAGACACTTGAGGAAAATTGACTTGTATAAAGCGTAGGGCAGTCTCCAAAAGATCTGATCTGTTATGTGCTTCTGCAAATCTATTTAATGCAATTACTCAGGAAAATTGTTCTATATGAGAGTCTTGTTATATCTGATAAACATATGATTAAAAGAATTTTTGCTTCGTTCTTACTGAGCTCACCTATAAATCCCAAGGGCATTAGAGTAGTGAAGTTGCTGTTTCAAATAAGTAATGCAACCAAACACTACTTCATCCAACTCTAGCATATCAGCAGCTGCAAATAATTCTTGAACATTGTCCTGGGTAATATTAACATTCCCGGTATAAATGAAATCCACCAAGAGGGAAAGAATGTTAGCCGATACCGAATGAATCTCTACTAATTCCTGCTGTTCTTCGACCAAACCACCGGTGAACATAGCATTAAAATACACGCTTCCAGCCGCCAAGACTGATCTGTGTGCTCTAATGATACTACCGCCGGCGACCAGGCCCACATCGCTAAACTGATTTTTTAGTCTTTGGGCATTTAAATTCTTTAAGACTTTTGGGGCGTATTGCCCCACAGCATAGACAGTGTTGGATACATCAGAAGTTTGTTTTACTGGTTGTGTTGCGAAACCCATATTATTACAGTTATGGCCATTCTTTATTGGCGGCACTGCACCATCCGCCATGAAACCATCAAGTTGTCCTTTATCTGCCGTTCCTAAACAAATCCATTATATTTATTTAAATGTTCCATAAAAATAACATCTAACTTATAACAAAAGGAGAAATTTATATATTAATCAATGTTAATGTTTTTAAGTATATACATTGTTCTTATTTAAGAACAGGAAAAGTTATCTAACTGTTTCGCAAACATTGCAAGTGACTTCATCGACTACTCAAAGGATACATTAATACTGTTGTCTCCTGTTACCCCAATTATGTAGTAAGAATTAGACACATATTACTAATGTATCATTTGTCTCCTCTATAAAACTAGTTGCATATTAATAAAAAAGTGGGATGATTCTTCCATGAGGATGTAATACATATTTAAAAGCTCTAGGAGTGACACGTACAATGCCAGACCATGATAGTTTCTAGTATTTAATACAAAAATTTCTTTACTTCCAATGTTGTTAGAAATTCCAAACGCGTTAAATATTTAATTTGAACAGTACAAAAAACAATTGAAAATAAATTTGAATTGAATTGATTCCATTTATTAAATTTATATGATATAATTACATTACTTCGTAAAAGCCATAGCTCAGATTATACAATTAAAAAAGTAGGTATAGAATACTTACGACATATACGCGAGAGCACCTTATAGACGCTTTGAAACGATTTTGTATTATTTTTCCCCTTTAAACGCATCACTACCACCACATTTTCACGTAATTTATTATTGCTTGATATTACTTTCCGTTCGGTTCATACCTTTCTTGATTCTATCAATTAGTCACTAATTCGGTAATAAGAAATCTGACATATGTCAAATAACCTATTTAGTGTATGAAAGTAGCTACAAAAGAATCACTAATAATAAGTATACGTGTGTACTCATACCACACCTACGGTATACAATTTATGAGTATATCAACGGAAAAAACAAAGTTGTTGATTTGCATCGAACATAAAACTATTTACTCTACATAAATGAAGCAGTATATCAAATGTAATTGAAACAATATATCAATTTCTGCCCTGTTTTTATGTATTAAAATTATAACTTTCTATTCGCTCACACACATTCTACTCGTTCGATTTTGGTAACTCAATTACAAGTTCATTGCCTCGCAGTTATGCCAACAACGTAACAACGTAGAATTATCATATAAATGCGGTCAAAGCGAATATATAACACCGTTTAGTTTGGTCAATCTTTTCATCGTACAAATACAGTTTTGCGCGTACTCGTTTTAAGGAATAAATTACATTAATAGTTTTCGCGTCAGCTGATCGACTATTTATGGTGGTACGAGTGATATTCTACTTTTAGCTCTATTCATTACGAATGGGGAATATAAATCATCTCGTGCTTCTCAAAATTAACTTTTAAATTTAATTCGCTTTAAAACTATAATATCGTTAAATCGAAAAAAATCAATCGCGTGTTTTTATTTCTCGTGTGCATCGTACGTAAAAAGATTGCTTTATTCTCGTTAACGTTCTAACATGACGAATATTTCAAGAAGAAGAAAAACCCCATCAAAACTTAAGGTAACGTAGTTCCTTACCATATTTTTGTAAAAAGCTCGATAATCAGTTATTCTTGTATCTTTTTACAGAGCATGGGCAATCATGACCAATTTTTAAATCGCATATCAAAATCATTGTACTATTCGAGATTGCCAGTGACCGATTGTCTCAGTTTACCTGTTACTGGTTGGTATGCTACGATTACTAATTTTTATTAATTTTTACCAATATATCTGTATTCCATACAATTACTTAAATTATATAATCCTTACTTTTGATAAGAATAATATAATAGTTTTAAAAAGTTACTCGAATAAAAAATGATTTTTTTCAACATGCATGTTATTGGCTGATATAAGTATATAAAGTATAATATATATTTCATAATGTTACACAAGTACTCGGCTACTTTATCATTAAAAATTATGTAATTGAAATTTATTCTTAGAACTGGCAGCAGAACTCTTCACCGAAGTAAAAAGTGGTCATACACTTGAAAGATTAGATGTGGAGGAAGCCAGCAGAATTTCTAGAAATGCATGTGTTTCACCGTGTTCTCTTGTCTTAGCATTACTATATTTGGAAAGGTTGAAAGATTGTAATCCAGAATATCTTCAACGAGTTGCACCTTCAGAGCTCTTCCTTGTTTCTTTGGTATTATAATTTTTTCTACTACTGTGTAAAATGAAATTACCTTCGACAAAATATTGTTACTCAAAGCACAATTTTCTCCACTTTTACAGATGGTGGCTAGTAAATTTCTGAACGATGAAGGGGAGGATGATGAAGTTTTTAATACCGAATGGGCTGAATCAGGTGATCTGACTATATCGCAAATAAATCAGTTAGAAAAAGACTTTCTTAAAGCTATTGTGAGTAAATTAATTATGTTGTTATACATTTCATTGATAATAATATTCATTTTATCAATATCTTATAAATCTTATATATTATTTAGGATTGGACTGTTTTTGTTCATAACCAGGACTTTTGGGAAAGATTGCAAAAATTGGAACAAGATATAGCTTATAAAGAAGCGCAAAAACGGGGATGGTTCTCATACACAGAACTAAGTTGCCTAATGAATTCAATGCAACTACTAGCAGTAGCTCATGCTGTAGTAAACATATCATCCATTTGTTTGGCGACGTATACTGCAGGAATAGTCACTCTTTTAGGTTCTGCTTTAGTTGCAAGCTACTTTCCAGGGACAATACTTAGTCCAAGGCAAACAACAAATTCTACAGAAATTATGAAAACAGATTTAAATCCAATAATGGATGTAACATCATCACCTATTGAAGCTTTAACAGAGAATATTCTAACAACTGATTTCATGTCCTCTTCTTTAAGTTGCAATCAATCCCAGCAGAATTGTGAAAATATTGGAACCAACGAAATTACAAATTTGAATTGGAAATGGTGGTTGAATTCTATGATGATGTGGTTACCTGAACATTCAGATACAGAGTCAACAAAAATATTGTATGCAACAGATGATGAAACAGGACATGCACAAACATCAGCAACAACCAAGTTTTTCCTCTATACTACTATGTCGGATGAATTTTTAATAAATATGAATTGGAAACAAATTTTAGGCATAGATTTGAAGATTCTTTTGCATGACTGGAGTTACTATGCAAATTACGTTGCAAAAATTACGCTCGATCACCAGCATTAAACTTAAACATTTAATAAAACATATTGTGGTTTATTAGTAAAGTTTTCAAAAATAAGAAAAAATATATTTTTTCTACTAACTCGTGAGCTCATAAGAAGAGAAAATTCTATACTAACAAAATAATTTTTTCAATAAAGAAGATGAGATATCTACAGATGTATTAGTTTTTGATAGTTACATATTGGTAACCCTTAGAATTAAAATTTGACAAACATATGAGAAATAATAGTGTCAGAATGTAAGATACAGATTGGTATATCTGTTACTACGACTATTTTTATACAGTTTTGATGATACATTTACAGTTACTTTATATATACATGTATACATTAAATACCTTACAGTGATTATACAATATTATATAAACACTATGATTGTCATAAATTAGTGTTGAAAATGATTGCGAAGTTTCTGGTCATGTGATTATTATAAGTAGATGGTTTTTTTTTCTATTATTACACATCCATTCACTGTGAGAAGCAAGTCTTGCGATACTGATACAGTTTTGCAGTTTTTGCATATAAGCGTTTAATATCTAAAAAATCTCAACCACCGTTATGAAAATAGGAAAAAATAGGAATAGGTGTCATCCCGATAACACAGCCAATTGTAACTCCGATGACCCGTCCCTGAATTATTACAAATTATTTTTTTTTATTCGTCGTAAATTGTTGAAGAAACAATTGAATAAAACTAAACTACTCAACTCCATGAAAGTTAGTCATATAGTTTTTGTGAAATTATATAAGAAAAAAAAGGAGACAGAGAGAAAGAGAGAGAGTTAATTATATTTCTACTAGTACCAAAATTGAAAAATTTCGAAAAACTGGAGTTGATCAGTTTAATTTCCAAGTGATTGAAATATGTCATACCAAGTTAGCAGCTGCTTTTGTTCTACGCAGATTTAATTGTACAGGAGAAAGTTTTGGTGCTTTAAAGCCAACCTTTTGAGCGAAACGTTCTACATAATGTACAGATCCAATCCCTATTATATCGGATATCGTATTCCCTAAAGCGGCAGCCGCCATAGTCGATATTGGAAATTTCTTATTTAATATTATCTCAATTTGATCACCCTGAAATGAGCACGTTACAGATATGAACGTAAATCGTGTAAATTCATAATACGTACAGCAATGATCATGATGAAGTTGTCAAGAAAACCGAAGCCGATGAACGGAATTGCGTTTGAAATCGCAACTGTAAGAATATTATCTGTTATTATATCTTGATCATAGTTACAAAACTGTTACAGTTTAAACTGGGAAAAGCATAAAGAGTTTAGTTTAAATTGTTCGCTATATAAATATTAAATTTGACTTTTTATATATATATTTTTGCATTTCATTAAATATTAATATTGTCTAAAATTCATACCTAAGACTAGATCTTTCGTGGTCGGTTCTGGAACAGTTTCAACTGTAATAGGAAAGAGAAAAGTGTGAATATGTATTCTTTTACATAACACAAGGTGTTATTTTCTAATCAATTATAGAAACTATTATTACGTTAGAAAACATAAACTAATGAAAATTCATGCATTTCTTTTTTATGTATACAAAGTTACAAAAATAACAGTTTTGTAAATAAAATTATTAATGTTAAATGTACAATAACACTGTTAACATAAATAATAATTATAGAAATCATTCACATAATGACAAATGAAAGAAAATCTATAGGATAATTAATTAATTGATCAGATACACAAAATTTTAAGAAACACAACTTTATTGAAATAAAAATACATTTTATTTTCAATTTAAAATGTACTTACACATCCAAATCTAGTACTTTACTAGACAATATTTATAGACACTAAACATACAGCTATTCTATTCAATATTTTCAAAAGTACATTCTATAATGCTATAAAAAGAGAGCATTTGTGAGGCCATGCAAAGATGTGAGATACATACAGAAATTAAATGAAATATAAATAAAAATTAAACTGCAATCATATTTTAATAATTTTTGTATATTGAAAGTCCCTAAAGTTATTTACCTAAAGTTTCAACTTATTTTTATATCAGTATCTTGCTGCATTCATTGTGTTCATTGATGAATTAATGGATGAAACTCATAAAGTTCTTGTAAAAAATATTTGCATTTTTTCAAAATGCTCAACATCTTAAATCATAAATGTATTCATGTTACTTAATGAAAATTTTGTAAATTATTATTTAATAGGACAATATATATTTGTTAAAGGGCACACAATTTTACTTGAAAAAAAGTTTTTTCTTGCATTTCATAAATATTTATTATTATATATTATGTTCTTATTTAGAATGAATATACAATTTGTAGTGTTTAAAAAGAGTATAATGATAATCCAAAAGCATAACTTATAATAAAATGTTTTAATTGCTTTTAAGCTACTATATCATATAGCTGCGTGTATGTTGTGTTAAAGGAAACAATAATAAGCATGTATATGTAATGTAATATATTAGCTAAGTGTGGCTTTGTGGTTGTCTTTTTTAAAATATCCAGAAAGTTCAGTCAGAGTAGAAGAAGTATGTAAAAGAATTAAAACACACACTTGCAATGAAGTAGTTCTACATACATTAAAATAAACTTACAGATTGATGTCCATGTAGAGTGTGATGGAAGAAAATTTTTTATATTGTTAAAGAACAATGAAAATTATACCGAATCACAATATGATAATAATAAATATTTTCACCTTTAAAATTCAAGTCATTAGTAGTGGTACTATTATATTATCATTTAATTGACTGAGAATATTTAATATCAAAATTTATGCAGTTTAGTAAGATGAAAGTTATTATAGTTTATATCTTAGTATTATGATGTTAGAAACATTAAATAATGTTTTCAAGTCCATACCATACTTGCGCATAAGCCAATCCTCTGGTACAGGACAATAGGTGCCTGTAGGATCCACGTCCCCTAATGATGATATCTTGCTAGGCCTTCCAAGTTTGTTGCACCATCGAAAAGCAGCTAATTGACCTTGGAGACATAAGGCAATATTACTCTATTACACATATGCATGTTAGGTGTAATGTATGAAAGTAGTTATGTTTTAAAGATAAACTTGATAAAAAATAATTACGTTGATAACCAGCCCTATCTTCTTCAGATTTACATTCCTCAAGAGCTCTAATAAAATGATCTCTCTCTTCCGGTGTAAGCTTGGAGGCCACTTCCTTAGCTGTTTCCTTCGTTAACGTCTCGGAAAAACGGACTTTACTTTCATTACTATAACATGTCCTCGGTATAGTCCACGTATCAACATTAAACGAAATTAAGGAATGTTTTCCTGACAGAAAATTGTTCACGCAACATAATTTTCGATGACCATGATAAAACCGCGATATATTCCTACTAAAGTACATAATTTCTCGTGGAATAAATACTGTTTGACTAGATAAAACTGAAAACGTCATGCACATCTTTACAACAACCGAAGATTCCTTTCGTCATCGATATTCAGACAAAATTTATGCGACTACGAGGACATATATAGCACTAATGCCTAAAATCGATAATTCAACCTATTTAAGAGTGATGAAATATCAAGGATGTAGATTATATCATTAAACACTTAAAGATACGTACGCATATCTTGATCTTAAATCAACTGACAATGACTCAACCCTGCGCCATTGCCAGTAGTCGCGTAGCGTAGTGTCTCTTTCGAACACTAAGAATAAAAGATAAAAAATGTAAGAATGAAATTAGTATCATTCATAGTGCGTATACGATTTAAATTGTTTTAATTGGGTACAGTATTATCTTTTTAAAATATCTAAGTTTTTTTGAATATTTCAATGTGTAAGAAAGACTATAGAGAAAAAATACTATGTAGAATTGAGTTTATATATTGATGTAAAAATATAGTATAATAATTTCAAATATAAGCACAAAGCTATAGGTAACAAAATCGTAATTAGCATTTTAACTTACTCATCTTCGGCTTAATAAAAGTTCGAGTATGTATTAAAAGAAAAAAAATTGTTAAGGAACACTTAAGTATTTTTTATTTATGCATTGTACAGATGTTAATATAATTATTTAATAATTTAGTATATCATTTTACATCATCTTTTCAATCGGACTGTTTTTAAACATGGTTTTCCGTACCTACGCCCTGCTTCGGTAAGAAAGGCATTTTCCATTTGCCTTACAATTTCATTGAAAAACAAATTTGACAAATGCGAATGTATAATTGATTTGAACTCGAACGATAAAGAGAAATCGATGACGCAAGTTTGCGCGTTATTTTTCAGTCCTGGACTAAAAAGCCATAAGGTATTTAAATGATTAAATAATCTACCATCTGAACATTCAGCTTTTACTAAACGCGGCCGCACCAACGTTACTTTCGATGTATAACTTTCATTTATAGGCGGAAATCCAATTACCAAATTAGCTTTTAGCATTTCATTACTTTTAAAAACAACGTCGGACTTTTTACAAAATGGTACAAAATGTTTATAATTTTGCACATCAGCTACCACATCATATATTTGTTCCATTGAAAACCTACATATAAAAGTTTTTCATTTGTAATGCTTTCTCTTTTACGCAGCCTTCCGTAAAGGGTTATCCAAATATTAAATATTAAATTTTTAAATAAAACTCACCCTATTAATTTACGGCCTTCATATTCTTTTGTTCTTGTACTTTCGATCATATACATTCTTTCTATACATTGTTTATTAAAATTACTCTTATTTTGAAGTATTGCATTTTCGAGCAATGGAATACATCTGAAAATATTGTTTCTATTGATTTAATAATTAATGTTATGAAAATTGGTTTGAATCACATATATTTAAATGATTTCAATTTGAATGTATCATTTATCGTGAAAATACACCTTTATGATTCATCGATTGGTTAAATCGTTCACCTATTACATACTAGAATCATAACAACGTAACAATTTATTGTTACTCTAAAAGGGAGTACAATTTTTTAATTATGAAAAAATAATAAAAATGTGTCAAATTTAGGAAAATAATAATGTTTGTTATAATACTTGAAAGCGTTTAGAAATAAGGTGTATATTAGTTAGGTTATGCATATTATAATTCGTTAATTTTTGATAGTATTTATTCTGTTTTTATAATTATTGCATTCAATGCATATTACATAATTTTAGTGAAAATAAAAATATATTAAAAAAATTAATTTTTCTATAATAAAATATCAACGTATCCACATACATAAAAGAACTTAACCTATCAGAAGAAATAAAATCGAATATTTATACTATAAAAAAAATTGAAATATACGTGAAAGAATATATTACCTATACATGATGATATAATGTAACAATTTCACCTTTGTGCAATGTTAATAAAATTTATATGCATACATATGTATACATATAAGTTGTCTTCGCACGTGCATTTGGTAACTGAACATTATCAATTTTAACAGGTACACTTCATTGCTTTTTATCTAAATTTATGTATTTCATAAAATTCACATAACGGTTCACTTAAGGTTTATTTTATATCATTCATGTTTAAAAGTATTAATTAAGTTCTTTTAAACATTATACAAGTTGAAGTTACGATTATCACGGATATATCTATAACTGGCTATAGCAGTACATATGTTTAAAAATAATAGGATATATTTATAACTAAACGTCAAAAAGTAGCATATATACTGTATTATTACAATACTTATTTGCGTATAATAAAATACACACATATGTCAACTATTATATTAATATAATTCTATGAAAAATATATTTGTCTTGCAGTAATACAAATTTTATTTAATAAGTAAATTTTACAGGTTTGCAAGCAATTGTTTTTAAAATGGTTTTTGCATGTTATCTTTGTTGACGCGAAATTTAATCAATGATTTCGTACATATTCGAGTGAAGTCGCAGTAAAGTTGGTACAACCTCACGTGCAATACTTACATAATACAGAACCACAAACGTCTTGACTCCTATTAATTTATCAAAAATGGCAGGCTTCGCACCGCAGGTTTGCAGAAATGTCTTTCGACAAGTAAGTATTAATAATAATGTATAACCTTGACAATGAAATAATTATTTTGACTTGATTATACTTTTTTCTGTTGCTACAAAGTATTGTTGCTACAGTTTATTCTATTGCTAGTATCAATTCTATTGTTTTTTGTTTTGATCAGTTCGAACAGTGATAGTTTTTGAACAATTAATGACATTGCTCAATATTTTTATCTGTAATACTAATCTTTTTTATTTTACATGTGTAATAATGTAAGCATGTGAATCGTATAGAAAATAATCGTAAAATTGTAACTTTCCATATTATTGATTAATAATTTGTTCTGGACCCGAAAAAATTCTGTTTGGTATATTATCGTTATATTAATTTTATTTATTTTCATACTAATTTGTATTGTTTCAGGTTAGGGGATTTCATATATCTGCAAATCAAAATGCTGAAGCCAGATTAAAAACTTTTGCTATATACCGCTGGAATCCAGATAACCCTGATGAAAAACCTCGTATGCAAGAGTATAAAGTAGACCTGAACACGTGGGTTTTTAATAGAGAACATTTTATTTATGATTTTATTTTATTTACAATTTGTTTAATATGAAAAATATTACAGTTGCGGTCCTATGGTTTTGGATGCATTGATCAAAATTAAGAATGAAATTGATCCAACTTTAACTTTCCGCCGCTCCTGTCGTGAAGGCATTTGTGGTTCTTGTGCTATGAATATTGGTGGTACAAACACATTAGCATGTATAAGGTATATTTTAGTTATCTTTAATGAATATTCCTTAATTACACTAGGGAAAATTAGAGTTAAAATATAAATTATGAATGGTATTTATTTCAGTAAAATTGATACCAATTTAAGTTCAACTAGTAAAATTTATCCACTACCGCATATGTATATAGTAAAAGATTTGGTCCCAGACTTGACTAACTTTTATAATCAATACAAGAGTATACAGCCATGGTTGCAACGTGCTGATGGAAGGGAAGCTGGTTCAAAGCAATATTTGCAAAGTGTTGAAGACCGTAAAAAATTAGTAAATATATGTTTAAATTGTTTAAAAAAATGTAATTTTTTAATTGTTTACTTTATCGATTATAATAACATGTAATCTTTCTACAATTTAGGATGGTCTCTATGAGTGTATCTTGTGTGCTTGCTGCAGCACCTCTTGTCCATCATATTGGTGGAATGGTGACAAGTACTTAGGACCTGCTGTACTTATGCAGGCTTATAGATGGATTATTGATTCTCGCGATACCAAAACTAAGGACCGTCTTGAAAAATTGCGCGATCCGTATTCAGTGTATCGTTGTCACACTATCATGAATTGTACTCGCACATGTCCGAAGGTATGTTTAAATAATATAAAAGAAGTATGACTTTAAAGTAATGCTTTTTTAAAAATAGGGTTTGAATCCTGGAAGAGCAATAGCGGAAATAAAGAAACTGTTAGCCAATATTAGCGAGAAACAAAAGCCTGGTTTGGATGCTGCTGTATAAGTAAAAACCAAAAAAGATATAATTAGTATATTATGTGGACGTTTATTATGAATGAATATAAGTTCACGATTAAATAAAAAGAAATAAGTAATTTATTTAAATTATTTGGTACAACAGCATATAGATGAAGCCAAATTTTTTGTAATAAATTAAATATATTTTAATTATTTGGAATATTATTTATTGTAAATAAAATACAATCCCTTTTCTAATAGAAATATTTGTATTTATACTTGAACAATTTTTTTCATATATATTCATAAATGAAAGTAAAACATTAATACATTAAAACCCATGTAATGAACGCAATGGAATATATTCAATATTTTATGTTACACGTTTCGTATATCTTTGTGATAACGCATTATTGCTAATACGAATTTGTTTGAAATACTGATTAATTTTTTAGTGAGCAATATGTTATTTGGATATGTACCTTTACTCCTCATATTAAAAACGGAGACATACTAATTCTG
Source organism: Xylocopa violacea (assembly GCA_963969225.1). Taxonomy (NCBI): domain Eukaryota; kingdom Metazoa; phylum Arthropoda; class Insecta; order Hymenoptera; family Apidae; genus Xylocopa; species Xylocopa violacea. The sequence goes on from CAXAJV010000008.1 coordinate 24,506,552, forward strand.
CTAGTTACTAAATTCAAGTAATTCATAATATCATCGAAAATTTGCAGATGTGTAACACTAGCATAAAAACTTGTACATTGTAATCGACCATAAAATTATAGTAAATCATGCAGTCGTACGATATGTTAGAGAACAAGAGCGTTACAGTACTTCCCTATTCAATATTTGCACAAGGAATGCATGATATGCATAATTGAAAATTATCTACAATGTTATTTAAAATTTTTTGAGATTACATGTACATCCCAATGATATTTAAGGTTCCGCAGCCATTCTACTTCTCGCCGTTTCCCTCGATCGGTTGTGTACTTCTGCTGTTCTTAAAGTAATACCAAATATATCTTCGTGATAACGATTTTCATCCTAAAAAACAGACCGTATATAAGTAAATTGAATCTAATACATATTTTGTCATAGGTGGTTACGACATGACTTACACGTAGTGACAGCATGTACGCTTCAACTTGTTTATCAGTCATTTCACCATGCGTTTGTATAATATGTTTCAACGTTTGGTAAACATCTTCCGCCATCGTACAATCACCACATACATAAAAGTGACCTCCCTCGTACATTAACATATCGTAAATTTGTCGGGCTTCTGCTTGAATCAAATCTTGTACGTATGTCTATCAAAAACAATGTAAACAATGATATCTTAAAAAAATGACCTTATAAATTATTTTTAAAAAATATTTCTACAATTGCAACCTTTTTCAATCCAGGTTCTCGAGAAAGGGCCAAGAAAATCTTATCCAGAACACCAATTTTTACCATTTCTTCTTTTTCTTGTCGATACAGATCTAAGTTTCTTACTCGACATCCAAAAAACAACCAGACTTTTCCGTACTCGAGATCTATAAATTATTTGTTATGTATTTTATTTCAGTAGAATTATGATATGAAACAACTTGTAGTACCTGGTTCACGTTTTATTTGTGCAAGGCGATGGTGCCAAAAACCACGAAAGGGTGCGATTCCGGTCCCAGGACCAACAAGTATCATTGGTGCTTTCGATTCAATTGGCATATAAAAGTTAGGTGCACTAGATGAAAAAATATATCATGTTTTGTGAATAATGAAATAATAATTGCAAATCTTGATGAAAAAATTATTATTAAAAATAGGGACTTACCTACGTACAAATACATACAGAGGTTCTCCATCTGATATCTCACGTAGGTAGTTGGAACAGACTCCATAATGAACTGGTCCGGAGCCTCCTGATATTCGGTTTTTTTACAAATTATTTCATTTGTAAAAAATAATTTAGAAGGTCGTAAAAATGTGCGTATAAAATGCAATACCTTGTGTCTTATATTGTACAATGGCAACAGTAAGATGTATTTCTCCTTGATGTACATCAGGAGAAGAGGAAATACTATAAAATCTCGGTTGCAAAGGAGTCAAATGGAGCAGTAACAATGGTGCGAAAGGTTTTACAGATGGAAATTCATTTAATACTTCCAGCAAATTTGGAAATTTCCAATGTCTCCAATCTTCGTACGCTGCTGGATCCTGATAGAAAAGAAGCAATTATTTTTTACATATCAAATAATAACATTTTTTAATAAAAGGTCAATTGTTATAAACAGTTACAGAAGCCAAAAGGTTGAGTTGGGTTTGTTCTTTTGGATTTGTAGCAATTGACGCAAAATATCTGAGAAGATTCGGTGTGGGTGGTGTTGTAATATCCAGAAATCTTGTTAATAACATTCTCAAAGAATTAGGCAAATATCTATCATGTGCCATCCATGTTTTAACAATACCTGTATAACACAATAGTAAAAAAATTCTTGTTACCTTTTAATAATAATTATTTAATATTTCGAATACATTAATACCAATGCCGACCGTTTGGAGTATGAGATTGCTTCTGCATTTGTAATTCGATTGGTACATCTGGGTCAAAAGGAGTTTGTACTCGTTGCAAAATTCCTTCTATCAGTTCTGGTCTGTTACAAGCGAAAACTCCCAAATGATCACCTGGTTTGTACGATATTTCCATACCTGCTATATCATCCAGTTCCAAAAGTAATGTAGTTCCACTGTAAAAGGGAAGGGTACAAAGTCAAACACGTTTATTACCACTATTTGGTTTATAATACGTATTCACCTCAATAAATCGCCACTTAAATTCGTTTTTCGAAACATATTACAAGTAGTCACATTTCTGTTGTGACATTTGCTTAACGCTGAAATATTACGATTATGAAAGTATAAAGTTAACTAATAGCGTAACAAATTATTGACTGATATACCTTTCCCGATTGGTTGGGGTTCAGCTTCTACGAAACGAACAGTTGCTACCGATAAAGCTTCTGAACCTAAAGATAAAGCTACTTCGAGTAAAGTATCATCGTCATCTAAGCAAAAGGTCTCACATGCGACCTGGAACAATAATAACTTGTACTCGACTTGTACTCGAATTTTTTTACATGAGGTAAATACATATAAATGAGACTCATACAGCAAAGGTATCAGCTGCCCACTTCCGGAAAGCCTGTTCCTGTCCACACATTTCATCTCCTTGTGCTAATTTCAACAATCTTTCTCCACCTAGTTCGCCTAATAAGTTATCTACATAACGACCAAATGCACAAAAGTTTGGATACGCAGATGACCCCAGTGCGAAAACAGCAAATCTAAGAAAGAATCGCAGATTTCGTTTCAAATTCGTGACACAATTTTAAGTGGTACCTACCTGACATTACTCAAAGGGCCAAAAGTATCTTCTGTTTGAGAATCCGTAGTAGAACCACGAAGAGAATCCAATCTATCCAATTTCTTCGATTTGCTTACTTCTGTTTGACTGTTTGCTTTGATGAACGATTTCGAAGTTGCTAAACTATGATTGCGACATAAATAATAATTTAATGTATAAATTTTGTTATACTATAATTCATCATAACAATGTGTAAAAGAATACCTAATCTTATTGCCACTATTAATGTACGTTTCGTTCATTTTCATTGCATACAAATTTTGTGCGAAAGCCTGAAAAATAAAATATGTGTGAGGCCATTATTAATTAAAAGGAACATAAATGATAAATTTACTTCGCCATTTTCTGGAGGATCACCGTTTCCAAAAGTAGATGTTATGACCAACAATAAAGCTTCATGTTCTATATTGCTGATGTCATAGTCTGACATAGAGAGCACCTAGAATCAAGTATCTTAGATACTTTTTTTTCAAGATAAATTAAAAAATGAAAACCTGTGTAATATTTCAGTTGAAAAGTGAATACCTGGGAATGGAATGCATGTCCTAGTAATTCGCCAAGTTTTTCAGCGTACATTTGCGATGTGCCAGTCTCTGTGGCGAATAAGACTGTAGCTTTTATTCTTCGGGACAAAGCTCTTCCAAATAACTTGGATGTGAATTTTACTGCTCTGAAGTATATTTGCAAAACTAGTTGATTTACAAATTTAATGCTTTCGTTTCGTATTTTTATGACGATTTACCTTGCAATTTGCTTGAAATGGAATTTTCTTCTAGGTTTCTTGGATGTTGATCTTTTATCCCGACCTTTTTTCCATACGTGTGTTTTCCAAGCAGGATCCTACAATTATATAAAATGGGAAAAACGAGAAATATATAGCAGACACGCAATAAATGATAACTGATTGACTTAATGAAAACCTGTGCATCATATGATGGCTTCAAATGATAAAGAGCCATTTCCTGATGGAACACAGGTGTAGCTGATCCTGATATCGGTGGAACGATCCACAACCAATCGGCTGGACAGCCATTTCTCAATCGCATTTCATTTTCGTAATGTTTCATGAAAGATTCTGAAGCGGTATGATGATCCACGATCGTCACGTTTTTCATCTAAAGAAATATTAAAATGTTCCACATTAATTTTTTTTCTAAACATTAATAGTAAATTTTATAGTCAATTATACTATGTGTGTCGTATATACTTGGAAGCTATGCAACACAGCAAGATTAGCTTCTATCATAGCTTTGTCTTTCCATAACGAAGTGGAAGTTCTTGTATCTAGTCCCATATGTGTTGCAATTGTCTGCAAATAAAATTCACATTTTTGGCACATCTTAGTTAGAAAATCTGAAATATTGAAATTGTATAAAAATGTACCTCTAGTAAATTGTATCGTTGAACGTCGCACAGATCTCTCGCTCCAATTTCGGTGCTCATATACCAACCATTAAACGGTGCGGCTGTGAACTCTAAACCTCCACAATCGAAGACCATTCCAGACACGGCAGGAACCGCGAACCATTTTAATTCCAACTTTTCAAACCAATCGTATCTATAACAAAACGTAATTATGTATAAAATGTCCAATTCGTATGATTGAAATAAGTATACTTTCATTAATCTTTATAAATCAGTACTTGTACGCGATTTCATCGATACATTCGTTGCAAAAATACATACGTTGGGTGTGTAAGAGGTACTTCGAGTACCAATTCGCACGGAATGTCGAAATAATCAGGATCATGGCCATTCGCTGATAGTACCAGTGGCAATATATCGAAACGAGTTCGTGCACCCTTCCATCCTAGTTTTATGCATAGCTGTGAAAAAAAACAGGTCATGTGATAATTTTGAACTAAAAGTACAAAGATACAAACGTTTACTAATAATCGTTTCACCTCTGTGAACTCAACGTTCGCAGGATCACCGATTATGGTACCGTCAGGATTCTTGTAACCTGCATAACTTATCAGTTGCTGATTCCACACTCTATAATCATGTTTTCCGTCTGTACGCTGTGGAAATATTGTTATTGCTGACCTGAAAATACAGCGAATAATTAACAATAATATCGAATAGAATATCTTCAATTTAAATACCTGATATTCCCTTTGTTCGTGCTGTACTTAATATGATTGCACAAAGCTTCAAACATGCCACTGGTTGTCGTGACATAACGACAATCAAACACCTATAATAGATTACTGTAAATGTATAGTAAATTTAAAGGTTTTTTGATACTTATTATTTACTCTTGAATGATTACATTTTTAATTATTTGTTATATATGTTATATAATATACGTTCTTTAAGTAATAGAATGTGATGTGGATTTCGGGAAAATGTGTTAAGCTCGTATGTATTTGTTGCGTACTTGTAATTTAGACCACTGAATGCGGCCGATACACCTCGCGGCATTGCGCCATGCTAACTTTGCTCCGAAAACTAACTCCGTTTCAGTTAGTTGATAAGTACCAGTAACTATAACTTCCCTTTGTACGCATTCCCAACGAGATCGGTGTGCCTCGCTATTTAATCTATTTTTTTTTTTTTTTGAGATATTATCGATTAATAATTTTTACTTTAGGTAGATGTATATATATATTAAACGCATTATACCTCCTTATAGACGAAAAATATTGCTCAAGGAAATCTTTCGCGTGCACCAAGATCTCTTCTTTCGAACGGGGCTCCGTTCCATGGTTCGGTAGCTGCATTACGCTACCAAGGCATACTTGACCAGAGCACAATGTTTTCTAAAAAACGCAATAAAATAAAAAATGAATTAAACTTAGTTATTTGTACAAAATTATCTAGTTAAATTATCAACGTGTGTATGTATATTTGCTATAAGTAACAGAAAAAAAGAGCATTTTTATCGATACATAAGTAGCTGTGTGAGATTTGAATCATAACATCGTTATTACTACCTTGGTCAAAACATTCGAACGATCGTCTATTCAAATCAATTTAATTATCGTTCATTAAAATCAATTGAAAAATCTTGTGTGCATTGAATATTTTGTAACAAATATTGCAACGTTTTTTTCATTCCACGACGTTAATTCTAAACGTAGTTTTCTAATTATTTTGCAAGCAACGTATTACGCGCATCCCTATTCCAGCGCAACTAGTGGGTCACTGAAACAGATTCTCGTATTTCGATATTATTGACTCGGTCCGTTACAAAAGTCGCCCACACTCGCTGTTCTATTCAAACTCTTGCATTACTCACTGTCGTGCAATCCAAACTTGCCAAAGCATACTAATGAATAGTAAAAATAAATAAATAAATAGGAACAAAATTAAAAAGAAGGAAAGAGAACGTATCCATTTTTTAAATCCTTCTCCGTCATACATACCTCGGCATTTCTGGCGTGCAGAGAATCAAAAGCTTCGGTCTTGTAGATGAGATTTCTCAGCTTTGTTGGTTTCCTTTGACAGGCACCTGTCGTCTCGTGTTCCTTCATCTTAAATGATGTGTGGCTCTTTTGCTTAACGGAACGTGCTCTTAGGTTTACCTGTCACCGCTCCGCTTGTATATTAGGCTACCGCGGCACGTACACTGGCTTAATCTTCTTTCGCGAGCATCCCTGCGATAAGGGAGGGATATCTGACCCCTTCCAACCAGTGTTCCAGCCTCCGTGAAACGAGATGTCACATGCGCCATGGAGATGCGCCATTGATTTACCGCGCCGATACATTTTAGGTTGCATTTCTTGCGCATCGTAACTTTTTTCTTTCGATGTTTGGAAGCGTTACACGTTCGCCTGTAATTAATGAAAAGTTGATGGACAATTTTGAATAAACATTTTCGCAATTCATAGGGATAGGCATGGAAATGTTTCGAGTTGTCGAAAACTCGTTAACGAGATGTCACGTGAACCATAAAGATGCGCGATCGATTTATCGCGTTATCGAATGGTTTCGCGATCATCCCCGTGCGTTGTAAACTGTCTATCGACGATAACGCTATTCGTATGATAACTAAATGAAAGGAGTACGACAATTATGAAAGTAGAAATAAAAAGGGTAAATTTTGTTGGAAATTTGATTTAGGTTTACACATTTTAATGGGTGTATTTTACACATTTATCTATGAAAGCTGTAGAGCTTGTATCTACTTACGTAGTAGAGTTTGAAATTAATCAGTTGACGCAAGGTCATTTTAAGTGGTACGTTCCTTTACGTTAATCTTCTACCAAAAGTTAAACACGTATTTGGTAGTAATTTTTTTAGAAAAATAATTATATCAAAAAACGTTTACTTGCATACAAATGCAATTATGATAAATAGTACATTAAATACATCCTACGGGATAAATGAGAGTCGCGTTGCTATTGAACGCGATAAAATATAAAAAAATGTTCATTACTTTCGTATATCTCCTATATTTGCTCTAATCTAGTTGCAGTTGAAATAAAGGAGAAAGATGCAACAAGAGGACAATTGCAGATCTCAATTTACATCTTGCAACACAACTCCGCAAAAAGTGCAAAGAACGCCTCGAGATGGTGGTAAGCTTGAATGACTTCTATTTGAATTTATGAACAGTGTTTAATAATCTTGTAATTCTGCAGGATCATCCAGTAAGAGAGATATAATGTCGCAGGATATGAAACGTAAACTTCAATGTACTCCATGCAATACTCCAGATAAATACACTCGAAATCCTCAGAGTACCGGTAATATAAAGAAATGGCATAAATCGCAGATAACTCGATAACTCGATAATTAAAACGAGTAATTCTAATAGTTTAGCTGTTGATAATTAAAACGAATGTTGAAATGTTTATCGTAGAATCTAAAAGAGACCCAAAATCGCAGTCAGGAGGTAGTAAACGCAAAATTCAAACATCGCACAATGAGAGCTTCGAAAGAATGCAAAAGATTTCTTCGAGTGGAAACTTCATCAATACCTTAATAGGACAATGGTCCAAGCATATGGGAATCCAAACAACACTGTCCCAATCAGCAGGGGTATTTTTGTAATTTTTATTCTATGAATAAAAATATCAAATGAAATGTTTTCATTGATTAAATATTAAACATCAATACCGATCAATTTTTTCAAAGGAAGATTGATTGTTGAATAGATATTAAATACGCAGGCACAAGAAAGTCCGATGATGGAAGAAATGAAACAGATGCGTCTTCAAGAAGAACAGAAAGTACGAGTATTGCAAAAGAAATTACAGGTTGCCGAGGAAACTATTTCGTCACTCTCTTCATCTTATGAAGCCGAAGTGCGAACTAAGGAAGAAATTTTGCAACAGTAACATTTCCGCTACGAATCATACTTAAGATAATAATAAAAATAACACTATAGTGACGTATAAAAGTTACAAATACTTTATTAAATAGTTATAGACCATACACATTAATGGACTTTTTGTTACATGACATTGTAGTTCTTTTTTTTAACTGTAGAACATACTGGAAAAATCTGTACGAAAATCATTAACATACCCTACATGAGTTGATTTATTTTAGGTTGAACGGTGACTGGGAATCGATTACCAAGTATTATTATGAAATATCAGAGAGTTTAAAAGGGTTTCAGCAGCACAAAGATAATCTAACGAAAATGTTTAACAACATTGTTACTATGCAAGAGGTAACGGTGAAGAAACTGCAAGAAGAATTAAATACTATTAAATTAAAAGGTATGCATTTTACTATGTAAGTTTTGCTTAAATAAAAAATGTGTACATATGTTTTCTTTTTGTAATTAATGTATTTTTAATATAGACGAGGAACACAAAAATATTGTTAAAGCAATGGAAAACCAAGCAATAAATCAAGAAAAGAGGTACTTATAAAAAATTATTTATATAACAATAAGTAATAAGAGAAAAATGTATATTTAATTTTCGTAATAGAATACAAGAAATAGTGACTGCAGAAGCTAAATTGAAGAAAGAATTGGAAGATATGAAGAATAAAATTCTTTTAGAAAAGAATGATTTGCACAATGCTTATGAAGAAGAAAAGTTAGACTTGATGAAGGTTTAAAAATACATTTTTGGATATCTTTGTTATTTTTTTTTTTTTAATCTTTCTCTCAGATAAAAAGACGTGTACAATCTTGCTTTTTCCGAAACGAGACAAATATTTTGTCTACGTTATCGCTACATGTTATTATCATAGATGTAATAAACGTGTTAAACATTCTAAACGATGATTTCAGAAGCAAGAAAACCTCACGTTAATAAATCAAAAATTACAAGTGCAATTAGAAAATATTATAGAAGAGAAACAAAAATTCATCACCGTATTGGCTGAAAAAAATGATAAAATCGAGAACCTACAAGAGGAAATTGCTTCATGCAAGTGAGCATTTGTAAAAATTAATTTATTTGAGGATTTGAAATTAATTTATTAACTCATTGATCTCATAATAGAAATAAAATGGAGTCTCTATTATGCCAGAATGCTGAATTAAGTGAAAAATACGAGAAAATACTAAAAGAATCAGAATCGAAAGAGGAAGAAGTAAAACTATACAATAAATTTTATTTTTTTCATTTATCTTTCCTATATAATAAATTAATTTTATATTTTAATAGATTGATAGATTGCAAGAAAATTTAAGTGCAAGACTAGCAGTAGAATCTGGTTTAGCTCGAGATGTTAATACGATTGAGAATAAATATAATAACTTGCAAACTAATTTTGCAAGCGTAAGCAGCAAATTAAAGGAGGTAGAAATTCTTAATTTAAATCTTGAAAAGTCTCTGGAAACTGAAAAACTTAACAACGAACAAAAGATTAGATTATTAGAGCAAGAGAAGGAACGAGTGATTGCAGAAAAACATACAAAAATACAGGTAAATTTTACAAAGTAATTGCTATGAATAGTAACTTATATAGATTTATTTGTTTTACATAGGATCTCGAAAATTATTGTAAATTATTAGAAGAGAAACATAAAACAGAAATAAGCTCGTTAAAAAAAAAGTTGAGTGAAACAGAATTAAAAACAAAGTTATCAACGCAAAACTCTGCATCCGTAAAATTGGATGAAACAATATTGATTAAAATGAATAAGAAAAATCACAATAGAGAAACGAATTATTACCATGATAGTGAAGAACATTTTGATAAACTGAAAAAGAATTTAAAAGAACTTAGTGCAGTACAATCATCTGTAGAATCTAATTTAATACAAACAACTAAGGAAACAGAAAGTCAAACGCAAACGAATCAAATTCACAAAGTGACAGAGCAACAACAATTTCAAAATCGAGAGGAATTAAAGAAAAATTTATTTACAGATGAGGACAAAACGTCGGATTCGGCACTAAATGTGTTTAACTTTAATACTACAGAGATTAATGATGAACTGATTTACACACAAAATAAAAATGAATTAACACCGAAGAAAAAAATATTTAAAACTCGCAGCTCTGGAATACAGAAATATACATTTGCAAAAAAATCTCTACACGGAAATTCTGGAAAACTTTCAAGGAAATAAGGTGTTACAAAAATATTATCATTATATAAAATGATTAAAGGACATATGATTTCTAATTTGTAAAATATTTTTTATATTTATTTGAAACATATATTTTTAATATTATAATTTTTAATTCATTCAGTCAATTTACGTTATTCATTATTAATTAATTTATGGTTAATTAATTATCTTATTGTGGAAATTACATACTTAGTTCTGAATACCTACATAACACGCAGCAACAAATCACGATGAATAAGACCTTCTAACAAGAAATAATAGACACCTGTAACAGTATATAGTTAACACATTGACCAATGAAACGTAATTTGTATAACATAGAGGAATATATAGTATTCCTATCTCATGCATACTTATGTATATGGAAACATACTTTATGTACTATGTATAATATAATATTAAGCCCTCTGTTTCTACAATTTCGAAATAGTTACTTTGAAATATTGTGGAACAATAAATTTAAAAACTTTACATGTGGTGCTATATGCATATGTTCCTGTTTAAAGATAAAATACTTGAATTTGGAACTATTCTTCTTTTTATTTATAATTCAGAGTGTACACTTTACTTTTAATTTAATTATCCATCAAAGTAGAGGCACAATCCCATTTCATAGACCTTTCAACAGCCATCTTCCATTTAGAATACCTTAAATCTCTTTCTAAAATGTAAATATAGAAGATTATTATTACATTATTTTCGTTATTCTTTGTATATTATTATGTAATTCAGAAAAATGTTACCGTCTTCTCCAATAGCCGGTGAAAACTTCGTAGCTTGCAATGCACTTACATCAGACACATCAATAATACCCGCTCCAACACCTGCTAATATAGCCGCTCCTAATGCTGTTGTTTCTACCATATTGAGTCTCACTATTTAAAGCATTAAAGCAAAATTATTGAAGCGCGAAAAAATATATATGTTATAAAAAAGACAATGTAAATAAGAATTTAATCATACCAACACTGATTCCTGTCAAATCAGCTTGCAGTTGCATGAGTAAATCATTTACAGTCATTCCACCGTCAACTTGTAAGGTTGTTAATTTTGTTCCAGAATCTTTAACCATTGCTTCCAAAATATCTCTTGTTTGAAAGCAAACAGCCTCTAATGCTGCTCGAACGATATGATCTTGTTGAGTATCTTCGGTGATGCCACAAATTACTCTAAAAGAGTATACTTAATATGTATTATACTTGTATTATCAAAAAAGACCTATTTCGATCTCTGAAGTACTGTTACTGCAATTTATTTACCCTCGCGCATCTTGTTGCCAGTATGGTGCATATAAACCGGAGAATGCAGGTACAAAATACACATCTCCAGAACATCTTACTCGTTCAGCCATTTCTTGGCACTGTGTAATATTATTAAACAGTTCCATATTATCACGTAACCATGTAAGAGCCGCACCAGCTACAGCTACCGAACCCTCTAACGCGTAAACTGCAGGAGCTTTACCCATCTTATATGCGACAGTTGTTATAAGACCTTGAGTCGAATCTACTTTCTAAAGTAATTAAATATTTTAAATCAATAAACACATTGGTTTTTATGATTGAGAAAAAGGAAAACGTACAACACTTCCAGTGTTGCAGAGTAAGAAACAACCAGTTCCATAAGTAGCCTTTGCCTCTCCAGGTTTCAAACACAATTGACCAAGAAGTGCTCCTTGTTGATCACCAACGCACTTACATACAAGAAATGATATGTTAATTAAAAGCAATCAATTTTTAAAGATCAAATACATCAATTTCCGAGTATATTGCATATTTAAACATTTACCCCTGATATAGGTACACCAGCAAGAACCTGCGGATTTAAAACCGTCGCATATATCTCAGCACTAGAACGTATTTCAGGTAGGATGTGTTGTGGAACTCCAAAAAATCGACATAACAGAGGATCCCATTTTAATGTTTCAATATTCATTAACATTGTACGAGATGCATTTGAGACATCAGTTACATGTAACTGTCCTTTGGTTAGATTCTGTATAAAACAAATACAACAATTAATTACAACTACAATAATGAGTAATAAATGTAGAGACATAAAAAAATAAACAAACTGGTGTACCCAAATAAGCCAAGTGTCAATTGTTCCAAAAGCACAGGTCTTTTCATCTACAGCATGCTTAACTCGTGGTATATTATCAATTAGCCAACGTATTTTCAGAGCACTAAAATATGGTGACATTGGAAGACCACAAAGTGGTTTCAAATAATTCTTATTTCTTGTCTTGTTGGGTACGCTATCTAGTATGTCTTCCAAAGTGGTAGTTGTTCGCATGTCTAGCCATACTATAAACATCAGCATTAATTTCATTACAATCATCTTATGCTTATAAGTACTCTATATATGAGTGAATACCAATAATGCAATAGTATTTAAATAATAAGTTATATACATTACCAATTGCATTATGCAATGGTTCTCCTGTATTTTTATCCCACATCAAAGTAGTTTCTCGTTGGTTGGTGATCCCAATTGCTTTTATGTCTGATGCACTGATGCCAATGGTTTTCAGTTTTTCCACTGTCTTTTTGATACATTCTATAACTGCTTGTAAAATTTCTTTTGGATCTTGTTCTACCCATCCTTCTTGCGGATACTTTTGTTTAATTTCAATTTGATGTGATGCTATTACTTTACTGTGCAATACATCAAATACCTAAAACAAACATACTGGATTATCTTTTTATTTTATACATCATTTTTTTCTCTATAATTTTATATATAAATACCTTGATACATTGAATTTAATGGAACAAAATTACACGTTCATTTATTGTACTCATGAATGAAAAATTAATAAAATAGTAATTTAAGCATCGCATGAAATTAATTTATAAATTCACCAAAAAAAAATGCAAGATATTTTAAAACGAATGTATTACTTTAAAGTTTTATTCTATTCTGTGTACCTATTGTATATACGAGAAATCGTAAACATTACATCAAACAATAGCCTAACGACGGTCTATGTTAGGGTTCAAGTTTCATTCAAGTACTCTCGGTCAGTCGTTCGATATTTTCGTTGTTCAAATTAAAATATGAACGAACAAAGTTTACTTACTAAGAATCTAGCGCTACTTGTCCCCTCGTCAATTGCTCCTATGAATGGTCCTGAACGATTGATATTTTCAGGCATGCTTTTTTGTTTCACTTAGACCACAGTATTCAGAAAAACATTTAACTGTATTCTATAGATGACCTATACTTAACCTTTGTCGTAACTTGTTATATAATGAACATCGAATATAAAATTTGATTACAAATAAAGATACAATGATTTGTATACTTTTTAAAATACATTTTCCTTTCTTTATTATCGCATTTTGAATCTTTTACGAAGTACTTGATTCCAATTGTTCGTACGCAACATTGATGATTTGTATATAAATAGTCAATGAAAAATCCGTTAGTTTATTATTATTTTAATAATTATTTCGCGCTTAGGTTTGGTTTAAGAATATGTCTACTGAGCGTGAAAAAGAATAAGTCAAACAATTAGTTCCACGTGGCATATTTATTTTTATTCGTTCTTATGTTAATGTAATATATATATACGCATACATGGTACACAAACATATCAATATATTTTATTTACCAATTTAACTAAAATAATATAAGAAAAATTATGAACATCCATAATTCTTGTTCATAAAATTACGGAGAAAATTACGAAGAATATTAGCAAAACGGCATTGACCTAATATTTGTACTTCTTAGAAAGAAGTTTACGTATGTTTTATTTTTAATTTTATAGCAGAAATTAATTAAAAAGAAAATGATACAATTTTATTTTTTATTAATTTAAGAATTATGCATATGTACGAAAATGTATTGTTGTGTTGTTCTTTGCAAGATACTCATCTAAGGAATGAATGGTTTCATATATTTCGAATATTCATGCTATTTACGTGAAAAACTTCAGTATAGATTTTTTTTTTAATATGTATGCATGTAGATGCAAGTTTACTAGTGTCCTTTGCATTCTAAGGTTTGCAACGAAAATGCTGCTCGAACATCTCTGTATTATAGTAACTTTCTGCGATCGAGCCAGTAGTTATCTCATTTCACTTTGCGTTACCGGTAAGGAAAGACGTACATTTGTGAGAGAGTAGTGGATAAATTATTCGATGATAATTGAATTAGATTAGTGCTCACCAGTGTCTAATATTTGTGAATTTCCGAATGTTTCAGGCAAATCACTATTAAACTGGCTTCGTAATACACGTTTATTACTTGGCCGGATTTCTTTATTACGGTAGAGTAAGTATTATTTCGTGATATGTCGTGACTATCCATACGAATCTCTCTTTCTGTCTTTCTCTGTCCTTTCCCCCTCTCTCTCTCTCTCTCTCTCTCTCTCTCTCTCTCTCTCAATCTCTTTCTGTACACTTATGTCTTCCTCACTCTGGATATAACGGCACCAGCCTTCGATTACCAGTTTCCTATTTCGATATAGAAATATGTGAGCACAATTTTTGATCTGTAAAATGTGCATGTATTCATTTTGGAAGAGGTTAGCGATCTTGTGACGTGTCAAGTGAATACTTCATTCCATATGGTGGTCACTAGCTCAACCACTTCGTGGTCATTGACATGTTGGCATTTAACTTGAATCTGTTTTACTATTTCCCGTTCGATCGGAATAATTGTAACGAATTCGCATCGTTATTCGACGCTTTCAATTACATGCGTCAGGTATAAGATTATTGATCAAGAATTGATGCAAAAAGGACATATATTAAAGAGAACTTTACAGATACACATAATGTGCTCCGAATTCCCATGGAAATTTCTTGCCTTTCGCATTTAACACTTATAATCAGTTTCATTCGCGTTCACGTCTAATAATTTTTTCACGTCGTTGAATGATCAATTTCAATTGGTAAAATAATAATTATGAAATGAAACGTATTGCATATCTACATACGATTTTGTTTAAAATATAATATAAATGTAAATATTAATAAGTCCCGTAAATAAATGTAACAATAAAGTAAATTATGCAATTTACTCTTTTTTTAAATGAATTATGAAGTACTGTGAATATTTTAGACTAAAAAATTGGATAAAATACTGTTCTGCTGTCTTGAAGTTTCCACGTAACCTTTTGTTATAGTGCTACTGTAAGGACTTGGCACGAAACAGGACAACCCCATCATGCAGCAGCAGTCAGTAATGGAAGAGGGAACGGCCTATGAGCCACCTACCTATGATGAGACATTCCCAGTTCTTCCTGAGTCAGCCAGTTCAAGTTCTGGAAAATTAAATATTTTCTCTATAAATAATAATTTACAACTTGGACGTATAACTATAACACAGGTATAAATTATTAACCGTTTTAGTGCCAGGGATTCTTAAAAATCCATATTGGATTGAGCCATGCAGCACAATAGCGCTCCGTTCATTTGTCTGCGAGTAATGCCGATCGACGCGATTGCGCTGCTCTTCTTTTTCGTAAAAACTGCTTATTTATGCAGGTGGCTTACGATTATTTGAAAAAGAATAGTAATTACGAGAGGAAACTGATATGACTCGCAACGAACTACATTCGGAATCGAGCGCGTTGCGAATTGACAATCGTGACCAAACATCGCAGCACATTTCAGCACAGTACGTGAACAGCGCGATTGCGCTGCATGGCGCTAAAATGGTTAAATTTCAATGATGACTTGTGTCATAATAGTTTAGTGATAATGGGTTGAACTGTCACAGAAACTATAAGCTTCTTTTTTATAATTTTGTATTTCATTTCTGCTGTTTTATTGCACTTAGATGTTTCGTGTACCTGGAGAGGAGCGCAAATTTGATCACAGTGACAAATTTGGAGAACGCGAATCCATACGTACATGTAAAACAATAATGAAAGAGACAAATACTATCATTGAAATAGCAACATCAAAAGATCAATCTTTAACATTCCTAATAACTGGTAAACAGAATCAAGTGTTGGAAGCCAAGCGTCGGATTTTAACAACGTTTCAGACTCAGGTTTGGTGTTAGAATTAAATTTATTGTTATAATTAAATTAAGACTGTGTTCTGTGAATATTCTAAAATTTTCACTTTATTATTGTAGGCAAGTAAACAAATTAGCATTCCTAAAGACCATCATCGTTGGATACTTGGAAAACAGGGACAGCGTCTAAAGGATCTAGAAAAGACTACTGCAACAAAAATAAATGTTCCATCTGTGCAAGATCAGTCAGATACAATAACGATTACAGGAACTAAAGAAGGAATAGAAAAAGCTGAGCATGAAATTAGAGTAATTTCAGATGAACAGGTTAGTACACGGATAAATAAATAAGTGTAATATATTTCAATAAAATTAGATTGTATTAGAAAAGTAATACTGTCCCCTTTGTTCTTGTTAGTCAAGAAAAGCATTTGAAAGAATATCTGTGCCAAAAATATATCATCCCTTCATACATGGTGCACACAATGAAAATCTTAATGCCATGATGGCAGAAACTGGTGCTCGTATTAATATTCCACCTGCTTCTGTTCAAGAAGATGAAATTACCATAGCTGGTGAAAAAGAAGGTGTCTTAGCAGCGAAGCAAAAAATTGAAGCCATTTACAGAGATATGGTATGAGGGATTGAAAAGAATTGTTACAGCATGAATATTATAGTAAAACACACCAATGCTCATATCATTGTGTCTTAGAAATGAACACACTGATTAGGTATACAGCACATTGATGCTGATACTGCTGTGACTCTTAAAAGAGGGTGTGACCTACATTGGTGTTCTTTGTTATTGTTTCTATACGTTTCACAATAATTAACATTACAATGGTCAAGTATAATGTATACGATAAGTTGTATGATCAATGTTGGACTCAAGATCGACTGAATCGTTTCATATCTATGTTTGTTCGAATCCTTTCGAAACTTCCAACGTCGATTTAGTGCGATTCAATCTGTCTTGAATTCATCATTAATTAGAAACATACTGTACAATAACTGGTCGCATGGAATATAAATGTCCTCATGTAAAATGGACTTTTAAATGAGAATATAATATTTCAATCACACAGTGTTTGTATTGGTGGTTTGCAAATGTAATCTATGCGACGAGTTTGGAATTAAATTTAAATTTTTGGTTCAGGAAAAAAGATGTACCACAGTGTCAGTTGAAGTTCCAAAATCACAGCACAAATACGTTATTGGGCCGCGTGGTAGTACAATAGCAGAAATATTGCAAGTAACTGGAGTGAGTGTGGAAATGCCTGCATTAGATTCTCCAACAGGTACTATTACTCTTCGCGGACCTCAAGAAAAGCTTGGTCAAGGTAATTTTTATTCTCAAATAATTCTTTAAACAACTCACGATAATGTATCTACAGACTGCAATAATGTTTGTCAATTTAATATTACAGCATTGAATAAAGTGTATGAAAAAGCGAATAGTGTTCGCACAGCCGTGGTAAAAGCACCTGTTTGGATTCACAAGTACATAATAGGAAGAAAAGGAGTTAATATTAAACGCATCACTCAAGAAATGCCAAAAGTGAATGTGGAGTTTACTGGTAAAGAAGATAAAATCAAGATCGAAGGTCCTCCTGAGGAAGTAGAGAAAGCACAAAATGAACTTCAATTAATGGCTAGTGATCTTATATCTAAGCTCACCTTTACAGAATTAAATGTTGATCCTAGATTTTACAAGCATATTATAGGGAAGAATGGTTGTAATGGTAAGATTTATGATAACAGGACATAACTATTACGTTAATCGTTTGATTATCTTAGCACGTGTTAAAATTTTTATCATTTTGTTTGTTTGTTTTTTTTTTTATTAACACACATACAGTAAATCGCGTAAAAGAAGGAACAGGTGTCGTAATTAATATTTCTGAGAATGATGGTAGCAACGTAATACGTATCGAAGGAAACCTCGCTGGTGTGCTCAAAGCTCAAACGGTTTGTAATACTGATCCTTTTGTGTGTTATCAATAGTGTGTATTTTAAATTGTACATGTTTTAACGTTTTAACTTATATTATAGGAATTAGTAGAAATGGTGAGAAAGCTGGAAAATGAAAAAGAGAAAGATGTGATAATAGATCATCGTTATTATCCTAGTATTATCGGAAATAAAGGGGATAATATTAAAGAGATTAGAGATAAGTTTAATCAAGTACAGATTACTATTCCTGGTCCAGGTATGTAACGTGATATATGCAACTAATAACTAGAACTCGGATTTATGCCAGATATAAAGATTCGAAAGACCTCGTTCCTTGTTGGCACTCGGCCAATAAGAGCTCAGTGTGCATTTTTAGAGTACAGGTCATATTGTTATTTCGCATTGTACTATTTTCTTATTCCTTAGAACTACATATCAAAAATATATAAAAATCTGCAATTTCGAAAATTAATTTAAAAATTATGATACAATATAATTGCATTGTTTTTTTTTTTATTTATATATGTGTATTTTAAATAAAAAATGAAACCGTGTAAATTATAATTATAACGAAAGTGATATAGATAAAAATGTAGGAAATTAAGGAAAAGTATTACAAACTTTTTTTTATATTTACAGGAGAAAAGGGAGATATAGTGAAAATTAGAGGGCCCAAAGAAGATGTAGATAAGTGCCATAAGTATTTAATGAAACTAGTAAAAGAACTAAATGAGAATAATTATGTCTTAGAAGTACCTATTTTCAAGCAGTTCCATAAGTTTGTCATTGGTAAAGGTGGAGTCAACATTCGTAAGGTTCGTGTCAAATTAAATATCAAACAATTGAAATATTTTAATATGTAAATAATATATAAACCAAACCACAAATATAATCATTAAAATTTATAACTTAGATTAGAGAAGAAACGCAGACTAAAATAGATTTACCAGCTGAAGGCGAAAAAAGTGATGTTATAACCATCACGGGTAAAAAAGAAAATGTAGAGAAAGCTAAAGAAATGATTCAAAAGATACAAAATGAATTGGTAATAAAATATTTATATTATTGTAAAAATATAAAATCGTTCATTCATTACGGTTTCTATTTATCAAATCTTTTGCATTAGGCGAATATTATTACGGATGAGATAGTAATTCCATCAAAGTTTTACAATTCTCTTATTGGTATTGGTGGAAAATTAATTCATTCTATTATGGAAGATTGTGGTGGCGTTACGATTAAATTCCCCACAGCAGAAAGTGGAAGCGATAAGGTAAATATGTTAATTTAAAAGTGTTAAAGTTAAAAAACCTAATATCGACATTGTATGTATATAGGTGACTATTAGAGGGCCAAAAGAAGATGTTGAAAAAGCGAAACAACAGTTGTTTGAACTTACAAACGAGAAACAGTTGTCCAGTTATTCAGCTGAAGTACGTGCCAAAGTACAACATCACAAATTCCTTATTGGAAAGAATGGTGCCAACATTAAGAAGGTCTGTACATAAATCACCTAATAATACATGTTATACTATATAATTATAAATTAATTATGTATTAATTATTACTACTTTTCATTTGTTCTAGATAAGAGAATCCACAGGTGCACGTATCATATTCCCAACGGAGAAAGATCAAGATAAAGAAGTAATTACTATTATAGGCAAGAAAGAGGCTGTTGAAAAGGCTAAAGCTGAACTAGAAGCTACAATTAGCGAAATTGTGAGATTCCTTTACTAGTTTCAGTTATATTAACACTACATTTGTTCTTTTATACTATTATGTTTGTACTTTTTACACTATGTTTGTTTCATAGGATAATATTTCTGAAGGTGAAATTCGTATTGATCCGAAACATCACAGACATTTTGTAGCACGAAGAGGTGGCGTATTGCATCGTATTGCTGATGAGTGTGGAGGTGTACAAATTTCATTCCCCAGAGCAGGCGTTGATAGCGATCGAGTAATTTTGAAGGGATCGCATGAATGTATAGAAACGGCGAAACAGAGAATGCGAGAAATTGTACAAGAATTGGTAAATTGTTATTTTTATTCTCCATTGCTTTATCATTGTAATTATTTTTCGTACAAATCATACGTACGCGTTATTTCTTAGGAATCAATGGTAACGGAAGAATGCATCATACCTCAAAAGCATCATCGTACAGTAATGGGAGCAAAGGGGCGTAAAGTACAAATGATTACGTCCGAGTATGATGTACAAATTAAATTTCCCGATCGAGACACGTATGGTCAGTATATTATTGATTATACTTATACTTTTTTTCGTAACTAGTAGATAATAATTATGTAATTTTTCTTTCGCATGCTTTTTATTTTAGATGACCAGCGTGTAACGGAACAGATGAATGGCGAGAATGGAGAAGTTGCTGAAAACGTTCCAGCCTGTGATATTATTCGTATTACGGGACAACCAGAGAATGTAGCAGCTGCCAAGCAAGCGCTGCTTGATCTTGTTCCAATTACGATAGAGGTTAGTGCTTCTACTAAAGATTTTAATAGTTGACGATCACATATTTATGTGACTTATAAAATCATTTTTAGGTTGAAGTGCCGTTTGATCTACATCGTTCTATAATAGGTCAAAAAGGTCGTGATGTGCGAGAGTTAATGAATACATATGATGTTCATATCATGTTATCTCCAGCAGAAGAAAAACTTGATTACATTAAGGTATGTAACATTTAACATTAACGTATAATATATTTATATACAATATTCATAATAAAATAACACTATTGTTGCATAAGAACAGGTAACTTCTTAAGCATTTTATACATATTGATATATATTAAGAATTTACTATAAAGAAATAACAAAATTTTCTAAACAATAATTTAGACATTTTTTTTTAGATTTCTGGAACACCATCGTGTGTTGAAAATGCGAAACAAGCTATACTCGATAAGTGTAAAGCTTTGGAAGCTGAACGACAAGACAGAGCTTTGAAATCGTTCGAGTTAAAGGTAAATTCGCGTATGTTTATAAATTGCGGTTATATTCAAATTTAGATATATATCTTATTGTGTTTCATTTTAGATTGAGGTTGATCCAGAGTATCATCCAAAAATAATTGGACGAAAGGGAGCCGTGATTAATAAAATACGTAGCGACCATGATGTTCAAATTAACTTTCCTCGTAAAGGTGATCCTGAAGAACATATCATTACAATCACTGGTTATGAGAAGAATGCTTGTAGCGCACGAGATGATATTATGAAAATTGTTAACGAATTAGTAAGTTTATTATTTCATTATGTTATAATTATTATTTTTCATTTTACTTATTTTTTTTAACTTTTTTTATGTAATCTAGAATGGTTTGACGAAAGAGGAAGTACATATAAACGCTGCTGTACATTCACGATTAATTGGTTCGAAAGGTAGAAATATTCGTAAAATAATGGACGAGTTTCAAGTCGATATTAAATTTCCAAGAAAAACCGATCCTGATCCCAATATCGTAACAATTGTGGGTACAGAAGAAAATGTAGCAGATGCGAAGGATCGTCTATTGAATTTAGAAGAGGAATATGTATGCTTATCATAATATAAATTGTTTACAAATGTTAAGATACGACATTTCTTTAATTCACGTTTTTTTAAATGCATTAAATTTCAGATTCAAGATGTCTTAGAGAATGAATATCGCGAAAATTTACGTTCACCTCAACGCGACGAAAGAAATTCTGGAAACTCTGGCTTCGTAGTGAAAGGAGGACCTTGGGAACAGCAACAACAAAGTGCTCCAAATACCGCCAGCGTTGAAGAGTTTCCCCAATTCGCTGGATATTCTCACGTGCCAGTGACCAATCCCGATGGTCCTTGGGGCGTGAAACGTTAATACTTAAATAGAATAAAAAATCGATGAAAAAGTATAAGGTAACAATATTATGATAACTTTCCTCTGACAAACGATACAAAGGGTACACACATTAGTGCTAGGTGGTTCCCTGTTCCATTACTGATGTTGCTGCATACGACCTGGCCACTCTATTGGACTCTGATACTGGTTTACTACACAAACGTTTGACGATGGTGTTTATATTTACAGTTCATATACTAATTACCTATGTATCTGTAACTGTAACGCATGATTTTACGTTGATTGCCATGTTAGTAATATTCACACATACAGTCAGACGCAAATTACGCGTAATTTCATTCGTAAAAAAGGGAAAATTTGATTTTCTCGATAACTTTTATTTCTGCTGATATGCCTTTCAGGTACAGATATGTTGTACTTAAGACTGTGGCTTCGTAGGAACTAATTTTTTTGTGTATATTATATATTTCACAGATTTGTCTCTATCCGTTTAGATTGTGTGGCTGAACGTGTTGCTGCGTTCGATCACTCACAATGTTTTGTTAATTTATTTATATTTTTTGTACATATAAATTGCATTTTTTGTTGTGTTGGACTTAAGTGGAATTGTTTTTGAACCACATTACGATGATATTAGAGTCTATAACAAATCTTTTGTGCGAAACGTGAAGCTTTAAGGTCTTTCTAAAGGAAAACGTTCCTAGATATAATTTCCTGCTTTTTCATGTAGCTAGTTTAATTAAATAAGATCGCTTTATACTATTGAAATTACAGTGAGCTATAAAGCGAACAAATCTGCCAACAAAAAACCTAAATGATCACTGTATATTATTAAATGCTGGGTTTAAGAAAAGCAGAAGTGTTAGTAATTATTAAATGTACATTGGGGAACATAATCTTTAGAAGGCCTTGCGATTTTTCTACTGCTTTTCTGCAGTCATCAAAGACGAGACACGAGATCATTGGCACCCGTTAAAAAAAAAAATAAAACGAATCATGGATATTTATAATGTAAAGCGATACGAACGTATTGTTTAAATAACCGATTTTATTTATTCTTTCTATTTTACTGTTTGCTGTATGATGTGCAAATTTTTGCATTCTACTATTTATGAGGCCAACTAGCTAAGAAAAAGATATTCGGTTCAAGTGCCTTGTCTATTTTCTTCAAGACAGCTCATTTCAATTGTTGGAGGAATGTGAATATTAGATTATATATATATATATAATTATATATAAATGTATACACACTATATAAATATTGATAATAACTATATTATTATATATATATAAATATAACCAATATATGATAGGTATTGTACTGCAGGTACAATAATATACTACTATCACAAATAAAACAAAAAAATAATAGATACTATCAATGTATACAGAAATTCACCTATATTTTTTTTAGATTTACAGTAATTTTTATAAAACTACTTGATACGACGACTTATGTCATCTCCAATGCATGGTTTATACAAAATGCCAGAATTAGCAAATTTTAATATGCTTAGTTTTGGCTAAAAATTTGATAGATGCTGTGCATGAATGTACCTTTTCTAATGAATTATAAATACAAAATAATTGTAATTATAAAGTAATATTCTCTGTACGCATAATATGATGTCATAATACGATGAATTCTATTGTAGTAATATAAATGTATGTATATATATGCATATGCATACATACTTAATCTATTGTTAAAACAGTGTTATCTTTCCCTCTTAATATTTACAGCAGTAAATAAATTCTAAGACGATATTTTATCGTTTGATATTCACTTATTACAACATAGACGAGAGTTTTAACGTTTTCAATTGCCGCACAAATCCTTCGTTGGGTTTAATGCAGTTTCTTATATTTTTCACCTTATTGTAAGCTACATCGTAAGATATATCTTCGAAAGCCATTAAATAAGATATGACAATCGCTGGTGCACGAGATACACCAGCGTTGCAATGTACGAGAATATTTTCATTGCGATTTTCGTCTATGATTTTAACGCATTTTTTTATTGCTGCGAATAGATCAGATTCTGGCAGATCCAGCAAATCACAATAGTAGTATTTGATGTCATCGAATTTTATTGACACATATATACCAATGCTCAAAACATGTTGAATTTCGTACTGGTCTAAAATGTCTTTGTTTACGACAGGATCTTGCGAACTTAGAAATAATCCTGGAATTACGCGTGCAATCTGTAAATCAGGCTTGTAATCTATCACGAACGGTGTACCAGGTGGTAGTTTTTTCTTTTCTCCATTAATCTCTTCGTATCTTTGACCAAGCGTATCAGTTACAATTGTTTTACAACTTTTTAAATGGAGCTTTTTATTTTTTATTAAACTGGTTAGGTCCATTGCTGGCACAAATATTTTTTGAAAAAAAAAAAGAATAGATTTGATTAAAAGAAATTTGTTTGACGATATTCGTATAGTTTTCTATGCACGTATTATTATTAATTTGAATCTAACGGTATAACTGTAAGATCCTCGGGAGACTCTTTGTATTTTACAATATATTTGCCTAACTCTTCTTGACAATGTTCTACATTTGCTAGATATAAACCACATGCTGGAAGTGTCGCTAGTTTGGGAATCCAATTTTTATGATTAGGAACTTGTAACATTATGTTTATATCTTTTTCTGTTAATATATTTTTACTTAAAGCAAATAAAGCGCTTGCCATTCGTCGAACCTACAAAACAAATTGGTGAAAAATAGAAAACAATGTATAATGCAATATAGATAACCCTTCTATAACACTGTGTACTTCAAGAGCATATTTTCAATGTAATACAGTGTAAAAATTATAAAATATAAAACAACAGTCCATTTTGGAAATATTATTTCAATCTAATATAATATAATAAACTGAAAATCCAAGTCAATTCTTCAATAGTACGCAATATACTGTTTTAAAAAGAATGGTAAAGTTGTTTATTTCCTTGTAGGAAACTTTGGTCATAACAAAAGTATAGATTATCTTCCATGATGCAGTTTTGTTATTATACAGTACACATTATTTATGTTGTAGAAGGGGTACCTGTACATATTAGTATTATTATGTATCATACTCTTTAACACATTTGTTTAAAAATAATGACACTGATATTCATGTTGTTATGTACAATATTATATATACTGTTATCTATACGGAAAAGATTCTCTGAGCATACCTGTTTATATAGGAAAGATCTCCCAGTACATACTAAATTCCAATAGTCAAAATTTTGAGACAAAGGATCATATGGCATAAGCGGATAACCTTTTTCTAATGTAAAACTGTGCAAAGTCCTTACATATCTAATTGGCTGGTATGATATACTTTTTTCTGAAAATGTTGTAAAGTTCTTTGTTCCTACAAAAAGTTTTGTTCCTTGTTTTAATTTCTCAAAGTCAAAAATTTCTGACCTAAGATAAATATATATATATAAATGAGAATAAAGTAATAAAAAGGTTTAATATACTTTCAGTATAAAATGTAAATGATACCTGAAATGAAAACTCTGATTTATTTCTGCGACAGGAATTTTATGATCGTTGATATTTTTTGCTTTCAGAAATCTATAAATATAAGTTCTAGATTTTACACATTTCCTTGTATGAAAAGTATCTTTTACAGGAATAAATTCTAATAGCCTGAAAGTAATCAATCGCGTTAATAGAAATGAAACAACTTTTAAAGAATAAAAAATCACAAAATATTTAATTACCTAATTTTATGATTACTGTGAGTAAAATATTGATTCACTAATCTAAGTACAACATTAGGATTGTACATACTGTCATATTTATTTTCTATATCAATATGTGCTGAATTGCATAAAGCGTGTACACCAGCATCTGTTCTATAAATATCAATTGTATGATTGTTAGATAAATGTAGTTGTTTGATTAATTCGCAATATTTTGATAACCACTATCACAAATGAAAATACTCACCTGCTGGAAGAAGTTAACTTTGGCCACTTTGTACACTTTGGACGTAGGGTAGAAAAAGCACATTCTAGAGCTCCTTGAATAGTATCAGTGTCATGCATTATAACATTTTCATTTCGAATTACATTTTTTTGCAACCCTCTGAACACATGTACAGAAATAAATGTTAGGTTTGGTATTATATTTTAAAATTTGATGTTAGAAAAAATTTCGCTTTTAAATTGTAAATCTTGTTCTGTGCACTATGTAAACAATATATCACTCAAGAATGCAATATTTACAGAAATAGAAAGAGAGCAATAAGTGTAAAAATAAGTAATAGATATAGATTAAATGAAAGCATGTACCTGTATTGCGTACCAAGATATGAAAATTTAATAAAATATCGCCCCATTCTTGTTTCTTTTAATTATCAATGATATAATGATATATATGCGTGTATATGTATGTACGTTTAATGTATTACTAACTGTTTCAGTAGAAGTCAGTGATAATTAATAAAATTTAATAAATAAGGAAACCGAATTTGAAATATTTCAAATTCCTAACCTCAAAACGTTCGTAAACGTACACTTCACTGGTGTGCGACGTGTGTAGGTATATGTATATATTTATCCGTACAGCATGCAATGGGCGACCATGCTTGTAAACGCACGAAAGGCATCTGTAAAACAAATGTAAAACAATTCAATTAAAAAAAGAAATTAATGAAATATAAATATAAATATTGCAGCAAATCTTTTGCAACTTTTTATGTATCGTTGCTATTTGATTGTGCAAGAAAATAATACGATGTCAAAAAGATATTTTGTATCAACGAGGAAATTTCTGTTCGTAACAATTACAAAATTCATCTTTAATTCAATTGATTAATGCTATTACGTTGAACTAGCAAAAAATTTGTATAAATATACGTTTATCAGGAGGTACTTCTGAGCTCCAATCACATTATTTTGAAGTGGTTTTTAACGATGTACTTATTTCGATGAAAACTGAACAATTTGAAAATGAAATCGAATATCCTGCGCGTGTGCTGAAATAATGTATGAACCAAACTCAATCTGTGTAATAAAATAATCATGAACTTTGTGCAAACGATGAAAGATTAAATCGAAGCTTGTATAATGTATAAAGTAGCATATCCTGAGCCAAGTTGGTTCATTTCTAAATCGTACACGCGAGTACTTTGCCGGTTAATCTGGTATTACTGTATAGCAATGAAGAGAAAATTGATTTGGTGGTGGAAGATTATTAAACAATATTTAAGAAATTGTTCTATACACGGTGTTAAATATCTGGTGGACGATCAGCTCTCACGTACAGAAAGGTAAACGTGTATATTTGAAAGTTATTATTATCCATAAAAATTATAATAATAAAAAAATGAAATTTTTTTATTGCTTACTTTTTATTTATAAATAACGCAATGAACGGTCATGAAATGTTTTATATATTTTTTTTTAACGAAATCAATTCACTACGAATTTGCAGGTTGTTCTGGTTAATTTTTTGTATGCTATCTTGGGTCGGTTGTGCAAGAATGATTATGATGGTGCTAAGTAATTTTACAAGTTACCCGGTTGCTTTAGTTGCCGAGACATTTTACACTAATTGGCAGACACCATTTCCTGCTGTGGTATTTTGCATTTCTTCCAATCCCAAAATTAAAAAGTATTTTAAAGGGTACGTTCATTTAAAAAAATATTTAAAAACGTAAAGGTGGATATTGATTGTTATTATTGCTTTGAATAATTGTATACTACAGTTAGAATTAAATTATTGCAGATGGATGTTTTATCGTCGTTTATAATTTAAAACATTTTTCAAACATTTCACATATGTATATTATTCAATATTATATAATTGTAAGTGCTTGAAATATTAAATCTGATTTTTTTTTTCAAGAAACCCCGGATTGTTTACAAACTATTCTAATCCAAAATTTTTACGAACGTCCCCGAAAGATCTTCAGCTTGCTTACGACGTGGTGAGGGAATTGTTGTTTTTCATGGAACTGAATTATGTATATCAATCTTGTTGACGTATCGTAAATATTTTAAGTGTACCTTTGTCAATCACAGATGCGTATTCCTTGTCCAGAAATCTTAGGGAGATGTACATGGAATAACGTGGAATTCAACTGTTGCACCGAATTCCAGGAATTACGGAAAACAGGCGTTGGTTATTGCATCGCGATGAATACGTTCCATCTAAAGAAAAATGGAAAACCGATTGTGCATTACTTTGTTAATCGTACTGTGATGTACGGTGATCTTATCATTGATATTCGTGCAGATGGAGAGATGAGAAGATACCTTTTTACAGAATTCACAGTTCGTATTTATTTCTTGGTGTATTTAACTTTAGCGGATTCGCGGTATCTGCGATATATCTATATGCTGTGAGGACATTTTTTCTTATATTATTACTCACGAACTGCACCTGAAAATTATGTCAATATCGTGGCATACATGAGTTACCAATGTACGTAAAAAGAAGTATGACCAAGCGATTATCGGTATGCTTAAAGAAACAAGAATAATGAAAGCGTTGTTAAAATATAAACACGAGGATTTAAATTTATATTGTCTGGGAATTTTGGCTCATTTGATAAATCGCCCTGGAGTTTCGATAGTATTGCAACGAGTTTTTATCAGTTGTCTGAGGATGTGTTGATATTACTACAAAGTACTATACGAAAACACTTTAGGTCGTATAAATACACATCCATTTGTGAATCATCAGATCTTTTTTAAGCTAAACTGATACGAAGTCGTATTCTTAACATGCTGAAGATATCAGCAAATTTTTAATTAATTTTTTACTAACAAATTAATTTAGAACTTCATATTAGGCCAACATAAAAAATTATGTAAATGATAATACTATCACTATCACGATATTAATAAATCTTAAAGTTTACAAATATTTTACTACTATCAATTATGTTATTTTTCACAAATCTAATGTAAATGTGATATGATTTCAGGTACACGTTTTTAATAATCTGGAGCTACCCATGTTTGAAAATTTAGAGCAAAACGAGATACGCATAAAACGCGGTAGAACGACCCGAGTCGATTTTACAATGGTGGATACATTTAATGACGATAACGTGAGAAAGATCTCAGTTGCGTACAGGAAATGCCGCTTTTTTGACGAAATGCAAGAGAACAATCTATTTGACGCCTATAGCACCGAATCTTGTTTTCTAGAGGTACACATACATGTTCGTTGCATCGCAAACATTGAAATGAATTTTCAATATGCAGAATGTTCCAGTATTCATAATATAATCGAAAAGGAAGTGATCATATTATTCTAAATTTTGAATCGCGACTTTTTATTTTTGCCATAAGTTCTAGACCACTCTGCGTAATTTTTCACTTGATATCGCTGCACAAGAAATTATAATTTGTATTCCTTTAATGATGCTGCTAAATTGACGAAGAAATTAAACATTATGTTTGTCGCTGCCAGTTGGTTATAGAACGGATGATACAGCTTTGCGGTTGCGTGCATTTCTATTACTTTGTGCCGCCGCGAGGAGCGAGAGTTTGCAATGCTACCGAGACGCAATGCATAATTGCCAATAAAATGAACATTACGATGCATTCGATCAAAGAGGAACTGTGTCTTACGAATTGTGATGGGACAAAGCTCAGCGTGTACGATTTTCAAAAAAATTTCACTTGCACAAAAGTTTTCGTATGCCACAGGGTGATCTATCCTAATTTGTGAATAAATACATTCAAAAGCATGGGTAGAATAATATATGCGACGATTGAATAAGAATTAATGCGAATATTCTGAAAAGCGTGCTTTTGTCAAAATATGTTATGCCTGATATGCACCACCATTATAATTTTTGGAGTCTTATTTGTATATTTAGTTAGATATAATAATTTCATATGTATAATATCATATTTTTGATTGTAGAAATTCATTGGAACCTTATGAATATGATTCTCCGGATGATACGTATGCACGTGTCCACTTTACGTTGCTCTCACATCCAGGGATGAGATATCGCCGATACGTGGTTACTGATCGTTTAGATATTATAGGTAAACGTTTAAGAATCATAATTATTCGATCGTAGTTCACTTCAATGAGACATTGTCGGCAAGAGAAGACAGACAGTTTTGTTTAAAGTTAAATATTTGCATACATTTTTTTCACTATCAATAGCACGATCACTATCAACTTAAGTCACGTTTCTGTCACTCCTGAAAATATTGGGAAAACGTATAAAGACACCTGTTAAGATAAGAGGCATGAGCACATAAGTTTGTGAATCGTAAAAAAAAGCAGTAACGTTAAATTGTTTGTAATTCTATTAAACATTACAATAATCGATCAAATTATGCGAATTCAAATTCTTATTGTCATTATCTCGTAGAAGTTTTTAATATTCTGGAAGTAAAAATGGAATTCTGTTTATAGAGACCTTTTATAATATTTCAGATGTCTTTATGTGTTTTTGGACGTTCCTAATGTCTGAACCATCCTGCAGATTATATTATTATGCTATCTATGTATGTCATTTATGCCACGAAATTTGATTTGGCTCACTCATTTACTTTCAGTATCTGTTGGAAGCGCGATTGGACTCTTTATAGGGGCTAGCATTTTAAGTATCTTCGAAATACCTTATTGGTTATTCGTTCGTCGAGACAAAATAATGGAAGACTGAAATCATCATGGATCATAGGATTAAGCACGTAGACGAAGATTAATTTATGGCATCAGTTATAGTTGTAATTTTTTAGCGTTAAATTTACCCGTTACACAAGCTTTGCATGTGCACCGTACTAATAGGTAGTTCAATAAATTTGTGCCGTCGTTTTGCCTTTGGTTATAATTAAATATGAGATACGTGTGCGTCTTATATTAATGTATAGTATGACACCTCTATTTCTCGCAGCTTAGGATACAATTTAGAATATTAAACAAAAAACTAAAAAAATAAATGTGTGGAGACAATTTAAATATAGTGAAGTAAAAGAAATTTTATATCTGCTTAATCGTACTATGATACGAATCGCGTGAGTCCTATTACAGTTTTATCTCGACATTGTTTGACGATAAATATACGAGAGAAGACAGGCAGTGCATCGTAAATATATCATAGATACGATCCAAAAGCAAAGTACCTTGTGCATAAGCACCTTTGATTCACTCTTATATAAAGAGGACCACGCGCCATGTTGTCTACATACTTCCTCAAGCATGTCAAAGTCAGACCTCGAAGTTCGAGTAGCGCCAGAATTCTTAATTGGCGGACAACCATACTGTAATGCGAATGCACAAAATTTGTTGACCCTTCAAGAGGTGCAGGCTTTAGTGAAACGCGCGACAGGTGGGGATGCGATTGTGCAAAAGTTCTACCAGAGATCCTACTCCGATGGCAAGCTCGGATTCCTCGGATCTCATCAGAGGCTCAGCGTGGAAATTAAAACGGCAAGCGGGAAAGATATACTATCGTTCTTCGTTAAAGTCGTGCCGTACGACGTGCCATCCCAAGCGGAATACGTGCTCGACAAGTGTGTCTTTCTGAAAGAAAGAATATTTTATCGCGACATATTCCCGCAATTGTATCACGAGTACAAGTACGAACCATGGACGGCAACCTGTTACTTGGTCAAGGAGCATCTTTTGGTATTCGAGGATTTGGCTGTTAAAGGCTTCTCGATAAGGGATAAGCTTTTTAGTAAGGAGCTAATGCTATCCGCTTTAACGGCCATCGCCAGATTACACGCGAGCTCCTTGTTGGCGGAGGCGCGTCTTGGAAAACCATTGAAGAAGATGTATCCACACGCCTTCGTGGAGAACGCCTTCTCTGAAGCTGGAAAGACGAGGACGTGGTTCGATGTAAGCGTGAACGCTATAGTTGCTGTCGCTGAATACCTTGGCCTGGATGCTAGTTTGGTATCGAAAGCGTGCGAAGAAGTATTCGCAGCCGTAGAAATGTCGTCTACGAAGAAGAACGTCGTTAGTCACGGAGATTTATGGGGGAATAATTTGATGTTCGATAATAGCGTACCTCCGAGATGTTTGTTGATAGACTTTCAATTGTTGAGGTATTCCCCTTTGGCGCACGATGTGATACAGCTTCTGTATCTGTGCGCCGATCGTGATTTTCGGGTAACCTCGGAAGAGGCTATGCTGAAACATTACTATAGCGTGTTGTGCGAGACATTGAATTCGTCGAAATCAGTTACCGTGGAAGTTCCACCTTGGTCGGAACTAGTACAGGGAGTAGAAGAACAGAGACTGGCCGCTGTTATCACTGCAGCTGCATATTTTCAGAGTGTGTTGTTGGATGAAACAGACGCAGAGATGCTGAACGATTCTGACAATTTCCACGAGTTTGAATTTAAGAATAGAAACGAAGTTGTACTAAAATGCATGAAAAATGACCCAGTGTATAATAAACGGATAACAGAAGTTATCACAGAGTTGGTTGAGCTCAGTTTTCGATTAGATGAATTGCCAAAACCGACATAACATTAAAAGATCTCTTATTGGCCATCATTAAATTTTTTTGCTTGCATTTTAAGATCAATTCCCAATAAAAAGTTGTGTTAATTATTACATGACGTTCATAGCATATGTACAATATTTATATATATAAACATAAACATTGTATTTGTCAAGTAACGTATAATAAATAGTATATGAAATAAAAGGTATAATTCTTCGTGTCGGGCGTTCGTTTAAGTAATTCATTGCGGTCTC
This sequence comes from Xylocopa violacea, assembly GCA_963969225.1. NCBI lineage: Eukaryota > Metazoa > Arthropoda > Insecta > Hymenoptera > Apidae > Xylocopa > Xylocopa violacea. The sequence continues at coordinate 24,539,234 of CAXAJV010000008.1, forward strand.
TAAATTAGTTCTCTTGCCAATTATGTTAAAAGAAATTACTCTTTCGAGCTTATAAATATAAATGAACAGAATTAAAATTTTTACACTGAGTATACATTTCTCAAGGTAAAGTAAAATAGATAAAATATAACTACGATTATGTATTTCCTTATTTATCAATTTCAATTTCTTCTTGATCTGGAAGTATAGTCGATAGAAAAGACCAATTATGGTCGACAACTTGCACTTTCGTTTCATCCGTATCGGCATTTTCCACCACCGGCGAAGACTCACGCTTTTTTGGTCGCGAAACTTCTTCGCTTTCATCGGCTGACTCATCGTCACTCTGAATTGTGTCATCCCTACAAGGAAGAAAACATAAAATAACAATTAATATTAATATTACAAGATTGCTTAAGAGTATTTTTATCTTTCTGAACAGTATTTTTAACTATCGTTAAATACATTCGAGCTGCTGCTTACTTGCTCATTATAAACTCTTACTATTTATCAGACTAGCAATAATTTATTAAAATACCTGTCGCTTTTATCATCTGGTGATTGAGTTTTTGATGTAGATGAGGACAACAGAGACGCGATGAAAGATGCGCAGAGCATCTTCATGGGCGGCAAAGTGTGGGCTGATACGCTGAGCAGCTAAAACGAGTAATTAATATTAATATAAATTGAAGCGAAAATTGATTTGATATTCGATATTTATAAATTTTAGAGGAACTGATCAAAAACTGAAAATAGTATAACGTCAGTCAGAATAGAATGAATCGCAAATTAAAGGATTGCTCGTAATTGAAGAAGAACACGTGGATGAAAAGTTATAGTTAGAAGAAATGCGTATGGTGTTTGACGTGCGTTTACTTCAACCAGCGTCATGACGCGGTCGCGATTAGTTAATTAGTCTTAAGGCTGACGCAGGCACACCCCCGAACGAAAATTTCTGCAATTCCTGTAATCTTCTACTTCAGATCTAGGTTGACGCGTTTCTTACAGCCTACACGAATATTCTTCTCGGTGTACACCAGTTTTCGCCAGAAAGTCGCTAGAAAAGACGCGCGTTTCATCGGACGGGAAAACAAGCAATATTACGGAGAAAATCTGAATACCTCCGCTAAATGTTCCATCAAGTTTCATTTAATCAATTACCGCTAATGTATCCTTTAAAGCATTGCGAAACAATTTCTGAAATAAAATTCCAAGCAAATTAATGGAATTAGCTATTATTAAGAAATAATATGCAATAAAACCGTGAAATATAATGATATTTTGATAAACTTATGGTTTTTGTACAGCATGGAATGCGTTAATCGTGTCGGAGAAAGATCGTCTGTGTTCCGTTTCGCTATGAATTAAATCCGAATGAATGAGACGAACGAGAATTGAATAGGAATTGAATTATATACGAGGTAACAATACCGGTGTGCAAGTTTACAGGCGAAACAGCGGCTAGTTTAAAACAATTTAACAAGATTAGATAGAACGGTACGGGCCGAAACACACCTACGCACGTAGAGGGAATACGATTTTATTAATAGGTAACGTAACAATCAGGACAGCCTCCCGCGGGAGATAAGACTTTGTTCCTGGCTTCCCTAACAGGTTCGTCCTGACCTGGTTTTACCGGAACATTTGCAAACAATTCCGTGGCTACCGTTGAGAACTACCGTTTCTCCATTATACACCGTAACGAGATTGAATAAAGGAACGTACTGTCGAAAGTTTCGATACTTCTACACCGGTCGTTGGAACTTTGCCTTCCAGCTCGTTAATCTCTCGGAGGAGTCGAAAACTTAATTAAAACCGAACTAAAATCCGTCTTCGCGAGCGATCTATCATGCTTATCGCAGAGAACTTGTGCGAAATAGTTAGACGCGTGAAAGGTAACAGAGTATTAAAAAACATGTTATTCTTAAACCGAACGAATCGATAAGTTGAAAGTTAGATAGTGAGTCGTGTCAATTTCCACATCTTCGTAGAAAGATTATTGCGTAATTTATTATTTAGGCGCTCTTCGTGCAGACGTGCGCTACGCTGATTATTTCATGTGTTGATGAATGTAATCCTTCATGAATAATTAACAATAATGGAGCGATGAAGGGGAGGAAGTAACGCAAGGTAACTATTGTCACGGAAAACAAGACCGCATTAGGAAAATATTGGAAAAATGCTCGATTACCCGCTGCGTACCTCTAGCATAATGCAAGGGTTAAAAATGAAACGGTGACAAAGTCTCTCGCAAACAATTAAGTTTCTACGGTTCCGTAGAATTGACGCAACTTGTAAAGTAACAACGAAAGGAGTCAGTTAGCGGATGTTCCTACTGTAAGTAAAACGTAGACCTACCGAATTAACTACCAGCTCTAAAGTTTTACGTTCATTTTAATGGCGTCATTTCGACACCTTTAAAATTAAAAACGTTCTTTCTCTCCATCTTACGAGTTATTAATCCAGATATAACACTGGGTGGATAATATCAAATAAAAAACGTTAAATTCTAAACTCTATAAAAACACTCTCTTTTTTAAACATTTTCAGACAACAGTAAAAAATCTACTGTTTTTTTTTTTTTTTGGTGATCTCTGAATGACGAATGATCATTGACGATCATGCGGCCTTAAGGATCGCAGAGGCTCGTGATGATCCTTAATTTTCTTAGCCTCCAGACGCTAAAGGCGGTCTCAAAATGGGACAAGATTTAACTTTTAGACAAGCTGGTATTATCGTGTTGATCCAGATGATCGCACACGTAGAGAGGAGAGAGAGAGAAAGAGAGAGAGCGCGCGTGGATAGTTCAGACCAGCCTCTCTGCCATCAGTACTTGTTGCACCAGCTTGCTCAAGATAAGGGAAACTCGGTCTATTGATTTTGCATTGGTCTTAAAGCGGCGAAATTTCGCGGCTATACACGTGGACATCCTCCTCCGGAGATGGATTTCCATTGTCCCAGGGAATTGTCACGTGCGACCGTGATATTCGATGGTCAGACGGTCTATTTCGGTTAAAGCTTCCAACTTTAGCCTCTCGAACAATCGTGAATTCCTTATCGGTGAGTAAGAAAAGTAAAATGAACGAGCTGCGGGACAAATTATCGTTTCGTTTTCTCCTTCTTGTTTCTTCTTGAGAAGATACCGATATATGTTGCACTTGTTGTGTCTTTTGCTACTCAGGAGCTCTTTGGAAGAATTTCTTCGAGTTATTCGCAGAGACGTTCTGATAAGACGATGATAATTTTAGCTTCTAAAAAAATTATACAGACGGCGATTAAAGTCTATTTTGTCGTTATTAAATTTGTCATCTTGATGTATCTTTCTCTTCCAAACCATTCCAATCAAATTTAAACCACGTAAATGTAGTTTTTTAACCATTTTATACACATCATTTATATGCTAAAATTTTAAAAAAGTTTAATTTATTTCTTCTTTCATTTTTAAGAAGACAGAGCAATAATCACAGATTAATTAATTGTTTCTTACTTCGTAAGGAACACACAATTAAAACTGAGGTTTAGTAATCTTTACGGTTCTAAGAGAACGAGAGAAAGATATAAAGAGGCAACAAATTTAATATTGCTACTATATAGAATTTTTTTGGTATCCCCTTAAAGGATGAACTTGGACGATATTCGAGAATATTGTGACGATTTCCTCGAGTGGCTCCTGACGAAAGCTTTTCCATCGAAGACAATGCCCTAGGTCAGAGGGCCAACTGGAGCGCTGTAAGAGGGTGGGAGCGCGGAGAAGTGGCTTCTATATTAAATCATGGCGAAGCCACTTCGCAAAGTCAGTTTTACGTTGAACGCTCAACCAGAACAATCTTCCTTGGCTCTTCATCGAGTAACAAATTGTCTTTTTTTCAACATTCTTCTCTGAAAACATCGTCGTGATCAGTGTCTGTTTCTCAATACGTTTCAAACTAAAAGAAAAGAAAAGAAAAAAGGTAAATTCCTTAACTGAAGACACAGTTCACAATTAGAATCCCAGACAGGGATTCTGTGGTTATTCTAGCACTTTTCTATTCAAGTAATTTTTTTGGACGATTGTGTATTGATAGCATTTTCTCAAATATTTCGTTGGAGGAGCAGCAAGATTCTGTTTGAGGATTCGGCGAGTTTTACTCTTCCACGTTATTCTTGGGCGTTTGCGACTGACAGAAGATTCGAAATATTCCACTGAAGGAAGAACAGAAGAAGCGTGTTGGTGACTGCGTTCAGCAAGTAAATTTTCTGGTGGACAGGAACTGCGAGAAGAAGCTTCAGACGTTCGTCGCCGAAAATTCCGGGCATGAAGTTAACAGCGTGGAGTTTTGTGTCGTGCATATTCATAGCTGTCTTCTTCCTAGGGGTTGCTGTATCCGCATACCCTGCCAGCAATCCAGAAGTAGTGAGTATTGCTTCGAATCTTATCTTCTCAGTAAAATCGGGTACCACCTAAAAGTTTCGTGCATCGTCATTTTTTCTCATATCTTCAAAACGTTTCTCGCGATACGAAATCAGCTTGAAACCGAACCACGTGCTGAAAGCGACGCGTGGGCAACCGGTTGGGTCTTTGACTCGTAGATCCGCGTCCCTCGCCGTGAATTAGGCAATTAGAAGCGACGAAAAGAACGGCGGAACAGACGAGTCTTGAAAAATGCGAACATGAGTCAGCCTGTTAATTAATGCAACTGGTAACGTCTAGAAAATGCCCTGAAATCCTTAAATCGTGGCGTATCCCTGGAAACGGATCATCCTTTTCAGTCGGTTAATGTTCAGCTGTTACATTCCGTTGATCTATTCTTGTTTGCTTCTAAAAATAATCGTTTTACGGTTCATAGATGATAATTAATAAACAAGTCACGGTTTTCTGGCAATCAGAGAGTGTTATCGTTAGGTCGCATAAGTTTGTATTGACAAAATGGAACGAGGAGATACGGGGCAACACGTACCACACGTGTGTACCGATAATTTCGCCTGAGATGACATAATTCGGTCATCGATGTTCGAGTTACAACGGAACAAATTTTATTATATTTACCGAGCGGCTAAATTTGCAATTCATATATGTACTCTTCAATTATACATATGCACAGCCGATTACAAAAAATTACATGCACCTTCCAAGTACAAATTTTCGACATATCCTATGGACATCGTCGATTCATTTGTTAATTAAAATTTGTTAATTAAAATCAATAATTATAAATTAAATTTATTTTCCATATTGTGGGCACGTGGGATGCATACAGACATTGCTCGTGAGCGGTCCTTATTTAAATCAATCTCTTTTCTACACTTGTATTGGTATATCTAATCGAACTGAACTGTATAGGTGGTTTCATAAATACAGCTTAATCTTGCAAAAATTGTCATTCGATCGTTCGATCGTAATTAATTTTCGCTCGAGGAAGTGGCAATCGAAGAAGTCCTCTAGATAACATTTAAACGTTCTGAGATTGCAACGCAAAATCGAAAATATTTGATACGATTATTCTAAAAGTATGAATTGTGACTTCCTCTTGTTACAGGAATTAAGTTCGGTTTATTAATATTTTTTTCCTCTATGTCGCAGACCTTTCTTTGAGTTTTATTAAACGTAGCCAATTATTTTTTTTTTAAGATATATAACTTGCAGGCGATCGAGAACATGCGGCAGATCCCGCAGTGGCATTGTCTGCGCTACATAAAATTCGATCTTGTACGCCGCTGTCGGAATTACCGCTTAGGAAGGAAACACTGACAAATACAAAATCATCGCAACCCGGGATGGACGACCCCGACAAACAAGTACTTCAAGCTTCATCGGCCAGCCGTTTTAAATGTACTGCTGCATATATTCAAGCTCATTTGAAAACGATACGAAACGTAACAGACGACAGTCAATATAATTACTCCTATAGAAGACTTATCGATTATTTATCAATTTAGATTGTAAACGGAGCAATATCATTTGTATAATATTTAACTCAATTTTCCATACCTCATCTATTTCGAGACGGTATTTTTCTATGACTTCGAGATTATCAATTTCTCTCTATATAATATAGATTAGAAGAGAAAATCAAAGCGTAACAATTCTTAATATTCCTACAAGACTACTAACGTCTTTCTGATGAAACGTTTAATAAAACTTATTGTACTCGCGTTAAGTTATTGATATTACTTGTACTTCTATGTATGCGTTTCTTAATTAATTATTTATAGATACTGTATTATACAAAAAATTGTGTATATATAAATGATCTCATGGTAGAATGAGAATATGTTTCCTAGAATAAAATTATTTTTTTTATCGCAAAGAAGATATCTCTCCCTCTTCCTCTCTCTCCCTCTATCATCTAAAAACAGCTTTAGACGTTCATTATCAATAATTTCGGTTATAAAGTTCGCACTAACAGCACGAAGCTTTATACTGTTTAATCTTTTATTTATTAACCCTTTCCCTACTAGGGATTTATATGCATAAAAGCCATTGAATTGCATTGAATTGTCTCTCTGATATTTAAATCTTAATTTATAAAAAAATAAAAAGTACTTATTCGAAAATCGATCGATCGATTCTTCGCAATGGAAAACAAAATTATAAAAATATATTTGAATCCACTTACTTCTTCCACCATTCCTTTTCCTGATACTCCCAGATGTTCGTGCATGAACGATGTAGTTGATTCCCTTTCTTTGGTAGTATTAGCAGCGATTAAACTGCCAAAAGCTGTCGCGGGGACGGATGCTTTCGTAGATAAAATTTCAAGAGAAATGGTGACCTCAGATTCTGGTTCCAGTGTTAACAATTCCTACATACAAAATGCATAAGTATACATATCACTGCATATATAAATATTCTATCATATGTTGTAAACTATTGAAAAATCGGAAATTGTTTTTATATACTTGATTAGAATCTAAGAAGAAAAGCTGCGATTTCCGTTGCCATTGTCTATACGAAGAATCCTGTTTCTGTTGCAAATTTGGTACAAAAGCGGCTCCCAAGATAGAACTATTACTCTCGATTACATCTTTCCTTACGTAGATCGGTGTGGATTTTTGTGGCATGAATATAAATACTGAAATTAATAGATTAACAAACATACAAAAATAAAATGCAATACTTTTTCAAGGGAACTTGGGAGCTTACACGAATTATCGGTTGTAAAAACAGCCATATATGTGGATTTTGGATCGGCTGTGAGAGTTGCGACTTTCAAAGGTACGCTCCATATTAACGTAAGAGACAGGATATTCCAAACCGCGATATGTTGTGAAGAAGCAGCTACCACAAGATGGCAAGCATCTTGTTTCCCAAATTCAATTCGTCTAACAAAAGGCACATAATAATACTGATGTTAGTTTTATATCAAAATCATTATCATGTTCTTTTGTGAAACTTACGTCACTGGATATTGATATTGACTATGTGTAAGGCTACACTTAAATGTACAGGTATCAGGTGTCCACATTGTTACACTGGAATCAAAACCAATAGCAACTAATGAGCCATCTATCGAAAAGCCAGCATCCGTTACAGGTAGATTTCTGTAATCCCCTATACTGTGACACTGCCAATGTTTCGTTTTCTCTACAATAAATTTGAAGGACCGTCATATATATTTGTTATTTATAGAAATTATCAGTATGCGATGCATGACTGTATAAAAAAAAAAAAAGATACTTAGTAAAGTTTACATACTGTACATAGACGACGGTTCTACTAGGTGCCACAACTTGAATTTTTTATCTCTGCCAGTTGTAACTGCCAATGCTCCCTCTTCGTCGAATATCGTACTCGGTTGGAAATGCAGAGCATTAACGCCGCCCTCGTGAGGAAGTTCGATTGACGTATTTAATGCAAACCTAGCGTTAGTACAATTAATACAGTATTAATATAATATTCTCTGAAACTATGTATAAAAGATAAATGTTTATTTCATATTTACAATTGTTTTTTACTGTCGAACATCCAGAACTTTAGCCTTACTTCTATGCACGATATTTTATCGTTCCGTTCTTCAACGGTTGCCATCCATGTACCATCGTGATTTAGCGCTATTTTTGTAACCTCTGTGTTTACAATAATTATACTGCGCTCTTGTGTTAAGAAATTTTGAGCCGTAATATTTATCTATAACATTACATAATATATTAATATATAGAGTAATGTAAACGTTGTACGACATTTCTCATCATTTGTTGCTACTTACATTATATAATAAACTTTTCTTATGGGTATTATAAAACTGAACGTGTCCAGTACGACTATTTAAAACTAGACAATTTGTACGTGGATCAACGATAAGGCCGGCAGGGAACAAATCTTTAGAAGATAGGGTCACGCCCCAGGTAAAATTTTGTATCACCGAAGTTAATTTTCTTTGTGGATTTACAACCACGATACCTGTAATTTTAAATTAAAAATATCAGTATAAGGTTTACAGGGTGATGAAAGTTATGCTATAATATTGAAGAATATCCATACCATTATCTAAAGTAGATACAGCAACATACAAATTATCTGGAGCAATAGTGAGATGTTTAATAGGCGCGGGTAATCGAGGAAGGAAAGATTTATGGTGCGGATTTGCTAAAACCCACTTTACTAGTACACATTCACCTCCTCCCGTGTACATGTGACCACCTGTAATTTTGATGACATACAAAATTATTATACACGTCACATTTAAAGAAACGTTAATCACTATATGTTCTTATCTCGATTTATATAGCATTTTTTTACACTGTACATACCTGATTTACTGAATGCTATTTCAGTAACAGGTAGTGTATGCCAGTGATAAACAGCTGTGTAGGGTCTTGTCTGGAATAAACCCCTCCATACAACCACACGACCAGTTGTATCTCCTGTGGCAACACATTCTTCCTCTGGATGACCAGCAATACATGTTGGCATTCTACCTGTTTTACCTGTTTTATGTCTATGCAAGTATGAAATAAAATAGTGATTAAACATTTTTCAGTTTTAATTCTCAAACAAAATTTGTCTAATCTTTCGCTTCTACATATGCTTTGCTGGCTAAAAATATACATACAATTTGTCGATAAGATTCCGCGATGGATTAAATATGTGCAAGTCAACATCATGAAGTAGAGCTATTAAATTCTCTCCATGATTTCCAATAATATCTACATAATATTCTTGAGAATTTGTTCTGCAATAACAAGTAAGAATAAGTAAAAAATTAATAATGAATTTAGTATTGTTATTTCATCATTGAAAAAAATATTCCGCTTACGGTATACAGGTAGACTTTGTACAAACTCCATTATCTATATCAAATAAAACTATATAAATTTCTGTGTTGCATTTCGAGACATAAGTCACAAGCACTTGAGACAACTCATTTCCGACGTGAGTTTTATAAGTCACTATGTGAAATGTCTTTATTTTCGGTTCCTCTTGGAACTTCAATTTCTGTAAAATAAAGAATAACAATCATGAATTTATTCCATAAAAGCTTTAAAGAAAGTTATATTGCCAGAAAATACATTTAATATTCATACTAATTTTTTCGTGGTAATGCCACTCTGGCAATTCCAAAAATTTAGCTCTCCATTCTCTGTACATGCTATAATCACGTTGGGATTTTCAGGGTGTACAATTAATCCAGCTATTCTGTAATCTGCTGGTTCTAATTCTCTCACGAAGTCTCCGGTTTGTGTACTATATGCTCGTATAACATGTTTCCACACTATATACAATGTTCTGTAATGTATTGTCACAAAACTATTAGGTCAATTTTTACAAGTAGAGTGGTCCAACGTTCATAGTAACAATGCTAATCTTGCGTAATGTTAATAATAAATTCAATAAAACACTATTCTATGTGAAAATAATATTTTATTTGTTACAATAGGAACACGGCTGTCAGTACGAGAACATTTCTAAATTTTTACTCAAAAATATTTGTGCCTTGTAATTGGTTTAGATAATAGAGACTCTACTACACCATTGTACTTTCAAAACAAATTTCATATCTGAGTAAAACAACTGGTGGTTCTCGTAAACAGGTTTGTTGAATTAAAACTTACTCTCCGTCGTGAGAAAAAACTGGCCGTTGATCGATTATACTACCTCCACCTTTTCTTGTGAGGACTAAATCGTCTACATCTACTACTTCGATATTTGCAGATCGGCGCCGTGCACTCAGTTTCATTTGCATTTTGTCATTTAACTGACGAGTAACTAATGTTCCTAATAATTGCACACGATGTTGTACACCCCATATATAAACGAGGCACGAAGATAAAAAAGGTAAAAAGATTATATTTTGATAATTACACGTGTTGAACTTGTTATAACCAAACCAAACACCGACCACATGGATCGCTGTTGCATCTAAACACTCAAACGAACTTCACGTACCAAGCATCCACAACTGAATAAAACGAAAATACCTAATTGGACGAAACTTCGCGCAACAGGTCCAACATGTTCTAGTGTGAAAATAACAATTATGTTGTTGCTAAATGATTGTCTTATATGCATCCAGATTAATACAAATATATTTCTATAAATTGCGTTACTTTGTGACTCTGTTTACAAATTTAAAGCAAGCATTCCAACCACTAAATGCGTAACCTAAAATAATGCATTAGTGACATCTAGATGTATATTTTCTGGCTGTGAACTTACCGTGGAACTTTGTGTTTTGTGAACTTTAATACCAATTGTGTACAAAAAATGATAGAGGTTTTCATGATTTATATAGTGTTGCGAATTTAGGAATTATGTACAGTTCTTACATTTCGATACATAAAAGTGTATTAGGTCCGATAACAATGTGTAACTGGTTTGAATACTCTTTAGACAGATGGAGCCATTAGTTCTGTAGTAGTTTACTTCGCCGTCGATAACAATGTGCGACTAGTTTCAGCGATGCCCCCACAGATGGCGCCACCAGTTCTGTAGTAGTTTACTTCGCCGTCGATAACAATGTGCGACTAGTTTCAGCACTTTGTTAGAAGATGGCGCCACCAGTTCTGTAGTAGTTTACTTCGCCGTCGATAACAATGTGCGACTAGTTTCAGCACTTTGTTAGAAGATGGCGCCACCAGTTCTGTAGTAGTTTACTTCGCCGTCGATAACAATGTGCGACTAGTTTCAGCACTTTGTTAGAAGATGGCGCCACCAGTTCTGTAGTAGTTTACTTCGCCGTCGATAACAATGTGCGACTAGTTTCAGCACTTTGTTAGAAGATGGCGCCACCAGTTCTGTAGCAATTTACTTTGTCATCGATAACAATGTGTAATATTGTAAAAGATGTAATATAAAACAGAATCTTACATAAATAATTATTACATTTTTGTTCCATCGATAGATGATGTTTTTAAAAACCTATTATGTTTAATTTGATGAAATGTTGCAAATAGCTTTATTGTATACGAGAACAGTGTGTGCGAGATGGATTTTTGGCCACTCGACAGTCAAGGCCCAAAATTTTGCGAAAAATATTTTACTAATGTAATGTCACCCATATATTTAAAAATATTTTCAATACTACATGTCGTATTGTACAATGGGTTTGCATGTGGTTTAAATTTTTTTAAACCATTCATTTTCTTTACAATTAGCTAACAAATGTACGTTTCATTGTAGTATATAAAACTTACTTTGCTTGATAAATGTAGAACTATTTTACACTTACAATTTAATTTTTTAACCATTAAATACTTTTGTTGTAGTAATGTTCTGTATCGAGTTGATAATATCAGAAATGATAAGGAAGTTTCTAAAGATATCTCATGTTACTGTTAGCTTCTAGCAAAACTTTTTATATGAATGTAACAGTAAAGAGAGAGAGGAAGAGAGAGAGAAAGAGAGAGAGAGAGAGAGAGAGTGAGAGAGAGAGTGAAGAGAGTATATAGAAGTTCATTTATTTATTTAAAATTTATCATCATAATTAAATTAATCGAAATAATGTATACGATCTTCTATTTCTTTGACTAAGAATTGTTGAGAAGTAATTCTATTTTTAATCGACCAAACAAATGCTGTATGATCATGTTCAATTCTTGAACATTATGGGACTACTTATAAAACGTTAACGAAATCTCATTTATTTACTTTATGATAGTATTTTTGTACGGATAAAAGAAAACTGGTAAAAAAAAGTCTGAATGCACATTAGTTTTAAGCATAACATATATACTCTGTTTGAGGAAACATTTTCGAGTAACTGTTGCTTTATTCTCCCTTAACTTTACACATTATGGGTAGTAACATAAATGAAAACTTAGAAAATGAAGAGATCAGGCTTCGAGGTTGCGTTAATAAATAAAGCGCATATATTATTCAGCTTTGAGTGGATAGAAAACAAGTACTGTACGCGAGCAAAAATTCAAATAAAGATTTTATTGAAATATAAGGAATCTGTACCAGACAGAACTAAAATTACCGTTTGAATTTGGTACTACCGGGGTTCACATATCGTATATGCCTGCGAAAATCGCTGGATTATCTTTCACTTTTTTCTTTCCTCTCTCCGTGTCTGTGTTTGCATTTTTTTATCGTTATAAGTAGATTCTGAATATTCTATAAGTACAGAAACAATGTCAAAGGTACGCGCACAGTCTATCTCAAAGTCTCTAAAGCTAAAAAGGATTTCCTCTAGACCTGCAGTTTTGCGAATTTTTCATTTACAACTTAAAGGGGTTTTTGCTTTGCCGTTTTCTATTTACAATTACGATAACTGAAAGGTCTAAAGCTAGTCATTCATTCGCCATTCTCACTTTTACGCTCTTTCTCTCTCTCTCTCTCTCTCTCTCTCATTCACTCACTTGTTCCGTTATTATAGAATTGTAAGTGTTCGACTATATTTACAATTTTTACAGAATATTTCTCTCTCAATATACAGAGTGTGTTGTTTTACATTACACAACAATTTAATAAACATGTATTTATTGAATCACTTGCAACGCGAAAATTGCAAATAATCGCGCGACCTAAATGTACACAAATAGCCCCATTTCGTTCCTTTTCTTTTCTTTTAAAAGGACAAATCGCGCTGCCATTCTCTGCTTTTTTTCTGAAAATCAGTCGTACAGAGTCTATTATAAAAGAAATATACATATTAAGCGGTACATATTTAACAATTCATGGAGAGTCATACGACTTACCTTTTTTTTTTTTTGAAATTATAATATTGATCAAGCGTCTTATCTTTTTACGTACGACAGAGAAGAAAAGAGGCTCGAACGAGGCTCGTTCTATTTCCACAAAACGGGACACATTGCGTACACAGTCTAATAATACTACACTAAGAATGTAAAAACCTAAAAATTTTCCTTTCTTTTATATTAGTTACAATAAATAAGCAACGTACATGATTTTGTCCTTTTTAAATTTTACGCTTACACGATTATTCAACTATATCACGGATTTTTACTGGTTCTGAAACTGGTGCACACGCGCGTCAACTGTGCGGTGCAGCGAAAATCGTTGAGAAAAGAGATTAAATTAAATTATAAATCGCGATGCTCGAAGTATTTCGGTGACATTAATCAACGTTTAGACTAAAAATCGTTAGAATTTGGTTGTTGTACTCGATTCTCTCTGTTCAAGATGACCGTTTTCGAGGTAGGAACATCTCTATTTGGTGAAAACACTCGACAACCCATCTTAAAAAATAAAATGGCGCTCTCTTGGGGATATGCATAAATATTTTTTCGATATATTCGTATATATATATCGCTGGAATTAAATGTCGCGCGCGCAAAAAGCGCATAATGCGCAGTCAGTCCTTAAATTCGAATGAAAAAGAAAAGAGAAAAAAGAAAACGCATTTGACAATATAAAAAAATGCAACAGCTAACACGTTTAAACAATACATAATCACTTCGTAACAAAAAACACTGATAACCATTAAAGAACACGTTTTATAAATCATCGTGTACTATGCAGTTGATAACATACATCGTATTTCTTCCCTTTTTTCTTTTCGTTTGTAACTGTGCATTTAACTGTGTGTATGTATGTGTGTATTTGTGATGCTACAACAACCTGAAAAAATCAATAATGCATTCGTGTTGCTAAACGAATCTAAAATCTACAAACGAAGGAATACACCTTTTTTTTAGGCATGACAATTACACACTAAGAAAAAGTGAAAAAAACAGAGTAACATTTATCGGTAAATACAAATATAATATCATAATGCTGAGAAATACGTCGTCAAGATAATATTAGTTCTTTTCTTTTTTTCCATCTCTATACTTCAAAAATTTATTTATCTCTTTTTTTACGTATTTTCTTAAATCGCTTCTACGAAGCTGCTTCGATTATTCTAAAAACGAATTAGAAAAATATTTCTTTCCAGATCTGTACTATTTTATCATAGTAAAATTCGAAATTAACTAATTTACACAGTATTTCCTTTTTTTCTTTCTTGCAGAATTCTAATTAGAAGCGGAAATGCAATCAATGAGAAAATGTATTTTATTCTCTAAAAATGTTTCACTTCAGATCTTTTTGCATCTGTTTCGTCTGTTTAGTACAGAGTGTTAATAGGTCTATCAAGCGTCTTTAAAATGTACAAGTGTATATCACGACTCATGAACGTATCGTTTGTTTCTTTTTACGCGTAAAAGTTGTCGCACACGACGATAGTCATACTATCATTTATTCGCTGACTCACACGATACTTTTCTCTTCTGTTCGACACACTGGAACTGACCGTTCGATTTTTGAGTCTCCAATGAAATCCACAAAGGTATATCATATCGATAAATATTGAGTTTCAGGTTCACGTACTTTTCGCTTCTGGAGGTTCTTGGAACTTCATTCAGAACGTACAACCGCACCGGATACTGCGAATTATTTCGTATTAATTACATGTAACGATTCTCTTCGCAACCACCAAAAAGAGTCCGTTTTACTTCGTTAGAAAAAAAGTTTCAGTATATATATATATATATATATATATATATATATAGAGCTCAATACCGTAAAAATAATATATATATATATAATAATAATAATAATATATATATATATATTATTATTATTCTCGACTTTAACACGCCAACGTGTGAAAATAATTTATATTTACAAGTATGTGTGATTCAGTAATTAGAAATTCACAGTAAAGCGTTAATAGATATCGCTCTTCGGATCCCTCTCCCGGAAGAATCCTTTTTCAGTCTTGCATTCCCTGATGGTAACGGTCTTCAGGTTCACCGTCACGTCTGTGATGAACACCTGATCGGCGACTGGATTCCTTGCGTGCCAATAATCCGTACCAGGACTCGAGAGAGGGACATACATGTCTGTTTTTGTAATTTCCGTTTGTTTCACGCTCGGCGTGTTGTTGTTATTATTGTTGTTATTATTATTATTGTTGTTGTTGGTATGGTTGTTGTTATTATTATGACTATGATGTCCGTTGACAACGGTCGGTGGTAACCTGTTGTTGTTCGTGTATGAGTCCGTTGGGCTTGGTGACTTGTGACCGTTCGCGTCCACCGTCACAGCTCCGTTCGATTTCTCTTGCTTTTGCTCGGACAAGTGCCTCTTTTTGGTAGGCTGTTCCAGAGGTGTGTCTATCTGCGGAGACAGGGGTGCCGGCGGCGCACGCGGTAGCGAGGGTGGAGGACCGTGAGGAACATCAGCTTCTGCACGCTTTTTCTCTTGGACAGCTGGTGCTGGCGTCGTCGGCACTGCTGGCGACGGTTCCTCTGGTGTCGACTTCACGCTCGACGATGACGGCCTCCTGCCGTTAACCTTGTGACTCTGAAAATAAGAGATGCTTAGAATGTCTTTATCAGTCTCGTAACAACAATGGTATTTTTAGTATTATTAATAAAATAGTTCTCTTTTCTATGTACTGGAAGAAGTAATAATCATTAGTATACAAATCCAATGAGTAAGACATTTTGTATTTTAGTTCGTGCAATATTTTCAATGTCGTTCATGAACTACGCTGGAGAAATTACGTTCAAAGAAGATACCGAAGAATTTCCAATATCATATGAAACTAAAAAGGCACAAATAAAAAGAGAATTAGTAAAACATAGCGTGTTTCTAAAAGACATTTAATATGCAACGATCCAATAGATTTCACACAATTTCATAGAGAATACGTCCACGAAAATTAACGATTTTAACTCATAAACGAGTAAATACTCACGTGATAAGAGGGAGATGTTGGATTGCTCTTCAACGGCAACAGCCGAGGGATCTTGTTCGGTGGAGGACTTCCGCTACCACTGCTGGGGCTGCTCGTGGTAATGGTAACACCGATTTTTCCCGATTCTTTACTAAGAACCTCGGCCTTCCTCTTCGTGCCCGTTGGTTCTCTCCTCGGTAACAGAGGACTGTCCACGCTGCTGTTAGAACTGTCTGAATCGACGCTGAACGCGGATACCGATAATTCTCGGGTTGTGGGCGATTCGTGTCCATCGAGGGAACTCGGAAGCGTGTCCTCGTCAGGTGCAACGGGATTCAACCGAGTAGCAGAAGTGCTACCGGTAGTCGACTCGTCTTGGCTATCTTCCCCAACCCTCTCGTCGCCACCTGGCTCTTCCTCCACAACCAAGTTGGCCAGAACTTGTTCCTGGTAATTGATACACTGTTCAGACTGTTGTGATGTTTATTCTAATGTACAAGATTTGCGTAAACATTACATAAAAGAAAAAGATAATTGACACTTCTAATAATTTAATAATTAAACAAATTTGTATAATTTTCAATTTACTTTCGTATTCTACGAACGAACCTAACCTTTCTTAAATTTGAATAAAGAGATTGGAATTTCCAATTTGAAAATTTAAATTCGAATTTAAAGAAAACGTGCTAATTAACATATTTACGTGCGGTACACGAAACTCTATGAATTTGTGATCAAAAATTAAAAATAAAAAATTATTTGTTAGTAAAACATGAATAATTTATTTACATTATATCTAGTATCCCTTCGCCTAGGTCTTCTCGTAGAAACATCCCCACCTTTCTGACTTTCTTCGTATAATTCAATTAACCTGACATCTAAAATGTTCTCTTCCGGTTCCCACGTGTTGTATCTATAAGGGGGAAAAATTACATTCTCAATCTGTTCTAATGAGCCTTTTAATAACTTTATCAGCTTTATCTTTCACTTACTTCTTGCTCCATCCTTTCCATTTCACGAAGTACTCTACTTTGCCCTGTAACAACAGTAATGGTCTATTTACAAGAAATATTCATATAGTTCACAATAATAAAACGAGAAATTAAATCCGACAATTATGTATCTCTCGAAGTGATTAATCGGAAGTTGTTAACGTTACAATATTGAAAACTGAATAATTTGTGTCTTTTTAAATATTATAGGCGAAAATAAAAATCATTTCAGACAATATTATAAACAAATAATAAAACATTAATTGTAACAAATATCAAAAACCTAAAATTACATTGACAAATCCAACACTTGTTAATCATAAAGACAACTGAAATACAAGAATTGTATCACTCCTCCATCTACAAGTAACCAAATGAAACATCTTTCCCCTATTCACCCCTCATTTCCGGTACGGTGCATAAAAAAAAGACAAGAAGGAAGAAGAGGAAGTACTTTAACACCTGCTCGTGGCGTTCGAAATACAGAAAATTCTCACATCGTCCACTGAATTGCGTAATATGAATTGCAGTGTTCCAAAGACGCAGATGCATTGCATAAATATAGCGAGGAATCAAGATAAGGGATAGTTCTAGGGTTTTATCGTGAGTCTGTCTATCGGTAAGAAGACCCTTGGCGCCAGTCATCGTTGTCCACATCAGAAGGTGGCTGATCACAAAGATCTGTTTCGCGCGTCTGCGTCAAACAGCGGATTTTCGAATCCATCTCGTAGGAGCGCACGGTCGATAAAACGGGCGGCGTTGACTTCCACGAGAGCCGCTCATACGGCTCACCTATTGGCCGTCGGCCAACGAACGAAAGCGTGCCGACCGGTCGAGGTGCGCAGCCAGTGTGACAGTTGGAAAACAATGACATAACTGTGCTGGTATAGGACACGTCGGTTTATCGCGCATGAGCCGCCGTTCGCAGCTGAGAAGTCTCGCGTGTTTTATGTCGATTTACAACGTTGCCAGCCTCGAAAAGCGTCTTTACCGTACTTTGAGGATCACCGGCACGGTAAAAGCGTACAAATTCTTGCATAAGTCGCGACCATTTTGAAACGAGCGTATCAGTAAGAAGATTGACGATAACGAGTCAAACGAAATCCCAATGTCCGATATTTTGAGGAATTGTTATTGTCGAAAATGATAATGCAATATCTTGTCAAAATGGTCTTTTTCGGGAAACGTCGGGATTGTATTTTAAATACGAATAACTAGATGTATGGGGATATTTAAGGTACAAGAATATACGGAAATGTCTTTAGTGCGAAATGGTCATGTACTAATAAGATGTGTTTGGTCGGATCTGATGAGAGATATCGAGAGCATCGTATATGATAGAAATCGCTACGGGAGGGGCAGAATCGTCGGAATGATAGTGGGAAAGAGAAAGATCGCGAAGAGGGGAGGAAGCGGCAACGGCGCATAGACAAACAGAATCCATATAGTGGCGCTATCTGCCGGTGACGGTTCGCAGTTCTCTTACTTACCCGCTTTTCCCTCTTCTTCGTAATCCGTTCCGCAGCGTAAACTCTGTCACCCAGATCCATGATGTTTTTAATCCTTGTTCGTTAGACAGGTATGAGAGATGTTAATATATCCGATAAATGAGTGATGCGTATCACTGAGAAACCACACAGAATAATGTAACACCATATGTACGAGCACTGAATCGAAGCACGACCCTTTAATTTAATTGTGATGACACACTGTAAACACAATAAAACAATCGAGACAATCGTTGTTGTTTCACCAAAGAAAATGCAACGCTATTTGTTTCACTCAATTCAAATAACACTATCGACTTATTTCAGTGTGAACGATGTTATAAAACGTGAAATAGGTGTATGGTCACGTGTTTCTGGAGCGCGATCAATTCGATCGCATCCTCGATGTGTTAAACATTTTTGGTGATAATCATGTGCAGGAAGATGCGGCACGTGTTGTCTCGTATACGAGAACACTCGGCATTGCTCGATGTTTTCCGCACTGATCAGTGTCGACCGACGGGTGATTAGAGTGGCTGCTATTTCAGCGGCGAAGCGGCAATGCGGCTGATGTTTTTTGAAAGGCCAGTAGTCGCGGCAAGACCGGCGAACACGAGCGAAGTCGGCGTACACGCACGTCCCATCGGGAAGGGAATTTCAAGCGGCACAGTTTGCGCGCCGCGAGTTTCTTCTTCGTGTGTTCACCGCACAATAATCCCGTGTACGATATTTGTCGAGCACTCGGTACACTCGACTGCGTTTCGTCTTGTTTCGGAGTCGTGTACGGACTTAGTGTCTGTGTTGGCCGGCAACACGTTTTCTGCTTCTGCTGGTGCTGCTGCTCCCTTCGTGCAAGATCGGGGTTCGTGACGTCAGCAATTCCCCCTCACCTCGTAAACACCAAACATGGCCGTCGTACGGATATACGCTGATCGAGTGCGTCCCAAACTGATGGTGAAAACTAACGTCGATATAGGCACTAATAACTTGTGGATCCGCGTACGAAGTGCGGAATAGGGTTATCAGGCCCCGTGAACGCCTTACAGTCTCTCTATATGCGAATATTCAAAAACTGGAGCGATCGACTTACAGCGTCTAGCACATTCTGCGGATCGAGGCCGACTAGAGCCGAGATCTGCCGAACTCCCCTCGCAAGCTTAGTGGACTCGCCCGACCCGCTCGAGGTTAGGAGTGGAGGGGGTAACGGTAGAGAAAGAGTATCGAAGGGGAAGGGAGATGCTCTCAACGGTACGTGCGCCGCACACGGGAGAGAGAAAGAGAGAAAGCAAAAGAAGGAGAGTGTGATTGAGTGACCGAGGACGAGAGGGGGAGAAAGGAGGGGGAGAGAAGAGCAAGCGCAATGGAGGTAGAAAAGAGAGACAGCGCGACCAGGAGCGCCGTCCTCGGAACAAGAAAGCTGCCTGCCTGCTTGCCTGCCTGCCGCCTGCCTGCTAGCCAGCCACCCCAAGTTCCCTTCTAGGTACGTGTATGCGTGTATTTGTGTGCGAGAGCAGTCGTTGCAACGTTGCCAACTCTATTTCGTCGATAGCACCGCACCAAATGTCACTGGCGTATTATCCGATAAATTCCAATACGCACAATGTTGTTGTTACGTTTACGATTCACCGTTATAGTTAAGACGAATCAATCACCGTGTCCTTCCAGAAACGCACGCGCAGTTTAATCTCGATGTTTCACCGATCGAGATACCGCTTTTGCCGTATATTCGCGCCTACGATCTGGCAACACTGTATCCTCTTGCGACGTACTGTCACACACTACATAACACTACCGCACGGCATCGGCCGTCGCATACGATGCTTTTACAGTAAACAGACGTTTAATACGGATTATCCAATGAAATCGCGAACTCGTCTATATGATAAAACACCGTATCGAGTAAGATCGATGTAGAATGAAGCGCGTCGCGGTAAACAGACGGCGCTGTTCGTGAAAACGTGTGCAACCTCAACGGATCCCGAAACGAGAGTGTCCTCTCCCGTGCCGACGAACACACAGGGAGAGCGGTCGAGCGAAGAAAAAGGAGAGGGATAGTAAAAGAGCGAGAGAGCTAGATGGGGGAGCCAGCTCTTCTCCGTCCTTCGGCGTAAATAGCAGGATAAAAAAGCCACGACAGTGGCGCTCGATTGGTGGGATTCCCGAGGCGCCACCGACGCTTCGAACCCCGCACTGCGCAGCGACCAATCGACGAGTGGCACAGCCCACGTCCGTTCCCCTCGACTCGTCGAGAAGGCGGGCTCACGGACAATTGTCGGTAGACGGCTCAGTTCGAGGTCCCCATCGCCGTGCCGCGCGCGTCCCTGCATTCCCCTCAATACCAGCCTTTCCGTTTTGCCGCAACTTTCCCCCTCTGTATATGTTAAAACAGAGACAGCAAACTCTCTCCCTCCCCATCACTCTTCCCCTCGTGCAGGAAACCCGAATAGCGGAGCGCTACCGTGCCGCCGGTTATGTATCGTTCTCTCTCCCTTTCTGATTGTCTCCTTCTTTCTCTTTAACGCCCACGGGTGTGTAAAGTCATATATATCGCGTATATGCTGTCGCGTAGGGCGGGCACGTTCGAGAGGGGTATGAGGGGAAGTACATATATACATTTACATATATATGTACATATATACCAGCGCACATCGTCATAAGCATTTCCCCTCTCCGTAGCCACGTCGGCGGTGGCCGACCACCGTCGGTATTGAAATATCCTGGCCCTGGAGAGCCAAGTAGCCGTGCAGCGATGCCGCTTCTCTTTATAACCACTACGCTCTTCACCGAGAGACCGATCTTCCTCTCCTTTCCTCTTCCCCACCCTTTCTCATCGCATGCACCTTTCCCCTTTCTTCGTCTCTTTGTCCACATCTTCCGCCCTCCTTCCATCGTTTGCTCCCTTCTCCCTTCACCCTGTCTGGCTGTAATGTTCCGTAATCCGTCTCTCTTGCCTTAGGTACCCTTACTCAGGAACGTCTCGCCGCGGGATGGGAGTTGCGTACCCTCTTTTACTACTTCGTATTTCCTCTTCTGCCTTTTTGTCGCCCGATTCGGAGTTTCGCCTCCCTTTGAGGCGCAATCAATTGTCGTATGAAGTGGTGCCGCGCAACCCTGTGACCGGCCGCACAAAAGCAAAAATGCCAGCGTGCGTCTCGCGCGCTCAGCTTTCTCGAGTCGCGCGCTATTGCGCAACCATGGAATACACAAAGCCGATGTAGATGGCGTGCCGCGGGTACGCAGCTTATGGCACGTCCCCTCCTTTTCCTTCTTTCCCCCGCATAAGCAATGCTCTCCTTTGTTCTTCGTCGTCAACGTCGTTGCTGTAGTTTGCGCCTTTAAAATAACCCTAATCTTCTCGATACAAACCCATCTTAAGTATTCTGTTAAAAGTAATATCACGAACTGCTTAGAATTTCGGAACGATTTAAGCGCAAGATATTTACAACTGCAAATCTCATTTCGCATAATGATCTGCATGCATACGTTGCAGTCGTTAATTGAATTTGAAAATCTTACCTTAACTATTTCTAATAAGGGGGTTTGTTAGTGTTTTGTGCATTTGAAATACCGATTGTACGGTACAAACGATCTTTAAAATATCGTCTTCAGCTTCTAATGACACGAAGAATATCGGTTTCTCACATTTAAATAGAATATATCAATTGGATATACCAAGTTCTGACGATGAGAAATATACATACATTTTTCCAATATGTTCGTATCATCACAAATCATTCTATGGTTTGTGAAGATTCGTACAAGTATCGCTAGTATGTAATTTGACGTGCTGCTACACCGTCTTTATGGCTACAGACAAGAAGATATGACTACTAAACAAACAAAAGGAGTGAACGGGTACGCAGAAGTAATGTAGTGACCAAGA
This sequence comes from Xylocopa violacea, assembly GCA_963969225.1. Lineage (NCBI taxonomy): Eukaryota > Metazoa > Arthropoda > Insecta > Hymenoptera > Apidae > Xylocopa > Xylocopa violacea. The sequence goes on from CAXAJV010000008.1 coordinate 24,561,681, forward strand.
GATGGCGGCGAGCTAATTAAAGCTGCGCAAGAACGCGATAAGCAAGGGCAAACGCGCACGAAGCCGCAGCGCACGCGACCAAAGATATGGGAGAACGATGAGGCCAGTGATTCGTGTTTCTCATTATGCGGGCCGTCCATCGCGGACACGGCAACGTCGAAAGCAGGGCGTGGCGCGTTCTTCGTGGATCTAAATAGAATGGTACGTCGGCGTCCCCATAAAAATCTCCAATCGAAACCGTTTTCGGATGATACACGGAATATGTGTACGTAGGTTAAGAGAACATTATGCATTTATACCATATTATGTTCACAATCTCCTTGTTGGTGGACCAGATTTGGGGTTAAAAAGAAATCTTGAATAGGGATTAACAGGTTTCGTTTTGTTTGTATTTATCCAAGGACGAGAATTAATGCAGATGAATAAGCCACATCAAGAAATAGAGGAAAACGTTCGGTGTCAAACATGGCCTACATATTGTTCACATCATCGTTTTTATAGAAGATTATCGATCGCTAATGTTACGAAATTGATTGAATCTTAAGCGGATTTTCTAAGTCAAGAAACGATAAGCTTAGCAGCATTGCACGAAACGACCAGGTTTAATATATAAGAACGTAAGGTCAAATAATGTTTTATATTCATAACAATTCTTTTTTGTTAAACGAATATCGTATAGGTTATCTGGCCAAAGCCATTAGTGTCGCAAACGACTATACGCTACGAGAATCGATATGCGTATCTCGAGTATCGATTTTTAATCTATCGTCTTTAATTGATTAATACTCGTTGAATGGTAGGAAATCGTATATCGATATATGTATTGATCTATACAATTATCGCATGACAGCCATGTTAGTTTCTTATGCAGTTCGTAGATCGAGGTTGGTGATTGTTTATTTTTATCAATCAGTAGTTACTTAGCGAACGTTGGAAAGTGATGAGCCGAGAATAAATCATTTACTTTTCAGTGAAGTGGTCATGCCGAGAAACTATGGTATAGTGAAGTACGATTCGACGTGCGCGCGCGTTTCTTCGGGAGAAGCCAGGAGAGTCGAGTTCGAGCAGGCGGTTCGTTGGAAAAAGTGGCCATTTAATAACTCGGAATCGGATAACGATATCGAGGTGAAACTTTCCATTCATCATTCTCTACCATTTGTCATGTATATCCATGTAAGCCTCATCATTATCCGATGAGTAGTTTCCTAAATAATCTGCTTTTTTAGGTTAGCGCATCCGGAGACATCTACGGACATTTTTGAACGTTTCAATCACGATTAATGCGAAGTTTTTACATCATCCACCATTATTTTTCGTGTTATTCTATTCTGAGATGTCGCTGTGTCCGTGTGTGGTGGAATTCATTCATTTTTTATATTTGACGGACTATGGAACAGGAAATGGATTAAATCTTGTATAAGTTGGTGGTTTTTCGATAAATTTCAAGCGATTTATTCCGTACTAAATCAAATTATGAGTTTCTTTCAAGAGAGCTTATACATTTTGTAATTGGTGGTTTTTAAAAAATTAATCGCATGTCAGTTGGTTATAACCGCGACGATCTGATTACGTACTTATATAAAGGAATTATAGATGTGTCCCATTTTTTATATTTCTAACATCAACGTTCTGTCTACGTTTGTACCTCTTCTACATTTTTCATTTTAATCCATTGAATTTTATTTTCGACTTTAGATATCACGATCAATATCTACAGATACACTATCGCTCAAAAGTATACAAGCATTTAACTTTCTAACTAATAATGGCATTCGTAGTAGGATTACTTGTTATTTGAAAGCTTCTTTATCTTTAGTTTGCGCTTGCAGTTCACAGCAATTACGTATTTAATATAATTTCATTACTGATAATTATTTTTTTAAATAAAATTTAAGCTTCAAGCAGTTTGTTGCACATGAATTTCTGTGAAAAGCCAATCATTAATTTGTCGTTAAAGTACAATTCCATAACACATTTTGATAACGTTAATGTAACTACTGCTACAAACTGGTCAAACTGGCCGAGTATATATTTATAAATAGTAACGCATATTGTTTGGAATCCGTTCGTGACAGTCGATTCTATGAATTTGTAAATACCTCTGCGATGCCGGTGTATTTTCGAGCGAGATCTGTTTTCGTTTGCAGCGGATTAGCCGGCTGAACTTGTAACGGGAACGTTAACGTGCTAGCTGGATAAACTTTGCACACTTCGAGTTGCTTAACATCCATCTGTACCGTGGTATATAATGCGAATCTCACAGAAGTGCCACTTAACGCGTATTAATTTTCAACTATTCGCGTACATTCAGCGAGTGCGCGTTGTTCAGAGAACGTTGCACTTTCCGAAACTCTCTTTGCAAGGTGTGTTACATTTAAAAAATTCTCGATGTAAAACATAATTGATTTTAAAACATCATTCGGTTTTTAAAAATTGGCGGAAACATTTGCTATCTGTAGTACAATTAATTTTAATTTTCTTCATTAATGGTCCACGATAATTGAAATTAATGATAAAAGATGACATAGAAAGCAGTATCTACACCACACTACTCCAGCGTACTCCAACTGAACTCAAAACAAGTCAGAAATTGACTTTTCCTAGACTTTCTATTCAAGCCACTTTCACAATCGCTAATGCAGGCACTGACGTAACGCGCCAATGTATCAGCCCTTACTTATCACCCTTAGCTGCCCAAGTACCCATAAAAGGTGGCAGCGATACAAATTTTACCGCCTTTCTTATCGCATCCAATTCATCATCCGTAGGCTCGATCTTACAGTGACTAACTCGACGTTTTCTCGCTCTATTTTCCAGTGGTTCCCCGGTCGCTGGCGTGGCTGAGTGGCGCGCACCTTCGACGACGATCGGCTAAACATGTGTGCAAGCAGACACCCGGTAGACGAGCAGCTACCCACGTAAGTTCGATTATTAATTCAGCAGCGGGAGCGCGCGCGGCGTACAGGCTTGGCGCAATGCACCGCTCTTTATACGGACCGACGCACAGCGCCTTGTGTACGAGCGTGACAACGAGCCTGCACGTACAGGCGTCTCTTGAATAATACGGTTAACACGCTAACTGTCCAGCTAATTCCGAGCGAAGTAAAATAATTGCGTACATAAAACATCCTCTGCACCTTTGGGGCTTCGATTAAAAAACAGTCGAACTGTGTATCGATACAGAGGTAGTTCGCGTGAAATAAACTATTTGGTCGTTTAACTCGCGTCATCTATACTTTTCGATGATCAGAGTAGAGGTGAACGTGGGTAAACGTGAGATGTAAAGTATGAAATAATTGAATTCGTGAGAACGGACACCTGTTATTCGAGTTAATCTTAATAGTAATGTAATATGTGTTATTCATGGGATGCTTGTGTACATAGTGGAATAAGAGGGAAAGCAAAGTTGGTGAAAGAAACTTGTCGGTGTTTAAACTGAAATATCAAATATGCCTAATAGTGTTGATTGATACATTGATATACAGCATACTCGGATATTGTATGTATCAGTGTCACGCGTAGCGTTCTCGTTTTTCGATAAGGACTAAACAAAAGTAGGATATGCATTCTCTAATATTTCAAGACCTTATCTCGCTCAGCGTCTATGGAGTCGGTTGTCCCCTCTCTCTCTTCAGGTTCCAAAACACATGAATTTTAACATTTATAAGTATATAAATCGATCTTATTTCTTACTCAACGGTGCTTTTTCTCTTGATCATACAATCCAACATGTGTACCAACTGATTTTCTGTTTAAAAATAAGTGAAAATCGTGGAATGACGTTTCATGATAAGCATCTGGTTTTAGGGAAATCAATTTAAATTGAATATCTTACGAGTGAGTACCTGATGGGTATAAATAAGCCTATCCAAGTATATTACAGGACATTTTCTACAAAATGGCGCTATATTTGTTTCACCGTTTCTGATCAGTTTTTACGCAAGAACAGATCATAAGTCGGATTCATTGGTCCCGGATTAATCGTTATACCACCCATCCTCACACACGGTGTATACATAAGCGAAGACGCGCGCGTGCATAAGTACGTACACCGCGGAGTCGCCACGATGTTACACGAGTAAAGCGAGCGTACGTCGCCGCGTTATCGGGCCCGTGTTATCGCGCGAACTCGTCTCACGACGCTTATGCCGGCGTCACACGAGGCACGGACTTCGTATCCGATTTGCTGCATTCTGCTGTGCACGCTGAAGACCCCTCCGTGCTGATCGTGGACGGCTGGCATGCGTGAATTTCACGCTCGCTTCGAGATTAACATCTGTTTCCATCAATCGTTCTGTGCGCGTGAACCAATCGCAGAATCATCGCCAAACTAGTAGCACGATATGAAAATATAGGTTACATGTATTACCTATGTATCTACAGATGTGATAATAGTAATTTGTGTTTCGATTTGTCGCCATTTAAGTACGTTTAACAGTATTTACGCACGTTTTAACTGATTTGATTTATGCGTGCAAACTACGAGCTTATAGAATAATTTGATAAATACGACGATCCTAGCTTTCCTTGAAATCGAAGAATGTGTTAGAAGGACGGAGATTGCAACGCAGTAAAGGAACTTAACGAAAAATCGAGTTCCTCAGTTGTTTTCATAAGCGGAAACGCAATTTAACTCGTGACGCGTAGACATGGGTACGCAGGGGAACCGTTCGAAAGATACTCGCTTTCCGGGCATTAAACATTGTCACACGCCGTGATTGCATGTCTATGTGATGTTCAACCTGTAATTACGCGTTTCGTCTGTTCGCCGCGCGTCATCGTTCGACGATCTCCAAAGCGATCGCCCGTGCAGCAGCAAATCGGGCATGGGATCGTGCTTCGTGTGACGACGGCTTTAAGTGCGCTCGGTTAGCTCGCGCGGAACGCCGCGACTCCCACGTATAAGTGCACGCGCGTTTGAGAGAGAAAGAAAGATATATATAGAAAGAGAGCGAAAGAGAGAGAGAGAGAGAGTGAGCGAGCACCAGTGAAAAACCTCTCGACGCTCGAGAGCCTCCGCTGATTAGGTAACGGCGAACGAGTAGTATCTTTTTGCTTGGCCGTTCGCCTGGAAACGAACGGCGTTGAGCCTTGGTACGTTCGATTCGGTGTATTTTTTGCGGGAATATGTAAACGACGAACGTATATCGGAAATCTTCCCCTAGCTAGTTGTTCGTTGCGAGGCATACAGATGATTTGCATTTTCCTTATGTAACAGAGTAAATTTTTAATTTCGAGAACGCCTAAGAAAAGATCTGAGAGGATTTTCATTAAAAGTGAATGAATCTGTTTAATTGGATTTCGTCTTTGGGAAAAATCATTTGGCAAGTTAAATAATCAGATTCTATGAACTGATTTTTATTAAATATCTAATAGTAACGTGAGTAAATGGAAGAAAATTCTTTGGAGCGATGTCTCCGCAGTTTGTCAGGTACATACTCGATATTATAATGAAAGTGGATGTATTATTACGATTTGTTACGAATCGGTCCACTTGACCCGATATTACGATTACCAGTCGCCGTTTCGTAAGTTTTTTAATTCGCAACCGATCGAGCGATATAGTGCGCGAACGGCATTCTGAATCGAGCGTCTAAAAGGTTAAACGGGGAGCTATTTTTTGCTGATCGTTAGGGTATCGTTTCATCTGGTAACGCGAGGATATAATAAAGACACGCTGGCCACTCTGAAATTACGTAATGCGGGTTATAATGGCGCACAAAATGCATATAGAACTGTGTTGATCGTTATACGATATATCGACGCTAAAGATTTCTTAACCGGCGCTCGTGATATCCAAGTCGTACGAACCACAATTAATTTAGTTATTTTGCGAGGTTTCTTACGCTGCATTCGTTACTTCTTGTTAAGGAAATTTAAAAAAATTCTTAAGTAGAACATAGAAATGTAGAATTTTCGATGCGTCGATATGTCCTACGCGTGACTGAAAGACAAGACTTACAGCACTTTTTAAACATTTAATTACAAAATTACAAAGTTAGGAAATTCTCTTTATCATTTATAAACTTGATAAAATATGTACTTTGCAATCTTTTTATTTAGCGACTACTTAATTTGTGATCACATCGATAGCATTAGAATAACGCAAAAGTATCCACCATCTTTCGCGATCATAAGCTTCCATTGCACCTATCATTTGCTATAAATAAACCTCAAATCTCCCCAATGCAACTTAACAAAATATTAGGCCGTTCACAAAGCGCGCGCTGTTTCAAGCGCAGTGCGGTTATTATCTCTTTACCTGATTGCGAGCAATAAAACACCGTTTTATCACCCGGTGGGCATGTAGTATCCTTGAAAGTACATACATTTTAAGCCTAGTTCCTGTGCAACTTGAACCTTGTTCAATTAGTCAAGTTCTATCATTACCGAGTCAAAATTCAAAAGACGCCTTCTTTGCGTGTACGAAGCTAGAAACGAACACGAAACGAAAAGTACGTAAAGTCAAATAAATAATAGATTGAGATCGACAAAATGATTTTAAATTAGTCAAGTAACTTATGCAACTACGAATCTTAATGCGCGATGCAAGGCTTTTGCTTGCAAATGAAACAAGTAGAAAGATTTTTCTCTAACTTTACAGCAAGAACATTAGCTTCAATAGATTTACATGGCAGATAGTAATTGTATAGTCTCTCAGAATGTCACAATCAATGTGTCACACGTACCTATGTAGGTACGCACATATCTAAGTGGCGAACGAGCTGGTGTTAATAATGCTTCGACCGCGATCGCAGAAAAGAATCACGCGTGGAACCTTCATCGTCGTTCGCTCCGAGAATCGCGAGCGCTTCCGGGCAAGTCGCTACCGTAACGTTTCTGTTTGGCAAACGTCGCGGCGCGTCGAAAACGGGCGTCGCGCGATAACGCGTGGGAAGACGCCGAGGACGTTCCTTTTTGTCGCGCGAGCAGCCGCGTCTGTTGGCCGACGATAAACAGAGACAATACGCGCGACACGCGATAGATATCGTATCGGAGTGGGATCGAACTGTCGGCACTCGTCCGACTTTCGAGCATGGTTTCTCCCACCGATCGGGCGGGGGCGAACCGTTCACGATGATAAGCCTCGACGATTTCTACGATCGTTTTTTATCGACTCTTAGAAAATTGTTGCTCCGTAGAGGATTCGATGGAATTTTGTTGTTTTTCGAACGAGTACGTGTTAAATTTGTCTGACTGGATGCTTTTATACGACGATATTGTACGTACAGATACCTATACTTGTTTGATCGATTCATAATAGCTGTCATGGATCTCTGATGATCCGTTCGTCAGACAATTCGTGCTTTTACTTTCATCGTTCTCAGCCTACAAATCGTTTCTGGAACCTTATCTTCCACTTTCACGAAATATACTCTAATCTCGAAATTTATCATTTACGTTCCGATATAAGTATCGTGTTATAATCGGACAAACATTTTTCATAAATTTAATTAGAGAGAGAGAAAGTTTTTCTTGGTTGGGTCGCTCATAAAACGCAAAAATTCGATTGCGCCGATTCGTGGAAACGACGTGTAATCGGATTCGCCGATCGTGCATCGATATATTCGGCCAGCGTGCCGCTAATTGGCGCGATCGTTACTCCATTACGGAATAGATTTTCGTGTAATTCGCGCCAGCTGATACTGGTTCCACGCGTTTTCCGTCGAATCGTCCATTAATTCTATCCGCGCACGGTCTACGGATGATGTCGGTAATTAGATAGACGACGAAACGTTGTAACTCGCGGCGATAGTCAAAACGCATAACCCACTTCGTGTCGAGTGCGTCAAGCCTGGACGCAGGCGTTTATGCAATAAAATAATTTGGTTCGATCAATGGAACCGTGATTTCAGGGACCTTCGTGAAATTGCATGTTTGGTCGGCTCCTATGTTTGGATGCAATTATCGAGAAGTTAATAATGATTTATATCAGACTGTTGGGAGAGAAGTGATTCATCAAACTATATTTTTCGATATACTAGTTAGAACGCGCGTCTATACTCTTCATTCTGTAATAGAGAGTCCTCCAAGACTAAATTTCGGTAATTACAAATCTTTTTGTAGCACGTATAGGGAGGGTTTTTAAATTTTAAGGAGTAGTTACGGAAGGCTCGGAACTACACAGAGGCGATTCCGTAGAAATGGACCCAAAGGATGCATCCGCGCTCCGTTATAAGGTTCACCTGGATAGTTTCGCAGAAACGAGGTGCCCGCAGTTTATTTTCGGCATACCCTATAGGAGCCAGAGGCGGCCTGCAACTTGTTGCTCGATTTTGAGCCCGGCGCGGTGGGTCCTACCATTTTGTTAGCCTGGCAGGTTCCGGGGCCTTCCCTCGAAACACGTCCCAGCACGAACGCGGCAGAGACTGCTTTCTCTGTCGCTCTGATTTGCTCTAACCCCCACCCCCATTTTCTATGTTCCTTCCTTTTCTATCCTCGAACTTGTTCTTCCTGTTCCCCTTCGTGGATCTGGATTTCTGTGTGCCGATCGAAAGGTGGTTCCTTTCTTAACCCTTCGGGCACTGCGAACTCATGTACGGGTCGCTCTAGCGGTTATTCGATGCTAGTTTTACTATACAGCTTCGTCTGGAATTTACATTCTGATTTTATCTTCCTTAATAATAATCTCGCTGAGAAAAGGTTGATACTTGTAAGGAAGATAACTCGTAAGCCTGAAAGAGGACGATGTAGCGAACTGAAAACAGTGACATTCATTAGGATTAGTTAGGTATAACAAGCTGAGGCACAGTTCGTAAGTTTTCAGGTGATAGACAATATTGCTTTACAAATTGGATGCGTTACGAACTCAATATGAGCTCCTTTTCAGGATTAAAAGGAACAATGTTTATTTTAAATTATTCGAAATAGATGTTACATATAATCGATGCAATACGATGTACTTAGTAGCGCTAATAAATAAGCGCCACTCGAAGAGTTAATTTGGAGAATTACTTTGAACTTTGAGCTTGGGTTTTCTTCCTCATTTCTGCTCTGAACGAATTACATTTCTACACTGCATAGGTTCTCGAAATTTCGTCACTGCGATGACTCCGGTAGGCAAATAGCAACGCGCTAATTGTCGCTAGTTCCAGTGTTAATTTCTCTGTTTGCACGCGAAGAAATGAGAGAACGTTCACGGGAGAATCTTCAAGTGCGGAACCACGTATGACCAATAAATCCTCGGACGTTCTATGGCTTTGAATTTCACGTATTCCAGTGGCCACGAAGCGTGTCTGCCTTTACGGGCCGTTCTATTTTCGATTTCGAGTCGTAAACTCGCGTAAATCCGCCACACCCTGCTTTTGTTCGCGGACAGAATTCGCGTTGCGCGTTGATTTATATTCTCCGTAAATATAAACAACCTTCCATTAACTGTGATTAATTACTCGGACAACTTGTCAATGTACGGATTGCCAAATTTCACCCTAGATCAAGTAAATCAAGCCACCGAAACACCTATCTATGCTGTCTGAATCAATCATCGATCATCCAGCGACTCATGTTTTATTTCTACAACAATTCTACAGCAAATATTATCAAGAGACAATGCTGCTAATGATTAAAAAGACACGTAGAACATGGTGGAATCGATAGTTGCTGAAGAAAATCGATATTTCGCGCGAGAATGGTTTACGAAAGGGTTATATAGAAAACCCTCGTAACTTTCGTAATTCTCATCGGATTTTCACGAAATTTGAAATATAAGACTGCGAAACGGTACAGAATCTGCCACGGAAAGAATCATCTGGATATCTCGTCCAGGGACGGAGATACAAATTAGTGGCATTCGGTCTGCGCGTGAACGTACGAAATCGCGTACCGCGTCTGCGCAGGTTTCCTCCTGCCTCTCTCGAGCCCAAGTGGAACTTTCCACGGCACGAGACCCGACGACCTCGACGTTAGTATCGATATCTCGAGGTGAGATCATCGGTTTCGATCGTACCTCGAGACCACCCGCTGACCGCGAATTCGATCGGATAATTTTCCGAACAATTCGATTGGCCAGACGACACTCTATTGCTCCATCTTTGCGATGTTCGTTTTATTCTCGACTGCGTCCTTCCGAGCGCCGTTTTTCGATCGGTCGAATCTATGAGACCACTTGATCCTTTCGATCTTTCGATTTTAAACTGAAACTTTATTCATTAGGCAACGTTACCTAACTTTTCTCCTCGTTTAATCCACCAATTGCGTTATTAGCTGAATAAACAGGCCTTCTGCTCCTGCGATTGTAAGGAATGAGCGCAAGGGTTTTCTCTTCAGTTTAACGGGTAGCCCTCGTCTTTCGTAGCCGACATTTTAAGTACACGATGTTAATCATTGATTTAACAGACCGAAGATCTGTATAGTTAGTTTTCTGGTAGGTAAAATTGAATTTCAACAAGCCGGGGATCCTTCCTACGTTCATCGTTAGCGTTTCACGGAGCGATGCTTCCAGCGGAGGATACATCAAGCCCCGATGCTCGTTGCCCCTCTCTTTCTTTCGTTTCGCGGATGCGTTTACGAGACCGCCGATGATTCCTTCGTACTTCTTTCTTTGCCCGTGCACAGGAGAACCTGTTTCGAACGAATTACCGGCACCGAATTCGCGCTTTCAGAAAACCCCTCGCGTTCATCGTCTGTAGGATCTTCCATGTGGAATTTTTGATTCTCAGGGTACGTGTCCACTTGACTGTTAAATTTATTAATGCAAATATATACTTGTACATTCAGTGATGAAATGATTTTCATTCGGTTTGGTAGTTCTTTTTACAGTCGAAGCAGAAGCTAACACGGCGCAAGTGTTTTCCTAGGATTAATATTGTAATAAGAGACTTAACGATTGGTAACGTGTTTAATAATCGAGAGGCGTAGCGCATATAGGTACGCATTACCAAATTTGACTCCGAAGAGAAACTCGCGATAGTTTCACTCTCAGGTGGACACGTGCCCCTGTCCAATTCCAGCAACCAAATCCGATTCCTTCGAGGCGAGTCTCCCCTGTGTTCACCAGTTACTCCGTTTCTCGCTCCTTCTTCGCGATTCCTCCCCTCGTAAAGGCAACCCAGCCGCGGGAGCGGCGTTAGAAAATCAAAAGTTCGGCTGGAAGAAGGAGAAAAAAGGGCACGTTACCGGTGTAACGTTAGGGAGAGCTCCGGCTGGAGAGAGAGAGACAGTGCGGGAGAGAGAGGGGACGTAGACCCTACACCCACCCCGGGACGATAATTCCCGTCACCATGGAAACACCCCCGAGGCGTCCCTGTGCCAGTCCACCCCCGCACCCCACAAACACCAACGGCATAACCCTCCCCCCGTCCGCTGCCTCTTCTGCCACCCTAGACCCCTCCTGTAGCCCCCCTTTCGCGAGTCCACCAGGAACTCGTATCGATCCGCAGACGAGTTCGAGGTTCTACGTATTCTACGGGGAGTGTTACTGACAACGAGACTCGTCTCCGTCTCCTTCCTTCTCTCTCTCCCCCTCTGTCGTCCGTTCGTTTCTTTCTCCGTCTGTTCCAGTCTGTTCACAGTCATCCCTTTTTCGTCCTCTCCTTCATCCCCTTCCCGAGTGAAACGAACCTTTCGTTCTCTCCCTTCCAGCGACTCCCTCCTAGCTCGCGCTATCAGGAATCGCGCGTTATTGGATCTCCGCGCGCCGCGTTTCTCTCAGCCGCGTTCCTACCGCGCGATCTTGGCGCGAAGCAACCGCGACATCCCGCGTCTCTTCCTCTTCGCGTTCCTTCTTCGAACGCCGCGTTCCTTCGCCTCTGATCGAAGCCACGACGGCCAGACACCGTGCGCGGGGTGTATTTTTAGCGTTCGTCTCTCCGCCGTTGGGATCTCCCTTCGATTTTTCCCCACGGCGCAGCCCCTTCCGCCTGCAGCCGCGCGGCGGTGCCACGAGGAATTCCTGGACGCGGAACGTTCGCTACACTCGAGGGGAATCCCGTGTGCATCGATGCCTCGTGGCTCGGCGCCGGGGAATTAGGCCTCCGCGAGGACGATCGCTCTTCGACCAGCGGCCTAAGCTAGCGGATAGACCATCGCGTAACAAGATCTAACCCCTACTTCTCGAGCCGCCCTCTTCCTCCCTTCGCCTCCTCGACGGAGTTCCACCGACTGGTACCCTCTTCTGATTACTCTCTTTCCGTTCCTCTTTCTATCTTTACTCGACTAGTCGGGTTCTATGTGGTACACTCGTCCTCGACGCTACTCGCGCGCATGTGGACGATTCGGATTCACTTATTAATGTAGGACTCGAACGCAGATTAACCCTTTATTTGTGAAAAGTATAGACCTATAGTAGTTGTACAAAGAATATCGGCACACGTTGGTATTTAGTTTTCATATGTAGTCATAGAAAAAAGAGATTTCGTTACGTTAGTTAAGGTACATGATGTGCCTGTATAGGTTAGAGATTTGAGCTACGCATCATACAGGTGATACTAAGCTTTGAAAGGATTAGTACAGACACGATACTGTTTTAACATTTCTCTTTCAGTTATTTATTACAATTAGACACCCGAAACTGAACAAGTACCTGATCTTCGTTAAACTATGCTACACTAACAGAGTGCCAATTAGAGTACCCTCGGAATACTCTCTTTTCGAGGTCGAAGAACAAAAAGCTAATCTAACTTAGAATATCTAATCTTATCTATTAGATGCAATTAAACAAAAATTCTCATGCTTTTCAACGTCCACTAAAATGAATTTATCGAAAGATTCGAAAGCGATCCACTAGAAGCAAGCGTTCTACCATAGGAGGATCGGGTCCCATCGCTTAGATCCAGATCCTGGTCGCGTCGAACCGGCATCGTCCGGTTTTCCAGCCGGTCGTGGCGTACCGAGAGCCCGTAGAAAGTTTAGGAAACGGAGTGGTATATACGCGTCGGTGCATCGCGGCGGTGCGCGCGTCTGTTCTTCGCAAAAACAAGAAAAAGAGCAAACCCACTCCGCTCTCCGTTCCCTCTCTCTCTCTCTCTTTCTCTCCCATTGCTTCGCGTCTTTCTTGCTCGAGCGCGAAGCCATCCGCGAACATGTTGCACGCTCACTGGGGCGCGCGCGCGCGCGCGCGTGCACACGCGTACGCGGCGAGAGAGCGCGAGACCTTCGGCTCTTTTGCCAGCCCTCTCTCGGCTCTCCCGCGTTACCTTCTCTCCTCCGTTTCGCTTCGACCTTCCCTCTCTATCTCTTTCGTCTACTTTATATCAGCAGCATGCGCTTCTTCGCCTCGTGTCTCTCTTATCTGCCTCGTTTTACCATTTTACTTGTGTGCACGCGGTCCGTCTGTACATCGCCGTTCGTTCGATGCGTCTTTCGTCTTCGTCGATTGTACGCGATCGATCGCGGACCTGTACGTTTGTTTACAAAACTTGTTAACGTTCGGAAAGGGAGGCGGTGGGTTTTGATCGTTGGTACGACCAAAGTTGTGCTCGATGGAGCAATTTTGATGCATTTTGTTTTCTGTTGGCTATTATAAAATGAGTTGGTACCTCAAAATAATATGGAGGATGTATAAGGGAACGGAACGCCATATTATCATCGCACAAGACAGATTTCGGGAAAATGATATTTCATAGGCGTTCGTTCGCAAGAAAATGTCGAGAGCCAGGCGCGACGACTGTCTCGGTTTTTCTGTCTCCGTCCGTTCCAACCGCGATAAAGTATCCGTCTGTCCTCGTCCACCGTGGAGCCGGTCACGTAGTCCGTCTTCCTCGCTTTCACCGCGCGATCGGCGTTCCGCCGCGAGATCTACGCCACCGACATGCAACAACGCGCCTATTGCTGGCACAGACGGGTTCAATTTTGCTTTAACAGCGGTGGGGATTTTGAGGAAGACGGGGGTCGAATCATTGGAGTGCACCCGATTGCGAATCGAAGTCGGACGAATGGACTTTTGCATACTTTTTATAAATGGTCCCGATGATCGTTCGACCTCGTTTCTTTTTTGAACTAGACTGCGCACAGAACAGACACTTTTATGGTACGCGTGTATGTATATTTGTTTCTTGTAGCGCGGATACTTTATGGTATGCAAATGAGGATCACGAGCAAGGACCCAACATCGCATAGGAAACGAAAATCGATGAATTTATTTTCACTGATGGAACTCGTGCGCAGAATTGGTGTTTCCAAGGTTTCTTTCCCTATTGTTTAGCGCGCGTAAAGTTTAAAAAGAGATTTCCATGGTGTAGAATATAGACGCAATGCGATAGATAAGTATGGAAATTGCAATACGTCGCAATAGTCAAGGATCCCAGCGAGTGTGTGCGCTTTGCTAGCGATGTGTAACACGGCTTTAGTGCGACACAAAGGCCCACCTTTATTATACCGCTGTATAGTTAGGAGCTGTATAGTTATTGTTGGGCGGAGCTTCCACTTCCCTGATTACTATGTCCACTTCTGTAGCACCAATTTATAATTGGTCGTTTGGTCAGACGTGGAGCGAGGTTTACGAACGCGTTTCCGGTGATTCCAGGATCTTTTTGATCGGTATAACGTAGTTAAATATTTGCAGCTTTGCTTTTTTTATGATACGCGTATTGATAATTGCGAGATAACGTTAGGCCGAGAGAGTCTTCGCTTTGCGCCATTTATCTCGAAAATGAACGAGCTGGCTTAAAAAGGACAGTGAGAAAGTTTCGATTTTTGATTGCGTTCGTGTAACTGCAATTTAAGGGAGTAATGTTCCGAAATTGAATTCGTTCGTCCCGTTAAAAGGGATTTAAATGAACGCGGTAGCTTCGACGCGGCGTCGTGCGATTGCTTGTTAATAGAAATTTAAAATTCTGTATCTGCATCTCATAATTTTCAAGTTTCTAAAAAAGTTTCGAAAATCAAAAACAAGATTTCAAAGATCGAATACCTAAAAAATTTTAAATACAAAGAGCGCAGCGAAAGGGTTGAACGAACGAAATGAATAAAATGGAAGTGCTAACATTGTAATTCGCACGATTAATCGTGGTAATCTTGCCTTAATCTTCAACTTGTAAGCAATCTCCTAACAACTTGGTTTCTTCTTCAGCCTTTTTGTCGCATCTTAAAATTGTTCGACACATTCTCAGTCAAACACTTTTCGAAGCTTTTAGTCGACCATACAGTTCCACACATTGTTCTCGCCATTTATCGTCCCCGATTGTTCGTCGAGCGAAGAAACACCGATTTCAGCCTCGGCTTTCCGTTTTCCATGTAACTATCTACTGCTCAGCCTCTGATTCGTTGCATATTTAAAAGAATTAGAGACGAGAGGAGAGAGAACAGGTTGTCGGGACAATGTGTCGTCGTTTGGGACGATCAATGAGCCGGAACGGTTTTTAATAATATTCGTCGATGCAACGACTCGCTCCGATCCGCTGGAGCAAAGGCCTTTGACCCGCGGTTACGCGAATGCTAATAAAATGGAAATGTCGTCGGAACAACGCTGGTGCATGGCAAATAATCCGCGTTTCAATCGACGACGGATCGTCCGTCCGAGTTTTCCCCGAACGTTTGAGAAACGTACGTTCACGGTGTGGGAACGAAGGTGGGAATCGATAGGATTACGTGGGAATGTAAATTGTTTCCAGAATATAAATTTATAGCCTTGCGTGTTTGTGGGAAATGGTTATCTAGGTTTCATTTCTTTAATTGCATTTATTAGCGTTTCATTTTTTCTTTTGCGTAGCGATCAGTACTACTAGTACTAATGCTAACAAAGTTAAGTTATTCTTCGACTGTTTCCTTTTGTTTTATTAGACTGTTAAGCTTCTAGCGCGGTACGTGTGGTTAAACGTACTAATTAAACATTTGGTTTACATCTGGTTGGTACGATAAGAATTAATTAACTCGCGTTTTTTCCTTCCGTAATGTAGCTTAGTTGGAAATGTATCTAATCGAAAAATCTGTTCACTAGTTAATCAGTAGGTAACCTAACACATTTATTTTGGAGTAACTATCGAGTCCATTATTAAAATGGCACAGCGCATCAAACCGACAACCGCTGCAGCTTCTGTAATAGGTACGCGGGGATACGAAAATCGTTTAATCCAGTCAGGAAATTTCGCGTTTAATTAAAGCATGTTCCCTGGCCGTACGTTCAAATTCAGTTGCAACCATGTTCCTTCTTTTACTTTTTTGCAATTTGCGAAAAATTCATAAAAATCTCGGTACTTCTTCCAGTAACGTTGTTTCTACCTGTATAGCGTATAAAACATTGAGCTTTGGAATTAGCAATTCAGTTCGATAAATCGGTAATAGGGTGAGTATCGATTACGCAGACGAAACATTTGGCTATTGACATGAGAAAACCAAGCAAACGTATATTGATTTGCTAACAGATAGAAAAGGATTGAAAGAAGTTCATCGTCCGAACCGGTAGCAAATATTTTGTATCTGGCCAAGAATACTGCTTTTTTGTCGAACGTATGGTTGCAAAGGTTATGCTTAAAGATATAGCTATGATTTATAAGTTCGCCATGGGGTGAAAGCAAGGTTCTCGTTTATTAATTATTGATCGAATCACCTTTATTAACCCTCGATCCTGCACTCAAGTGGCGTTTTCGATCACGAAACTATCCGATTAACGAATTAAACGTGACCAGTTTCCACATGCGTAAATTAAGTAATGCAGTAATTGAGTGAACTTTTAACGAACATTCTCTTCGTCCAACATGTCGGAATCATTCAGCGTTATCGACCACTTAGATAATCGAAATAGATACCTGATAAATCCAGAATCCGGATAATCCCGCACGCTTCGCCAACGCGTGTTCGGGATTCAGCGGAAAACGCATTCCATTCGAGATTACCATTATCAGACTGCTTTATTACATTTGTGCATTAGACGCTAACTGTTATTATCGTTTCAAAGTACGGCTTCCCCCTTTCGTTCGACGTGGCTTCTTTCGCGCGAGGCTTCTACGGCCACATTTTTCCGCGCTTTCCATGTCCATCCATCTCTTCTTTTTTACGGTCCTTTTCTTTATTTTGCCTATCGTGTTCCTTTCGACTGGTATTTGGCTGATGCGCGATTAAAAAGCAGTCGTCCCGTTGCTCGATAAACAGCGAACGATATAGTCGCTTAACGATGTTATACAGCGAGTAATAACCCCCATTAACGATTGTACGAACCTCGTTCTTCACCGTCGATTCTTAACTCTCTTTAACCATGCGAGAGACCGCTCATTCTGTTATTCTTATTCGTTTCATCGCGACGTGTAATGGATATTAAATTGATGCGTGAAATGCTGCAGTTACTCGATAATTACAAAAGTTTATCGTGGATCGTTATCGCGCATAGTATCTTGTGATAGTTTGTTTTTTAATCTTATTCAGCCGATTCGGAGGCCGAATTGATTAACTTGACTTTCTGTAGATTCTTCAGTTGTGTTTGGTCACTTTCAACCTAATCGTACCCGTTTTTTAGTGTCGAGACGAACTTCGAGGACCGTGACAGGGTAATCTGCTTAAAAGTAAGCGATCAGTCGCATGTGTCGATGATTTCATGGACACGTTACGTATCTTCCTACGTCGTTTAGCTGTTCATGGTAGTCGGCAGAAATGGAAATTCCATTGGATACATAAAGATAAAAGCGTCCGTGGCAAGTCTCCCAGCTTACAGACTTACTCACGGATATTTGTTCGTATGTAAACAGTGATTTTAGCATTAGTCACCTCGGTAATAATACAAATTTGTGGCGTGGGTATCCAATGAAGCGTGGTTACATTAGACAGAATTACTTCCAATTGGACGGTCGCGCCACGCGTTTGTGTTACCGAGACCAACAGGGCCAGGATTATTGCGTTTGTAATTACTGGGATTGTGGAATCCGCGGATGATTTGCAGAGGTCTGTGGAACTAGAGAGTTCGTTCACCAACATTTTTACTAAAGACAAAAGAGCGTGGTTACTATGAACGAATGATCCACATCAGTCAGATTACTCGAATTCACCCGAATTCGCTTGAGTTTGAGAGAATTTGAAACCATTTTATCATTGCGAATCTGTCGTCTATTTGACTTTGTTTGAAATTTCTCCGCTCGTCTTCGTTACTCGGGTCAGTTTCCTTCGAGTAACTTAAATCCGAGTTACGCGAAACCACTTTGCCAATACGAAACGCTTAAACGTTTCTCTAATCACTGGCATTGCTCCATGACAGCAGCCAAAGATAAAGCTCATGAATCATATCCTCCTCAAAATAAAAGCAATCTACCAAGAGATCAAAGTCTATCTATAATTGAAGACCTTCGCGCAAAAGTCGCGTAAGTCCAGGCAAAACTTCGACCAGCCGATTACAGTTCCACTAAGAAGCAGACCTTCTCTATTTTTGTACCAACATCTTCGATCTTTGCAATAATGGAACACTTCGACGAAGTCAAAAGTTTCTGTCGTGATAGTTAGATAGATAGATCGTGAATCATATCGATTCTTAATACCAACAAATACTCGATCATATATTAAAGATGATTCGTAAAAATCGAGCGCGACCCTTGGGTGTCGACGGGGTCCCGGTAGTCCCACGGGGAACGATTCGTCATGATCGTCAGTCGGTGGTCTGGTTGGTTGAGCCGGCATGGAAAGCCATTGTTACGCTCCTATGAGTGCCACTCGGCGTCTCTCTCTTCCGCTCGTGGCGCCCCCATCAGCGGGCCGCTTGAGCGACGGAGACGGAACTCGGTGGAGGGCGAGCGGAACAAGGAAGAGCGGCTCGAAAGGAGTAAGACGGAAGAGGGACCGATTATAATTACCCTTCCGTGTCCACGGCTATATAGTCACCGTGTTTCTTTCGCCTGCGTTTCCTTCTCACCTTCCCATCCCCTCCTCCTCCTCCTCCTCCTCCTCCTTCTTCTTCTGTGGGTCGCTCATTGATCTCTCTTCCTTTTTGTTCGCCGCCTTTAATAAGCTCCCTTTGTCAGTGTACGCGCGTGTGTGTGTGACTTCCTCTCTCGTTGCGTTTAAAACAGCCTCTGTGTTTTGCTCTAGTTAACACAGCAGGCCTTTGACGCTGTCTTCGTCTCTCTCTCTGCCCTCTGTTTCATCACTTTTCTTTCTCTTCTTTATTTAGGTCCATTGATCCTCTCTTACTCCTTTCTTCGACTCGCGGATAGTGTTCCTCTCGCATTTGGTCTTTTCGTTTCTTTTAGCTAGTTGGTTTTGGAACGAGCGAACGTGGACGCGTGCTGGCTGGATTCGTCGTTCTTGCGATCATTCTAGAAGAATCAAACGATTTAGTTCCTTGTATTGGTAATGTATGGTAGATGCGATGCGTATCGCGTGTTGGTTGCTATTCAAATTCGCTTCGAGACATGTTGGCGGTTCGAATCAATTGGATTTCTGTTTGAATTCGTACGTAATATACTCGCACCGCCAAAGATGCAACTCCTAAGGGTTGCGACAAATTTTCTGTTTCTTCGAGATCATTTGCTAAGTTACAATCGTACCAGATACTTTTGCTAATTCCGTCGCAATTGAAAACCTCGCACGCAGCGAACCGCGTAGCGAACCCCAGTTTACTGGTACGCGGACGTCAAAGTTCAGTGAAGGGTTGGATGTTTGTTCGTCTCGTTCGTCGGGTTTGGTGCTCGGATGGAAACCCGTGGTCGTGTAGCAGGAGCACTCGGCCGCATACCGAAAAGCCGAAACGAGGTGCACGCGAGAGAACGAGAGTTAAGTGACCCGACGCTCACGTGACCCCCTCGTGCAATGAGGCGCGCTCGTTCCAACCTCGTAACTCGGAAACGCTCGGCCCGTCTCGGCTCGTCTTGTTCCTGTCCCGTTCTGCTTTCTTCTCGGATCAGAAATGCCTAGGATCGGCCAGCAGACGCGGAAACTTCTCTAGCTCCTCTCGCTTACCCTCCGTCACTCGTCCTCTGTGATTTCATCCCTCCATAGAGATCGAGTTAGGAAATATCGCTCATTATATCCACAGAAGATCGCACTTTATCGGGGAATATTGTCAACGTTGACATGGGACAAGATTTTCGCTCTTCCTGTCAAAACATTCTACAATGAATACTTTCCCACCAGATATCCATTTCTTCTTGCATTAAAAAATAGCTTCGACTCGTAGAGAACCAAACGTAGGTGCCTACATATACATATGCATGTCCACGCGCAATACTGATAGCCGCGCGCGCAGAAGGGGATGTTGGCCGGCCGTGCCGGTACCAATACGGCACCAGCGCGAGCAAGGTGACCGCTTTAATGGAACGAGCAGACAGACGGGCCTACGTCTCTGCGGTTTCGCCGACGCGACGGACAGAGACGCCCGTGGTCACAGTTCGACTGACTTGGCTTGCGAGCCGTGCACGGGGACCACCGGAAGCGGCCCATCACCGCCCCACATTCCCGACTTCCGCTCTCGCGCTCTTGCCCGGCCCGCGGAGGCTTTTCGTCGCCTCGATGCGCTCTCTCGCCAGGATCCCCTTCGTTTCGTTAACCCCTTGTCTCTCCCTCCCTCTCTCTCCACCCTTGCGCCGCCGCGCCCCGTGTCGCCGACAGGACACGGGCGAAAAAATACGCCCGTGACACCAGAATGGAAATTACCATGGCCACCCGGACCGGATGACAATTTTCGCGGACAAAGGCGAGCGCTTCCCGAATTTGCAACGCGGAATTACATACCCACTGGCTTTTGACGATCCTTCGTTCTGTTTCATTGTAATTGTGCACGTCGCTTGCGCGTCGTTAGCGAACGTCGACAATGGATGCGAAAAATATTGGCATACCATCGTATTTTGTTATTCTTCCGGGCGTTCGTATCTCTACAATTGTTTCGTTTTGTAATAAGGATCCAACTTTGCCGCGATTTGTTTGAGAAAACCTCGCTCTCCGCTGGCCATTTCCATACCATGTTTCGCGATTATTGTCGATGGTTGAGAATTGGGGAAACGTTGGCGAAACTGCGAACGACGAATTGAAAGAGAGGAAGGAATCGCGAAGAGATTTGAATGTACTGAAGAGAGGTGAGTGGAATGCGGTTTCTTCTGCAACACGGTCGACCATGCACGTTTATCGACGTCATGGGAAGTGTGTGATAGCCAACGGATGTTAGTTACGACGTCGTCGAGATAATGCACGAGGAACAATTAAAAACTCTTGTACCGCCACGAAGACGGACTTCAATAATTAATATTTCGTTCGATTTCTATCCACAAATTGGTTCCGAAAATTCGTCACGCTTCGTTCTATATACTTTTAATTTAACTCGAGTCGTTCGCTTAAGGTTGGATAGGAACGGCCGAATCATGGTATTGGTATTGGTAATTCTTCGTTTACTAGGACCAACTTGCATTTAAATGTTTAAATATGTACTTAGAACAGTGTTGGAAAAACAATTGAATAATTAAAAACTGACCCTTCTTCAACTCTTCAATCGTTAATACAGAAGGGTCGGATTACTGTTCAAGAAAAGGTTTAAATCTCCATCCTTCTGATTATTCTTTGAAAGTACATTCTGTTTCCTCCATCGGTATAAAAAATCTGTCGTTATACGCGATTTCTTGCTTGACAAGTACAGAATAATTTAGCGAAGCGTAGGAAGAAAAAATACGAGCCGATTCGTCACCGTTTGATCGGTCTCTATTTCGGTCGCGTCTGCATAAAAGTGTCTAGGCGCTCGACGAAGAAAAACCCGGTCGTGTTAATTATTAATCGAACCGCGGTGGTGGTATTCGCGCCCAAGTTATTTGTCTGCCCTCCTTGTTGGCGAAACGCTGAATTTTAATTAACGCGCAACCAGGCACTCATTTTTTTCCCGGTAATTGCGGTTACCGATGCTTTGATCCGCGGGCCACGAGTATCGTCTAGCAGGGCGCGACAATGGAGCTCGTGAAATTCAGTCAGAAACACGATTAAAACCCAGCCTTTACCTATACATTCGCGCCTGAATTCTGCGGAATCTGTTTTCCTTGGGTTCTTAATAAATAATAGGATACAATATTGCTACTTCCTTGTTAGTTTGAATTGCAGGTTATTCACAGACTCGCAGAATCTCTCGATTGTCTATCGAAGTGATTCATACGTCTAAAAAAAGGAGCTGAATTCTTTTCAATGTGTTTTCAAAGTGTTTCCATGACCTTTTTCTTAGCGACAAAGTTAAATTAACCCGAACACCATTTCCATTTCGAAATTAGCGACCTGTACGTCCCGCAGGTCGATCTCGAACTACGTTCACCCCGTTCTCCGACTCGCAGAGATACCAAGAAGCGAGCTAGCTCGAATTATCGACGGCAAATTTGCAAACTCGGGGATCGCATGTTCAAACAAACGCTCGCGATCGTTTAAAAATGGTTGGCATTGCCCAGAAGTGTAATTGTTCGATCGCAGCCGCGATAAAATAGTTTTCGAAGCGAAAGTACGATCGGCGTCCGTCAACGTTCCACTTCGCGGAGCTCTGTACATCGCGAATGGACATTGCCTGTTGGTTTCTTTTGCGGCGCACCTCGGTTAATTCTACGTTCGATCGAGTCAGAAACGTCACTGCGTGCCGACCGAAATGGTATTGCGGTGAAATCATCGGTTCTACCAAAGCGCGCGACCGCGTGCCGATCCTCTACGGTCACTACGGTTCGCGATCGTCGCCGGATCTCGTTGACGTCCCGCGGATTATGCCCGTGCATGGTCGCCTGTAATTTACCCTCGCCCCGTTCCATCCTAGACTCGAGTTACCTTCGTGATTCGAACTCTTCTTGGAAGCGAGACAAAGCATTCGTGGCGCGAGATTGGATCTGAAATCGTTCGCCGATCGTTTGTCCGTAGGTACCTACTAATTGCTCCAAGCCGATTGGAATCATTGTTCAGGATGGTTTTCGATTAGTGACGCTATTTCTACCGTGAAACAACAGTGTACAGTTAGTCACGAATAATTATGGGATTTTTTGTTGTTGCTAAACGAGCCACGCGATCGATTGAATTATTTAAATGCTCATCCGGAGTCCTGGAATTTGTGTTCAATGACGGTTGCATAGGTGCATAATTAGTTTGGTCGTTGTATTAGGTATTTTCTGCTTGGTGTCCTCGAGGAGAATTGTAATGGCGGCGGAATTATAATTTTTAAGGTGAAACCCTCTTGTATCTTTGATTACAGCTCACACATTTGAATGTACCCCCATAAAAAATTTTAAATTGCGCTCCAAACAAATCATCAACAGATTTCGGAGCACAAATGTTAAATCTACCAACGTGCAAAACTTCCATCTTATTTCTTCCATCTTATTCCAATCAAATCGAGATCAGCGTGGGCGGATGAAGAAAACGAAGAAAAATCCGATAAATCAAGATGGCCTCCACCAAAATGGTCTCCGATCCGTTCTGGATCGAGCGAGAAGACGCAGACGTTCAAAAAGGAATCCGAAGGATTCCCGGTCCCGGGTTTCGCGTCGCGGAGAACGCGTCGACCCTCGTCGTCCCTCGCGTCGCGGAGAACGCTTCCGTCGCCGCAGCGGCAAATAAAAGATGGTCGCGGCGACGCTTCGAGCGGTGGCTGCGATTTTTTTCATTTCACCTCGGCGTTGACAGCGTCGGGCGATTTTGGCGCGCAAACGAATGTCTTTTGGAACGTCTCCAGGTGCGGCGGGCCGCGAGTCGGGCCGAGGCGGATAAAAAACCGACTCTAATTTGGGAACGCCGCGTTCCGCGCGCCGCCGCACCGCCTCCGAGAATAATAAAGTATTCTCGTACGGGAGCGTAATGTTGATCGCGCGTTTTCTGCTCGAACGGTCGATTCGAAGCGATCGTTCGTTCGACGACGCGGAGGTTCGCGAAATCGGGGACGGACCACGATTTTCGCGATTTCTAATCGACTTCCGAACACAAGCGCCCTTTGGATAACCACGGGGAATTTCTTTAATTTTGAAAAGAGCTGTAGGATCGGTTGAATTATTAGAATTCTCGTCTGGAGTCTTGGAATTCGTATTTAATGGCTGTTAGATGGTTCTGGTTAGTGCGCTTGAGGGAAGTTGTAATGGCGCCAGAATGGTAATTTGAGTCATGGAAGCTTCTGAGTAGAAATTCGTCGATAAATTGTGATAAAAGACTTGTTTATAGGATCCTCTGATCATAGATCAAACGCTAATCGACAGATTCCTGTTAGTTTAATGTAAAAATGCCCGCGAGGTTTGCTTTTTAGAAATACCGATACTCCTTTTCGTCGATTGCCTAGCCGCGCTTTTTGCCTCACGAGTGATTCACCACCCCTAGATTAGGTAATGTATTCAATTGTACATATTGACCAGTACTATGTAGATACTGTTTCCTCCTCAGCGAGTAGTTTGTAGAATTTTGTCTCGTTATCTTACTCGAAACAGGTGTCACTGGTTCGTTCAGGGTTTAATGACGTGGCCACGAGGAAAAAGTAGCTAATTATCTTCATATCCGTATACGTATCGCCAGTTAAACCAATAAAATAAACTTGCACCGGCACGCTGTCTAATTAATATTCAAATTATTCAGTAATCGGAACATCAGGCTTTAAATCTTGATTTAACAACCGGATCGACTGCTTGAGACGATTTTCGCTTTCTCGGTACTTTTTAATCCTAATTTAAGAGTTACCAGTTCTCGTTTTTAATCATCTTTTTCGCGATTTCGTAATTATTATGATACGAATCGGGCTGCGCGAACCATCAATCCTCGGTTCAGAAATTAATGAGATCGCTGGGAGAAGCAAAACATGGAGTTTTAAACTTCCATTAAGCCGGTCCACGCGTTCGACACTAGCCATTCCTAGAATAAAGCTGTCTTTTATCGTAGAACCGAATTATCCTCGTTTGTCAAATAAACTCGCAGTGAGTAGATACAGGCGAACGCTTTGGCTGATATTTGGATAACTTTGGAACGTTCGATCATCGCTAGAAATCACAACATTCAAATGTAACTTTCATCACGTGGATCTAAACTTCCGCCAAAGCCTTTAGTTTTCTGTAATCTCTATGTATCTGGCGATTAACCAACGCGAAAATCTCCATTCAAGATCGTTCTTTCGCAAAATACCTGCAAATTCTTCTTACGAAACACATAAATCTGAAGTATACGATTCATTAATCGTTCCGATTTCTTCGAACTATCTCCCAAATATCCGCTGTTCCCTGTCTATCGCACAATACATCTCCTGGCGAACCAGAGATGCTTCGTAAGCCACTATTCGAGATCATTCTTTCGCGAAATACCATCGAATTCCTTTGAGAAACCCCCCGAAAACGTATCTTCCGGGGTCCGTGAAACCTTTCCACGAACTCTAATCATCGACCATAGACGAGGTGTTGTCGATGATAGTGCATTATCGCGGGTTTCCCGCTATCGACCACGATCTCGCCGGCTGGCGCCGTAAAGATGGCGATGTCGGCGGTCGAGATTAACAAGGTAGCCCTGGGTGAAATTCCTGAATAGGGAGTGAGAGAGAAAGGGAGAGAGAACGAGAGAGAGTGAGGGGGGGGGGAGACGTGCAGGAACAGATGGACAGAGAAGCAAGGAACGTAACGAGTGCGAGAGGGATGTACAGAGGGAGGGATGAAGAGGGAAATCTAAGCGAGCCAGAGGGAGAGAGGAAGAGAGAACGAGAAAGACACGCAGGCACAGACGGACAGAGAGGCGAGCAAGCTGACGAGAGCGAGAGGGATGAACAAAGGGAGGGATGAAGAGGGGAATCGCTGGGTACCAGAGGGAGAGAGAAAGAGAGAGGAGGCAACGACGAGCACAGGGAAAGCCTTGCACACGAGCAGGTGTATCTGCTGGTAACCGATCGATACTCCGCTCCGATTATAGAGGAGCGGCCGACACTGAATTCTGCATGAAGCTTTTGTTCCGCTCTCTTTCGCACCGGCCAATCGGATTTTCTATTTTCGCACCCTGCCACCGGAGAGACGATAATTTACCCGGCGGTCCCGCGATTTTCGACGACCATGGGTTTCTGCCGCGAGGGCCACTTTTACGGGCGAATCGATCGAATTCGTCTGATTTTTTCGCCCGACTTCTCCTCGGTTTGGAGTATTTAGCGAGATGCAGGGAAAGTGGATTTTTGGATAGATTAATAATAGGTTGAACGATGATTTTGGGGTTGTTTCAGAAGAATATTCAGTCAACGAGAGCTTTTTGGGGGGTTCTTGGATGTTGCTCATTTCTCTGATTCTTTGTTTTTTTATTCAAGCTCTTCGTACACAAGTTGTTTCAATTTACTAGTATCCTGCGATTTCTTGCGGGTTATTGAATATCGCTATAGTACGATTCTTTGCACGAACTTGCGTAAATGCTGTTAAAAATTAATCCTCCGCCTAAACTCGCCAAAAAGATACAAGTAACAACGAAACATAGTTCGTACAATATAAAAGTCGAAAGTTCGGGGTAAGGTTCTTCTCAAACGTCTATAATTGCCGCAATTAAACGGGCTTCGTGTATTATCCTCCATTATAAGCGAACTCCAAATATTGGGTCTTCAATTTAGACCATTATCACAATTAAACAACTTTCTAAAATTCCCAGTTACGAGGAGAGTCCAAACGTCGACTTTTAAATACTTTGACTGCTCGAAAAAAGTAGATTATTACCATTACAAACTAACGAAACTGTTGGGACAAATTTCTTAGATCATTTCTGCATTTCATTTCGAAGCAAGTTGCAGGACGCTTCGAGCAACTTAACTTTCCTTCAAAAGGAAAAATCACATGAATCTGAAAGTTTAGATGTAATGTTTCAATACATCTGACGATAAATTGAAAAATGGTCAGATGGAGAACAGTTCATCCAAATACTGGATGGATTCAGTCTTCATTTCGCTGTTCTCGGAACGCGAATTTCCGCCGGTTTTCCGGGTCGAATCGGCTCGAAAAGTTTCCACGGTCTCCCCGGGACAAAGGAGGATCGGCCGCGGATGATCGGTCGTCACGATACCACTGGTACTGGACTTTGGCGAGCAAACACTTTCGAATACCGGCAATCAGTGACGTAATCAGATAGCGCGATGAATATTCATGAGCGGAGCGCATGCGTTCTGGCGAACCTTTGCACGCTTATTAGCATAACTCGTCTGCTTTATCCATTAGCCATTGGGCCAGGCAGCGCGAGGCGAGCGAGTGCCACTACTCGCTTGGTTAAACGCGCTGTCCAATTAATATTAACCGCGGGGACGGTAAGGGGGAGAAGAAAAAAAGAAGGTCGCCGAGTTTAATCGTATCGGGTCCCCGCTCGTGGACAACACTGTTGGGACAAGGATGAGGCACCGTGCAATTTCATTGCCGGGATAAAACGCGAATTAATCGAGTGCCGCTACTGGGTTTCGATTTTTGACGATCGAGGGTAGAACGAGCCGAAAGAATCGCCCGTTCTGCCCATCACGAGATCTGCAATTGAATCGCGGAATGTCGTTTCGATGGGACATTTGCATTGATCGTAATGAATTTTGAAGCTGAGATTAGGAAATGTTTCGAGACGACGAGAATCCATTAACACGCGTCGAATTACCTTTCTCAATTTCATTTTACGATTCCGAATGACGATTCTGAGGTCGGAATCTGAAAATTCGCAGTGGCCGATTCAATGGCGGATCGAAGATCGAAATGTTGTTGAACGATCGCGCAATTTTTATGACGTATCGATTGTGAAACTGAGTTCTGACTTTTCGAATTCGAGGTAACTAATTATAAAATGTTCTTATGTTTGTAGAAATTATTGCTGAGAGGCTTATTGTATTCTTTGTTGTTTCGAAATTGTGACCGCCATTTTGAGCTTCAGACGTCTGACTTCGATTCGATTTAATCTCCTGAATAATTAATAGAGAATCCATTACTAAAACCTGTTATAGAAATTTGTAACCAAAGGGTTACTGTAGAATTCGACGGGCTAGTGCCTTAAACTTGTTTGTAATAACTTTATAAGAGTTTTAAGCTTCGAAACTCTTTACGAATGATCCAAGTTAATACCTGGATATTTCCGAAATTGTGGTTCACCGTAGTTCACGATGGATTGGCGCGTTAACACCGGTTAATCCCCATTTTGAATGCTAGATTCCTGCAGGTCCACAGAGGGCTTATTATTATCATCACAAATTATTTTTCTCACTATTCGATCGATCGCAGTTTAAATTTAATTACATATCGCTGGAGTAGTTAACAAATGTCAAACGCGTCTAATCGCGAAAAAAGAATCTAAAGCAAAAAATTCAAGGACCACTCGACACGCAAACAATCAACCAATAAAAGCACACTCGGTACCGGTACTTGCTTGTCCTTCCACAAATTTAAAGAAGTGATTCTCACCCGTGCGACCTAACCAGTCTGGCTAAAGTATTTCTGGCGATGAGCCAGCCGCGCGATTGCCGGGAAAAACTACGGGGGCATCTTTTTATCTGTACCCAACAAAGAGTCGCTGATACGTCGCACAGCAAAGCTAATAATCTCTGCTCTCGCAAAGGAATCCCTCTTCCTCCTCTCCGTCCCTCTTCCTTCCTTTTTTTTTGCGCACTCGGACGAGCCAAAGATGTTGAATATCGAGGAGAGTAACGAGGAGGCAGAACGTGTTTCGCAGCCGTGGCATTATCTCGCATCGCGGCGCGTAATTACGTAATTACAATCGTTAGGGTCCGCGGACGGGGTTTGATTAATAAGAAAACGAAACCGCGTTTAGCGGCCGCGCTTCACCCGTTCCTTCCACGTTTCACCCCTTTTCTTCCTTTTCCCTTTCCATCGCGGTCTAATGAAGGGCCCCCGAGTGGACGCGGTTGTATCTCAATCATCTTAATGACGCGGCTCCGTGGTGTTTAATCGGCCAGCCTCTTCGCGGCTATTGATTGTATCGCGACTGCGAGCGCGTCCTTGCTCGTTCGAAAAAGGAACGGACGTGTAAATTGTGATCCCGCTCGATGGTTTTGGCTTTCTCCATTTCATTTTGCTTCCCGTGTAATTGATTTCCTCCCGCGAATCGATCGACCCCTTTTTCGATGATCGCGAGGCTGTCGATCGATAAATCGAGCAGATAGTTTCGGAACGAACAGAGAATGCGATTAATTAGAACTTGCAGAGGAGTTCGACCGTGCTGCTCACTTTGCGACAAAATGAAACTTGTTTTGCGCTGGATAAGATTATATAAAAACGCTGGACGATACTGTCCACGTTTTGCATAAGTTCCTCTCTTCTCCGTCACTTTTTCTTTTATAATTATACGGCGTGCCAACACTTGAGACGTTTAAATAAAAATTAGATACTGAATTATAAATAGTCGTTCGAGCTGTTTAGCAAACTGAGTTTATTCGTTTACGTAAACTTGCGCTTGGATTGGCGAAATTTCACTTAAAAATTAATTCAATAGTTTAACACAGGTTAATTAGAATACACCTAAGCGTCGCTTAGAGCGAATATCAAGGTTTAACTTGAAACCGCAAGCGGGCACAGCCGCTAAATTTGATAATGAAACGGGCGAAAGTATAAGTGTAGTTAATCCTTTGATCCTGCATGACAAATTAACTCGTTTCTCGTGACAAAGGTAGGTATTTCGCGCAGAACACGTACGATTATTGGATCATATCAGACAGCCATTATTACCAAACTCGCTTTACACGTTCTCTTCGTTGACTCGTTTAAACATTCGAATTAATCCAGCGACTTTTAATCCTCGAATTCGATCGCACACGTTTTTATTTTAAGCAATGACGTGGCTACTTCTACGATCATCGTTGCGTGTGTCATCCAGATTATCTCATTCTGGACGTTTTCAAGTTCACGTCTCTCTAAGCAAAACTATTTAAAAGTATGACTCTTCGCAATTAGTGAATTGTAATTCCGTTTCAATTTTTACCTGACATCTCTTAGTTTCAGTTACATGAAATTTCTTCTTAATACGCGCTGCGTGTATCATTGCTTTCTCATCGTACGTAGATATCAGGAGTAAGGTTTTTATCAATCAAAGAAATACATGTTTTGACCCCTTTTTCACGGCAAGTGATTTCAGAAGAACTGCACCACGATTGCAGAGAATTTGCTAAAAATTGCTCCGATTTCAATCATCCTTCAAGTAATTCGTAACACGAATATCGGACAAACTTGGGTGTTCATGGGGTTAACTACCTCGCAATTAGTAATGTGCTGATGTTTTATTATGTCAAACATCTATTTCTACTGACAACTTTTCGATATCTCTGCGATATTTAAGTAAAAACATCCGAAAATTATCAACGGCATTCAATTAACAGCCTGCGTTTCAACCACCGATTCTGAATGCGTTATAGCATATAAAATAGCATTCACATGCAGATTAATTATAATTTTAATCATGCCTTAATCAACTATATCTACATTCATTACGCGCTGCATTTTATAACTCTCAGTTTGTTTCTAATTCACGCAAGACGGAAACAACACCGTTACCAATGGGTTGAACGCATCGCGAAAGTTTCGAAGAGTCACGGCGCCAAAAACAAATGGTTTCGAGTTCCGTGTGTGTGTGCGTGTATTTTTTTTTCTCGTTTGGGTCAGAAGAGACACAGAGAGGGAGAGAGGCAGCAGAGAACGAGGCGTGGCTTCGACCGCGACCCCATGGTATTTTACCATACCCCTTTAATTCGGCGTATAACGCGGCTCGATAACGACTGACGCTGCTCCCCCATGGGACTTGTTTTCACGGTTCCGCGTTTTCTTCGACGAGCAACCGGTTGGAACGCTGGTCGCCAGAATTTCTTCCGGTGTCAGTCTTCATCTTTCGTGAAAGATTTCGGGATTTTCATTCTTGGAATTGTGTGACAGAAAGATGTTTCTATTATTTTAAATCTTAGTCTGGAATGGCTGCTTTCGCGTTTCGTAAACGTTTGTCGATTTGCGTGTCGCAACTATGTGGTACAAGTTCTTTCTAGAAGTATTATTTGGAAATTCTTATCGCGCTTAATTTTATTGGTTATTTTTATTAAATGTGAGATCTTGGTATAAAAAATGAAAGGAGAAGGCGTTTGTGTCTGAAACTTTCACGTTTCCTCTCTGTTTCAATGTCTATCGTAGCTTTTCTTAGCAGGGATCGAAATGGATTTCTATTGTAAGAAGCGGTAAATGTTTAATGGGGACTGGAGTCGCTGAGACACAATATATTTGTTATTTAGTAGATACAATCTCTGAACTGTTTTATATGTTATAAATCCCTCCAATTTTCTGTTTCTGTTTCAGTTATACTTGTAATGAGGACGCCAGACGCAGAAGCATAAGGTAATATTCACCATTCTTGTTTCAAAATATCCTACTATATTTTTCAATAGAGATTCAACAACTGTCTGATGTTTAAAAGTATCTATTATAGTAGTTCTACTGTTCCAAAAACTCGTAGCAGTCTTCGTCGTTATTTTATTTTAAAATAATTGCAATCGATCAATGCGAGCGAGCAAGTATTTGCAAACTTCTCACGACGAAAGAAAATCTCCGCAACATATACGGTAGTAAACTGAATTCTCCATCAGCCTGCTACGATTCCCCTTATCTTGATTGTCTCATTAAATATCGACGAGTGTCGAAGGGCGAATACTGGCGTTGCTTGCCGTTACGACCCCTCGTTCGTTTCGACACTGATTTCCGTAGAATTTGATAATCTTTCATCGCTCCAGAACCTGGTTACCGTGAAAATAAATTGAACGCTCGATGATTGCAATGACTCATTTTTCGGAAAATATTAGTCTTCGAAAAGTTCGAATAATTCCGAAAGTCAATTTCATATTGACAGTCCACAGTTCATGAAAAACAAGAAACTTTTAATAGAAAAAGATGATCTTCGCCGTACAATTCAAATTGAATCGTTCAACCTCACAAATTTTCGAAAATAATCTGTGGTACCAAAAATTGGTACCAAAAACGGAATAAGCGACACGGCTGGGTAACTTTCAGTTACGGAAAGTCAGACGATGTCGCCGTACCACAGAGTTAGGTTCAGTTTCGTCGTGTCCCGAGGACCAACTGACTTTAACGACGCCCGAGCAACGAGACAGGACGAAGCCTCGAATTCGAAGGTGAGCCTCGCGTGGCACGTGCTTCCCACATGCCACGCCGACGCGTCTCGTACCTACTTGCCCGTTTTCCCGTCCTCGTCTGTTCGCCTCGATTAGGCGGCCGTTTCCCTGAAATAGAACCATTTATTAACGCGCAGAAGGCGAGCACCGGGCCTCGCCGACGACGAAC
This sequence comes from Xylocopa violacea, assembly GCA_963969225.1. Classification (NCBI taxonomy): domain Eukaryota; kingdom Metazoa; phylum Arthropoda; class Insecta; order Hymenoptera; family Apidae; genus Xylocopa; species Xylocopa violacea. The sequence goes on from CAXAJV010000008.1 coordinate 24,593,777, forward strand.
AGGAATTCGATAATGGGGATCGCGCGTACGCCGCGTCCCTTATCGCCGGCTGGGAACGCGATAACGTGGAAAGTTGTCCGGCAATTTCCTACGGACACCAAGCCCACTAATTTTCGCCTCGGTTCACAGAAGCGACTGACTGATCGGAGTCCTTCGCGTTTCGAATCGAGTAGCTCGAGGATGAGTGCGTACGCATTGGGCTGCGCGAAAAGGTCATTTATATCTCTGAAGGAAGTTTAGAGGAGACCAGGTTGGTTTCTTAGTCTTTGGTCCGTTCGTTATGGTACTCGTTGTTGAAGAGCTTCTTTAGGTTCTTTGTTACATTAAATATGTATGTGTTGCGCCTTTTCAATTCTCTCGTGTATACGTTCTACAGCTTTGCGCGTAACCCGCAGGAGGTTCAGTGGCAAAATTCAGTGGCTTTTCTCAACCAGTGGCAATGGAGGTTCAGTGGCTTTTCTCAACTATTCTTCATTTTCCATTGTTTTAGAAACAACCACAGTAATACGTATCCTCTTCCTTCACACAAGAAGGCATTTACCGGAGGAATTAATCCATGAACGGTTACAGTACCAGACAAAAGGTACTTTTTTCGAGGCTACATCCATCTTTTACCATTTCGAACAAGTGACACCGCTAGTTAACCTTGCGCCAAGTGATCAACATATAACTAGAGAAAAACTATACAACATTCAACCGATAACGAACGATCTTTAGAGAAGCGTACGTCCCATTACGACGCGTTCTCACAAAATTCGAGTATCTCAAAACACCGTCACGACCCACGGAAACCATGACACACGATAGCGACACGAGCGAAACGAAACGTTCATCCTAGAAGCGTCGCGGCGCGGTTAGGCACCGCGCAACGACCGATCGCAGAGAGGCTAGGCCGTGCTCCCGTGGCCCGTGACAGTTACTTAACTCCGTGCACCATCTGTACCGGAGTCGTGCCATTACGGTAATTAGGGTGTAATTGGGCATAAATTGTCCGCTGCCTTCGGGAGCCGTCGAGCCAGACGAGAGAGCTGAGGAGGCGGAGACAAGAGGGGGGCGATCGTCGGCGCTCGTGGGGGCGGGAGGGGGAGGCGGCGGCGGCGGCGGCGGACGACGGCGTCACGACGCGGGAAGGGGGGGGGAGAAGGTAGAGTTGTGCCGGTGAACGCGGCGGCTGTGGGTGGGGGAGGGCTGGAAGGGAGGGGAGGAAGCGTAGCGTGAACGCGTAGCGAGGATCGTGCGTGCCTCGTCGTGCGTATACATGTCGGGGCACACGCGTGCACGCGTAAATACTCTCTCGCGTGATTCTTTCCTTTCACGTTCCTCTCCTCCTTCGAGTTTTGGTAGTCCTGCTTCGAGTGCGAGCTACAGTCAACTGGCCTGTAAGACGGTACTCTTATAACACGGTTTCCATATAACGCAGGTCGTGAATTAACCTGGTTTGTACGAATTAATCGCGTTACAGGAGAGTTGACTATACATAGGTCTTTAGGTTCTTTGAATTGGTTAGTCACGTGTGTCTTGTACTGCGTAGCTCATAGTTTTACTAATATCCTGTCACGTGACTTTTGTTTACTTTCTTTGGGTTTGGTCAGCAGCTTGTGTTGGTGTGTTGGTTGTTTATTGCACTAGATTTAATTTTAGTTCAAGCGATTTGTAGCAGTTCTATCAAGTTCTTTTATAGATATATCTAGGCTTCTTTTCCTGATTTTGAATGAGAACTGCGTGTTTTCCTATTAATTTTTGGTAGGTTGTTCACGTTTGATTAGAAGTTAGGCGGCACGTTATACGAAATTAGACGTTGAAGAGCAAATGATTTCGAACAAATACACTCAGGGGCTACTTTTATTCAGCGACTCAACTTTAAATCCATCGAGGCGAAGCCACATGCTCCATTAGACCAACGCACGCGATAAACCCATTCCCTGAATATTTACAGTTCCGATGCGCTCTTAATTTAACCAAAGAAAGCGAACGGTTCCATATGCGAGCGGGCGCAATATCGCCAATTTGGAGCGCAGGCCGTTAAACGAACGTTCCCCTCTCCTGGTACAAGTTTCGTTGCATTTAATCAAATTCGACCGGCCGTCCCCGCGAACAGCCCGCTAATAATCCATTACCTGGTAATTTCAATTAACAAGCGATACGAATTATTAAGCGTATAGTTCACCGCGCCGCGTGCTTGTCGCTCGCTCTATTTTCGTTCGCCGATCGATCTCTACTTGTTGCTAGCCGTCGATCCGTACTTTATTTGCATTCACGGATTTCTCTCGATCTGAATGGAAACTCCAATCGACGAACGAGTATCTCAGTTAACGTTAATGAAATTCGTTCGTATCGGCTAAGTTTAATTACCGATCTTCCTACTTAGCCCCGCTTTTTACGCGATATATTGTATACCTTCCTGTTGATTTCTTTCGAATAGTCTATTCATTCATCTATTCAATTCGTTTCTACGATTCTAAATCCATTCACGTTTTAGAATTGGTATCGTCATTCTTCCTGGAAGATATGTAAATTTCTATACCGATAAGAAAGTGATTATGTTACAAATGGCGTCGTAATATAACCGTTGCCTTGCAAGTTGTTTTATAATAGATACAATTATCGTCGAGAGGCAGATAGATGTATCTATTTACTATATAGAAGCTGACGACGATTGCTGTCGGGCTATCGATTTCCCTTTCGATTTTACCCGCTCTTTCCATCGTGGCAACATGCAATTTCCAGGGAAACACGCGGAGCGTGTTTCGCGAGGCGGCTCGGATTCAACAGGTGACACCTCGTCGGGACGCCGACGTCCGCCCAGACGCTGCGATATTTCCACCGTTTCTCGTGAAACCGAGCTCGATCGATAGGTCCCGAACGGAACTGGCCGAGGAGTTTTTAGTCCCGACTGTTTTTCTTTTATTCAAATATTCATTCCAAGTAATTACGATCGCGTCGCGAATAAAGGAAATTTTGATATCGGTCGTCTCGAAGCGAATCCGAGTTGCTCTTAAATTATTATCGTTCCAATTAAGCAGAAGTTCGAGGATATGCATCGTTGATTGTACACACGTAAAGATTAGCTTAAGTTAGAGATATAAAAGCTGTTGAAATTATCGGTTTTTATAGTGTGCTGATTTAATTCCAATCAGATAGAGTAATGCAAGATTGCATTATAAGTCCACTTCGAATTATGTCGATCAGAATTTATAGTTTATTCTAAAATTATAGGATATCGTATAATACATATTATGCATTACCATTGTTTTGCAAAAAAAAAAAGAAAGAAAAAGTAATTTCCAATGAAACAGAGATTTTTAATTGGAAATACCTAGGTTGCGCAACACGTAGAATAGTAATGTGCAAATAGTATCTGTCATAAATCAATTGGAACGGTAAATTTTGCGGTGTAGTATTGTTCGCAGCTGAACAAACATGCGGTTGATTCGATGCAGCACCGGAGCAAATAATAGAGTCGCAAGAATAAAGATCTTAATCAGCGTTGAAGGAGCGTACGATTGAGATCCGCCTAGCTGTATCGCTAATGAACTCGGGCTGAATGTCATAAATAAAGTACCTCTGTTCCGAACGAGAACACCATTGAACGTAATTTATGATCCGATTTAAACATAGATCGCGAAAGCTGTGTGCAATTGGAAATAAGAAAATCATCGTCGGACATTTTCATGAATTTATCAAGCTGATAAATATATCTACTGTGCGTGAACGTCCGTTTTTTTATAGTTCGCGTCTATCTACTGCAGAGAGTAGGTAGAACACGACGAAGTAGAGATATCTGTTCAGAGAAGCAAAATATTCTATCGGGCGATATTATAAAACACTTTCCAGAATTGCAATAAATATGGCTTGCGATAATATTTAACTTAATGAAATGAATATTGAACGAGATCAACGAAAAACTTTCTCCTCCATCGATCAGTGTTCCAACAATCGAGATTCCACCCCATAATTCGAACATTTATAGAACCTGACTCGGTGCAGCCACCGAAAAAGAATTCTAAATCCGCGAGTCAACACCTCTGCATGTAGTACCAAAGTGAAAGACGGCAAATAAGGGTAGGGAAAGGTAAGGAATCCCGGAGACCCTCGAAGTTTGCTCGCGGATCAACGACAGTTCCCGCTCGCGGCGAGTTTTCCGTCCCGTTTCGGCGGGCAGGGAGGGAATTTAAACGAGGGAAATAAATCTCGCGGCCCCTTTCGCGGCGCGGGCATTTACGAGCCCGTGTACGCTCGTTGTTGCTATGATAATGAGCGCTATCAATTTGCATCTGGGTTATTAGCGCTTCGCCCCGCGCCCTCCGGTTCTCCGCCAGCCAGCCGATCCCCTACCCCCTCTCAACCCCCTTTCGACGTCGGCGACGATTCTCCCGTAATTTAAGCCGCCTTATTGATTGCTTCCGTTCCGGCTAGTGGCACAGGTAGCCGCTACCGTTGAATTTACGTCCCGCTCGAATCATCTTTTCTCCTGGCGGCGACGGTGTTCGCCACACGGTCGTCCGCCTTTCCTCGGAGGTTTACGAACCACCGCGCTCGTCCCTGGATTACAGTTCGCTCGCGTGTAAAGCCTAATCACCTCGTGGAGCACGGTTGGGTTCGTGCAACGCATCGGGTATGCGATCGTAGGCGATACGCGCGACGACGGTGGAAAACGCTGATTACGAGGCGACGCCGTCCGAGCGATACCAGTAACGGCATAATTCGTACGCGGTCGGAGAGTTTCCGCGGGCGGAAGTGCGCGCGTTTCGTTTGTTTCACTCGATTTTACCGGGTGGAGCGCGAAAAGCTTTCGGCTGACTTTCTTGCTTTGTCGCTTGCGTCGACTTGGTTGACGAATTGAAAAGAAATAACGAGTTGAGAAATATTTATCGTGATTAACAGAATATGTGTAGGTATATATGTTTTTATGGTACGTACACTAATTAAGAGGTATCGAATTTGAAAATGGTACTCACGTATTAATGTAACTGTGGTACATGAGTATTAGAGGGTCTGCATTTTTTGTATCAAATATAAGTGACGCGATGTGTCAAATTTGAAAATCATTAATAGCATGCAAGTTTATCAATTTAATACGAATAATTGCCCGAATCGAAAGAAAAGATAAAAGTTTATCTATGCTGACCCTAGAAACGACACAATTGCGTTTAGTTTCAATGACTCGAATGATTTTATTGCTGTTGGGTCGCTGGTAGTCAGCTCGTTCTTTTGGACCCTTCAAGAACTCGACCCATTAATTGCGTCGGACAGCGCGTTTATCGATTTACGACTGGAAGAAGGCGATCCTCTTCAGTCAATGATTTCACCACAGTTCTGCTGTAAAAACGTAAATTACTTTATTGCATTGTACTTGGTTCCTTGGTACCATGACAGAGGAGAACCTTTTTTGGAGAACATAAATCTTCAAGCGTTTACTTTCATTGTTCAAAAATATTAACCCAAAAATAGCCAATAAAATACAATACTGTGCGCATATTTTCAAGAATGTCATAATTGTCAACAGAATTAGAAGATACGGAAGTTAGCGTTGATCTTCTAAAAGAAACCAACATCTCTGCAACATCCGTCCAAGATGTCTGAAACCAAACTTTTTAACTTTCGCAGAGAGGTCCTCCATATTTACGTAACGCTTTGCCCGCCAAATAGTTCATCCCCTAATAAACGAGAGGTAAGAATTTATGCTGGACGCCTTCCAGTGACGTTCATCGCGATACTCGTAATTTCGTGTTCCGCTGGTCGTGCACACATGCCAGCTCCCTCGGGAGCCATTGCCACCGAAGTAGGATTCACCTATATTCCCTCACGTGTCACAACTACCATGTACGGTAACAGTGGTAGTGTTAACGATCGTGACGACGAGCAACCAAGTATGCGGGGTATTTTTAAACCCGCGACAGATAGCAACTCTATGAAGTTGTAATTTGTTCTAATGGCGACGATCGATGATAGATCAAGATAAATTATCTACTGGCGCGTTTAGCGAATCGCAACTTTTTTACCAATTGCTTCGATCAAATAGGTCAGTTAGTTTTATGTTCCTCGTAATTGAATAGCTTTAATGGAATCCTATTACGCGAGATGAGTTTGATCCAAGAAGAGGTCTTAGTTTGAATATTTTATATAAATTATGCGAGTAAATTAAAGTGGTTATTGCGAGAGGCTGCTAGTTTAATACGTGATATTTGCATCGCGTTGCGATTAATGGAAATTAATCGACAGCGTTTTTGCAGCGTCTTCGGTTTGAACGGTGAAATTTGAATAGAATCGTATTGAATACTTCGCTATAATTAATAGATGACATCTGTAAAGATCACGTCGATGACGTAACGATTAAAGTGTTAACACGACGATCTGCCTAATAATCGCGTTTGTAAATGACAGTGCGGCACTTAGGCAGCATTGTATTCAAATTGCAATATTCAGTTGAGTATTCATGCGACAACTAAATATCGACTCGAATGCTGTTAGTGGGATGATGTCTCTCTTCTGTCGACGTTTGCAAGCGTATTCCAGTAATGCGCGCAAAAATGACGCGCTGCATCTCCATTTTACAACATTGTCCTCGGATAACCGCGTCTCACGCGACAAATATTTCGATCGAAAACGGTCTACAAATTTCACATTTACGAGGACCACTAAACGATGAACGCGATACGTGCACCGTTCTGTTGGTCCCTCGTGGGTCCCTCCAGACGCGGGTACCAACACCCCAATTCTTCTCGAGCCGCTCTCAGCCCAGCAGACATCCCCTGGACGGGCAATATTTACCAAAAGGAAAAGCGGAAATGACACGGGTCCCTCGTGGTAGACAGGATTCGGTCGCTCGTCCGTGGTCGTGTCTTTATGGCACCGCGCGTAAAATGAGTTACAGGCCGGATAATCGGGTAATAAACTTCCGGTCGGGGCCCCCCCGCGTGGGCGGCCACGTGGGCCGACCGGAGTTGCGGTATTACGGCGACGACGTCGGCGTAAATATATTTATTACGACCACCCTTGGCACTATCTGGTTCGGCAGGTACGAGGAGGAGCCAGGGCCCCGTCTGGAAATCCTTTCGCTTCGATTGTCTCCTCTTTTCTGGTTTACCAGCGCGCCGTGTCCGCCTCGAGACGGGTCGAACGGTCGTGGCTGAGGGATGCGTGACGGTAATTTATGACTGGCGAGCTTTCTTCGAACGCTTTCAATCCATGAATGTCTGAGCGAACATTGTCTATTATTTTGTACCCGCTCCTATCCGCTTTTTTTCTCCAAGTGGTCGGATATTTGGGTTTTCGACTTCGAGATCTTTTTGCGCGGGGTGCATTATTGGATGTAACGAACGGAGAATGGGGTGGTGTTTTTAGGGGTTATGGCGGGATGGTTGTAAAAGAAGATATCGATCCTTTTATTACTTTTGACAGAGGATCGGGGATTTGCGATGGTTAAGTCCAAGGAGACGTGATTCGTTGGTGAACCGTATAGCACAAGTCCGTGGAATTTTTAGTTCCCCAAATGATGTTCGCAATAATTTGATGTATCATCTTATCAAAATGCAATGTAAAATATTAAGAAATGTGTCGGAAATTCTTTGCTATTCGTCTAACGTCGTAATCGTCGCATTCGCTTTTCATTCAACGAGCAATCCAAACACTTAATGAATAATTCTTACCACCGTTCGTTTCGTAACACGTTCGTAACACAGATTATAATCTAAATACGATAAATGTATGACGAACGTCCACTCGCGATAAAATTTACTTATCGTTTGTAAAACTGCACGCTATCGAAGACAAGTTGCCTGTCTAGAATACTTGAACATAGAACTGCAATGACTCATACCGAAAACAATTTTATACGCTGTTATGTATGCACATATATGTATGAAATTTCGTGAATGTCGTATCATTCGATTCGTTCCATTTCGTTTGATCGACACGATGATGAAGTGGTCTAAGTTGTATGTACATATCGAATAATGTATACAGATATGCTTCTAGATTTTGGCGCTTCGTGGGAATCAGATACAGACGCATGCACAGCAGTTGTCCAATAAGAATTGAGTCACACTTCTTCTTGGAGACAAGTATATGACATCCAAAAACGATTAAAATCATCTGTGTTAGTTTTTTTTATCGGAATTTTATGTTTTTTGGTCGTGTGATATCGCGGGGGTGTTCTCCTGTTTTTGGAGTAACGTGGAGAACATTTTGTATTTCTTTTTCTTGAGAATAGCATCAGTGTAATATCAGTTACCTTCATTTTGATAGACTCATAATTGCAGAGCTGCAAGTCCTTCATTTTAAAAATCTTGCGTCCCTTAGAATGCTCGTTGCTTTCAAAGACTTTGGTTGGTAATTCTCATGTATGCGAAGAACAAATTTCTCTCGATTTCTCGGTGCTCCTCCGCGTAATTCGCGTGTCTATTATCACTCGTGTACCCGCGAAAGAACGAATAGCAGTGCTTTCTGAAAAGCACTCCTCTGTGCTCGAGGCTTCGTATTCCTTGGGACGCGTTCCGCTGGCTCGTCGTACGTGGAGCTGACGCACAATGGAGCTCTCGAATCACCCCGTCGAAGCGGGGTTATTAGTTCGTCGCTGCTCCGGCACGGGACACGCGGGGTGAATTCCAAGATGAATCGTCCGATAAAAACGGGTGGCCCGGAAATGCACGAGCATTTTTTACCCTGGTTTGCGTTGCATATCCCACCTCCTCCGCCTCCTCGTGCCAACCCCCACGGGGGGCGAATAGGGAAAGTAATCTCGGATGAAAGCTCGCGTCTACAAAGGCTTTAATAAACAAAAATGGTATCCTGGATCTTTTTAGTGGATATTAGTGTCAAGGTTGGAAATGTGCTTTTGCATTAGACACGTGTGTATGCACAATTTGATTAAGGTTTCCATTGTTAAATGTAATTATAGTTGTCTACACGAAGAATTAGATAGTATTATTATTAAAATTGTATAATTTGATATAGAAGTCTATCGTGTTTGGAGTCGTATTATGTGCGCAATTATATGGATGATTCTATCATATTCTATTTAATTTAAAGATGAATGCTATGTTACGAGATTTCAATCAGCGTGAAATTGAATAGCACACATCCGCATAAGTCTTTCGCGGAGTAATGTATCAAGCGATTAAAAGTTAAATACGCACATAAAAACATGCATCATCATTCTCAGAATCGACAGCTACGCAAAAAGAATATCTCTCTTTCTCCATCTGTCTCGTGAAGCGTAGCGTGTCTAAATCGTACTGACGAATTGGACACGGTATGCGTAATCAACTCAAAGAAATCGAATACAATATGTACCAGCCATACCAGCGACAGAAATGTTATTCAAACCTCGATGCGCCGCGAGTTGCTGCGCTTACTTAAAAAATGGAAGCGTCTTTTCCACGAAGAACAATCTTACAACCCAACATCCGCGATATCTGCTTCAGGCGGCACTAAAATCTTCCAACTATTATACATTCGATCCCATCGATCGGGTCCTCGAACCGCTCCTAACGAAACAGAAATCCCGTCATTCGAATTCAGCGACTGTACGAAACAAGAAATGTTTCCACGTTCCTCGAGAAGTTCCCGACCAGTCGCACGTTAACTCGCTTCGGAAAGAAAGCGGGCATGTAAACTGGGACATCGATACGGGCGCGCGTGCAAGTTTCGCGAGCAAAACGGGAGAAAAAGAAAAAAAAGAAGCGAACTCCTCGAACGAAAGAGAGCGAAAGAGGAGAAGAAGGAGACGCGCGTGGTCGCTATTAAATATTCATTTCGCGTTCGTCCAGAGGAATTCGCTTCCGATCATTCCGTCCGCATCATACGTTCTCCCCTCGGAGGTTGGCGTCACCGATCCGAGCGGCCGCGATTACGCAAATCCGCGCAATATTCGCGCGCGGCGCCGCGCCCGGATGAAAGCGCCGCGATACGACGCGTATGATCGCGGGACGCGTATGGTCCCTTTGAAAATAAAGTATCGCCGTGTATCTGGGCCAGGCTTTCATTCGAATTTCATACGTTTCTTCCCGCGTTGGTATTAATACGTCCATGTCGATGGTATCGCGCGATATCGCGGGGGTGTTCTCTGTTTTTGGAGTACAGGTGGAAGACATTTTGTAAGCTTCATAATTTGCTTAGCGTCACACAAAATTCCAATCTGCGTAAAGCGTATCGAATGTTGAGAAGTCTGAAGATTTTGAATTCGAACTACTTTAATGGAGGTCTATCGCGCGCATCGGCAGTCTCTTGGATTCTGGCGCCTCGTGTGACATTAATATAAGCACGATCGACCAATGAGACGACTTCTGTGTTTGCATTAGCATCGCAGAGGCGCCAGGATCTGGGAGACTGTTCGTACGTACAGTCGAATGCTAATACGCGATTGCGTATTCCATTTCGCCATTGTGTCGATCAAACGGAACGAAACGAATTAAATGAAGCTGAGCTACAGCTTCGAGTGGTACCATTACGTGCATCGACGAACCCAAGAACGTTGAAAAACATTTCTAAGTCCACCAACACCCTTGTATTCGTTTCGCATTCGTTTCGCGTATGTAAAATTCAGAAAACGATGTAGAATCGATCGAAAAGAGGATTTCGCGTACGTGAACTTCAGAATCGCTACAGCACATGGCTACCTACGTACATACGCGTAACGTTCGCGCATCCAGAAAAATGCAACCGGGGCATACGCAGGTTGGTTTCATCGGTCGCGTATCGGTTCGACGAGGAGGATCGCGGGATCGCGGGCTCCGCGTAGAATCGGAGTAGGATAATCAGCGACAAGGGTGAAAAGGGGGAGGGATAAAGGGTACGGTGCTAGCGTTGGGACGAGCACGCTGGAGTGAGAGAAAGAGAGAGACGGAGAAGGGGTCTGTAGTTATGGGGGTTGCTGTGGAGTGGAGTAAGCATTGTAAATCAATACCCTGACGGCTGCCGGCGCTTCGAACGCGCCCCGTATTTCAGCATGCCAATACACTGGAACTATCCACCATCGCTGCTGGATAGCGGAATATTACGCTTAATAGAGGTCGCAGATGGAAGGGATCGTGGGGGCGAGCGGCGGGGGTGCATCAGAGGGAGAACTGGGACTGCCGAACTGACGGAGGATTTCGTTCTTTCGCGTTTCGCGAAGGTTGTTTAACCGGGAACTTTGCGTTCTGCATTTTTTATTTCTTATTTGCAAAATTAAGAACGCGCTCGTTCAGATTATTCGTGTAGATAAGCCTATGCGATGTCTTTCATTTTCACCAGTCGCACACTTTATCCCACTCTCTTCTCGGTGAGGTATTTTACAAGGTAGCTTTCCTGTTTTAATCAGGCGAGGTTTATCGTTCGCAGCCCCGATTTTACCGCTAAATTCGTCAACGGGGTACGAAATTCAAGAGCAGCGTATCTGGAACAGGGTCTTTTCACGATAGGGAACTAAAGGTTGAAGCTTCTCGTCGGTCGACACGTACGTATCGCCGAGTTCATCGCGCTCCTCCGGTTTTTCTAGGACACCCAGAATTACCCGTCTCATTGTGCCGCGTTTTTCTTTTTCTCTTCTTTTCCCTTCATTATACCTTCAATCCGACGTCGAGTTTCGCGACGAATTAATAAATCACGCTACGCCCTCGTGCATTCCTCATTATCTAACCGGAGGATGCTCGCGCGCTCGAGTTATCTTGATACCAGAAATGATATACCACTGGTTAGGTAAATGTTGTCTTTGGGAAGGCGAGATCGAGTAATTAGATGGGCCGGGTGATAAATTTTCCGATGCTGGAACGAAGCGTGTTGCGTTGAATGGATGCACGCGCGTTCTCAGCGTGTTTCTCGTAGAAAGGCTGCTGATTCGGAGTGTTGGTAAATTGTGTCAATTGCTAATCTTCTGATAAGATGAAGTTTGTTCTCATTTTCGGCTATGAAGACATCTAATTCCATGGATGACCCTCAGATAATCGTAAGTTAGTCAGGTTGACCAAAAATCGTAACGTTGTACGATGAATTCCTGTTGTACGAAACTAAAGATACCTTTATTCGAAATTTACTTATGAAAAGTACCAGTAATTGGCTAACCGTCCTACAGTACTGTATTAATGCTAAGTAGTCGAAAACTGATTTTAAAGAACATCTTTATCGATTCATCTCATTAGAGAAGATATATGTGTATGATAAGTAGATTTTCTTCCAACGATCCCACTGTTCTTGAAAGTCCCCGTCACTGGGGTCTCCTGCAATTCTCTGACCCTCTTAAAGAATTAAGGAGGGTTACTTTTGTACTTAGATTCAGGGATTTAGCCTCTCTCGGGACGAATTTTTCTAAACGAATAAAATCTCTATCTGTAAAATATGTAGAATATCGCATTACCATTCCTTTCCTGCTACAAGATCCTTACTTCTTTCTTTTATTCTATGCATCGTATAATCTCACACGAGGTGTGAAAACCCAGAGAAATCCAAAGTTAACGTTCGAGAAAAAAAGGAAAAGGGGATGTCACGTCCACGCGGCTCGGTAAACGCAGCGTCTCAAGAAGAGTCCGCTTCCGGGGCCAGGTGCGCCCCAGCGGAACCCCTCGCGCGGTTCACCTTGCCCCGTAGGATCGCGTCCCGATCATTACTCGTGAACCGCGCGGGTCAAAAAGCGGCCGGTTAATCGTTAGTTCGGGGATGAGCAGCGGAGCGTTGGCATCGTGAGGGCAGGTGGGGCTATTTGGAGAACAGCCCACTCGAGAGGCCACCGTTCTCCGTCTCTCTTGGCCGTATCCCCCTCGCCGTGGCACACGGCGAGAGACCAGCAGCACCGGCTCTCCCTTCCTCCCTCGTCAGCCTCTTCCTCTCTTCCCTTCTTGTTCGCCACCGGCGGTGTTGTCCCTCTTTCTCAGCAGCAGCAGCAGCAGCAGCAGCCACCGCCGCCGCCGCCGCCGCCGCTGGAACACCGCAAGGTTGGCGATGTTGCGACCGCGGCGCGGCCAGATGCTCCTATATATCCTTGCGGCAGCTGCGATCATCCCGTCGACGACGTCTCCCGAAGACGCACGAACCGCCGATGCCTTGGGATCACGGATGGAAAAAGGTGCGCGATTTGGGGTCCTTTCGTGAACCACGCTGAACGAGCAGTTCCGCGCGTGGTGGAATTGGCTGGGGTTTTCGGAGCGGATGCTCGCGTGCTTCTTTTAGGTGCGCTTCTATTGCGGTGTTAGGTGAATAGAATTTGTTAGTTGGGTCGTTTTTCGTGTTTAGTGAGGGGTTAAGGTTAGTAGGAGCAAATTAATAGTAGTTTGGTGAGTGAGTAAGGAGCGTGATATCAAAGAATGCTGACATCACTGTCCACTGCAAAATAACAAATGGCGTCTAAACTGCTGTAGTATAACACAACTGTTAACAGTTTCCGCTCCATCTCAATCAACGAAAATTTACAGGCTACATCGCCCAAGTACTTTCAGCGCGTCCAAAAAAATGTATTCTGATTACCCGATCCCGTGCATCGATCTCCATTACCATCGCTCGACGCGGAACAATAGATACCTACATACATCGTCGGAACGTTACAACCGCAGCTCTGCCCAGAAAAATAAATGCAGAAAAACGCGAACGAAACCGCGTTCGCGCGCGTAGAAGAAGAAATTGAAATTCAGAGACACGCGACTTATGGACATTATCAATTGTCGCGCAGCTGCCCCCACGATTGCATCTGGAGCTCTATTTACGAGGCGATCGCGGGGTGAAATTTTTTCCAACGAGCTCTCTTAAGCCGCGAGATAGGATCGCTGTTTCGTTGCCTCTTTTCAATTACTCGTCGATTCCTTTTAGCGTTGTTGTTTCCCTCCTTTTTTTCTCTCCTCACCGCCACCCCCTTTCCTTCCACCCTTCTGCCCGCTTAATGAAATTCGACAGCGACAGAGCGTGTAATTACCGAGTCTCGCGGGCCGCCGCTTGTTTAGCACTCAATTCATTAACAGGCGAATTCGTAATTATCCGAAAAAGAGGCGCTCCTCGCGAGCTGATCCAATTTATTCTCGCCGTCCCGCCGACTTTTTGCCCGTTTCGACGTCCCGCCTTTTGCCTGAAATTTAAACGGGCCGAGCGTGGAAACGTGCTCCGATCTCGGTGGTGAAAACGAAGTTTCGGAAGTTTCCCAACCGAGGGGACTCGAGAGAGTTGCGTTGGTAAGCAATTTTTTCAACTCTCGCGCAAACCTTGGCAATGTGTTTTCTTTATAAATACTGGTCGTTTCCTAATGCGTGGTTAGGATCTGATTCAAATTAATTGGGTTTGAGTTAATTTCGTGTGCAAAAAAGATCCCAACTGGGAAGCAAAGATCATAGTTTAGTTGGAACAATCAGAATTGCATTTTTTCTGCTTCGCTAGAAAATGACGAAGATAATCTCGAGGTATTATAGCTTTTTAAGTACAGCTACAGAGAAGCGATAATACTCCTTTATTCCAAAAACTATGAATAAAATCCGTGAAAACAACAGTTCTAAAACATCGTCTGCGCGAAAGTACAACGTTAAAGTGTCAGCCGCAACTTTGGAAATAACAATGTATCTATCGATTTCCCATTTGCCCTGTAAAGGGCCATAAAACTGTGACAGCGTCCCCGCAATAACAGCTCCAGAAACCGCGCGTAGATACTACGCTGGCGAAAAGGTGGCGAGCGATTTCCTCTCGAATCGCCGCGTTTTTAAGTAGCAAAGTCGCGTTGACCCATTTTCACGGACGCCGATTTTTTCGAATTGGCCGCGAAAAATGTTTCGCGCTCGATTGCGTAACGAAATGAGGGAAAGAGGAGGACATTGGTCGTGCGAACGGGAGCAGCTGGCTGGACGTAAAAGCTAGCTGCTGGAAGCGATGCCAAAGCGATACGTATCGAGCTACTGCTTCGTGGATCCGTCCGCGAGGTTACGACCCGGCTGTCGTCCATTTTGAAAGGCATGCACCTTATCCGCGGACCCGTGTCACTCCACGGCCTCTGTTTCCCTCTGGATGAAGCCTCTGGATGTCTCTGAATGAGAATTGGCGGCTCGTTGCGATCGAACGATAAAGTCGAAAACGTGATTAAACAACGAGAGTTAGTTATAATTTCGTTATACTTTTGCGCGAGCAGTTCTACGCGTGTCGCGCTGTATTCGATATTTCATTCTGTTTCGACGTCGTTTTTGGTTTTGATACACTCGCGGAGAACGGACCTTTTGTATTCGGATTGAATTGAACTGAATGGAAGTTTGGTAAATTTATTTATAGACGCGTGATTGGTTCTGAAAGTTTTGACGAAAATTTAACAGCTTTGAAAATAGATTGTCAGGTCAAATGGTGAATGAAGAACTTTTGGATGGAGATGAATAATTTCTGATTTCCTTTACACTCCTTGAGTATTTATGCAATAATCACTCCAGAAAAGGATTGCATTGTACATTATTGCAAAGAGCGTATTGCAAACGCGCAGCAATTAACGAGTATCGATAAATGAACGCATTGAAATCGAACGCATCGCGACGATGCATCTCGGTGCAAGGGCATCGTAAGTCACTGACGATTCTCAGTCATCGCTGGTCGGCAATTTTCTGTTATCCGCGGACGTTTCGGTGTTATCGCGAGGCCAGGGACGAGAAAAGCGATGGGAACTGGTCGAAAGTGAAAGGAGACGGATGCGGCTGGGAGAAAGGGACGCGTGTACAAATTCAGCGGGACGTCGAGTAGGAAGGAACTCGGAGGAAAGGGACAGTTTCCGATGGATGCGATTGCGATTTCTTGCGGAGTCTCCCTTTGCTGCGAATCGTTAGAAGCGTTTTGTAACAGCAGCTTAGTCTCGTATATTTTCAAGTTTTTCCTTTTACGTTAGTATTTGAATATTAAATTAATTTTCTCAATGGTGGAACAATTGAAAATTACAGTATCGTACAGTAAGTTTAACTCGAAAAGAAGCGTTTCCAAGCTTTACCATTTCGATACTTTCACACTCGACCGATATATCAATTATATAAATGTCAATACAGCTAGGATTTTATTAACTATACATTATCTATCGATAAAGTAACTACTGTTGCCATTTCAATAAATCCCTGTTAGATCGATTATCTACTATATAAACATCGATACACTTAGGTTCGCAATTTTATGGAAAAAAAGGAAAGGAAATGAGAGTTCGCTACCGCGGTGCGATACCGATCTTATTAACCAGATATCATCTGCCGATAAAAATCACTATTTTTCCCACTTGGGCTAGGACAGATAATATTAATTTAACAATTTCGATAATCCTGATATTCAGCGACGCCGTTGCTGCACGCTAGGGAGCCGGTGTTTGCCGATCGATAAATAAATCCTGCGATAACGGAGACAGTCACCTTCGGACCTCGTTATCGGTAACCGTACGCGTCTTCATCGATTCGTCGAGTCCACGGAGATCCCAGACGTGTCTTCGTGAATCGTGGCAATAAATCATGGCACGTATCGTCGCGATAAATAATGATGGATCGCTCGATGGATTTCTTAATCCGGCCCTCTGCGCCGGGGCGAATCAAAGTCGAAGTTGAATCGATAAATGTCGATCGTCGCGCTCCGAGAAGGTCCGAATCGTCGACTTCGGGAAAAATTCAGTACCGATCCGCTCGAATTTCGTTGAAAAGAGGCTGTCCGATCGTTCGCCGCGCAACGGAGGGTCGCTAAACTCGCCTCTTCGTCTCTCTCAACTTCCTTAACCACGCTCGTTAATTACTGTTCGTGGAAGTTGGCCTCGAGAGTCCTCGAGCTGAGCCTTATTTCCGATCGGCACGCAATTGCAGCGTCAGCTTTGGGATAAAACGTAGAAAACGATTATCAGGGTGCGGGGGTTGGGCTCGGGGCGGTCGACGTCTTTTAATCGCGAGGAGATCGTTCTCTAATCCTTCGGGGGAGCAAGGGAATTGGTCGGTCGTTTCTTAACTCCTTGCTAATGTCTGTTGTTCTTCGCTTCTCATGGGTCGTTTCTAATTTGTCGGCGATATTTTAGGGCGATCGAAACGACAAAATTCAATTTTGTATTTCTTTAATTTAGTATCGAAGCATTTGATTTGCGTTTACGTTTACAATTTTATCAATTTTCTCTCCTATTTTCGACTTCATACGAACGCAGAAAAGGTGATCCGCGATGGTCAAAAGGGAGACAGCGAAATCAGCCACGCACCCTCTTCTACCCAAGCAACTCTGCTCGCGAATCAAATCGTTGACACGCAACTCCTTTCGCGGAGGGTTGTTTCTCTAGGAGAAGCATAAACCGAGCGACCAATCGGTGCTTCTACACGTCGAGTCCATTGACGTGATGGTAACGGGGCGATGATCTTCGACTCGACCGCGGACCGGACAATTAAGCCGCGAATCCGCGCGCGCCCACCGAGAAGCCGAGACCTCCCTTAATCTCCTCTCGTGCGTGACTTTTGGTCGATTGCGCAACAGGTGGTGGGCTCGACCTTCGGCCTCCGCCGCGTTCCTACACGGAATTCGAAAGTGCTCCGTTTCCTTTTGCCACCGCTGCTGCTCCTCCGCCTTCGCCTCTGGTTCGACCCGTTCTGGACGGCCTCGTCGAACGCGTTCGCCAAACTGGAGGAGAACTTTTCTTTTTTTTACGTTTCTTGTTGTCATTCGATTACGAAAAGTGTCGATTGTACGTTGCGAGGAATGGTACTTGTACGATATCGTAGAACATTTGATTGGCGTTCAAGCCAGTCCTTGGAATTTTGTTGATCTAACGCAAGAATTTAAAGGAAACGTATCTAACATTCCAAATGAACCTTTATCTCGTTAAACGAAGAAGATCCGTTAAACGAATATGATCGAAATTAACAGATCCCCTGCGTTCAAAGGATGACCGCGCAAAGCTTGAACGCTCCAACGCCTCGCTGCTGAATCTCAATTACTACATATATTTCTCGCTCGAAAACCACTCGTTGTTCATTTGGTCGCTACTGGAGCAATTCCCGGGCTATTTTCCAATCGATATGGATTACGGCACCCGTCCATCCGGAACACGGCTGAACCCAGCCGAGCGAGTACCTATTCCTCTCGTTCTGTCGCAATCGGACGGCGGTTGCGTCACCGCGCATAATCATCGTCCGCGAAGAGGGTATTATTCGCCTGTTTAGCCGTGGCCAATAATCACGGGGCCACGGCCGCCGACGTCGTGGACGTACTTTTCCAGGAAGCCATTACAATGCTGTACCAGCTTCGGGCAGCGTCGCGTAAATTGCCCGGCTCGAACGGGCAGATCGATCGCATCTGCAACACGCCACGCGACCTTGCTCCTCTCCGCTAAGGATTACGGTTTTATGGTCTTTCGGAGATGCTGGGGATAGAATTGATAACGGAGCCCCCGAACCATGTCTTGTCCTGGTTCTGGAATGGAATTTGGGACGGAGACATGGCGCTAACCTCTTCGAGTATCGGAGATCGATTGGCGAATAGCGAGTGGGTTCGCAAGATGAGATTCGTTTGATGTTTGGGACGTTAGAAACGCGTTTTGTGTCTTTCCTCGGTCAATTTTCAATTCGCACGATATGTTTCCAGAGTTTCGATGTGCGTAAGGAGTTTAATTACGTTTGAAAGTTTGAGATACGAGTCTTTTTGGATAGAAACGACTCCGAAGATCCTTGGTGTATATTGATACTAATGACAAGTGTGCATAAGCCAGTGCAACGCGCGAGTCACCGCGCAGTCATCTATTTCGTGAACCGCGAATTTATTTGTTAGCAGAGTAAATATCAGTTGGTGTCGTGCCGAAAAATGTACAGAAATAACACGAAAAACATCTCTTAATCTAAACATTCAGCCCGCAAGAAACGATATATACACGCGATAGAAAATGCATCGAGTTGCGTATCCATTTACTCCGTATCCTCGTGTCGTATCATCGTTGCGTATCAACGCGAACAAGCGTTGCATTACGTTACTCGATGACACGCGCGACGACACTCATCCGTGATACGATACGATGATACGCAGAAAGCGGTCGCGTATCTCGAAATCTTCGATAAATTCGTGGGTCCGTGAGATTTGGCCGATGGCGTCCGGTGGACAGTGCGCAACGGGCTTTAGACGGCACGTGCCTGCCCACGGCTGGCTCGACTTTCTGCGCGTATCCTAATTACATGATCCTGCAGAGAGCCTCCAACCTTTCCCGGCTTGGATAACGCGTTTACGCAATTACTGGATCGAATCTGGCCTCACCTTTGCCGATCGGCGAGCTGCCTCGCTCCTTCTTTCTCGCTCCTTTCTGGTACTCGTCGGTGACTCTCGTTACCGCGAACCGATCCTACTTTCTAGATAGTGGATAGATCGGGTTCGTGCTCGGTGTATGAGGTTTCTCGTCTTTAATGGACGCAGTCGAACGCACTGGTTCCAGGGTGGGTGACTTACGGTAGCCACTTTTTCCTTATTTCTTCGTTTTGTTCAATTCGCAGTCCCGTGCCGAACTGGAATTAACGCATTCCACCTTTGGCTCATTGGCGGGGTAAATGATGGTTACGTATGGGTACAACATTGTATTTATTACCGCGTTTATATACGTAATAATAAGGTTCGAGTGTATTAAATTACGTATCGTTTAGTAGTACTTTCGTGTAACTGTAACTGCTTGATCCAAGCTAATATATCTTGCAACCTCTGTGTTTTAAACCTATCTCGTTGCACGTGAATTAATTGGAGTGAAACGTCAAACGTGACCGGGGCCGTGGAGAGTTGATATTTTTGCATTTGGAAGAGATTGGACGAGGAAAAGTGCATAGGATTGGTATTTTAAAAAATGAGCGGTTATTGAAAATCTGCTGTGCATTGTACGAAGGTGAAACAGAAGCTTTTTTAGACCCTCTGAATGGAAATAGGCCTGCGAATGGAAACATGTACAGCTTGGCGGTTTTGTTCTGTTCAGCCAGTCGTCCCAACACTTCGTTTCACGAGCATAGCTTTCGATGTAGCCCAGTATTCATATGTCGGTAATTTCTACAGCTGTAATCTCAAGACAAACCTCTGGGAGTCACGAATTTTCGGAGTTAATCTCGGAGTTACGTTTCGAAGCTTCTTAACCCGCAAACGTTGCATTTTTGCGTATCAAAAAGTAACGCAATGCAGTATATTTCGAAACGATGCAATACTCGTCTTCCACGTTGACACGTATCGACGATACGGCGCGAGGATACGCAACAAGTGGTTACTCGAGAGAATCTACGCCAGAATCAGACCCCGCGTCATTCAGTCCCAGAGTGCGCGCACGAGTCCCAATGGATTCGCGCGAGTCCAGCCACAGGTATCGACGCGTCGAATCGTTCGGATTCCTCCGGGCTATTCGCGGCGTATCCGAGAAGAGGAACTCTAGCGGAGAGCTCGGAGCTCGAGCGGGACAGAAGCGGGAGAAAGATCGCTCGCGGAGCGGAAAGGGTGGAACGGAGAGGAGAAGAGGACTGACTGGAAAGAGCCACGGTGCCGCCACGGCCGTTAGTCAAAGAGACGACTCGCGTTGATTTACGGCTTACTAAATAGACGGGCCTCTTACGGGGGCCCTCCGATGCTCTCTCGCCACGGAATGCGGGAGAGGACGAAGCGTAAAGTCGAAGACGGGAAGACCGCGTCGGGGGAAATAAGGACGCCTGTCTCGCGAGCGGTATCCCGAGGGCAACAGCCAAGTAGGAGCTAGAAAAGCGGAGAGCTGTTTAGCGATTGGTCGGCTGACTTCCGCGAATGCGCGAGATCATTTCTTAGCGTTTCGAACGTTTCAATGGTGCTCCAAATGGGAGTACAGTGCACGTATGGCACCAGTTTTGTACAACAAAGTTGGAGGATTGGAGTCGAATGTTTCGCTTGCAACGTTGCTTGAACGCGAATCCTTTGAAACCACGTATGCATTACTTGACTCGCAGCATTTTTTCAAATTTCAATCAAAGAAGAATGGAGTTGCAACCATTTTGAGCATTCCTCATTTGAACTACTGACTCGAGCACAGACCTACCTCGAGTTACTCAGAAATGTTGAAACATACGAAGAGCGTATAAAAATCAATCCCACGTTTCAGCTGCGATTCCATTTCTCGAACCAACTCGATTTGCCTACTCGAAGCGAAGTTTTCTCGAATCAAGAGTTCGCGTAACTCGACCAGTTCGAACGCAGTCAGCGACTTTTCGAATTCCCTGGGCGGACAGAAAATTCGCGGGGAAAGTCAGCGAAGTGACGACTTCGAGAGGAGCTGTGTTTACCCTGGCTGCGGAGCTTGGTGCAATTTAGCGAGCACGGAGAAAAAAAGAGAGAGGAAGAGAGAGAAAGAGAGAAAGAGGAACGCAATCGTCACGGTTCTTCTTGATACCGGATTTAAAGACCTTATGCTCGGTTTTCACGAGTCTCCGGTGTCGCTGAGTAATCCTATACTCGGACACATCTAGCCAGCATAATGTCGCTCGACCGGTAGCGCAAGGAGTGGCCGCAGTTCCTCGCGACACTTTAATACACAGTGTCTCGCCTTTAAGGCGAAAATACGCGGCCCACTTAGCTCGACAGCCTGCTTAATCGAAGAACCACGAACCGTTCAAACGCTGAGCATTGAACATTGAAAGCAACGAGCGTGAACAGCGTGAAAAATCGAACCGAAGGATAGTAGATCGCAGCGATGCTCCTCGGGTATTTGGGGAAGGTTAGGAACTGTTGATTGCGGGGAAAATTTGTGGAAAGATATAGAAAAGGAACGAGTAATTAGAAAAATACTATTAATGTATCTTAAAAGTTTGTATTAATTTATGAATCAATTCTGTGGCTGGAGAGTTGATTACGTTTCTGCACCCTCATATGGGGTGTCGCATAACATCTTACTCTTTCAATTGTACTACAAATAAGTAACCAACGAATCCATAATTCTCTCTTCTCTCGATTGAAAAATATCCTACACTCTGTCCAACAAAAGCTCGCGAAACTTTAGAGCACAGTGATTTCACCCCCTTCGAATCACACTCTCGTTTTTCGTCTCTGCACTGCAATAAAAACTAAAAACGACTCATTTCTAATCCAACGGCTCGTCTCTCAGCTCGCAATTTGAAATATGCAAGGAGAACGTTCGATCATAGAGAAACGCAGGACGAAACATCCTCCGCGCGTTTCCTCCAAGGGGTTGAAACGCCGCCGGCTCGCTCTAAAGAGTTCTCCGCGTTTTCGTCCGTTTCCCATGGGAGGACGCGAAACGTTTCGGCGTTCCACGAAACGGAACGGCTCGGCGGAACAATTATTTACGGCACCCAAGCGCCGTGGTCTCTTTTCTGGTTTCGTTATTTTTCTACGCCGCGGATCCGTTCGCGCAGAGAGGCCCTCGCCTCGAGAGCGGCCCGTGGATTCATTCGGTCGGTTTTTGCGCGACTCGTCGCTTCGGTAACCCTCTTCTTCGTCTTTCTTCGGGCCCTCTTCCTGAGACAAGCCTCTCAGCCGGTCATTGATTCGACGTAGATCTCGAGATCGGATCCTCTCGTGCGAAGCATCCTTTGAGTCTTCATTGAAATCCCTCTCTCTCTCGCTCTCACCTGTCCGTCTGTCTCCTCTCTGTATCTCTCTCTCTTTCTCTCTTTCTCTCTCACTTGGCGTTCTCGTGTGTTTTTCTTTTCTTTATGCCACTCTTCGGCCCTTTCCCCCATCCCCACGCCCCTCTCGCCCCCTCGATAATTCTCGTTTAGCGAGCACGCTCCGCGAGCCACCAGCGCAGAAAAACGCGATAATTGAATCAGCCATTTTAGAAACGTCACGAATCGAATTTTCGTGAAATCTGTCGTTCCTGGTTTTATTAATTTTTTGCGGCGCTCGCGTTTTTTATCGTCCCTTCGAGCGGAAAGGACGCGAGTTCTGACATTTCGTAGGACGAGAGGACCCGGATAATTCAAAGTTTCCGGTCGAAGGCAAAGTGTGACACAAAATGGAGTACTCGTATCGTGTACCATTGTTTCAAGTAACTACGCACGTACAGCTTGTTTCGAAACGAAATGCTTGGGCTCGGTTTGAATTAAACGTAAGATTGAAGAGTGACGGCAGGAAAACGAAGAGATTTTCGCAGTAAATTTCTGAAACCTCGTAGCGTTGCGTCAGCGTCAGCCTTTTGTACGAATCCGGCTGATGGAAAAGCAACGAGAAACGAACGAGTCCGTGGTGTGTGTGTACGGGAAAGCCCGTTCGCGAAGAAAGGGACGCGACGAACAAGCTGCTGCGGCATCGGCGCGTGTCGAGGCAGAAGGCAGCTGTCCGCCGCTGGTGAAAGGAAAAAGGAGGGAAAAGCGGTCCCTCGGGAGCGTGGCAGCGGATATATCGCGTATAATAGCTCGGAATGGCCAAATTATAGAGAGAATCCTCGAGCACGCCGACCCTATTATGCGAGCCTGAGCACCCAGGGATGTGTATACGTATTCTCGTTAGACCACCGTGTTTCAACTCGTTCCGCGTAGAGATTCTTGTCGCCTCTCGTAGATTGGAAGCGAGAGAACTGATATTTTCGTTTAGAGTGGTTCAGAATGTTGGGCTGCGAGGGATCGAGGTGTTTCGAGCTGTGGGATCGGGAGGGTGCGATTATACGAGGAGGACGTGGCGTTGCGAAAGGGGTGCGTAATAGATTAGGGGTTTTGTGTGCACTCGATTCTCTCCCTTAACACGATGCAAAAATTGCGATTGCCCTCGTGTAATACGATGTTCTTGTAACACGTAGCATAATTTTATAACTCTGAAAGACCCTCGTTTAATGTTACCCTCGACAAATTTGAACAATTTTTGTTACTAAGATTTGCTTAACTAAGTTTCAATATAACATGGAATAGATTATATATCAGTTCTATGATATGTTGGAAATTAAAAATTTTTTAAATTATTAAAAAATGTATTACACACGTAGAAGTTTCAAGGAGGAGTTACTCGATGCTGTGCGTCCATTTTAAATTCGCTACACGGACTGTAGATTCCACATTTTCCCTTCTATCGTGAATTTTCGCTCTGTCTCGTATCGTAACTACTGAAAAACGATGTGGGACGACGCGGCGAGGATCACGAGCGTTTGTGACTACGAATGCGGGCACACCTCCGGAGGGCACACCGACACACCTGACTGAATCACTGACCATCCGTGCACGACGGCATCGAGGAGCCTTCGATCCCTTTATCCGCTCATCTGGGGTGGAACCACCATCCCCGTTCCTCGAGCGTTCCTCCACGATGAACAAAAACAAACCTCGAACCTCGCTATCTTGCGTCGCGACTTTAGTTTATTTTCTCCTGCGTTCTGTTTAGAAAAAAGTGGCGATTTGTATATTTTTGCAGGAATTACGCGAAGATTAAACGAACAACTTATTTCACGTTGCGTCTGTATTACTAAGTATCAATGCAGCATAAGTCTAGATCTGTACTGATGGTTGCGTGCACCCGTTGCTTGTTTATAGTATTATGAACTCGATTTGAGCTTTTCGAATAACTTTGCGTAGTAAAAAAAGCAATTTTTAGCGTTTCAATCGTCCACCAATACAAATTAGCCACACGATTTACATAGAGCAACGAATCGAAGGCACTTTCGACGAATCCACCCTTCGCATTTCCCTCGAACGCCGCGGCGCGTTCGCTAAAATGTCCGACACGCGCACTTCCGTCTCCCGCGCGCCTAATCGGAACGAATTGAAAACGAAGACGCCCAACAGCGAGCCCCATCCCTGGGTGACGACCGATAGTGAATAATTCCCCTTGCACGCCACACTCGTAATTCGATTGCAAGGTGCGTAACGTAAACGAAACGAACGAACGACGGTGAATTCCACAGACGGAATAACAATGGAGACGCGTACCACGAAAGAGAAAGAGAGAGGAGGCACGTATCCTCGAGGTCGCTTTTGCCGCGACACGCTCGGAAAAGCGATAAGACCGCGCCGGCACAATGGCCGCGATGACGTAGCAGAAAACGATTTCACCCGGTTCTGATTCTTAATCTCGATCGCGCGCCGGCTTTTCCGCCGGTTTTCCGCCGGTTGCCGCGTAACCCTTCCTCTCCCACCGACCCATTCCATGCGCGCTTTCCACCGCGAACGCCGCTGGCAACCGCTAATTAGACACATGCCCCGTCCATTGTGCCTATGAGAATCACGCGATGACGCAGCTGGATTTGGTTAGCCGGAGAAGAAACTCTGAACTGGGAATGTTTCTTCTTCACCTCCTTCTTCCTTTTCTCCTTTTATCAATACTGCATCCGCTGCTCTTTTCATGTTCCTCCGCGGAACGCGGCTTCTTTTCTTTTTAATGGATTGTCGCGTAGCCACGACGATTCCTTTTGTGCTCTCTGAGCTCAGTTGAACCGCACGGGCTTTTCCTGAGTTAACAAAAGCCGAGTCATTAACGCGCTGTTTATAATTGAAGATACACAGGAAGACTGAACCACTTTGAATGTCTACGAAATTACGAAATTATGAAGACAAGGGTTGTTCGAGTAAAAATGATCTTCCGCGAGAAAAGTGTATCATAATTGGTACGTATCACACGAATCGTCACGCAGAGGAGTTCCTCGCTACCTGCGCGCCACGATTTTCTCCTCTAAACTCTCCCAAGTTAATTAAAATTCTTTTCTAAGAGCAGATACCCAGCTGCTTCCCGCACTTGCGTGCCAAACGCACGTACGCTTTCGCACTCCTCTTCCATTTTGTTTCAAGCAGCGCGAACCTACCGATCGATGAAACCATTCTAATTCCATTGCTATACCGCACTATTTATAACCCCGCGCCAGCCCTCGTTTTTCATTTCCGCCCTGGAAAATCAACAATCGCGGCGATAATTCAAACACGAGCCACCACGGCTGGTCCCCTCCAATTAACACCTTAATCAACCCCCGAGCGATCGTCGGACGCGCGGCTACCGCATCGGATCGCGAGTCACGAGGAGGAGATCAATCTTTGTCGTTAACTAATGTTCGTTCGTCGCGTCGCGGCCCGATGCTCGTCCGCCGACGAAGAAGGAAGCGTAAACGGCGATGGTGGTGTTTGATGGCGCGTGACGGAATTACGTCACGATCCTAGGTCCGCGACTGCAGTCCTCGTACCTGCGATCTGCACGGAGCGTACACTCCACCTCGGATGGGACATAACGGTTCAACGTTCCCATTTCCTCCTTCGATCCTCTCGCTCTTTTCGTCCCCCGCCATTGTTCGCCTCGTCCGAATTTATTCGTCCCCGGCGAAGTTTACCTTTAGACTCGGACATTCGATCGACAGTGTTGCGCAGATCGGTATTTTGGAGAAAGATGGGCTTTTTTGAGGGAAGTTTTGCGAGTGGAATCGAATTGCGTTCGTCGTTTGATTGGGAATTCTCTTTTTGGATAGGGGTGCGTAATGTACCCCTTTGGGACAGGGATCGACAACCGCGGCTCTTTGGTCAGACGACTCTGATACGAAGGTTGATTGTCGTGATTTAATTTTATGGATACCTTGGTTGCTGTTTAATTTATATCGCTGGATAAGATCATTATTAACCCTTTGCATTTGGTTACTTCCTGGACGTTAATATTGCTATTTTAGCAATAGTTTCTATTGCTAACATCTCCCAGCAATAGAAAACTTCAGGGAAACACGCATTTCTCAAAAAGCTGCGGTGAAATGAGTTTAACTTTCGTAATCAATAATCAATGCCGATGTTCCCTCAGAGGGAACATTCAAGTGCAAAGGTTTAAGTGTGATATAAAGTTTATCTAGTTTCACTTATAGTTTAATTAAGACTTCAAACTTAGTTTATCAAGTTAAGAAAAATCTACCTATATAGTTTAAGTTTAAAACATTTGGCTGTCAAAATAAATCTCAATCGTACCGTTAACATTTGGCTCTGTCGACTAATAAATTTACCGACCACTGCTTGGGGGTGTCTGAACACGCGGAAAACCGATTCGTTCGGTTACGTATGCGATGTCTTGTCTCAAACATTATCTATAACCCCGCAGATGCTGACCCTCGTTTTTCATTTTTAATGCTGTTGGTGAACGTGACTCGCGAGATGCTAGATAGTCGTATAATTAAGGTTCTACGCGTTCTGAAAGCAGCGCGCTCATTTTTATCCAGCGATTTTGAGGCTGCGATCGTGTGAAATATTAGGTTGATGCAAAAATAATTGCGTTATCTTTTACTTCGCGCCTTAATGCTTGTTTGAAAATGAGGCCGGAGAGAGTCGCGGACATGTTGCGATTGAGACTCCTGAATTCTCCACTGTCTTAATAAACATACTCGCATCTTCTCATTAAATATAACTCTTACTATTTTTTCAATCGATAACAACTTTGAACCGAGACAAATTATTTTAAAATCGTTTGATCAGCTTTCGAGAAAGGACACAGCCTAAAATACAATGCTTCTAGCTACAGTGTTACAATTGCACAGCATCGAATAATTTTCACGTATGATCGACTTTCCGATCGAATAAAAATCGCACGCCGTTTCGAACGCGATAGGAAGTCGTCCCTCGAGGATCGTACCTTCGTCCTCCTCCGTCCTTTCCCCGTTCGACGGTTTCCGTGGCTCGATCTCGATGGAACGCCGTACGCGGCGCAGCGGCCGTGGCGAAGGCTTCGGCTTCTTTCTGAAAGGACGAGGGCCAAGGACAAGGAGCAAACGGGAGAGCATTTAGCTAAGCATGCGACTAGTTTTTGTCGCGTAACTGCGAAAGGAAGCAGCGGCGGGAACGGTGATGGAAGGAAAAGAGGTAAGGAAGAGGCGAGGATACTTCGGCCAGCCAGGTGGCAAGTATGCTCTTGAAACCTGCCGTACGTGCTGAAGATCTTACCGAGACGTGGCTCTAACAAGGTCAGGAGGACCGCGGATTTACAGCAGGAAAGCTCTTTTCCAGCCGTATTTACGTATCCGTTTTATGCACGTAGATGCGCGCTTCTTTGGCGGCCATTTAATCGATCGTCGCTCGAACAGAGACCTACGATGGATGTCAGTTGACACTGGAATAGTCGAAACAGTCGAAACAACTGGTTACCACGCATATTCGATCCACTTCGAAGAATTTTCTATCATTTTTTTACAATAATTGTATATAAAAAATACTCTTTGCTCGTATTTTGCTGGTGTTTTCGGTGGAACTAAATGGTACGCTGTAATCATCGTTAGTTCTGATATCGAGCATACTTCTGGAACTTTCATCGAAGGATTTTGAATGCTCGACGAGCGCGTGCGCGTATCGATCGACACTGTTGAGTACCGATTGGCAAAGTGTCTGAAAAACGTTCAAAGGTGCGAGTGCGTGACAAATACACGATAAACGTGTGGAATCGCGATGTCTGTGTGTATGTCAGTAGTGGATGATCGGCAGAAATTCAAAATTCGTTGAATCCACAGCTGAATTTGTACCAAGGAATGTTCTCCATCGTTGTTATCGATGGTGGTACCGAATGGAGAACGAAAGTATTCGTTCGAGTTCCATTTAAACGTCCATTTGATCGAGGTCAGTTAATCAGTAGTCGAATGAAAAGTGCGGTGACCGAAACGGCTGATCGCGTATTGCTTTTCAGGTCCGTTGGAAATATCTTTTTGATAGTTGCGAGGGGGAGGGGACGCATTGTCCGGAGAAATGAGAAATTTATGGTCTATTTCTATCACCTAGCTGTTGTAAATATGCTTGTCGGGGTTCGTTGCCCTTGTCTAATTACCCAGATTCATTCTTGGACGAGTGCGACTTTAAAATTCGTGTCTCATAAATTAGAAAGGAGTTATTTTGATGTCTCGCGCAGTAAACTCGGTTGTATCTTTTGGTTCAACATTGGAGTCTTTTCTTAGATATCTCATGTAGAGTGAGAAGGTGTTACTCGCTTGTAACATTTTTATCTATTTAAATATTCAATCGAGGGGATTATTCTAATTTAAATCGTGATAAATTAAACATTTCGTACAACATTATCGATTGAAAGTATAATTACTTTAAGAATAGGATTAATATCTTATTGATAAAGATGATCGCGAGCTCGATGTCGAATTAAAATCGATTTTAAATGCCGTTCGACTTTTGCAATCCTGTTACACACGTCACGAGTTCGTCTACAAAAAAAGTCATTTCATATGGATTAGTTAGTTATTTCAGATACGTATCATAACGACGGAACGAAGATAAACCAGTATTAATCGTCTGTCCAGAAGAGGATCAGTCAGCCATTCGTGCGGACGTTGCTCCAAAAATTGCACCGCTCATTCTAAATAATTAACCGAGCACAGCTGCAGAGATACTGCAAAGTGGGTTACGTTTTAACAGTCAAAGCAAGAGAATATCGTTAAACGCGAACGACGGTGCTAAAAGACATCGCGGAACGAAATTACTTGGCGATCATCCTCCTGGAGAACGGGAGAAGTATCTGGGTCAGAGATGGCGATGCGTCTTTACCATTCCTTTTTTAAACAAATAACAGGTACATCTGCTTCTTTAATTTAATATCGGTAATTAACAATCTGCTTCTTTATCTACAATTTACTAATTTAATTGATCATATTAGAAAAATATGTTGACACTAATCTATGCTCTAGTATTTCCACAGTGTTTCACCGTTGCTATTCCGAAATGCCCATCTTTGGGGCTTTGTATCAGAAAAATACAATATCAGAGGAGATATTCTTCTCATAAAGATGGGAAAAAAGTCACGTCCAAGAGCCTGAGAGGCTCCGCTGCAACGATTCCTCGGTACTCCGATCCCGACTCCAACGCGGCGAGCAGGTCGCGGAAACGGAGCGCTGTTGCAGACGCACCTTAACGCGTCGAGTATCAGCCGGTTCATTATTCAGCCGTGGAGTTTTACTATCTGACCCCGTTTCGCCGAATACGCGAGATTCAGTTATTCGACCGCGGCTGGGGCAGGCTCGGGGCCGGGTTATGGGGCGCGCAGAGGCGAAGAATGAAGCGCGCGGCGTTATGGCGGTGTATGAAAATTACGCGCGGTCGAACGGCTCGTTCGCGCTTGGGTAACGGCCGCCTAGGTGCCGGCGTTACTGCGGCCTCCGCGACCGTAAATTCGCCCCGGGTTCTCCGTCACAATTCTGCGGGGACGTTAATGTATGTACGCCGTTGCCACGTCCGCGGTGAAATGTCGTTAGCCACCGCGCAACGGGGACACGGATGCGCGTGTGCGCCGCGGCGACTTCCGCTGCCCGGATCGCTCTTCGAGGATCACTTTGACGCGGCACTGGAAACATCACCGTCTTTCCGGTGTCTATCCATAGACGCGCAGTCATTTACTCTGCTGCGAGGTGTGATCGATTCGTTTTCCTCCGTTAATTACCGCGAATTTTATGGAATTATTGCTTGGAGGATGATTGATGCAGGGTTTTAAATGGTTCCACTTTTTAAAGCGAAGATAATTAATGTACGTTGTTTAACTTCTAGGAGAAACGAATTAGAGACGATAACATGGTAACTTTCGGTGAAAGCTCGACGGTATATGTATGATGAAGCTAATTTTATAGTTTTTCTCGAATCCAAAGACTATAGATTTCCTATGTGCAAGTGAGCCACCATTTTACTACTAATATTTTTCAGAACCATCAAAAACTATTCGTAGCTACCACTATCGGACCAACCCCTGCACCTTTCGATCTTCCTTGAAACGAAACCCAATCGAAGCAACGAGAAAATATTCCGAAAGAAAAAAGAAAAAAGGAAAGAAAGAAAAAGCGAAGAAAAACCAAAAAGAATGCAGTTGATTTGCATGAGACCGGAATGAAAAGGAGCTGCAGCTCCGCGTCCCACCTCAGGCGGGGTGCAAACGATTTCAAGGGTCGTTACCGTCCCCTCGACGTCCACGGAGTAAGGCGACGCGGGCCGAAGGACACCACGGACCGCGTGCCTCCGTCTTTCTCGGCTCGTTATTCCGGTCAGGGACCACCTCCTGGCGTGGCGGCGGTCCTCATTGTAGGACAAGTAGTCGACGACTCTCTTTTACCTCGAAGGGTCGGGAAAAGCAACACCGACAACGTCCGAAGGTCGTTATGAAGCGAAACGACCAGGCGCCTACCGATCCCTCGTCCCGTCCTTCTCTCTGCCTCCATCCCTTTCTTTCCGTCCACACGCGATTGTCCTCTCGTGGATTCTTCTCTCGTCCGGATGCCTCCGGTTTCATCCCGTCTCCGTGCGCGTCCATTTCACCTAATCTCACCCTCGACTTGCCTCTGCGACCCGCGCTCCCTCTCGCGAGGACGTTTCTTTTCCTCTGTTTCTTGCAGCCGCCGGAATTTTCGTTCGGGACGCTACGTTTTCTGGGGTACGCTTCTGGAGGGTTGTAGTTACGGGTTCGATTCTCTTTTTTAACGCCAAGGGGTTACGCGGTTGGTTCGCGCGGAGGCTGCGAGCTGGGTACAGGGTGTTTCACGCAACTGGCCTTTGAAGATATCGTCAGAGATGAAAGGAGAGGAAGTAACAAGTTTTGTGGGAGAAAGTCGAATGGTCCAGGCTTGTCTCGCAAATTGAATTGGAAGTAGATTTTTTAGTTTTGTATTTCGTGATCAGACTTCGTGCAATTAGACGTTACTGTTGGTGATTTTTACAACCATTTTAGGTTCTTCATCTGTTCTACTTTGTTCGAAATTTGTCAGATATTTCGTATTCATCCAATTAAGATGATATATTGTTTTATAATTCGTTGCGATCGTTGGAATTCATTGCGCATCAGCTTTTCATAATTAATGTAACTTTTCAAGGGATCGAAACGAGCTATGTGTAAATGCGGCTTAAATGGCACCTGGAACGGTGTGGCACATCAGCCAGGTAGGCTGAGGGTCAGGGTCAGATTACCTCATCGAAATTAGCAGCAATTAGCAGCGGCTTGTTTTCCGGAATCACTTAATTAGCTCTCGTATTATCACCCCAAAGCAGTGTTTATTTCAGGCTGTCTATTATTACCGCAAACTCAATACACTTTCCATTTTATGGCGCCGTTCGAAACGATCCCAAATTATTTTCAAACCACCATACATAGTAGTCTGATAAAT
Organism: Xylocopa violacea; assembly: GCA_963969225.1. Taxonomy (NCBI): domain Eukaryota; kingdom Metazoa; phylum Arthropoda; class Insecta; order Hymenoptera; family Apidae; genus Xylocopa; species Xylocopa violacea. The sequence goes on from CAXAJV010000008.1 coordinate 24,625,710, forward strand.
ATACTTTTCTATATTTAACTTCCTGATACGCCAATAAAAAAAAAAGATATTAGAGGAATCCTGGTTTAAACGAATTAATCTTTTCTCTCACTAAATATATTTCTGCTTTTTTCTCTCGCTTTTCTTTTCTTACGTTCGTCATGCATCCCTCACATTTGACACATTCATCCATTCCCACAATATTTTATAATCAAATTCAATTTCAAGGTAAACATTAATATCCTGACATCCGATGTGTGAATACTCCCTAAGACATCCATAGGTTTGCCAAAAGATGGACGGGATATTCGATTAGATTGTTGCACGATAATTGTTCTAAACAAATTTCTTTCCTACCGTTTCCGACAAAAAAAGTACTACAAAAGCTTCTAACAACTGGCGACTTTACATCCATCCCTAATTATGACACCAAAGAGCTTGTACGGTCGCAAGGCTGTCCTTTCTACCTTCCGTTGCCTGACACCACCTTCCCTCTTTCATCTCTCTTCCGCTTCATCCCTTTTTTTTCCACCGTCCTCGTCGGTCCCAGAGCTGCCCTTCGACGCGGTCGCGGTGGCCACCACCGAGAACGACGGCCAGAGATTTATGTCCACCGTCGCGCTGACCCTCTCCCTGTTCAGCTTCACGAGCCTTTAACCCTTTCTAGTGTCGCGCTGTCCCGTCCTCGGACGGGAAGTTGTATTCACGGTGTCTCCAAATGATTTCTTGCCAATGGGACGTGCTTACGTTGATGTTATCGCGACGATTTTTATCTTTCCTCTTTCTTGCAGCCAGAGACTTGTTAGCGGACTGTTCATCGTCGACAGAAGCTGGAAACCATTTTGTTTGGGAGTTATTAATGCTTTTCGATCTGGTCTTTTGTTTCTCTCGATGCGAGGAAGGTTTTTTTAAAATATCATAGCATTTCTGTTGCGTTACTATTATTATTAGAAGTGGTAGCAACCTGTTCATGGTGGCAGTTCATAAAATGTTAGATTCAGTCATGTTCAGACATGAAAATTACTTTCTGTCACGTTCATGGTGACATTCAACCCCAAAAGGAATTTTGCGCGCGACGCTTACTTTTAAATTAATAAAGTTCGACTAGCGATTAAAGATTCTACTCGATCCGTTTAACTAATTTCTCGGTTTCTCTTCGGTTCCGAGAAACGTCTCGAGCAACCACCTTGGGGATGCGTGCCTATCCCTTGTTCGTGCGACCAGATGACACTATCTGGTCGATTCGCATGACTGCGCTCGCGCGCGAGGATGCTTCACGTGCCCGAACACGCTGCGCGCTGTTCACCCTCTTATCTCGCATCTCCCGTGAATAAAGCAGCCAGCCACGGTAAAACGGGGGTGAACGTTTCGCGCGGGCACGCGTTCCTACGCGATCGAAGCCTCCGAGTTCAATCGAAGCCCTCGATAATTGCGCGGGACGACGCGCGCACGCATCGAGGTATCCGTCGTTCGTTGAAATTTCATTTTCAGAATGGAAATTTCGTTGATTTTCACCCGACAGAAGGTAGCGAACGCGTTCAGGGAAGCAGCGTAAGTAATTGAATTGCGCGTCTACTTCGAGGCGTATTGACTTTCGTGAAAGTGAATCCTCGTTGGGATACAATGGTCGAAGACAATAGAGGAGCGATAAGCGAAGAAGATAAATGAATATGTAAGTCTCAAGTGGCAACTCGTTCCAGAGGAATATTAAATCGCATCAATAATAAAGGCTGGCGGAATAATTCCGTCGAAAGTGTCCGTGGAATTCTTAATTTCGTATGCGATTCTTGAATTTCGTTGACTCCGTTGCACTCGAAATGACAAACCACTGCCCGCCTTGAATATTCACGCTCCCTCTACAAATTAATAAACTATCGTACAAACACCGAAGCCTAATTAAGGTGTAACAGCGTGTACTCTCTTTACTTACTTATTTCTGCTTATTTTTTCTTCACGCGTGTTAAACCTGCGTGCTCGTAATTGAATTATTAACGCTATACGCGCCGTTTACACGTTTCTGGGAAAAAAATTCGATGTATCCATCGATATTCAGATTAGTTATACCACTTTCAATTAGAAATAACAGTAGCGCTATTTGCACGCTTGTCGCGAGGCTGGGAAAAATGTCTGGCGAAAAAAAGAAGGACAAGAGGAAAAGACGGAGAACACAGCTGAGTTGGAAACGATTCAAAGACCGTAGGCAGGGTTAAGTAATTATCCGTGTCGTTCACGATCGAACCAGTGTACGATCGAGCCCGTTCCTCGTCCCGGCGCGAGGCAAGTGTCCGCGACAGCGTGGCAAGCAACAGTTTGCCGACGATAAATCACAATCGCGGAGCGTGACGGGCGGACTATCGGTTCTAGAAACGGTACTTCGATCGATCCCCGTGCGTCGCGAATCCAGGTGTCATCGACTCGCCGCCGCGAAATCGTCCGTTCCATGTGACCAAACCACTTTGCCAGACGATTTTTTTCTTCCTCTGCAAGCCTCTTGCTGCCGTTCCCTTGTTCGCGCGCATTTTGGACCAAATTCGAGGCCTGCGGAACCGATCCACTTTATTTTATGTCAAGCTTTCAAAATTCTGTAGAATTCCTGTAATAATTTGTCGTCAATTTGATCGTCATCCATGTTAATTGGATGTGATAGACACTGCAAAGCGCAAATTTCGTTGTAAGATATATGTACTATGTCTACGCTGACCTAATTAGTCAATTTTGCGATCAATATATGCATTTTAATCAGAACCACGAACATCAATTTTTATTGACTTTAATAATAACAGAAAGTCTCAGAGATGTCTCCAATTTGCGTGTTAATTAATGTGACAGTAACTGAATCGATTTCTGGCTGAAAACGGAAAGGAGTTCCAGTCGATTCGAACTGTAAGCGAACTGAACTTTCAGAGCTATCTGTAAAACTATCTACGGCTACGAGTTAAATAACTTTTCGAAACTAAAATTCGAAGTTAGTTAGCTCAAGCGAAAGTTCATTTGCACTCGTCTGCAATTTGAGTCTTCAGTGGCGCGCAAACGAAATTTCGCTTGAGCAACTAGCCTCGAATTTCATTAAATTCGTAATCGTAGACATTGGTTTCACAGATAGCCGTGAAAATTCAATTTGTGCGCCATTAAAGACTCACCCTTTGCGCTCGAGAGGCGACTCTCGGTCGCCATCGCGTTTCATACGACAACTCGAGTCTCTCATCGACTGATTTGAAGTTTCGAAGCCCCACAAAAATGGATTTCAAAAGTGAAATTAGCTCGAGTGAAGACGAAATTGATTTTCGACTGTTGCAAAACGCGATCGATTGCGTTCGCGAAGAAATTAGCGATGGAGAAGACGATGTACGATCGAGAGAGGCGTCGAGTGCGAGGGGTTAATGGCGCGCGAATGAACTTCCAAAAGTACACGTACCTCGAATCGAAGAGGACGCGTCTTCTGGTTCCTCGAGGTTTCCGTAAGCGCAGTTTCCGGTACATTTAAATGGTTTACGACAGCGTTTCACGGGCGGTCGGCGCGGGTTCGCTGAGGCGGCGCGCTTCCGAAAATACGGGTCGGCCGTGGCTTTTTATTATTCATAAACTCATCGCGTCTCGACGGCGGGAGAGCACTTTTGACCCAGTGCACGGGTCGGCGATCGTCACGTACACTCTCGAACGCGCTTACCTACTCGGTCGAGCGTTCGCTCGCGAGCAAATGAGTTTCGAAGTGGCGAACGTTTCGGTTCGTTACCTTCGATCGACGTTTCGATGATTTGCCTCGATCGCACGCTCGCAAGTCCCGCGTTCATTGAACAGCTATCTGCGAGGTTCGATCATAATTTTCTAGTTAGGAGGAAATCCAGTCACGCGTGCATCCTTCCGTTTACAGATACATTTAGTGTTTGCTTGAAAGAAATCGAAATCGATGGGTATTTTATTTAAAATAAGTATAAATGGAAGGCTAGCGTTAATGTATGCGTATATTTCTTATGGGATATTATACAATCTCTGTAAGAAGTTATATTCTACATAGCCACTCTGACTACTTTGGTGGTTGTATAATATTGAAGTTCTCGCGTAATGATTTACGTAAAATAAACTCTAAGTTGACTTGAACTATAATCATCGCGAGATCCACAGATCTGTACTCTGATAGTACAATTATTCCAAAACCTCCGCAAAGTTCAAAGATGGTAGGCTCGAACATTTTCGTGGAGCCACTAAATACCATCACTGATGGATCAATGAAAAATAAAAGAAAGTGAAAAATGTGTAAAAAACGAAGGAGCTTCGTCAACGCAGAAAACTCGCTCGAGGAACAAGGATGGAAGGACTCGCGAGGTTCGTCGAAAGTCAACGCTATTCGGGACTAAGGTGCGAGGAGGACGGTGGTACCATGAACCGTGGTTCGACGAGGAGAGCTTCCAAAGGAGGGAACCGGCTGAACGGGAGTGGAACACCGCGGGTACGACCCTCGTTCCTGAAGAGAACGAGCACGCTGGAACGAGGATAGCAGCGTCCACGAGGGTGTCGAAGTGACGCTGAAGGGGCGAGGGAGATGAAACTGAGTGGTAGAAAGAAAGAGAGGCAGAACTCGATGGGTTCTATGATGTAGGAGCGCTGTTGAAACGAGGACTCGCGGAGTCTTTCGATTTCTATTCTTCGTGGGATGGTCGGAATTTTGAACGTACTTAATTGGTGGCTAATTGTAGTTCGAGTGGGTACGTTCAAGTCATTTCGATTGAGCTTATTCGATGAGCGTATCTTCGTATAAAGTTAATAGAAGTTTATATAATGTATCGAGTAAAAATGAATCTATTTGAATTTTTAATGCTTTTGTCAGTCGACTAATGGCCAAGTTTGATTTTGGATGTACTGACTTTTGTGTAGTTTAGAATGAGATGGTGGGTCGTCTGATGTAAAATGGAGGTGCAGCAATACGTAGTAATATTCCAGTGATGGATAATATAATTGCACTAATTCATAAAAGCATATTTTCGTTCATATTAACGTAGTCTTCTGATAACTTTTCGTGATCTGCATATGCAATAAATTTTTAATGACTCAGGCGATTATCGCTCGTACGATCGTAAATGAAAAATTGATACTTAGAGGTGGAGCAATTTCCGCGACCACTACGGTATATATTTGTCAGAATAATTGACTGACGCGATCACGTTGCTCCCCAAGATACATCTATATATCGAGCTAATTAATCAAACTGACATATATGTATGTACTTTCACGTGGCCCAAGTTTAGCGATATATCGACACGTTTAAACAGCTTTTAGACCTAGACGTGCACACGTATGAACTACGATTCCCTCATTTTTCTTCTTTTTGGATTACTTCCGAATAACGTAGAAATAAAAGAGTTCGAAGGAGTATTTTTTCAGAATCGTTTTCGCCAGACTTCTCGAAGTGAGGCTGTTTGATCGTGAATAATTAGTTTGAAGCGGTTCGAGCAAATAATCTGAATACATAACTGAACGATTGGAACGACGCGCTCCCGAGACTAAACGAACCAGCTACGCAACATTCCCCATTTAATTAAACGCTAGTAACGCAAGCTGCAGTTTTTGAACGTCTGCTCATACGAAATGTATTACCAGCGCTTAAGCAAATTAAAAGGCCCATTTCTCACGAGCTCGATTACCGCTTAACTAGCTCGCAATTCTGCTTTAATATCCCCATAATTGAAAGTAAAAGTAACAGCGCGTCACGAATAATCGAGCATCCAGTTGTTATCCAGTTTCTGGATTAAAGAGCCCCGTAAAACCGATCCCACAGTTTCCCATCGGGAGCGTAATATCCTCTCGCTGTCCGCAGAACCGCTCCTCGGCCATTCGACGCGATTACATAACCGCAACGCGGATCGGACATTCCTTGGCGTGATTCGCGTTCTAATTAATCCAAATTCACCGTACCCCTAATTAGATGCGCGGGCAGTCGCGCACGTCCAACCCGCACGCCCCGCCAGAGCCTAATTAGCCATCGAAAGTTGACTATCCTGGTATTTAGTTGTACCAGATCGGAGTTAATTTTCGATTAACGAAGATCCAAGGAAAATCGATCCGCGCGTGTTCGTTTTGAATTTCACGCGTGCGATCAGGGGTTGAATTACGCGTGTAAAATGGACACGATGCATTGAGGGAGATATTTTCGGATTTTACGTGCTAGATTCGGAGAAGAGTTTGATTAAACGGAGTTTCATACCATTTTACTATACGAGAAAGGTGAATACTACAAATTAAAAGCTTGCAATGTACCTGCACACGTAGCGTAAACACAGGTATCGTAATCGCACGCGAACGACAGCAATAACAACAAACTAAACAACAACACTCTTCGCTGCATCATTAAACCTAAAAGGTGACACGTGCGACACTATCCAAGAGCGAGAGCGGTGTAATACCATAATTGTACGTTCCCGTTATCCAGTTATGCAAACGCGAACGCGATTTATCTGAAACGTATCAGTCAGGGAAAACCAGTGACCTCGCGCCGGACGAGCAATTCTGCTCGCCGATACGTGGAATTATAAGATAAGACGAGTGGGAGTCGCGTATTGTATCGCAGAGATAAACGATCGATCAAAAATCCACGCGTCGAAAAAAAGAAAAAAAAAAAGAAGGAAAAGGAAGGAAAACAGAAAGAAAAATGACGCGCGCTCAAAAATTCCGCTCCCGTCCCCCTCGTCGTTCCTCAGCGGTTGCGGTTGGCGTACGTGCGAGAGCCTCGCGATCCTAGAACCCGATAAGGGCCCCCTGGCCCCTCGGGCGGGCCCCTCCCGAGCGGAACGATCCCTCACGCGCTCGTCGTGCCTCCTCCACGACCTCACCGCGCACCCATGAAACGCTCGGACCTCTGCCTCCGTCCTACTCCCTCTTCATCTTTCATTCCCGTTCGCCACCTCCGTTTCGCGCTTGGGTTCCGACCGCGAGCTCTGCCCAGGCCCTCCTTTTCTCTCCCACGGTGCCCTCGCTCTCTCCTCGTCGCCGTCCGAGGCCTCCGCTCGCGAGTAAAATCAATTCTCTCCCACTTGCGCGTATTTTTCCTCGGCCTCGGGGTGGGGCGAGCGAGAGCTATCGTATCGTTTCGTACATTTCAATGGTTTTCTCGCGAGCAAGTTGGATAATTGAGCGAGATCCGTCTTCGCGTCGTCTTTCGCAGCGGAGTTTAGCGGGGCAGCGTCTGGCTTTGTGAAAATTTGATCCTATTCTCTAAACGAGAGAAGTTATACTAGAAGCTACTAATACGCAGCATGTAGATTGTAAATATTGTATATCGTATAAAGAGATTGTCAATTTGAAGGTCATCCTTCACCCAAAATCAACCCTTAACCCACGAAGAGGAGGTACTCGTCGTCCACCCCAAAATCGCGCCCCTTAAAATTACCAGCGTCCCGTTCAAGCTCCGCCATCGGTCACACACAACAAGTAGATGTTCGAACCGTGCTCGATCCTCAACCCCTTAGAAAGAAATTGCCACGCTCGTGATATCTGAGCGGCGAAAATCGGATAAAAAACGACGGGGAACCGAAGGCGGGGAAAACGTTCGGAGGCACACGGCCGTGAAACGCGGCGCGTTATTTCAGCATCCGTTATTTCCGCGTCGCGGGCGTATTTGGCAATAAATCAACAAGTATGCGGACGCGTAGCGGGCTGTTGGTCCCGCGGTTGCACGCGCGTACAACACACGCGCGGACACGTGGACAGAAACGAGCTGAAAGAGAGCTAAAAAGGAAGGCAGCCGGGCACCGTGATTTATCTCGTCTCCCGTGCTCGGGTCCCTTGGAATTTCTGCCGCCACGGCCCCAGCCAGGACCATCCCGTGCAAGGGAAGTCGATCGACCGGAATACGTCGACGTAACGAACCGATCCCCCGATGCTTTTCTTCCTCTGGCTGCCCGTTTATCGCGCTGGCAGATGTTTTCGGTGGAAACCGTGTAAAACGACTCGTGAAAATATGCCGCGCGACGAGGCGGTCGCTCTTTCGATTGCTCTTGGAACGATTCTCGTTGTTTCGTTCATGGGTCAACGATTTCGCGTTTGGTAATAGTTTTTCTTGCGTTTTTGTGCTCGAGCTTGGATTTGATTTGGAGTTCTTCATTTCGAGAGTAACAATGAATCGTTGCAAGGAAAAAGGAGACAGCGTAAAGAGATCGATCCTCTGTCAGTCTTGATTAAAATGGGTAGCGCAATGTTTGATGAGTTTGCTGTTTGATAATAATGTATAGAATTATTTGTATAAATTTTTGGATTGATTAAAGTCCTCGAAACTAAGGAGGTTTGGGCTGATAATGGCTGAAGATCGTACGAGGGTGAAAGTTAATTTTTGTATGCTTTTGGGTGATCTTGAGTTGTAATTATTTGATAATTTGTAGCGAGACTAATTGGAGAAAAACTTTCTCAGAATGGTACATGGTGATTCTAGAATCGTGATACAAACAAAATGAGAGAGATTCTACAGCTCAAAATTCACTCATTACATGATCTTTGAGACGAGATATTTTTTGAGCGGTTTGATGAACTTTTTATTCTATTGCATAATCAGAGGTAATTACGAAGAATGAAGATTCGTGATAGTTAGGTGTCAAAGTGTTATCAAAGTGTAGACATTGGAAATTTCAACTTTACAAAAAGGAACTTCAAATGTATAAAATTTCAGTACATCTTATTTCAATTTATCGTATTAATTTAATAGACATGTTCTCTTCCTATACAAATAGTAGAAATCGAATAGAAACGTTTCTTGCGAAACCGATCGCCGCTCTTCGGAGGATTCTACTCTTTGCACGCATAAATCAACTCGCTACACAATGAACTTTTCGATATCGATCGGTAGCATGTAAATGGAACTACGAAGATACATGCAGTTATAGCCAGTTAAAGGCTACTACTGATTATTCGCTACTGCCTCTAACTGCTGGTAATTACTGGTAACAATCGGCCTGTGAAACCTGTTAAACCTATCTAACCTAACCCAGCGTTCGCGACAGTATGAAACGCGTTACGATCGAAACGTAGAAAATCATTCCATCCTCAACATTCATTTTTTCCATTACATAAATCCTCTTCATTTCAATCATTTTTCTAAAAACAAACCATCTCTCGAGCTTAACTAAAATAGCGTGTCCAACGTCAATTATTCAACAATATATATAATTGCACCATCTTTGCACGCGTCGCATGTCTAATAACACAATTATTTGCAATAATTAACATATTAAAAGACTACTAAAGAAGCGTCAAAAGTAAACGTTTTCGATTCTCGCGTGTTCCAACAAAATTAAAACGCAAAGGTCGTTTCGCAAACGTTATCGCAACATTTGAAGTACCCACCGACTCGTTCGACTCCCGTTTTTCTCAGCGCCGGGAGGTTCGAGGCGAAAATCGTACGCGATAGAACCAGCCAGGATCCTTCATCCGTCAATGTCAATTAAGACTCATCGATACGTCGGTCGAGTGGTGTTCCACGATCCACGTTTCATATCCTCGGCGCGGTTGTTTCCCTCCGGCTCGTCGAAACGTCGTTTCGGCCGATATTCAACTGGTCACCTGTTGATCGCGGCCGTACAACTTTGTACCGCGCCGGAAACAAAAACAAATTCGAGGCTTCCGGCCGTAGGACCGGTCCTGCCGTTCTCTCTCGCGTCAGCCCGTCCCCTCCTCTGGCTCTCCTCTTCTCTGACGTACGATTCGTCGCGCTAATTGGATCTTTATTATGCAAATGCGGCTCGGTCACGATCCTCGTCTCCGCGCGGCGCTGAAACGCCCGGGAAACCAGAAAGAACTGTCGTAAAACGAGTCTCCGGTGGAATTAAGTTGAATCGCCCGTAAAGAGACGTATTCTTCGGGAAGGGAAAGTTATTCTTCGTTTAATGCTCTGTGGGAAGGTGTTCCTTTCTTTTGGCGTGGATGTAGCGTTCGCTGGCGGAGATAATTGTTTAATTTTGTTCCGACGAGGTGTTTATTGTTGGTCTTTTCATTAAGGAACACGCGAAACGTTAGACGGTCGACCAGCGGTTTCTAAATTGTGTTCCGTGTGCCGCGCGAACTCTTAAAAGTTCTCTAAAAAGTCTTCCAAGAAATTATGACTGAATATTTAAATTTACTCTAGTGTTCTTTAAAAATTGTAGAACTTAAAAAGCGTTGTAACGCGGTTAGTACCATATACGTTCTATGGATTCGCGTTGCAGAAAATCGTAGGGTATGGCAGTTTTCCTCGCATAACGCATGAGAAATTTTAGCGAGAAATAAAAATTGCCACGTTTTGTACAAGAACATATCTGCAAAAGTTTGGTTCTTCGAAAACCTTCCATGAAAATGAAAAAAGAACGGTACGCGCTTCGATCGTTCCTCTTTCCCGTTTCCACCCTTCCAGGCGTGTGGATCGTAAATTGGTGAACGAATCGAAGCGCACCCCCACCGGTGCTGGAAATTAAGAGCGTCTCGCAAGAAAGTCTCGCACGCTTTAATTACCATTCGAGCCGGAGGGTCGGAGGAGAGGACTGGCTCATGCAAGTATAATTCCCCGCGGTCTCTCCTCTTCTCTCTGTCGCTCTCGTCTGCGCTGCGTATACGGCGAGTACTTTTGTACGCCATGGATCCGACATTGCCGCGACGAGCACGCGAAAACAGCGGAAAAATCGTGGAGGAAACGCGTTTCGCTCGTTTCGAGATCGCTCTTGTACTCAGTCGTGTGTAGCTCGTTCGAGCTCTGTGTTTCATCGTTTCAATAAGAATAATGCATTGTCGGACGATCTTTTTGGCGAATTTGTAGCAATGAGAGTCAAAGGTGAGGTATGAAACTCTTAGATTCGTAGACTCTTAGAATCTTAGGCTCTTAGACTCTTAGACTCTTCGGAATCTCGATTGGAAATGACGTTACCGCCTTGCTTACTTGCTCCTCGTTAACGAATTACTTCCACTAATACACTCTTCGATTCCAAATTTCATTTTTCGCCAAATCGCAAAGTGACGAGACTCGTAACTGGCCTCTTAGCCTCTTAGATTTGCAGATTCTTCGGAATCTCGATTGGAAATTACGTTACCGCCTTGCTTACCTGCTCCTCATTAAGAAATTACTTCCACTGATACACTCTTCGATTCCAAATTTCATTTTTCGCCAAATCGCAAAGTGACGAGACTAGTAACTGGCCTCTTAGCCTCTTAGATTTGCAGATTCTTCAGAATCTCGATTGGAAATGACGTTACCGCCTTGCTTACTTGCTCCTTATTAACGAATTACTTCCACTGGTACACTCTTCGATTCCAAATTTCATTTTTTGCCAAATCGCAAAATGACGAAACTCACAAGCAGACTCTTAAACTCTTAGATTCGTAGACTCTTCGGAATCTCGATTGGAAATTATGTTACCGTCTTGCTTACCTGCTCCTCGAAGGAGAGGGCCGCCGCGTAGCTCAGGTCTATCGCGACGGAACGGCCGCGGGTATGCAGAAGGCTAAACACGCCGGCATTACAAGCACTTTTATCGCGATAACGAGTCGGTTATGCGGATGTCCGTGAAGCGGATTGTTGGCCAGCGCGCGTTCGCGCGGCTGACGGCACGCGAATCTGCGCATGCGACGCGATCCGGCGTTGCAGTGAACGCGGACGACCCATTTAACGCACTCGCCTCGCCGAGGTGCACTCTGGGTGCACCAAATGCGTCCTACGCCAGCTCGGATGCGGTCCCTTGCTTTTTAACCCCTTAGCTTGCGATGTCGCGTCGAAAACGTGGTGCGTCGATCGGGCCAAACGCGAGCAAGTCGTGTCGGAGACGTTTGGTACGTTTGTCGCGTCGAACACAAATAAGTCGTATCGCAGACGCAGTAGGTCGGCCAAATGTAAACAGAACGTGTACGGCTCGACGCGTGACCGATCTCGCAGTCGCTTATGGCCCGCGCCATCGAGCTTAACTCATTGTATTTCGGTGCGTACTCACGCGTGCAGCGGGCATTTTTGCGTGAATCTCGCAGGGAGTTTGGTTATCGAATAAAATCGCGATAGCGTTTCTGAGTTTGTACGTCTGGAAGTGGTGGGAAACGCGATGTCGATTCTCGATTTCTACGTAGAAAAGTTCCAAGCGATGGCACTGTTTTTCTACTTCTCAGTTGCGAATCTTGCGATATTGTTGCTGTGCTATTCGTATAAGCTTTTAGCACGCAGTTAATCTGGTTTCTCTCATCGAATAGCTGACACTTTTCAGCACTGAGCAGAAGCAGCACGATCTGACACTCGAAGAGTTAATGAAAAGTAATTATAACCGCAATTCGATTACATATCGCCAAAAATTGGACGTCCATAGCCGTCGTTTAGGCAATGAGTTAACCAACCACCAAGATGTTACTCAGTTCTTCGATCTCGTTATCTTCTCAATGGGCACGCCGAAGAATGGACTCTGTAGAAGTTATAGTTGAGAATCTTTGGAACTTTGGTCGTTCAAAGTTGAGTAACTTCCAGAAAGTCGAGTATCCTGTACAATTGTATTTTGAGGTCAGGTATATGTGTGCGTTGGTTGCGTGCTATCTTCATCTCCTAATTGGATCGTGGATATTTATTCGTATTTATTAGCACGCTCGGGAACGCGATGGGCAAGAATTTAAAAGTACTCGGAGGAATATGTATACTTAATGCTCAGAGAGCGAAACAACCCTCTATTATCATCATAATCTTATTCACCATCTATTTCTAACTTCTTTCTTCCGTTTAAAAGGATTTGGGAAGAGGGGTAGTTTTTGAATTTTATCGTATTACACTCCACATTATAGTCCTTCTTCTATCTAATTGGATAGAATTTTAAAAGAGCAGTCCTTCAAATTTTGGTAAATTTTATTCGTTTCTCAGAACATTTTAGATGTTCCTCCATTTTCATTTCCTCTAAGAAGTTTCCAGAAGTTTATAACGAATTTCTTTATCGATGGAATTGCAAGTTTCTCCGCGATCCTAACCAATTTTCCGCAAAATTGCTGAATACGAAACAGGTCCTTTCTAGGAGGGGTATTCGTACGCTCCAGCGTTGCAGCTACAGTTTCATCGTGGATCTGGGTTAGGTTAGCACCACATCTGGTGTCAGTGCGTCATCGGATCCCTGATGAAGCTAGCTGCAATGCAGGCGAAACTCGTACAGATTCCTGAAGATACCGGATTTCGTTCGCGATGTGGAGGAGACCTTCTATCATTTCTATGCAATATCCACTTCAATATATATACGTGTGCATATTTCGGAGACCTCGCCATTTTGTCCGTGCAATTTTCCTCTGAAAATGAACTACGGATTAATTAAAGTACAATTTATACAATAAAGCTGTACTCTTTCTTATTTTCTTTCGTACACGTACTCAAAATTGTGCAACATTTATTGTACCTTCCACGCAGAAAATAAGATCATCTCAAAATGCATCGATTATTTGTTATTTCCAATGAACGCAGAATGAACGTAATGGATAAGCAAACGATTGAAAAAGTAAAAAATAAAATACATTATAATTACAATATTTAAATAGTTAACAAATTTCTGTTTAAATGCCATTCGCTTACAGAAATATGAATATTCATAAATATTCGTACCCATTATTGGAGCATCGGACCAACCATCGATTGATACAAATGGTATACAGTTAATAATTGACAGTAATTATTACGTTATTTATGCCATCCAGAAATACATCGCGGAGAACGAAGGTAGCTCGGTTTAAATCATTTTCCAATTCACAATCGAGCAGGACGTCGGTGATACGATCGACGATTATCCAGGACCCAATTATCCAGTCATTATGTCCTTCAATTCACCCCAGGCTCTTCTAAACCCTTCGAACGCCGGTTCACGTTGACTTCGTGATCGTTCCATCGTTCGATGACCCGATTTCGCGGTCCGCTCGACATGTTTGCGGAGAAATTGAAAATACGTCGCTGTAGCGGTGATTGGAATTTTCATTGCGGTGCATCGATCGTGGTATCGAAAATTTCACCCTCGACAAAAGGCTCGTTTGCGAGGAAAGGGTCGCGCGGCCAATCTCTGCCGCGCAAACGTTCACGAAAATTTCGTTCCCCCCTTTTTCTGGCTGCAGGCGCGCCGTTATCCTTTCAAGTCGTTCGATTTTCCCGTAATGCTCGCGACACTTTTTGCGCGGCAGCAAAGTTTGCAAAAATCCGAAACGCCGCGGAGTTCGAACCCAGCATTTCGTAATCTGCGTATTTACAAATTTCATTTCCAATTTCGTTTCCGCGGACTCGTTCGTTCAGCCCTTCATCTTCCTCGGGAAATATTAAAATCTTCAGCGATTCTGTTCGAGGAATTCAATTTCGGATTATGCAAACACTAAAATTTAATTCGACGTACAATTATTTACTTTGGAAGATCGCTTTTTGCTGTTCGCAACCTCCCCAATTTTCTCAAAGAGAACGATTTCGTACGAATATTCAGGTGGACGTGTTTACGCGATTTTGGTCAATGAAACAAAACGAGGAGGCGCGCACGAGCCATAAATTCCGGTCTGAAAATGAAAAAGGGGAAAGAAAGAGCGATTCCTCGCGGGACCCAGTTCCCACTCATTCATCGGATCGAAATCGTTTCGCGTGCCTAATCCTCGGTGAAAATTGCGGCTAGTATCAGCGCGGGTTCAGTTTCCCGACTATTCAGTCGGTGGCACGGCGGCCTGGTCCAGAAATCCCGAGCCGAGATAGCCATTTCGAGCGGCAAGACGATCTTTATTACGCGTGCACGAGGAAAGTACACGATGACGATGCGGACGGTGGCTGGCTCGGTGCCAACGAGAGATCTCGCAGGCCTCAGCCTCTTCATCCTCTTCCTCGTCGTCCGTATTCAACGTCCGACCCTCCTCCCAACCCCCTATCCGTCCTCCCCCGTTTTTACAGAGTCGATATCGAGAAGTCGCGTCGGTCGAGCTGCCGTTTTCTATCCTGTTCCCCTTTTTTTTCCATCTTGCATTCATTTTTGATGATATGAATCCGCAGATATGTTTAATCGAAGACTGTACACTTTCTGATATTAATTTTCTGATATTATAGTATTCTTTGCAAAGGAAATGCATGGATAGTGATAAAAGTTAATAGAATTTGGTAGTCAATAGAGACTTATTTCCTGGTGAACTCGTTTCAAATCTCTGCTACCAATGATAGCTTTTCAAGTTATTTCAATCAATTTGTATTGGGTATAATAGAGAAGCTACGAATGTAAGGCAATAAACTCGTTCGAAAATCAAACTGCAGCAACAAATCGAACGTTCGTTTATTTCGAAGGCAAACATGCAGCAGTTCGACTGACAGAAAGGCGAATAAACAGCGAGGGAACGCGCAGGGTCGCGAGTAGCGAAACAAGAATGAAAAAAGGCGGAAACGGAGGACTCAAAGGGATCCAGAGTCGGATCGAATCGGACTGCTCGGAATTGGCGGTGATTTAAATTGGCTGCCCTCTCGACCTGCCGTTTAACCTATTTACCACGCCGCTCCTGAATACGCCCCCACCGTCTCTTCTTTCCTTCTTTCTCCCATTCCCTCCTTTTCCCTATCCTGTCCCAGTCCCTCTTCCCTCCGCCCCCTCGAACTTCGTTGGCTGTCAGTCGCATTTATCCTCTTTGTGGCGGAGGATCGAGCTTTTTAAGCCCCTGCAGCGCGCGGGGAAACAGGATCGTTGAAACTCGGTGTATCTCCGTCGTTTCAACGGCGTTTTCCCCCCTCAAAGAGGAACTTGAACTCGACTCTGATCGAAGTTTATGCGAGGTTCCCCGGTGGTTTCTACGTTTCTTGAATAGGCTCCTTCGAAGTGATAACGGTGATCTCAGGGGATCTTGTTTGCGACACTGTTCAGGGAAGCGCTCGAGCCTTAACGGCGTCCATTTTGGAGAACGCGTTGCAGCGGATTAACATTGGAATATATTTAGTCGTGTCAAAAAGAAACCAAATTGGGGGATACATGGAGTAACAGAAAATCTTTATGCATAGATATTTGTTAATTTGTACAATTTTTCATGAAAATTAGTAATTACTCATTTGCGCAATCTTGGCAGGTGTAGTTTTAAGTTTAGTTAGCGAGTATATGGAGGATCGAGAAAGTTTGCGTTGTAGAAAGTGATGCATGAAGAAGAAAAACCAAGTGCTACCAAACCTGTATGAAAAAATTCACAAATCAAGTAAACAAAAATATTTTACAGAAATAAACGCGTACCAATTTCGTGAAACAAGCGAGAATCAAATTCTCCAGCGGCGTGCAAAGAGAGAGAAACGAAAAGTTCGCGCGGCAATAAGCAGATCAAACCGCGAACACCCATTAATTATAGTAATCCATAGGATCGCTATTATTTAGCCGTTGTGCAATGGTGGCCTCTGTAATTGGCAGCGCTCGGATCGTCCATTAAATTCCAAGCATCGCGCGGACCGCTCCTCTCCCTCTCTCCCTCTCTCTCTACGATTCCAGAGACGTGTTCCGATCGCGATCTGGATTATCTCGATGGGATAAGGGGCTGATGTTAAACGGATAGAGGGGTCGTCACGCGTTTCTTCGCGTTGGTTTCGGTGTATTTTGCGTGATCGTTGGAGAAACGAGATTAGAAGCGGACCGGAGCCGATAATGGGATTTGTTTTGGGGTTTGTGCCTCGGATTGGGACATTTTTCTTAAGTCGATCGTCGGGAACAAATTGTAGCTTCGAGGATAGAGTAAGATGGATGTCATTAAATTGAAAGTAATCGAACATGGAAGCTATATTCTTGGTAGTGTTCATTATTCTATTAAAATATGAACGTTCATATTTATAAAATCACACAGATACGATGATATTTATCTATCTATAAAGGTAGTTATGTGTCCATCTTCTCAAGAGTCAAGTTTACCAATGTATATATCCACATACGTTCCTCGTATTGTGTGTAATTAGTAAAATTAACTTTGAAGAGCGGCTCTTGATAGTTCCATTTCCAAATGGACGCGTACTTTATATTTCCAATATGTAACATTGGCAAAAAGCGCGGACTACCACTTTAAAAACCTCAGTCATAGAAATCAACCCCTTTCGCCACGTCCACATTGTTTCACCATCGCCACTAGGAAATTGCTTTCAAATCTCTGCTCGATTTTTGCACATTTTCCAAGTGCGACGATGTTTGTCAACGATTTTCATGGCATAAGCTTGCTCCACGAGATTCGAAGGGCAATGCAAATTGAAAGAAAGTAGCGTGGAAGAACCGAAAGGGTGCCGCTACTGGGTAAATAATTATTACGGAGGAAAATGGCGTGTGCCCACCGGCTCGGGCAGCGTAGCGGCCATTTGTACGTGGCCAACTCATAAACGCGGCCCAACTGTGCCCCCGTGCAGCATGTTTCTACGACAGCTGCTCGAATCTTCGAGTCTCCCTTCAGCGAGCACCAAACATGGAAACCCCGAACCTGCAAATGATTTCGAAAGAGCAACGTCGCGTAAATTTGCGATTTCAGAGCGATCTGTTCTTCGGGTTTCAAGTTGGATTAGCTTTCGTACTCGAAATTTGGTTCCGCCAAATGTTGGAATTGGGAATAATTATGGAGATTTGAGAAAATTAATCGCTTTCGCTAACGAAATATTGCTTTATATGATAATTGCGATGGAAATTTGGTGATTTACAAATAGGTGATTGTAATTCGAGAATTACAAATTCTGTTTCGCACAGGATTCATATGTTTGATTGCAACTGAGCGATTTTCAATTGTGAGATAGTTGCGATGAAATAATGGCTCTCGGTAGAATGTGTATCATGCTTAAGAATTGCTTTTTAATTTATCAGTCTTGGAGGACCGCGTTTTTAATTCAACGTTTCGAACAAACCCATTTTCATTATCCACTTGACCAGCGTTGTTCGCTCTACTCCATCCAACACTCCCCTCATCTCTATCAAACGTGAATTTTCAGTTTTCCTAGCGTTCCATCGCGATCATCTTTTTCCCGTCTCACGTCCTACTTAAACGTAAGTTCTCACATTAAAAATCGTATCTGTACTCCCATCTTGCAACTCACTATCCTTCCGTTTCAACCCTTACGGGAATTCGATTTCGCGCGTTCACTTTTCTCCGTCCATTTTACTTGGAACGCGCATCTCGCACGCGTTCCTCGTCAGATTCGTCGAGAAGAAACCCAACCGTGCCAATCGTGGACGCGATGGCGGTGGTAAAGGGTTTCTCAGTTAAAGTGGCCCGAAAAATCTCTCCGTGGCTCGAGCGGATACGCGCGTCGGTTGCGTCTCTGTTTAAAGTAAAAATTTCCAATTTTTCCGAGCAAACAAAGGAAAGCACAAAGAGCGCAGTGACGGACGAGGCCGGTGGCGCACACGCGCCGCTCTCGAAGGGGAAGGGAAGAAGGGAAAAAGGAAAAAAAAGAAGGCGAAAAACGAAGTCGAGAGAGAACAGAGGATCGCCTGTTTCGTTGCGCAACAGCTCGCTCGCCGCGGCGGATCCATCGGCTGGAAACGCGCGTCGACGATTAAACGCGTTATCCTTATTTGCATGTGGCATTTGCACGCGCCGCTAATTACGAGCGGTGCGTCGCCAATTATCGACCTTTTATTTTCGTGGAGACGGAGCCGCGTGCCTCTCATTTACAATTAATTAATTTCAGCTCACTCGTTGGCAGGACGAGGATTCCGTTCCTCCATTATTTTTTCGTTTCCACGTGGATTTTGCGCGAACGCGTGCATCATTCCTTTTTATACTTCATCGACATTGTCAATTGCAACAGTACATTTATCGTTTCTGTACACATCGATTACATGTGTGCATAACTTAAGGAATAATCTCTGTTTTTCGTAACCTAACAATTTTAATTACGATAAGCTCTATCATTTCCGCGTTCTTTTTATTTACACGAAACATCGTATGCATGTACAACAATTTCACGATTCTTTTTTATTCTCCAATTCACAGTTTACAAAACCATCCACTGTGCGCAGACAAAGAGATATCATTCCCAGATGACGCGATTTAAAGACCAGAAGCGCAACGATTGTATTTTACATGGGAAATGCGTGAAATAAAAATGGAGGAACGAAAAGTAGGATATTTCATTAAACTTCCAACTAATGTAACCTTTGAGAACTCTTCTAAACTAGTAAAATCATCTTGTAGAATTACTGTAACCTTAGCGAACTGTTTTGTTTATTTTTGAACTTGTGAAGCAAATGCCAGCTACAGCCTTCGCGACGCGCATAGCCGTCATTTGTTTTGAGTACAGAAAAAAAATGTGTGCAGCAATGGGTTGGAGGAGGAATGGACGATGGCTTGGATTTATTCGCGTATGCTTCGGGAATGTAATTTGGAGAGGTTCGAGCCGGAACGTAGACGAAATATGGCCGCTTGGAACGTTACCTGGGAGTTGTACCGGGTTATGCAGGGTTAACTGGTAAAGTGGTTATAATGCGTCAGTGCGTCATGCACCGGCCTTGGTGCACTGCATATGACGCATGGATGCATCGCGCGCGAAAACTTTTCCGCAGTTGATCGCTGCTAAACTTCCCACCGGCTCGAATCCAGCCGCTTCGCGTTTGTTTATTAATTTCATTTCTACCTGGCTGGTGTTTATATTGCACCGAATCGCGCTCTTTCGCGCGATGCTTTTGCAATTTTCTCTTTCGCGCGGCGTAGCAATTTTAATTTCGGATTTGAACGGTCCTTTGGGACCAATTTGAGGGCAAATATGAGAGTCGATCAGAAAGGAATCGAGAGGCAATTTTAATTGGGTAAATAGAAATAAAAATGCATCAGATGTTCTATTGTATATTGTTTAAACGTATTATCGTTCATTTTTGTATTTTTAGTCAGGTTCAATTCGAAAGTCTCTGTGCAAATGTTTAAGTGTTTCGTTGAACTTTTAGACGAGTCGATTTGTTACGCAAAGGTGTTTCATACTTGTCAATTACGAGAAATAACGAAGATCGTCGTATTTTAATATCTAGTGAAACAAGTTGCGAGCGGTACCTAAATTTCATTTGCAAACCTGTCACCTGTCTTCCACCCCAACACGCGAACCTCCCATTTAACAGTTCCACTGAAAAGCTCCTTTGTAGCTACGTGTTCCACGGTACGGAAACCGTACACCAAAAGAGCACGTGTTTACCGGTAAACGAGCGTGCGCAAATATTTAATTAACAATCCACCCCAATTACACGACTACCCCTATATTAACCCCTAAAAAAAAAAAAGGAACAAAAATTCCACGAAAACACCGCGCACTGTTATTTCGCGACGGTAGCAACATGGACGGCCTACGCGTATTACAGAAATAATCGCACGCTAATTAGACTGTCACGTGTCGAAGGTACGGAAGGTCGGGAGCGACGTTTAATCGAATTAGTAAGGCACTCGAGCATCGCGGAGGGTGCTCAAATAGAAACCCGCCCCAAGCCGTGGATGGTGTTTCGATCTGTTTTGTCTCCGCTTTGTCCCCGACCCTCCATACGTTCCGGGTTGGTAATCAATCTTGTCTTCCGTTCGACTTCGACCTCGTTCCATACCCTCCTCTCTGCCCCTCCGTCTCTCTCTTTCGCCCCGCTATTTTTGCTTTTTCTTCCTCCTTTTTTCTCGTTCTCCTATCGGACTCTCGATATTTTTCAATCGACCACCGCTGACCGACGTTTGTCCGCGAACAAAACGCGCCTCTGATCCGGTGACAGGGAAATATTCGTGGAAAAACACGGGAAGCCGTCGGGGAGAGCCGATGTCGGAAGGGAAGTGTGCCGCGAGTACGATTTTAATTGAATAAAGCCGGCTTTTTGCAGCAGATTTATTTCGATACGTTTGCTCGTGGAGAGAGGGGACGCGTTGATGAAGCTGCTCGAAAGGGGTTGTTTGTCCGACGAGGTTTAATAGTTTCGTGGAGACGACGGAGGTATTAGAAGGGTCTTATTGAGGCTCTCGCTCGAGCATTTATTACACTAGTTTAGTCGAGCGATTTCGATTGGAATTAAAAATTTGTTAAAATTGAAACATGTGATTACTGCGCGACAGTCAACGCATCAACCCTTCGCACTCGGATGTCCCCTTTGAGGGGACATCAGCATTGATTAGCGATTACGGAGGTTAAGCTTATTCCACCGCAGCTTTCCGAGGAATGCAAGTTTCCCTAAAGTTTTCTACTGAAATAGAAATTTTCTATTGCTCGTCAACGTCAGTAATAAAAACTATTGTTAAAAATTTACTTAAAGATTGCTATTTTGGTTTGCCAACGTCCAGGAAGGAGTGCAGGAAGGGTTAAACAGAAATGGCAGCGATTGCAAATGGCTGTCTCTCCGTTCGCTCGCGCGAACGAACCCCGAATCGAACCGAGTCGAAATCGCGACTGGCGACGACGGTATTTCGCGCGATGACACGCGCTGGGCGACGAGGAACGCGGCGAAATCTAGAGCGGGCTGTTCCGATCGCGCTTCGCTCCGCGGCGAGGCTCCGATCTGGGTCAGCCGTGCGCGACCCAACTCGCGGCCGTGTGTGTACGTTCCCACTTGCGCGCGCGACGAATAATATACGTGAACGGCGCGCGTGCATGCCCGCGTTTCGATCACCGTCGTTCTATGCCGGTCAGGTGCGACGCGAGGATCGCCGATCGATCGATCGATCCGATTCACGCTCGATGGGACGTCTGATCGGCGAGGCGTTTCTGGGAAACCTTTGACCGTGGCGTTTCGGCCGGCCACGCGATTCCCGTTTAATCCTCTTGTGTCCCTCGCGTCGATTCTGCACGGTTCTCTCCCTTTTTTTTTTTTTATGAAACTTTATATTAGTCGGTCGTTTGTAAAAATATTTATTTCAGAGACTTAGATGGATCCAGTTTTTTTACTGGTATCGTTGAATTTTGTAAAGTTTGTGAAATTGGTCATTGTTTTTTAGTTGGTTTGTTTTATTGTTGAGTTGATTTGATGGTAAGGGAGAAATTGAGTTGGGAAATTAGGGGTGGATGAGGGTTAACTCTTTGTGTATTGATTATTTTTTGGTTTGTTCGGTAGGGACTTCAATATATTGCTGTACTTTGTGACCATAATGGAGTCGAGGTAGTTCTAGAGTTTATTACAAGTGTCTAAATAGCGGAATGAACTTAATTCAAAGGGTGAAACTATCAATAATTATATGTCAATTTCTGTTATTAAACTTTCCTTATGAAAACCAATGCTCCTTGAACGACGAACCTCCTTTTTCTTGTTACCACCCTTCAAGAGCACCCATATTTATTACGATTTGATCAGTGATTAAATACGTGTATCGAATCGTATATTAATCCTCTGATCTCGGATGTCCCCTCTAAGGGGACATCAGAATTGATTAGTGATTACGGAGGTTAAACTCATCCACCGCAACTTTTTGAGAAATGCGCGTTTCCCCCAAGTTTTCTATTGAGATGGAAATTTCCTGTTGCTGTAGACGTTAGCAATAAAAATGATTGCAATAATTTCTATCGTTAACGTCCGGAAAGGCGTCCAACTCAAAGGGTTAATTGTTACTAATGAATTACAACTCTGATTAAAGTTAAACCTAATGTAAGCAGTCTGAAAGAAATGGAAGCACCCAAGGAGCACCCCGTGCACGGAGTCCACGTTTAGAGTATCCCAACCATAACACAGTCTGGAGTCGCAGTCGTTCGCCAGACGAGACGCACAAGCTGAGCGTATCCGGCACGAACGTGCGCGTAAGTGCACGCCGGAATGCCCAACGCAAACGGCGGTGCATACTTAGCGGTGCATACGCGCCACACACGGATGCAGCCGCACGCGTGCGATCGCACACGCAACCGCGTCTCTACACTATCGGTCAAAAGTATCCGTGGACACTTGCTTCTATACCTTCGATCGAGGGCACTCTCAGCCATAGATTAGATACAAGTCGAGTGCGACAAACGTGGAAAGGTCTTCAATTACTATGGATACTTGTGCAACTAATTTGTTAATTGACTGAATCGTTCTTTTCATATATTTTCAAGTTATTCCATTTTTAAGCCATCGTTTCCATATAAGACGACACGAATTAATCGCGTCTTAGGAGGGTTGACTGTACAAATTTTATTCCATAACCGTATGCATCACAACTTGCTGCTCTGAGAATGCAATTTTCATACAATGCACCACGAATCAAACTGATCTATACTTTACTTCTCAGTTTCTTGTAGCGTGATTTTCATACACGCGACACGAATTAACCTGATTTGCGCCAGATTTAATCCGAATTTCTCATAGCGCGGTTTCCAGCTAACGCGACGCGAATTAATCGCTCTTACAGAAGGGTTGACTGTATCATCGCCATTCACCGTTAATTCGACGTTAATTCGCGCATTCCTACGACGTTTACATACCACGTTGACCAACCGTTCGAATACTTGTGAATGGTAGTGTACGTGTGCACACTTCCGACAGAATTAGAGGGAGAGAGAGAGAGAGAGAGAGAGAGGAGAGGGTGAACAGGCCGAAGCGGGAGATCCACTGGTGTGGCGCGCAGGCATGTGCAAGCGCAAGGTCGCGCCGGGGTTGGGAATTCGGACTGCCAAGGGTTCCCACCCCTTCGTATTGCACCAGAATTCTGACACTACTACCTGAACGACCGACTGCCGTCGGACAGAGACGGAGAGACTGTAAAGGGAGAGTGGGAGGCCGACGGAGAGGGGCCACTCTGTCTCGTTTCGAACCGTATCCTTCGGGAATACGTATTCACCGGGTGAGCCAGCAGGATTTCGCGGATGGGCTACCTTGCGAAACCTGTTTCGCACGGCCAGAGTTGGGGAACGTGGCGTTTTGCGACACGTGGTTCTGTCGCTTGGTAAAAATTCTGCGTTTTTCGATTCGCGCGAATTTGATTGTCCAGATGAACCAGAGGATAATTTTAATTGCGCACGACGCGTGTGTCTGATTTGGAAATTGTAGATTCACATGGACGTATTTTTGTTTGTTCGATATGAAGGCGTTGGGGGATGTCTTGGTTCCATTATTGGTAAAATTGCGAATTTTAAGAATTTGATTTTCCAAAATTATAAAGGGACATCTTTAATCTTGTACGAAGTGCGTGATTTGAAAATTACATATTTGTGAATGTGAGTTTTTGATTGTTTGATAGATAGAAGTTAGGGGATGTTTCGTTTTAAGACACTCGAAGAATGAAAGATTCTGTATTTTACTTTTATACGAGAAAGTTTAGTTCCGAGTAACCCTCTGTTTGTGGTTCTTGAGGATTTCACGGCTCGCAATGTCAACCCTGTCCCAGGCTTTTCAGGGTGTTAGATCGTGTTCGGAAGGATTAGTATCCCAGCGTTCCGCCAACATTGCAGTTGGCTTCATCGGGGGTCGAAGGACGATCTTCTGTATCGGTGCGTTTTACGACCCTTGATAAAACCGACTGCAATGTTGGCAAAATGTTGGAATAGTAATTCTCCTGTTCGAAAGCCTTCAACAGCTTCTTACATTAATTGAAAGACTAAAACTCTGCTGAAAGAGGGTTGATTTTTCCCTTCAGAAGTTCACTTTGAACCACAGAGTCGAATATAACGTAAAATTCACTGAATAACAAATTCGCGATCTAAATTTACATTATTTTTCATATACTTCGTGCAAATAACCTTCCCTATAAAAGTATCTTCGAACCTTTCATCCCCCAAAGGTATTTCATTCATGCATTTCTTCTCGAATCTTCTTCTCTTTCCAGATGAACCGAAACAACGATACGGGGCGTTGAGAACCACTGGGCGAATAGAAAGGACGAGGTCCCAGGAGCGGTATTTCTCGCGGATCACCCGGTATACACTCGGGCCGATCTGTTCGCGTAATATTATAGTCCGGTGAGCAGTAATCTGGGTTACGCCCTCCCCTCGATTCATAAGAACCGCGTGTTAAAGTAGGAGAGAGCGTGATTTCTCTGGTACCCTCTCTCTCTCTCTCTCTCTCCCTCTGCCTCCCCCCTGCTCTTCTCGCCCCTTCCCGATCGGCTCCCTTTTCCCATCTTTCTCTTGCTTTCTCCAGAGGCGCTCCTTCCCCTCGCTCCCCACTCTTCTTTGTTTCTTTCCGCTTTTTCCTTTTTCCTGCCCCTTTTCCTTTTTTCCAATTCTTTTCTCCTACCTTTTCTACCCCCACCCCGCCTCCACCCCCTGGCTCTTACCTTCCTTTCTCCGAGCAGTCCTTTTGCTCTTCTTCCTGTTTCCTCCGCGACTTCGTCTTTCGGACTTGTTCCTTTTACTTCGACAGTGTCTCGATCGTTACGTTTCATCCCTTATTTTTGCTTCTCCGTTGCAATTATCCTAATTGATTTTTTCTCTATCCTGGAGTGGAAATTGGCTCGCGCGAAACGTCAAGGAACAGGTGGTTTTCCTGGTACTCGGTTATTGGATTTTTCCACATCTTTATTATCGTCGTTTAAGCGTTTTGTTGCTGACGTTTGGCAAGAATTTTTAGTGTTAAATTCGTCGAGTATCGAATTATTATCTTGAGACAAATTTGCACGTTGTATCTTTACACATTTCTTATTTATATAAAGTCGAAGCATCGACTGCGCGGAAAGTTCCTGAATTTTAATGTAAATCTTGGTTTCAAAAAATGAATATTCAACATCATCGCTACAAAAGGTAGCAAACTTGTTGCTCGCGAGTCGAGTGCTTCCTTCTACCTTCCACTCGTTGAAAATTTTTCACAGAAGCCGCTTCTACCTGCTCAGACTTTCAAATCTTCCGCCGCCCCGTGCTTTCCGTAAACAATTTTTTCCACTCCCGATTGGTAACATCTCGCCAAGAACGAAGCCGCTGCTTTGCATTTACTTCCTCGAGAAGCGAATTTTTCATCCTACAACGTTCTACTTCGCTCTACTCCACTTTTTTCTCTTTTCCCTCCTCCTTCTCGCCTCGTTCTACTTTCCCGCGTTAATTCTGTATTTACGAGCGTTCGTCCGCGCGTTGCAAATATTTGCGGCCATTCCTGTTCTTCTATTTCCTTGAATTACCAGCGGCAAGGTATTCGCGATTTTATTGCCGACCGATTATTCTTATTTTACCCACCCTTTTTTTAAAATCTAAAATACGTGAAACTTTTATTTCGCGGAGCATCGATCGAAGAATTTATGAATAACGAAACCAATAGAGTAACGAAGGATTAAATAATCAATAATTAAATGCTAATCTTTGTTATTTAATTTTCTAATCTTTTCGTATGAAAACTAGTGCTCTCTACTTGTCCTTTTTCCCACCCTTCGAGAGCACCCATAGAATCACGAAAGGGTACCTCAAATATTAAACAACTCACTCACAAATCGAATCAGATAATTTTCAGAATTAATATCTTCGCTGGATATCGATATTTATCTAAAAATTTGATTAAAAATCGTCGCACGATGTCCTCGACACGAAATTAAGGGGAGAGAACGACGCTCGTCGATGTTGGTCACCGAAAAAATGAATTTACGTATACATAACTTCCGCTTGAGGTGCTGCTCCGTGAAACATGGCGAACTACGAAAGAGCGCGATTATTCGAAGTTCGTTTCACCTTTTTGGTGGCCAATCTCTCCGCGAGGCAATGTGTCGCTCGCAGGAATTCCGATCGCGGACATCTTCTGGCGGCGGCTTTCCGCTGTTTTCTGATTCGTCGCTTCTTGTTGGTTCCAGGAACGCGAGCCGAGTCGTGCAGTGAAATTTATTGAATAAATCAAGGTCAAGCGCGGCGGGAAGAGAGACGGGAGAGCCGAAGGGAGAAGGCTGGCCGCGTGCATCGGCCGGGGATTCTGTCGTGGCGCAGAAAAATCAAATTAAACAGCCGCTTTTAAGTCGAATTAAAACGAATGCGCTTAATTAAAGCGGCCTCCGCCGCTCAACTAGAGGAGTTTTATTGACGGCGGGCCGACTCTCCTTTGTCGGTGCCCACCGCGTACCCCTTCATTATTACGTTAAAAGATGCCCTCGCCTTTTTGCTTTTGTCGCAAATAACCACCGATTTTTCTCTCCATTAAGCCACGCCCCTCCCCCCCCTCTCTCAGGTTTTTTGCCATTTTTCAGGGAACCTCTTCCTGCACTCGAAACGTCTCGTTTTCTTTGCCGCCTTTAACGGTACAGTTTTAATTGGCATTTTTTCTCGAAGCCGGCTGCTTCCTTTTTCGATTTCGTCGGCTTCCGCGGGAGGAGTCGCGAGCGAGAGGTAAGTGAAATTTATTTAACTTAATTTCCGAATATGCTGTGAGGGATTGCAATTAATTGGCGGTTCTTCTCCTTCCTTGTGGCGATGCGTATTTTGTTGTTGAAAATAAAAAATAGCGGTGAGATTTGTGTTTCATGCGGAACGCGTTTAGAATAACTCAACGAAACAAATCGAAATACCTAACTCCACTTTCTAAATTTTGCAGAACTTCAGTTCCAACGAACTCGACTCCTCTTCCAATCATTTCTCTGCGCCCACTTTTCAACATCACATCGATCGCAAAGCAAAGAGCTACATCCTCGTGTCAAATCGCCAAATTCCACTTGTTGGATTTGGCGATTTCACCCGTGGATGTAGCTTCTTCGTCGAAACGTCGAAACTTTTTAAACCGTGCTATCTGGGTTTAAAAAATTTCGACACCAAAGCGCGCGACTCGCAGTCGAACGTGCATCGTCCTCCATTCGCCTTGCTCGACGTTCAATTTCACAGAGTCGATCGGTTTGGCGAACGAAAGTCTCGAACCGTTGCAGCATTGCCCGATCGAGAGGCGGACCCGAGGATACCCGGTGCTGCAGGTTGAACGTACGATTCTATCCAGTCTAGCGCGGGGCCCCGCGGTCCGTCGTTTATCGGTCAGAAAAACGAGCGTGTCCGTGACAAAAGCAGCCGTAACGGAACCGACCTCGCCGGCAAAGACGAGCGTGTTAACGGTGCCGGAGGTTTCACCGCGCTAAATACAAAACCCGCCGCGTTTTCCCTCTCGCTGGTCGCGTTGACGCGATGTAGGTGTTCCACGAGCGGCGAGCGGTTCTCCAGGACTCGCGTCCAGCTCGCGATTAATCGTCGCGTACGCTGCGACCTCGTCGTTGGGAAGAGTGGCCATCGCGATGGACGAGGGGAGAGAAAGAGAGTGTTTAGATAATGAAAATGGGAGAAGGTTGGTAGCGAGAGGGATGGACGGAATAAGGGTGGCCTCCCCTGTACACTGTGGGAATTTCTAATTGCGCCCCAATGTCCCGCGTGCGGCTAGGGGATGTTTCTCTGGGGGATGGAGCAGAGGATCCTCTGTTGGGACAGTGCGCTCGAATTATTGGGAAATTACGATTTTTCTTTTGGTATATATTTGTATGCGTGCGGGGCTGGGATTATATTTGCTTTGGTTTATGATCGTTTTGGAGTAGCTGCTTTATTGTGTTTGATTATGGTATTTGGTTTTTTAATTATAGCCGTGTTTATGGGAATTACAGTTTTGTTCGTTTTTCTTTTAGTCCATATTTGTATATATATATAGAGTGGAATCGTATCTTCTTTAATTTATGAAAACGTTGGAGCAGCTCTTTTATTATGTCCGTTTATGGTATTTGGTTTCTTAATTATACCTGTGTTTATGGCACTGCGGATGGTTTTTTACATTTGTGAGGACCCCATGGCATTTATTTTATTACGTCTGTTTACGATACCTGTTAGAGGGTCGTACAGTAGTAATAATAAAATTAGAGGTTTATTCCTACAGTTTCAATGAAATCAATTAAGTCCCAAATTTAAAATAGAAACAGCCACTTCTGCATTACAATCACGATCAAAATTAAATTCATCTACTAAATCCTTCTTGATTAAAAATGAATTTCGTTACACACAATTAGTTACGTATAAATGTCATCTCTTTTACAATATAACAACCATTCGCAACAATAACAGATACATTTACACCAATATTCCCAACATTTTTCTTTACGTGCAATCTCATATCCAAAAATCCTCCGCCTTCATCGGTGGAAACGGTCACGAGAGGTCCATCGAGGCACAAAACGGGCCCGCTGGTGATTTAACCGCGTCCCACGGCGGAACAATGAGACGGGCACGTCGAAAACGCCGTTATTTAATACAGATATTTTTCATAAGTCGCATTGTGTGCAAATAACGCGACGCAAGTGCTCGCGCGAGCGGTCCGATGCGCGTTCACGCGCGCGCTCGCTCGCAGACGACCGTAATTCGTAACGCGCGCGCGCGCGTATACCCGCGAGGCGCGACGCGTGTTAATAAATCTCGCGAGATCTCGAGCAGCGAAGGGCAGGATGAGAAAGAGAGAGAGAGGGAGAGAGAGAGAGAGCGAAGGGACGACGACGCGACGAGAAAACGAGCAAAGAGGAAAACGGAGGAGAAAGAAACGAGCGGAAGGCGATCCGCCGCACACGAAGGGTGCGCGTCGAGATATCCCTTCTGCGCTCGTTTGCGCGCGTCTCACTCGAGACTTTTTGGTTTTCTCGCGATAATGGTCGTGCATGCTGTTTAATATGTGCGAAGTGAGTCTTTGAAGTGGATGTTTGTTGGTTGCAAAAGATGGGAA
Organism: Xylocopa violacea; assembly: GCA_963969225.1. Taxonomy (NCBI): domain Eukaryota; kingdom Metazoa; phylum Arthropoda; class Insecta; order Hymenoptera; family Apidae; genus Xylocopa; species Xylocopa violacea. The sequence continues at coordinate 24,655,151 of CAXAJV010000008.1, forward strand.
CTTGTTGGGTTGAAATTGCAGACGAGAGTCAAGATTTTTACAGCAAGGACGTTTTAATGAAAAGTGACATGATTTCTTAATAAACTTTGATTGAACAGTGCAGTCGAACAGTATAAATTGTAATTTCTAATCTTTTGCACTCGAGAGATTATCTTGGTCATCTGCAACTTGATCACTCACTTTGCGATTCGCAAAGTTCCAGGTGCAAAGAATTAAACTTTGACCAAGTAGCTCTTAAGTTACAAATTTCAAGAAAGAACTAGTTACTTAAAAATTGAAGCAGAGTCAAAAACAAAGTACAAAGCCAAGCCTCTCGCATCCTTCTATTACATCACACGAACGAGTTAGAATAGGCATATAAAAAAAGCATATCCTCTTTTCTGAAAAATATAGATCGAAGCAGAACGATTCAAAACTTGAGGGAAGAAAAAGAAGAACCGTGGTACAGTTTGTTCCGCGTGAGAAACCGGGAGAAACAATGGCTTCCGGTCCCGTACCGGGATGATTCGCAGATTCCCGCGTGAGTGACATGTGTCACAAGGTGTGTCGAACCCTTATTTAGAGGCGCATCAAAAGTTAGCCCACTTCAGTCACACGCACACGCTCTCGCGCACCTAAATCTCAGCGGTTCAGCCCCCTGTCTTCATTGTCAACCCTCTAATACGGACGCGCGTATACGCGCGATCGAATTCCTTTCTTTCCTTTTTTTTCATTCTCCTTTCCCTCACTTCCCCCCCTCTCTCTCTCTCTGCTTCTCTTCCCTTTTTGTTTCCTCTTCTTTGACGTACGGAAAGCGGGAACGAAGAGGATTCCCGGACACAATGCGACGTAATTGGAAGTCACCGGATGCTGAGAATTGGCCGTTTCCCATGATTCGTGAATTTATCGAGCACCACTCGCGAATTACGAGTCGCTCCGCTGTTTTAAGGGCGAATTGATGGTCGCGCGTCGTCCATATCTCTCCTCGGGTCGGCGAAATGATTTTTTTCTGATTCAATTAGATTCGATGCGCTCCCCGCGATTTGTTCGCCACCGTTCGATTCGTCAGTGCTTTCCTAAATTTATTTTCCGTAATACGAGAGATAAAAATTAAAATTCTATTGACTTTGCATTTCAATGACGTCGAATTTAGTTTGATCGAGGACGTTTCTTGAAGAGAGAATCGTACGATTGAATTTTCCAACAATTCTACAGTCCAACGCGAAAGCAGCTGTAATTAACATAATTAATTCGATTTGGTTAGATTTGATCGAAGGGTGTTTAAAAATTGCTCGTTTCCGTTTGACCTAATTGAGCTCGTTCAAATGTCTACTATGTCTAACGAACGTAGTTATTTAATTTCCATTAAAGGATAACGCGATTAATAATAAACGCGCGCAATTGCCGTGTATTCTAATTTGGAAAGAGCAAGTTAACTCGTACGCATCGACGCAAATCGAGAACACACGATACGCGTGTCACGGTCGAGAGCGCCCTGGATTCCCGCCCTCTCGAAATAGCGTCGATCAGCGTTCGAAAAACGCTCGTGAATAGCAATGCCGGCAACCCTCGGGACACCCTCGACAAATAAGTACAGAAACGCGCTACCGTTTCTACCATTATGGATAACCGTTCGATAAAGTCGACGCGTTTCTTTCGCTCGCGTGAATTTGATAAACGAGTGACATCGATATCATTCGTCGAACATTTATTTTTCTATGTTGAAGTTTAAGAGAGATTTAAGGGTTGCGTCGAGAATTTTTTAAATCTGGCGATTTCAATATTTCTGTACTTCATGAACGTAAAGTAAATAATTGTAGGATGTTAATTAAATTAAGATTAACGCGAGGAAATCAAGGGTGGCTCTCTGTGATGTTCATTTGGCAAAGGGTGACGAGCAACTGAGATTAAACTTCTTGAGACACTTCTCAATTTTTAATACACGTTTCTCTTCTATTTGGCGTGAATCGAAGCATAATGTTTCAGTTTACTAAAGCTGCTCCTCCTTATTTGTAGTTTCATTTGTTTAAATATCTCATTGACAAAAGTATACGTCTTTTCAATAATAGAATGTTTCATTTATCGAATTATGATAGCAATGTCTAAAAAAATGACTCGTGGCAACCGCCTGAAACGTGGATATCCACCTCAGCCATCGCCTCGGTGAAAAATTCCGATCGCAATCGGGTCAGAGTACAATGCACTCTGCTTTCTACCTTATTCTTAGGTAATTGCACGAAGGAAAAAAGAAAGGAATTAGATAGAACGGGGCTGTAACCGGCGCCAAACGAGGAGCACCTCTCCGAGTGGCGTCATAAATCGTCGGAGCCCTCGCGAAACCCTCGATGGCGACAAATAAACACGCGTAAAACGGGGAAACCGGTCCCTTCGAGTTGTTGTACAAACATAAAGGGCGGCTGGAGAGCCGATTTATCAAGAGAGAACGGAAGTTATCATTACCTTCCGCGTTTCCCCTCGAGCAGGAAATTGTCCCGTTTTTAAATTTAAAATAGCAAGCCCGTCCGAACTGGTCGTGCGAGCGTGCATACAAAATGGACGAGTTTCGAGGGCGCGCGGATTGATTCAGCGAGCGTCGACGAGAAAAATCCGTGTCGTTCGACAACTTTACAAAGGACTTCGAGATTGTCGAGGCGTAGCGCGTCGTTGCACTTTCTTGCGTCGAGCTTCGAGTCCGCGATCGGCGCTTATCTTCCATCTTGACGTAGTTAAGAAAATTACGCGGCGGATCGCGGTGTTTACGATTCAAGCGCCAGCGTCGCGGTTTTCGATGATTTTTTACTCTTTGATCTTGAGCTAGTGACTCGAAGTAAGCGAAGAATTGTACAATAAAATGAATTTCATGGTCGTGACGTGAATGGTTTGACAATTTTTACCGTATCGATTCTTCTTTCTCCGCTTTGTTCCTCGCGTCCTTTGAAATTGGCAAAAAATGTCATGCGCGGAGTTTCGGTCATCCGAATTTGTTTGAGGACGAACAATTGATGCGCACAGTCGACTGGATTAGTTTGTACGATAGAAATTCACGGATCTAGTCTGTTACAATAGCGACTTCGCAGTTGCACGCGAGTGGGTCACAGCGTTGCAATTAACGAGGCGCAGACACGAAACCAAACGTAAAACGTAAAAAGATAATTTCATTATCCCTCACAAGTGTCACAGAAGAATCTACAAACCACCTCTTTACCCATAAAAAGTGGATCTACCAATAGAAGATCATCGTTTCCCTAAAATTGAATCGCAGCGAACAAAGTCCCGTCTCTTCGACACTTGGCGCGCGTGCGAACATCCGGTGGATGGAACGCTCGCAAGACTACACAGAAATGTAGGATGGGATAAAGACAATTAATAATATATTTAAATAATATCGCCCTACTCTGTTAACGCAAGACTGGACGCTAACTGCCTGATTCCTCCACCTTCCTTGACGATCCGCTCAGTCGCTCTTCGACTGTCTTCCTTCTGACTACGTTACGCATTTATAATATCATCTCACGCATTTCACTCCTATCGTCGCGCGCATTCCACTATCCACGGAAGTGAGGAAAAGCGCGGAGCAATTAGAGGAGGAAAGCGACGAGGGATATTCGAATCGGCCATTTGTTTCCTGGGCAAGTGAACGCCGTGTTACGTTGATGGTGGTCCGAACGGTCGTAAAAGCGAGGACGAGCGGCTCGAGCGAGCCGAGGCCATTATTTCGGTCCCCGTCCGGGCGATAATCGCCGTTCCGCTCGCGATCTTCGGCTGGGTGCCGTGGGTCACCCGGTAGATCCCCGTTCTCATGTCGATACACGGTGTTATCGGCTACTAAAAGATAATCAGCGGAGTCGATGCGTCGCTCGGCTCGAGTGGGCGTGCGACCGGCTGCATCGCCGCGGAATTTATTCAGCTGTCCCCAATACCGATGGAATTCAGACGCGGCGCGATCGAGTTGCGCCTCCAACGATTTCTTCTCGTAGGAGAAGCAAGCAGCAACGAGCCGAACTTCTTGCGCCGGGAATTAATTGGTCGAAACTCGTGACTAGCTCGTCCGTGGCGGCTCGAGACCAGTGGCATCATCGCGTCGACTTGGTTCTAATTTAAAGTATCGCGATGGAACGAATAAGATTTTAGGATACACGCAATTCTGTGCGACACTGATGCGACTGATTTCAATGTTTGTTTATTTTATTCCTGTGTTGGAAGTTTCTGAGTGGCTCGTCCAAAACAAATCGAAACCAAGGCTATCGTCGTGTCGACTTGGTTGTTTAAAGTATCGTAGTAGAACAAATTAAACTTTAGAACGAGCGCAATTCTGTGCAACTGAGCTACTGATTTCACAATAGAAGATTAAAATTAGAATATGAAACTTGTGACTGGCTCATCCAAAGCGACTCGAAACCAACGCTATTATCGTGTCGACTTGATTCTAGTTTAAAGTATCGCGATAGGACAATTTAAATTTTGGAACAAAAGCAATTCTGTGCTACAGCGTTACTGATTTCACAATAGAATACGATATTGCTGTACTGTTTGCTTATTTTCAACTGTAAATTCCATAGATTGCATAGCACGTCATTCCCACTTTGCAAGTAGATAATGAGCGACGTGCACAGCGCGTCTTTCCAACGCAAGAGGTTAAACACGTGTGACACGACAATGTGTATTTCTATGTCGCGTAGAAGAATGAAATTGAAGTTGGCGGTAGTCGAGGAGATCGTCGGAGATCCGTTCTTGCGTTGTGGTATCTTTATAGTAGCGATAGTAGTATCGATTGGATGGAATTGAAGAAATAATCGAGTGTGGGAACACGAAATTGGTTTCAAGTAACTCGAATTCAAGTCACTCAAACTGACACGAATAGTCAGAAGGAGTACATTTCGAGTGGAGCGAACAGATTTACAACCACGAAGTGGATTCAAGCAATTCGTATTCGAGTTACTTGAAGAAAACCGATTCGACCAATCAAGATGGATGTAACATGCAACTCGATCGACATTCTACGTCGACTGAGTCAACAATTTCGTATCATACACAAAGAAACTAACAAAAACAACTACAATAACTTGAAACTGTATTTTAAACAAAGCAACCAAAGTTTGCGCTCATAAATTCGATTCGAGCGACTCAACCAACGAATCAGAGTACACTTCAACTCGGTCGCACGAGAAATTCGCATTTCCACTTGAAATAACCTAGCTCTACTAAACAAATGCAGGTACAACAATAGAAAGTAGCACCGAAACTCGATCAAAGCAACGAAAATCGCGGTGTCGAATCGAAACGAGGCGATTCGTAAGCGCAACTCGTTCTCGCCGCCGAATTCGCAGAGCTCGCCTCCAAGAATTCCACGATGAAAACGCAGGATCCGTCCCGCGGCCACGTAGAAACATCGGGCCGCGATCCGTCGTTTTACGTAATCGCGATTACGCGCGGCCTTGCGGACCTATCTGTCCGGCTCGTCACGCGACACGCGCCATTGCTTCGAGAATTTTCAGCGCGCCGCGGGAGCGTAAAAAAAACCGGTTCCGGCGGACGCGGCGCGGCCGCTCGCCTCGAAACTCGGATCCACGCCGTGGAATATATCGGAGATTCCTTCCTTCCCACGCCTACGGTTATTAATTATTCGCCTCGCGTCCCCTTCCGCGAGTTTTCCTCGCGTTTTCCTCAATTTTTCGCCGATTTCCACTCGTCTTCACCTCTTTTCTTCGACACACGTCTGCGTTGCTCTCTCTTCTTACGCCCGTACGCGTGATTTTCCTCGATTTTCTTCCTTTCTGGAAGTTGCATAACGATCGAGAAAGATTTTGACAATGATTCATGGAGCTTGGATCGAGATCTTTGGTTTCGACCCATTTGTAGCCAGCGTTCTCAAATGGGAACAATTAGAAGTGATCGTGTATCTTGCAGAGTATGTTAAATTGGACGCCACAAACGTGGACAAATGATAAATTTATTAGTTTGTATTTTAGTTTAATATGGGTTTCACGGATGTCAATTGTAAATTTATTGTTTTACACGTATCTGCGAAGAGAACGCGAAGGTCTTCGATCGATAATTAATAAAACGTAATTATAGAATCAAGTAGGATATGGAGGATATCAAGATTGTAGGGTAGGTTAGGTTATTATTTTATACATATTTATAGACACGATTAATCTTGGATAACGAGACCGTTATATCCAAGAGTGATTGATCTGTTAAATTATTCATTGACATCGGATTAGCGATTTACTTTTAATTGCGTATTCCTGTCCGTACTCCCCTGAACTTGAGCGATGCGACCTGTCCAGATAAAAACGAATCTGCTCGTTTTTATGCGATCGCGTTCTCGAATTCAATGGTATTTGGAATTTAGTCGAGCGCGAAAGAGACGTTTATGGGTATTCATTGCATTATCGTGACGAACGCTCGTCGATCTTTGGTTAAGGGTGTTCGGAAATTTATGCAGGAATCCCGGCCGCATTCCGTTAACATGGCGACTGTGGAACGTGACCTAGCGTACGTCGCTGCTGTTCGTTCAAATCCTTTGTTGCTCGTCGAACGAGATCGATTATTCTCTTTCTTCTATCCGTGGCGGGTACAATTTCACGACAAATCGTCGTGGTTAACACGGATTCCACTTTTTGCTGGGATTTCGGTCAATACTCGCTTCTGTTTCTCGCGCAGCCAACTCTCTCGACGGATGCTGCTATCAATTCTCTTCTGTTTCAATTCTTAACGATCGTCAAATTATTTCGTAATCTTTTCACGATCGGAGATGGTATCCACAGGCTAAATATTTGAGTTCGAAACGATTCACGTGTTTGAAGATCGTTCGCCGTCCAGCCGATTCGTGGCGAACGAAAAGGACTTTAGCGACTTCAAAAGAAGGAATACATTACGCTCTGGCAGCCGGCCAGGAAAATCGGTCTGTGCCCGCCTGACGTTCCGCTGCGCGACTATGCTTCGCGATGTCCTGGGAGTAATTAAAAATTCGTGAAAGCCGCTAGACGATCCTTTCGAACCGGCATTTGCGTTTGAAATACGGTTCTCAATATTTATCGCGTTCCAGCAGGAATTAGAAGCACGCGTGCTCCTCTGGAATCAAAAATCGTTCTCCTCGGTTCCAGAATTTTTCAATCTTATCAGCGTTCGAGCCCTGCTCCAGATTTTCTCGGTATTCTCCCATCAATTCGAATTAAATCGACCCGATCCGAACCAAATTATTCAACCGTGTCTGCGGGAAAATTCTTCGAAAGTTCGAAGCTCTTCGTCCACTCGACGCAAACGAGGGATCCCTCATTAATGCTTCCCGAAGCTTTTCAGAGAACCGCGATGGCGAAACCCCTCTCGCGTCTATTTTCCAAACCTTTCCTGAATTCGTAAATCTCTCGCGGTTTTACTGGCGATAGTAAAACTCCGCGAAACTACTTTATTGCCCCGAGTCGACACGTTCGCCGCGGCTCGCGCGTCTGACCTCAGCTTTTCGGCCATTAAGTTCACCGTGTATCGACTTTGAGACCGCAGCGAGCGTATTAACGGTTTAAGTGCCACGCAGCACGATCTCCTCAAGTTTTATGTCGAGAAGCGCCATTGTGCCAACCCGTCGTGTGCTAGCTAAAATGAAATAACCACGATCGCGTCGCTTTTGCGACGAAATTTCTCGATATTTATAGATTTTGGTACTCGAACAGTGAAACTAACAATCTTTTTCGATTACTTTGCAAACATCGACAATTGATACTCGAACGATTAAACCAAAAATCAATCTCCTTCATTTTTAAAGTCTTCTTTCTTTCCTTTTCTCTTTCTGATGAAATAATTCCAATAGTAACCCTTAATATTCGAATAGTTGATTAAAAAATCTTCATCCTTCATTTCACGACCATTCTCCCACACCTTCTTCCGTAAAAGTCGACGAAACAGCGAGGAAGAACTTTCAGAGCCCCGTCGAACGCCAACGACGACCAAAGGACACCAACTTCGGGTGTTTCTCGGACGGAAAAAGGGAAGAGGCGAAGAGAAGGATCGCGAACGAGGCAGGAAGAGAGAAGCTAATCTCATCCGGTACGACGCGACTACCGGTTCGAGCAGCCGCGCCTACCAGCTCTTTTATTACTCGACCTTCTCCGCGGCTCGAATCGGCCGCAATATGGTGACCGGCCCTCAGCGGCGCCAACAGGCATTGATTTCACGCGTGGGCCAGGACGCGTCTGGATATCGATCGCGCCCCCTGCGCCGTTTCTTGCCTTCTTCCTCGCGTTTCGATCCCTCCGTCAAATGGACGCGGCTCGAAACCCCCTCGCGGTCGTGTTTTCGCGTCCTTCCTCCTCTGTTCCGCGATTTTTTCACGCTTGGTAAACGCGAGTTGAACTGCGAAACGTTGGGCGAGCCTATGGGCGCCATAGCGACTTAACAACCCCCTTCTTCGATATGTACAAATTGTTTAATCGACTTCAAGCCACATAGAATATGCCTACGTATGCCAATACAAGCCACTCGACTTCAAAACACATGACAAATTACCAAGTACTCCGCGATAATTGCCAATCGAGTAGCGACATCCCTTAAAAACACCACTTGCCGAATATCTAGCTACAAAATTATTTCCACGCAATTATCACCCTTCCTTAAACATAAATCAGATTGGCAACACCCAATAGCATCGATATCTTTCGGTGGACGCAGTTTCCGTGGCCACTACTGAAACACCACCGCTCATTATTTCCGAGGGGCCGCGATCTCGACCGTATTATTTCACACGTTGGGCGTAACAGCACCACCACCTCTTCACGGTGCACCGGCAACGGCCAAGTTTCGCGCGCGACTCCGTAAATTCGCGTTTTATCGGTCCGTTGGCGGGGAAAAAAGGGCGAAACGGAGGGCAAAGGAAAGAGAGAGAGAGAGAGAGAGAGGAAAAAAGAAGAAAAAAAAAGGGAGGAGGAAACGAGCGCGACGAATCGTCCCGCGTATTTCGTCCTATCGGCTTCCACAAATCGGCTGGCGCGTCGTTCGATTGATAAAAACAGGAACGCGTCCCCGGGCTGGTTTATTAAGATCTCGGCGACGATATTTACGGGGTGCCACGGGACGGTCGAGGAGGCGTAATCGAGCCACGCCGAGACCAGAGAACGCGTTACTTTTCGATAAGCCGGCGAGACGCTCCGCCGGGGTCGTGAATTGCCGATCATCGATAAGCGAATGACGGCTCCGCGGCTAATCTCGTTCGAGTAATAACGATTGCGTTGTACGAGCGTGATACGAGCGTGGCGAAAGTCTGTATTTCCTGCCATTTTCCTTTTTTTTTATTTTCGCCAACGAAATTGCGTCCTATTGTTTATTGCGTGCGGCGAGGCACCTTTCAGCGTGTTGGTTGCTTCGATAAGTATATACTTATTTTAGGGACGCGTGGATGCGTTGAAAAAAGGGGGTGACTTCTTCGAAGAAGTAACAAAATAAGGGTTCTCCCAGTTTTTGCAGTTTAGATTATATTATGTTTTGTTTGGGTCAGAGTAAAATTCTATTTAGCTGAACGTCTGGTCGACCGAATGTACCGCAGGATCGTAATTTCAGTCTGAAAAATCCTGGCTATGTGGCAGAGAGAATCAATGAACTTCTATTACACGAACGACCTAGTTGTATGAACCGCTTGTCCCTCGACGAGGTCAGATAAATGGAGTTCCATTGCACATTAGTTTTATTATACAATACTGTGCTCTGCTTATGCACTATAAATTATATAAACGGATGATACACTCTGCATTATCCAATAATGCTGATGCGGTACGATAGAATCGAGGGTAAACGAGTCATTACTTATTATTGCAGCCCGTCAACAATTAGGGCAACTTTTGAAAAATTAATTTTACCAAAATTTATAACGCTTCTGTATATTAAACTTCCGAAAGGTTTCAATTTCACGTGTGTGGTTCGAATTTATATCGTTCTTGTAAAGCAAATGTCGGCTGCAGCCTTCGCGACGATCCCAGCAGTCATTTCTTCCGAGTACAGAAAAGAAAAGTATACGACAATGGATTAACTACTGAAAATCAACGCTCTTTAAGCAGTACCACCTAATTTTTCCGTACACCCTTTCCCGCACACTCGTCTAGCGTTCTCGTCCACCCAATCAATGAAAACACAATTATCGCTCGTCCTTTCAATTTGCTTCGATTATTTCTCCCACTTTTGCCCGCGTTCCACGGTCTACCAGCAGTTTTCCTGGCCACAGTTAATCATCGCGGGGCTCTCTTTTATCGCAGCCGGCACCGAAGCGAAAGAGGTCTTGAAATAACGTGCCGTGACCCCGATACGCCGCGGCGGTGCCCGCTGATTCGCTGTTGGTTGGCTCGCGGCCCGATTTTCCTTCCGATATCTTTCCGCTGCACCCTCGAAAACCACCACCCACCACCCGCCGCGTCCTCCTGCTCGGGATAATCCGTGGGCTCGAATTCTCTGTCGAGAAGTTCGGTTTTGTGGGCGATTCGTTCCGATTTTGAAGAATAAACGGGGTTGTCGCGTTGAACCAAGGGATGGCTTTCAGTGGCGATCGAGGTTACTTGCCGACGAGGGGATGTTCGATGAATTTTGGGAATGAGAATGCGATTTGGGTGGGAATTAGGTTGAGGAATTGGGCAGTATTTAGGTTGAGAATAGTGGATTTGTTATGTAAATGTTTGTGGAGGAGGAATGTAATTATTTGTTGATCGAAGAAAGGGGTTGTTGAAATATCGGAGAACTGCACGAGTCTCTTAGATAAATCAAATCAATGAGTCTCTTCTATTTTTGAGTACTTGTATCAAGGATTTGTTTAAAATTGGTTTCATTTTATAAATGGAGAGAGTAGCTTCAATGTCTCTATCTTTGATAGATTGATACTGAATATGATTAAATATTGAATTAAAGTTTTCTGTTTTATTTGAGAAAAAATGTAAACGCAAGGTAATTGAAATTTTGGCAATTAAAACGTTTGAAGCAAAAATAAATGTTTCCGCCCGGGATCGAACCGGGGACCTTCCGCGTGTTAGGCGGATGTGATAACCACTACACCACGGAAACGCCGATGCAGGGATTTTTCCTAATTTTGCAGTCATGGTCTATCAAATGTATATTGCAATAAATGTCTAAAAATACACGTTTGAGGCAAAAATAAATGTTTCCGCCCGGGATCGAACCGGGGACCTTCCGCGTGTTAGGCGGATGTGATAACCACTACACCACGGAAACGCCGATGCAGGGATTTTTCCCCATTTTGCAGTCATGGTCTATCAAATATATATTGCAATATTGCAATAAATGTCTAAAAATGCACGTGTCACAGTTTTAAGTGAAACGATAGAATTTAAATATTATACAGAACAAGTTTGATAGCAAGATTTTCAAAACTAGAAGTTATTGGTGATTATAATCCATGAACAATGATTCGCAAACAAATCAGAATGTCCGCCCTTTGCATACAATATCTTTGAATCAGTAATCGACCAAAGATTAGATATAAAATAATAGTTTAAAATTAATATCGAAGCCTTGATATGTTAAGTATTTCGTTACTTTATGTTATTGTGACTTTGCACGATGACTGTGCAAAAATCAAAGGAATGAAACCAAAAAATGTTTCCGCCCGGGATCGAACCGGGGACCTTCCGCGTGTTAGGCGGATGTGATAACCACTACACCACGGAAACTCGATGTTTGCGTTCGCCAGACGAAGGTTCGAATTTTTGTTTAATTTTATTGAACATTGTTATCTATTTTGTTGCAGTTATCTTGTCGAAGTCAATGGAGAAAATATTTTTATTCCTATAGAGACACGAAAGTTTCGACCAATGAATCATAATTACAATTAAGACCAGCATTTATATTTGTTTTTACGGTCCCTAATTCGTTCGTTCTAACGAAACGTGTTTTTCATAAATCAAACGAGGAGAAAGTATAAAAAATATAAAACCTAAAAAAGGTAAAAAACTAGTGAGGACTGAGGAATAGAGATAGAGGCATAACATTAACTATGCCTCAATCGAAAACGTGAAAATCTTGCATTATAAAGTCCATCCAATGATTCATCTACAAAATCATATTTTAATTTTTGCGCAACAAAACGAATCCATTGATTATCCATTGAAACAAAATTTCACTCGTATTCTCAAAGCATCGTACAATTTTCCCAAAACGAATTCCAGCACGAATTCCAACAGTAAAAAAAGGAACGAATTCCTCGAGGAGCAAAGGGTTAATTAAAACCCGCGCTGGAAGGAAGTCGCGTGTCATTCGGCGCGCAGCAGCATCGTAAATCGAAGATCCACCCGGCGGCGGACCAATCAGGTTTGCGCACCAAATCGCCGGCGTGCACACCGACCAGCACCGCGTCCTGCTCCTCTGATCCTTTCACGAGCCTTCTATTGTCCTTGACGGGCGTCCACTCCCACGCGTACCCCGTGGCTTCGTCCCGAAAACCGCGCGTTATCCTGCAGTCCCCTCTTCCGCGCGCGTCCGCTCGCGGGAGCCATCGCGATCCTTTCGACGCGAGGGGAAGGATCCTGCCGCGGCAAGGACGAAAATCCACCGCCTCTATGGTCTCCTGGTAAATATTGGCTCGCGCTCGAGCAACTTGCTCGAGTTTCCCGGGCCGACGTGCTTGGGTCCCCTTCGAGCACCCACTCTTTCCCCCTTCGCGTTCAGACGGAGCCGTGATATCGCGAGGGGTTGAGGGTTTCGAGAGCAACGATGTTGGTAACAGTCGTGGACGAGGGAATTTTGAGGTGTCCTCTTTGCTGAGAATGACGGGGGTATTGTTTACACGATGGCTGTATTTTATAAGTTTGTCGAGAGACAGAGATAGATATTTTTGTCAGAATAATTTCGGTTCAGTGGTTAACTGAAGTTATTTTGTGATAAATTGTTTTCTCTGAGAAAACTACTTTTGGAAAATCGTCTGCTATCGAATATACATAACGAACATTCTTCGATTAATATACAACTCTGCAGAATTTATATATATTCTAAATAAATGTAAATTATTATATAAATTAGTAAGCTGCAAATAATACTCGAAGAACCAGCACCCGAATCGCATCTGAATCTTCCTCGCTGAATACTTTAGCCAGCAAAAATTCGATCAAATTAATTAACCCAATTCGAAAATCAAATTGAAAGTTCCACGCTTCTTCCACCCTCTCAGAAGTTTGCGAGTACACACCCTCAAAGAATCTCGAGACATTGCCACGCCGTAGTCATTCAATTTGAAGAAGGAAGCGCTCTCGCAAGTTTCTCGGGGAAGAGTCAGCAGTTTCAGCGAAAGGGGTGCAGAGGTAGACGAAGGGCTTCAGCGGGGGTGGGATACAAGCGCCGGCGCCAAACGGCTGGCAACAGTCGATAAACAGAGCGGCTCGTGTCGGACCACCCTCTTGGCCACCGTGAGAGCCCCAATGACATAAAACGCAACAGGGCTGACGGGCCAGGCCGCCTTTTGGGGTTGGATCACGAGGAATTCAAGGCGAAGGAGACCGGGTTATTAACCAACCACCGCCTGGGCTCGCTTTAGTTCGCCTCGTTCGCCGATCGATGCGTTCTCGCGATGCTAATTGGTAAAACGGGTGGCTGACATCGCGTTGCAAGTCGATGGCGGATGTTCGCGCAAAAATTCGCGAGAGCTTTGTGAATGCAATCGAAATACGTGGAAGTTTGTTTCGTTCTTCAAACATACTATCGTATATAACATGTGGATACCATCAAACGAGTATCCATTTTTATTTTTGTCGTTGAAGCTTGAATGTTAAATTATTGGAATTCGTATACTCTTTGGTGTTTGATCAAATGATTTCTGAGTAATTTTAAGTAGTGTGGTCCTCACTGAGTAATTGTTTATGTGAATATCGTTGAGATTGTTATATTTTTTAGTTTTTGGTCTTGTTGCTACAAGTACAGCTTGTTATTAGCTTTCGATCGATGGTAGCACATTCTCGAAGCTATCGATTCCGAACGAGGAGAGATACCCGATCACAAAAGAGTAAAACGAACCTTGAGCCTCTCTTCAAACATCCTCAGCAAAGAAACCAAACCAGTACCCAGCGTTAATAAGTAAGATCCACTTAGCCGTGGGCCCACGACGCTAATAAACGAGGCGTCCGAATATCAAGCAGTATCGGCCCATCCTTGGACATTTTTCATCTTTCTCGGTACTCGAAAGCTAGGCGATTCTCGCGTTTCTCCCAAAAATTAGTGCTCCTCCGCCATCGTTAATTATTTCCCCAATAAACGAACTTTTACTTCGCACGCGTTTCGCGAAGCGTCCAAACTTTTACGATCTACCCCATCCATCGCAACGTGCGAAACGAGCACTTTCTAAATCTACAATTATACAAAGAAAACATTCCTAATTTTTAAGTATATATAGACACTTCTGTTTGACGCTTCGCCTAGAGTTTCAGAATTTCACCAATTTTCCACGCGAAGTCGAGGAGCCATTAATTGCGCGTAAAAATTGCCCATCTGCCATCTGTCGTCCGCTCCCATTTTAATCCCCGTTTCACCCAAAATCGCGTCCAATTCGACGTTTAACAATTACCAGCCATCATACCCGGCGGATCTCGAATTCGAGCGTCCCAGAACGGGAGGATTCCGTCGACGAAGAGATTCCAGGTCGACTGGCAGCCTCGAGATCAATTTCGAAATGGATCCCGTGGATCGAAGGCGTCCGTGGCATCCGACGATTCCGTTCGCCAGTCGCCGCACGAATTTGTCCACCGGAAATACCGCCTTTTATCCACCGTCCTCCCTCTTTACATACCCCTCTCTCTCTCCCTCGCCCTCTCTTCTTCGCTCTTTACCTCGTGTTCGTTGCTTGGAACGGTTCCAGAAGTGATTTGCATCTAACGAAGTCACTTTGTTCTCGAGCGACACGGCCTTTCTTCGCGACACACGATCGTCCAGCGAGCGGCTACGCGGATATTTCAAGGTGTAGCTTTGTGCACGAAGATTGTTGGATAAAGTTGCCTCTTCCTCTTTGGTGGCACATTATTTTGGGTGGAAAAGTAGCTCTTTGTTGTCCATTAAGTATGGAGGAGAAGGTGCAAATAGGAGTCAGTTGAAGCATTAAGTTGTGTCTAATTATTATTATATCGTTAGTAAAGTAGAATGATAATTTGCAAACAATGGAAGTTGTACAGAACAGACGAAGAGTGCTACTCGTTACTTTTACGCGCTGCGTCGCAGCAAAATCTGAATTTTAAATAGCCTCGAGGATAAATCCTGAATTGCAAGCGGTGGTCCATACTCATCAGCATAATAAAAATGAAGGAAACGATGCTCGATTTGAAAGATATTTATTCAAATATAATACGAACAACTATTTGCACCACTTCGCGCAACGATAATGCCATACACGAGCACTCCATTAAGCAAAGTCAGAAAGGCGACGGGAAGCGTTGCGCCAGCGGCGGAAGAACAGTCGCCCGCGAGGCGACTCATTAAAACAGCGCGCCACCGAGCAATGGGCGACTTTTCGCGGGGAGAAGAATGAGAAAACGAGCAAGATGAAGGGTGCAGTCGTTGAACCGCGAAAGATCGCCGGTAAACGGGCCAACGGGGTGGAACAGAGAGTCCGACGCGAACTTTAAACCGAAACCTTCGAAACTACCCCAAAAAGAGAGAACAAGAGTGAAGTTTGGGAAACCAAAACTAGCTTCTCCCATAATCCTCGCAGTTTCATCGATTTTTAAAATGCTTCGACTAAATTTCGGAGATAGCGCGACGATTTGTCGTGCTTTGAACGCCACGGTTTTGAACCATTGGATCGTTTGGTAGCGCGGAAGCTTCGATCACGACGAGCATGGCTGCTCGTTAGCAGCTCGTTAGCCACCGTTCTCGCCGGAAAATCCTTAATTACTGCGGTCGAAACGACTGCCGTTGATTCTTCCCGTCTTTGGACACTCGCGTCGACCTCGATTCGGGGGTGGGATTTTGTGCGCGGTGATTTTTTGGTGGTTTTTAGGGGCGGCGAGTTATGGTAGGGCTTTGGCTGTGGCTCGCGCGCTTAATTGATTTAGTGACTTTGTGATTTTGGTAATTAAGGGTCGGCTGCGAAGGGAAACAGAGTGAATATTTAAGAAGCGATCGAGGGGAATAATTTTAATTGGATTTAACCGTGATACGGATTTGAAATCTGTTCGATCGCCTTTTTTACTCCATTTTCATCGTTTAGCCTTTTTTATTTAGTCAAAAATATTCCCTAGTTTTAACAAAAGCCATCGACGTTTCACCAGAATGCAATAAAATTGTAATTCGAATTCTTCCAAGATAAGTAATCAGCGAACGCAACAAGGACTCGGTGCGATCCTTTCGCAATTCGAGTTTCTGTACGCAGGAGGACCCAAGGAACGATCGGAACCACGTGGACAGCTCGCGTTGTCAGCAACATCGACGTTACGAGCTAACGACTGGAGAAGTCCCGCTCTTCGCCGCTTTGCATTTCGTGACACGAAGCTTCTCATTCGGGATTCAAGGCATGCTGGCCAGCAAACCGAGCAATTTGGTCTGCCAGCATACGTGCGGAATTGCCTTAGCCTCTTCCACGCGAATCGTTCGTTTTGCACGTGTGAGGTGTTGTACCGTCGCTTCCACTCTACTAGCCCCCATTTTGCTTGTTTGTGTTTCGTAATACCGGGTCCCTTGGTAACAATTTTCCGTACCTTGGATAAAGTAGCTTTTCCTGAACGATTAAAAGACAGTACACATATACGAAGTCCTCTTTTTTTTTTAAATTTGTCACATTTCTTGGCACTGAAGCTAATTTTTGAACTGCGTGTTTGTCATTGTGTAATTTGTTGAATGGATTTTTATTGAAATCACTGTTATTTTTATTCGTCAATCGCGTAATAGCTGCTCTTTTCGGGGCATCGAATCGACCTTTATAAGAACCACTACCGTTTCAATTATTTCACTAAAAATAGAGTAATTAAATTTAATCATCGCAGAAAAGTTCTAAAATTTTCCACCTCCAAAATCGATTCTTATTTATTCTCGAGAATCGCTATCGTTTCACATGCTACCTCGGCTGAACCACGTATCGCAGCAAACGTATCATTTCAACCGCTAATCCATTCTCCACAGTGCGACAGCACAAACGGAACTTCCAGCAAATTCTCCGTCAACTCACTCAGCGGGCGGGTATATCTCGTCGCAGGATAAATACACCCCAATATCATTGTTCTTGCACGCAAACAAGCATAATTCGGAATTAACTCCGCACCGAGTGCCAACCGCGAGCCACCGTTAGCCAACGTCCGAAAGAGGAACGGAGACGCGCGTACGCGTATCGCGGCTAACGAGGGAATTTATGCGGGTTTCCCTGTAAGCGGAGCAGCGACGAGGCGGCGGAGGTGCGATCCACGACCGAAATAACCGGGATTTATTTCGCGAGGGTCCGCTAAATCCTGTTAAGCGATGAGCGTAAACGCGCCTACGACTTAACGGCGTCCACGCGTCGGGTTCACGGTTCGCGGGCCCTCGACGCGAGCCTCCATCGATTATCGAGACTAACGAGTCCAATTAAACTGCCCTCGCGACGCTGCGACCGAACCTGCTGTTACACGCGTCCCGTTCTCCTCCTTTTTTACTGGGATCGCGATTGCGTCTACGTGCGGGCGTTTCTTGTTGCTTCGCTGAGAGAAGTGTAGGCTTCTCGCGAATACGAAGAGCAGGGGTGGTTTTCGGAGAGAAGATGGGGTTGAAATTCTCTTTTGCAAGTTTCTTGAGTGGTAAGATATTTATCTCGCGTCGATTGATATAGGTTTTCCTTGGTCTTTCTTAGGATTGAAGAAAATTGGCAGACCTTGGCAAAACTGTCTCGAATACCTTTGTTCGCGTTGCTAAACCTTAGATAATAAAAATAGAGGAAGAGAATATGGGGCTCGACAATACTATTTTCTCCAATTTTATTTCACAGAGTTACGTAGGCGTATTTTTCAGCACTCTGGCCAGAAAATTGAAACGAAACGATCGCAATTTTCAATGGAACGCTCTTAAAGGAGAGTCGCGAGAGGCGGGAAACCGCGACCGGAAGAGGCGATGGACCACGCGCGACCAACGGAAATAATCGAACGTCTCGGTGGTCGTTCGAGCGATCGTTTCGGGGGCCACTGTCTCCGGCGGCTGCTCAAATAATGAATTATTGAGCCGCATCGCATGCCGCGTCGTGGCCACGTCGATGCCTCTCCGGCCGAAAAATCGATTCATCGACTCGGCCCGTCCCGCCATTCAGGGGGCTTATCCGACGTGAATCGCGCGACGTGTAACGGACGTCGAAAAAGTGCGGGTTACGTCCTCGATAACGGGACAATACGGCCACCGTGAAAAGGATCTGTTTTTCGATCTTTGCCCGTCCCTGCTTTTGTCACCAACTGTATCCGCGACGACGTTTCTTCGTGTCTTTTTTTTTTCCCAGCGAGCACTTCTTATGTTCTGTTCCAGACTGTACGTCTGCGCGCGTTCTGTCTTCATGGCAATTTTACTTTGTGATAATTTATGACAGTTTTACTTTAATCGTGAACTGTGGGTATGTTTCGTCAATTTTTCACTTCTCTTGTGGAAGAGAATTGTTTCGTTGGTAATTAAGGGTAGTTTTAGTAGGACGTTCCATTAATCAACACCGAAACGTCCATTTTTTATAAGAGGGATTAAACGCGTTGGATTGCACTTATTAAAATTATTAGAATATAAATTTCTGAAACCAGAGAATACACAGCGTATTCGCGATTCTAACTTCACTTACAGAAAGAGAACTACCCCATTGAGCATGCTTCACGGTACTCTCGAGAAACCTAACAGATATCAATGAATAAATAGAAAAGTTTACATAAAAAGAGCGAGATCTGTCATGATTCAGAGCGAAGGTGAATACCAGTGAATTCATTCAAACTGAGACTCTCTCGGTGTCTTTCAATCTTAGATCCAATCGAGTGCTACACGGCTCAATTTTATCGACTCGATCGACTCGATTCTCAGGATTGAACCGCGTAAACCTTCCGGTTTCGTATCGAGGAAAGGAACTGCACGCTTCGTCGGTGGAGGAGGCGGACGAGCGTTGGTCCGCGGTTGCTCGGTTTCGCAAGGCGTTAAAAGTCAAAGTCGCTTGCCTGAAATATCGTTATTATGCTCGCGGCAGATATTACCGGGGCCCTGGCTATTGATAGACCAGCCGTGGAAAGAATGCGCCTGTCGCGTTTAAAAATAACTCGTGACACGCGTTATCCGTGAACGCTATTTTAATCCCTCGGCTGCCCCTTCGCTCGTTGCTCCTCGCGTTATTTATGTTGGATCACCGGCTAGTGGGATTAATTGGTCATGCTTGGGAAAGTGGTCGCGGACGGTGGCGGACGATCTCGAACGTTTTCTGTCGCTCGAGGGGGTGGAGGCGCGTTACGACCTCTATCGAGGGGTGCGTCTTCGAGACTCCGAAGGTTTACGAGATTTTCATGGGTAATCTATGTGTTTGCAGCGCGATAATTTCAGTCAGAGTTCAGCTATTTATCTGCATCGAGAGTTCAAAGCTTGCACCTTGAAGATATGAAACGTTTACGAAGAAATCTATTGCGCACACGTGTTGCACGCATCGATAACCGTTTGGAAAGATATAAACTATTCTTGGTATACCATGAATGTTATATTACTGTTTACATAGATTTCATGATCAGCGAAATTTCTGGCAAATTCCATTTTCGTAGGATCCGAGGATATTAGTTCTGAACGTTTACCCTTTCCACTCGGATGTCCCCTCTGGGGACGCAGCGAAAAGACGCGGTACAAAGGACACAGCACCATTTAAGAATCCCCACTAAACATCCGTTTACTTCGAAACACACTCTCGAACAAGATAATCCCGCTAATCGACGTTCATCGCGTCGGTTTAAAAACCTCGAGAGCAGCAGCAGCGTAACGATACATAACAGATACATAACAATTAGATTAGACCGTGGCCACCGGTTCTGTCGCGTTTATGCCCCCGTATCGTTTAAACGCGACGCGATATACGCGCCGTACGCGTACCAGCAGCAGCGTCCGATCTAAAATAGAATATCGCACTGCCACGACGAGTCTCATTAAACCCCCGCCTGACCGCCGTCGTTTGCGCGTAAAAACCGGAAAATTAGCTCGAGCTGTTTAAGGATGCTCGGACGAGTCGACGCGCGGGAATCAATTTCCGCTGGCAGGTTTAATCAGCCGAGCCGGCTCGTGCACGCTAAACGCGTTTATCGCCAATTAATCGGGCCCCGTCGCGCGGCCAGAGCAGCAGCCCGTTTCGATTGATGCGTAACGATTAATTATTTGGAAACGACGCGCTCTCGCTGGGCTAAGACGTCGCTCCATCCTTGCCACCGCTGGGACGTAATCGACGATCGTGATGCATGGGCGCGCTATTAATACGCCGCTGATGAAGTTGGATACGCCTGTGCGGATTGTTAAACGATTCGTTATGGGGAATAGTTATGGGGCGGTTCGATGAAGAGCTCGCGTGTTAATAGACCGTAGGAATGCCGCGTGAATCGAGCATGGTAATTGGTTGTGTATCGTGTAAGGCTGATGGGGCGAGCGGGAGATTTGTTCTTCGTTTTAAATGTCTCGCGCGCGTCTCGCGCGCCTTTCAAGCCCTTCGAGAGCATCCTGTTGAGCGATGCGGCGAGAGACGCGAGTTTAAACTCGGAAGCGAGGGAAGTGGGATCGTCGATTGCGATATTCTTTCGAAATTGTATACTATCGTTAGTAAAAGTGATTATATGCTATGTAAGAATTGTTCAAATTAGTTTTATAAAGTGAATAATTTGTGTGTGATTAAATTAAGTCAGTGGCACGAGTTAATATTTGATAATACGATAGTATTTGAAAACTAAGGATTCAAGGGTCGTTTAAAATGATTTGAAAGAGGAAATCAGCTCGCATCATAATTGCACGCAGCAAGAGACGATTAATAACGTCAACGCGTAAATGTACTAGTGATTATCGAGCGATTGGCGTGGTATCTGTTTACCACATCCTCAATAATAACGCTCGAATTATCGGGGACCAGCAGTGACGCCGGAGATCCGCTTTGATGGAACGTCGACGTCACGAGATCGAGAGGTTTCATCGTAAACGTCACCCCTAATTCCGTGGCTGATGTCCAAATGTGCACGGAGCCTAATATCAACAAGTGGAACGACGTCAGACAGGATCGAATCGAAACGGGACAGGCGGGCACGACTATTACTCAGCGCGCCTTTAATTTTCGCCATATCCATCGGCAGTTATTGCGTCCAAGATCGCGTGAACACGTTTTTCCCACCCCTTTGGTAATATATCGTGCTTGAAGCATCGATAATCACGGAAACATCTGCTTTTATTGCGTTCAAATAGCCTTCTCTTTTTGGAGATTGTGGAAGAATGAAATTTATGAAATCCATATGTTTGATTAATCTTTGCAAGATTAATTAAAATTGGAGAAAAATGTTATTTTCGACATTTGACTTCATTTCATTCTAACCGTAAAGTTTGTCGGTTTACAACCTTTCTTTTGACGTAATCCTAGGATAATAATTAGTGGAACGACGCTGCGAGCAATTGATCATCGAATTATTAACACGTCCACTAGTTCACTGTGCCAACAGCTATCAATTGTCAATAAAAACACCCAAATTCGCATCCTTTCCCAATCCAACACATTTTCTTCGAACATCCTCTTCGACACTTGAACGAGTAATTACGTACTTCATTTTCTCGAGGTTTCCAGAAAGAATTTCCCTCGAACAGGGCCAATATCGAAATCGTTCCTCGATCGACCCGCGGAGCGTCCTTGGAGCGATCTCTCGCCCCAGCTGCGGTGGACGAAAAAGGAGACGCGAAGAAGGAGGCTCGCGGGAGAGCCTCGAAGGGTGGCGAGAAGCCGAAGCGACAGGAAGAGTGCCTTTCCTCCCATGATTCCCGCGAATTTGCATGCGAGCCGCCTTGGACCGGCCGGTCGAGATATCGATTCGCAGGTGGCTAGCCGAGGGGTTCGCTTACAATACGATTTATTACGGGGGACCACCTGCTCGCAGAAATCTCAATCGTGCCGACCCGATGCCGCCATAGACGGGAATGATGGAAGCGCGGAGGAACCGCTTCCCACGGATCTTCATTAGGATCTCCTTTTCCCTTGCTCCTTCTCTCTTTTTGCAGGGCGATTATTCAAATTGAATTAAGTTCCTCGAACCATTCGATAGGGAACGGAGTTTTGGGAACGTTCACTCCAAGTACGATTTTAATTAATCCATTGCAGTCGACAATTTTATCGACTTTAGTAAAGAAAGCTATGCTACTGTGATATGTCAAAGCGATTCGATATTTTTCATACAAATTTGACAAATCTATAATCTCTAAAATATGTAACGAACAACTTCTTCGAACGCTGAACTCTACAATATTCTCGACAGCCCAACAGTCGACGCATGTCGATGTTCTCCCTCCGAATGCATCGTTCATACGAACCAGCATGCAGCACAAAATTCTTCTCGCACGGACGCGATCCTGACTTCTTCCACCGCGACGCCACGGCGCTTTCGCCGCGATTAATACGACGCGCATCAAGAAACAGGAAACGATCGCCCCTGCGGACGAGGAACGGACGGGAACGGATGAGAACGGGCGGCACGGCGAAAGGACGAGCGGGAAAAAGGGAAAGAAAGGAGTGCCCTCTCGGTGGCAGCCGGTCCAGCGAGTTTTTGACCGTCTGGCGCTAACTGTCGGCCCCCGTACCACCTTCGCCAGGCACCGCGGTGCCCGTCCCACACGCGGTCCCACTCCAACCGCCGGGCCCTACCGACAGAGGCACCCTTCCTCCATCCTGGCCGCCCACAACTCGCTGCAACACGGCCCGCGCCGTGATTTATGGGACACGACGGAAACGCGGAACAGGGGTGGACGGCCACGGCCTGGAAACGGCCGCGGAACGAGGGGTGGAATTGTTTTCGTTCGACGGGGCGCCAGAGGGTGCGTACGGGGTGCCACGTGCCGTTTGGTCAGGTGAACGGTGGAAGATGTCATGGCTCGTTCGGTGGTTGGATCGGAGAGACTCTAGGATGACACTGGCGGTGGTTGGTAATGGGGTTGTGGGAAGGGGATCGATGGTTCGCGTAGCTGGCAGGTGAAGTTAGGCGTTTCGGGTGGTTGGAGCGGTGTTCGATTGGTTGTGCGTGGATGAACGCGGGGATTGGGTTTCTGGGTGGTTTTTTCTATGTGTATCGTTGATGAGATCATGCGTGGATTTTGGGAGAACAGGGTTTTTTAACGATTTGTAGTTTACGAGGTGTCGCAAAATGGCTCGATTGTACTTTAGGTAATTATTATTTTTAAGGTTGTTATATCGGTTCTCGGAAGGTTTGGTTTAGCTTCAGTGTAGTTCTAGGTTAAGTCGTGTGTCGTATAATTTGATGTATTTTAAGTAGTCTAGTATATGTCGTCTCTGTATCGATTTACTCTACTTTAAGCAGTCCTTGAATTCTTTCCTATAGACAGGATACTCATTTCGTGCATTGTAGGACGACGCTTCACGGTTAATACGATGTTACGCAAATCGCTTGACGAGAGACCTTCTTTGTCCACAAGATGGTACCTTTAACCCCATTTTTCTACAAATACCTAACAAGTAACCTAAAGCCAACAAGGAAGCAACTATCCAATTGCCAATATGAATTAATATCTCCACGAAACCAGCGTCCAGCAAACTTGGAAGCAAAATTGCAAAATGGTACCCGATGGTACTCGAAAGAGTCCTCGTGTTTGATCTGAAAATTTTCCAAACCTCGAATTTTCGACCTTTCATCGAACTCCCGACACGATTTCTCGTCCTCGCGATCGGTTCCCAAGATGGAACGAGCGAACGATCGCGCGAGGCACCTCCGCGAGGAGGTGGAACGGCCATGAGGAGGTCGTTCGAGTGAGTAAATGGCACGTCAGCGTGGACTGCGGGCAATATCGGCGGTGAACGTCAGAAGGCCGGCCAACTTTTTTCCCTAGCGAACACAGACAAATCGATATCTACCCGCGCGGCGGTTTCGCGTTTTCCTGCTGCACCAGCCTCGACCGCAGGGTCACTGACACGCCGCGGCGGTGTCGCCCGATGGAACCGGCTGCGTTTTCACCCGTCTCCGCCCGCAACTTCTCGATTCGCCCCGCGGAACTCAGAATTTCGAGCCACTCTTTTTGCGGGACTTTTGGTAACTTTCGTGATTTCGAGCAGGTCGATGAGTTTTCCTTTTTTTCGACGAAGGAGTTACGGAGCGTCCTTGAAGAGTGCGAGATTTACTTCGTCCTCCATTTTTTGAGACTGGTTGAGTTTCACTTTAGGGATGATGAGAATTTTTTCTTTCGTGGAGTTACGGAGTTAGACCTCTGAGAAACTGTTACCAAAGTTTTGTCCGGTAATTCGCAAGAGTACCTTTCATTTTCGAGGGCAATTTAGAACCTTGCAACATGTAAGGTCGTGCAAAGAAAGAAGTTCTAACGACGGAAGTTCGTAAACTATTGATTTCTCCACCATATTGCACTCAAAGAACTGAGATGTAAATATGAAAAAGTGGACAGTCTTCAGAATCTACCACCTACCAAGTTATTTGCAATAATTAAGAAATTAGAGTGAACTTTGGCGGAGCGAAGGGCGAAACCATCGATTCTAGCGGCGACGCGGTACCTGCCCCCATTAAACTAGGATCAATCCACGAGACGCCATTCAATCCAATCGTGTACAAGGAAAGCAACGGAAACTGGGTCAGCGCAATTTCATAAAACCTCTTCCTGCAACAGCAAACAACGCGATGTAGTCGCTTTTATAACGTTGCATCGACCCACATTCCATCGGAGCGTTTAATGCAGTTTTCGACGGACGCGGAAAGCGTCCGAACTTCTGTCCGGCGAGCGATGCGTTCATTAATTATGTTATTCCGTGAAAGCGTGGAACGCGTCCCAAAAATTCTGCCTTTCATCGCATAATGGAATAACGTTATCAAAGCAATTTTCGGAGCATTATACTCTTTTGAAGATACGAGACGAACGGTAGCGCAGAGAATCCGCAAAGGGATAGCAAAAAGGGTGAAAGAGCTCCTTTCCGCTTTTACATTTTATATCTTTTCATTTAAATGAAGATATTTGTATAAATTATTACCACTTTTCTTGTGTTCGTCCATTCCTTTTCTTCCCCTTTTCCACCCCTTCTGCATGCAAGTTTCATTCCTCCCCAATTTTAATTGCCGAAGTTCGTTCTAATTGCTTTTTTAATTGCTTCAGGTTTTAATCAATTTTTGTTTCACTTTTTGTTTGCGGCGGTATCTGCGATACAAAGGCATGGAGACTAATTTCATTTTACAAACTCGACTCCCTGTAGCAATGTTTCAAAAAATTTGGAGAAGATATTGCCATGGTCCACGATTTTTCATTTTAAAATTCATTTTTAAATTGGTAGCAGCTGCGAAATTGCAGCCAGGACGCGCCGACAAAGGTCGTAGCGCTCAACGATTTATGTAGTCAACTGCAAGTAGATTCAGCGAGGCGTGTTGTCTGGTCAGCCGATAAACTCGAAAAATCCGCAGGAAGCGTACGACGCGGTACCAGAATCAACTTGCGATTAGCCACATTGCTTTCCACTGCGACATTTTGTAGACCTGGTCGCAACAATTTTCAAATCGCTCAAAATTAAAAAAAAAAAAGAAGGTAGTTTCTTCAGACAGATGCTACAAATATCGTAGACTATTAGACTTCCTTTCTCGCTACGTCACATTACAAACAGGATGATGTACTTAGAGGTCAAGTCAAGAGTACCCGTCTCACGAACCAATCCAACACCAGCGCGCTTCTTTCCGTACCACGACGCCACACGGAATATACCATCGCAGCTTCGATCCAGGCTTCCGAACGCCACCTCCTGTCCCTCGAGGGAGAGACAGAGTCCCACGGTCTCCCTATCAGTCGCGTCGCAACGAACAGAGAGACCAGAACGAACTCGTTTCCCAGGCGAACGCACCAGACGCCACTTCCTTGCGTTCCTGTCGCCTTGCTAGAACCGCGACCCTCTCCTCGTTTCTTCCACGCACGGCAGAGAGAGCGTGACACTCTCCTCGTCGCGGCAGCACCGGTTTGGTGCCACCAAACTCGCCTCCCCTCGACTCGAACTCCCTATTCGCCTACCCCTTCGTTCGTCTGCCGCGTATTCGCGATTAGGAGCCCGCGGTGTCCTCGTTCCGTCTCCCGTTCCATCCAACGCGCGCCTCCTTGTCGCGCGCCACTCCGCTCGAATGCATCCGTCCTCCTCTGTCGCTCGAAAACACCTCCTTCCTCGTCTCGCGTTCCTCGTTCGACCCTTCGCACGTTCGGCTCGCGTTCACCCTGCGTTGCGTCGCTCCTGCTCCTCGTTCGGTTCCTCGTCCCGTCCGGTTTGTCTCGCAGCTGTCCGAACGACGCTCCTCGCGAGACGTGCTGTCCTGATACCATGGGCAGCCGGACGCAGACGTGCAAGATGGCACGCCCAACTTGTCTGTCGCCACGCAGACGCCGTCGTCGCTGACTGCCGCTCTGGAGACAGGATCGCATGCACGGAGGAACGTTATGGGTCGCGGAAAGTCGAATCTGGGGTTTCAAGGAACCACTCCGGCGATTTGCTGGCTCTGGGAGGGCGTGAGGAATGCGCGCGGTTTCGGGTGGAAGTGTTGGGCTTGGAGAACGCTGTTGGTGACGATTTTTGGGGTAACCATTTGTAGATATTATATGTTGCGGTGATAATCTTGAATGGGGAGATTTTGAGGGCTATGGTGAACGTGAAATACATGTCATATGTGTAGGGTACCTTGGTTAACGTCGTTAGCTGAGGTCTTTTCAGTATGGAGGAGTACACGGTACCTTTCAATCCTTTCGCAGCTATATTTTTATTGCGATTTTATGAGTTTTAGGGGGATTTCATTGTAGGGGAGTAGAAAATGCATAAATTTTAGTAGACATCTTGAATTTTCGAACTTTGTCGTCGTCAAAGTTAACTCGAGTTAGTAGAACTTGGAATTGCGAAACGGGAGATTGAAATTTCGAGAAGCCATCGTTCAAGGCACTTTCGTTCTACCGTCGAGGGTACAATCGCGAAGACCCAACTTTCCAACTTTAATCAGAAGGTTCAGCCGACTAACCGCGGATTAGAATGCTGGAAAGACAAATTCTCCTCGTTCTAAGCGTCTCCTCGTTGCCTCGAAAGGCACGCGGAGTTCCACGCGGCGCGATCGAGCGACGTTCCACCGTTTTTTTCGCGAAACGAATCCGTGGGGCTCTCGATAACAGCCGAGTTATCAGGCCGCATCGAGCGAGGCGGTTAAAAATACCCGACGGATGTGTAGAACGCGACGCGCTTTGAATGCCACTCGTCGACGATAATGACGACGCAGCGCTGATACCGCTGATTGTTCCGCCGCGACTGAATCGCCGCGTGATTACGTGAACGGATTAACGCGGCCGCGAGGCTGATTTGCCGCCGATTCATGCCACGTCGCGCGCGAATTCGAGGCTTGTTCGTTTCCAAAACCGTGTAGAAGCTTTTGGTTTCCTTTTTGGTTGAAGAAAATATACGTATTGGTAGCGGAGGACCAACTGTTCAATCTGTTCCCTTTCGCAAATCAAAAACTAGTTCGCTACGCGTGGCTCGCGGTGTTAATTCTCGCTAACTAACTCTTTATTCTCGTGCACTCTGATGCATTCTCCTACAAAATCATTTTTTCTTCTTTCAAACCGATTCGTTTTCGGTCTGAACTCATCTCTCATCGATACATTCGTAATTACTGGGCGTTCCTCAATATCGAGCGCTCTGCGCGACATTCGACCCATTCGTCCAAACCCACTGCGGATCGTATTCACACAATCGTTCGTATTCGCTAGGCTAGATTAAGGTAAATTAAATTAAACTAAGGCAGGGACAGTGGTGGCAGATTAACGACGCCACATACGAATTCAGCTTCCACGGTTGGCTTTTTTCAGTCGTTTAAATGGATCGTAATGGCCGCGTGCAAGTTTTATATCGCTGGTATTGGAAACTTTTTGCAATTACCATACCGCTTTGTATCCAATTTGCATACTTGTAATCGCTCGCGACCACTTGCTACGCTTCCTAACAATGTCTATAAATTTCTAACGCTCTTAGGTCCCAATAGAGCGTAGTATCCATGAACCTACAGGTCAATGTACGCTAATGCTTAGTTACAAGCTTATCCTTACGCGGTACGCTAAGTCTTACAGTGTTATCGATGAAAGGGTTGTATATTCATTTTTGCGAAAATAACGTGCCATTTATAGCTAAATAAAAAAAGCCATAGAATTACACTAATATTGTTCTTCCTACTAGAAAGTAGAGAGTTGCTGGCAAAATGATAGCGTACTTAATATTTTTATTGCATTGTGATAACCACAGCTGTCACCTAGTTTGAGCTATCAAGACCACTTCTTTCGTTAGTCGACAGTGCTCTAAACGCGTTGCACGACGAAACGTCTCGACTAATTAGAGGTTAAGAAATAACAGGTTAACGTGCGTCGGAACGGTCCGCGATACTTTCAGCGGGCCATTATTTAAATTTTAAAACGTTCCGTTAAGTGCACGGTGCTCCGTGGACCGTGGAAGTCGAAGTTGCGTGGTTCGAAGACATTTTACACCGTGGCCGTTAAAGAGGTTTGTCGAGAAGTTGCGCATCGCCGTTGTTTAATACCCATGATTTGGGAGTATAATTCGATTTCTTGATGAAAGGTGGCCGCGGCCGAACACGCGTTCCGCGCTGGCTAAATTGCGGAAACGGTGCGCAGCACTGTGTTTCGGAGGAAGTGGATTCTAGCGAGAAATACGCCGAGGATGTATAAATTTCGGTAAAAGTACCGTTCGAGGAAACAGCGTTCCGAGGATGGGATAGGCATCGTTGAAGATCCACTTTCAACGAACCGATCGACTCGATCGATCGCAAACTTTGTGTAATACCAAACAATCGCACATCGTTCTAACAGATCCGCTCGTTGAATCTCGCAAAATCATCCTGGCTCCAACGGAAAGCGAACTCGTAAAACAGAGAGCATCGTCAACAGCCGCCCAACGTTCACGCCATCGATCATCCAAACGTTCTATCCAAAAAATGTGCTCGGCAACAAATTCAGCGGAAGCCGTACACTCGTCAAAACCACCCCTCATCCAATCAACAACCGTTCAAACCCCAAAACCGCAGGACCCACACCAAACGAAGCACCCACGTCCAATTCCCAAACCGCACCGCAACGGAACAATCAATGACTCTCCCCCTCTCTCTCTCCCTCTCTCTCTTTCTCCCTCTCTCTGAAAGAAAAAAAAAGAACAAGTCCACCACCAACCAGCCACCCTTTTCTGCTCCCTTAATCGAGCCCGTGCGACGTCCGTCGCGGACGTGAAAGCGCCGCGACGGACGGATCAAAGGGAGAGAGCCCCGTGGCGCGGGTCATTAATCATCGGTCGACGGCGGAGCGAGCGATCGGGAGGGCCGGCCGAAAATGGCGGTCGGCACGCGTCGAATTGCAGAAACTGCGGACTCACTGCCGCCCCGATTGGCCGATTCGCCCTTGGCCCTCGCAGGGGTCGAACGCGCTTTCCACGCTTTCGACGCGCGAGCAGCGTCGCCATCCCTTGGCGAGCTTGCGAACCTCGCCAAAGGGGAAGAAGCTCCTTCCACCCCCGCGCGCACGCGTCCAGCGTTGGACGAGCCGCGCGCAACCCTCGCCGCCCCTTCGAGCGCGCTTCGCCCCCTCGGGACGCGGACGGGACGCGCGGGTTCGGGGTTGATAATTCCGACGCGAGGGGCTGCGATTTTATCGGCGGCGATCGGGGTGCGTCTGCGTCGCGGTTTCGGGAAATCTCGCGGAGAGACGCGAGGGCTCTGCCTCCGCGCGCCAAAGGGGTGGCTTTTTCGAGGGATCGTTTTGGGACAACGAGACGCGGTGTTTCGTAATTCGACCAATTGGTCGTAGAGTTTCGAAAGGACTGATTGATTTCATTTCTGTCGTTCTGTTCTGAATAGTAATTAGAAAATGGTGCGTCTTGGTACTGTTGGGTTGCGGATTGAATAGAGTCGAAGGAATCGAGTACGACACTCTTTAAAAACCAAGGAAAGGTTTTATTCACGAGCTATGTGGTATGTAGTCTAGTGTGAAGTGTAGAATTCTGAATTTTTCTGGTCTTTCAGGCCTGGTATTTAAGGAATTTTGTAAGGAGCTTGGAAAGGGATAGTTTCATAGGTTGGAGGGAGTAGTGAAGAATCAAAGGTGAGACATAGGTTCAAAGTGGCATGGGATGAGTACAAAGGCTCATGAAATAGTGAGTTGGCATCTAACAGTACTATATAGATTGATTTTTGGGATGCTTGCTTAATTTTGGGGTATTGAGCGCTGCAGACTTTAAAAACGAGAAC
Source organism: Xylocopa violacea (assembly GCA_963969225.1). Classification (NCBI taxonomy): domain Eukaryota; kingdom Metazoa; phylum Arthropoda; class Insecta; order Hymenoptera; family Apidae; genus Xylocopa; species Xylocopa violacea. The sequence goes on from CAXAJV010000008.1 coordinate 24,685,555, forward strand.
TATTTAGGAATTCTTACAGAATCGTAGGAATTGGTTCATGGATATTAAACTGAATTTGTATTTACAAATTTCAGTTCAAATTCGATGAATGTTTAAATGAAAGGTTTCAAATAATGCCACACAATCATCATACTTCAAATTCTGCGCGAGTTTGGTTTTGTACATTTTACAAATTATTTTTCAATAATTTTTCATATTTCACAGACAAATATGTATAAATTTTTCATTATTACTGTCCGTCTTTCTCTCTGTTATTTCAGATTCACGCGTCCAAACTTCTTCGACGGTAAAACTGCGCAAAAACTTTGCAGTGCAATCGCCGAAGGCAATCTTCAGCACGTAGGACGCACTTCCTTCGTCCCAGGCGGCGTTTTCTCTCCCAGGCCTCGTGTCCAGTCGCGGAAACTTCTCTCACGCCGATTCGATCGCAATTTGCGAAGCGACTCGAGCACGTGGAACGCTCTCTTGGCGGTCGTGGTGCGTCTCACACACTGGGTGGTCGAAAAGTCACGCAATCCGTATCCTGATTCGTGTTTCAATACAGTTTGCGCGACATTTCAGCCACCCCGTATCGTGGCATTTATTGGTTAATCAGTGGCATCGTCGGCCATGCTTCATTGATGGTTCTTCAATCGATGACGTCTTTCTTCGAGTTCACTGTCAGAAACTTACGTTTCCTTTACTTTTATTATAGTGTTTTTAAAAAAATATATTTTCCTATATTATAATACATTTATAGATTGCAGTTTCGTTTTGATTTTCATTTTAGCGAATATAAAGAAACATCAGTATTTTCTAATTCGTATACATACACTTCCCTTTCCCTTCCTTGCTTGAAATTTTCCCAAAAGCTTCGTAAAACATTTAAAATCACCCTAAATCCTCTTTTTCAAATGCAAACACAGCCGCACCGATTCTAGTACATAAATTACATACGCATATATTATTACAATTAATGACAAATAATATTTTTCAATCGTATCCGCGAACAATCTCCATCGAAGCTTCCAACACTATCGTAGCATCCCATAATCGCTCAAAATACAAACGAGTGTTTGCACTGAACACAAACGGAGAGGAGAAAGGTAGACCGGTAGAACGTACGGTCTGTTTTCAGAGCTAATTTCCAAGGGACCCTAAATCAGGAATCACGAGGCTGCTCTTTGAATCGCAACCCCCTGTCCGACCGATCGTTAGCGCGAGCTTTCATTCATAAAATTCCCGAACATTCTGCGCAAGTTCGACCGACATACAGCGAACTCTCTTTCAACCGTGAGTGGATTGTCCGCGTTGCATATTTAGGCTCTTTCCCTTTCGTCGGATCATTCCCCGTGTTTTACGAGCCACAGCCAAGCCTCGAATAACTCGCACACTCGTACCACCAAAAATAAATCCACTCGTGTCGCGAATATTGCAGCTATTTGGAAAAAACTATTTTCTTCGACAAGATTTAGTAATAATTTGTTCTAAACGCATTTACCAAATGCTTTTTGCCGTTCTTCCTGGAGACTCCGCGGCTCGTTGATTATTCCGCAAACCTTCCAGGCGACCTCCGCCGACTTCTCGTTACGTTTCTGCTCGCAGTTAGGAATTCTGACGCCGAACGAACGGTTAATCGATTCTACCAACAGAACGTCCCGTCGACGTTGCAGGTGCAATAAATAATTGCGTAACATATGTTCAACGCTCCGTTGCAGTTCAATGCCGTTATTATTCAACGGCCATTCTTACGACATCTACGTCGTTGCGAAACCCCTACTTATCAATGTCACCTCTGCCATTCATTAAAACTATATTGCATAACCGCGCCGAAGTTTGCGAAACACGTATTCACTTTGATACGATATTAGAGCGCGATCGAAGCATCCTCCCGTAAAATATCGCGTTCTCCTGGCATTCTTCCACACGACCCTATTTCACCCTCTTATCCAACAGCCGCACAGGTCACGGTGCCGTTAAACGAACCGCCAAACTCGCACAACAAACTGCCACCATAAGTACATAACTCACCCTCTGACGAACGAGCCCATCGACGACTCCCAATTCACCATTACGAGGGTAAACAACGATCCGAAGCAACACCAACAGCCGCGAACGTAGCGAACGAAATCGAAAGCGGATGAGAGAGGCAGCCCCAACCGCGACGAGGGGTCCGGTGACCAGCGCGACCCGTCCCAAACCCCATCGGGCTCTCGCGTATCGAGGACCTCCGCCGTGAACCATCGACACCCCGGTGGTCCCGCGCCATGGTATCAGCCGAAGTGTGACAGGGCGAGGAGGTGCGTGTGTGTCTGCGCGTGTAACCGGTGTCACGCGAACGCGTACACCGCGACGTAGCCCATGGTGGGCCACCACGTGAGCGCACGCGTCCCGCTGACGCAACACGTACGCTGACGTAACCGGGAGACCGAGATAGCCGAGGACGTTTTATCGAGTGGAGGTTAGGACGGCCGGTTGCGCTTGCGTGCGTCCTCCTTTCCTTCCGCGACACGCGTTCCCTTGGCCGACGCGTTCGCTTTCCTGCCGCAACCGTGCACACGGTTACGCGGTGACAACTGCACCGCGCGCGAACGTTTCCCCGTGAACGCGAGAGCTACGGCGAGAAGCCCCGTCGCGGTTCCGTCCGCGGCTCCGAGAACGTCGGTGAACCGCGTCACGTGACACGGCCAAGACCGCGACCTATCGCAAGCAGCAACAACGGAGGCTGCTGGCACGCGACACCGCCGCGACGACCACGACGACCACGAAGACGACGACGACGTCCACGCCGCATTCCGGGGTGTTCGTGGGTGGAGCGTGTGATCGATAGCCGGGCAGAGACAGGGTGCACGCAACGAGCAGGACGACAGGTCCGACAGAGGTGAGACACGGGCGTCCATGGACGCGCCGCCACGCCGACAGAGCCCACCTGCACTCGAACACACGGGCGCGCAAGTGTTCGAGCGCATGGGGTTCGACGAATCGAATGGATCATTCGGGGATGCGCGTTGCTATGCTTCTCTTCGACGGGGGTGTGCAACGTGGTCCCGAGTGGGACACGCTCTCGTCGCACGGTGGGGGACGCGTGTGCGTGCCACGGTGTGCGTCCGTGCGAGAACATTTTCCGGTTTCGAAATATGCCAGTGAAATGGAAATTGTGAATTGGGGTGCGCGGCGGTGGAAAGTGGCGCGTAGTCGGGTGGGTGTTGACGTTTTCGGGGGGTGGTGGTCGGCTCGTATGTGGGTCAGTGGTCGGTGTCGACGCCTCGGGCGCTGGTTCGACCCTCGCGGAGGGTGAAGGGAGGGTGCACCGAGAGGTTGCTTGCGTTCTCAGCTCGCGACAGGGATCGCAGTGTTTTTTTCGAGCTTCTTGACTTTTTTATTTTCGCGTTCGTACGTAACAGTGCGGTGTTCTCGTTTTTTTTTTTTTCGTAGACGAATTATGCACCGCGTCGTTTCGAGTCGAGCAGTGTCGTGTTCGTGCTGCTAGAGGATGTAGAAGATGTTGGAAGAGAGTTGTATCGATTTGGATACTTTGGCAGTGTACCGAGAAACTTGAGTATTGGTAGAAAAATTGCGCGTATCGATTTTCAGTCTTCCCTGTACCGAGTAATTCTTTTAAATCTCACGATGAAAGTTATTCTGAGGAAATAAATGTGAAAAAAGTATTCGACGTTCTCTTAACCCAGAAAGAAGAGTTCGATATCCCTCAAAATATAACAATAATTGTTAAAAAGTAAATAAACCCGATTAAATTTTAAACAAGTAGCCACTAAATCATGACCTTGATATTAGTGCAGTCCAAGCCGCATCATAGGCCTGCAAAATGGAGGTCGGTCTAACCTTTCGAAGTGGCATTTAATCGATATCGAACCACTGTTTCAAAGTACTTTACCGCATTCCCGTCTACCGCAATAACGACGCTTTTAAAAGCAAGCGATTAGGTCGTCCAAGAAGCTCGTGCTATTCCATAGTTCGCGAGCGTAAACTCGTAAACAACATTCTATTTGACGAGATACTCGTTATCGATTCCTCGAATTCGCCGAACCTTTCCGCGCAGAAAAACATTCGCAAGATCAAAACAAATGTCACGCGTACGATTTACACGATCCGCCATTTGTGGTCGCGCAGAAGTCGCATGAGTCACGTGTTGCTCGACCAGTGAGTAATTAAGTAATTTAAACAATTGTAGCTATCATAGAAAGGGACACGGTAAGTCGGTTAGGAGCAAGTCGTATGGGAATGCTGTTCGTTTTTGCATAAACGATCGGGAATAATATTTCTGACCCAGTTCCACCGTAAAGTGATACGTTTGTCAGTCGACTGTAATTGCAGGCATACGCGCGTTAAATAACAGCGTCGAGACGGGTACCGGTTCCTGTCTAGAATTATCGCTGATTCAGAAGCTGAGCGCATAAATCGTTAACACGTCCCGATATCGTTTCCCTCTTTTTCATTTTCCACTACGTACGCGTCACACGAGTCGTAAAATGTCTACGACCGTCTCGTGTTCATTTACGCGAACGCGTAGCTTGTCGTTAAACATTATTACCGTAGCGTTCGTTTCAATATTCCCTGCAATTATTTCGCTGGTAGCTCCGTATTGCGTGCGGTTAACACGCTGTTTTTAATTAGCAACGCGCGTTACTTTTTCCTTAGCTGTTCCCTGGTAGCAATTAAAACGCTATGAGGTATTTGTGTTCTGTATTTTTGTGGAACGAAGTAACGATTCACAATTGGGTGCCTGCCCACAGTGGTTACTAAAGAAAATGTTAATTTGAAACGCGGCGAAGCTAGAATTCGACATCGACGTTCTCCTCGCGTGCTCCCGAGTTATTATCGTTAACGATGTTATCACTTTCGCCATTATTCCGGCAAACGACGCATCCGGGTGCTATTTCTAATCGTAACCTCGGAGAGACGTAATGTTCCCGTTGTCTCGTCGAGTTTTATTCAACAAAATTTCCACTCTGTCCCATTAAAAAATTGAACGGCTTTCGATTTTCAACAATCGTTATCGACAGCTGACAATCGAACGTTCATCCGAATTCCAATGCAATTCCAAAAATCGAACGAGAAACACTAAACAGCTTGCACGCAGATGCGAAAGCTGAACTTAACATCCATCGAAGTTCATAAATCGAACGATCATCGTAAATCAATAAACCGATGAATCAAACGATCGATCAGCACGGATCCAGATTTCGATCTGTACACCTACGTCTCGCCCTCGCGATTCCGATCGCGCGTGACAGCGCGCGAGGAGGTTCGCGGCGGAGCAAGCGGAACGAATCGATAAAAAGCGGGAAGGGAACGTTGAATTGAAACGTTCGCGGGGCGATCGATCGCACAATCGCGAGTCGCGTAAGAAAAATTCGCGATCGATCTTTATTAAAGATCGCGTGTGCGTTCGAGGATCGATCGATCGGTCGGTCGATGGTTGAATTAATAAATCGTGGCCGCGGCATAATGTTTGCTCGGCGGCGATTAATGGGCCGCGTCAGTCAACGTGTCGAGTCGTTAACGCGATTATTCACGCGCGGCACCGCGGTGCTCCTCCGGATGAAAGATCGAAAGCAATTAATGACAGGGGAGGAGGCCACGGACGAGCCCCTCTGCTTATTTTACGCCGCGCCATCGGGCATGCCAATTTATGGTTTCAGCTGGACACGGTTGCACGCGATGCGCGCCGCGGGAGTACGTGTTGTACGATGGCCTGTTTCGGTGCCTTAAAACAAGGACAATCGATGGATCGTCCGACTTTGTTGCCTCTTCTGAAAAAAGAACAGGTTTTAAGGTCTCCAATTAATACGCAAATAGTAGCCTTCGAGTGTCCGTTCAGAGGCGAAAAATTAAGCTTCACGGTGCTTACTTGATGTTAAAGAAGTGATTTGTAAGGACGATTTTTGTATTTGACTTGAACTCTAGAAAACAAGATCAACAGCAATAAATATTAAAAAAAGAGATAAAAGTGATATGAGACTCGTCAAAGGCTCCTCGACGCGTAATTAACGACACATCATCAGCACAACCAGATCGAGTGGAGATTGCGGCGCGAGAAAGCGTCGCGGAGGGTTGGGACCGTGCGAAGGGTGCGAGTCGCGATGGGTGCTCTTCGGGATCGTGGCGCAGAGCTGTTAAAACACGCGCGAGCGTGGCTCGCGGGTTGTCGAGCACGTAGGTGGGGAACATATGGAGAACCGTGGCTAAATATAGAGAGAGCGCTTTTATGGCGTGCGGTCGTGCCATCGGGATCCACGGACGATCCACGAACCCTGATGCCCTTTATCCGATCCGGCCGTGCGCCTCTCATTAGGGCAGCGTCGCGTTATCCACCGGATCGCCATGATTTCGCGAGGCCAGTTTTCGAGAAATCGCGCTTAACCCACGCTTATAAACGAGCCTCGATTTCGAGGGACATACGCTAGATATATTTGGAAGAGTGCAGAGTTTGTGAGCACTGTCGATGCTACAAGTTGAAATTGGAAATGGTCTATCGGAGTTCCTCTTTGGATCGTTAAAATTTAATACTATTTTTCATAGCTTAGAAAACTAGCAATTATCTTATCTACTGCGTGATTGAAACACGCAACTTCTCTTCTATAGTACACCAGAGAATGTAAAACGGACTGAACCAACTTCCGTCAAAAGAACGGAAGTAAGGTAATTGAAAGTATTAGTACCCGTCGACCTTCAAAACTTTACATAATTCTATAATCAAGAAACTGAGATGACAAAGTCTCAGTTCTAGATGACCAAAAGTACATTAATTCTCATCTGAGTTGCGTGCAAAAGTTCATTCGTTCGTTTTTCTATCGGAAGAAAGTGGTCCAAAGGACAGAAAATGGCCTCGCACGCGGTGTTGCACCGATTCGTCTCTCGAACGTGATACGGGAGCACGTCTTAATTTAATTGGAACGCAAGCTAGACGAACGTCAACGTCACGGTTCCGTCAAGGTTCACAGGCGGTCGATGAGTGGGGCCTTTGTTCAACGACGGATCACAATATAGCTACCGACCATGACTACGATTCGCTTGACTGGCCGTGGAAGTCGAGGAAACAACGACCGAGGAAGTACGCTGGGCGGCGGGTTCAAGGACGACAAAGGAATCTCTCTTGCAAATCGACCCTCGTTCGCGCTGAAAATCCTCCCGAGCAATTACCGCGCCGAATGCAACCAATGGCGGGGCTTGGAAACACGAGCTGAAAACCTACCTTCTCTTCCAACTTTTTCTTTCCTCCTTCTCGTTTGCAAGTGTAATTGGCATTAATATCGGAAATGGTATTGCTATTTTTACGCGACTGACGACCGATCGAGTGTCTTGGAATTACTGCAGTTCAATCGTTCCTGCGAGTCTCGTCGAGTAACGAATTGAATTTTTATCATTCTTGGATAAGGATTAAGTTCCTTTGAATATTGATGTTTCGTTAATAATTGATTGGAAAACGTAGGATTGACGTTACAGTGGGAATTAGGATACTTTAGAAAAGATCGATCTTTGGAGTTAGGATTTTTCTGAAGCAATTGAGGGAGCTTTTGTGGAATTTCTCAGAGTTCTTTGAACTTTTGAAGACCACTATTGCTGTGAGATTAATGAACTGTTTTCTGAAATAGCTCAAACCACTTTCTCCCAAGAATTTCTTAAAAATTTCACTAATTTTTCTTAATATCCAAGCTGACGTTTAGTTATCCAATTCGAATTTCATCGAAGAAAATCACGTTTCCCCGGCTATTATCAAATATTTTGACAAAATAAATTATGCGAAATTGATACACGTCAAAACATATAAATTAATTCACCAAGTAACACGTAATGTAAACGGGTCCATTAATTAAACGATGAATAATTGATGAACGCAAACGAACGCGGTGTACCTTCCACGCATTCGATACGCGAGTGCAAAAACCAGGCGTTCGTTCCAATTCTGGTATTTCGCTCTAATGACGGTATAATTATGAATCCTCGATGGAAGTTGCGTCGATCAATAAAGCTGGGAACAGACGAATTGCTCGGAATCGACAGAAAAGTTTCAATTTGTATATTTACAGCACAAATTTGACTTCTTCTAGATAAGAAATGAACTAGTCGAGTGCTTATCGTGTCCTATCGGTGATTCACTCGAAAATGGTGGAATTATCTGAACAAAGATGTACTTTGCTATTGCATTAACGAACATAATTGTGAGGAGTGGTGCGATAAGGAGGCGAGTGGAAAGAACTGATTATAGAAATGATATCGGTTATATAATATCGTTTGAGCATCCAAGACAACACAATTTTTAACGCTAGAAAATTTATAGGTAATCTGGAAAGTAATATAAATGTATGGAAAGTACAGTTTTTATAGAGAAATTCTAAAAATTGTGCAAACGAGTCGTTTCAGTAGAAATTACCAACCACTCATATTTACTGCTTTGGCGGTTCTACTTTTAATGGAGAAATACATTTTCCCGAGCTTCTTACTTTTACGATAGCTTCACCAAGCTTTACCCTCCAGCTTTTACCTCGACTTTTCCCACCGTTACTTTCCGTCTGTTCCTATTTGGTCACGGAAAGCAGAAAACGCGGATATCCACGGGAAGCGTTTGCGAGCGGAAAAGCTCTACGACCGGCCGCTTTTTTCCACTTATCGTTTCAATTACCTGTCGCCTAGCTTCGAGCTCCCGTCACGAGGTAGCCTCGAGAAGGTTCCCCCATCGCGGAACCGATATCAATTAATTACGCCACGCACGGTCTGGCAATGGGCGCCGTTCGATTTTCGCGCGGATGAAAACTCGCTCGTCCACTTATTTTTTTCCTCCTCCTTTCTCACGAGACGGAGGGAAGGAAACCGACCCCGCTCTCTCTCTCTCTTGCTCTCTCTTTACTCGTGAAGCGCGGAGGGAGATCCCCGCGGCGAGATAAGAGACGCGCCTGCTTTCCAATTCGCAACGGATGATCGCGCGGCAGAAGTGCGTGAGAGGTATAACGTGGGCGGGTGGAACTTATTGCGGTGGGTGGGCCACGCAGCGAGCGTGGAACAGAGACCGCCAACGGAACCCGTTCAGCTCCTCTGTTCCCGTGCGCGCTGGTGTGAGAAGCGAGAGCAACGCGGGAACAACGGGGAACAACGGGGAACAACGAAGAAACGACGCGAACCGCCAGTCGAGGGACGAGGAGAAGAGTTACTCGAGTCGTTGGGACGAGGAGGGAGACGGAGAGCGTTCGTCGGAGCGGGAGAGCGCCGAAAAAAGAAAAGAAAGAAGCGCGCGTGACGCGAGTCGGGAACGACAGCGATAGTGGGGAACCGAGTCGTTCCAGGGAACCGAAGGAGGACGGGTGCACGTTCAGCTGGGAGATGAACGAGGACGTAGAGAGAAGGATCGCTGTATGTGCGGGACTCTCCGAGGGAACTGCGAGAACGGAGGAAAAAACTGTGCACGCAAGTCCGTTGGAGGAGCAGCGACGTATTTGAGCGACTAGAACAGAGGGCTGGAGAAGGACGTTCTTGCGAGCGTCGTACAGGAACGAGAGAGGAGAACGAACAAGTGAGCGCTCAAATGGGGAACTGAGAACGATTGTGTCGCGGGGAAGGGACACGATGGGACGGTAAGAGAGAGAGTGTATAGAGCTCGATCAGTGGGAGGAGGATAGAGACGGTATCTGGATACAGTAGGGACTGAGGAAGACTGTTCCCGCTGCGACGAACGGCGCGGTGGATTGTTCGACAGACTGGAACCACGCGTAGAGGATAGGGATAGCTTGTTTGCAGCAAAGAAGAGGATGGAGTATACTATCTCGATGAAAGTGCATATATACTTATACAGAGGGTCGAATGTAGTATTGGCTGAGTTTTTTTGGTCAAATTCTAACCTCTCTCTGTGTCGTTGGTTCGTATTGGATTCATTGGGTTCAAATTTGTAGGATATTTATTAATGAAAGACAAATACGAGAAATTCGAAATCAGAAAGTGTTCTTTATGCTCGCGTTTTAGAACATTCCATATGTAATAATTGAAACTTGAATTATTGATTAATGTACAAGGATAATTTCATTATCCTACATATGGTTGGCTCATATTTGGAGTTTAGAACGAAAGAAAGAAGCGTTTTTCGAATGTAAAATAAAGACTGAGTTAAGTTACAAGGATAATTTAATGCAGAAGGATAATTCCATTATCCTACATATGGTTGGCTCACGTTTGAGAGTTCAGAACGAAAGAGAGAAGCGCATTTCGCACGTGAAACGAAAGAGATCGGTATGGTACATGTACGTATGCAGCGCTACTCGCTGGAGAACGCTCGAAATCGGACGTCGGAGGAACACGGTGAAATTAGTCGCTAAAGAGAATTTATGACGGGCAGCGAATGCATGCCGGACAAACGACGCTGGAGCACGGCCGCGGATTATTGAATAAACTTGTCTCGTTTCGGATCCGTGCTCCGGGGGATGTTTATTTTAAACAAACTCGACGGTTTTCCGGTGGCTGCGAGGAGATTGCGAAAGTTCCATCGCGTGGGCATGCATGCACCCTCGTGGCTCAGCGCGCGCTGATTTTGATGGAACATTTCGGAACGAGAAGTATTTCAAGACGCGAAATTCCGATTTCCGCGAGCGAGTAGTTGAGTTTCATTTGGAATTCCCGTCGAAATTGGCTTGGAAATACGGACGTATTAATTTATCGAAGGACAAGTTGCACTTTTTGCTAAAACATTATTTCTTTCGTACATTTTTATATTTTGAGTGAATTAACTATTTGCACTCTCTTGCGTCTAGGTGACACGTAGTGTTTTATTCACTTACTTCCAATTTGAATATGTAAATTGTATTTATTTATACGAGAACTGTATTTAATTACAAAATTTATGGGATTTATTGATGGCTTTTGAAAGTAGCTTAACCAGTATCAACTATTTAATTAAGGTCAAACGTGGAACGTGTCTCGGACTAAAGGTTAACTTTCCAAGTATTGAAATTTCTTTAGAAATCAATTTTAATTACACCCGTTTCCATTCCGTGCACGTGTAAATGCGATGTAATTGAATATTAGTACGAAACATCAGAAAACTTCATACCAGATAGAAAGGTAAATTATTTCACTCGAGACGTAGGCAATTTGATCGAATTAACTCGTTTATCATTAAAATTTGTGCGCAAAGAGCAGCATTTATATAATTTAGCAAATTATATGTTACCTGTAATTTACAAATAACGTCTGTACTTTTTAAAAAGTGCCGCGCATGGTTGAAATCGAACAGGCTTGGTAATTTTTGCAAAGAGGATTAACCTTCTTGGGATAATTGCACGGGGGCGTCAATTACGGAAATTAGCGCGGTAATTTTCGCGCGATTTTATTTACCGATGGCGAAGTGGCCAATGTGGATGCGCAAATTGCTCCGGGATAATGGCGACCCTGGCATCCGCCTAAAGAAACCGGCGAAATTAATGGGGCGAAGTTGAACCGCATAGTCAGCATTAGCCTGATTAACAGTCGCCATGATTCGCGTTTGCTTCACCAACTTGCGAATCCGTCTTTCGTAAAACGAATTTACGATCCCCGCGACGTGTCGCTGGACCAATTGCCATTTTCTTTTATCACTTACACTGCTATAATGGAGGCTTGATTCGCGTTTAATTGTTGTAGGAGTTTTGTTTGACAAGGATTCACTTCTGAGAAGTATTCATCTACACTAGTTTTCATTCTTTGTACTAGAAAATTTCTGAAATTGGAAGCAGAGGGGCGCTTCTAAAATGTAAAGGGTTAACCCCTTACTTTAAAGTTCCAAAAATATTTCACGCGAAAAGTTGATCCGCGCGTCAACTTCTACCCGTCGCAATCTCAATTGTTTCACCCTAAGAAAGTTTATCCGAGAAAGGAAAACAGTCCTTTGTCGCTTGCACCCTCCGCGAGGCATATTGCCATAATTTACCCGCGCAAATAGGGAGGATCATCGCGGCTGTCGCGACAGACGGGGGATATTACGCATACGTTTACGAGAAGCGTTCGTCTAAAGCGTGTCGCGTCGAACCCCACGCGAATTTCCCCCGAATCGAATTAGGAGTTTACAAGCTAACTCACGTTCACGGTGCTCTCTCTGTTAACAGAGATCTGATGTGACGCTGTTGAACAGGGTGGTGGGCCGTGTAAAGGGTCGAAATGAGGGGTGGCGCTGGTGACGTCCCTACTGTGGTCACCGTCCCCGCCTCCGCATCCCTAACCGTAAGTATGCGTATGTGCGTACATATTTCAGCAGTCTTTGAAATTTGAATTCGAATCTCTTGTCAAAGTCAAAGAAAGTAGAGAAATTCCATTTCCTTACGTCTATGATATTAACCCTTTATTGACTGAATTACGTTCGATTTTTCATTCTAACTGGTTTGCGTCTCAAACGAGTTATTTTAACAAATTAATAATAATTTCTAGAAATTTTAGTATTTATAGAAACGGTGGAGAGCTTGTTTTATATATTTCAAGATAAAAAGAAGTGGAACAAAATAAAGTATTGACTTCAGTTCGAAATAGAATTGCAAGGGGTTGAAATGGGGTTAGTAAAATACTGTACGATGAAAGAGAGAGAGAAAATAATATAAATTTACAAAATAAAGGAGAAGCTAAATTGCATCGTGTCTGACTAGTATTATCGAATCTACTGGCGATCGTCACTCTGGTTAGCACGAAGGTTTATAAATGATGGGGTGACTTTGTGAATTCATTCAGATCCACGAAACGTTTCTGCCTTAACAATATTTAATATTTTGTAATTTACCTGTTAGATGAATGGAGTTTTACTTTGCAAATTTAATCGTGACGTTATTACATTAATATTGAAATTGCGATCCACATTGAGGACTCTGAAGTCCCGTCGGCCATTAAACCTTTAATCAAGGATTTTTTATTACACAATTATTTATTCATCGTGGCAATTATAAGCGACGATTGGATAATCGAGGGAAAACGAGGGTCCTGTAAAATTCGTTAAACCGTGCAATCAGTTTTAAATACGTTCAATTTCAACGTAGCTGAAAGAATGTTAACACAATTATTCGAGTGTACTGAAACTTTTAATGAAGAAACTACGAACGTCTGACGACCAATTATCGATACAAATACTCAATATAATATTCAAAAAAACAGAACAATTAATTCTCCTCGAAGAAGAATTTATGACAGAGCACGAAAATCCTCTTAGTACTTAATTAATCCCGCGAAAAACGGGGATAAAACAATAATCTCCGAATACGTACGAGTGAAGCTAATCCAGGGGCATAAATGCCTACTTACTTTCGCGGCAAAAACGCGCGGACGACGTCCAAACAAGTGCACACTTAAAAGCTTGCCAGCGACTACTTTTTGCGCGCCCGGTAAAAGACGCTTCGCGCTGAATACGCGGCGCGCGCGCGCGTGGACGTTTCGAGCCGACCGAATCCCCCGGAGGATTTTTCAAAGTGTCGCGGCCCGTTTCCAGGGGTGATTTCGCAAGCCAATTACCGCGGGCGAGTTTATCGTCGCGCGTAACCGGGCCGCGGGTCGTTGGGCAACGCGAGAACCGGTGCTGCAAGTATTCCGGCTCTGACAGCCGTGTGTACGCGCGTATATAGATCGCCATCGATCCGATCGACGATCGAGAGAGGATCGATCCGATCGGCGATATAGCTCGCGATAACGAGGAATTTATCCGAACGGAAGGGACGCGATCTTCCCTCTAGCTTCTTCCTTTTTCAGGCCTCGGTCGCGCGAGAACCATTTTTTCTTCCTCCTCTTTTCTGGGTTTTATACGAGCCACGTATTTTTGGCTGCCTCTCGAGGTCTCGCTTTTTGCATTCTTCGAAGCGATTTTCAGTACCTCTCGCTGTTTTTCGAAGTTCGATCGTGCGTAAAAGTGATAAAAGCGTAACCGATTTGATTCTGGTTCGAGGCGTGCGGAGGGTTTCGAGTAAATTCATCAATTATATCGCAAGCGATTGCTTTTGAATTCAGTTTCGAACGAGCAAACAGCAAACAGCTTTCCCATCGGTATTTTGCAGATTTTTAGTATACGGTAAAACCAAACACGCGATGGGAAACCAGTAAAACGTGCAAAACCAATAACGGTCCGCATCCATTTAATTTAATCGGCCCAATAAATTCGATGAACAATGTGTCCCGTCCCTTCGATCCGCAGATATCAAAATTGCAATGCAAATATCAGAATCCACGTGGCAAGCAAAAAAATCGTCGCAGAACCGTGAAACGGAATCGGAGCAATTATCAGAATATTTATTAATTCTAATAAAAACCCCTGCTGAAAACTGCGCAGCTTTTGCGAATATTTCAAAATATCCGGAACACGTCTTGACATTACTTTCTATGCGACAAAATCAGAGTTTAATTACACGCACTATCAAAATAATTGCATCACTACGAATTCCCAAAAACGTGGAAATTAAAAGAAAAAGCTTCACTAAAAAATCAACAGAAACCCAGTTTACAATTGTAACATTATAATTTGAAAACGAGGAAGAAATAGTTACTTTCCCCAATGATGTAAGTACTAATAGATACCTAATCAACTTAATAGATTTTCGCACGACCATTAAACTATCATCGCAACTTAGAGAACCGATTCTCTGGAAACGATCCGCTGACGATCAATCACTGCACAAGTGAGGGCAATTTACATGCACCTACATATGTATAATCAAATCGCGGCGCTTCCTCTCGCGAACGTCCCACGCGCCGCAGTCCCGTTCCGTGCTCCCTCGAGGATGCTAATTTTCCGCTTTATGCTGTCTATCTAGTCGGTAGCTCGCCTCTGTCGGCGGTGGTCGTGATAAATTCATGGGGTACGAACGTTGCTCGTCGTGACTAGGGGTGGGACTACCCCTGGTTCCGACACGGGCCGACACGGGGCGGTCTGCTGGCCGAAAAGAAATGGAGGGCGAAGCGTTTCGTTCCTGGCTCGCGTGTCGACGATTCTATGTTCACCTCGAAGATTCTCGATTCAATTTTTGTTAGACTGGTAGCATTTGAAACAGCTATCTGGTGTTTGTAATTTACGTTCCTCTTCTTTGATTTATGTTTTAAATTGGAGATCTGTTTCGTTAAGATCGAAGTCAGCGTCTCTCGAACAGTGTTTTGTCTCGGAACATTGGTGTTCCATAGACAATTACCAAGTGTTTCGCGAGAAATTATGAAATTCAGGTGAGAGTAGAACGAAACATTGTCTGCTTTTATGCGTTTTACGTAATTTAAAGCAGCTTTTGAAAGGAATTATAACTAAATTGTGAAATTTACTCTGGTGTTCCTTTTAAATTTTAGAACTTAAATGGTGTTCCGCGATTAGTAGGTTAGTTGCAACGTGCTTCTGTTTTAATTTAATTAGATTTTAATATACGAAAAGCGAAAATATTAATGTTTCGAGGTAGCTTGAGGTAGGAGTGTTTAATATTGGAATTAAGGAACGATTAAAATGAAAATTGAGTTCTCTGCAGTACAGCTGCAGAGAGCGATTACAAATAATCATAATTAAAGCAAAATGATCGATAATGCCCCGATCAAAGCAATTATCGCGTTACGAACGCGATGGCGACAGGCGTCGCAGCGAAGGGGACGTTTTAATAAATCGCAATCTCGTAGCGTTACAGTTATCGCGATACGGTGGAACATCGAATTCGTTAGAACGTGTATCGAACATCGTACGATGTTTCCTTTTCTACTCGGCTGCGGAAATTGAATTTTCTAGGAGCCAGTCGAATGAAAGCCTTCCCGCGAGTCGTGCTTTCATGGAATCGTCCCGATGCGATCGTATCGGTTTGATTATCGACTTAGTTCGCTCTCGCTCCGCTTTTTCTTGTTCTATCGAGGGAAACGGGCGCGTATTTCGTTGGGGAGAAATAAAATTTTCAGGATGACTGGAAGAAATCTCTGCTTTTTCGTGGCCACTCGATCGAAGCGCAATTCGTTCGACAAATAACTAAGTATACGCGTAAACGAATATAGAAACGAATGTTTGTATACTTAAAAAAAAAAACTTACTCATCGGTGTTACTAGAAACTCGGGCAAAGCAGTCCGCAGCCGTGTTTTTACTTTGAAATTCAGGAAACTCTCGATAGAAATCGTTCGAATGTCACGGTAATGATGCGTAAATATGGCGGTTCAGCGCGACAGGAGTACGTAGCGATGAGGATTACCGTGTCTGAAACGTATAACAGAAAGCAGAGATAATAATAATTTCTAATACTTAAAAATTCATATTCTTTTTTTAAATTTTCGATATTTATCGAATTTATAAATCTATTAATTTATTCAAATATATTAATTCCGTATTCATTCCGCAGTGAATTTTTCATTATCAATCCTCCTGCATAAATAAACAATTATATTTTCTTCTTATTATTTATCAGTATTGCGCAGTTCTATGTTATTATTAGACTAGAATGAAATTACACGAGCAGAATGCAGTCCACAGTCGCGTTTGAAAATTCAAACGACGGCACCGATGGTCAATTATTGAAACAACGTTAATTTCTATTACGATCACGTGGATATTAAACGTATCATCCGTGAAATTGTTAATCCGCGCGCGTTATTCCATTGTTTATGACGGTGTCCAGAGCGCAGGGAGAATCGATACGTTTCTACCATACGTATGGTTGAAGGCGAGATTCATGCATGATTTATGGCAGTTCTCGGGACCGCGGAGAGGCGTCGAAGAAATCCGATGTAATCTCTCCTCCGTGTCGAGCGAGCTCGAAAGTCGCTAGTATGAATGTTTCAGAGGCGATGTACACTTTTTTGGGGAGCTATTCTAAATTTTCTATTTCCACCATCCGCTGGCTTTTCTTGGGATCTATTCATGGCTACTTTGATCGCCACGATTCTATTAAATGTGTTCTTAAATTGACTTAATTCTACATGCTTGTAGCAACATCTGCACATCTTTCTAAAAACTTAGAAAACATTAGAAACGAGTAACTTTTCTTCTAATATCATTCATGCATTGCTGAGAGCAGCTGATTTTCATTATATCCAATGAAACTCTGTTTTCAGATACCATAGCATGACAATATTATAGATGAACCCATGAAACGCAACTTCATCAGATTTTTCTTAAACTCGACTCTGAACTGTAGACTCAACTCGGACGATAATTCGTTCATTAACCGAACACCCGCCGAAATTTCCGGCCGACTGAGCAGGACCCATCCACCGATAACCGTAGCGCATCGTTACACGGTGAACGCTAATCGAAGCGAGTCGCGATCTCAAAATGCCATCGCTAATTGGCATCTCAAGTGGTCGCAAGGCCGCTCCGCGTACCGATGGAGATGTCGACCGATCGAAGGACAGTTATTTCAGCGTTCGCGGCCAGGCACATCGTGCGTGCGTGCGTGCGTGCGTCCGTTCGTTCGTTCGTTCGTTCGTTCTTTCGTCCGTGCTTCTGCGAACTGGTTTTCTCGGTAGCTTTGATAATGCGACAGCCGTGGCTCGTTCCGCTGAGAATTATCGCGGCCCGCTCTCCGTAACTGGGGTCCATTCCTCCGCCATATACGACGCCCAGACCGTCCTTCGGATTATAATAAAATATTAACCAGACAACAGTCGCGGGAGTACGTCTTCCGATCGGGCAATCGATTCACCCGCGAGTGGCTCTCGTGGATTTCGCGTAACTACGAGGCGGTCCGTCCCCTAAGTAGGTGGTCGATGGGTGCGACGCGATGGGTGCCCAGGCTTGCGAGACAGGGGTTGGCGCGGGATTCGTAAATCTTCGATTGCAGGATCGAGAGTTGCAATGGAATAGTTGGAGTATTAAGCTTGAATGATTTAAGGAAGGAATTCATTGTGCTTTTTTTTTTTAACGCGGATCTTAATATTTGGGTTCGAAGGGAGCGACTGTTGATTTATCGATGGCTCGGATGAGAAATTAAGAGAGGGGTTCGTCCACTCTGGTTTTTGTACATTTTTTCAGTGTAACAGTTGATTTATGATCCACTTAAAAAACCTTGATAGACATCGATTCAGATTCGAAGTAAATACCGATACCTCGCGAACTTTAATCCCGACGATTAGCCGACAACCTAATTACCCCGTTGTAGAATTCGTCGAATCGCACGATCGCGATGTCGAGCGATCGTTCCCGACGAGATCGTCGTATCAACCCGCGATCCATCAGTAATCCCTCAGTTTATCGCGCGCTCACGTTTCCGTTCGATTTTTCGCCGGCAGGTAATGACAGGCGACGACAGCATGAGCGACGACGTGTTCGAGGTGGAAGAAGACACCTCGATGGCGGTTTCCAACGGTCTGACGCCTGGGTCCATCGGTCGACCTTTGGCCACGACACCCTCGCCGACTGGGTACAGGGATTACAAGCCGCCAGCGGAGGTGTTCGCGGAGAACTATGGCTACCCGAGCAGAAACGCGGACAGCATGGGGTGCAACCTGCAGCGGACCGCAGACGAGGACATAGACATGACGCACAAGGTGAGTTCTCAGCCATCGAACATCGTTATTCCGCGGAGGGAGCTGCAGGTGGAAAATGGAGGGCGGATTCGAATCCAATTTCGCTGAAACGCGAACCTTCTTTGATGCGTAGGGAAAATGGATTCCGGTTGAAAGTGGATTTATGTATTGGGTTGTAGTCGAAGATTTCCGGGATCTGCTCGAGATTTTACATTTGGCTGGTTTCATGCGATTCGGGCGGCGGTGGGCGGATCGAGCGATGAGATTTCAGATTTGCCAGGCTTTTATGATGCAAATTTGTAGTTACAGATTACTTGTCAAAGAATTCTAGATGGTACACCTTCTGCGCGATGAAAAATATACCTTTGCGTTTTCACGAGCGTAGCAATATTCATTTCTCGCGTAATCAGGTATATTATTCGCGTAGATAAAATGCTCCAATTTCTGAGGGTTATACTTTACGATGGAAGAAACGGTACCACGACGTCACCTTGTCAGATATAACTATTCTAATCTCCAACTCTACTTATATTTCATAGTATAGGTAGGATGAAAAACGACTGGAAAGAAATCTTCCAGAATAGATACAATCTACAGGTTCTTATTCTGATCGAAATGCAATCATACCATCTTACCTCGAACACAAACCCTACACAAACCATACACTACTTAATCTTACTAAATACCTAGTTAACCAAATTCACACCCTATTCCTACTCCAACATAAAAAATCCCAAACAGCACAGAGAATCAGTGAATCAATCATCCCACATGTTCGTACAGATTTCCCACCAGCACCCAAGGTCCCGAATACCCACCCTTCACCCCAAGAAAACGCTCCTTCCCGAAAACTCTCTATTCTCGATCCTCAAAACCCACGCAGCCGTATCCATTACAACATCTCCTGGTGTCCCTTCGCGACGTCTCGCTATCCGCCAGCCGTCCACGGTCCACGGGGATGTTCCACGGTGGATATCCCGCGAGATATTCCCGGCATGTACCCGGCCGCCGGAAAATATTCACCGCAAGAACGTCGTTTGATATTCATTACCGGCTCATTTGCATGATGGATGGGACACACGGTGTTCCTCGGATGTAGCGGCAACAAGGTCAGTCATGCCTTCGTACCAAGGACAGGCCGGCCTCCTCCCCGTGGCAAGCCGCCGGAATAATGATCGGGAATGCCCGGGGACCGCGGGTATATACGGCCCTCGACACGATCCCCTGCGTCCTTCCTTCGGCTTCTTCCTTTTATTCCCGGCCCTCTCGACGGGGCTGAGCCCCCTTCTCTCTCTCTCTCTCTCTCTCTCTCTCTCGCTCTCTCTGTTTCCCTCGTCCGTTCACGATCCGTTTCGTTCCTCTTCGTCGAACCCTGGCCCCGTTCGCTGCCTCCTTCTTCGGCACGTTTCCTTGCCTTCGACGATCTCTCGTCTCCCTCGACGCTGGCTCTCGCGTCTGTTTGGTTACCTCGTTTTTTGTATTTGCACTTGCTCCGGGCTTCGCGGGTCTCTTTGGGTTTTCGCGTTCGATCGATCGTCGAAACGCGACCATCGGGGAAATGGTATGGGTCCTGGTTCGGGTAATTCGTGTCCTCGTTAGGTGGATGTTCTCAAAATTGTGGGAGTATTCTTGAGGTTTGGTTGATGAGAAAGGTTTCGTAGTACGATGAATTTTGCGCAGATTTGTCAGAAATTTGAGAAATCTATTCCAGGACTTTCTAGTCTTTGCAAGATGCATCCGAAATTCAGACTTCAAGAAACTGAGGAGAACGAGGAAAAAAGCGCGCGTATCCTTTCTGTCTCGACACAGAACGCATCTCGAGCCTAACAAAACCATCTGCAGTCGCTCGGATGCACCATTTCCTTCCCGCGGCGCTCCTTTTCCATTACCATTTTCCGACCTCTCCTCGCATCCTCGTTCCCTCGCATACCTCGAACAAAAAAAAGGGGGAAAAAAGCGAAAACCCTCGGCTCTGCCAGCAGTCATCTAACCGGCGAGCCAGATCTCATTTCTCACGGCTGGTATCGCCTTCGCTCGTCCTTTCCTCTCTCGAAAGCGTTAAAACGAGACCAAGAAGAGAAAGACGGAGAAAGAGAGAGAGAGAGAGAGAAAAGGGGCATAGAGGCGGGATTTTACGATCGACCGGAAGCGATATCCCGATTTGCCTCCGATTACAATGTGTCCGCCGTTTTACGATCGAACACAGAGCGAAACGGTTACTGCCCCGGTGGCGGCCCTCGAAGGAGATCTCTCGTTCGAGTCGCGAGATATCGGTTCCGCGGTGGAGATCGTTAGTCAGACCTTGCCTCTCTCCCTCTTTCCCTCTCTCCTTCTCTCTCTCTCTCTCTGTCTTTCTCTCGGACGTGCACGCTGATTCTTGCACGCTTTCGCGTCGAACTGGTTTCGCGTTTCGAACGAAACCCGCGTTTATCGGTCTGGGATCGACCGCGGTTCTCCGCGCCCGTATCGATACCGTTCCACGTACCGATCTACGACTCCGCGCGCCCATCCCCATGGCGTCGATTGATTTTTCCAATCCATCGCTGAGGTGGATTTCACGCTGCTATATATAGGCGGTGGTAACGCGAGGCCGTTCCAGCGCACGATCCTGCCTCTTTCGGTTACGATGATCGCGGGAAATGTGGAGCATTTCATTTTGGGAGTGGTCGGTAGATTCAGATTGGGTTAGGTTCTTCTTCTGATTACGATGATCGCGGGAAATGTGCAGCGTTTAGCTTTGGGAGTCGATGGTAGATTTAAGGGTTGATCTGGGAACGAAAAGTAAGGTCCAATGGTACTTTGGTCCAAGACTTAATTTTGGTCGTTTTTGATAGAAATTTAGGATACTCTTGAATTGATTTGGGAATCAATGGGATTCAAATTAGGAATAATAGTACTATATTTGAAGTTTTGTGTCTGAGAAAAGTAATTGCGAAGATTTGTCACGATCTGCAGTGCCCAAGAATGCTAATTACAATGCTCATCACCAGGACACAGAAAGCAATAGTAAAATTTCGCTTACTCAATCTAATCACGGCACACGCTATACAAGCACTCCTATCTTTGCGCAAAAGTAGATATAAAAGAAATTGAAGAGTACCAATCTCCTCCAGCTCTTCATGGAAATCAATCGATTGATCTCTACTGCTCTCTACCATCTTCTAAAGTGAATCCTTAAATATTCTATTCACTGACATAAAAAGTCAAAAGAACGACGCGATAAATATCGAACGACCGATCTCTTCGCGAGCCTGCGCGATGCTACAGTAACCTCTTCCTCTACGTTTCCTCGGGACACACGGTGCACACCGAGCGGCGTCGTTCGAGGCGCGTGATTCGCGAAGCGTTTTCAGGATGTAACGGCAATTAACGAGGGGTATCCTGCGGTAGGATTCGAGGGAAGCAGCCGGGAGTGTTCCAGTGATCGGTAGGGCGAAGTAAAACCGGTAGGGGGTCCGTGGTCCCGAGCCGGTTCTTGCCTCGCGTTTTCTTCCACCGAGTACTCACTCCTATAAGGGATAATTGAAGAGCTCGTTGCGCTGCGACCGGCTGCACCGTTGCGAATCTTTCGGCGAGAAGGGAGGCGCGTGCACTCCGCGAATCGGAAATTTATTTCACCCTTTTTATTAACGTCATTGATCTATTTTGACGGACAAGTTGTTGCGTTTGATGTTCCTCTTCTATGAAGACGCGTGCATCTTCGTGAACTGGGGATTTCTTTCGCCATTTTTATTAACGTTACTGATCTATTTCGACGGACAAGTTGTTGCGTTTGATGTTCCTCTTCTATGAAGACGCGTGCACTTCGTGAACTGGGGATTTCTTTCGCCCTTTTTATTAACGTCATTGATCTATTTTGACGGACAAGTTGTTGCGTTTGATGTTCCTCTTCTATGAAGACGCGTGCACTTCGTGAACTGGGGATTTCTTTCGCCCTTTTTATTAAAAAAGGTCATTGATCTATTTCGACGAACAAGTTGTTGCGTTTGATATTCTTCTTCTATGAGGTTGCATCGTTGGGAATCTTTTGACGAGAAGGGAGACGCGTGCATTTCGTGAACTGGGGATTTCTTTCGCCCTTTTTATTAAAAAAGGTCATTGATCTATTTCGACGAACAAGTTGTTGCGTTTGATATTCTTCTTCTATGAGGTTGCATCGTTGGGAATCTTTTGACGAGAAGGGAGACGCGTGCATTTCGTGAACTGGGGATTTCTTTCGCCATTTTTATTAACCTCAGTGATCTGTTTTGACGAACAAGTTGTTGCGTTTGCTATTCTTCTTTTTACGAGGCTGCATCGTTGCGCATCTTTCGACGAGAAGGGAGACGCGTGCACTTCGCAAATCGGAAATTTCTTTCACCCTTTTTATTAACGTCGTTCGATATTCTTCTTTTATATCGACTGTTCTGCTTATCGGTTATTCTAATCGATGAATGATGCTGGGCGAAGCTGGTTCCTTAGGGACCTTCAGTGTTTCGGGATGCGGTCGGCTAACGCTGTTAATCTTACAGTTTAATGGAACAATATAGATAATGCTATTACGTGGGTCTATTGTATGTTCCGGTAGAATAATAGAACCTTGAGAGGATATCAGGAATTAGGGTGAGCTGTGGTAAAATTGATGTATTCTGCGAAATAATCTCATTTTTACATATTTCTATGTTAGGAATTGTAATTTTGTCGAATATCGGTGTATTATTTCGCCTTCTTAAACAGGAACTCAATTTTCTTATACTTCGAACAGAATAAATTTCCATTAAATTAACCAATATTACCTCTGCCATTTCTTGAAATTACTATTCTCACCATATCCAAAAAACAATCTGAAAGAGAAATTCACGGAGGGTTCGTCTAAAATGAAGAAAGTCTGGTTCTGGTCAACAAACGGACCTCTAACGCGATCACGTGTAACTCAGTCGAGCGATTGATAAAAGAAAACCGTCGAGCGGAATGGCCGTCGTCCATTTACGTCCCGTTTATGGACCGTCGAGATGGGCACTAAATTCAAGAGCAAACTCTCGAGCCACGAATCATCTTCGATCGAGTATATATTATTTCGAGTGTCCGCCAGCCACGATCGATAGGCTGATTCACGGCACTCGAACGGAGTGCACGCGCGTGGGCGGATTAAGAGCACAATTGGCCGTGTCGGAGCGGGTAAGCCGGACGCAGCTACCACCGGAATATGATTAAGCCATTCCACGATGCGTCGCGGCATTAACGTCGAACACGGCTATTTCTCGAGCATCCACGGGGAAATTACGCGCTTATACGCGCTTCCTCTCTGCCAGCGTGTTTTTCTAACCCGCCGCGGAGCGAGTTTTCGAGCGGAAATTAGGGTGGCTCGCGGGGTGCCGATGGACGCGTTCGATATTGCGCGATCGAGCGACTGGTGGTCGATTTTTAGATATTCGACGAGTAATCGAGTATTATATTTAATGCTTTATGGTACTCGTTTAGTTAGATGTGGACGTACATTTGTAAGTGTGTAATTAAGGAGTATGCTTTCATTTTTTATTTGAAATACTGGATACCATGATATGGAACATATAACGCGAATTATCTAAAGTATCACGTTTGAAATGCACTGTGCACGCTTCTTCTTAATAACATATCTAAAATTAATAATACAAACATCCACGAACTCAGTAGCATAAAAAAACACACATTAAAGATCACCCCTTCCCCTATTTTCACTGCACATACCATTCCACAAAAATTCCACTTAAAATCAATTCGCTCGGCTCAATTACCAATCAACGCACGCAAACAACCAACGCATTCTCGACACGCATCCATCATAAACCACTCGGCAACCTCACCATACCGTATCGTCGATCCAAATGCCAACGCAATTCATTCTAAGACGCATCAGCTCTTTCCCCTTCGATCCTGAAGCCACGAATTTTTCCATCCTCGATTCTCGAGCAACGGGGAACCAGAGTCGCAGAGTCGCAGAGTTCAACTCGCTACTTGGCAGCCTCGCGGGGTAACCGCGGCCTCAGCCTTCGAAAGGGGCGGCGGGGGTGGGCGAGGAGGCACGGAGAAAAAGCGGCGGCGGCTGGATCGAGCGGATTTTTTCCGCGCGCGCCACAGCCTCGAGGAACGGCTAGAGAAACCGCGGTGACCTTAAGCGGTCGTGCATTTGGCGGGCTCGCGCAGTCGCATACAAATTGAGTTAGCGGCCTCGTGGTAATGGAGGAAGACGGGAGCGAGCCGACGAAAGTCCGAGGAGAGGCGCCCGCGATCCGAGGAGGAGCTCGTGCAATTGCTCCGCACTTACACGCGTACGTGCTTTTTGCTGGATTTTTTCTTTCCTCGTCTTTACCAGCGTACTCGTGTTACTTTGCTCCTGGAGCCTGATGTCGCGTGTACGTAGATATGTATCTGATTGGATCATTGGCAACTGGATAGCCATTTGTGTCGCGTTAGCTTTATGCGTGTTTGTCTACTTATTGCACTTCCATTTTTAAATTTGGTGGACAGATTTGTAACTGGGATTAATGTGATTTTTGCATTATTTTTCGTATGTCGCTGTATAGGTGACATGGTATGTTTTATCGTTGCTCTCGTATGTCATCGTATAGTCGACAATTTTATTATCAAGTATGTGTTCTTTTTTAATTTTTCTTACTAAATCGCCAAGTTGATCAAACATGAAAGATAATACGAGTGCAAAGAGTTAAAAAGATTACAGTTACTGTGAAGATCGATAAGGGTTAGAAAGCAACCCTTACAAATTGTCGAGTAAGCGCGTGCATCTTTTCGCCCATTTAATCCCAACCGATGTCGAGTTTATGCGAACAATTTTCACAAAGTAGAGGTCGAACTTAGAAATTGTAATTCCCTCTAAAAAAAGGTATATCCACGACGTAAACTGCATTTAAATAAGAGACAGAAACGATCGGGAATTCGGATTACAGTAATTGCGCGCGTTAACTCGATTACCGCCTATAAACGGAGCCGAGCTGGGGACTCTCGAATTGGCAACAATGCCCCTAAAAATGGCAAACGTCCCTGGGCACGTTAGTCCTTCTTTCAGCGGCGTTTCACCTGGCGTTGCCCGATCGAAAAGGTTGACTCTCCTTTTATCGTGAACTCGAACAGCCGACTGGTCGAGGCGAAACGGGGATTCGAGCCGCGTTTTTCGCGTCCATGCTCGATTGGTATTCCGCGCGCCGCCTCCCTCAACTGGGAATTGTAAATTGATAAACTTCCACGCGATAAAGATCGAGACGGAGGGCCTATCGATCGTGCGGCGAACCTGCTCTTCCTTTTCATAGAAATCCTCCGTCGTCCGATTTTTCCGTCCGCGTCGAACCAAAAATATCTGATATTCCGCCATTCCTTTTCAGTTTCCATTCGCGTGCGAGATCGCCAAGCGAATCGAAAGTTTGTCAACCGATGCGCAAGAAGAGAGAACGTTTTTCACTTTGAACGACTGAAAGTCGCAAGTTTTTTCTCCTATTTTCTCTGTTCGAAGATCAATTCATTGGTAGATGATTGTAGTCGATATCGAATATAGGAAAATAGGGAAATTCCGTTTAGAAATGTTTGATTAAACGATAAGTATCCGTGGATTGATTATCGGATCGGCATCGGCGGAGATCAGAGCGGAACCAGATTTTTATCCCGCGCGGGGCGAATCAATTAAATTTTCATTCACGAATCGGGCGCTGGTCATCGAGAGGCCTCGAATCCATAATACATAAAGAGGTTCCCGGGGAATTTGCAATTCCGAACGGGCAGAAAGTTCGTTTGCCCGGGTAATGGGCGAAGAAACGCGGCGGCCGAGTAATAATTTCGTTCGACTATCGCGCGGCGCAAAAACGGGCCAAGCGCCGCGGATCCTTCTTATTGTTCGCTCGTAATTGAGTTTTTCGCTAATGTATTCCGGGTACGTTCGATCGCCCTCTCGCTCCTCTCCGCTTCTTCGCGATTTTTTGCCTTCGTCGGACAGCACTTTCGCGCCCCCTTCTATTGAAATTTCTATTAAACCGCATTAAAATCGAGGTCGTAGGTGCCGATTAATTGAAAGTTCCAATCGGAATCTGATTTTCCGCCGCGCTTCAGACATTTCTGAATCGATTACTTTTCATCTTTTCACTTTCACGTAACTTTTCGCAACCGTATCCATCGTTTTTCCTGGAACAAATTCGGTAGTCGCAGCACGGACATTTTTCGCGAATATCGAGGAGTGAACGTTTCTGTACGATTAAAGCTCTCCTCTTCGTTTAATTATCAATTAGGAATCCAGCGATCTTTATTCGCCTGTTTACTGAGCACGAAATTTACCCGGAATGGGGAGTACGTTTCTAATTGCATTAGAAAATACGGTGATTAAAAGTCCGCGAAAGCATTAGGGAATGCAAGTTTCGCGGATTACGTACTCGCTGCGATTCCGCCTGGCCTGTTCCAAACGCAGCGTATACTCAATTAGCAAACTCTCAAACATCGTTCGTGCATTCGTCGTTATCACAGGCGCCTCGTTATTAAATTATTTAACGTCTCTGACGCCTGGTTCCGACGAGACTCGAAATATTCCCGCACTCGCGGGGTTGCTTTATTAAATCTACCGATTTTTTATCACGCTCGACACTTGCTAATAATCGACGAGTCTCTGCCTCTGTTTTTCGTTTACATTTCCTTTTAAATTCGTAGACGAACCACGAAGAACCGTACCTCTCGCGTATCTTCGAAACTTTATAACGCTCGTGGTTCGCTTTATGCCCGACCATTCATCTCTCGAGGCATCGAATAAACGTCTGCCAGCGGCACGTTGCACTGGATAGGCTGTAATAAATTGCGTCCGTTCGAATGAAACGGGTCGCAACTTTCTTCCATACCTTCGACCGAATATGCTTCTTTACGCCTTTCTTTACGCGTTCCCCGGCGAAACGATCGGTTCGTACGTGATCGCGCGTCGACAGACTTTGAATAAATATAACGACCCGTATCGAGCACAAATACATGGAAAACTTCAGCTAGATTAACGATACGACGTATTTCTACATTAACGAAGCTAAATATAATTAGTTTTCTAATGAAAATGGATTTGTCGAAACCTCTAGCGTTGCAGTTTGACACGTTTCTTAACAACAAAGCTCGCAATTTATCCGTCCTCTCGCGATTCTCGAAATATAAAGAAATACTAAAGATAATAAAGTAAAGTAGATTCGTGCGAGATTCATGATCGCAAATCGTTTTATTGTGCTTCGAAAAGTCGCGCGTTTATGCGTCGATGCGTTCAGAGATGCATCCGTGAGGCTCGCGAAGATTTTCGCGAATCTCACGCGTGGATCTTTACGGCTCGTCCTCGCGGAACACCGGCTTTATGATCATACTTTTATAGTGTCGACGTCATATTCCGCTTTTACAGTGCGCGTATCCGTTCGCCGTTATTCGACGCCGTGAAAAGGAGACGGGACCGTAAGTACATCGTTGAACTCGCCCAAAGCTGTTTTCGTGATCAACGAAAGCTTTTACCAAACGAGGCGGACGTGTCTTCAATGCGGGATGTGGGAGACGTCGGAGTAATTCGGCGGGAATCATTTGTCGTGGCAAGATGAATGCTCGAATATTTTCCACACATTCTCGGAGGCTCGCGATGAATTCTGTATAATTTTTGTGCAATTTGCGTTGAATCGTTAAACTGCGCACACTTGGGACTCCTCGCGCGCGGTGGATGAATTTAAAATACTCGCATAAGATGCGTGTAACCTTTGACGACATTTATCCATCACTTGTAATGTACGTTAATCGCATAAAGTCAGATAGAATACGCTATCGATCAGCAAATACTATTTATCTGAATTGAAATAACACGAAACCAAGCTATTGAGTGTAATTAAAAGAACGCAGAAAGTTTGCAAATAAAAAGTCATGTCATTGTCCACAACAATTCACACTAGCAGCAACAAAGTATTCATTGAAATTAGAAAAGAAAGAGAGAACAATTGCATCTAATTGTAATTAAGAAGATCGCAGTTACTCCAAAGATCGACAGGGGTTAAAAACCAACCCCTGCAATCGCACGAGTCCTTTTCCAAATTCGTCTGAAAGAAATTCTAACGCGAACGAAGTGGTTCTAACGCGGTGCTCGGATCGGCGAGCCTCGAGGCGGCGTCCCCTTCACGCAGAATTTCCATTGAAAGATTCGCAGGACCCCCAGGGGGTGGTCGTGACGAGTGTCGGCGAATGTGTCGGCCTCAGGGGCGGAGAAACTTAATTCACTGCCCTCCCTTCCCTTCCTCTCCTTCCTATCCGGCCTCTGTCCTTCGCCTTTCCATTCGTTCCCCCTTTCTGTCTCCCTCTTGCCCAGAGTTCACCCAAAGCTCACCCACAGCGCACCCAGGGCTCACCCTCGAGACGCGGTCGAATTCCACAAGTGGCGACGAGGCAGGACCGCTCCTTAGACGTTCCGTTTTTGGGCGAACGTGTTAGAATGATTACACATTTTTAACTGAGATTGATTGTAATAACTTTTAGACTATTTTTTGAAGCTCTTGCATGGTTATGAAGGAAGTGTTTTTTGGGGAATTTGGAATTGTATATGAACTTGTATTGTAGAGAATGTTTAAATCGTATGAATCGGTACAGTTGTTAAACTCGTTTGCTGTTATTAAATGATCGTTTAAAAACGTTTTACTATGTTCCTTCAAATTAGGATTTTAAATTCTATGGATTTCAATTTGACGAGATATGATATATGAAATACTCTTGCTGGCTGCAACAGAATCTCTTCTCGACCTAAATTCTCAATAAAATCTACAAATTTCGATATGTTCGACTGTTATGTATAATATAACGATCATTTCGATACGAAACAATAGTCGAATGAAATTTGACGGTTCGACAGCGCGAAGCTCTTAATTAATTCCGTTATTCGCTCAAGCGTGTTCTTCGACTGCAAGCTTCAGGCAGCCAGCTTTTTCGGGCGAATTTCGGACAGAAAGTGTTCCAGCAGCGCGAATCAGGGTCGGTCATGCGGGAGAGCCAATACAGCGTGAACGAAAAAAGGACGAAACGAACTTTCGATGGCCTGTTTCGCGCGCAAGAGCGATCGCGCCTTTTACGACAAAGCTCCACGTGTCGCTTTTACGTATCCTAGCGTCCCCGTTTCGTCTAATCGCGAGCTTTCTCGCCGTCAAGAAGAAACGATCGTCGTTTGTTAAGCGACAGAGAGACGAATAGCTCCTCAGGATGCGAAGACGCTACGAACGTTTCCAATTTGTTTGAAAACGGTGTTCTTCAATGTAAATTGCAGCCTTGTTGTATTACTTTTCGTTGCAATTTCAGTGTAACGAATGCAGTATAATCTTTACAATCTTTATCTTCAAAATACATCGTTTGTAATCTATTACAAGCTTCCCAAGATCAGCTCAAATCTTTATCACCGTTCTCCAGCATATCAACCCACTAATTTTCATTAAAAGATTTCCAAAAACTTTGAAAAATACTTACGAAACTCTTTTCTACAACAAGCAACAATATGTCAAGTCAAACGCTTTTAAATCTTCCCCAAAAAATTAGAAACAAACGATTCTTCTTTTCACTCGCTCCGATTCGACCAAAGCCCTCAAAGAGAAGAGAAAGAAGAAACAGTGGGTCCTCGCGAAAAGCTGGCGAACAACAAAATCTGTTATAAAATATCCCAAACGATTCTTCTTTCCACTCGGTCCGATTCAACCAAAACCCAGAAAGGGAGAACGAAGGGACGAGGGGATCCTGGCGAAAAGCTGGCGAACGCTCGCTCTAATCGCTGGCCTCGTCCGCGGCGCTCGTAAACGTAACAGAATTAGTCGGCTGGACTTTTACTGCCGCGTCGTAAATTTCCATCCGCAGGCGGACGGGCGCGCAAAAATTGCCGGGGCGACGCTTCCTCCGCCGTTTTCCTCCGGTTCGCCACGGAGGACGCGGACACCTGTGGAAAGAGCCGCGCTGGCGAACGGAACTCGCCGTTTGACCCGTGCCACGGGGCGAATTATTACATTACGAGCGGCCGCTTCCACCTGCGTCACCCCCGGGGATACGCGACTCGCAGCTGGGACGCCTTCCTGCGAACCTGTAATTTCCTCGTCTCGCGAGCCTTCCGTACCGCGTCCTTTTTACCCTTCTTTTTGCGCCTTCAAAGCGGCGCGCGCCTAGTTCGGTTTGTCTAATGGAATTTCGCAATTCGAGGGCTCGCTCTTTGGTGTTGAGATTCAAGATGGCGGTGGCACGGACTGGTATACGTTTTGCGAGTTAACGAAGTTTGTAACGTGTTTGTTAATCGTAGAAGTGGAGCACATGGGGTGGGCTTTTGGAAGATACTAATCTGTACAGTTTGAATTTCGATTGGTTCCGTTTTGCGAAAGATTCTGAGGAAATTATTTTAGAAAATTGATCGAGTTTTCGTTGTGACAAGCACTCTGCAGAAATATTGTGTATTTGAAAAGTATGTCGAGTGTTTGACTAAGGTTGTATTATGAAGAAGCTTTTCTAGTAAGGTAATTAATAAAAATGCACGACAGACATTTGAAACGTCGATACGTATACGTATATGTATAAATCAAAGTTAAAAGGCCGTTTCTCTCGACTCCGTACCATTTCCTCGCGACCATCGCTACTTTCTCTCGCAATTGGCGTACAGTACACATCTTGCAACACTATAGAGTTCCTGTCTGGACAATGAATACTCCTAACAGGATAATTAGGCTTAATAGCGGCTTCTATAGTCCGGGTGACCGCTTATCTTCGCATCTAGTGCTCGAAATGACCACCTTTCCATTTCGACGCGGCTCGTTCCTTCCCGATCATCGATCTCTTTCGAGCCGCGAATTATCCAGCTGCGCCATCGGCGAGTTTGCGATCTCGTTCGATTCATTGACACTCGTCATGACATCCGCGCATCATTCAACGCGCGCGTTTAATTCTCTCAATTCATCACGCACACACGCACATCAGTATATCTATACAATTTGCACGGTTACTTACACCAAAGATTATTACCTTTAATTGCAAGTCGAGATTCCAATCTCAACATTAAAATTCCTATCGTAGCTGAGGATAAACTTCAGCGCATCGTTTATCGCCTTAAGTCTACGTTACTGCATTTTCAGTATCATCGTTGTTAAACGAACAAACTATTTTGTTTTCTAACGTTTCGTAAAGCCTCGATAAAAATATTTCTCTGGTCGATCGGCGATAAGTCTGATCATATTTGTTTTTATCGCACGAATTTTACACGCACGTGCGGCTTCGCGTTCGACGAGCGTCCGCTTATCTTCGCATCGAATATTCCTGCAGAAGGAAGCGCGTAAGTTGCCTCGCGAACTCGCGCGGCTCTTATCAACGATCTATCCACGGCCTCGCGGTGTCCAGGTGCATCCTGGACGTCTCGTTTCGGAAATTTCCAACGAGCGCCCCGCTGGAACCGTTCTCGTCCGCCATTTTTCTGCCGCCTCGAGGGCAGGGAAATGCCGCGCGCTCGTAAACGGGGATACTTACCGCCGTGGAACTGGCGAGGCACGCGAAAATGGCCGTAACAGGGAATTAATGGCAAGGAGAAAATTAGTCGGGGTCCCATTCGCCGAGGTTCATCGACATTCCTCGGTTCGTCCGCGAGCACGCGAGTCGAGCGGGAAAAAAGAACCGACGCGGACTCGCGTCAACGTCGCGGAGGAATCTCGCCGCGTCGCGGAGTGGAAAAATCGCGGCGGTCATTTTCGCTGTCGTTGTAATTCATCTTGAGGAAGCGACGATGGCACCGCGGCGCCTTTCTCGACGCGGTGGCCGCGGCCACGAGGACCAATACCTCCACGATTTACGCTCGTCCGTGGATCCGTGCGCGACTTGTGCGGTCGTTGATGCATTTACTTGGCGCGTAACGTTTGTTAATAGCGTAGTATTACAAATTGTCGACTGCGCGGCGATTTGTAATGCCTGGAAACGTACGCGAGTTAGGCTGAGTAAATATTGGCGGATTCGTGGGATTGTTGGAATTCTGCGAATACTTTTCTTTGGGGTAGTCGAGTTTGTTTTCTTCTTAATTGTATCGACAGTCAGCTCTGATATAATACGATTAGAGAAGTGAAAAGATTCCCGTGTAATATCTTGGTGTTTGAATATACAAACACGCAGTTTGGAGCTATTCTTGAGTTGCAATTAGAGTTCATTTTCAAACTATTCGACGCCATGTTGAAGGTTGTTTAGATCGAGGATACTTCATTTATTCCTAACTTATACCTAATTTATTCTGCACAATGTTTGATATCGAAATTCGAATATATTCTTTTCTTACATAGCTTCAAATAACCTTCCTAACCACCCCTGTACTAACTATAGACAACAATGGCAACCATTTCCTCTCGAAACGAAATATCAGTAGCGTCCAAAACCACAAAAAAGTCGCAACTAGGTTGATAAAATAAAAAAACTAGAGAGAATACAGAATCTTTTCGAGCTTTTTCGTGTCAGACGCTACTCGTTACTATAGTTTCTGTGTTAGCCAATACGCATGGGTGCGTATCCGTGGCGAAGCAGGTGCCGTCCCAACGCGTAACGTAATAATCGGCCGCGTGGCCAGGTCAAACGATTATCGCCGGCTACAGGTGTTGGCGATCGAGCCACAGTGCTGGCCCAGGAAGCAACAAAGTTGGCTGCCGACCGCAGCCTTTACGGGACCACACAGCGCGTCCATGGTCCACGCAGAAATCGAACCGCGCAATTTCGAGAACAATCGGGGAGGCAGATTTTTTGTGGTCGCAATTTGCAATTTTCGGTCACTTTTCTTAATTGGAGCGAGTTCGAACGGGATGCGACAGGAAGTTCGAAGGTTAGAGTTCGTTCTCGAACTGATTAGGGGTTGTTTAAATCGACAACATTTAGGTATTTGGAAAAAGTTTTGATATGACGTTTCGTATTGCGGAGTTCGAGTATTTGTTGGAGCATTTTATCAAATATTTCTAAGTTTTCGAAAAATTCCTTTGTGGTACCATGTCTATCATAAATAATTATGAGAGGTATAAACTTATAGACTAAGTGTAATTACTATATCCTTCCTTTCTCAAAAATTGTGAAAATAAGAGTGCCACATTTAAGAAACTTCTCAAGAAACTGCTCTTTGCTATATTTACAAAATATCATCCCTTTAAAACAAGCCCAGCGCACCACCCTCGTCCTCAACAATCCCCAACCACCAATTAAAAAAAAAAACCCACGTCACACTTTCGATAACATCGCGTTACACAACAAATAACCAAACGACAGCCAATCGCTCGCGAAAGCGGGACGCAATTTCCACCGACTTCTCGAAGCGTCACTTGAAAGTTCTCTCGGGGGTGGCGCGGCTGGGTGACTCGGAGGATCACCTTCCCGGAATATCGATTCAGAGGACTTTATTGCGGCGCGAAGATAAATGGCCTCCGATAATAGCCTACCTGAGAGAGCACGAGGGTGGCGCACGCTCGATAAGAAGTCGATACGCAGCCAAGCAGTGACTGCTACCCCCGTTTTTTGTTCGCAGACGATCCTCCTCGGCGACAGCGGAGTGGGCAAGACGTCGCTGCTGGTCCAGTTCGACACCGGGCGATTTCAACCGGAGAAGTTCGCGGCCACCGTTGGCATCGGCTTCACGGTACGTGCCAGACTGCCAGCTCGACATTTATTTGTTTATCTAGACGATGGCCAGTTGCCGCGGAGCCGTTCGATTTACGCCCGCGGGCGCGGATCCTCGCGCGGTTCCGCGAATCCGCCGTGCTCCCTGGAAACTTTATTATTGTCCCGGGCACGCGCGCGCCGGAACGCTCGTTTACACTTTGATATCGATTTAGCGAAACGCCGTGCGAATGAAATATGCACGCGTCGCTGGCTCTGTCGGCGTTAAACGCGCGTTACCAGAGCGAAATCTAGGTTAATCTGCGGTGTCAAAAATGTTCGCTGTTGGCATCGAGCATTCAATTTTGAGAATCGAATGCAGATTAATCTGTAATATTCAAGAGGTGGACGTTTCGTTGACGGCATTGAAAGTTCCATTTCGAGCGTTAATCAGCGATATTTGAAATTTTTATAGCGCGATATTATAGAAAGAATAATTCCACGGCACTGGCTTTCATCTTTTACGATACCTGGTTTAGAATAATTGCTCATTGCGCAACGCGAGCATCGATTTGCCGATTTTCGTGGAAGCAACAGTGACTTGGTTTTCGACGCGTTTCCAACGGGACGGAAGAGGAAGGCTTCAAACGATTTTCATTTCTCAACGTTCGCCAACTGGTATCTCGTTGATCTGTAAAGAGATACCGATTCTTGAATAGCACTGAAGCTTCGTGAGAGCGTTTTACGGATATCGCTCGTAATTATGAGGAATACCCGATCCCTGAAATAAGATTCTCGTTCTTGTCTTTACTTCGCCCAATTAATTTAATTCCGTTCTCGATTTCACTCGATCCTCTACTTTCTTCCTCTAACGAGTGGCTTCGTTATTCCGTTCGTAATATCCTCCAATTACTCGCCTCCGCTTATTCTCTGACTCAACCTTCTCTCCCTCTCTCTTCCTCTCTCGCGTTTCACCGATCAATTTACAAACAATTTTCATCGTCGCAATGGCGCTCAAAATTTCTATCGCGTCGACGATCGTCGATTGAAACCCGTGACTATCGCTTAAAAATCGCGCCGTCGTAAAAACGTCTCGCGTGTCTGGCCAAGAAAGCGTTGAAGAAGCAGACGAACGGTAAACAAATCTTTTCAGCCGTAAATCGCCTCGAGTAAAACGAACGAGAGGCCTTTTTCGTTGCGTAAAATTAATTTCAGGCTAATTTACTGCCGCGAGGGGTCGAAATCGCGGTGCTCGCGGAAAGAATTTGAAAAATGCCCGCGCGTTTTACGAGCGTCGCGATGGCAGCCCGTCCGTCGCGCGACAGTTGCACGGATCACCGTCCCGGCTGATGCGCGCCATGCATTTATGCATGAGCCGAGAAGACGCGCGCGTAACGCTTTTACGCGTTACCTCGCGGACGTTTACACGCGCGGCTGCTCAATTTACGGCCGTCGCGTCCGTCACCTCTCCGTCGAACCGCACGGAACTTTCTTCGAGCCAGTTCTCTAAAGAATTCCGCCATTTCTCGATTAATTTTCCAGGTTTGCAAAAATGGCCACGATGCTCGAACGCGCTGGTAAATAAACGAACGAGTTACTATTAGAAATTAAACGAGAAATGTTATTTCGTAGAGCATACTTCTGCAGTTGAAGGGTTGAAAGTATCTGCTTTGAAAATTATTGCGTGTGTTCGAGTTTTTGAATTAGCGTGAAAGGTTGAAAGTATCTTAATTATAGCGTTAATATTTAATTTTTTGAATTGGCGTGTCATCGCAAATGTGATGAATGTTACTGCGATATCTGCAGCCGTAAGGACGATTTTTGTATTTTAGTCGATCTGAGGTATCGTCGAGGAAGATCGCGATGCATAGGGTGGATAAATAAGACATCGGTGTTCGTTTAGTGTGAAATTTAACGCAAAGAGGAGAGCGCAATATTATGGTAGCAGGTGTTTTAGCTAAATAGGATTATTAACCCTTTAACCGTGCGAAATACGAGCGAGGTTTTCCCAAGATGAACGATAAAACTGTCAGTACGTTTCGCAGGTAAGAGCGTAGGAAGAAAAATTTGTTACATAAACATGCATCCGGAAGTGCTTTGTTAAAAAGTTGTAAGGAACTATATTAAAAGATGAACGCTGTAGGGGTCCGCTATTAATTACGGTCTAATTACCGACGGTGTCTGGTAATTTGTAACAGGCAACTTCTTTAATTACTTCAATTTTTCCAGCAGAAATTCCACCGTGAAATATATGGTACACGCGTGAACATCGTGCGATTTTATTTAATGTATTATGCTCGCCATCTATACACACATATATATCCGTTTTTTACGTCTCCTCGAAGATTTTATTAAACAGAATTGTTAAACAGCTCGGTCGAAAGTTTCGCGATAAAATATTTACGCGAGCAGTAATTTTTGTTACTCTCCGAGTAATAAATTGGAACGAGTAATTTATAGCGGCATGGAATTTTATCGATACGGTTACGCATAAATAAAACTACGCGGCATTATGGAAAAAGTGGAGTTTACCTTAATTTCGTCGAATGATTGATCGATCCGTTTAATTCATTCGATCGTATCCGCGGATCGTTCATTTTCAATCGGCACGCCGAGTAATATCCAACACCGCGCAGTTAATCAACACATGACGCGTCATAAATTACCATCGCGAATTCACCTGCGGTAAATGCACGGACCTTTTGTTTCAAATAATGCACGCGCAACTGAATAAACAATGGAGACGCTCCTAGTCGAACGAAAAGAAGTCGTCTCGTTTCGAGGTCTCTTTAAACTCAAACAGATATGGAACTCTGTCCTATATAAATTTGAAATTCGATTAGAAGTTCCACGGAAAAGTTAGTAATTTATAGTAATCCTCGTTCGTGGAGAATCGTGAAAAATGTTGGAAATTTGTAGGTTTCCAGCTTCTGACGTTCTTTGAACCGAGAGGACGAATCGCGATCGCTGCGTGCGATCCATATCCTTCCACGTGAAATGAATCGTCAGTTTTATAGCACCGTGACTGGGTTTCCCGATATTGAAAAATTTCGAGGGAAGTTACCTGCCCGCGGATTGAATTTTCTCTGGGACGAGCGGGAATTGCCAACGAGATCTCATAAATATTCATTCGTCGACGAAAGTGCGCCGCGCGGAATTGATGAGATCTTTTCTAATTATCGCCTAGGAGCTTTTCATTTATCCCGTTCCCGGAGTAGACGCGGGATTGGACCATTAACAGCTTTCCGATTCCTGGATCCGTATCTCGCTGGAATCGGCGCAGCCGAGTGGAAACGAAGTCACGTTCCCGGCTGAGACACTCGCAAGACAGATCTAGGATAAGATGAAGTAATTATAGGTAAGATCATCAATTCGAGAAATTCGTTCGATCGCGTTTCACAGTCTGAATGATAAATGGAAGATCGAGGATGACTCGTCGACTTTGATCGCGCGTTCTGTGCATTCTACGAGAATTCGCAGAGTACTCGCGAACGTTTCGCAAAGCATAACTTCCCCGGAAGATTCGAAATTTACTTCTTTCTGTCTCGAAGAAAGTAAGAAGCAGGAAGGTGAATTGGAATTTTGAGAATGCCTCGCTTTAAAGTTCCACGCGGGATTGGATAAACACAGCTCGACCTGGAGAAGGACGCGAAACCGCGAGTCCTGATGCTCTCTTCGACGAATTGAATAGAAACGAAACAAACTTCCAGACGGAAATCGATATTCCTCTTGCTCGCACACTTTCCAGTCGCGGCGCGGATGGACAGCTATCCAGGCAACGGCGCGGCGTATCGCCGAGAAAGTTGAAATTGCTCTATCAAACAGCCGCTCCGCTCGCAGATTTCTCCTGTAACACGTGTCTATCTCGTGATGGCCGTGTCCCGTCCCGTGGCTTTCCCGCGGAACTTTCGTCTCGTTACCAGCGTTTCGCGTCTCCACAGATAGGCGAACCTGAACGATTCTCTGACGCCGCGACGCTACGCGATGCGTCGATTACTAAATCGATCACTTCTTTCTTCATTCCTTTTTAATCGATACTTTTCTTCGTTTCGTCATTTAAAAATTTTCAAAGTATCTAAAATATACGGTGAGTAGCTTTCTCTCTATCCTTTTAACGAGTTAGCTGCATTGAGGATTAAGATATGAAGAGAGTAATAGATATTAAATTGAATTTGGTTTTAAATTAGGGACAGTGATTGGGTCAAGCTTTGATTGCTTATTCTTCGTGAGAGATGTGCTACAATATTTTGGGTATTACAAAATTTTCCGATTCTTTCTTTCATTCTACACACAATTAAATTATATATTATATATTTTGTATGTAAATATTTCTTTCTTACACGTTGACCGTGTCAGATCAAATTCCCTCAAGAAAATAACATTTCGCCGATTAAGATGTTAATTAAAAATTAACCAAAGATTACTCGAACCACACACGTGAAACTTCCCTTTCGAGGACGCCTCGAAAACCTCTGCGAACGCTCGACTCACCGGCGTCCAAGGACTGCAGCGTCGAACTTCAATTAAACCAGCCACCAATTACCAATCGTAACGTTAAGACTAAATAACGAGGGGCACGCGAGAATACAGGAAAATACGAGCAAAAATTCCATTCCCGTGTAGAATTCACCGCACTCAGAGCTCAGGCTACGGCCAGTTGTCACGAACGCGTCCGAAACGAGCGTACAGTGTTTTCGAGAAATCCTGTAATCAACGAGCTGTACGCGTACGCGTATAACAAGGCGGCGCGGAAACGTCGTTAAAAGCTAATTAATTGGCATGAACTCACGGTTCAAATTCACGTTAGAGTTAATCACCCGCCCTCCCCGTCGTCCTGCACCCCCGCTGCACGAACAGTCCGAGTTTAGCCCTAATTAAATCCTTACGCAGATTGCACGCTGCCCCGCGAGCAGTTAATTAATTTAATCTGCGTACACGAGTAGAACGCGCTTCCTATTTGTATCTGCATAATTAGAGGGAGAAAGGAGGATGGTACTGTTACGAGTAATTTATTTCGTTTTGCACGATCGGCCGGGATAAACGAGCTCGCCATTGTCCCCGCGACTCTTAATTACTTCGAGCAGGTAATAACAGTTTGGTAACGGAATCCGATCGATTCGTTGACGGGATACTTTCTAGTAACAAGCTAGAGATCGTCAGCACCAGATCGAAGTAAAAATTAAGAAGAATCGAAGTGGATAAATTAGAAAAAAATCAAAGGTAAAGGGTGTAAAATGATTTAATTAGAAAGTAATTGGAAGATTCAGAATGTTGCATCGAATTGAAGAGAATGTTTCACGAAGTCGCTGTCGAAATTAAAATTGATGTGCATCGAAGGATTTGATTTAAGAGACACGCAGAAATTGCATTTCGTACGCGGTGAAAAAAAAAATAATAAACGTTCGAGCACGTTTTATGCAACCGCGAATCGGTAGATAGTCGCTTCCCAGCCAGCCAGACGCGACGATACGACGGATTATGCAATTATCGAGTCAATGAGATTCAGATCGGCCACGACCGAAAGATAAGCGCCGCTGGTTCGGGCTGGCAATTACGTAATGGCGCGCCGTAACTTCCGGCCTCTGCACACGCGTCGAATATTTACGTCAGAGCCTGAGATCGTGAAAGCGGAGAAAGAAATCGGCGAGATGGACGATTGCGTTAAATGAGACAGGTAGGAATGAAGCAAATGTCAGGATCGATATCTAAAATAATTAATTGGTAATGTTAAACTCACTGTAATTCGTGCAACCATGATAAGAAGTCTTTTCAATCATTTAAAATACTGTTTGTATAATTTACTCATTTTTCAACATTTATTCCTCTACTTTTTCAAAACGTAAACTTTTTTGGTCGCGCTATAACAATATTAAAAGTTACTTCACTCTTGCATGTTAATCACCGAGCATAAATCTATATTTTTCATTTTATATTAGAATTTATATGCTACGTTAAATATTGATTTTTATTCGAAAAATTTCTCGCGTTCGTATGATTTATCAAAATTTTCGTTCAACGAGCAGGAACGAACTATGCGAGCGTCGAGGCGTATTATCGTCCGGTCGATCGCACGGGAAATAAAAGTAATCGAACAGTTATTAACGCGTATTACCATATCGCCGATTCGACGACCAGCGAAGAGTACTCGAGTGTAAATGCAACATTTTAAAATAGAGCGGAGTTCGATCAAGCGTGAGAGCGTCGAGACTGTGCTCGACTGGACGACCAAGTACCGTGTCTTTCGTGAAAAATTCGACACGCACCAACGCCAAGAGCTGTCCTTTCCTAATACAAAAAGAAAAACTGAATTTTATGAACCGAAATGTAGAGAAAAACGTCCGATGTTTCTCGATCTTTTCCAATTTTAATTCATTCAGAAGGCTCCAAAAGGATTCACCTTTTTCATTCAACTTGTCTACTTTCACAAAAAGTAATACTAACCCTTTGCACTCGCAATTATTCTTCAATTTTGTTGCGAACAGCTCTCTGCTATTTCGAGCATTTTATTTTGAAATTTACTTCGAAGGACTCTCAGCAATAGAAAATCTCCAGGTTAATATAAAAATTTCTCAAAAAGCTGCGGTGGAATAACTTTGGCCTCCGTAATGGCTAACCAATGCCGATGTCTCCTCAGCGAGGACACCCAAATGCAAGGCGTTAAACGCTACAAAAAGAAGAGAAGAAAAACGACCAAAGCTTACATTTTATTATCGAATCGACCGAGAAGAAAACGTAGAAACCTGTTCAGAGGATCTCGTTGCGCAACGGGTCACGAATCTCTCGTCGCCCCAGCAGAAATTAAATGGATCAGGGTTAATAAGATGTAACCGCGTCGGGACGTTTCTGTCGCTTTCATGCTCGTGGTTCCGCGTTTCGGTCGGCACGAGGCAAGCAGCGGATTACGAACTTGTAAAACTCGATCGCCAGAGTGGCCATTATTAGGTAATTCCAGGTAGCACCTGTGCGAGGGCCATTAAACCGAGTTCACGATCGATCGTTTCGACGGCGGGGCGGTCGATTGAATCTTGCGGCGGAACGGCCATAATCGGGCAATAAAAGGGCGAAAAACGCAGAAGGAAGTGGCACGGGGAGGAATTTTAACCGCGACGAAGAGGAGGGGCCCGATATGACCGGACGATGATTGTTACTGTGTTTCGAGTGGGTTCTTGGAAGACGATCCTGCAATTAATTAACACTCCCGCAGGTAAGGGTTAATGGAACGATTGCGGGGATCGCGGAGGAAACGGTCGATCGATTAATGGACCCTGATGATTACACGGTGTGGGGGAATTGACGAAAATTGATACGAAATTAGTACAGCTGAGGGTAAACTGAAGGATTGCGCGAACTGAGAGAGTCTCGCGAAGTGTACTGGTATTCGACTAACGTCTGATTAATCGATAATTGATAACGACGTTTACAGTAAACTTGATTCTTAAGAAAATCGATACCTCATTTAATATTGTAAAAATTTCTGCTGAAAATTGAAAAGTATCCAATACGTAGAACGAAACAAAGCGAGCCCAAACGTTTTTCCTCGTCGTCGTCGTCATTATGCAAACGTCGCGCGTAATTCCTCCCGATTCGCCATTGAAACTGATCTACATAATAATCGTTGTACCATGACGAGGTTCCATTACGAAATTAGTGACGTTAAAGAGGGTTTCTTGCTGAAAGTCCGCATCGATCTCCGCAGCCTCGCGAAGGGGACGTAACGCGCGCGTGCAGCAGCCCCCGGGCAAATATTTACCCCGTAGAAAATGCACAAAGGGTGAATCAGATCGCTGACTCTCGTGCGCGAACGGGACCGCGTTCGGATCCCGTCTGGAAATACCCTCGGGCGTGTTTATCCCGCGATAGACGCGGTTCGTCCCGGTCGAGGAGACTGCCAGCCATATTTTCCGCCTTCCGCGCACCGCACACATTTGCATGTTACTCGAGACGCGTCTATGAATGGTAACTAAAGTTCGATTGTGCAAACCGGAGAGAAGTATCCGCTAAACCTGAAACGCGGAGCGGCTAAACGGGGATACTCTTCTGTCGATCGAACAGCAAATTCCACAGATAAATCGATCGGTCCCGATCGAACGAGCTCGTTTAAGAATCGTGGAAACTCGAGCCGAGTCGCGTGATAAAATCGTGCGCTGGGCGGCTGGAAGGGTGGCGATTTTTTCGGCCGCCGTTCCAGTGGCCCGATGAAAGCAAATCGACATAAATATTGATAACCGGACAGGCTGGGACGAAGAAACGGGACAGCAGAGGGAAGAAGACGGAGGAGAGAGAAAGGGAGTCCGAGTTCGTGACCAGAATAACGGCCTGGCCGCGTGCTCCGCGTGCATGCCGAGGCAAAAAGGTCCGAAAGCGATTCGAGCAACACTCCGAGGCCGTCTCGAATCGGCCGCAGAAACCGCAGCCTCGACAACGATCCTCGAACGTCCTCTGTTAACCGGACGAAGGTGGCCTCCCGGTCACTCGAAACTGTGCAGCACCCCTTTTACGACGCGACGCGTAGAAACGTTCGCGGTATATTCGTCGCGTATGGGACTTCGCGAGCATTCGAGGAGACCAGTCTCCTCCAACTGTTGCGTTACGGAGACGATGGCAGTTCTGTTCGCGATATTTGCGAGACTTCAAATTTGCTTCAAATACTTGAAATTACAACTTTTAATCCGGTTTATCGCACTATGAGCTAACGTTAAAATTTGTATATAGCTTGGTTGTTCTTTTTCTTTAAGAACCTGTGTCGCAAAGAGATACGGTAGCAAGTACTTGATAGCTACAATCTCGACGCGAAACTTGTTTGTTGCATTCCACCAACGTGTAATATAAGTGATAGCTAATCACTGATTGTACATGTCGAGCTTTGATCCTGCTTTACCAACAAAAAACGTGTGGTTGCCTAAAGCACGTAGCTATCCAATGTAAAGTGGTTCTATTTAGTCTCCACTTAGTCTAATTGTTCTCCATTGACAACTGGTTCCTATCAACGCTACTAATTTCCAGTTCTACCACGGACGAGTGTAATTTCCATTGAAAAGAGCACACTTTGGGTACCATTTAACACGAAAAAATATCAAAAATTCGTACAGCCAGCGCGCGCGAATGCTCAAACACCGAAGCCCAAAAGTGAGACCCTTGGAACTCGTAAAAATCCGAACGCAATTCGATTCTCGTGCAATCCGTAACCAAAAAGCATTTCCATCTCACCCCTAATTGCCTCTAACGCGCGCGCTATGACCCTCTGCTAAAAGTTCCATGAATATTTCATCGTGAGTGCACAACTCGCGATCCATCTGCGAGCCGGTCCCACTCGAACCGAAACGATATCGAGGCGCTGATTTACG
Source organism: Xylocopa violacea (assembly GCA_963969225.1). Classification (NCBI taxonomy): domain Eukaryota; kingdom Metazoa; phylum Arthropoda; class Insecta; order Hymenoptera; family Apidae; genus Xylocopa; species Xylocopa violacea. The sequence continues at coordinate 24,728,878 of CAXAJV010000008.1, forward strand.
TAACGATTCCGCTGCGTGGCGAGCTCTTCGACGGAGGGTGAGCTCGTTACAACCGACCCGGATAAATTCGGATTACGCTTATACGCGAGAGCCGCCTCGCGCTGCGCCGCGTGAATTAAGGGTGCGCTCGAAACCGGCGGCTGAGTGAAATTGCATCGTGGTCGCGCGATGCAGCAGTTTACCCTGCCGCTGGAAACGAATTGGGTGAGCCGTAAATAGGTCTGGGTGGTGAGTAACATTGGGTGGATTTTCGGAGGCTCAAGGGGTGACTTTGACGACGCTTTAATGGATGGCGGTGGCTCGTTGTTTGGGGCTGCTGGTTCGTTGAATTATCAGTGGTTTTTGGTCGATTCTAATCAGAGTCCCACTAATTCGAATTGGATTACCGAGTTTAGGTAAATCGATGCGATTGGTTGTCGCACGCTTCATTTTATGGCTGGATTCGTCGGATGTGGAGATTATTATTTTACATTATCTGTTGCTACATCAAGTTTCGTGGTCTTTTAGTTAATTATCTATTTAACTAATTTATGGATAGCTGAGAGAATTTGGGATGTTAAAATTGGAAATTTTGTTTTAATCGTGGGGCAGGGAAATTTGTATATATATGTCTCGAGAAGATAAATATTAACGCTAGAAGTAGCCGCGCTGCGTCACGAGTGCACGTATTCAAGGCCAGGGCATGTGTTGTTTTATCGAAGAATTTGGATATGAAGCATGTTTACCTTTGAGTGGCGTCCCTGCGTTGCAATAACATGTGGCACGCAGGTTTGCCTTCCCCGCCCCTTGAATGCCACGGTAAACATGCTTTCAAATTTTCGAGCAAAACTGTGCAACATGTGCCGCGTGCGCGTATTATGATCATGTCGACATTAATGAAATTTACGGGAAATTTTATTATTATATTCCACCTAGCTCGAGATATTAACAAAAGAGAGGTGCTCGCGCAAAGTGTACTTCGAATGCATAAAGAAAATCACCAGAAAAAGTATTCTCCATCGTTCCACAATTAAACGAACGACTGCATTTGCATTCGATGAGTCAGCAAAGAATGCAATTCATAAAGCGTCATCGCAGAAAATCTAGGAGACTGTTTGGTGTCTCTAAAAGAGTGACACGAAAGAATATTTAATACAAATTACGTCGTGTACGGAAGTAATGCAATAACAGGCATAATCAGAAAGTTAATGGAGAGATCTGTCATGGACGCTCATCCAACAAGACAGATCGCGCGAAAGGAATGCAACGTCGAACAAGTTAATCCAGCAAACCTGTCGATGTGTCGTATTTACATATTGTAATCACCGCAAGGCGACTTGCATCCATTTTTGAATAATAAACCGAACGTATTCCACGCGTTAATGTCACAAAGAACCGTGACAGACTTCCATTTTCCATACAACCAACAATTTTCTGAATCTCATCAACGCGCGACACATAATCACCTAATATAATATAACAAAAATTCAACTCTTTCGTTTATTTTTAACCACGATAGCGCGCCAGAGGGAAATTCAGAGTCCTGCCGACGAAATTTGAATAATTCAATCAAATCGATCCGCAGGTAACAGATTGAATAGAGCAATTTGTAAACGCCTCGACGACGTCCCGTCAGGTCGTCTCGTCCGTCTCGTTTGCAAGTACAATGATCAATAAAGAACGTGTCGTAACAATATACGACACCATCCGACAAAAGACCGCGGGGTACTTACGCGACTTTCCAACGCGTGAATCAACGTTACATAATTTTTTTCCCTCGTAACCGAGCCGCGCCGACGCGGCCACGATTTATGTAACGTCGCGTTCCCTCTACCCTCGCAGGATTTGCACACCGGGAATTTACGTAAGCCCCCGCCGCGCGTATTGAAAATTCGAGGAAGTGCGGCCGCGCGTGCACCGCGGGTGCATTAACCGCGACGCGTTAATTCTTTCGCGAGGCGACAGCCCGTCGGGCCCCGCTTTCGATCGCGATTCGCGACGCTTTTTATCCGTTCGACGTTCCGTCTTGGTGAACAACGAAATCGAGAGCCTCCGTGGCTGTCGCTTCGAGCATCGTGAAACGACTTTGGGGTTGCGAACGATGGGTTGCGAAACTCTGCGAATTCTCCAAGAATTTCGGTGTTATGCAAGTTTTTACAAATTCCTATGACTTGCGTTTGGTTTTGCGTAATTGGTGCACGATGAATTAAGTTTGCGTCAATGTTTGGTGTCAGAGGATCGTTCGGTTTGATCGATGTTTGTGGAGTCTCGAGGAAACGCGACTGTCTTTTGCAATTTTTATTGAATATAGGAGTCTTAATGTTGATACGTGGTTAGGAGGGTTGATAGCTGCTAACAGACGCATAGGTACTGCGACAAATCGATGGAAAAGTCCATCGCGCGGAACTCGAACCAGCCACCCTCCATTTCCGTTCTCCAGCGAGCCGACGAGCCCTGCGAGCGCGTCCCAACGGAACCAGCGACGATCGCGGCGGGTGTTTCTATCGTTGAACGCGCGGCACCTCTGCCATTTTGAAAAGAGCACGCCAGAAGCGAGTGGGAGGCCCGTGGACGGACCCGTGTCAGGGGAACATCCAACATCTGTCGACGGGGTCGAGGGTGGCTCTGAACCGAGTCATCTGACCGCCAGCGTACTGCAAATAAGCACTCTTCCTCTTTCCACGTTCGCCGTCCTAACGTTTTTGCCCGAGCCAAACCCCCGTCGCGCCCCGTCGCCCGTAATGGCAGTGCTCGGCGTGCACACGCTTCGCGACCTGCTGCCCAAGAGAAACCCGTCCCTGCGTGTTTTCTCTCTATCTGCCAGTTCCGCCGGGGAAACAGTGGCGCCTCGGGGTGGAGGTTCGAACGGGGCAGCGAGGGCATCGACGAGCACGCGAAACGAGCAAATCTTGCTAATTCTTTTCTAACTCTCTGTGTATTATATCCTCTGCGTTGCTTGATTCTCTTCTTGCGGAAGGAGGGTGGTGAACCAATTGTTTTCATCTCTTCCTGGTAGTTTTTTAATCCATTTGTGTTTTTTCTGTGTTCCGTGGTTCTCTTCTTGTGGAAGGAGGGTGGTGGACTAATTGTTTTCATCTCTTCATGGTAGTTTTTTAATCCATTTGTGTCTCATCTGTGTTCTTTGGTTCTCTTCTTGTGGAAGGAGGGTGGTGGACTAATTGTTTTCATCTCTTCTTGGTAGTTTTTTAATCCATTTGTGTCTTTTCTGTGTTCTTTGGTTCTCTTCTTGTGGAAGGAGGGTGGTGGACTAATTGTTTTCATCTCTTCTTGGTAGTTTTTTAATCCATTTGTGTCTTTTCTGTGTTCTTTGGTTCTCTTCTTGTGGAAGGAGGGTGGTGAACCAATTGTTTTCATCTCTTTCTGGTAGTTTTTTAATCCATTTGTGTCTTTTCTGTGTTCCTTGGTTCTCTTCTTGTGGAAGGAGGGTGGTGGACTAATTGTTTTCATCTCTTCTTGGTAGTTTTGTAATTCCGTTTGAGTCTTTTCTGTGTTCTTTGGTTCTCTTCTTGTGGAAGGAGGGTGGTAAGTTGGTGTATTCCTCCTTCAACTTCTTGTTTGGAGGATGTAAGAGTTCCAGTTTGTTTGAGTTCCAGTTGAGTAGAGGAATATAGTAACTTTGTGCTAGATTTGAGTGGTGATGAACATCATTTGTGCCGTCGAAGAGAACATTTGTAACTTGATAATGAAATGTTTCTCAGCTCTTCATTTACACAACGATGAACCAGAGATAATCATTTCAAACTCTGTAGTCACAGAAGCAAGAAGAGTATTCTACCAAAAACGCGACATAGAAATTTCACTACTTCTACATTCTAACGCGTGATCCAAGTACTTAAAGGTACCTTGCAAAACAATATAAATGATTAATATTACGTATTAATATAGAACATTGCGTACTGTTTCGCGCCTTTCGCGGACTCGAAGTCACCACTAGACGGGGGTTGAGCTAATAAACTCCGGCCCCCGGGGCTCGCTCGCAGTGGGACGCCCGATTGCAGCCTTTAGCCGCTCTGTCCTCTCTCTTTCTCCCTCCGTGTGGGTATAATTCGTACGTGCCAGGAACGAAAGGAATCCACAGCGAGGGACGAAGAAGGAGACTCGAGGCGACCAACAAAGACCGCCGTATACCTCCGTAACAGAGAATAGAAAGGGAGAAACGGACGAGGAGTGGAAGCTGGAGAGGGAGACGGCGAGCGCGGATCGAGACGTTCGCTGTGGGAGGAAATGTAAGGGAAATGACAAGAATCTGCGGGTTTCGACCCTGACGGGGAGATAAGCGCGATACGATAACCGGAAAACGAGTACGAGTTGCGTTGCATCGCGTTGCAGGAAGTGGGACGCGATTTTATGGCAGCGGCGGCGATAGCGAAGGGGGTGGTCGCGAGGCGGACTGATAATTAGCTGCTCGGGCGTGTTTTTCTTATATCTCGAGAGCGAAAATGTGCGGTCGACGATAATCGTAATTGAGACTATGAGAACTGCGCTCTGATTCGTAGATCTTGGAAGGATTCTGATCGATATCGAGGCAACAGCTTCGAGCAAGATTTACAAACTTTTATTTGCTTGTGTCGAATTTTAAATTTAAATTGCAATTTGCAACAGTCGATCTTAGAGTTTGAATTTTAGTTTTCAATTACGCATACATTTGCGTTTTTCTCTGGAACTGTTGAATTCGAAATTCGAACACCAGCCATGAACTTGAATTTGCAATTAAAATCGAAACTGGAAGTTTGTATTCGGAGTAGCAAAGGGAATCTACGATTTGAACGCCGGCGATAAGGTTTTAACAGAAATAATTTCAATCTCAACGAGGGACGCCGAACGCGAAGCAATTTGCGACGCGAAAGCGCGGAACAAACGAAACGTGCGGCGAATTTCGAATTCCCCGCGTAGACGGCAATTAATATCGCAGTGAAATTGCTGTTCCTTTGACGTTACGAGTGCGTCAAACGGCAAACGCGTAGCCAAACATCAGGTGACAAAGGGAAAGCGTAATTTGAATACGACGCGTCGAATAATAGTGGCCCTCTGTGCTCAAGAATAATTCTTATTTGCGTTTGCACTCACTGGCGTTTCCCGGCCAATCTTTTCCTCCCCCTTTCCCGCCTCTGCTTTTTCCCTCTTCAAATTGCGAAAGCTTCGCTTCCGCGCTTATTTTCCGTGACGTTTAAATTGTTTAGCTACCATCATCGAACTTAAATGAGAATTTCATGCTAATTTTATTTGTAATTAATCGCGAGGGGCGGGGACACGGTTTTCGAGCTTTAAAGGGTGTTGCCAGTGACGTCATTAGTGAATTATAAGTCGCAATTTTGGAAATGACTAATTTCAAAGGTCGAAGCTTGACAGGCTCGATGAATTTTTATCAGAGGGTAAACGAAGAACGCAGTTTCAATTTAAATTTGCTTTGATATTGTAATTTGTAACCTCTCAAATTTATAGGACATTGTTTTAATGGAATCTAGTAACTGTATAGTTCTTCAATCAAAGTACCCTCAGTTCTCTATTACAATATTCTGCAGCGGGGATAAACGCGGCATTTAAATAATGAATATGCATGAATATATATGTGCATACAGTTATATATGCACGGAGAGATACAAAGCATGCATTATGTAGTCTTACTCAGTAGATTTCAGTTGTCCCCTGAAATTTCGTCAAACCAATTCATCTAAACTGCATATGAATTCCACTCAGATTACACTGACGAAATTATAAAACAGCACAGTTCAATTATTTCGCAAACGAATGGCCTCAAATGTACGAAAAAAAGAGTTTCAGTATCCAAAAATGTTTCATCCAAAATTTGCAAATGGATCCATTCTTTTAAATTCTTTGCAACAGACCCGCTGTCTGATCGAAGTGTAATCGTCTCGTTTCCAATCAGTGTCGGTCTTTGAAAAAGCTTTGACCGCCATGTGGTCAATTTCGCACGCGCCTTGCATTATTCGCGAGCTGTTTCGCGCAGACACGACTGAATAATGGACGCAGCCAGCCATCGAATCAAATCGAGATATCGACTGCACCGTTGAATATTCATAAGTCGTGGAACGTCGCTCCGCTTCGTCTGCCTTAAACGTATCATGCTTCGTGCTGAACTTCGCAATTCCCGATTTACGGTTTGTAGGAAATACTCGCTGAGAAGTTTTTAGGGCATCTGTTGGATCTGGTTGAGAATTCAAGCGTTCATCCAGCGGAGAGAAGGTTCTATCACTTTTCAGAGAAAGAAATTTATTGTAATCGCTAGAAAGTGCGAGACAAAGCGGTCTCTTTCGATATTTTATGCAGCAACGTTGTAAATTGCATATATTAATTATATGATAAAGGAGGAACTGGAGACAGTTCATCTCGTTTATTAAAAATGGTAGATATGTTCCAATTCTAATGAATTAATTTCATTTTCATGAATTTCACTGCTTTATTGCTCGTCTTTTTGTTTTGACTTATTGGAAGATTCAGTCCATTATATATATATTCTTATTAATTAACCACTTGCAAACTGGTCTACTTCATTTTCGTTAATCAGTCTGCACAGCGAAACGAAGTTTTAATAATGGAAGTTTCACATCGCCTCTCGATACAGTCTCTCGGTGACTTTATCTTTAGCCGAAAGTTTTAGATTAAATGGGCCCCTGCCACGCGACGAAATACTTTCACACGCAAATATTTCCAAGTAAAAAAAGAAAAAAAAAACCGTAGCGCATCCGTTTTCCCTCTCGAAACACCTGGCTTGCGCGAGTTCGATCGACTTCGATTAATTCGAAACGCTTTCCTTCGCCGACTTCCTGTTATTTCGAAAGAAACGTGAGATCGCTTATTTATTCGAGTCCCGTTTCATCCTTAATTACGCAGGAAAGCGTGCGTAACGTAACGCGCCAAATTCAAACGTCGATTTCGAAATGCCACGCTGAAAAGGGATTCTAACGTCTCGATGACGTAAACTATAAGTTCTTCCTTCTCGAATATATTCTTTCTAACTCAAAATATTATAAAACTGCTGCTTTTCCTTCGAAATCATAAAAAATGGACTGCTTATGTTCGATGGAACCTAAAGTTAGATACGGTCGCGATAATTTCGCGTAATCACACCTTTCTCAATGCGTACACGCTTTTCTTATTTGCATAACGCGTTCGCGTTTCGAAATTGCGCGCAAACAACGCTGGATCGTGATTATTAAATTGTAATCAGTGCAATTTTTCGTCATTGTCAATAGATTCCTTTTCCAGCTCCGGCGGTATCGGGTTTCCAGCGAATTTGCAATTCAATAAAGTGCACGCGCGTCTGTCAGCCTGGAAAAACGCGCGCGCTTTCGATCGGACGTGGACGACGAAAAAGCGGCCGGGCCTGGAAATTTATTCGCGACGTATTAATTGCGAGCGGCGTTTAAAATCTGGTACGCGGCGCGCATGCATAAAGCGTGCGTGACAGCGTCCGCGGTATGTAAAACACGCGGTGAATTATTTCGTCTTGGCCGCTCGTCGCGTTTCGCGGAAATATCCGGGAGAAAAACGCGGACCCCGGGAATCCCTGGAATTTTTCCCACGGCGAGGTGGGAACAAACATTCTATTCGCTTTGGAAAATCAAAGAACGCACACCCGGATGCTTTGGAATAACGTTATTTTTCGAACGATGGAACGTGAGCGCGCGTGCGGAATTAAGGCGTTCGCTAAATCTGATTCGGTTTAATTTACGACCCCTGAAAGTGAGCACACGCTTAGCGCGTGAAGGTGAAACATTTTTAAACGTACCACTCCGTCGATGCTTTTAACGATGACTATCGAAATCGCCTAAACAGTTCGTTTTTTAATACTTGTAGACTGCAATTGTATGCGTTGCAAAGTATTTTATACAGAGAAACGAGGAAGAGATCTTTAAGTTCTATTTAAAACACTTGTTGCAAGGTTGTCAATTAATTGAATAGCGACTCGAGACGGTCGATGCCAGAAGGAACGCTTTTAGAATAAAGATCGCGTGCACAGAGAACGATTTATCGGAGTGCGACGGCGTCCTCGAGCCACCCTCCGTCGCGTGCCATTTGAAATCCGCGACGTGTGTCATCTCCAGACATCGATATCTCTCTTATTTCAAAAGGATCCGCGTTCGAACTCTTCGGAGAAATGCACCTCGGCTCGATCGCCGTCAAAACTTGGACAAGTTGAACGCCTCGTCATTTTTCCAAGGCCAGAAACGATTTCTCGCGCCAGCGTCCCCGGGGCGACGAATTCCGACCGCCGCCATTCGTCCAGAAAACGTCGAAACGCAAATTCTCCGGGGCGTGTGGGTGGTAAAAAGCGATCGCTGCTGAAAATTCATGACCCTTTTTCTATCCGAGATAAGCTCGACTCTGGAAGACCGTATAAATCATGGGCGTGTCGCTGGGGGTGGAAAAAAAAGGCGAACGGCTTCTTCGTCGTCGATGGAACGATTTCCATGGAGGGCTCCTGGCAATTCGTCAATTTGCCTGCCGGACGGAAACATCGGTTCCTTTCTTCCGATCGTTCTTGCGGCTTTATCGATCCCCGTGTTTGCCAACGCGATTTTAATTCTCCTCTGTTTGCCGTTTCTTTTGGCGGCTGTTGAAGTTCCGCTGGCTAATCAGCGACAGGAAAATCGGTAATTACTGCCATTAGGGTGTTTCAATTAGACGGGAGATCGCGTATCGACGTACTTTTTTTAAATTAACATACACGTAACGTTTATTAATCCATACGTTGCACAAATTAATGTTAACGCATGCCTACAAGATTTTATAGCATTGCGTAACGAAACACCCGGTAATTTATTGAAGACGCGCGGCAATTTTGTTCGCGATTTCGCAAACAATCGGCCAGGAAAGTGGCAGACGTTCTCCATAATTCACGCGGCCCGGGAAATGATAGAATAACGAAAAGAAACGGGAGCGCCCTCGAGGCGGCGGAACTTCGTTCCGCCGCGAATGCATCTCACCCTCATCGAATTACGCGGCGAGTGCAGCTGGATGTTTTGCGAGGCAACTGGCGAGAAAGGCCAGCGGGCGCGCGTATTTCATTTTTATGGAAATTCGAAGATACCGCCGCGTTTCGCAGCGGGCTACTTAGAGTTTCGCCGAGCTGCTCTCCTTTCGGTTGTTCGCGCCTCGTGAATAATTGCATCGCCAATTCCAGTCTTTCGAACAGCTCCCGAGCAACTACTCGATGGGGACTCCGTTTTCAACTCCTGGTCTCGCTCGCCAGGGCTTTGTTGTCGCGGTAAGTAACTATTTGTTACCGGATTCATATTAAATGGCTGCCCCGGGAATTCGCTGTACTTTAACGCGAATGCGACGTAATTAGCCACCGGGAAACGTTTTTCCCCGCATTCGTTACGAAATATTCAGAACGCTGTTGGTGGCACTTTAGAATTTTGTGCGAGAATGAATCCGGTTTACTGGTCTATCGTAGAGATCGCAGAATTGGTTATTTTGTTGATACGAGGAAAAACCTCCCCCGCGCTCTGAGAAGCGCGCAATTAATTGGTATTTCCAGCTGCTCAAATGCAAAAATATGGATCTCGTTTGCTGGTTGCACGAAGATAAAGCGATGCGTTACTGCGTTATGAAAATGTATTATTCCTTTCGATATACTTCTGTTTCTTGCTATGTACCCCTAAAAAATTCACAGAATTTTTTAAAAAGCCTGTCAAAAGGATTAATCGTATAATTATTCACTTGGACGAGCTTTGGTTATTACTCGACTTTCATAATATTAATGCGGTAACTCGATTCATTCGCTGTTTTAATGGTACGAATGCGCCGTTGCGTATTTTTCTGAAACGTTCGCAGGGTTGCTTCGTAATTTTTAAATATACACCCGTGTGCGTGAAGCAAACGCGGAGGAAATTTTTCGCGACCCGTGTTGCGATAAAGACCGTTTTTATTTTTACGGTAGCCAACCTCGTGGCGTCTAAAGTTGACGAACAGTCGAACGTTTCACGCTCCATTTTTCACGTCCACCCGCGGAACGCGTGGCACCAAAGGTGGACCCGAACCCTAAACTGGATAGTTCGCAAATACGTCTCGTTATAAATATCACGGGTGACTGGTATCCTACGAAATTACGGTCCACCGATTTCTCTCGCAACGTTTCCATTCCGGATAGTTACTTTTTATACGACGCGATAGGAATCTTCCTTCATAACGGTAGACGCCATTGACTTCCCCGATTCGAAGCCGCACAAAGCATGCAAAGTCCGTCAGGAGTGATTCAGGGCTTATCGGCCAAAGATTCTTACGTAAGACGACTATTCTCCACGTTGAATGGGGCGACGTGTGCGCACGTACGCAGATGAACCCGTGAAACCGTCCGATAAGAAGGTCGAAGCCTCGATCGAGCCGCGATAAGCGAGCAAAAGCAGTCAGGAATCGGTTGCTTCCGAAGACGCGTCGCCTATCGAGCGGAGAACGCGATTTCGAACCTTTCGACCTCGTTCGTTGTTCGCAGACACCGTTACCAAACCGAGAGAGCCTGTATTCGTGTTTGTTTACGATGAGAATGAAAAGGAACTCCGCCGCGTTTCGTAGGATAACATGGATTATGTGTATGACGTTCGAGGATTGCATTGGAGTCATTTTTGTTGACATAAGTGTTGTAGTTGTTGGACATTTAAATACAAGAATGCACGTTTTTGAATTTTTGATTTGTAGGATTCTGATTTTTGTAGGATTTTTTACGATACACTTTTCTTGGCTAGCTTTGAAATTGAGTGTTTTAGATTTCACATAAAAGTTCGTTTCATTTTCTAAGTATTATAGATAGCGTATACTTTGTTTCATCCCTTTCATCCCGAAAGAACGCATCAAATTTGTCGCGCTCTCTTCTAAACAATCGCTTTCTTGTAAAATAAAGAAGCAACTTCCTCAGAAGAGAACCAACCAAACTCGAATACGCTCGAAAACTCCCTTTCATCCCAGAAGAACGCATCAAATTTGTCGCGCGCAATACACACGCGCTCTCTTCTAAACAATCTCCTTCTTGTAAAATAAAGAAGCAACTCCCTCTGAAGAGAACTAACCAAACTCGAATATACTCGAAACCTCCCTTTCATCTCTGAAGAACGCATCAAATTTGTCGCGCGCAATACACACACACTCTCTTCTAATCAATCGCCTTCTTGTAAAATAAAAAAGCACCTCCTTCAGAAGAGAACCAACCAAACTCGAATACACTCGAAACCTCCCTTTCATCCCAGAAGAACGCATCAAATTTGTCACTCGCGATACACACGCGCTCTCTTCAAGACCAACCAAACTCGAATACGCTCGAAACCTCCCTTTCATCCCAGAAGAACGCATCAAATTTGTCACTCGCGATACACACGCGCTCTCTTCCAAACCAACCAAACTCGAATACGCTCGAAACCACCCTTTCATCTCTGAAGAACTCATCAAATTTGACGCGCGCGATACACGTTTGCTCTCTCCTAACCACAATTGACCAGCGTGACGAGGGACCAAAGAGCGTGGACGTCCGGAAACGAGGCAGCGTCGTCACGTGGCGGCGCATCGATCTCTCGATCGTCCCGATCCGGGGGCTGCCCGGAGCTGGCCGCGGCCGGTTCGCTCGAACGAGGGCGAAACCTGTTGCCACAGCCGCGTATCCCGTCGAGCGTACGGGCGCATGCACCGGCGCGCGCCGATCGCCATGGAAACGGCGGAGGCTCCTGGCGGGCTCCTGCGAGCGTGTGCGGCGCCGTGCGCCCGAAGGACCCCCTGCGGCCTCAGGTGGCGGCACTGGGGGGTAGAAAACCCCTCGGCGGCCGTCACAGTGCCGACAGTCTCCCCGAACTGTCCAAGTCGGTCTGATCCAGGCGCGCGCGCCAGCGCGCTCTTCCTCCGACAACCCTTTTACTTTCGTATCTCCTCCAGTGAGTTCTCGTCGTTGCTGCTCGGACGTGTTGTTCTGTGCGTAGATGTTCCTGTGAATGTTAATTGTGTACGCGTATTTTGTCTGTCAAGGAGGATCGAAGGGGGGTGAGAAGTAGGGGTAGCTTCTTCGACGAGGTAACCCCTTTTTTTTAATCGTCCTTCGACGTGGATCTAAACTCAATTCGGTGTTTAGATTTCCGTGTCGATGTTAAATGGACGCGTATTTTGTTCTTTGACGAAGATCGAAGGGGGTGAGAAGTTAGGGTAACTTCTTCGAGGAGGTAACCCCTTTTTTCTATTATCCTCCGACGTGTTCAATTCGGTGTTTAGATGTCCCTGTGAATGTTGAACGTATCCGCGTTTACGTGCACGCGTATCTTGTCTTTCGAGGAAGATCGAAGGGGGTGAGAAGAAGGGGTAGCTTCTTCGACGAGGTAACCCCTTTCTTTTAATTACTTCACGGTCTTCCGAGGATGTTTTCTAAGTGTTGTGATGCGGTGTCGCGTTTTTGTACGCGTAGCTTTCGGTTGGGCACGCGGAGGAGTTCGCTGTGGTATTTGGGGTAGTTTTTTGCGAGACATTCTCGAGGGTGGGTTGGTCAAGCCACGGTACTGTTTTTGGTTGGCAGTTCGTTCGGAATTCGTGGTTTCGTACGGTTTCGTAAGGCGTGGAAGCGGTTTTTGCCAGGTTCGGGAGCAGCGAGGCAAAGTGTCGGGCTGTGGTGTTTGAATTCGTGCCGCGCAGTTTGGTTACGCGGTCCGCGAGGTTCGTTTTCCGTAAGGATCGCGTCGTCGAGGAAATAATCGTGGGAATCGCGGGGTGGAACTTTGTTTCCTCTGCTGGTGACGCGAGAACAATCCGCGGCAGTTCAAAGAAGTTCCTCAACTATTTTACCTTCCATACGGTTGCGATTCAACAATTTTTTATAAGTATTTTAGTTTAATTTTGTTTTTAAAGTATTCAAACTACTCTTAACAATGTAATTTTCTCTTTGAGCTGTAAATTTATCCAGCAACGCTCAAAGTGAGATTTTTGAGAAGAAGGGAAATTAAAAGTTGGTGAAATGGGGGAACAGCATTTTGAAACGAGGAATTCGTTATATTTCCGCTTGAAACGCTGAAAATCCCGGGAAGAGGCGCTTTCCTCGCGACATCCTGGATCGAAACCGAGCGTTTTAACGCACAGATGCTCGCGAACCCGATTTAACTCTCGCAAGTTTTTCAAAGCAGACCGATACTAGTTTATTTTGCGAGCGCTCGCTTTCGACGCTGCTACGCTTTGACACGGCTCGTCGTTTGACTGTAAAACGCTGGGACTGGGACTTCGAGTTGCATGAAAGTTGCTTTTAAACGATTGCGTTACCAACTTTTGCTCGTTTCGCGAGGCTGTGCGATTGCTGGGCCTCTGTTCCGCTTTGCGATCATTTGTTTTAGATGTTTGTGGATTTATGTATCTTAATTGTCCCGGTGCAACCTTTTAATCAAAACAGATGTCACGTTGAAACACACCTCTTTTCGTGTATAACCGAGTCAGATAGTCAATACTAATGACGCTTATTTTGAAACAAGAAATTAGAAAGCAGTTGCGATAAAAGAGGACAAGGAAAGTCTCTAAACAAGTAAAGTGTGCCATAGTTGAAGCCTTCTGAAACACGACACACACTACAGAAAATAATTATTGCAACGCATAAGTATTAAAAATATCACCCTTCATATCTTTCTGATCATTAGTACACTATTAAATAACAAAGCATGTACTTTTACTTCAATTCTACTAGAATATTTCCACGCGTATCTACTTCTATTCTTCGTGGACGCTCGCGTCAATGTCGAAGAGGACAGAACCCACCCTTAAGAACCCCTTCTCCTCCTATCGAACGAATCTTGCGAACGGGACGCGAAATTTGGGCAGTGTAGCGGATCGACAAACGGTTTCGGCCTTCCACAGTTTGGTCAGCCATAAAACGCTTATCTACGGTCCCTTCCAGCATTTTTTCCTCCCTTTATCGGCTCGTGCAGAAAAACACCGGTGTTTTCGTCGCGGTAACGATCGAAAATATTTTCGTCGGGTGTTCCCATCGCAGGGAGAGAATGCGCCCCTCGCAAATAATTCCCGCGACGGGCGTAAATCGTATGGCGGTTTCGCTCGTTCTCGACCATTAACAGTGGGACGTTAACGACTGGAAAACGTAGCTAAAGTTGAATTAGTCGAGTACAAGTTGGCCAGTGTGGCGAACAAGCTTGTACTAATGAGCTCCTCGCTGTCGGACGGGAAGATGGCGGACGCGAGATAACAATCCCGTAAGTGACATCTGCGTGATTCTTTTGCTGGGATTTTTGAGTGTAATCACGTTTTTCCTGGTTAATTCCTTGAGTTTTATTCCGTGATTCGAGATGATTTGTGTTTGTCGAGTACAAAGTTAGCGTTGAAGTACTTTTGGTTAATCTGAATCCAGTTTTTGTTGCTATTCTCGTGTGAGAAGAGATTTGGAAATTAGAGTTCGATGCAATGATCGATTAGAATTGATATTTTTTATGTGGAAAGTAAATGCAAAGACTTTTGGATCCGATTGGCTAACGAAGGTGTTTGCTTTCTCTGCGTTTCAACGAGTCGTTTGTAGATAGGAACAGCTCTCGTTATAGGATGGAATTACGTTCATTGGAAATGGTAACTCTTGTTACCTGAACGTTTTTTTCATTAGAAAGTTTCCATTTCAAGGCAGCTTTTTTCGTCGTTCGAAGCGAGGCGTTGAAGGGAACGAAAAATATTCCCGCTTTTTATAAGCGGCCATTTCGTTAGAGCGTATCGCAAGAGAACAAAGCACGTTGTATCGAACGTGAAACGTACGCGGGATCCAGTGTTTTGTTAAAAGTACAAACCATTCCATGTAGGGGCTTAAGAAAACGGAAACACCTCAAAACGAGTTTGATAACACGTAGATAAAAGTGCTCCGTTCGTTAAACAAATGTTTCTCTCAGCGAAGCGAATCCATTTTATTTTATCGCCGCTTTTCGTTAGAAGAAAGGGTACAGTTTTATTATCGAATGTTTCGATGTTGTGAACTTTAATTGAATTTAATTTCCCCCGCGTTTAAAAACACGTGAAAGGTGATTGAAAAACAATACGGACAAAAGCTACAAAAACGCGACCTTTAAAATAAAACAGAAATCCTTCGTTCGCGTGTTTCAGAAATAATTACTCCAGATTTCTAAAGTAATATATTTCGCAATTTGGAAGCAACAACAATTCAATTGAACAAAATTTTCTGTTGCGACAATGTCCGCTAAATTTCTTAAAACAAATTGACTCAAAAACCATCGATGCATTCTAATGAATACTAATGCTATCCTTGAAACAAAGTAATTGCATCAGGTTTAATGTAAATAAAAAAAGCAAAACACTTTAGACGTTGCGTTCAACAATTTACTCGCATGGAAAGGAACCAAAAACTACCTGAATGATTTAAGCGTTCGATCACTGTCTCTCGCTTGGAAAGTGTCCCCAGGTGTTCGCAAAGATCTTGGCATGCCATCTGTATCTTTATCCCAGTCTCGATGTCGATACTCTATCAACGTTGCAACTATTGCAACCACCCTTCTCAGAGAACCGCGACGCGTCAACCCGTTCGCTGTGAAATCGGCCGCGACTTCTCCCCAACGCGAGACCACAGAAGGGTTGATGCTTCGAATAGACTCGATTAATCGTTGCTATAAAAGCATTATAAAGATTAATTGTTGCTAGGAAAGCATCGTAAAATCCAGTTGGTGTTCTTTCTGAAGTGCTGATGATTACATGAGTCCCCTTGCGACCGTGTTCGTCGTTTATTTTTCTTTCTCAGCAATTTCTATAAAAACTATTCCCATACCCACACGCTATTTGATAATAACAATCCTCTATTACCTACAAAATACCCTACATTTACCATTTATTTCTATTTTAGCTACTTCTGTACAAAAACTGTTCCTCTACTCCACCAACGATACTCTCTCTTACTTAAGTATTAATCGCAGTTACAATTTCAAACCAGCAAAATTACAGTACTTTCCAACATTTCAAAATCCTCCTCTCAGATATTCGTTCTCACGGTGGCTCGTTTTTCGAGCTGCAGTTTCTCAGGATTAAAAAAGCTCGCAGAGGCGCACCAGCGAGCGTTTCGAATGTGTCCGGATGTAAGTTTCGACAATAAAAGCTGCTGGCCCCGACTGCACGGGCCGCCAAAGGGTTAAAGGAACTGTTGTGCAGTGGTGTGCACGCCCGCGTTTTCGGCCACGGGTGCAACCAGGACCGGATTCTTTCCGGTTCACAGACAGGACGTATCGATTATCCGATATAAGTTCGACGCGCGACGTCGAGGTCAGCCTGACTCGCTGGGATATGATTAATTAAGCGGCGACGAATCCGGTGTCGGACTGATAAAATTCGTTGGCGGACTGATTGGCTCGGAACCTCAAACGCGAGTAGAAAATGGTGGGTTTTGCGAGGCGAGATGGAGATTCTCGTCCCTTGATTGGGGGCCAGTCGCTTTCTGACGAGGCGGTGAAAATACTCGCATAATGAAACGATGGGGTCGTTTGATAAGAAAAATTTATGGACGAAATTAGAATTGTTTATTAAAAGCAGTTAGAGTTTTTTTTATCGAGTTTTGGAGCAAGTTTAACGAGTATTTGATGATTTGTTCTCTTCTAACAGAAAACTAAACAGACGGCGATCAGATTATCACGGCATAAACTACGATTACCGATTTAGAACTAATTCTGTGGCAGACTGCTGAATTAATCGACCTGTCTGAACTTCGGTAATTACGTTTTGAAGACTATTATTTACCGCACAATATCTGTACCACGAATCAAACTGTACTCCAATCATTTCTTCTTCTACGCACCACAAATTTCCTTGATAATTCAAAACAGCTTCAGCTCGCATTCGCAATTAAACAAAATTACACATGATAAAATGTACAATATGAACTATCACAATCAATCTTTAACTATTTCATCAAACAATAATTTACATTTTACTCGTCACAATTGCCTCGAACCAACCGCGTTCTCCACTCGAATCGCCTCAAGACGCAACGATCGATCGAACCCTCCGATCCATCGTCCAATATTTCACCCATCACTCAATGGGTTTAAAGCTGCTTAAAACAAGATTACACGTGACAAAATGTACTATATGAACTACAACAATCAATCTTTATCTATTTCATCAAACAATAATTTACACTCCACTCTTCACAATTGCCTCGAACCAACCGCGTTCTCCACTCGAATCGCCTCAAGACGCAACGATCGATCGAACCCTCCGATCCATCGTCCAATATTTCACCCATCACTCAATGGGTTTAAAGCTGCTTAAAACAAAATTACACGTGACAAAATGTACTATATGAACTACAACAATCAATCTTTATCTATTTCATCAAACAATAATTTACACTCCACTCTTCACAATTGCCTCGAACCAACCGCGTTCTCCACTCGAACCGCCTCAAGACGCAACGATCGATCGAACCCTCCGATCCATCGTCCAATATTTCACCCATCACTCAATGGGTTTAAAGCTGCTTAAAACAAGATTACACGTGACAAAATGTACTATATGAACTACAACAATCAATCTTTATCTATTTCATCAAACAATAATTTACACTCCACTTTTCACAATTGCCTCGAACCAACCGCGTTCTCCACTCGAACCGCCTCAAGACGCAACGATCGATCGAACCCTCCGATCCATCGTGCAACGTCTCAGCCATCGTTCGATGGGATTCCACGGTGACGCGATCCCGAATCGGCGAACGAGGCCGCTAATTGATTAACTCGAAAACGATTGACGAAACACAGCCGAACGGTCGTGGCTCGGCAGAACCGGCTCAACTTTCGAGTAATTACCATTTCATTAGGCGGCTTAATTAATCGAACGGAACGGATACGGTCCGCTCGTGACCGGATAGAAGCGTCGCGAGCTTCGACAGGGGAGAGGCTATTGAGAGACGATCCAGAGGATCGGGATTACCGCCTTCGACGTAATTGAGATCGCCTAGGACGAGACGCGGTCGTCTATCGGCACTGGGAACCGGTGTTCCGTCGTTTCCACGGGGCTTAACGTTGGATTTGCGAGGATCGTTACTTGTCACCCGAGCGTCGACGAGCTGCTTCGCTCGAGTTTTTAATCCGTTGCCTCTTACTTGTCGATTCGGAGTTGGTAGCGGTTATTTTATTCGATTTTGTCGTTGCAATAATTGTTCGACGAGCTGCGATCGATTTTCAAAGCGCATCTTATTATTTTCCATTCGAATAACTCTTGAATCTTTTTAATTGAGAATTTTTATTTAGGAGAATCGAAAGTAGGTAAAGTTTTTAATATTAGAGTCAATAAATGTTCACTCTTTCTTCGAGTAGAACGTGTAAACTTCTATGTTGACCAAAGTGTCTACAGAAAAGTAGAAAACATATTTGCTGAACTTGGAAGAGTGGAACTCTGAGAAATCTTCTAAAAAAAAAAGATACCACTGTAAATCCTGCAAACCACAAAAGTCAAATTTAACTGAGTCTCATCAAAGAGATACTGCGTCCACAACTGACGCTAACAAATTTCGTCTCAACCAATCCCATCAGCGACGAAATATTTGCAGCGCTCAGCCGCGTACAAAAAGCTGATTCCGTCTCGTCTCGAAATCGACAGAAGCGATCGTTTCACGGTTCCAGAGCCGCTGGCCGGAGAAAAATTCGAGCGGCCAGCTGGAATGCAGGAATTAGAAAGCAGCCTCTCGTCGTGAACGGGCCGGAATAATGAAATATCGCTCGTTAAGGCGATCGAGCGTCGATTCGTGTCGCTGGTAGACGGGACGGCTTCGATCGACAGGTACATCGGTTACTTTCACGGGAAACAGCCCATGGAACAAGCTCGTTCGCGTGCTGGCTGCCGCGCTCGCGTGTGTTACACGCGTTTCAACGCTCCGCGTAAACCCGGACGCCTGTACCCGGCTCGATTCAACAGTAATTAGCTGAAATCATTATTGTCGCGAGGCCGGCTGCACCTCGAAGCTTGTCCCTCGTCCCTGGCTCTCCCGTTGTCATTCGACGGTTCGCCTTTCGTGGCTCGTTAGGGGGACCTAATTAAACTTGGTCCAATAAAGCGGAAAATCGTTTCGCTCTTCACGAAATGTTTTACGTTTAACGCCAGATATTTGGGCGAATTCACGATCGTTATTATTCAACGAGGTTCGATTACGCGGAGGATATATATATATATTCGGAGATTGAAATCGTTTTTCAGAGCGAGAGAAATTTTTGGGGAAATTTCAACGAATCTAGAATTAAATTTCACGCGTGTCAGGGTTTCGATTTGAATGTCGCAATATGAAAGGTTATAAAATTCAATCGATCGCTAATAATAAAGAAATGAAATCATTGATTAAAAATTGGGTTCGAGCAATGTCTAACGTTTTCTAAAAAAAAAAGGTGAAATCTCGCGTTTTAATTAAAAATGACGTCAAGTCGAACACGATGCGGATGATCCGGGTTGGCCATCGCCGAAACAGTTATCGGCAGTATCGCGCGACGCGTCCAATTAAGTAGTCCCAGGCAGGGGTTAATTTATGCAAAGTCGATCGGGTCTTTACGCGGCGAGGCAGTTCTCGTAGGCAGCCACGTCAAGGCGTCGGCTTTAATCGGCCTTTAATTAACTGTCTTGATAGCGAACGCGCGCCAGGGCGACCTACCCTCTTCGCTAGCGGACGTATCCGGGCCACGAAATCGGAGCGGAACGCGGAAAAGGAGTTGCCTTGGAACCCTTATCGCGAGGACTTCCGGTTGCCTGACTACGCGCCGGCTGAAGTCTCGTTCACAATGGTTCGCTGAATGGGAAACAGTCAGCTCTTTTTGCGCATTTAGAAAGATTTTTCGGGGAAATCTTGCGATCGATGTCGTACGCGTTACGTCGAGGCCACGAATAGTTTTGAAAGTGGATTTGGTGGCTTCTTCTGCCTCAACGACGGAAGACGTTTTGAACTTCGAACGGTAAATATTGGCACATGAAAAATTTGATTACATTTTGTATTCAAAATCTTTCTATAAGGGATGATATATTTTTGAAAGATTGTCGATTAATCGTGAAATGCTTAAAAATTGATGGAACTCGTGTTCTACTGCCTCGTACAAGTTTCATCGTATACACGAAGTATTTAAGAAGTTCCGCACGTAAAATGTGTTTTAAATCAAATTAATTACACTCGAGCATCTATATAAATTCTTCAATATTCTGTTTGAAGTTCGCCATAATTTAATGGCAAAATAGTTTGCACTAATTTGAGGGAAGTGGGGAGAGATTAAACTAGGAGTTTCTCCGTGAATTTTAATGAAAGCTCCGTAGTATGTTTGAAGCAATCATTTGATACTCATCAAGTACAGCTCAAAGAGACGTTCGATACACGAAGGACTCGATTAAAGTCGCGTCAAAGTGATTCGAACCGAATAGATAGATGATGGATTCATGAATATGCAAATTCTAACGAGTTCTATTAACAACTAATTTTTTATCGCTTTTATCATGTACATCTACAAAAGTTTCCACGAAATTCCACGCGGCTGATCTTTAAAACGGTTCAATGTCTGATCTCAATGTCAAAGCGAATTGTAGATAAATTCTTTGTAAAACACGCGCAAAAAATTCCCTGTACATCGTCGGAAGTTTGTCAAGTATTTCTATTTCAACAAAGCGTCAAAGGGACAAGGGCATCGCGCATGGAGAACGAACATTTCCACGGTTACTCCTCCAGCAATTTAACGCGAATGAATGGAGTGACACAAGACACGCTGGTTCCCTTTGACTATCAACTTCATCGACCATTCCTGCTTCGAGGTATCATCAAAGGGACGGCTGATGCTACTCTAAAACTTGCGCGGATCAATTCCGAGAGAGAATGAGATAAATGAGAAGCAAAGGGACGCAGGATCGATGTTCCACGTTCGACTTCTCTCGTAGACAATTTCCTGCAAGAAAGGGAGTCTTTTCATAGCCTCTCATTGTTGTCGGTGAAAAACCAGGCCATTTAGAACACTCGATTCTCCACCCAGCGGAGTTTGATCAATTTCTAATTTTTCTACCATTTTATCTCTTCTGCCGTCACCTACATTACCGACGACCATCGAATTCCACTTCGGAATGGCGCGTTTCCTAAACCCAACAGCTTTATCTACCTGCTTAATTTGGCGCTTCGAGTATCCAACATTGGATTTTCATTTAATCCAATCCTTTCAATCCTGATCCTAATTCTGGCTCCAATCCTGTCCTCGCTGTGCACAAAGCCTTACCCGTTCGTGCGAGCACAGCCAAGGCGAGCTATGCACCAGCGGATATACTCTTATCCTTCTTTTGTGCACCGTGACAAGAGAGAAAACGCCGCGTATCACGCGACAAACCAGTGAATCGTTCGTCAGACACGTATCCCGTAGCGGGATCGTCTAGCTGGTGACACGTTGACAACCAGCCGCTTCTTAAGAAACCGTTCCCTGTCTGGCGACTATAAACTAACCCGTGCCTTTATTACAGCGCGTAAGCTTTCTAATAAAACCCACTGCAAATTCGCTCGCCATTTCCTACAGAACGTTGCATGGCTGATAAGAAACTTGCTCGAAACGTTCCCATTCGAACGTCAAACCCAAATTCCACCGCAACGATGGTAAAACTTTCCGAGCAGCGTCGCGTGCGTGGAAATTCGAAACGCGAACGTCACAACGCGAGCTCTGATTGCCGTTTTGTCTTCCACAGACTCGTCGACGAACTCGAGAATAGGATTTCGCAGATATTGTTTAACGATCTCTAGTTTGCGGGCAAATTAAGCGTCCGTTTCAGCGAGTTTCAGTCGGTTTCGTGGGACGTCTCTTGAGACGCGCTCGAACGTCCGTTTCGTTCCGTGTTTTTAATTATACAGGCAGACATAAAAACGATGTTGATTTTACCGTAGTTTGTCTCTCGACCCGTTGTCCCGTGCGCTGTTTCACCGATGCATTTATGCGAGGCATTAAATATGCACGTTTTAATTTTATACGGCCGCAATGCGCGTCGATCGATCGACGCGTCGCCGGGGAAATTTGTGTACCACTAAATGGTTTGGGAAACCGGAAACGCTGAGAAATATTATCGTATCTGTCCGCATTTATTCCGTATCGAGAAATAACGTACACGCGAAACGACATTTTCCAATCAGCGGAGAAGCTCAAAGTATCGCAAGGTTGTGTAGCCACTTGAAAAACGTAGAAATCGCAGAATTTAAAAGTTCGCGTATGTTTTCGAGCGTTTTAATTCCTGAATTTCCAGATTTTCTAATCGGACGCCTCGCTGTTTGTCCGCTGCGATTTATTTGCGAAGTTAATTCGACGTTCGACGAGCGAACGCATCGCGAATGTTTTGCCCCGGTTGCACCGAGCGGTTTTTCACGGCTTCCTGGATTTAAGTGATTGCTTCCAAAGTAACGTTCCTCCAAGAGCAATTTGGTTAGTGTTTCCCAAAGCCAAGGAAACCGACGCGAACGTGTTTGTACGCGAAGAAAGTTTACAGGGGAAGAATAGGGTGGATCCGAAATGTAAATAGAAGCCCACCCTCCGAAACGCAGCCATTTGTGAATCGGATAGTTGGGGAACTTTGAATCATTCCACTCTTGCATAGATTACGAAACAAAAGCGGGCCACGGATAATTTTTGTCATTTTGAATTGTATTTTCTGTTTGAAAATTTGTTCTTTGATATGGTACGATAAATCTTTGACGAAAATGTTAGCGTAGTTTGAAAGTGCGAATGAACAAATGGAAAGTAAATTAATATCGGACCGTAGAATCGTCTTTGACTTGAAAATTAATTTCGCTCCCATTTCAAAGCGAATACCAACACACCACAATCGAGTGCACCTCTAAGTGCATCAAAGTTACCTGGCGACAACCTCAACCCTTTACCATGTCACCATGTCCACCCACTACGCGATGAACAACAACAAGCTGCGCAAACACCGTCCCGCAACAGAAACCGCATCGTCCCACCTCGATTAATGCCATGCTGCAGGCTGTGTTCCGCAAGAGAGGGCCACGAAAATCGAGAAAATTTTAAACTGTCCTCTCTCCCGATTTTATAAAATGCCGTATATAACTGAATTTCGCAGGAAAACGAGGACAGATTCAGGTCAGCTTGGTTCTTTGTCATTTCTAGGACGAACTGACTCAACTTTTCGAAGCTTTCAATCTTTTTCTATGAGTAAATAAACTTGGTCAACTACGATCTTTTTACGAGGGAAATAGAATCACTGCTACTCTTCCATTGAAAAGCAACGAAAGTGGATTACGTAGTCTGTCCCTCGGAATTTTCTTCTCCAAAATGAAAGAAGCGTTTCGATTACGCTATCCGTCATTGATCTCCCTGAGACGCAAGGGTAAGGACACCGTATCCACGACCTTGCGGACCATCGAGCCGCGTCCCCAAGGAATACGTTCCACGCTCGCCTCCGTGCACTCTCCGCTCTTCCACCGTTGAGGAGCCGCTCTTCCCCTTATCCAAATGGGCAAATGGCCGCCCACCACTTCGGCTGCGACCCAATCCGGCCGATTTACGAGCGTCCCGGGTGCAGACACCCTGGCGACGCGTCTCAGACGCGATCAGCCGCGGGTCGATGCGGAAATTCTGAACGCGGACGCCACGAAAACGGGGCTGGCCCGTTTCTTTCGAAACGAGAGCCGTCGACCGGCGAAACGGGCCAGCCGACGTCCACGCGAGGTGGTTGACATTTACGAGCGGTGCCTGCTGCGAGATCTCGTTCCTGAGGAACGGGTTCGTGCGAAGGAGTCGGCGGAAAATATTAAATTAAACGAACCACGGGGTCGAAGCTCTGATATTGAGAAGGATATGGGTTTTTTTTTAGAGAGGTCGGTAGTTACTGGGGTAGAGAAGGGGTTGGCGAGGATGGCTGCTTAGGGGTGGTTCTTTGGCTGATTAGAAAACGCTGCAGGCGATGGAATGGGCAAAGCTTTGGCAGAGTATCGAACTTATTTAACTAATAGTGCAAGAGGGTTGTCGAAATTCTTGAACTCTTTTATCGTAAATGAAATGCAACAGAGATTTGTAATTTAGTGTATTTTTTAGAATTTAAAGCCACAATGGCCACTATGGTTTCGTATGGAACTTGAAATTGCATTGCTTGGAACCAACGTGTATCTTTAAAGAGAGATGCTACACGAATATGAGGATAGTAATAAAGTAATTTGCATTTAGAGGATTGCTTTTTGAATATCTTAAAATCAACTGCGAGGCGGATACTGCGCTATATTTGGTTTACCACCGAGTTTAATTTACCGAAAAGGAGATCAACAGAGCCATTGGGAGAGCAGCCACTTTGCCCAGGGCGATTTCAATAATTTGCACTACTAATTTATGCGTACTAATAACGGAGACTCTGGGAGTAAACCCGCTCATAACTTCCTGCCAGTCAGGAAAAGGAATATACCTCCGCGGTATTAGTGGCAGACTCGGGTGTATTTTGTTGTTTAGTGGCAATACTGTTTATTTTGAAAAATGTGAACGTTCGCGAACGCTAAATGGAAGAGCAAGGAAAGCGAGATGGAGTAATATCAAAGCGCTATATCGAAATTAATGAAATGAAGGAAGATTCTTTACAATCTTCACGATATTTAGAAATACACAATGTTCTAAAGCTATTTAGAAAAGCACAACTCTGTTAGCTAAATGAAAGCTAATATTCCTATACAACCCAGAACATTTATCCTACCTAGAATGCGCTTAACTAAAATATGATCCTGCAGAGATAAATTTCCAAATCAGCCAGATGAGGCTAACTAATTACCACGAAGCAAGCAACTCGTAATACGAATTACTCAAACGATCGCTGTACAACATATAAACACAGCTAAGCAGCTCGAGAAGAAAACGGAAAACCATATCGCGGTACAATCAATATATTACCACAACCCTCTGATTAGAGTTCCACGTATTCGAGAACGAATACCACCCCTATCTTCCACCGGTCGCGGAGCAGGTCGGTGCGGATTATGCGAGGGCATAATCGCGCGTGTCCATAATCCTCCGGCGGTGTCTCGATTACGCGATCGCCCACGGACACGATTACGCGGCGGGCAATTAATTAACGGGCACCCGGTGAAACGCGTGTCCGCTATTAAATTACGACGACGTCGCGGTGGATCGTCGGACGCCCCGAAATTTCCAGCGGGCGTACGTCGCGTATCCCAAACGGGGGTGGTTCCCGTGTCCACGAGGCCGTGAACGGGATCATAATTCAAGCATCTAGAATTTCCTGACGCTGCGAAACGATCGGCTGGCCCGGAGGAGAGAAAAAAAATGGTGAAAGGAAAAAAAATCGGACCCCGCCTTCGTTCCGCTTCCGCGTCCGCTCGCATAACTGATGCTTCCGCGGGGATTTCGGGGGAAATATTCGATCGACGATGCGGAGGGGTGCGGGACGATATAAAACGCGTGACAGGAATGTTCGCGGAGCGATCGGGCGAGATGCGGAATTTTGTTTTACAACGTTTCACGGACGCTTCCGGTGGAGGTCTCATCGCTCGGGGTGGCTTTTAACGAGCGAGCCAGCCTGCTTTTTATTCCCCGTTGCGCTCTCGATTTTTATATTTTTCAACGCCGCTTTAATACGGCCTGTTCTCGGCTTTTATGGACCGTTACGTCGAGTTAATTACCTGCGACCACTCTTGGAGTAAGTATGTATAATACGGACGTTTTGAATACCACATCGATAGCTTGTTCCATGCAAGATTATACGTTCGCATCTGCCTGCAACGACTCTCTCGAAATTGCTTCCATTAGTCAATTGCAAGGTGATTCGTTAGAAAGTAAAACAGTGGGGGAAGCATTTAAACAAAACCGCTTTTTATGCTTTCATCGGCGCAGGGCACGATAGCGAAGTAAAACGACAGAATTGTACCATGTTCCGTGTTAGAAACATAAAAAGGAATCTGGATTCGTCGAACGCAAATCAGGAAAGCGAACTATCTGCTCCAAGCAGCTGTTTTCACACGAATTTTCCATGTTATGGAAATGTTCATCATCGTGGAACAACGTTAACTCTCCTCCACCTCTGTGTCCGTCGCGAGCTTAATTATCCTTCCGTCAGACATCCGACTCGTCCGGCTCGCGGACAAACGCGCGAGAAGCACCGAAAATTCCCCGGGAAAATGTAACTGCCAACGGCGTTAATTTCGTTACGTTGAAAACGCGCGTACCAGTTTTTGTTCGCGTTTATTAACGCTTACGCCGCGTGGCGCAGAGGATGTTACCAGCCCGCCATTGCCAGAAGTACCTCAGACGTGAAGCGAGCAATTTAGTCTCTGCAGCTGTTATTATTCAAAGAGTGCAGGGCATAAAAGTATTCCTCGCGATTAATCGTTTTAAGTTTCAACGCGTCCCGATGATAATTAAAATCTGGATCCTGTTATCGTTAGTCAGCGTTCCGACGTTTACGCGGGAAACGCACGAGAGATTAAGATGGCTGACATTGAGAGCGCTGGGCGATGAAATGAGACGCTTCGAACCAGCAGGAGGATCGAAACGTTCGCCAGGTATCGCCGCCCAAGTGACTACGATTTTCAATTAAGGTCGAAGGCTAATGGCGGGACGAAATCGCGACTCCTTCGTACAGAAACTTAACCCAGATCGTTCGCTGGTTCAATCACAGTCGGGCCAGCGGTAAATGGAGGAACTGGAGCGACGCGACGCCACGAAAGGTAATAATTAATATTTCTCATACCGGCCGCCTACGTCGTCGCTCGTTCGAACAATATTACACTGTTTTATATTGACTTTCTGCGTCAGAAATAGCCGATGGCTACTATTTCAGCGTGGAAATGTGCCGCGTAGTCGTCATCTGCCACTGCTCTTCGTATCTTCGCTCGTATGCCGTCTCATTCTGTCACTTCCTGTATTTTCTCCAATTTTTTGCCAGTCACGCGATGACGAGTTATCGTACTGTTCATCGCAATGAAGAATCCGACTTTTATCGATTAAACAATTAAAATTATATTTGATTATAGTACAGCAGAAAGAAAAACGCAATTTTCTCCAATTTATCAAAAGCCATAACTGTAAATGAACATTTTCATACAAGTAAGACTTCATTTCTCTACATGAACTCTTCCAATATTCGATAAATAAGAATTCGATGAAAATTTCATGTTCAACAAAATAAAAAAGGAGAAATCGTATTTCCTCTTACACTGCACAGGCACTGACACTCAGAGAGGTATTTGCTTTTATATTTATCGTTACACCAGTGAAAACGCGGGGCATGTACAGCCACTAAATTCCACTGTCGCGTATCGACTCGTTCGTCAGTGGTATTGTCGCAATGCTTGCAGATCCCGATATTTTTGCGTAAATCACAGCCAACGTTTTGCACGAACGCCACGCGAGGCCTCCGCGTCGACAACAAATTCCTGTCGGATTCTATCGATACAGTTAGATGTAAAACACTCGGTTGGATAAGCTTCCCTCGCGATCGGACAGCTTTGTGCTTCCAGTTATTTCTCAGATGCATCGTTCGTCATGGTAACCTCTTTTAATATCCTAAGAGATACTTCATAGTCGTACGTACGTGTCGAACTTAGTCAGTGAAAACAGTCGTGATAAAAAATAGAACATGGAAAATGATTAAAACCGAGTTATTCTTGGAATTGCAACTACTTGTTGGTTGAATTTGTATAAACACTTTTAATTAAAACTTAAATTACGGATTCGAGGTAGCAAAGTATTCTAATAGATTATTTCTGTTCGCCCAAAGTTGGTTAAAACAGCTATCGATTAGTCCAGGAACGATGTAGCAGAATATTTAACAAAATAATCGAATCGAACGTATTTTTACAGTTTCAGAGAAATATGAGAGAACATCCATAATTTGGAAGAGTAAATTAAATTTAATTATTCCGTCAGCCATTCTACCGTGCGACAAGAATCCAATTATACTAACGAAGTCCTCGTACCTGTTATATTGTGTCAGTGATATATTTGAAAACGAACCGAACACGAATCGGAAGAGAAGTTTTCGAAAAACCTCGCCAATTAAATTTTTCATAATATTCGCGAACAACGAACGCGAAACCGGTTGAAAAGCAACGAATGTTCTGGGAAATATCAGCAGTCGATTTTCATCCGGACAATCGTCGTCCAGCGGAACGGAAACCGAGCGCGTTACGTCCAGTTTCACGTGTCCCGTTTGTCTCGCGAATTGCGCGGAATCGCGATGAAAAAGGCCACCTTTTATAGTTTTATTTGTTACAAATAACGCGGAACGTTTGGACGCTTTTACACGTGTTTCACGGAAGGCGAACGATCAGGATCACGAGCGTTCGTGGACCATGCGAGATCACGCTGTCGCGTTCAACCCCTTCGTCCACGGTTGGCACGTCGGATCGTCGGCCATTTTGCGCGCTGTTTTTCACCGTTTCAAGACGCATTTTACGTTCCTTTGTCCCTGCGTTGGTAATGAATTTCGTTTTTGCGCCAGCGAGAAGAAACGTTTAGGATGTTTCAGTAGGCTGGGTCCTTTGCTGCTCGAGGATTTTAGGGGGTGCATTGCGGAAACGTAAAGTTTTGGTGTTACGTTGCTCGTGTTATATCTTGCAGCATTATGAGCATTATAAAATGAACCCTCCAATAGAGCTGATAGATAAATTTTTATACTTCTTGACTCCTAATCGATTTACCAAGAGAATAATGCATAACTCGATAATATGGTTCACGATTAAGCTCGTTCTCGCGTAAATCTACCCCCGAGTTAACACGGGATAAAGGACATTTTAAATAAAACCGAAACCGACTTAACTCGTGATTTGTAGTAGAAAAAATACCCGTAAAAGTAATAATTCAATACCAATCCAATGCAGCGACTTAAAAACCACGTAGATATTTTCAATAATTTCGCAAACAAAGTACTTTTCATTTACATACAACCGCACCATTCACAGATATGCATGGTTCGAGTAGTTGCTGGCGCACCAAACATTAATCGCCAATGACACGCGCGCACACCCCGACAAAGGACCGATTAAAGTGTCCCTAATACGCGCGCAGCCCCCGCAAGACCACCCCTCGATGTAACACGCGTTCTCACCTTTCGAATCGGGCCATTCACCGAATCGAGTGGCTCGATTGCGCTCGTCGACGGGGTTACAACGAGCGCAGCGACACGCAGAAGCCACTTTCGGCCCCCTGATCGGTTTTCCAACCATCCACCCCAAGGACCATCCGCCTCCGCGTCCCTCGTAGGGTCTAATTCCACCAGAACCGCGGCGGACGTCCGCCAAATCGTCGATCGAACAATCGACGGGGCGAAACGAGCAAACGGAACGGAATGCAAATAAACGAGGGCTGAAAGAGCGCGGGAAAAAATGAAGCGTGCGCCAGTAAAGGGTGGAAGGACGGGAGGGTGGATAAAAAAGGTACAGAGAGAGAGAGAGAGAATGAGGAGAGGTTGGACACGCGCGTCGTTCCGCGAGCAACGTATTTTCCAAGCCGATACGCTTTCCCTCGCCCTTTTTGAGACGCCAACCCTGTGCGCCGGAGCCCTCCTCCGCCTCTGCCTCCGGTCTGCCGTCGGTTTCCCTTTCTCCGTCGGCTTCCTACCGCCTCGCCGGCTCTGGAAATAGTCGCCACAAAGCGATTCCCCGTGCTCCTCGCGCTCCACGCGATTATCAGACGCGCCGCGGCGCTTTTCGTCCTCCGGCGTTATCGGGCACACGTGCTGCCGCGCGACTCGCGGAAAACCTCGCCGTCATCGCCAGCCCGCTGTTTTCGCGCAGTTTTCCTCGTTTCGCGTGGCGAGGCGCGAGCGGACGGCTCGTTTCTGGACACACAATCGTGTCCTTGATCTTCGGATCCTCGATCGGACGATAAGAGGGGACTGTGATACGACGCGACGCGACGCGATGGTGGCCAATGGCGTCTGGTGAATTCTGACGGGATTTCTGCCCTCGAAGATGGTCCTCGAAGGATCGAGTGCGACTGACTTGTGGGACTTGGTGAAACGCGAAGTGGAAGTTCTGATAGTTACGGTTTAATCGGTGCGTCGAGCATTTTTCTTGTTGGAAAAGAATGGCGCGTGGTAATCCGGTTTAAAGAGCCGCGGGGATTTAATTCCGCCAGCGTGGATTCGCGATAATTGCAGCTGAATCGAGGGACGGTTGCCTTCCGGAGAATAATTAAGCAGTGGAATTGCTAGCTTGAAATAAAGTGACGCGTGTAATTTAATCGCGGAAGTTTGAAAATATTTAAATGCGTCCAGGTGAATGGTAATAATAGCAGTTAAATCGAGAAGGAGGGGTTAACGAGTGTTGCCTTTGTGCGTCGATAAGGAATGGACGGCGCGAAAGCTGGGTAACAGAGAAATAGTGCATGCAATCTGACGTGTAATAATTATTGCTAAAGAACGAAGTTAGCAACAGCTGTCAAGATAGTGGAGAAGTTTAAACAGCGTTCAGTTGTGTTGAAAAGAATGATAGAGATCGGCCGGCTCGATGGGAATGAATTAATTAAAAAATGAGTTAACTTCCCTAAATAACGTAAAATTAAAATAGTGGAACAGTTTCCCCTTTTTTTAAATGAAAGGTAATATATAACGCGCGGTATCAAGTTATAACTCGTTGAAATTGTGCTGAGAAAAATTACAACAGCCGCGATTCAACCGAATAAGAGGAGTTAATTGGAGCTGGCTTTGTGAGAAAATTGAAAATCGAGATAACGCGGGGCAGAAACAGAACGGTTTGTACGAGGTAGCACGCCTACGATCCCGATGTAATTTAATCCTGTTGCGGAGGGTTATAATTACGATCGAAATGGAAAAGATCGGCTAATTGGAGCCAACGCGGAACCCCCTTTCTTTCTCTCTCTCCCCTTCTTGTTTTCCGACCCGTTGAATGCGACGATACGAAAAAAATAAGAGCAGGTCCTGGCAAATTCTAAGAAGCTCAAGGTGTAACGAACCTCGTTTATAACCCGTGTCATTGACTAATGGCCGCTCGCGTTGAAATTTCTTCCCGATAGGAATATGCGCGTATTTTTACATTCTGTCATCGATCAATATGTTCCGAGCAATTATTTTTTGCTTAATGACCTATCTAAGTGACGTTAATGGATAAAGGCAACAAATTCTAATGGAAATTCTGCCGTCCTGTAACTGTCGCAATTACTTACGGCTGGGAAATAATTCTTTCATATCCGCGGACAAATGACGGGCATTGCTATCGCGATACGATGACGATTAACGCTATCTTCGGGCCATTGGATTATGTGGGTCACGTCAGTCCACGGAAATTCATCGTCTCCAAGCGGTTCGCGCACCTCTGCAATTATTTCTATTTTAGACCCGATAAGCCGCTGAAAAGTTACGGACGCGTGGACAATGCTATGGAACTTTTCGAAAATGAAAGCTAATTCGTAATGGCTGACTAACAAAAACTGACTCTCCAAAATTACATTTCAACCCTAATCATTTCACGATTCTTTGTAACACGTTTTACTCACTTGAACACAGCTCACAGAACACAGAATACACCCTTCGTACAACTTAA
Organism: Xylocopa violacea; assembly: GCA_963969225.1. Classification (NCBI taxonomy): domain Eukaryota; kingdom Metazoa; phylum Arthropoda; class Insecta; order Hymenoptera; family Apidae; genus Xylocopa; species Xylocopa violacea. Next base: position 24,760,358 of record CAXAJV010000008.1, read on the forward strand.
CTCGACAGCAGAGCATAGAATACCAACCCCCAGACAACATTCTGTCCCATATCATCGAAAACTCCACATATCACCCACAATCTTACCATTTTTCTCGTTCGACGAAGTCCCAAAAAATCACGTCCCAATCAAAGATCGACGCGATCCTAATCAGCATCGCCGCGTGATTTATCGCGCGTTCGACCCGAGGGGTTGGCAAGGAGTCGCGGTCCTGAAAACTCGCGTTCCACGTCCGCAGCGTCGTTCCGCCTCTCCTCGAACGCGCGATACAAACGATAATTTACAGCCGTACGCGCGCGGACCCGGTATCGTCCTCGTTTCCTTCGGCTGGCGATAGTCGCTGCGAATAATGGCGATTCGTTAACGCGCGGGTCAGCGCCACGTGGGCCGCTGGGGCCCCGATAGCGAGCGTGTCGACTGGAAACTCGTTTCTACCGACTCGCGTACCGGTTTCAGAGCGTACGCGTATAATTACGGGAAACAGGAACTCGCCGGAAGCCAATAAAAATTTGTACGCCCGATAAACGTGTTGTTTATTGGTTGATTAGAATAATTGATTTAATGAGGCTCGTTAATTAATAGAATACGGACAGCGATAAGTGGGAGTCGCGCACTTGTGCGGTTTCGCAGTTTAACCCTTTGCACTCGACGACTTTTTTCGATCGTACAGCGTCTTCTCTATCGCTAATTTCTTCGCGAATACAATTGATCTCGTTTTGCAACAGTTGAAGATCAATCTCATCTTTACTCGAGCTAATTTCACTTTTAAAATCCATTTTTTGTGGGGCTTTGAAACTTCAGATCAGTCGATGAGAAACTCGAGTTGTCGTATGAAACGCAATGGCGACTGAGAGTCGCCTCTCGAGCGCAAAGGGTTAAAGTTTCCTTCTGGTGGGTCTGTTGACGAATGGCGGCGTAGAATGCTCGGTGGAAGAACAATGGAACGTGTCTGCATAGTTCAGATTGTACTTGGTGAAGTTTTACAAGCTCCCCTAAATATTCAAAGTCGTTCGTGTGGTCTTCAATGAAAAATTAAGAAAGTTGCCACAGGAAAATATAGTATAATAACTCTGTACTGTGCACAGTGTTATCTACCAATTTCCTGTGCAATAGGAATCGTAATATTAATTTGTAATAGCTCGAAAGGTGACGGATTTTCCGTTGAACAAAGAACGAAACGCCTCGAAGAGGCGTCCACAGAGAACCGCTAAGAATCGTCGACGAAAGACGCACGAGACTGCCTCCTTCCCTGTCTGGCGACCCTTCGTTGAACGGGACAAAGCGGGCGGCTAATGTGCCGTAAACGGAATCAAAACGGTTTCCACCCCTGAGCCGCTGCACCGAAGGGTGTTTGCGTCATTAATGTCAGGCCACGACCGCCGCACCGTGCAGAGGCGTTGCTCGATATTACGCGATTTATAATTAATCGACACCCTCCATCTCTTGTTATATAATATTCATGCTCGGTTCGCCTTGGCGAGGCGAGCGGTTTAAAAATAGGGCCGCGAATTTTTAGGGCGTACAACGCTCGTGGAAATAAATAGACGGGTGTTAATGACTCGGGGGCTCGTTTAAGCGTTCCAGATTGGTGATCCTAGTCGAGGACTCCCTTTAATGTCCGCGTTCGTGTCTTCGAGAGCTGTTCTATCGCGTTAAACATCATCGAGAGGCAGAGGTTCGCTTCCAACAAGTTTCAGGGGAGAATTTTTGAAATTTACCCCAGCACTTGAGAAGTTCTGAATAGAAAAACCGAGGGATTAAAAGCGAAACGTTAGATTCGTCCGTAATAATGACCAGCTCCTAGTTTCCATCCGCATTAATTGGAGCAAACGTTTGGACACGCGATCGACTCGTTTTTACCTGTCGCTCGAAAATGTATATCTCTCTCTCTCTCGGTATTTCCATTTGACTTGTCCGAGGTGGAAACTCCGCTCTTTAATCATCGCGCTTTATACGCTTTTTATTCGCCGGTCGAGCATCGCCTCCTTCGGGTGAAACGAGCGGACAAGACCGCTTCGAGCGCGCACTCCTCTTTAACGTGCCGCGCGCACTTCGCAGGATCCGCGAAATACTCTGCGAAGCTGAAGGGGACGAAGCGAAACCTTTGTGTCGTTTAACTGGCGTACGTGACATTTCGCGTCGAGCCGCGGCAAAAAGCAGAAATGGACCGCGAACGGAATCCAAATGAAATCCACCGTCCGGTGTTTTCCACTTTTTCGCCTCCGCGACGATCGCTCGCTACATTAATTGCGCCCCTTTGTGCCGCTTCGCGGGGCTTCTGCGAAATTTCGCCTCTACCCACATCTGCTCGCGCACAACCGGACGCGCATACTTCTTTGCGACGCACGTACGATCATCCTCGCCCAGGAACGACAACGTTTCAACTTTGCAATTACAATCGTAACCGTAATTACGCTGCACAGTGGCAGCAAACGCCGGCGAAGTCGACGGCAGACTGTCCTCGTAATAATTAATACCTCGCTCCCGTAATCACAATCATAATCAAGACTAGTTTACCCGTACACAGAGCCAGGATTAACAGGAGGTGACTCGTAATCATAATCGTAACCGTAAGTTTAATCATCCTTAGGCACGCGTACAGTCGCAGCGACGCAATCTACCTATTACCACGGAAACTCCGCGGCATCTATGTTTGAAGATTCCGCTAATTGCATTTCCAGGAAATTTATCAGAGCTTCTGGTAATCTCCGTGTAACGCGGAATTGCGACGACTACCGCAAAAAGGCAAAATTAGGTCCCGCGAACTGCGCAGATTACAGTGCTCCGCTTATGTAGCTATCAGAAATGTGTTAACTACAAATATCTTTAATTAGCCAATTATACCGCACGTTAATTCGCTCCGCGTATCGGAACGGTATCAAACGAAACTTGCTAACGAGGGTTCTTCGAGTTTGTTACATAATCTTCGTCGTACCACAGCAAAATCACGTTGCGAACGTGCCACACTGCACAATGGCGACCTCGTCGCTCCGAAAGGACGTCGAAGCACAACCGAGTCGTAAGAATACCGCGTTCTACGAGGCTTCTCTCGCATTTTCGATCCTCTCGTAAAAACTCCACGCTACGCCAGGATCGCTTTTACCGCGATACATCGATCCCAGGAAATCTATACGATATCTACCCCTACGCGGTCGAAGGGTGCTCGCCTCGTTAATCGTTGCAGCGGCTTCCCCGCACCAGGACACGTAAATACAGGGCTGGGTGAATGGTAGCGCAATATGGAGAAGGAAGTCGTTGTCGGAGCCCGCGATAATCAAGCAGCGATAAAGAGCGACCCAGCCGAAATTTATTGAGGCTCACCGCGCAGCGATAAACCTCGCGTTTATCTGGAGTGGAGAAAAAGGGGTAACGTTCGCGGGGGATAATGTTCGCCCGGAACCGTGGCTCTATCTGAACACCCTGCTGAGTAATATCGCGTGATTTGGGGCCCTCGATAATTGAACTGTCATTTCGAGAGTCGCTTGCGGAAGACATACATTCTTTATGATTGAAAATCATTTAGAAATCGTACGAAAACAATGGACAGGGGTACACTTTCGGAAGAGTGTAACGTAACGTCTGTCTTGTATAGCGAGCAATATGGGTGTACGATATTCTGATATTGCGATAATGATTTTCAATCTCTTGATTTTCGTATCGTTTTATCGCGGATTGTGAATTACAAAATGCGTCAGGACGAGCGAAAACATTTTTTATATCGTTCTTGAAGGTACTATTAAATACAGAACACGGAGAACTTGTGTGGATAAAGTTTGAGCATGATGTTATCCGTCTTTAAATCGTAAGATAGTCTTTGTGATACGAGTCGCGTTGCTGCGAACACTTTTCCAGATTCATCGATTTTATGTAAAGCTATTCTACATTTTATTGCGCGACATCGATTTTATGGAAAACAATTCCATGTTTTATTCAAAAGCTTAAAGAAATATTCCCATTGACATAACACTGGTTATTAAAGTGTGTTCGCTCGGAGATCCTCGCGTACGAATTGATAGTCGGTTACTGGTAGCTGGCTCGCGGAATTTAACGAAATATCGAATTTCTGGTCAATATTTAAATTCTACCTCCGAACATAATTTAATGGCCAAAATTCTGGTCATATTAAAATTCCATAATGCGGAGGTGATTATCGGCTAGGAAAAAGGAGGAACGAAAAATGGGAAAATCCTTGATAGGGATTTGCTAGCCGGGGGGTGAATTCCGGCTTCCCAGAATTTCCGTCGAACGGAATTAAATTCCTATGAACGGATTCGCAGAAATTCATAAGTCACCCGACGCTAAACAGGAAATCGATAGTATCGCGTGCGACTAGCTTGAATTCCGGTGGAACGGGACCATTATTGTTGAATCGCGAGCCCGTTTGCAGGATCCTGCTAACGCGATTAACGTCGTGGAGAGTTTCGCTATAATCCATCAACCCTTTGCTCTGTCCTTCTCCCCGTTTCGTTCGCGTTAATTTCGACGGGAGAGCTTTTTCTACGTTTCCGCGTACGAGCAGAGACGCGTCTTTGGAACGTTCGAAAAAAGAGAGCGGAAGGGAGGAGGCAACCGATTCCTGGCAAATATTTGTAGGCAGTCGCTCCGATAGAATTTCTCGGGTAAAACGGAGAAAAACCAAGGAGAAGGTAAATTTACGATCCCCCGTCGTAAAAGCGGGACCATCGACACCCGGTTACTTTATTATCCCTCTCTATAGCCACTGTTTTTACGAGTTCGAATGGGGCGGAGCATAAAAAGGATGGTATTTTATAACAGCTTGGTGGCATAATCTTGTTACCACGACGCCTCCTTCTCGATGCATAAACAAAGAGTCGTTGCTGGCGTATTTACTCACCGTTGATACGAGAACCGATATCAACCCTTGCACGGGTATAAATAACGATGTGAAGGTAGCAAAAAGGGGTCGTTGCGAGAACGTAAATAATTCGCGTTTCGTTTCTCCCTCGTTAAAATCTTCGGAATCTATCGACTTCGAATCCATTTAGCTTCGATACGTGAACGCGAGACGAGAAATACGTCGCGTGGTTAAAAGACTGACGATAAGAACACAGTTTTGATGGCGATACGACGGCGCAACGCGTAATTGGTCGTAAAAGCGGCGAACAACTTTCATCCGCAGAAATAATGCTCGCTTCGAACGACGTCGAGCGCGCCCCTTGTTCCGCTGATTTCCCGGGGAAACAACCGTGGAGAGACGGAGAGAATTATCGTTCAACTTCCGATTCCATTGTGCGGAGAGCTGTGTACGTGTTTTCGCGATAACGCATCGGCCAGCCGGATTTTCTCGGCCGTTTTTCATCCGCAACGAGACCGTTCGATTTTCTAATTAGCCGGGCAGCGCGGAAAGTTTTTTCGGCTCTTGGCGGGGTTCTGCAATCCTGATTCGAGGATATTCTACAGTTACCAGCGTACTCCGTGAAGCTTTTCGCTGTATTTATTAATTAATTGAAACGCGAACGGATTCCGCGTGGTTGCTCTCCCAGTTAGTTTTAGTTAAACAAAGGTTGAATACGAATATGAACGCAATCGGGATTTTATGGAATTACGAATGTAGTTGGAAAATTATTAATGAAACAAGGAATAAGAATTATTTGTTTTATGATACTTTTATCAATTAAGAATGAACGTTTCATAGTTCCACTTTGAATTAAAGCTCGAGTATAATTGGGAAATGAATTTAAAAAACGATATGAATATCATTAATAATGGAGATATTTAAAAGTAAAATTAATAAGATGGTATTTAAAAAAAAAATAATAATACCATAATCGAAATAACCCGAACGAACACTAGCTTTATCACATCACGTCGTATTATCATAAAAGAAAAGCTATAGCAACGGGAATTAGCAGTAATCGAGTCGCGTAGATTGCTATTCCGTGCCCTCGACGTTGACCAAGCGGTTAAACAAATTGCTATTGTAACCGACCTGCGCAGTAACATTGGCGGTCGCGAGCTTTTACTATCCTGCACGTGCGTCGCGTTTGAACAAGTGTTGCTCTTCGACCATGTGGCTGTTTACGTCGCAACAGCTCGCGATCGGTGGACATTATGAGGAATGAAAAAAAGGACCCTCGAGGGATCTCGTGGTTTCACGATGACACTGCTGTTCCCATTGCTAAACTGAAGTCAGACGCGAAGGTGTTCGAACGCTCGCATATTTGCAATTCCTAGCTAACGAAATATCTGACGAACCGAGGTGTTTAGAACAATATGATGGCCACGTAAAAGCGGACTGCTCGAGATTAGATACGTAAAATTAGAAAATAATTCCGCGACGCCTGGAATGTTTACAGTCCACTTTGTGACGCACGTACGTAATAATAGACGTATGTGTGCGCCACGAAACTTGGAAATGCTGTTGCAGTCAAAAATGGTCTAGATAAATACGAGTATATGTTCCACCAATTCAATAATTTAAAGAAATTAATTCGTATTATTTTAAGCACAGTATGTGTCTGACAATGAATGTGCAACGAGCGTACAAAAGCTCTTAATCAACAATCCACAGTAGCTACGATAATTTTAATCTTCGATTGATACTCCTAATACCTTCAATAACTTCTCTTCTACAAATCTATCAATCTATCGTCTATCTTTCCATCCCCCAAAGCGGAGCCCTTGAAATCTACGTCGTTAATATTCGCGTTGCTCCAAATTCTTCGTTCCAAGACGAACAACGTCCGACAGAAGAAGAATCCGTCGACGAGTCGTCGATAATTCGATCCACCTCTCACGTGCACCAAATTCGGCGGCGATGCGCCTGTCCATCAAGATCGACAGTCGCCCGTTAAATGGAGAACAATTCGCTGGTGCCAACGTTCGACCAGCGCGTGTAATGTATTCCATAAATTAGCAGAGGAGCAAAGTTTCGATTAGGGATTGCTTCTAGAGCAGCCACGTGTTTACGTGTTCCTGCGTCGGTAGAACAACGTTTCGACAAGCTACTTATGGATCGGCAGACGGTTCGTTTCGCGTCTAATTAGCATAACGTTACGGAATTCCTGAATATTCATCGCGTGGCGCCGTTGCGACTGTCCGCTTCGATTTCGCGATGCGGTACGACGTACGAAACTACGATTCGCAAAATTATTTCAGTCTAAATTATTTATTTGTGGCCCTTTCTTGGGTCTCTGAAGACGTAACGATTCAGAGTCCTCATTGTTTTCGTTGAAACTTTGAAAGGTTCTCGCATCGAGCCCTTTGGTTGCAGTTGTCGAGGGAACTTGTCGTTCGCCACTCCCAATGCTTCTTTTATTATTTTATTGTTCTTTAGGTATTGTTGACAATGAATTCTTCGTAGAACGGAAAGTATGGGATGCAAAATCGACTGGAATATTACCAGAAATCTAAAACATTCGAGATCGATAAACTAATTAAGTGATACAATCGAGAATGGATTCATAGAGCTTTTATTTATTGTGTACAAAAGAACGCTGAAAGTTTCACGGATTTTCAAGCGAAAATATTCGCTTTTTTGTACATTCAAGCGTGTTAACTTTCATTTTAACGAAAAAATTTGACTGTGCACTCGCTGCTCGACGATACTGAACTATATCGACGATTATTCCATTTGAGGGAGGAGAGCGGGCTACCATTTTCCGTGGAAAACAAACACGAGGACCATTCAACTTCCCGCTTCTGTGCTTCAAAAAGGACTTCAAAATGAAAAACAACCAACATCGATTAGAAAAAAAAGAAAATAGTGGACTTATGGTTAACAGAAAATGTTTAAAAAACAGAAATTTTCAGCGTGGTTGAAGATCCAACGGGGACAATCGATATTTGTGACGATAAAATGGCTTTCGGTGACAGAAAATGGCATCCGGAACGCGAAACGATTATTTAAAATTCCTTTTGACGAACGCACGCGTTACATTCCCTTCATTAAACGTTCGATTAATTAGAAAATCCCCACGGCTGACGCATTAAACAGGAAATCGGTGGAACGCGATGGCGCGTTTACAGAAGACGTATTAGCGATCATTTCGTTACATCCCGCGTTTAAAATATCGATACGGACATTGCTTTACGCGTTTACGAGGTATCCTCTGTTTGAAAGAGAATGTAAGAGTTTTTCTATCGATCCACGTTGAATTTATCGGCATATTTGCATCGAGACTCTGTTACTGAAAACGATTCGCCTTGGAAAGGGTTGTTAAAGTACAAGTTACTTATGGATTCGTGTCAAGCGGTTCAGAACGATTCAATTTCCAGAGGAAAGGATTTTTATGCGACGATGTGGGTATAAAATATTCATGTTGCAATTGTGAAATTGATAAGTGACGATGAGAATGATGCGGTAAAGTTTAAAGACATCTACGATAACAATGTGTAGAATAATTTTAAATATTAACATTGTTATTTGAGAATATTTTAACGTTGATTGAAGTTGAATCAGTGACCATTTTTTGTAATTATTTGATAAGAGCTCCAAGTTTTATTCCAACAGAGTTTCCTGACGAATGGAAAACTGGACAAGTAAGAAACGTGTCGATGTCGTTGATCAAACGATATTGCATGGAGAAATATCGATATTTCTTGCGATACGTTCCGATGAGCAGTGAAGTTAATCACGAAACGCAATTTCATCGATATCGGGAGGCTGATGAATTGTTTGATAAATTGGCAAAATAACGAGGTGAAAGCCGACCCTGGCGCATAACGGTGTCGATCATTGTAATTTCTGAATTCGCCGCTGATTAAAAGTTATTGGAATTCACTCCAATAATCAGTCGCGCGTACTTCTGCTACGTGAAATAACCAAGTATTTGTTGTATTTATACAAGAAAGAAAATGGTCTTGTACCATTTTAAAACTCCTCTTTCGTTTCTGAGAAAAAGATTTAGATCAGAAGTGGATTTCGCGGAACAGATGCGGAGATAGTCGGACGTGAAGTTAATATTTTCTTCTAACGAGAAATGAGTCCGCGCAGTAATGAATCGTCCGCGATCTGAGATTAAAAATGTAACCCGAATGGATGCTAACGATGTCGTAATAATAACGACAACTATTAAAACGGCTTCTTCGTGCGGAGAAATTAATTGTTCGGGGTCTCCCGTCGCAACGATTCCTCTTACTTAAGAAGCTTTGCTTAATTACGAAAGGTACAAAGCAATCCACGGAGGATGAATTAGAAGACGGATTAGAATACGATGGCGGCACGCGAGCGAGTTTTCGTAGTTGAAATTTAATTAAACCCTGTCTCCCGTGCTGCGATGCGGGATGAAAAACGCCAGGTATTACGAAAAAGTCTTCCTTTGATCAATTTCACTGGCTTTCGGTTCGAGGGAATGCGCGCGGCTTCGATGGAAATGAAAGGCTCGTTTCGTCATGAATATCAATGAAAAAGAATTAGATTGAACGGCAACATATATTTGCAACGCTGTGGCTACGAACCATTTTTAATTAATTTTTTAAACGGTGTAAAATTGCCATTTATATATATACTTCTTTTGTTTATTATTCTGACGACATTTTTATTATTTTATTTTTTAGGAGAAAATCTTGTTATAACTTGAATTGTGAAAATTATTATAATGATAATATAACGAATATTGTACTATTTTGTAACTATACGTTACGTAACAGTTTCGTCCGAAGTCTCGAATTAGTATAGAATAAATTAACACGGGCATTTTCACTTAATAAATGACTCGTAGTGCCATCTGATAGAGCCAAGAGTAACTAAACGAGGTAGTCTTCTACCTCGATACGATGCTATCAATCATAACTTAAATACGTTTCATGTGAATTATAAAATATATATACGCGAAATTACTAAAAAAAATACCTCATAAATTGATATTACATTAAATAGTTTCGTTAAATAATACACGAAACATAAGTATTCTTAACGCTACTTTGGCGAAGTGGCTATCGTGACATAAGTACTTTTCACGATGTGGAAACGTTTGAGTGTAGGTTCGATTCCCGCGTTTTCTAAGCGTGTGTGTTTGCGCTCTTTCGTGAATTGACACTGAATGAAATCATTGTGTTACACACAGTATATATAATAATGTTGTTGTGTTCTACTTTGACACTTTTCCTGCGCAATAGTTTTCCACGTTTTCCATACTATAAGTTAAGTTCACGCGGTGATGATATCAAAATCGTTTACCGAGTCTTGATTCGATCGAACCTCCTAATGAGGATCTCGTTCAAGATGATGAATGGTAACTGTAGTCATAGTTACTCTGAGCGTGAATCTTTTTCTTTCTTCAAACGTGTTGCATAATTCCCATACCAAAGTATATAGAGGAACTGTACTTAATTAATTTAAGTTTCACAAATGGAGCAAAGTTTTGTCGATCGCATCGCATTAGAGGAGTCGACCACGACTCGAGGCTCTATCAAATTTATTTAAAAATTGACAACGTCGATAATATTTGATAAAAGTTGCCCATTTATTTACTATTTCGTACTTAGCTGGAGGCAGCCTCGTTTCATGCACAGTAAAACTCGTTACGCGGCTAAGGGAAAGGGAATGGTTACACGCAATCCCGGAAATAGGTCGGGCCGTGGTCAGCCAGCAATCACCACGTTAATCACTATGTTAATTAGTGAACAGCCCCGAACTATTCTGTCAGTCAACGCCTCTTTGGTCGGTGACCTTAACACCCTGCTGCCTCCTCCTGTGTTCGAACTGCCAGGAAAACGCATTAAGCAGCCGTTTTCACCGCTCGTTGATGCGTCCGTAATGACCAATAACAGGCCCCGAAAAAGGCGCGATTAATTTTCATAATGGCTGCTCCGAGCTAACGAGGAGTTTCCATCTTCGACGCGAAAGGGAATTAGTATATATCATCATTTTAAAATGAGAGTATTGGGAAAGTAAAATACTAGTACGATTTTTCTACGTCGCAGACTTATTAAGTCGCAAATAATTTACGAACCATGCATTTTCCCAATGCATTTCTAACCTTCAAATAAAATCGTGAAGCTTAGACTCGGTTGCAGAGCAAACACGCGATTGACCTATCAAATCAAACGACGAACAATGCCTGCTGCGTAAACTTCATCTGAATATTGCTCGATCGTTATTCTTCAGCCTTCGTTGCGGGCATTGTTTCTACTAAAAGCGAAAACGTTAATTATTAGACGGCACGCGACGTTTCAGAGACGTACACTTTGTTCCTGTTGCTAGTTTATTATGCGTCTTCCGTCTAAATCGGACATAAATTGAGTATCTTCCATGGCGCTTTTATGACATTTTGCCTCTACCAAACTAATATCCATATTTCTCATCAGTGCTCATAAAAACTAATTTTTCCACGATAGTTTCTTTTCGTCATACTTCTAAATAATTCTTGGAAGTTTCCTTGCATTCCAATTTTACAGTTAAGGACTTAAATTCCAGACTCCTTCATCGACATTCATCTCGTAGATCTTCAAGCCATCCAGAAAACGACTGACAGATATTAAACGTCCAGAAGAGTCGCCTTTACGACGTTCACAACATTATTTCGCGTTATTCGCCTATTTTTCAGACGCAGAACCGTTCTCTCGCGTTTCGAAAAACAACCAGCGGCCCGCTCGAAAGTATGCCAAGCTTTATTAGCCTCGTTAGGCGTGGAGCACGATGGTCGACTGATATTTCGTCGACGGGGATGGTGAATCAAAGGGAATCAAAGGGAGTGTAACAAGGGCGGAGTTTCTTTTGTGACAACAAGGTTACCACTTCACTTTCCCAGCGAGCACTTCAACCTTCGTTTCTGAACGCCTCCTTCCGACTTCCTGCGACTCTTTCGGTCCCTCTTCCTCGAGCGTGCTCCGACAGTAGTTACGCCTCGACTGAATGAGTATAAATAAGAGACGGAACAAAAAAAAAGGAGAGAAGAAGTCGTTCCACTGCTATTCGGATTTATTACTTCTTCCTCGAAGCTTCCCGTGGAATTTTTTCCTTCCGTTCTGCTGATCGTGCCCCAGGCTTTTTACTCTCTTTATGCATTCTTCGCTGGCTGTTGTTTCTGACAGTTTCGCGTGGATTTGATTGCGTTCGTGTTTCAACTTCAAAGGAACGATGCGGGGAATACGCGGAATGAAACGAATGGAAAACCTTTTGATAACTCGAAAGTGTTGCGTAGATATGGATAATCGATTTGAAGGCGAGGAGATTTTGTGCTTGACGAAGTTTGCAGGATTATGCGTCTGAGAGATATGTTCGTTAAATAAAACAGTAGTATAAATTATTCATGAACGATGTATCATATTGTTCCACTTGTTGTTGGATCTAGATGCTCGAGTAGAACAGCTGAACGATCGACAGTGTGTTAGTTATTATTTAATATTTATCGATCGAACGTCAGCGTCCCTATGTGGAGTTAATTTTGTACGTGTCAGTGCGAGACCATTCTATGTTCTACCGTGATCCAACGATCACGTTCGCGCGCGCACGCTCGAAAGGATTGCGCGGCTCAACCAAAATCGGCCGAGTTGAATGTCCTTCTCTCACCTGCGCAAGAGGTTTTTGTCCCGATTACATAAAGACATCCGGCTGCACGCGCGCGTTTTTTTTTTACAAGCGTAGGATGGAGGATCAAGGATCGCGTGGAGCCATGAATCGTTTTGAAATATCTCGTTTAGACCTGTGGATATTCTGTCACCCTCTAAGCTTTCATTCCTTTTTTCATTTTTGCGTAACTATTTTGAAAAGTAAGAAGATTAAAGATAGCACCAAAATTCGTTTGCGGAAAACGAATATCTATCGATCACGAGGAGATGTCTTTAACCAACTTAGCGATTAATCTAACACTTGACAGAATAACAAGTTCTAAAATAGAACTGCAGATCGCAGTCGCTCAGAATTCAGAGAACGACAATTTCCTACAACTACACGAACCTCAGAAATATTTCAAACTGCAAGAAACTTCCCCAAATTATCATCAACGTTCCCACCCCGAGTGCCATCGCGTGAGAAGATCCAAACTCCAAAGTATCCAACGCGAATCGAACTTTCTTCGACTCAAACATCACGAACGAACATCGCCATTTCTCGCAGTCGTTCGTTCCCGATTGCTCGTTATTACAGCCACCATCTGCGACGGATACGACGAATGCCAGCACGCCCACCTGTACGCGGGATTAATTATTGATCGACCCGTACGGTCGATCGATCGTTAATTCGTGGGGCGGGGGTGGTCAGGCGCGTAATTAATTAATGCGTCGCGTCGGATGCATCGGACGCTTACAACATCCGGCGAACACCGGTACCACGACGGCGTTGCGGTGGAAAGCACGCGACGAGTCCTCGCGGATGTGCGGCCGGGTTGCAATTAATCAATTTGTCGAATTCGCGATGGTACTCGCACGCGACGCTGTTGACGATCGTATCGCGGCAGCCGGATGTTAACCATCCGCGAGTAGTCGCGTGTCGGAGGCCCGAGCGATGAATTGAAAAATTATCGTCGAACTCATTTCTGTACGTCGCTGCATCGAATAACGGTTTCAAGTCGAGCGATTCTGATAGTCAAGATTTTCAAACATTTCATCGGTTAATCCCTCACTTTCTGAGCGTTCGACGTTTTGAAACGAATTTCTGTAGCGGTGAAACGACGTTGTTGAAAAATGTTATTATCGAGGTCGCTGTAGCTTTATAGAAGCGCGCTGCATTGAACCACCCGTCGACAAGGCCGGAACCAAGGGTGAAAATAAAGCCGTCCGGTCAAACAAGAGAGGTAGAGAGAGAGAGAGAGAGAGGATGAAACAGCGGCACTGACACGGAAAAAGGGCTCCTCGGAGGTAGCCGAGGCGAAAGAAGGAAATCGCCGGCGTGTAACGCGGTGACGCAACGGGGACAGGCCGTCCGTGCCTCCGCAGAAGATAATGTCCGGGCCGCAAAGCCAAGGGCGCTTGCACAATAGCCGAGGATTGCCCACGAAACGGGAGTGTATTACACCGGTTGGAACGTCGATGAGGCACGCTCCGCCTCGACTTTATATTCCATTAAAACGACCGCTATTCTCGGTCGAGAAGTCGTAAACGCGAAAGCGCGGCACGATCCGTGGCAATTATCAAAGGGAGGTCTCTTTAGAAGTCCCTCCAGAGGAGAAGTGGCCATAAACAAAAATTGTAGATACACATCGCGTCGATTCGAGTCCATTAAATCGCGTCCCGGGAGTTCTCCATCTTCCAGCCAGCGAGAGCGTTCGAAATTGAGACACGGTGGAGAACGCGAACGAAGAGTTCTCGATTGTGTCGCGAGCTATTCAGCGCTCGAGATTGACAGATTGGTACGAAGGGGTTCCGAGCGCGGCCAGGCTTCAAGCTTCGGGGAGGTGTCGAGGGATCGGCTAATTGGAACGCTCGTCGATTGTTGATAACGGTGTATTTAATTAGGGGCGATGTATCCGTCGCGAGGGGAAGTCTAGGTGTTAATGAACGATCAACGCTTGATAATGGCTATCCAGGCCAGGCTTCCATTAAAGCGATTACGATTGAACATTCGTTTGTATTCAATACCAGGGTATCCTCGAGTTGCCGTGATAACGGAGCGAAAGTCTGCGTAAATTAAGTTATTACTCGAAACTAGGAAATGCTATCGAAGTTAGACATCAGTTCCGACGTTTAAGTTAATTGGAAGATCAGTCGGTGGGAAGGATAAACGGAACAGTTGAAAATGTCTTCTGAACGCGAATAAAATTGATAAAACTGTGCGTAAGCAGCTTCTAGTTATGTGGAAAGCAAAGGCAAAGCATCGTGCAGGGCGCCACCAGTCGGGTAGAGACCGCTGGCAACAGGGCCTGTTCCGGCTGAACCTGCAGGGCTTTTTTGACGCCAGGTACCGCGTGGGTGGGCCCAAAGCGGTAGGCTGGACTAGCCAGCCTCGTATCTGCATCACGATTCGGTTTTTGTAACGAAATCGCCCCCGGGAATCCCCATCAGACCTGGCTACTAACCAGGTAATCCGATTCCCTCCAATTTACCTTCGAATCTTTATTACAAAAGAGAGGAACGCGTCCAGGTTTTTGTTACATTTCGCGTAACGAGCGCGTTGCAATTTCGTACCCTCCCTTCGTGGAATGGAGCAGTATCGCGTCAAACTTTATGAGAAAAAATAATGAAACGTCATAATTTCTGTCTAAAAGGAAAGCTCAAATGTATTTAACGGCAAAAAAGAACGCGAATTAAGTTATCGCAGAAATTGTACGGCTACAAACAAAGTGATCGGAGCAATAACGAACAATATTCGCTCGCCCAAAACTCTCCCGTCATATTTTCAATGGCTCCCTCTCAGCCTCGTCGATAGTCAATCACCATCTACCGTGATCGAATCAGCCTGAGCATCAAACAGTACAATTTCGAGTTCCCCCTAACATTTCGCGCTCAATGAAACGGGAAGTAATCGCGACGCGTGAACGTGCGCTTCAATAAACGTCCGTCGAAAAAACCAAGGGAGAGAGTGGGCCTGTGTTAATTCGTTGATATCCGAAAGCGACTATCCACGAGTCCAACTGAATGAACGCGCCCTTGAACCACTCATTTTCCACTAGTTTTCCATTTTTTCTCCCTTCTTTCCTGTAAATCTACAATCTCTCCGCAGTTAGGAAACTGGTAACGCGAGTCTTCAGGGTTGTCACGCGCGATAAATCACGCGGATACACAGATGTTCGCAGGAGATTCCGCGACCATGGATCGTGGGAGGGAACTCGAAGCGAGCGGCCTTAAAAGCTACCTAGAAGAAAATTCATCTTCTTAAGCTTGAAAGGGGAACTCGTAGTACTTTCATTGGGATATTATATACTGTGCTGACGACATTCGTTCTTTCTTCGCTTTGGTTAAAATGCGGGAGCTGCAAGACAGATGGGGTGGCAGAATGGGGATGCTGAAGATGTGGGAAATTCAGTTTGTCAGTAAAATAGAAATGCATGCGACACTGTGTGAGTAATTTTTGCATTCGAATCGATGGTTCTGTAGTGTTTTAACATTGCTCACGTTCCCAAATTCGTCTTTTCGTAGAATCTAATTTACGTAACCACCCTTGATCGGTAGAAGCAGTCACCGTGAAACTAGAATGTATCCGCGCGACATTTTTTCGTCTCGTTTACGTAAACCATTTGGTCACAGACTAAGTAACGAAAGTTCACCTCCCATCGCGCGCTCCCTCTTCGCTAACTTAATATCTCGTGAGACGAGGAACTCCGCGACGCATAATCTTAACATGTGATCGCACGCGTCAACCAAACTTTGCTTTTATCCGGCAAAGGATCCACGTGTTATTCGCGAACGGGAGAATGCACTTTGCCGCAGTCTTTCTCCCGCGAAACACTCGAAATACGTAACACCATGACCGGTTAATTTCCAACCGCTGCGGAAGACATTTCGATTAACGCGTGCCAGCAGCCTTCGCGTGGAAATTGCGCCGCGACGTGCTGGTAATTGCCGTGCTTTAATCGGCGTGGATGAAAATGTCGATTTTTGCGATCGACTAACGAACGCACGCACGTCTTCCGCGACAACTCGCTTAACGAGCACTCGTCTCATTAAAAGAGACTCATTTTACTTGCTCAGCGGAGATATCGTCTCGCTGGAAGGGGTGGAAAGGAGGAACGTGCAAGAAAATAGACATGGTGGACAAGTTCCAAGCGACTTTCGCGTTTTTTAAACGTCTCTGTGAACTCGAAGAGGGTCGACAATTTATTGGACAAACTTCCCGCGGTTGTAAAGGCGATCGATGGATTTCTGTGGGATTCTTTAGTATCATTTCTAGAATCAAGAATCTTTTAGTGGTTAACTAGGATACAATTGGTAGATTACTAGAAAATGAAGTTAATTTATGACTAGTTGAAAACTATATACTCTTAACTACACAACATCGACAAGATGGACTTCGTCTTACATCGTACTTCGAACAAAACTCTTCCACGTGTAACAATTTACCGTTCCAACATTATTCATCGAGTATTAGGAAATCAATTAGCAAAATTCACCAATAGAAACACAACATACAAGCAACACACTCGTCGACCGATCTAAACACCCTATAATTCATCAGTAGCTGATTCAATTGACGATCGGCACCCCGCTGCCATCATATTTGCGTTCGTTATCCGCGCAACTAGCCGCGGGCCAATTAGCGACCGTTAAAACGAAACGCCCGAAAGTCGGGATCGCAAACAGCGAGTTTGCACCGCGAAACATTTGGCAGGATCGTTAAACTCGCGTTATATCACGTGACGAGGAACGAGCCCGTTTCGCGGATTAATTAAAACAGCGTACGGTGTTTATGTAAGCGTGCGCGTGCTGGATCAACATAGGTGTCGACCGGTTATACAATCCGTCGCGTAACAAGCCTAGTAATTACGATGCTTTCAAGCAGCCGCGAATTATGCCCGTCCCGGGTTCCGTTTACGCGTACCCGATGGAACCAGTCCGTTTTCCCGGGCTTATCGATTATTCGCTCTCGAACGATATATATAACGATCCCTCGACACGTTGCGCTAACGGAGGAACGTCCCCAGGATGCTGACGAGCTCGTTTTCGTTCTTCTCTGTTACGTTAACGATGCGTGTAGGGATATCTAAATGGCCAGATAAATAACGAGCCGTCATTCTTAATGACGACAAATATATATTGGCTGTATCCGGTATGCCTACGTTCTAATTAATAAGCAGATATTTGTGAGTAATTATGTGCACTTTCGTAGATTTTTTCTTGCGTTCTTGAAGTGAACTTCGATCGAAGCGATTGAAACTTTTTAATCGTGTTATTGGTTAAGTCGTCGTAGAATGTTTGCTGAAAATCACGCTTGATGGGTCTGTTTCTTGTATGCATTGTTCTCTCTCGCTTTCTTTGTGGATAATTTAAAATTGTAGTAGTGATTATTAAATCATGCTGCCAGGTATCGATCCATGAGACGATGCGAATACTTGGCAGCAAAGTATCAGCAGCAACGTATCCTAGCTTGTGCAGAGTATCATGTGCAGGGTACCAAATCTGTATTGAATTAACAATGAACTGACGCATCTAATGATACCTTTATGCTTCGCATGCATGGACTGTGTGGAAACATGGTGGTCGATGTTGGACTTTGGATCCCGTAATGCAAAGCTTGCTTTAGATATTGAAATGTAATACCAGCTTCCGGTTGCTACGCTCCTCTCTGATTGAATTACAACATTTTGGTAATCTCTGTGCAATGAATCGAAATATATGTTCGATTCGAGGATTGTAATGGGGTATCGATTATCAAAGCCGCTGGAAAGCCATTTTCACATCACAATGTAAAGGTTTCTGATTACATGTGCAAATATAGGGTCGAGTAAATACGCGTGGACATTCATATAACACGGAGGATTACTCGAATAAGCCCCCAGAAACTACTTCCCTAAACTAGCCGCTCGTACTCTTCTTGTAGACACGATGTCTAAGTCCTGTTCAAACGATACACAGACTTCCTTAGCCAGAACGTTCTATTCCACAATTTATCTCTTTCCAGAAATATAGTTTCTCTATGAGTTTTACGAATGACTTCTTTACTTCAAAGTCAGTTTACCCAGATCAGTGACGCATCCGTTTAACTCCCCAGAATTACACGAACGACCATACCAGTACCATACTCCCATATCTAACTTCTTCAGAGACAAACGTCTAAAGATGAAAACAAACTTCAACAAGACTACAGATCCTCCCCGTTCCCATTTTCATCACTGAAACCGCAACGTTCCTACACACAGATACACAGATCAATGTGTTCCTGAAGGGGTGAACCATCAGCTCATCGACGGATCGAACACCGACACGTGTCGAAACGGACTTCCGTCGCGTCGTATAGATTGGACGTCGAAAAGAGGAATCGAGGGCGAGCAGGGTAGCGCAGTAACCATCGGAATCCTCTAATCCAGGTGTCCCCTGAGAGGCCAGCGTTCCCGTTCGTCCAGCTCGAGCGAGGCCTCTACGCGCCACTGAGAGCCGCCGCGACCCGGCTCCCGATCCAATCGGTCGCGCGTACTTTCACTCGGCGTTCGTCGATCGGCGAAGGAGCGGGCGAAGCGGTACGCAGAAGAGGCGCGAAGTGAAACGCGCCGTGTCCCTCTCCGCCTCTGGTCCCGGGTTGACTGACCTGACGGGCGAACGAGAGAGGAGGTGCAGCGGCGATACCGCGGCGAAGCAGAAGGAACGACCCGAGACGTAGACGGCGACGAGCGCGACGAGGAGTGGCCGAGAAGAAGAAGAGCAAATTGGTGCTCGCGGTAGCAGGGGCCCATGAGCGGCATGGAGGAGAAAATGCGCGGCGTGACGAAGCGCGGCAGCCGGCACGGGCCACGGGGATCCGGGCCAGTCGGCTACGATTGGTCGAGCGGGGCCGCGTCCGGTGGTGGGGCGAGGGCCACGGCCCCGGCTACCCCCTCCACGTCCCAGCAGCCGCTCAACCGGTCCCAGAAGGCGACGGGCCCGTCCAGGCGGCAGTCCTCGCGGGACAGCGTCGACTTCACTGGCCAACAGGCCCCGTCCGAGCAGGGCGAGCTCTTTTTCAAGGTCCTGCCCTCTCTCCTGATACCACGATTATCCCGCGCGCAGGCGGGATAAAACGAATCGAACGGTATCACGCGTGTACGCAGCCTCGACTCGATGGAATTCGAAGAACGCGCGAGATCGTGGGCGTGGATTAAACGTTGGCTTTTGAATTCCGTCGAGTCGACGTAGCGATGCTCGCCTCTGTTTCGTGCGAGTATCGCGGAAGAGTTGGGCTTGTCGAGGAGATACGCGAGAGTATTGAGAAATAGAAGTTTCTTGTTGGAAGATTACTTCGATCGTTTAATCGTAATCGATTTGCTGTAAATTGTAGCTTATTATACTGGTATCCCGCGTGCGTAACGAGTATCTACAAAATGGTGGACTTCGATCTAACGACCAGCCTAACTTAAATTTTGCCCGCGCCCTCCGCTTCCAAACGCAGCGACGAGTAACGAATGGACACTTTGAGGAGCTCGGCCCCTACTGCTGGAATTAATTTAAGAACAGAAACTAATTTCAGGAACTCGTAGCTTTGAACTTTTAACTAAGTTACCAAGGAAAGAAGCGTGGTAAAGTTACATTTTTTCGACGCTCGCGAGATCTCCTTAGAAAAGTTTCGGCGTTCTTAAAAGGGGAACTTACTAATTTCCGATTGTATCGTCCTTGAGTGCCCTTTTATACTCTGATTAAGGCGCGGCATAAATAATCCAGATTTACCTGGTGTGATTTGCGATCGCTCGTAAACGATCATTTCCAGTTCTTAATTACGCGTTTCCTACGTAAACCTCGCAATCTAAATGGAAATTATGCCCTCTGCTTGATCGTAGATCAAACTTGATTAATCGATATCGCCAGGACACCATTAATTACACATTTCTTCGCTTACGCAGACTCTACGAATAAAATGATCTTGCCGACGCGTTTGGACGCGGACTCGTTGCGCGATACGCTTCGATCTGGATCTCGACTGGTTCTCGTTTGATAAACCGGACTGCATTATTGGGATTAACAGTTAATATTTGTTGATAAAGCTGAAACGGACGTTGTTCTATGTCGTTCTGTTCGTTTTATCATATCTTTGCATTAATAAATACGATCGGGACGATTGCTTTTATATAAAATTAACCGATTCGCAAGAGAAAATTGTGTATGTCAAAGATTATACGAATTTTGCAGTGAATACCATATTCTCTGCTTTTTCTTTTGACAAATGTAGAAAATTAACTTATCAAAGGAGGATATATTCGCGAATGAGTAATAGATTTTTCACAGAAGTTTTCACTGAACATAGGTGATGCTACTTGGCGACAGTGGCGTCGGGAAAACTTGCCTTCTGACGCGGTTCAGAGACGGTAGATTCCTGTCTGGCAACTACATAACCACCGTTGGCATTGATTTTAGGGTGAGAATATCGTACCTATTCTAAGATGAACGATTGAAGCTTCGTTGCGAAAACCAAGTGACTGTTACGAATCGAATATACGACGATGAGTTCATTTATCGAACGAAAGATATTGACCAATTCGTGTGTTTCAGAATAAAGTCGTAGTCGTCGATGATACGCCTATCAAACTTCAAATATGGGACACTGCTGGCCAAGAGAGATTTCGGAGCGTCACGCATGCCTATTACAGAGATGCTCACGGTAATTATTATTAATTACTCATATCTTTACGCACGAAGTGACTCCAACGATGAAACGAATCATTGGTCATCGATTCGAGACAAAATTCGGCGAATGCTTCCGGAGATCAGCGCGCGAACTTAATTCGAATCCAAACGAAATGGAATTTTTAAATCTCATGCATTTAGACGCGCTAATTAATGTGCACGAGGGTAACTTAAACAGTTATGCATAAATTAAATTCCTTTTCACGATTACCACGTAACGAACAGCAATCGGGCACGAAGCGCGGAATTAAAAGTCATTGCAGACATGTTTTCGTTTCACGCGCGCAATCAGCCTTGCATTTACAAACGGCTTCGCATCCAGTAATCATGGGACAAGACGATAGCGAAATTACGGGTTGGATAGACTCGCATGAGACGGGAATACCAGACAATAACTGACAATTCACTGCGTGGCATAAATTAGCCGCTTGTCTGACACGAGTATGAGTTGGTTACAGTGATAGGGCTCAACAAGTGTTGGTAGTCGAGCTTCAATTTTGATTATCTCGTGGATGTAATTTTAATGACGTGACATTGTACGAACTTGATCGTACCTACTCGTAATGTATTATATATTATTCATTTTATTTATCTTACTCTTTTCATGCTATTCTATAAAAATTAATACTTTATATTTGCATTCTGTTTCAAAACGATAACAACTCCTCGAGCTGGTTCGCGTGAATTCAGTGCTTTAAAAAGCTGTTTTACCTGATTCGATAAACTATCGTCGATTATCGTTCTTTTAATTTGCGCGTTAAACGTCAAGGAAAAATGGATACAAAGTGGATATAAAGGATACAGCGCGACAGATAATCGAGATGCTTATGAAGTTTTTCACGTAACCGGTAAATGGAGGGGCAAAAAGTCGAGAACTTTGAACAGGCTGGGTATTATGTAAATTGTTTTGTGCGGTGCAATGTTGCGTTCCGCATTCGCAAGAGTACACAGAGACGGTTTCTTCCTCGGAAAGTGCGAAATAAAAGTTTTGATTCCCGTGTCGAACATTTTCGTCCCATTCTTACGGTACGTACGTAAAAATCATTGCTACGGACATTAAAATTCACTTTCCTTTTTTCTTCTGCTCAAATATTTAAAGAATAATGCTACATCAAATGTTCCCATATCTTTTAAATGTTCTCGATGCGCTCTCAAATACACATTTCTTTATGGAAACGTTATATTTTGAGAAAACGTGAGACTCGCGGTGATGAAAGCTCCACTGGCATCCGCATATTAAGGTTACTGTATAAACAAGACTTCAGAAGAGTAACGAATTCACCACCCACTGAATAAAATAGAATTCAATCAAGATCCCCTCTTTCTTTCTCTCTCTTTCTCTCTGGCTTTGGTAGCAACCTTTTTCTCACCGACTGGCGACGATACAGGCTCGGCGAAACGGTTCGAAATTCATGGAGAACGTTAATTTTGGAAAGCTACTTGAACGAACTCGAGGCGAAAGGAGGCGAAAGGAGGCGAACAGGAAGGAAAAGTAGCGTTCTCCAGCCGGTGGCGGCCATTGTTTGCGCGACGGAACCCTCTTTTCAACGCGAGACGCCGTCGCGGCGACAATAGTTTGACGGTTTCAAAGGCTTGGTATATAACAATTACAACGCGGAGACAGTGCGACAATGGGTTGCCTCCATTGGCAGATATTACTCGAGCCAGCGAGCTTTTGGCCTGTGATCTTTAACGCGCCGCGGAACGCTCGTGGGAAAACAACCTTTCCGCCGTGAAAGAAATCACCGCCCGCTCCTTGCGGCGGTAATTGATCGAAATTCAAAGTGGGGCGAGCATGAAGGCGATGTTGTTGAATCGTAAAGGAAAGTACTGGCAAGTACCGCTCGCTTTGTCCGAAGTTATTTTACGTCGGATAAAACGAAGCTCCTTTCTCGTTTGTACCGGGACTCGAGAATATTGTTCCCTTGCTCTGCTTATTTTTGTAATTCATTTTATTCTCGACATCTTTTTACCTCGAGCAATTTCGCTTGTTTACTCGTTTTTGTTAGCGATGAAATTTCTTGTAGCATCAATAAAAAGATTACGAAGTTTCCTCTGGATTTAGTTTGGAAGTGGCACAGTTTAAAGATAAGGTGGTATGTAGATTTGTAAAATGGTTAAATTTAACCGGTAGATAACGTGAAATATATTGGAACGACAATCGACATGCACAAAATGTCCCCTAGTTTACGCATGAGTGCCGATGCGTGACTATCGGAATTCGGGATTCCCCTCTCTTTTCCTAATATGCCTATCTTAAACAGGTATCTCGACTGAAACCTTCTGATTCAATTAAAACTAACTGCTTAATTCACTTAGATTAATTAGTTGCATTAAATAACAATAAATAATTTCAATTAACTGTGCGATTAATTGCAGTAAATTAATTAAATTAAAGCAGCACAAATTTAAGCAAAAAGCATCTCCTAAATTACCCATTGAAATAAGAATAGTTTATAAATTGCAAAGAGAATAAACTGCGAGAGAAATTTGCATAAGAGACAGACTCGCAAAGATGTTATCTTTGTAATAAACTACGCAAGAGGAGAACAATACTGTGTATTACAATTCTGTATAATACCTACACGCACACGCGTATACGCGTTTGTGTATACACGTGTATTACGCGTTTGTAAACAATGAGACAAATAGAGAAGATGTTCCACTCCAGCGGAGACGCCAGCAAGAAAAATACGCGAACAACATTATCATTCGTACAAAAGAGTATCTTCTTCGGAGAATCGAACGCATTGGAAAATAATATTCTTGGAATTACGTCTAAAGCAACAAAGGAAGCTCATCTTCTTTGCGTTTGAAGTCATTTGCAAACTGTTAGAAAGCATTACGCCATTCGATATTAGTGGACGAGGAACTTTTACGCGAATACGATAAAATAAAAGCAACCTTTGAATAGGTATTTTGTTCAATTTTTAAATGTACACACCCAATCACTTGCGGCGTGGTTAAACGAAAATGACGAAGCTAAGACATGCAAATTTCTTCCTCGACGGCGAAGAAACGGCAGAACAAACGATCGGTTGGTCTACAGAGACGTTGCAACAGCAACAACACGGACAAAGTCACGTAGAAACTTTTGTTTCCGCCTGTCTACCAATTATAAGGATCACGGCCGGTTGCACAACGATCATTATTGGTTTCAGGTCTCTTATTGCTGTACGACGTGACGAACAAGACGAGTTACGACAACATCAGAGCCTGGCTGAGCGAAATCCGGGAACACGCGAACGAGGACGTGGTCATCATGCTCCTGGGTGAGTTTCGATTATTTACATTCGAACGTGCGTGCCTAGTAGAAGTGGCACTAGGCTAACGAAACGAGAAAATCGAATGAGTCGTCAATATCCCTGGGCTGTTCGTTTTTCGAGAAAGTTGATACGTCGACTGGTTCTGACAGGGTTTCGATAAACTTCTTGCTTTCGCAGAGAGTCGAGGAGAATGCTTCCGGAGGAGTAGGCTATTGTCTGAAGGACTCGAAAGAAAGTTAATCGAAAACTGTTCGCTGGCTCGATTGTAATATTCTTTTCGAGAGTTCTTAGTGGAAGATTGAATCATCCGAGGTACAACCATGACATAACCAGTTTTGTTCATTCGTAATAAAGGAAGAATTCATTGTTTCTTACTCTAACTCTGGACCTAGGGACTAATAATTACTAGAAGTATGCCATAGTCATATCGATGGGTAACTTTCAAGTTATGAGGGATTTGTAGATCGAGCGAGGCATAAGTTTTGCTAATTCACATTAACAATTTAACGTTTACTCTTCTAGAGCAAAATATCTAGTAGCCTTAAGTCTGTGACAACTTAAACATCCACTTCACTGATTGTACCTCATTAGACCAGTTTGCATAGAAGAAGCATCTGGATCCACGACTACCTAGCAACAAATTGTAACGAATGTTGGTGTTTTAGGTAACAAATCCGACTGCGGAACCGAACGAATTGTGAAGAGGGAAGACGGCGAACGGTTGGCGCAAGAGTATAAAGTACCCTTTATGGAAACCTCGGCTAAAACCGGCCTGAACGTTGAGCTGGCCTTCTTGGCTGTTGCCAGGTACCTCTGAATCTTTCCATCGATCATCATCCACCTATCGCGCGCCATTATCGATCAACGAAAAAAGGAAAGAAAAAATATGAAAACCCTAACCGATCGGAACTTCGAACAGGAACGCTGCGCAATACTGCGATATACTTGACACCAAACAGTATTTTATCGGATTTCAGAGATCTGAAGGCGAGGAAGAGCAACAACCCGGACGACACGAAGTTCAACGTGCAGGACTACGTTCGTCAGCAATCGCAACGGAATTCCTGCTTCAACTCCAATTGCCTGACGACCTGAATTGCGCGTCAGTCTTACGCGCACACTTCCCAGCGATAGATCGGGTGTATGGTGGAACACGGACCGGAAATGGTTGGCCGTGAGAATGGTGCGAGGCTGTCGCGGCCGTTCGAGCGAAAATAGTTGGAAGCAACATCCTAATTAGAGATTGCGTTCGCGAAAAGATATCGATTTTTCTTGCCATTTCCACGGTTCACTCGCGACTACTTTGAATTTCGACGACGCGATCCTCGACGCGTGATCGCAGCGCCATCACGTTCGAGGAAACGCGGCAAAAATGTGTGCTTTTAGTTGGGTAAATTAGAAAATATCGTTTAACGTCGTAAAGAAACGTTTCGTTCCACCAGAATGGTAACTTCGTCGAGGCATAAACGAGTAGTATAGGCGTATACGGAGAGGAAGTTGATATTTTTGAATGCGACCAGCGGGACACACTTGTTGACGATACGTGTATAGAAATTTATTTATCGATGGTTAACACTGTACTGTACATTAATGTGAATAGATGACGCGGGACAGAGGTCCGCGAGGTATAACATAGATTTAGGAAATGTCTCGATGGTCCTAATTTGCACACCGTATGGCGATCGTTGCGTTAGGGAAACGAAAAGAAATAAACATAGTTATTAACCGATTTGGTATCGAGAAATTAACGAGATGCCGCGCGAAAGCTCAATATGTACCAAGTAGAATGGTGGTTTTAGAATAACCGTCGTCTGTAGAAGAGCTTTCCCGAAAATATAAATCCATAGCTGCCATACATACAACACGTGGATCGAAAACGCTCAATGAGTTTTAGTTGAGCCGCTTTTTTCTTATAGCATAGTTACGGTTGATTGAACTGTTTACGTCAGAGTTATAGACCCGTGCGGAAGTCTTGAACCACTTGTGTGACTATTGTATGTAAAAGTGAATTTTTTCAGATCTAGATCATTTTTTTTATTCAGTTCGCAAAATTAGGAAGAAATTCTAAACTAAACCGAATCTTGTTGAGATAACAGTGGGTACCTTTAAATTCATTTGTAAGTTAACAAAAAAATGAGGAAGACCAGGTTGTTGGAAGATGGTTTAGGACTTTCGCATTGTTCTGCGAGTGTACATGTAGAGTCGTATGTGTAAATCTTTTAATCACGGTGATAATCATTTAGATCAAGAATTGGTTCGAGAATTTCGTGCATAACCCATTTCTTCAAATTGTACCCTGTTTCTTTTTTCGGTTAAGTGGCACTCGCATGCGTGTAATCGTGTAGCCTGTTGCAACCGACCGCATTAGTCACGTGACCACGTATGGTTTCTAACATTTTCTATGTAGCGGCCCTATATACAACATGATATTTTCGATCGACCCGATTTACATTTCAAACTATTTCGATTTTATATACTGTATTACTTTTATAAACGCACGACGATAATTTGCTAACGATACTACGAAATTAAGGAACGCCGGTCATTTGATTTCCGCAGATCGCAGCTAAACCAAGCGGTTTGTCCGTCTACGACAGACGCGAGAATCAAACGCGATTCAATCATATACGTTACCTGCAGTATATGTACAATGTATCTTACCGAGATGTACAAAATGACAAACAGTTACACGTTACACATGCATACACAAATGTATATTGAGAAAATCTATATATATATATAAATACAAAAAATAAACGACCACTCGACCAACCATAATATTATTGTCTTTTAACTTACCATCGTTGGCCCCCTGTTCCTCCGTTCGTAGGCAATGTTCTTATCCTAACGTTAGAAAGCCTCTCGACATCGTCCGGCATTCGTGCATTCGTCGTCCACGATGAGACGCCTGTTCGTTTATCGTTTACGATATATGTTCCCCGTATTTGACACTCGCAAATCGCGATAATACGCGGTTTGATAAATAAATATCACGGTAGGAGCGCGGAGCACTTCCACTACCGCCTGGCGCGCGCGCCCTTTCTAACCTGTTCCTTGGACGCGGGGAACGCATCGAAACGGACCGCTCGGACTCAGTTTCAAATGTCGACGTACAAACAAAACGCTGCGTCCCTAACCTGCTCCTGAGGAAGCGTGTTTCGCTGGCAGGGAAAACAACAAGCTGATGTCCCACGAGGAAGGGCCACGAGCTTGCACGTCCGCGATGGACGAGGTGGTGGAGTTGCAGAATATGGAAAAGGTGTGCAGGCTTTGCCTCTCGACCGAGGAGCCGAAGTCATCAGTTTTTGGAGGGCAAGACACTTCGGTCTCGTTGGCCACTAAGATACAAGCTTGTCTATCGATACAGGTGCGTATCAACTATTCCCGTTCGGCATCTTTTATGCTTCCTCATGCCTATTTCTGTTCGCCTATTTGCGCGCCCGCCGCGCTTCGTTTTTATGCGCGATACGAGCATTTTGAGGTTAAGTCTGTAGTAGATCATGTCTGAGGTGAGAAACCACTGACTGGATCGAGTTCATGAGTTCTGTTGTTATTTTATGGTTCCTGCATGTTGTCGTCTGGCCAAATATTCGATAGGATATGTTTTTATAGCGATTATACTTACAAAGAAGCCTAATATTGAATAAACTTTTGAAATATTCGCATTATCATTGGGTATGTGTCTCTTGTAGATTACGATTACGGACAGATTATCGACGCAAATATGCGGGGAATGTGTTAAAAATGTAAATCAGTGGCATAATTATAAGGAAACTTGTCTTCGTTCCCAAGACAAGTTGCATCAATGGTTGGAGAAACATTTACAAACGAATCCAATGGCAAGTACAAGTGTTCTATAGATACTCTGAGTTTGGTACGGCATGACAAATCATGCAATTGATATGTTACTGTAATATGCTATAGGTTGTGACTATTAAAGATGAACCCGTTGATCTGGAGTTTGACGAAAATAACATCGAGGTTATTTCTGAATCTACCAACGATTCGGACTTAGTAAGTAACCGCAGGCTTTGAATTAGGCTATATAAAACCAAGATGTGTTCGATGTAATTTCATTTTGTAGGAGGCTACTAATCTTGAAGAGAGTATAAGTCCTTTAGCGAATACTGTTCAGGTTGAGGAGTTGATGAGCGACGATGAAATAGCTGTAGAAGAAAATCAACCACCTGTTACAAAGGATATGAATGTATCCGTAAAAACTGAGCCTCGAGAAGACTACGACACAGACTGCACTATAGAAATAGAATCCATTACTGGTAGTGAACTGGTGTTGAATCCTCTTTCGAACACAGAGGACAGGGTTATGGAGGCAGACTCCACTCAAAAGTCCAGTGCGTCCACGTCAGCGGGCAAGAAGAAGTTCAGAAGGGGTCCGCACACGCACTTCAGGGGTGCGCGCGTATACAAACAAAAATGTATACACTGTCAAATAAATTTACACTCCAAATATTCCTATACAAAGCACATGGAAAGATTTCACAGTGACAAGCAGAATGGCACTAGTAACACGTCGGAACTGCAAGACGACGAGGAGTTGGTTGAAGATTTGGAAGACGAGTTGATGAGCATGGAGAAGGATGCTCCATTGACGCAAGTGCAACAGAGCATTATCAGTCAGCTAAAGACGTTCTCGTGTTACTCTTGCCAGCAAGTTTTCACAGATCGTAAAAGTACGCTCAGCCATATTCGGCAACATATGCCGGATCTGAGACCATACACGTGTATCGCGTGTCTGACAGAATTCCCGGATCGGTCAATGTACAAGCTACATTGCGGGGCGTCGTTCGAGTGCGCGATGAAAATCGCTCTTGTCATACCGAAACAAGGCGAGGAGAAGTACTTCACGTGTAACATGTGCTTGCGTTCTCTGCAAGACAGAAGACAATTACTTAGTCATCTGTCGAAACACTCGGATAAACAGTACGAAGAACTGGTGTCTCCGGCGCGATCTCCCCCGAAACTAAAGCCAATGGCACCCCTACCATCTCCCAAACAGGAGATGGTAAAAAAATCGCTCGAGGAAAATTCCAGTATACCTCGTCCTTACAAGAACGGCGACCCTGCGCACAATCACGTATGCGATCTTTGCGGCATGATCTATAGATACAGACCCAATATGCTAAAACATAGAGACCTCTGTCAGCGTTTAGCGCCAGAAGTCCGAACGTCCTACAGGTGTATTCACTGTGGCATGACGTATCTCGTCTTCAAAAAGTTCCACAGTCACATTACGCAAGACCACAAGAAGAAAGAGTTCGCGTGCTCCGAATGTAGCGCCAAGTTCAAGTCCCCTAGTGATTACTTGAAGCATCACGAGGGGCATCGTACGACCCACGGTAAGAAGCAATTACACGAGCGGCGTAGCGAGCCTGTGAAGTCCTCGCAAAGCATTTCGACGCCTATCAAGGACTGGGACACGTTCGAAGCTGAAGTGAACGCTAACAAACTGATGGCCACCAAACAGTACAGCTGTGCGCTCTGTAACTTAGAGTTCGCTACCAGAGCAGAACTCACGGAGCACAGGAACCTCCATCTGAAGGTAAAGATTTACTCTTGCGTGATCTGCCGCAGCATGTTCAGCAGCGCGGGTGCGCTAGAGGTTCACATGAAGGACCACGGCATAGAAGACGCGAACGAAAGGAACGCGAACATTTCTTGCGTAGAGTACAGAACGGTGGAGGACGAATCGCGGGACTCGAGCTCGTTGAACGCGAGCGTCATTTCGGACCCCGGTTCGACTAAGAACGAGTGCGATATGTGCGGTAAAATATTCTCGAATACCGCGAATCTGAAGCGACACATAAGAAATATTCACAAATATGGCAAAGCCCATGTCGCCTGTACCCAATGCTCGCGAATGTTCAAGAGCAAAGAGATACGCAATCGGCACATCGCCAACGAGCACACCAAGGCGAGGACGGTACAGTGTCCTCAGTGCCCAAAAACTTTCATCTTGCGCACGCACTTGAACCTCCACTTCCGTTCTGTTCATAGCGCGAAATCGTACAGCGGTAGCCACAAGTGCGACATCTGTGGCAAGGAATTCGCGGAGGAACCGTCGCTTAAGATACACAGGAGTTGGCACAATCGAACCAACTCCCGGCTAAGTACACGCTTCATGAAGGACGAGGACCAAAAACCAATGGTACCCACCAAAAACAACGAGGCGTTCAACGCGAACACAGGCAGACCTGCCAGAGCTCGGAAGTCCTTCCCGAACTCACCGCCTGTGAAGCCTAACGGCAATTTCCAATGCCAGGTCTGCAGCGACAAGTTCAACGACGTGACAGAGCTGAGGAAACACTTATGGGATGTGCATTGCGCCCGCAACAAAGCCGAGAAGAACTTCTCGAGCGACGAATTCCAGTGCGAGCTCTGTACAAACATTTTCCCTGATAAAGAGACGCTGGACATGCACATGCAATGGCACAAGGCACATCCCATCCTCTGCGAGAGCAGGCAGCTCAGTTTCCCGTGCGACGTCTGCGGGAAACTCTATAGTTCCCGGAAAACGGTGTTAAGACACAAAAAGCTACACAAGGCTACCAGCATCGCTGCCATAAAATTACAATCGGTGTCCAAGAGCAGCCAACCCTTCTGCACCATTTGTCACAAGGTGTTCCACAGCAATCAGTCGCTGCAGCGTCACAGGTTGAACTTGCACGGCGACATATTTAACCAGCGGCCGCAAATGGTGTACAACAACGCGAGAAAACCGTTCCTGGAGGAACCTAAATCTAAGAAGCTGAAGGTGGAAGAGGAGGACAAGAAAACGCCGTTCGTGATAGACCCACTGAACGCGGGCAGGAAGTCCGTCATGTGTCACGTCTGTAGAAAGTTCTTCCCGAATATGAGCGTGCTGTACAAGCACAAACAGCTGGTGCACAAGTCCAACGCGATCAGGAACGCCACCGCGAAGCAAGTGACCACCGAGTGCATCCCGTTGCCCAGCGGCGACGGCAGGGTCGCCTGCAACATCTGTTTCAAGAAATTCCCCGGTGTGTCGAATCTGCGTCACCATTTCACCGTGAAACACAAGTTCCCGTTGGTGCCGCAGCTCTCGTGCCCCATAGACGGTTGCAAGGCCGTGTTCGCCACCGCCCTCACCCTGAAGAACCACGAACTGTCGCACACCAGCATGATCTTCAGTTGCACGCTGTGCGACAAACACGTGTTCAGCAAGCCGGCGATGTCGAATCACATGCTGACGGTGCACAACACCGTCTACGACGCAGAGAACACCAAGAACTTCCACAGAGAGATGGACCTGAGCACGTACACGGTGGAGGGCGCGGTGGACGCGATCTGTCCTCGCTGCAAGATCAAGTACCCGAACAACAGGGCCATGAAGATACATTACTTCAAATTTCACGAGGGCAAGGATCAATAGAATCGTGTGCCGTTCCATTTTTTGGAACAACTTTGAGAGATTCAAGAGAGACTATAACAAGGTGCCCGATGCGGATCGAATATGCGCGATATGATAAATATTTGGTTGTACAGACAGCTATTGAGGCTGCTACAGTTTTTTATCGCATCACCGAGTCACATGTTTAACTCTTTGCCCAATAACTACGACGACGACGACGACGCTGATGTTTACAAAAATTCAAGGAATACCTAGTGTTTTCTGACGTTCATCTGTTTCAGTGTGAACGTCTCAAGTACACTTTTACAGACGCTATCTCTCTTCAGCTACCGCGGTAGCTGAGTTGTTTTCTGTTTGGAAACAGGCTATGGCGGCCTGATCTGAGATGACGAGCTTTGTAAATAACGCACTATTATTATAGAAAAATCAAGTTACGACATGGGGGAAAAGATAGTCTATACATTTCTTCGTTTGATGTTTTTACCAGAGTTACTATGGTTTCTTTAGGACGATTCGCGGATTTGTCCGATGCCATGTCAGTGCTCCTCCAGCGTGCACTGATACAGGGCGCGCAAAAGAAAATCGTGGACATAACGAAATCATTTACTGACGTGTTTCGAACCGACCGGCAAGACGTATACTTACCTTTTTCACAGTTAGGCTATTGGCGTATCCACGTGAGGATTAGAACGATTAATTTGGGGGTCTCGCGGTACTGCGAAACGTGTTCTTTGTTATCGGGTGTTTGGATTCAATTTATTTGGTCGCGACTTGGGCCACCGATTCGAAACTCGTTGGTCCGAATATGGCATTCAATGAAGAATGAAAGCATGAAGCACGCATATACAGTGTATCCTTTTTTCTCTGTTACTTTTCTTTTCGTTATCGAGCAACGACGGTTGTTCCCATTGCGATCCTGTCGAATGCATTTACATGGTAACTGGGAGATCGTGCATCCCCAAGATTTGGGCTCTGCAAGGTGCAATCAGGGGGATTGACACGATTCCTAGTGACGTTGGTGGCTACAAGAGAGTGGACGATGAATGATCGGAGGGGTGTGAAAACCAAGAGCAGACTTTGCACTTTAATTTATCGTAACGATTGTTTCCGTGGACGCTGGAATGGAGAACTCTGTTGTTTTAGATTTTATTATTAAACGCATACTTGTATATGCAATGTATAAGCTGTAGCGTTTTTGCATATAGTGAACAAATAAAGGGAGAACCAATAATCGTAGATCCTCGATTTTCCAAGTCTCACTCGACGCTGCCGTTGTTCACGGGATTAGCGTCACAAGTCGTACGTGTGTTTTCAATTATCGTTTTCTGTTCTTAAGCCTGTTAGTGTACAATAACTGACGGATCATGCTGATGAGTAATTCAGCTAGAATCTATCGGGACAGTTCCTGTGTCGGCCATCAGAGGGCTATAAACAACTCCTGGTCTTGTGAGTTTCTAACCTTCCATTCTTCTACGCTGATCGCCGATCACTTAGGTTTATAAATGCGCCAGATTTGCAGCATCGAACGACGAGAATGTTCGTCAATCAAATTTTCCTAAGAACAATCATATTGATTGTACAGTGCTCCTCTATTGATAGTTATCAATCGCAATTTCCGCCTCATGCTTCTGCCGATGGCAGCCATTTTGAACTGCAGGCCTAGAGAGAAAGAGTCCAACCAGACAAGGACCAGACGTGGACAGCTCGATTGGTTAGGGCAGGTCTCGTCTTGCGGATAAGAAATGTCCAATTTAGAATCTCTGTCCAGCAACTTGGTTTCCCTTTTTCTTTCTTCTTCGCTATCGTAGCCAAAGGTGGAAGAGGGACGAGTCGACTGTTAGGACTGATTTAGATCAGACTGATATAGATCCACTGTTCTAACTGCACAGCGTTCATGCATTTGTGACACGTGTTTGCCAAGTATATAGCTTCTTCGATAAGACTTCTAGTGGATCTAGAAGGTGTACACAATGATTCACCTTGTTTGCTGAACTCGGTTAATTGAATTATATTCAATACCTCGATCCACAATAGCAGTCACTCGAGCAATCCAACTCCTAATTGCTCGGTTACAGTATGTATGGGATAGCGTCCGTTTTATTTCAAAATGCCGGAGATGGGAGTGTTTTGTAACTTGGGGGGGACGAGATAGAGACGTTAAAGTGCTGTTCTGAGAAATTCGCAGGTTGAACCATTCCATCTACCCGTTAAGTTTCTTACAGCAGATGTTCGAAACGATAATTACGCTCTCGCAGTTATCGTTCCACGTAACTGCGATAGTTGGGAACTTTTCAGACGTAATTTAATATTCGTAACGAAGGAATAAGAATCTATTTTTCTGTACCTGGCGTGTTCTTGTATGACTGATCCCGAAAGAAGATCGAGAGGACGAGGATGTTTGATGCGTTGAATGTTTCTTCCTTTTTAAATTAACTAGGCCTCGAAGGGAACGGAAAGCAGCGGAAAATCATTGTTATTCCCTTCCACTTTCTTGTTAACCGTAAGTGTACAGAATATTTTGACATGGAATTTTTCAAACGAGATTGTAAAAAGCGACGAATCGTGCAAATGTATAAAGACATGCATATGCCCCGGTTCTGATTTCTCGCAGTTTATCGACACGTGAACTCTATAAATATGTATGTATGTATATTGTATCATTATAATTACCTTCGTTGGTTTAACCGCGTCTTTGGTACGCGACTACATTATTTCTCCTCTATTTTGTTAGCGAAACGATCAAATTTACCATTTCTTATTTCGACTTTTTTACGCTATTAAGTTCAATAGGTGCAAATTACAAACATGAATACAATATACGAAGAAAAAGCTATTTATATTAAAAAAAAATTAATTTTTACTTGAAACGAGTATTTTCGTAATGTACGAAATGTGCGTTCCAAAAAAAAAAAAAAAACAAAACGAGAAACATATCTTTAGATAGCAATAACGAAATGTAAAAGGATGCAAACCATTAAATTACTCGCCACATCGCATTTTGCTTGCTTCGTCCAACCCTTAGGTTTAAGTGCGTTACAATGTACAAGCGTGTGCGGTAATGTCATTGTTAACGGGTACCGGAAGAATCGCGATTTACTCCAGCGCTTAGCGTTCAAAGGCGTTTATGGTGTCTGAGACACGCGAACAGCCGTTAAATTACGCGCCGCGTACAACGATCGGGCTCCTTACACGGCTTCTGAACTCAGCTTCACGTCCAAAGAGGCGACGCACGTGTGAACGCTGGCTGCACACGTGCACCCAGTGTCTTCCAATTGTTGCAAAGACTTTTTTGTGCAGGCCACCTGTTGTGAATTCTAAAAGAGGATGCGGCTCGTTGAACGTCTTCAATTTTCGAACCTACGTCCGCCATGAGTTCGACGCAATTAATTAAATTGCGATGGAACCAATTACCGAGTCTCTGAAAGAATACGCGCAAGCGCGTATGCTAAATATCCTTTGGTTCTTCGTCAATTATTACTTTCTACTTTAATTACTAAAGGTTACACAGGTTACTTATTTATTACATTGTGTCTTCCTTAAAAATATGAGCACGTGTATCTAGAACTCGCGATTCCAGTTAAAATATAATTTCCAGAAGAACGGAAAACAGTATCACGCGTTACCGTGAACTTCAGGCAAATTAAAAGGTCACAAGCTTCCTCAGACTTTTATGCAAATTTAATTCCAATCGTTCGCGCGCGTGCAATCTTCTAAGTGGCCGCAGAATGCGATCGCCATTGAAATATCGAACCCTCGAGGACGAAATTAATGGATATTAGCTACTAAATGAAACGCGTTACGCCATATGACACGGTATCGATTATTTTAGGAGTCGAAAAGGTTGAGTCACGTAATCCTCGCCGCCCCTAGTCCATTTCCAGTGTTTAGATGTTTGGACGGGCGCCAGAAATGCATCAGCGGCGTTGATTCCTCGTCGATAACTCAACCTGGACGATTTCACGATTCAACCTCGCCGATTCTCGCCGCGGCGTTCTTCTGCGTTCCGGTCGAGCGAGAAATTGGGTCGTTAACTAGAAACGAATGACACCGGAGCAAGCTAGAAGGTCACGTGGGCTGCTCCATTTTAGTCTTGCAACACAGCCACGCATATGTTCCGAGCCGAAACGTACGCGAGCTGTTTAATAGCGTCGACGATGGTGTAAGACACATGTTAGATACGTAACAAGCGACGAACCGCGGGTTAGACAATATTTTTTCATCAATTCGCTCTCCCCACTCTCGTCCAGGTCGTCCTGCAAATTTTTATCACTGCACAGTTCTTAAAGCGGAGCTTTTACAGTCCTCTTCTTCGTCTCCTTAGTCTGATAATGAAATTTTGTTTAATTGTAACTCCATTTCTGGACGTCTTAAATTATATTGGTGAAAAGGGTTGAAAGTGAGGAGATCACTGTTAGTTTTGAATCCGTTCCCGGATTCATCGTTAATCAATTGCATTTCGATCAACTGTACAAATATTAGAAGTATTTGGAACTTTTTATATGTATAAATAAAGAAAGAATAAATTTCATCCCTTAAACGTTTGCTCGTTCTCCATTCGTGTCCCTCGATTAATTAAATTTGAGATTCGTTCGCAACGTGGAATTCAACGTTCTCATTGATTCCCAATAAAAAAAAAATAAAACGTCAAAGTCGAAGAGGAAACGAACACACGTTACATATGTAATTACTAATTAGAATTCTTTCGTTCGATGACAAAGCGCGTCGTCAGATGTCAGTCACTTTGACTGCATTGTC
Source organism: Xylocopa violacea (assembly GCA_963969225.1). NCBI lineage: Eukaryota > Metazoa > Arthropoda > Insecta > Hymenoptera > Apidae > Xylocopa > Xylocopa violacea. The sequence continues at coordinate 24,796,916 of CAXAJV010000008.1, forward strand.
CGCGATGATACCACATCCGACTGACTTAGATACCCTTAATCAAAGGCACAGGTATCTGTAACGACGTTAATTATTCAGCACGCGAAAGTTAGGTCACAGGCTGTTCATCGATCGGATTTTTAACTAGCTCGACCACCGTACACGTGTGGAGTTTCTAATCGCGTATCGAGCTTGGTCTGCGTACGTCACGTTGCCAGGATTCTGATTTCCTTTTCTATCGGGCTGATAAACACGTGTACGTGCGATCGTTTAATTACGAGCGAAAAATGGTTTCTCGCCATAACAGATTAGGGACTAATTAGCCCCTTTGAGTATTAAAATGGCGCGCAGCGTGACGCGTGAACAAGTTCTTCTTGGAATGAAGTTACACGCTACGCAGGATTCTCTTTGTTTAAAGATTTACGTTCAAAGATCTTTTTTTATAATACGATAGCATTTTATCGTATATATATATTTTACTGTGCGATTGGAGTAACAAATTTTGTGTTACATCTACTCATTTCAGTTACCAATTATTTAACTAAAAGAAAAAGCTGTTTGCTTGATACAGTCCAAAGAAAGGTAAAGGACGAGCGTCTGCGAAAAGTTTAAAAATAGGGAGAGCTCGTTGCAAAATCGTTCTCGTTCAAGTTTAATCAAGAGAGGGGTGGCAAAAGTGGTGGCTGGTAATAGGAACTCGGAATCCAGCGATCCGAGCGGCTGATGGATATTGAATTAGATTGACTCACAGCTGGAACGCAGCCGTTCCATAATGGGCAGAACTTCCAACACACCGATCCGGCCGCGATAATGCTGCGGACCAGGCATTGACACGTATCGGTCCGTTCGAACGATCTGACCATGACCGTATCGCGATCGCAACGTCGCTATGAATCAGGCCTAAACTATGACTGGCCTTGCCAGTGTCGTATCTGTTTTTACGCGCCCACGTGCTAATCAGCTATCGAATTTTAATTAACACGTTGACGCAAATGCCGTCTGCAGACGTCCAATGTTTGGTATCGTAGACGCAGATGGCGGCCACAAACGTCCGCCATTTTAAGGAAAATTTGTTAGAAGAAATAATAACTTTATTCTATAAGTTTGAAAGGTTCGTCGAACTTCCCAAAAATCAACTAATCGAAATTTGCTTCCGTCGTCCATCAAGGAATTACGCACCCTTTGCTGGCCACTTGCTGGAATTACGCGTACACGTGTTCGTGAGAAATAATCTTCCCCTTAGGGAATGTTTCGTTCTTTAGTATTTTTATGTGTAGTTTTTTAGAATAAAGCAGACATTTCTTGCACTACAAATTGCATCGACTACACTTTACACAGTTTACTCGTCTGTGCACTGGTCTTCCCAAATCGTACGCACAGATGAGGTTCCACGTTCCATCGTACACATTTTTCAACCCCAGCTGGTCCAGCATTAATTAACTCAAAATTTAATTCCAGAGCTTAGTAAAATTCCTTTATCCCCCATAGTATCATAGGTACACCGCAAACTTTTGAATTTCACGCGCCAGAGGTACATTTCGCAGGACCGCGTAATCCGTACTAAATGCGCTGTGAATAACGAGGCTTTCTTTTTTCAAATGTCGGAATCCCGTCGCACATTCGCGCTGCGACAACGAAACCAACGTGTATCCTTGGTCCAACCGCGGTTCTCGAAAAGAGCGACCAATTATTCGATGGCGCAACGACGGATCGTAATGGAAACGAGCGTCGAAATCGCGATCGAAGGCGTTCCACGACGCTAGGAACATCGACCGCCTCGTACGCAGCGATTACGTCACGGTCGATCGTAACCAGGCGAGATTGAATGGAAACGGGGCGTCGCTCGATCGACGATCCATCGATCAACGCCTGTTCGACACGGGGACGCGGTTCGTTTCGCGTAGCTGGCCGGCCTTAACCGTTCGCCTCTGGTACAATGGCCCGCGCTTTAGTCGATAAGACGGTGTAGCCGCGCTGTTCGAAGCTGCTCGATTAATTAGGCACCCTCGAGCGACGCGCGGCTGCCTCGACCGTTTAATTAATCGATTACGCCCGCCCCGCGCCCTCCGCCGATCGGGGCTCTCGTCCTTTCGGGATAAAGGCGCGATGACGAATGTTGCGGCGGAAAAATCGAAGCGTTTGCTCGACCAGGGGGAAAGCAGAATAAATAGTTCCACGTTGCTTTGGAAGTAATTAAATTATACAAAATGAAGGAGGAAATAGTACTAGGGTAGGTTGAATGTCTATAAATTCTGTTCTGATGAAAATTAGGAAAATTTTGTAAATCTTCTACGACGTACCGAACGTATCGATGCTCTTCGATACCTTTTATTAACCCTTTGAACTTGGATATCCCCTCTGAGGGAGGATCAGAACTGATTAGTGATTATACGGATTAAACTTATTCCACCGCAACTTTTTCAGAAACGCGTGTTCTCTCCAGTTTCCTATTGGAATGGAAATTTCCTATTGCTGATAGATGTTGGCGATAGTTGCTCTATTGGCGTCTATAGTTTCTATAATTTCTGTAATTTCCAAGGCGCCGAGTGCAAAGGGTTAATCATGCAACGCGATATTTCTGTATTCAAATGAACGCGCGCATCGAAGTTCGAGGAAAAGGAAATACGATTATGCAGTCAGAAATTGCTGACTTTATCGAGCCGACAGTGTTCGACAGTAGTCGACAGCGCGTTACACCTACTCCAGCATTCGACGTCCTCGTTTGAACGTCAATCAAAATTAAGCTCCATTGCTGCAGGAGTTTCACCGCGCGATTCGCGCGCAGTTTCAGCGTCTAAACGTTTGTCGCTGTCTGTACAGCGGCGATGGGAACGTAATTTTTATCGAGCCTGGTTCGTACGAGAAAGGTTTCCCCGCTGGCTGGCGGCGTTTACTCAGAGGGACGCCAGGATGCAAATGCGTGATCGATCGGTGATTTAATCAAGGAAAAAATGTCGGCCGCCCGAGGTGACCGGTTTATTAGCATCCGCGCAGCTTTCGCGTTTCGTAACGACCTTTGTCTGGCTCGGGACCAGAAGTGACGGCGTAATCAAGCTTTTTTAATACCCAGATAATATAACGACACTCCTTTCTTGCATCAGCGGCCGAGATTTTTAATTAATTTCATTTCCCATGCCTCTCCTTCTCGTCTCGTTCAAACGAATTCAGACAGGTGCACAAATGGTAAAGTCAAATATATAATTTAATTTTGAAATGTTGGCATGAAATTAGGTTCAATATCGAATTAATTATACGTAGGTTCGTCTTCGTTTTGGAATTTCTAAGACAGTTAAAACTATTTCTTCCAAGTTTCCTCGCGGAATTATGATACTTGTGCAATCGTTAAATAAATTCAGCCGCTGCGTTTCCATTTTCCTCCAACTGGTCTCAATTTCTCGTAAAATTCGAACGATCCTAATATCCATGAAACTCGAAATTGCGACAGTTTCTTTCGAAATTTTTAAGAGCACCACGGTTGCTTAGGCCACAAACTTTCGCAGTCGGGGCGAAGAAGGTGTTCGCGCGTAAGACCCCGCCGCGGTTCCCCAAGGGTTTTCACCCTCGGTTGAAGCAGCGAGCTCAGAGAAGAAAAGTTGCCACGAACGACTGAACTCGATCCCATTCCCTGCTTTTCCCGCGTCTACCTTTTTTTCTCCTCTTCTCTGCCGCCATTCGATACGGTGGCAAGGCGAGTGTTGATCAACCGTGGCACAAACCGCCGTTCGTTGCGACACGCACTTACTACCTGCGCTGCGATATCCTTCTCGAAGGATTGTGGCTCTTTTTCAACAATTAAGGTGCCCTGATTGAAACGGAACGCGGTTCTGTGGCTGAAAACTCGACTGATCCAAGTCGATTCTTCTTTAAATTCATTCAGCTTTCTTATTTTTATTCCATATCTTTTATTTCTTATTATTCCATATTTTTATATTTAAACTTTCCTTATTTTCCAAAACGGCGTAGACTCGAATCGATCCTGGATTATTCGGACGCAGAATTATTTCAGCGAAGAAAGCTTCGCGCCTTGGTTTTCGCGATGGCAATTTGTCGCGTCGCGATTCAGCCTCGAGGCAAATTGAATTAGCGTCGAGACCCGAGCGAATCAACGCCATCCGCAGATTTTCTGACGCACGATAATGCGATCGGCAATTATAACGCGCCCAGTAAACTTGGTCACGGTCGACACGGCTTCTAATCGAATTATCCTCGTTCGACACGAGCCGCACTGGTTGCTTTGGTTGCTAGCATTCTGGCATAGACGAATGGCGATGGTCGAGTTACTTGAATCGATTTGCGGCGACTCGAAACCATTTCACCAGTGTCAATCTGTTGGTAAACCAGGTACTCGGTATTTTCCAAGCAAAATCGGAGTTCTTTGAATAAATATTCAAAAAGATAACAAATTCACTAGCCTTTTTCGATGAAAACCTACAGTTCTTACCTTCGATAAAATACGAAACATGGAATACAAGAAATCACTGGTATTGCTTGAAACTCTTCTTTAACTCGACTACCACTTCGCGTCGTCTACGTACCTGTCGTTCTCGGTAAAAGAAATAGCGAATCAGCTATTAAAATTGCTCACGTCGAGCCAGTTTCGTGTCTGTTGATCGACACTTGAACGACCTCGCTCTCAATGCATCACCGCGTGATGCACAGGCACTTCAGTCTCCTCGCAATTGCATGATCATTTCCCATTGGCCGTTGCGGCGTGCTCGATTCATGGTGAACTATTATTCCCGTTGATCGTATCCAACCTCCGCGTTTCCTTTTATCGCTGCGCGTGTCGCTTCCCTAACGGTCTCCATTTTAACGCACAATTAATGCGACTCCGCTCGACGATCGGAGATCTGAGGCCGCCGTCGCGCGCTGGAAATCGCCAAGCTCCATCCGCGTAAATTCGCGGACGAAGGCGAGATAAATCGACGCGCGGCGACTTAAAAATGTCCCAAATTATCCGCATAAATCCTCCGTTCGCTGGTACAGAGATTCGTATCCCGTGAATTCACGAGCCGAGCGAAACAAATTGACGCGCTCGGCGAAACTATCGAGCGTACGGTCGGCGCGCGGCTCGTGTTCGCTTTTCGAAACCGCCTAACCTGGTGGTTAACGATGATCGCGGGGGCTGTAAATCGAGCCGGTTAACCTAATATCGATTTACCATATCTTTATCCCATCGATTTCTATCGGGTTTCGCAACGCCGCGTTTGTGAAACGAATTCGCAGCTGGTCGATCGGCGGGCGCATAAAATGGCGTTGCGGCCGCTCGATGGTCTCACTCGGCCGTCGGCGAGGAGGCTGTTGGGTTATCGAATCGATTTCTCTAACCGAGTTTAGAAATTTCCGTTGAATTTCGTGCGGCTCACAATTGCGCAACGGTTCGAATTTGTTATTCAAATTTAATCAGAATGAATGGCGAATTGGGATCTTTATTGCGCGTTCAGTTATGCGTTAGTAAGTTTCGTTTGCAAAATTATTTCCTATATCAATTTCTGTTGGTAAGTAGTACTATATATTCAGGTACGAGCATTCGTGTACGTATCATTGAGAACAATAAAGTGGAAGAATTCCAACATTGTCCTTTTAAGCACCAAGACATTCTCGTGTAATTAATCACAGTTCAGAAGTGGTCGTAGATTCAAATTATTCCCTAAACTTTAACCACAGCTTTTCCAATCTTCCCTACAATTCCAACGACGCGTGCTCCAGCAAATTTCCATGTTTACTAAAACTATCCACACAGATGGCATTCGATCGTTATTCGAAGTACCAAATTACTTCCGACAAACGTCATTACGGTCAAGGAAGCCATCGTGGACGATCGTAACTGCGGAACGCGTCGCGATTACGCGTCTCAAGATCAGCAGCGAGCTTTCGAGATCTACGAGAAACCGAGAGCGACCAAACGGGAACGAGCGGCTTGAAACGTGGCCTCTGGCGTGCCAAACTTCGAGGGCGTCCGCAAACCGGTCAGAGGAATCCAATTGCGACGGAATCGGATTTATGTAACGCGTTGGACGCCCGCGAAACCATAGAGACGACGGACGTTCTACGATTCGAGCGGCTCGCGCGCGTTCGCCAGCGTCTCGCGCTCGTTCTCCAATTTCAAGGTCGCGCGCGCGCGCGTTACGTAAAACAGTTTACGCGACGAGGAGGCCGCGAAACCCCGGAGAACGCGAACCGTTCGAGGATCGCGACACTCGATCCGACGTTCTGAGTCGCTGCTCGCGAGCAACCGGAAGCGAATCGACGATCTCGCTATCAATTCTGATAAGATCATCTGCATGGCGCTTAATCGTCATTTAGCGGTAGAATGTATTAGCTTAATGCTTTTAACGTCGCTGTGGTTTTTGCAACGACCATTGCAAAACAACAAGTCAACCGTGACGTAAGGATGTGTCGAGGATTTTTAATATTTTTATGACTGCTCGTTTCTTTTTGACGACCACGACGCCATTTGCTGGTCTTCTGGCATTCTTCGTCCTTTATCGACGAATTTTTTAATTTTGAGCTCTGCTAATTATGATTTAATTTGTAGTACAATGTACCTTGATGTTTCTTACGTCGTTGCATCGTGCGTTCTTCCTTGGTTTCTGAAGAATTTTATAATTTCAAGGAATAAGGAACAGTGATCCACAGGAAATAAACACGCACCCTGTTCCAAATATACTCCCTTAATGTCAGACGCTTGACAGCCTTTAAATGCTACACTTTCACGTATAACAAATAAAAGAGAGGACGAAAACGAAGCATAAAATATTCGAATCACGCTATCACTGCTACAAAATCGTCCGAAATAACGGAAACAAAATTACGCACGGTTCTCGTTATGAAAGGGAAAAAAAGGAATCGGAAACAACCGAAACCCGCGCGGCGAGCTCTCAGGATGAAAGAGGAGACCGATGATGGACGATGAGATCGAGGCTGTCCCATCGCGATACGCTCGAAAATAAATATTTTGCCGCGCGCGCGTTTTCGCTCGAAATTCCGGCGTTCACGGTGCTGAGCTCGAGCGAATAAACAGCGAGCGGAAAATATTCCGACGAGTGTATATCACGGGCGAACGATCGCGTTCTAACTAGAAAATATCATTTGCAGACGTATCACGCGGCGATCGCTGGTGAATTAATGCGGGGGCGTCGGGCGCGCGATATCGTCCCGAGTGTTTTCAACCGGATGCAAATAAATTTCTCGATACGTTTTCCGCCCGATCTGATCGGCACGCCGGCGCTCCGTTCATCGGATACCCATCGCGATTCCTGTCCGCGATTTTATTTCGTCGCGGAACGGCCGCCACCGCGTATAATTGTGCTGCTCGATCGTTACTGGTGTACGCGAGTTGACAGTCGATTCCGTAACAAACGCAGAGGAAATAAATGGATGCAAGCAGGAAGAAGTTATAAAAGTTCAATGGAACCGGAGGATATTTAAAGACGGGGGTTGGAACTCTGTTTAATTGCGGAAACGGAAATGAAATACTAGCGTTGTTTAAGAAGAATATGAAAATGGTGTTTTGTTAATATCATCGAGTATGGAAATAGTGGCGTAAGATTAATTACAAAGTAGTTTGTGCGATAAAATCTATGAAAGAGAAGCTGTCTATCGCTAGAAATGATCGACAAGATATAATTAAATGAAAATTCTAATTCTGAATTAGAAAGTTTTAGAATTCTGCATATTTTATACTCTTGATGTCTAAATTTTTTGATGCTCTCAGAGTTGAAGGTTTTAATATAGACGCTCCGCTAGTGTTCGATCATCGCTTACGCGAAACCCACCCCCCGAACAGGCCCGGAAGTAACAAAACGTCCCGCATCATTTTTATTCAGCAGCTTTTTTATTGTTTTAATTATAAAGAAGTAACAAAGAATAATAATTTCATGATATTACCATACTTTCTCTCTCTTCGGTCGTTCGCGCGCGCACACTCTCCCACTACACGCTCTCTCTCTCTTCTACGAGCTTTCTCTCTCGCGCTCTCCCTTTCACGCTTCCTCACTCATTTTCTCTCTCTTGTCTCTATGTATTTATATCAATATTATTTTACTAGATATACTCATTCACGTATTGAATATCGTGGCAAATATATAGATAAAGGTTTCATCTAACGTCTCACACGTCGTGGATTTCAGCGACCGTGCAACAGGGACGCGCCTCTCCCTTCCCCTCGCGCTCGCCCCGACGATCCAACGGGCTTCCGTCCGTCGATTCCATCGTTCCTCCGCGTGTACGATCGGTTCGATCGGTCATCGCGCGATTCGCTAACCGCGCGCCACTCCTCGCCTTTCGTTCTCTCCCCTTCGCTTACCCTTCTCTCGCGACAATCACCCCTCGAACGAATATTATCTCGATAAAAATTGAAACAACGCTAACGTCGAAGGGAGCGAAAGGTCGAGTGGCCGCGCGAACGGAAGTCCGTCGGCTCGCGGGGGTTGCGATCCGGTGGTCGCGTGCCGAACGAGGCGCGGAAGTGTTCGCCAGGCTCGAGGTTCCGCCTCGACTCGCGAAGCGACACTTCGCGGAGACGAGTCGACGGGCCTCGAGGGAAACCGGAAGTCGGGCCGGGGAACGGGGTCTGCTCGATCGTTTTTCTTCGAGACTCGATTCTTTTATTCGTTACTTTTTCTTTTTTACTCCTTTACTCGAACGTTTTTAACGTCGCACTCTCTTTGTGTGTTCGTTCTCGATCGATTGAAAGTGGTTGATCGTGACTCGCATCCGAGAATTTCGTCGGTTTCGTTCTTCTCGCTTTTCTGCGACAGAAAAGATGGACGCGATAAGAGTTAAGCAGCGTTCAAACAAGAGAGTCTATCTATCACTTAAATGTCGCACGGATTGAAACGAGTGGTTTATCAGAGAAACGATCATGGTAATGCTAGTTTGTTTTTACTTAATAAAAGAATACAGATATTTCGTTAGTCTGGTTTCGTTGAAAGTATAGAACCGATTCACAACTTTGTTACTCCTATCGCTCCAATTTCCGCGCGTGTTTCGAGTCGTCCGATCGATCGAAGACACCGACGAAATTCGAGCTGGTGCGAGGTTCACCGAACGTCAGATTTTTCTCGAACTCCTCCCTCGGAAGTGTACGGTGCGGCTTTATCGAAGTCGGATAGGACACCGACGCTGCGTTGAGGTCTGTATAAAATTTCTATAAAAGTTCAGAAAACTAGTCTAGATCGGCAAATCTATGCTGCGCTGTTGTATCAAAACGAATATCAACGAATAAGGTCCTTCCAACCGGTGCGCAACCGTTTAAAGCCTCTCGCGTACGTTTCCGCGACGCGTTCGCGTCCAAGTCCCGTTCCTTGAATCATTTCGCTTCGCTGAAATCGCATCGGGATCGAAGCGAAACCGATTCGACGAGAAGACAACCGAGCGTCCAACGAACGCAACAACTCTGACCGCCTTCGTTTCTTCGAGGGAAAGAAACTCGAAGCCTGGTCGACGCTTCGCAGAATCGGCAGAATCGAGTCTCGGGATTTTCAAGCGTTTCGAAGAGAATCGACGGGCTCCGACGGACTCGCGTCGATCGAACGCGCGCCTCGATCGTTTCGGGACAGCTAGTCGAGGCTGCCCTCGAAGCGTGTCCGTCGGACGCGTCGCTCTCCCCGAAGAATTTATCAAAACTAGAGAGGACAGTACCAAACGAGCGGCTTCAGTCGATCGTCCAGTGATCGCTTGTACGTTTCCGTGACTTAAACGCGTCAAGCTTCCTCGCTTCTTTGCTCCGTTCTAGGATTTGCTAAGCTCGAAACATCTTACTTCCGCCCTTAACTGATTTAACCATCGAACTCGCGAACAGAAACAGAAAACCGAGTTCCCGCCGTGAAACCGTTTGAGCGCGCGGATGAAGATCAACTTTGAAATCGTCTTACATCAAAGACACAACCATTCTTTATTTTAAATCATTTATGTAAATATAAATTAAATCGGTTATCGGTATATTTATATATGTATATATATATATATATGTATGTATGTATATATTAATTCATATTAAACTCGTATTAAATTCATTTAATAATATATTAACGTTTATAATTTCCTCGAGCGATCTAGGAACAAACAGTTAGCTCGATTCGCCAGGAGAAACGCACACTCGACCGGTGCCGACGAGCGTATCGACTGCAAGCGCTTTTAAATGGCCGCGATCGTTTCGACCCCACGCTCGACCGGAAGCGGTCTCTCTTGTCCGCCGCGCGCCTCGCACGGCCGCCGTTCCGGTACCCGACGACGATCGCGCGCGTTCGCTCGCTCAACTAATAAAAACTCGACAACATTGAACTCTATATCGAGAATTATCGCCTAGACTACAAAATTCCAACAACTAATTGGGCGCCTCCTATCGAAGAAACTAATGTGTACTAATACCAGGCGCCCTCCCCTTGACCTCACCGACGCCGTCCTGGATCCTACGCCCCTCGATCCCGTTTTCCATCCCCTTCGCCCTCGTTTCTTCTCCGCCGAGGGGATCCGCGTGGCAATTGTCTACTGGTCCGCCGCGGGCAGAGTCTCGACTATAAAGCGATTCGCAGTGTCTGCTCGTTGCTCGAACTGATTCTTGGTAGCCATTCGCGCTTATCTCCGCGTGTCTCAGCGTAGCTGATTTCAATCGGGATGGATTGTTACGAAACGAAATGGTTCGAGGTTAATTTCGATACGGTTTCCAGTGACGTCGAAGGTTCCCTCGAGAGAGATATGTGTCATCCAATCTTCAACCAAACTCTCACCGGAAGGGGGAATCGGACTCTGCCCGGGAAGCGGTCGCGGGTCGACGGGGTCACGGATCCACGGAGGCGAGATTGATCGGCACCACCCTCGTCCACCGTACTTGCGCGGGAAACTATCGTAAGAAAGGACACCCTCTCGCGAGAAACGAAAAAAGTTCCCTCCGCAACCGCACGCACGCTCACGCAAGCAAGCAGGCAAGCAAGCAGGAAACGTCACGCTCTCTTCATCTCTCTCGGTCCTCACTTTCGCATCCACCGTCTCTACTCGAGATTACCACCCCCATTCACTCGTGTCTTGTACGCGTGAAACGATATTCGTACGCTTCTCGCTGTCTCCGGGCTTTCTCGCGGCCAGCTACGCAAAGGAAGGGCAGCTACGAGCCACTCGAGAGACCGATGGGGACACGAAGCAACACCGCGAGAAACGGCGCACCTTCGATCGATTCCTCGAACCCGCCGCAGACTGGGCTGTTTCTCGTTCCTCGGCGTATCAACGAGACCGAGGACCACACTTGCGCGATACAACGATTTGCAAATCGATGGCATTACTATCGATGGATTCATTGATCAACCGTTGGTCCGCATTCGAACGACCAACGGTGTATCGCCAGTACTGTAAGAAGAGGAGCCGAACAGTCTGCGCGGGCTATCTTGAACGCCACGATGGACACGCCGATCGATCGATCGTCGAGGGAGTGATCGTCCCCCCAAGAATCGTCTGAGCGATCGCGAGATGTCGCCGTGCGAAGCTCGATCAAAGCTTTCGATTGAAAGGAACCAGCGATCTAGTGTCTTTTTTCCCCTAGGATTCCGTGGCTAGCCCAGAATCGACAGAGTATATATTATTATATTAGTATTTTTTTCTATAAAATTATAAAAGATCTGGATCTCTCTCCGCCATTTCTCTTATTTCCCGTATTTCCTCTATCTCTTTCTCTCTTCCTCTCTCTCTTTCTCACTCTCTCGACCATCTTGGTCCATTCTCGAAGCGTTCACCCCCTCGACCGGTGATCGTGGCTCCACGCACGCGTCCCGCGGAAGCGCGTGCCGCTTCCGTTCACCTAACACAGGCATGGACGAACTTGCCGCATTTTCCGTGACAGGGACGCTTTATTAGTCGTGCAACAGGGCCGTACCGTCGTCTGAATTGCTCTGGGTGCTCTGGCCGCCCGGGTGCAGCGTTGTCTCGTTACGAGTCGCGCTTTCGGCGGGTAAAAGTCTGTCGTTGCGAAATCGTTGCGTCGACAACAAGCGCCACACCGACGATTGGATTCGTTGGACGCAAATTGCTCGCAACTATTGCGCGTCGTCTCGATCGTTTTCTCCTCTCTCGTCCCTCGTGCTCGTTGCGATCGACGGATGCAACGAGTGGTACAGCGAGGACAGAAGTTTCGCTGTAACGGGACACGCGATCGCGACTTGGAACGAGACATCGACTGTACTCGCGCGGCGAAGATCGGCCATCGCGCTGCCCCACTTTCAGTCGATTTTGCTACTTCCGTGGGATGTCCGCACGCATCGTCCCCCGGCTGCTCGTCGACAGCGTCGACGGGGACCAGCGAGGAAAGTCGGCCCATGCCCGACACCACGACTGTGCACACACAGCCGCGCGCGGTGCTCTTAATTAATAAACCTAACAACGCGCTTGCTGCTTCTCCGAGGCTCTACTAAATACGACTAAAACTGGTTTTGTTGCGAGGTTTCCACTGTCGTCGCACAGTCGTTCTCTTTGGAGGCGATCGCGCTACGTCTTTTTTTTTTTTTCTTCTTCTTCTTTTCCGAATCGGAAATCAGAGGGAATGAAAAACAGAAGGGCGAATAAACGCAGTATATAGAAAAGTAGAAGCGCGCGGGGTGACGCGCGACGAAAAATGGCGGTACAAAAAGTTAGGTCGACGGCACGGCGTAATGTCGGACACTGACAGCGACAGCGGTTGATTAACGTTAATCGGAACGATCACTGTAAGACGTAATAAGAATAACGATAATGGTAGTGGTAATAGTAGTAATAAACAAAGCATTGACAAAGCTGCAGAATACAATACAAAGGTACAAATAATAGGGAACAAAAATCCATATCGTCTCGGGACTTGTGTCACGAATTAACATAATATGTTTTGCTGGATCGTGTGTCTGTGTTTGAGGTGTGTGTGTGTGTGTGTCTGTCTGTTTGTGTACACGTTTGTTCCTTCACGAACAGGCTGAAATACAGGCGCACAGTTTTACGCACGCGTCTTTTTCGCTTCTCTCCTATCCTCCCTTTCTTTCTCACTGTTGTTGCTTTCGTTAAACGAACAGCATCTTTTCTGGCGCCGCTCTCGATCAACGAAAGGACGATTCTCGTTTTCTATTCACCTCTTTGATCAACGATCGACTTAAGTATCGTCAGTGTTATCAACGCGTTACGAGATTTCTTTCACGTTCTCTCACTTTCCACCCTTTCACTCCCATTCTCGCTCTTTCATTCCGTTCCTCACAGAATCCACCGTCCCTACCCTTCCCTTTTTCTCTAAAGCTCTCGTTCGATTTCTCAAAAGTCCCTCACAATCACACCAGGAGTTCGACTTCGACTATTGTTTACTCGCCACCGTCTCTTACACTCGTCCTTTCTCTCCGCCTTCTTTCTTCCGGTTCGTACGCACAAACACTGTTCCGCTTTTTGTCTCGTATGCTTCGATATTTATATATATGTATATATATATATATATAAAAATACAAAAAATAATTTACAAAATGATATTATAAGTATATTACACGCGAGTTTCATTTTTTGTTTTTTGGTTTCTCTTCTATCCCTTCGTTCGCTCTCGTTCCCTGTTTCTGTTTAGTTTTTCTCTCTTTTTCTCTCTCTCTCTCCCTCTCTCTTTAGTCGGTGCATGTTCGTTCATCGACCGTTCGTGTGTCTACGTGTGCATTTATTCGTATCCCTAACCCTCCCTTCCGTTTCGTAATTTCCTAATTGTGTTTCTCGGGTCGAGGGGACGGCCCGGACGCTCGAAAAATTTCGAGAAACGCCTCTCCTTCGAACTCTGCCTCCCTTTCTCGCTCTGGTCTCACCCTCGTCGCCCCCCGACGTTCAACCCTTTGCACTCGGTCTTTGCTCGCGGATTGCATGATTTTTTCTGTCATTTTTTCTCGGACCCATTCCGTAACGAAGCGAATTAACAACGGGGGAAACAAAAGAATCGTAATCAATCCTGATCGGCTTTCTTCTCGAAACGACAGTGCTGGTTGTTACGTGTACTTAATATAAAAAGTGTGCGTCGAACATGTCGACGGATCGTACGAAACAGTTTCGGAGTGCAAAGAGTTAAATTAAGACGAGTAACACGTCGAAAACGTGACACTGCTCTCTTCACTCTCTCTCTCTCTCTCTCTCTCTCTATCTTTCGTTCGTAGCGCATTCTTATTATTTTTTGTTAGATTTTTTCGCTTTTTTTTTGTTGCTCTTTTGGTTTGTCTCGTCGTTAAACAAAATATAATGTAGCAGTGTATGTATATGTATATAATATATATATGTATATATAATCGATATTTTCTCATATAAGTATGTATAATGCTCTATACATATATATTTATATTTTTATATATATGCACGTGTCCTCTATCTTTTTTTTCGTTTATTCTTTTATATTAATGACGCATTCACGGGCCATAAAGAGATATAGAAAACAAATCCGTTACAACAGGATAATCACTGTAGTTATATCAAACCACTGTATTATTAACAAAAATATATATATATGTATATGTATATTGTATATATATAATATAGCAGTATATATTATATTATTTGGAGGAGCGGTTCACGCTGGTATAATCAAATATATCATACAAAAAAAAAAGACAAAAACAACAATAACAAACTATCAAAAAAAGTGAAAATAAAAGGTAAAAGGACCAAAAAAAGGAGGAGAAAAAAAAATATTGATTCGTGAAAAGGGGTCACCTTAATGTCTAAAGATGATCGCGGGCGTCGCTGACGGTTCCCAGCGGTTCACCTCTGAACGATTGCATCGATCGACGATCGAGCCCGCGTCAACGATCAGCGTCGCCCGTGCGATCGATAAATCCACTAATTGTAAAATGGATCGACGGTAAGAAAAAGTGTTCTTATATAGCTTACAATAACTCACACGTAGTAAAGGTAAAACGGTTCTCGTACAAAAATAAAGGAACAAAATCTAAAGCCAACAGAAAATACATCTCGATTACAATAATAGTAATAATAATAATAGCAGTAATAATAGTAGTAATAATAATAATGTATGCAATTAATATTAATAGTAGTGTAAAATAATAGCGATAAAAAAAAAGGAGAAGAAGAAGTATAAAGGAAACAACGATAGCGGGTGAAAAAGGTAGTACCTATATACAGATATACATATATAGGCGCACAGTGTCTCGCTGTTCGTCTTCTTGCTCGCACACGCAGGCTCACCCATTTCCACGTTTCCCCTTTCTCACTCTCTCTCTCGTACTCGTTTCCTTCGTCGCTCGTCCGTGCACGCTCTCTTTCTCTCGTCCTCTCCGCATTCGTCTCGAAATAACAACAAATGCGTGCATACCGTACGTAAAAATGGTAAAAGGCGCGCGCGCGCGCGCTCGCGCGCTTCTATTCGCGCGTACGCGCGCGTGTAATTCGTCAGCGAAACAGAACGAAAGGAAAACGGCGCGTTCGCGCAAAGGGTGTCGGGAAACAAGGGGGCGCGTCTTCCGCGCCCGCGACGAAACGGGTCTCACCCTCCGGATGTTTCGTTTCGCCGCCGATCCACGCGTTCTCGATCAGCAAATATTCTCTCGCTCGATTCGCATCATCCCCTCTCTCACGCATATACACACGCACGCACTCTTCGTCCCGTCTCTTCTCTGTTCCACGTGACACTCACACACACACACTCTCTCTCTCTTTCTCTCTTTCTCTCTCACGTTCTCTCTGCCGCTTGTTACATCCCTGGTTTTAGCTAAACATACGAAACGATGAAGACTGGGGCCTGGGGTGGGGCTTCCGAGAAGGGGCATTTTTCGTAACTGTTACATTTAGGATGCACTTACACGAGTAACATAGTTGCTTGTTTTTTTGGTTTTTCTTTACCATTTCGACACATCGAGAGTGTGACTTGGGTGGGGTACAAAAAGGTTCTTGTTACTTTTTTTTTTACGTTTTTCTTTCTCTCTCTCTCTCTCTCTTTCTCTCTCTCTCGTTCTCCGTAGATCTCTCCCTCTTTCCTATCCGGGGGACGCCGCCTGGAGAGTCAACATGGCGCGCCCCCCGGTCCCGCCAGCCGAGGGCTGATCCGTCCATTTCCGGTCGACGACGATGTCGAAAATGTCATTTTCCCGTTCCGTTTCTCGTCTAGGCATCTCGTTCGCCGATGGATATCGATTTGTGCCCCTCGTGTTTCGCTGTTTTCGTCTCGGATTTCCAGCCGCGACCCCGTCGGGGACCGGAAGCCGACGGGTCAGCCCCCTCTCGCCATGCTGTAACCGAGGTACAGCCCTACGCGGTATGTGTGTGTATATATAATATATATATAATATATATAATATATAATTATATGTATATATATAGTTTACATTCAGCAAGTAGTTAAAGTATTGAAAAATATATATATAATTAATTACAAATCTAATGATCATCCTCTTGTTAATTCATTACCTGGTAGAATAATCCGTAGCTTTTTTTTTTTTTGGGTCTTTCTTTTGCGTGTCGTGTGCGTGTGTGTGTTCGTGTAAAAGTGTGTACCTGTGTTGTGTGTGTGTGCGCGCGTGTCACTTCGAGTGTGTCCGATACACAAAACGCATATTAATATTGTTCTCGACCATTCAGCTTCGTTTTGCTTTTCTCTTGCTGTTTTAGCATGAAACGGCTTTCTCTTTTCAACTGTGCCTGGAGATCGTACCGTTGTTGCTCGCTTCCGCTCTGACACACGCCATTGCTGTTCAGATCGTTCTCTCACTATGTGTGTGTGTGTGTATGCATTGTTCTTCTTATTATTTATTATCATCGTTTCGTTTTTTTTTTTTTTTGCATTCGACTTTGGACAAAGAAGAGAAGTGAGGACGAACCGATAGCGATACATCGTTTCGAGTCGTTTCGAATTTTTTTTTTCCGTTCCACTTCTTTTTCTATTTTTTTCTCTTTTTCGTTTTTTTCTTTTTTCCCATTAGTTTTTAGTCGCGCGTGTGTCAGAGCCACGCACAATTTCGCTTCCCACGCCATCCGCTTTACGTTACCTCTCACCTTCTATAAATGTATGAATATATATTATATCTAATATTGCAGTGTTCGGTTATCGCTATGACATTAGTTACGTTACCACGATTACTTGTTTCTCCATTTACGGTTAAAGAGACAATATCGATCGCTATAGTTTATAGACACATGATACTTTAAAAAGACAGATTTACCGTTTGTTACGTCGTCACGTTACTTCGTGTTTAGTTAATTATTAAGTTATTTTTTTTGTTCTTTTTCGTTTAGTTCTTGTGTGTCGTGTGTACCCGAGTTGCTTGGAACGGTTCGCAGCGTGTGTTCTGTGTACGTGTGTTACGTCGTGTATCGTGTGTGTATGTTACGTGTTTTTAACCTTAACCACTCACCATGTTCGATATTTGTTTTTTTTTTCTGTTAACGAATACATCCATTACAGATTATGGAAAACTATGCGTAATTTTTTTTTTTTTGTTTCCTTGCTTACAAAGTGTTTCGTTACGATCGTTTATTGTAATCGTATAATACTATATGTCTAGCTTTGTGTTTCTCAATGTATGCTCTATATCGACATCCCGTTCTTTCACTGGCCCAATTCCTCCTCTCCGCCTCCTCTCCGCTTACGCGCACCGCCGCACCCTTCTTCCATCTCGCGCAACCGCGCGTCCGCCATTTCGTCTCGATCGTCCGCAATCCATCACCGTCCCGTCGTTCGTTTCCATCCTCTTTTTTTTTCTTTTTGGTTTTGCTACAAGAGTATACATCGTGTATGTGTGTTTGATTCTTAGCTGAGCTGAGCCTCTCGTCTCAAGCCGAGATCCACATTTGATTCGCAACTTATTGCAACGCTTGCTCCGTTTGCCTCCCTTCTCATCCCTCTCTCTCTCTCCGCGCTACTCCTCCGTCTCCTCCCTCGAAAAGACCGCGACCGATCCTCCGCGACTCGACCTCGAGACGCCATCGAAGCAGATTATCGATTACGGCCAGGAATCGCGAGAATCCGTTTTCACTCCACCGCGGGGTCTTCTTCCGGTTTGGGTCGAGCATTTCACGCGGGTCTCGTCTGTTTACAACCCTTTCGTTCGATTACAAAGATTAGAAAAATAATCGGCGCGAGGAGCTCTTTCTTGCTCTCTTTCTCTCTCTTTCTCTCTGCGGCCAGATCATCCATGGCGTCTCGAGACGAAATCGCGATTCATCGCGATCGTCTTCGATCGTTCAAGTTGTTCCTCGTCGTGGAAAATGAACCCACGATCGATTTACCTACAGTCGGAGAGCAGACCCAGGGTCTAAGTCTCTCCAGACGGATGGAGATGACTCCCGGCGTTTCCGGCACGCGGCAAAACCACGAAAGTCGCGACTACTACCACCCTCCTAACCTCGACTCATTCTCTCAGACGATACCTCTCGCTCGTTCTCTCGCTCGTTCTCTCCCTCTCTCTCTTTAACAATAGCAGGTACTAGCATAGCTACCACAGTCGTACGTATCTGTAATAGTTACAATTAAGTTTAGATATTACTAAAGGGTACTGGTTTCTTTTTTTTTTTTATCTCCCGCAATGTCCCCTCTCGACACTATCTACCCGCGGTCTCTCAACCCCCCGTGTGTCTCTACCCTTATTAGTTCCGCAGTTAAAAACTTGTATCTTTTTTTTAGCACCCCCCGCGCGACCAGAGAGAATCTGCCGACCTGCTCGCCGGTCCTTCGATCGATCGAACCTCCTCCTCTCAATTATTCTAAACCCTTCGAGGCGAGCCTTCCGCGCGACGCGTCGTCGAGAACCATCCGGGGGTCGTCCAGGCGTGCCCCAAAGTTTCGCGCGTGATCGATTCCACGGGAAACGACTCGCTTCGCGCGGACACTCCCGCGCGTGGACGTATCGAGATGAAGCGGAGAGATCGGGCACGCCTGACCCGCGCGGTTCGTCCAGTGGAAATTTGCTACATTTTGAAGAACCTTCTCGCGTCCACCCACGGAGGAAATTTTCCCGGTCGAGGTGTCAGCGCAACGCGGAGACGCTGCCGCTCTCGGAGATCGCGTCGAAGGTGTCCGATTCAATCGCGACGGTCGATCGCTCGCGGTCCAGGCGGGAACGACCGCGATAGGGGAAGCTGCTGCCCGGCGTCGATCGTTATACAAAACTGGCTATATAAAAATCCGTACGAAAGAACGACGAAAGTCACGCCTAAAATTATGCTACTTATACACTTACACGATACAAAGTCACGCTAAGGTATCGAAACTAGTCTAAAGGAGAGAGGACGCGCTGGACCGAGCGGACCGACCGTTCCTCAGACGCGTTCGATCCTCCGCTTTTCCAGCTGCTCCCTCGGGAGCCCGTCGACAGTCTCTGGCCGCGCGTACACCGTACGTTTGTCCCGCTACGACAAGATTAAACACTTTTTTAATACTTTTAGCACCTAGTGCCCGGCCCGCGGCTCGCGGCACCTCCGCCATCGTTGCTGTCGCGTTTCTCGTGCTGCTCGACGGACGCGGCCTCGCGTGACGCGATCGAGACGGCTCTGACGATCAAATAAGGAGAGATCATCGATTCGCCGCGCTAAATGCGGAGGCTGAGTTTCGGTTCTGAAGCTCGAGGTCTCGCGTGAAGCGACGCGGATTGGAGATTCTTCTTTTTTTTTTTTTACGTCTTCGTGTTGGATATGTTTTGCACGTGGGTGTTGCGCGGGATTCAGAGTGATCCGGAAGTACCCTTGACATCTCGTAGATCGAATACAATTTTAGGTACTTTGCGTATCGTAAATTAAAAAGAGAAAGAATCGTTAATCGTGAAACAGTTTTGTTGACACTGAATTTTTAAAGGCTGTTTAATGCATCGCAAAAAAAAAAAACAAAATGGAAAAGGAAATTTTAAATGCAATCTTAATTGAATATTCCTTCTAAAAGCAACGTTAGAACAATTTGAATTGCCTGGTCTTCTGGTGGCTTCTCAACGAAATAGTTCTTCTAAAAGCAAACATCGATCGAATCTAATTGATCGTCCATCGAGTCGCTCCTCGATGAATATTTATCGCGCCTGTCGTGCCATGAAAAATGTCGCATCGTCGCATTTCTCCCTTTCATCGCTCCGCGCGAAGGCCTCGCGAGTGGATCAACGCTCGCAGGCGTGTTTCTCGGCCGCAATCACGGCGCGGCGCTCGTCCGTCGAGGACAGTAACAGTGGCCTTTAATAACGTGATCACCTAATTAATCTCGCGAACGCGAACCGGCCGGGCCGCGCGCTCGCTCCCAGCCCCCGTCGTCGCGGCTTTGTCACCCTTTCGACGCGCCCTTTGTCCGCCATCTTCGGACATCGCTCGGCTGGCGAGCGATCGCCAAACATTCCTGGACAGCCCGGCGCTGGACGATCGATATGGGCAGAGCGTGCGAGACCAACCGAATCGCCAACGAGACGAGCTTCGTGTAACCGCGATGAAAATGTTCTCGTTTCTACAAAAATAAAAAATTACAAAATTTCGAGGCGAGATTATATACGTTCGTTCGATTCGCGCGAGGGTATCGTTGGAACATAACGTTTGAATGCGATGCAAGAGGGGATGATACGCGTACGCCTACTGTGCGATGGTACGCCCGTCATGTAATGGCAGATCTGCTCGAATCGTTGGCAAACGGGACCGAGCCCGGAATCAGGGAAGTTCGCGGACTGCGGTCGTCGCGAGTTCGGAAATCGGCGCGTCGAAAGGGTGCGTCCGCGGCGCGCAGCGACGCGACGCGGCCGTATTCCCGTCCGTTCGAAGCGAACACGCCGCCACTCTACCTTTTTCCCTTCTACTCCCTTCTCCTCTCCTTTACTTTACATTTTTCACGTTTTTTTTTTTTATCTCTCCTACTCTCTACTGCATTTATTATAAAAATAAAATGTAAAATCGTACCGAGGACGAGTTTTCCGAACGGTATGGAACCGCGAGCACCATCTGCGACTCGATCGAGAAAGAATCCCTGGGCTTCACCGGCAGCCGTGTGTTACTTCATCCCCCTCTTAATCCCTTTTCCGCGGTTCCTCGAACGTCTCGATCGTTCTTCTATTTTTTGCTTTTCTCTCTTTTTTATATATATATATATATATATATATATATATATATATATATATATATATATATATATATATATATATGTATCCGTTGCTTCTTATCTTCTTCTCTTTCGTTTTTGGCTCTTCGGTTTTTTCGACAGCGCTGTCTGTTTGGATAATGAACAAGAAGGATACCAGGAAAAGTTTCCGTGCGTGTACAACTCGCAGCGTACCCGGGATGTTCGTTCGTCGACGCTTCGACAGAGTCGGCTACGGGTAGTCCCTACACCGTTTCGCGAGAACCCGCGAAGTGAGTGCATATCTTGAATATACAATACATAGGCTCTACAGATATATTCATTATCAATTCTCCGACTATACCAGTGAAAAAATAAATTATTACTCATTGGTAATATCTGTGTGTACGTGTTGGTGAAGTCGTGCGCGATATTAAGGGTGTCCGCACGCTCCGCCCACTTGTGTGTGGTTGCGTGTGTGTGTATGCGTGTCTCTGTGTGTGTGTGTGTCTTTGTGTTTTATTTTTCCTTCTCCCTCGGACGGGGGCGCGTGTCTATGCTTGCATACGTGTCTCTGTGCTGCGTGTCAAATCGTGGGTGTCACCAGAGCCACCAGCAATCCAGGGCGTTCCGTGTGTTTCCTCGTGACAAATGTGGACGTGTATGTGTACGTGTGTGCGTGTATAGTGAGTACATCTGTACGGGTCAGCCAGATAAAATGGATGGGAGCGAGTGAGTTTCCGTTTGCATCGTGAATCTGGCCTGTGTGGAATCTCACGCACGTGCGCGCGTGTGTGTATGTTTCTTTCTTTTTTGTTTTTTTTTTGCTTTTTCGCTGTCCCAGGTGTGGCTGCATGGCGCTTCGTTCGACCTCTTTCGTTCGAAATCTTTCTCGAAACCGAATTCTCGCGAATTGGTCTACGCGGGTATAGAGAAAGCGTTTGTTCTCCTTTTTCCATTTAGACGATCGTTCGCTTGCCCGGGCAAGCTTTGTCCGATTCAAGATGGCTGATCCAGTGACAACGCGACACAGGGAGCAGCCACGCGTCGAACGGACGCCTAGCGCCATCGCGATCGGGGACGTCCGCGTTCCGTTGGCGAAGAACGTTCGGTACGCGCGGACTCTCCGTCGGTCGGTTCGCAAAGTTCGCGTTCGCGAGGTCCCGTCGCGTCGAACAACTCCCTCATCCTCTTCGTCGTCGTTGCTTCATCGCCTCCGTGGACGTGTCGCACGCACACGCTTCAGCACACAGGCGCACCAAAACTCCGAACCGACTGACAACCCATAATGCACGCGCTCATTCTCTCTCTCCCTCTCTCTACCGTCGTTCCTCGGATGGACGATGACCACCGCCTCCTCGCGAGTCCGCGCGATGGTGATCCGGTCTCGGTGTCTGTTCCTCTCTGCATCCTCTCCGCGCGTCCGCGAATCCTCTCGATCGAACATCGAAAAAACATGCCTCCGCGTCCGGTTGCTCCCCGCGACGAAGAACGCTCAGCGGCTGTGTCCGATCCTGGGTAGGGGGGGGGTTTAATCTGGTAGCTTCCTGGTATTGGACTCTCGTTCGTCGGAGAGAGACAGAGTGGGGACACTTGTGGGTGAGCAGGAACCGAGGGTCTCGCGCGACGAGATCACGGGGGATCGGATGGTGCAACCGGAATCGGGGTGGACGCGTGTCTATGTACGGGTGTGTGTGTATGTGTAGTGGTAGTAGTAGTAGTAGTAGTAGTAGTAATAGTAGTAGTAGTAGTAGTAGTAGTAGCGGTAGCTGTGTGTGTCGGGGTACGGAGCCTAGACTCTGGACAACGTCTCGACGCCCCGTTCGAGAGACTGGTACGTCGTCATGATGTTACGGCCCGGTCTCTCAGCCGATCCTCCGACCCTCCTCCCTCCTGTCCGGCGAAGCAGCAGAGGATCAGGCGCGACTCGAGCCGCGCCAGACGCTCGTTCTCGGCTCGCGCGGGGTATTAGTTGGCCACGAGGAGGTGCTGGTACTGGCTGGCCGGATACGGCGCCACCGAGCCGAGCCCAAAGTTGTTCAGGCCCTCGACCAGCGCCGTTTTCTCCTGTTGCTGGCCGGTGCCGTTCACGTTGCTGTTCGTCGCGGCCGATCCGACCGGGCCCAGGGTCCCAGCGCTCTGCGAGTTCCCGTTGCTGCCCGCCGCGTTGCTGGTTCCGTTCACGGTGCCGCCGTAGAACTGGTGGCCGGCGATCGTCGTCGGGTCGAGGTAGGACGACGGGAAGTTGGCGCCTGTGTAGAGGTCAGCGGACAGGTAGCCGCCGTGGCTGGACGAGTCGAAGATGTTGCGGTGCGGGAACTGCGGATGGTACGGGCCGTGCTGGAAGAAGTACGCGCTTGGATCCGTGTGCTGTTGACCGGCACCGGCCACTATGCTTCCCGGTGAGAGGCTGCGGCTGCGCGGCGAGCTCTGCGACACCGGCAGACCGCCGGCCGCCGCCTGTTGCTGCTGTTGTTGCTGTTGCTGCTGCTGCTGTTGCTGCTGCTGCTGCTGGTGCTGTTGATGGTGGTGGTGATGGTGGATCTGTTGCTGCATGGCCCGCTGCTTGATGTAGTTCGAGAACTCGGTCGGGGACATTCTGAAAGCAACGCGATTACGCGCGATTCATCCGTCTGCTCTGCTAGAGTATCACCTCTCGTTGTTTGCGGTTCGGGGAGGGTGAAGGGGTTACCGTCTCGGTACTACGGTAGCTTGTCTATCTGTTTCAACCCTTCCGGTCCTGGCTACGTCTAGGTGGCTGCGGGCTAATCGCCAAGTTTATCGAGCGACAATTATTGCGGACGTGGTCGCCGAGCCGCCGCGAGCTCGACGCAAATTCTACAATTGAACCGTGATTGTAATTCCATGCCGCGATACAATTCGTATAGCGATCGTGTCGTGTGGAAGCGACGGTAAGTGCAATTAGAAACACACCCAGACGTACCTAGGCGACACCGAAAGGGGATCCACGGACAGACCTCCCGGCGCGATTTCAGAAAAGTATCCAACGATCGCCCACCAACCTGTTCGCCCGTTTGCTGCTGGTCTTCAGTTTGGTGCTGCCGAACTTGGTCTGCGCGAAGGTGGCGGTGGTGAACGTGAGCGGCGCGGTGGTGCGCGGGATGAACGCCGGGACAGGACTAGGGGAGCCCTTGAACGAGCTAGTGATCGGGGTCGGCGACGGCGCCGACGAGGAACCGGACCCGTGGCCGCTCTGTTGGTTGTTCGACGATCCGTTGCTGGCGTTGCTGCCCAGCGAGCTCGGGAACGGCGACGTGGACTTGGGGCTGAGGCTGAGCCCGCCCAGGGACGTGCCGACAGCCTCGATGGGCCTGAAGCACTGGGCCTCAGGGTTGAACGTCTTGGTCACCTCTCGATCGGCCGAGCTCTCGTCGTGGGGGTCTCCGGTCTCGGAGTAGAGGATCTTGACGGCGTTCATCTCGCCGATGCGATAGCTGACCTCGCCAGGGTCCACCCAGACGGCCAACTCCGCGGGTAGGTTCTCGAGAATGTCCTGGATGGGCACGCCGCTCTCTTTCGCGGCCCTCTCCAACACTGGGTCCACGGGGTCGCCCGTCTTCAGACATCTGAACGCGGACCCCTTGAACGGTTTATCCGGGTACCAGTGGCCCTTGAACTTGTCCTTGAGCGCCTTCTCCAGCTCCTCGCCGAAGATGTTCACCCGCCTACGGGGCAGCTTGTTGTACAGATACGATATCACGAAGTTGAGCGCCACCTGCACCTCGATGTGCATCTTGCCCTTTGCTGGGAGAATCTTCGGGCTGTTGCTGGTCCTCGCGGCCGTCGAATAGCACTCGGCTGGTTCGCACGATCGGCCGTCTTGCCGACAACACCGCGCGGGTCCTCGACGATGCGCCACTAGACGACGGGGTTGTCGACCGTGGCGTCGAATACTTTCGGTTTGGCGTTGGCTGCTCGACGTCTCGCGGCTTCCTCGGTTCTTGGTGAGACTGTAACGTGAAAGGTACATCGATCGTTAGCTCGACGAACGAGAATCGGGCTTATTTAAATTAATGGAACGTTTCCGTCGTCGAGTCTAAGAAAAGCTACTATTAATTCATCTTTATCCAGAAAGTTTCGCGTGATCGTTATCAATGGAATCGCAAAACGCTTCAGGATTGTTCCTTCTTCTCCAAAAAACCCTCCAACCCCAACGTTTCTCGCCAGTGTGACCAACGAATCTCGGTATCGTCCGATCAATCGTGCCTCCTCTCGAGCAATTGAACACAATTCGCTACTTTTCGCCTGGCTCCGAATCCGAGGTGATCTCGAACGGAGCAGCATCCTGTAACGAGCCCCCAGCGAGGAAAAGCCGCGCATAGAAATTCGCGGGCAACGCACAAAGGACCACCCCTCTTTCTATCGGTCGTTCGAGTGGTTTTCAGTCGGTGCGAAATCACATTAAAAGAGTATCTCCGAAAGGCGGTCGCTTTTACCCGGTCCGGGGCCGTGTTATCGGCTCCTTTTCACGATCGCGCATTGAAACGGAACGGCGCTTCCGGTTTCTCGGCCCCGCGTTCGTCGAACACGGTCGCGCTGGAGCCAATCGTTCCCTACGTATTCGCATAATGCCCTCCCGGGGTTTCTCCGCGCCTCGCGACAAAGCCCTCTTATCTGAATCCCCGCGACCCTTTCTCGCTTTATCCGCCTGGTAATTCGGCCCGCGATTCACCTGCTGCGCGAAATTTTAATGATCGATCGGCTTCGACAGGCCGGCAACGTCTTGTTCTGTCTGCCTTTCGAGAAGTTTGGACGGGTGGGTGTAATGTAGATGGGTAATACAGATAGGGTTGTATAGACGCTGATACTTTATGAGTGAGTGTGTAATTTTAGAGCTTACGATATGTATTATGATGAATAATATTATTTCAATTAGTTAGCTGTTGGAGTACTCATTTATAGAGCACCAAGTTCGAGGAATCAGTAGTACTGCAAACACTTCTTCCTGTTATTTTAATCAAGTTTATAAGGTTAGCGCTTCCACTGCACTAGCAATTGCATTAAAATAGCATTCTTCTCCAAATGGGTTTCTAAGAAACGTTCGAGTACGTATACAGAGAGACCACGCCCCAATTGCACAACATTGCGCAACGTCACGAAAAACCAGCCCCTAATCGTCTCGCGAGAATTTTCTCAACGAGAACCTGCATCGAGCGCCCAAAAAATCGTCCCCGTCCGCAAAAAACCTGCGCCACGTTCACCTGCCCCCTGACGAAACTGCTCGACGGACACAGAGAGGCACTCAGACTCGGTAACTTCCTTTAAGATCCCCGTTTCCGCTCGAGCGACCAGCTAAAAGTCCTCCGAGAAACTCGCCAAGTCCAGAGAGAGAGAGAAAGAAAGAGAGAGCAGCCTGGTTCGTCGTCCCACGGTCCGATTCCGAACGCGTACTCCACTCTACGACGGTCGAGCGCGTATCGAGAGGAATATTCAGCTGGTCACGCGATTACCCTGGAACGAAGCGGCCGATAAAAGGTAGCGCCCTTACTCCACTGGCCAAGTGGCCATCCTCGACGGGCGGCGGCATCTCCTCGCAATTGCGAAAGTTGCCCTCTGAACCCGAACGGCATCGAGAGGGAAAGCCTTCCCTTTGTGCCCCTTTATCTTTATCCCGCTCCGTCCATTTCTTTGCTCTTACCCTCTTTGTCCACCTCGAGCCTCGCCTTCAGTCACTCCTCTCCCTTTTCTTCCTTTTCAAACCGTTCCGCGGATTCTTTATCCTTGTCCTCTTCACGGTGAAACTTGCTTCTTCACCCTTTTCGTCTTCCTTTTTCTTTTCCCAGTTCTAGCCTGCTCGTTTGCTCCGCTTCTTTTTCCTCCCCCTCTCTTCCTTGCGCGTTCAGTCTGCTTCTTTTCTTCCTTTGGAACGTTCCTCTTCTTTCTCTTGGAACGTAGTCCGCGTTCGTTCCTCCTCGTCTCTCCTCGGTCTTCTATCTCGAACGTCGTCCGCAGTCGTCCCCGTCCACCCCTCGAGCACCGTCGGACGACCGTCGTGGCACTCGGCTACGTCCTGCGAGTCCGTTTCTCGGGGCTCGATTCCAATCCGGCGTTGTTTCTCCTCCTTCTTCCGCGATCTTGCGAGAAAAGGGCGACGGACGAGTTCCCGAGGAGCAGCCGCTGCCCGAGCGGCCATTTTGCGACGTTATACGAGGGAACATCCGCGGCGTTGGATCGTTCCGTTTCTTCTTTTTGCCCCGCTGTCGCGGCGAAGTCGTACGCTGGCGAGTTTCGTCGCTCCTCGCCAAAATACAGCGACAGGTATTTTTCAATTACGCTGCCACAGTCTTTGTGGCTACAGCGCCGCTTGTTTTTCGCCGGATCTGGGTGTGCGCGAAAAAATATGCCCACCGTGGTCGTTTCACCGGCGAATAAACGGCTGGCGATGTTTAAGTTTTATTATGGAGATGTTCGAACGAGAATTTACGAGAATTACGAGAAGCTACGACAAACGACGTAGCAGTTTCCTCTTGAAATACGCCGATGGTTCGTATAATGGAAGAATTCTATTTTATACACAAAATAGAATTGTAATTATTACAAATTGTCGAGCAAGGTCGTATTGTTAAAATGTAAAATGTAAAAGACACAAATATATACCGAACTTTATCGTTCCAGAAACAACCTAGCCGAAGAAGATCGATATAAAGTCGTGCAACTTATACAAGAAATAGGGGGAAAGAAACGAAAGCGGCAAAATTCTCCCCGTTCCATCCATCACCAACAAGCTCCCACGAAAATTACCAAAACCGTTCCTGCCAAGTAGCCCCATCCGCGATTCCTCATACCTCGCCGCGTATCAGGCACTTTCGAAACGCAGCGAAACTCGCCCCTCAAGAGCCGTCGATACTTGCCAAGAAACGGAAGCGGAGGCTGCAACGCCAGCCTGCCCCCGCCCCCTCCCCCCGTCCACTCCACGCCATCCACCATTCGCAGGGAAAATGTTTTCGTTCCAGCGAGCTTCTCCGTGGCAGCCGTGGGCTGGATATGTAGGTTAAACCCCCGCTGCACCCTTTCTGCCACCAGTAGTACTACACGACGACGGGGTTGCCGGTGGTATTGATCCCGGCCAGGGTTGCCGGAAGGTACTCAAGTTAAAAATACACGGCCTTGCGTGCCGCGCGGCTGCCAGGCGTTTTTCGTGGGTTCCCTTTCCGCGGGGATACGCTGTTCTTTTTCTCCATTTTTCTCATCCACTGTCCTGGATTCGGGCGGTTTTCAGAGGGCGGCGAGCGGATCGGCTCGATCGAGGGTCCGCGACAATTATCGCGGAGGCAACATCGCGATGTCCAGGTTCGCGCGACCCTGAGAGCGGTTTAAGGCGCGGTCCGAACAACTATTAAACAACCGCAGCCGGGGCGACTGCTAATTAAGAGAGGCAAGACGCTCGTTCCAGCCCCCGAGGGTAATTGAAAACGATTCGAGGGGCGACTAGTCGCTGCGGAGGTATTAAATGTGAATTTTTAGGGCGGTCTAAGGTGGAGGAGGAGTTTTGATGGACGAGGGAAGTGCGAGAGGGGTTCGAAAGGGCGGTGGTGGTTCCGCGAGGGGAACGAGAATTGCGATACCCGAGGACGTTGATAGCCACTGTGACTCGGGGGGTTTAGATTATGGTAAATGGTTTCTGGGAAGAGTCGATCGGTGGGTACGGCGAGGTGGATGGAACGGAACTGGGCTAGATACGAAGTAGGTTCGAACTAAGCCTGATAAACGGGCATGCAGGCTAAGAGCAAGTTGAAAATAGGATCGAAGTAGGCCTCGAGTTGGCTGAAGGCGGGCCCGAAGAGGGGACTCCAAGTGGGTCGTGTTGATGCTGCTCGAAGGGGTGGCCGAAGTGGGCCAAAAGTAGATTCGAAGTAGGCCTGGTGCTAACGATACCCTCGAACCGTGTCCAAAAATTCGTAGCAGGCTTCGCAGATGCTTCCTCTAGCGTTACAAAAAATGTTTCCATCGATATTTCACAAGATAGACGTACCAAGGCTTGGAATTATACCCTCCCCTTTGCAACTCTCTCTGTTTACCGAAACAAGAAACGTTCGTACCACCCACGGCTTCGTCGAACAAAAAGTAATCCTGCTCCATCGATGAACCCACGCCCCCGCAATTTACCCCGGGACCCCGCCGCTTGACTCCGCGGAAACAAGCGCGACAAAACGGGGCGCCGAAAAAAAGAGCATCTCGCATCAGTCACCCCCGACTATCGTCGCGACCCTATCAACGCTTTCACCGAGCAGTCAACGAGTCGGCTGCCACAGCCGCGACGAAGGGTGACGCGATTCAAAGGACAGCTTTTTTTTCCGGCCTCCGGGGGAACCTCGGAGGGCGAGAGGGGCGGGGAGAGGCGGAGGGGTGAGAACCACGGGGGTTGGTTGCAGGTGCGCGTAAAGACCCACGAGTACGCCCTTTCTCGACTGCTGAATGGAGGCCACGTGGCTGAAGGGGCACTGAATGTGGGCCAGAGAAGTGTTCTTCAGCGAACCAAGTCAATGGAGCACAGATCCACCCTTAGCGTCTGTCGTACTCTTTTTTCCACCGCGGTCTTTCCTCTCTTCTCTTCTCTTCCGGGTGTTTTCAACGTCCATGTATTTTCTTGCGTTTCAGCCGCCTCGTCGAGACGGACGGTGGGGGGGCGGCAGAGCGGGGCGAATCGAAGGGAAGAAGAACGAGTCTGAGGATAATTGTGCCACTCGATGCGACGAGTGGGCTCCCTTCGATCGGGAGCACGATGGCGTCGTTTCGATGAACGACGCGTAATTGCGCATCCGTGCACGGGGGAGGCAACCGTGGCGAGCGCTCCACGTGGAGCTCCGACGCGATGGAATCGATTTTGGGAAGGCGAGGCTATGTTTTTCGTGCGGATCCATTGACTTCGGCTGTGGACGCGCGTGGCACGAGCGTCAAAGGGTTTACGTCGCAGCGTTCACAGTACAAACTTCGTTCTGTGCATCACGAACGTATTTCGAATGGTTCAAACGAACATCGTGAAAATAAACATTCGTATGAGATTGAAAAATAATATTTGAAAGCGTTTTAATCAGAAAGCTTCATTATCATTAGATATAAATTTTAGTTAGCTTACGAACGAAGCAGAGAATTGAAATGCATAATTTACTAATTTGGCTAATTAAATTACGAGAGGTTTAATGAATTTCCTGGTTGTAATCGCAGCGAGGCGTTAACGGCGACAATTCGTTCGCGCGAGTTTTACTTCGTCTAGGCTGGGAGACTGCGGATTCCTAGGGAAAAAGCATTCGTCGAATGAAGACAGAAGTATGGAGCTGAAAGCGGTGGAAGGTGGATTTAATTACGGCTCGACCTAAATAGGGTCAAGACACGGGTGCTCGACCCGACCTAGCCGTCCCTGCCTTCTGTCGCTCGAGTGGGAAGGTGTTTAAATTGCTTCCTCGTCAAACGCGAAACTAACAGTTCTCGTGAAAAATCTCGTAACGAAAAACGAGCAGGAGAGCAGTTGCGCCTATCCGCTTTCGGTATAATTACGTGTACACGTACATTGTTTGGTTACGCCTATTCAAACAATGTGCGCGTACGTGTAATCGTACTTGAAGCGGATTTTGTTTCCCCCCACCTCTTTTTTTTTTGTTTCAAGGAAATTTCAGCCGGGTAATTGTTTTCAGCGAACCTACAGGATTTCCTATTTGCTACAACTGTGTAAAGAAAGAAATAACAGAGATTCAGGGAAACATTTGCATACTTCCTCTGTATGTATATAAAATAATGCGCGAGAGATTTTGTGCACTTTATCTTTCCGACACGTTTGATAATAAATTATTTAATAATTGCCATCGCAGTCCACCATTCGCAACGGTGTCAGTCACATAAACAGTGACTCGCGCCGCCACAGTAGATTGCAGTGAGATTAGTCAGACGCGAACCACTACTTAAAACTAAATAGCTATTTATTTTCTACAATTAGTTCGCATAACAATCAATGAAAGCAAATGTATGTTATCAACCTCTGCTTATAGATTCCATTATGTCATTCATCATCGTAAATGCGAATCTTCGACGTATCAGAATACCATCGTATCGCCATTCTTAATACAATTTCAATTCTATGCTACATTTTTTACATTTCTAAACCAAATCCTCTTTAAAATAGCCAATATACTGTAAAAAACGAGCGAACAACCATTTACACTCTCCCGCGTCTGACCTATCCCTGACTCATTCCCCTCGCTCGGTGTCTCCTTCGTTCCTCCCCAGCAGCCCTCGAATATCCAAGATGACCTTTCCAAATACTTCGCGAGCCCATTGACGCGACCCCCAGCGACGCGAAACCAAATGTCCCAATAAGATCTGATCCCTCGAGAAACCCAGTTGCAACTTCCTTCGTCAGACAGCGTCTCG
Source organism: Xylocopa violacea (assembly GCA_963969225.1). Lineage (NCBI taxonomy): Eukaryota > Metazoa > Arthropoda > Insecta > Hymenoptera > Apidae > Xylocopa > Xylocopa violacea. The sequence continues at coordinate 24,828,279 of CAXAJV010000008.1, forward strand.
AACCAGCAGCGACGACGCTCGTCGTTCCTCCTTTCACGCGATTCAAGGCTGCCAGCGGCGGGACCTTCGAAGGTCGACGCATCTCGTCCTCGCAGAGCAGCCGATGAATTCCTCTCTCGCCTGCGACCGCTCTGCTCCAACAATGATCGAACGGCAGAGGAAACCGTGCGGAATCGGCGTTACGTAACGACCGGTTATACAACCGATGGGCTCACGTGCGCGTGCACGCCAGTGTTTTAAAGGTCGGCCAGACGTCGCGTAAGCGAATCGGTAGGCTCCACTAGCGTCGCGACCTTCTGCCACCCTTTTGCCGCATCGTGGCGATGCCCTGCGCCAAAGGATCACCGCCACGGATCGATCGATCGTCCCTCGCGACCGCCCTTTGAACGTCTCCTTTTTCGAGAACGAGATGGAAATTTGTTTTGCATGGCGAATCGGTTATCCTGCGCCCAACTTTGTACGATACGATGCGATGTCAACGTCTGTGCGGCATTACAAGGATGACGGATGGCGTGGTTTTATATTGATTTCGCTAGAAGGTTAAATACCGTTCGAGGATACCAAATGAAGCGTGTTATCGTGTACCTATGCTAACTTGTATGTACTTAGGTACTATTGATTTCTTTCCCGTGTCTACGTATAGTTTTAAAAATGGCTTGGATGTGTATACACGCGAGTAAGTGCACGCGTAGCGATCTGCGATCGTATGTGTAGCTTAAGTATAGAAGACGACCATGAAACCGTGTATTTTTGTTCCTTCGGTTATACTTCGTATACGATAGACGTTTTAACCCTTTGTAACGTGGTTAATGCACACGTAACACGTTGTGCGAACACAATAACATAACCATCGTCAGTTTAAATTTTATTTTCTGTATTTCTCTATTTTTCTCGCGGTTTCTCATGCTGTCTAAAAATGGCGTCGCAATAGCTCAAAGAAACTCACGTTACACTAGAGTTCGCTTTGTAAAAAAGGCTTCTCGGTATGTAAACTCAGCAATTAAATGAAAGTTGCACGCGTACAAGCAATCAGGATTCAACGCTTTGCAACTTGGCGAAGGACTTGTTTGAAAAACTGGCAAACATCTCGACGCTTCTTGCCACTATTCCTTCGTTCGTATCGAGAAAACAATTTGACGCGTCGCGATCAGCATTCTTCATGGCAGCTGTGACATTCGACGGTGAACACGTGCGGAACCAGTCGCGTGACGTCTCGACGATCTCGTTTCTCGAAAGCGGACGGGAAACGAGTCGCGCGACAACTCCTTCTGGGGAGGTGAACGCGCCCGCGTAATTAATAATTTTTGCGCGCGTGTGATTCCCCAACGCACGTGACCGCGTTGCGTTCTTGCTCGTCAGAAAAAAGAAGTTCTCGTGTGAGCACGAGATTTCTCATTCCTATCTACTGTGCGTCGTAAGATCGCGTAGACGACAATTTTGAGTCCGCTTTGAAGTCTGAAAGATTGTCGAAATGACCAATTTATCATTTTTTATACAATTCTTCCAGAAGTCTGTTTAATTTTCTATAAAAAAAATGATAAAGAGATTTGTTCGTCCATTCGTTCAGATTTCATTGATGTAAAGAAGTGTAAATAGCGCGACGAGAGCGACACGTCAAGGATAAGCAACATTTATCTACACCAAGGGAAAAGGATTGCTCACCAGTCGCTAATACCACGATCGCGGTTCTCTGAATTTAGAAACGCTGCGTTTAATATACAAAACGTAAAATCTGCTTGCTTGATACGCGATCGATTTAGGAATTCGTCGACTCGTCAGCTTTGCACCGTTTTCGATCGACTTGGCCAATGGTAACACTCGCGGCGCCCTTGAATTTCGATGCGCTCCAACGAGAGGACAGTGAACCGCGTGGAATCGAACCGATCACCGATGACGAAATCGTCGAATGATTCGACGGAAATTCTGCTCGTAGCCGAGGTTATTTTTAGACTGCTGGTAATACACTTCTATATAGTCTTGATACTGCTTTATCATTTTACACAATTCCTCTGCGTCGAACAGAAAGAAATTTGCACAGAAATCAACCCTAACTAATTACAATCAGCGCTCATCAAAACAAAATTCCATATATATTTTTCTGAAATTTCATCGCGTCACAAAAAATACTATCACTAAACTGTAAGGGTTGTTTCATCCCCTAGACTCGAATAATTGCGTATCAAAGATCTCAAATCTTGTGCAAAAAGAAAGGAAAAAACAAGAAAAGAATCTCGCCAGCAAAGTACAGAATCGGAGGTTCGAATGCAGCGCTCTGCAATCTGCCCTCCGATTAATCGTCGAACGGCGTCGCGCGCTCGGATCGATCGAGCGCGTGACCGAATTACGGGCTTCCGAAGGGTGGAGGAGGAGGACACGTAGAAGCGTCTCGACGCGTCTTCGATCGGATCCGCTCGCGAGCGGAGGCGTCGCGCTCGTATCATCTCGGTGGCGTGGCCCGCGATAAATTACCGAGGCTCGCCCGCTTTTCCCTCTCTTTCCGCGCACCCTAGCGCGGCGACAGATCAATACGACACAGCCTCCGCAGACACGGACCGACGCTGCTCCAGATAACAAGGGGCGAAACAGAGAGGGAGAGAGAATGGAGGGCAGGGAGAGAGATAGAGAGAGAGAGGGAGAGAGAGAGAGGGAGAGGGAGGGAGGGGCTGTGCCCTATAAGCCTCTATTTAAATAGCGCCCTAAATCCGACAGAGAGAACGCTCTCGCGAGAGGGGGATGGAGGGTCGAAGGGTGGAGAAAAGCCGTCGAAACGAAGGAACAGAACCGACCTGGGTCAATCCGTTCGACTTTGGGCTCTTCCGGAAATTACTGTGCCACCGATAGGGATCCTGTTTGGCGGATTGAATATCGACGAGGTGTAATCGCTTTTTTTCGGGATTTTCCTTTTTTCCGGGGGCAGGGCGACGCTGTTCGTGAAACAGATATCGTTGGCGTATTGACGGAGAAGGGGGCACGGTTTGGATTTCTTGCGGCATCTGATTCGAGATAGAATTCTATCCAAAGTCTTTCTGTGCAGCTCATCTGAGGTCGAATTTTCTTAGTTTGACTTAAGGAAACAATCGAATCAAGTGGAACCAACTGAATTAAGAAGTATTTCTGATATTTAGAAACTAGGAATATCGGATCCACGGTTCCGTTTTCTAAACTGGAGAACAAGAAGATCATGCGCCTTCGAGCAACCTCATTCGCTGCGTACACTACTTCACGATCGACTCTCGAGCAGACCGAAAACGCAGAGAAGAAAGGAACGAGAAAGACCGGGCAACTCCTCGAAAGATCATCGAGCCTCGCTGACGAACGCGGAAGTAAAACCAGCGTCGGTGGTCGCTCGATAATTCGGTCGTCTGCAGCGAACGTTTGAATCGGTGGCTGCGAACTTAATAGCTAAAAAGAGACTATTGGCTCCTCGTTGCGGGGCCGTGGACGAAGAAGAAGAATAGGAGGAGGACGAAGAAGAAGAAGTAGAAGAAAGGCGGGACCATTATCCGGGGAAATGGTGCCGGTTATCATCTCCAGGACTCGGCTGCAGACGATCTAAAAGATTCGCCGGTTATTTCGTGGCGTCCGCGGCCGGGGACTTTACGAGCGTCGGTCGTCGACTTCGTAAATGGCTCCTCGATGATCGTCGATCGTCGAGACTTGGCCCGCGGCATTAATCGCTCGCCGCGTCGAGCTCGTCAAGCTTTCCGCGGCTGAGTGTTTTCGCTGTTCGCGAGCGGACGAAATTTTGCTAGCGGGCGAGCGTTTTCGAGCGCGTCCGCGCGGAACGATTAATCGGGAGCAATGAAAACGTAACGTCGGGTAAATATTGTGCCGATCGTGGATCGATGAACGCGTGCGGAGAGTTATTTACGATTTAGCCAGCGCGCTATTGCGGTGGGGAATTTCGAGTGGGCCAGCCGCGAGTGGGTTGTTATTAATGAATTAAACGGATCCGGGGGAATGGTTTCCTTTCGTTCGCGGGATCGTTGCGGGCTGAAGTGGTTCCGATTGAGAAATTTATGAATGAAAGGCGTCTGGCGTTTCGGTTGCCGCCGCGAAATCTCTATTCCGTGGCTTCGCGGGTATATTTAGCTCGTTTTTTGACACAACAGTCTCGTACGTTCACCCCCTTTCTTTTTTATTTCAACTCTGCGATTTAATCAGTTTTTGTCTTGGACATCCGTGTGCCTCGTTATTTAGAGAATTTTGGTTTTTTTTTTTTACTGAAATTTGTTCGAAATAAGTGTAGCGACGAAATGTTCGAGGAAAATTTTGGCGACAAGTGGAATGCGGGTAGGTCAGACAGACTCGAATGAAATATATATAACACCCTCTATTCTATTTTACAGACGAGCACCGAGAAGAGTCATGGAAACCAGCAATCGATGAAAGAGAAGTGCTCTATAGCGCTACAGAATTTGGGTCACCAGTTTCGTATCAATTAAAGAGGATGTAGTTCTCCCCGCGAAGGAGCACCGAAATCTCAACCTCGAGACGCTCCAGTTTCAATTAATCGATCAGAGGCTAATTACACTGGACGTCTGTATTTATCCACCGCGTAAACCGCGTCCTAAGAGCCATCGAATTTTTGCTCAAACTTTTCGTTCCAAAACGCAATTTCATTAAACTATGGGACCACCCTCGACTGGTAACGATCCACGATGTTCACAAATTCGCTATGGCGGCGGCTCGTTTTCTTCGAGCTACGCCCGCAATTACGCGGCACCAGAAGCGAAAGACGAAGCGAGCAGCTATAAAATATTATCAATTAAGCTGGGCAGCATTATCGTCGTTTGAAACTGCCCCACGAAACGGGGCGGCCGCAATCGGGAGAACACCGCCGGAGACAGGACACTTGGGAAATCCCGGCGAGAATTACTTCACCTTATCGTTCCTGGTTATTGCACCGAGTAGTTGAGAAACGGCGCCGTTCGCTCGATAATTGCTAGATAACGCCTAGGTGAAACAATTGATTTTCGCGGAACGGAAAGAACAGGGGGAACGGCTTAGGAAAAGGAGAAACGCGGCAACCTATTGTGTGGAATCTCAAAGAGACGGGGAAGTTGTAGAAATTCTGTCGAGAATGATAGTCGCAGATTTTTTTAAAACCTTCGCGTCTGCTGAGTGGAATTTTTGTCCACGTTCAAAGTTCTTTCGAATAACTTTGGAATTCTATTGAAAAGTATTTATATATAGAGTTTATTTAAATTATTAAGAGGAAAAATTGGCATTTTTCGAAACCAAAATGTCTTCTCGATAATCGTGACGATTCTAAAATTATGTAACGATGACGATTTTCTGGTGATTGTTTAAAATATAAGAACAGAGGTGCAGAATACAACGAACGTAACATCCAAGTGAAATATCGTAAGCAACGCAGCCTTTCTAATTGCCATCGTTTACGTTGATCCGCGTAGATCGTTTTATCCTTATTAATTTGCAAGTAGTCACCAACCGGTCTTGGAGATCGTTTCTTCGCGGAATCCTGACTGCAGACTTTTAATCGTTGATCGACGTCATTGCGTGATTGTTTGGATGAAAGGCTAGGTTGATTTCTTGGAGATTGTGCGCCGCTAGAGCGGTCGAAAGGTGAATACTTGGTAGAATTTCCTCGGTTAAATTAGCCGGAACAAGTTAAGCAGAGATGATTAATTCGAATTCTTCCGAAGAGCTTTGTAAGCCGCTTTAATTCGCGTGGAGGTAGATGCTTCTACGGTCGAACGAAAAGCAGAACGAAAGACTCTTGATCTTAGACTTTAATCTTTCTTAGAGATTAATCCCTTTCTTGTTTCAAATTCCTCTAAGATACTTACAAGTTTAATTGCTACTGGGTACGTCGATCGCGAAAAACCTGTCCCCAATTACGCGAAACGACGACAATGGAATTACGCAAAAGGCAAAGCAGTGGCAGCCTCTCCCTTTCGAGAAGTGGCCATTCTATTCGTTAAGTGCAAAGATTCTCGAGTTTCTCTCGAGGAAAACCTTAAAAATAATAAATTCTCTAGGAGTACTTTACAAAACGACAGTAACAAAGCAGAATACTCCTCAATAACGTTTCATACGCAAGAGATAACAAAAGAAACACATCTACGCGTGCTCCAAAATCCTCGATGCACGTATTCACCCCTTAAAACCACCCCAATCGCACCTCCTCTCAGAAATCGCCAAACGCCGCAGCCATTCGCAAATCGCGAGGGTTCGTTCGCCAGATGTTTCACGCGATTCCTCCTCGCGAACGAGGCGACGAAGGCGTCGGTCGCCGCGGATTTTCGCCGACCGCGGAGCGGAGGAATTCTTCGCTCGTCCGTGCGGAAACCGCGCGCTCGCGGAAATCCTATCGGTGTTTGCTCTTCCGTATCGCGGTTTCGGATACGGCCGCCGCAGTTTCGACAATCATCTCGGACGCCTGCGTGTCTCCGCGATAAGCGAGCCACGCCTTGCTCCACCGACAATGCCCGTTGGAACGTTCCCACCGGATCGTGGCAGGAAGTGCCACGCTGCAGGAAGTTTTTTCTAGCAAAACACTTTGATTACGGGAACCATACCTTTCCTTGTTTTTGATCTTCTCATTCAGAGATATACAATCGCATTATTTTAGTTAATTGTCATTTCTATGTTTCCTTTGGAAGCTTCGTAATTGCAAGGATTACTTTTTCTTTAAGGGAATCTTTTGACTTGCAGACACTGTTCATTTGTTTACTTTTCCTTGTTTTTGATTTTGTCATTCAGAGATATACAATCGCATTATTTTAGTTAATTGTTATTTCTATGTTTCCTTTGGAAGCTTCGTAATTGCAAGGATTACTTTTTCTTTAAGGGAATCTTTTGACTTGCAGACACGGTCGACTTGTTATTTTTCAAATAATCTTCTTCACGCAGAGGACTTACTTTTCCTTGTTTTTGATCTTCTCATTCAGAGATATACAATCGCATTATGTTAGGTAATTGTTATTTTTGTGTGTGCTTTGGAAGCTTCGTAATTGCAAGGATTAGTTTTTCTCTGAGGAATCTTTTGACCTGCAGACACTGTTCATTTGTTCACTTATTAATAATATTAGTACTCTTCAAATAATCTTCTCCAAGCAGAGAGAATCTGAAAAAACTCAAAAGATTCCACCGAGTCAATAGAAATTTCTAAAAACCTGCATCTACGCATCCACTGCAATTACCATTCATTAGCTCGCGCTATCTAAAACCGCGGAAACCCGCGCGATCTCCAAAAACTAGCGAAAAAAAAATTCCCTCTACCTCAAACTATTTAATACCCTCGGACTCGATCAACTTTTCCACTCGTCTGAAAAACTTTCCTCGGTCTTCTCGCCTCGAACGAGCTTACGAACCGAGCGAGGCAATCAACCGCCAAAAACAACTGAGCCCAGGAACCGCGAAAGAGGAAGGAAGCGGTGGGGAAGCGGAGAGGGAAAAACAAAACCGTGCGCAAAGGGCAAAAAGAGGAGCGTTCGGTGTAATTTAAATTACCACGTTAAAGGGAGCCACGGAGTTCCCCTCAAGTAGCTGACACGGACTGCATAAAAGAAAGCCTCGGCTCTAACGAGGTCTGACCGAGCCGTGAAAGCTGGCCAAAGGGTTTGCGGATCGAGCCGACAGTTTTCGACGCGTTCCCCGCGAAAACTGGCTCCTTTGAGGGTGGCGCGCCCGTTGAAAAGAGGGAGCAGCCTCCTCGAGGCTGGCGGCGCGATTTCCATCGCGAGGAAAGGGTCGATCGATCGAAGAACGGAGCTCGCGGCGCTGATCGCGAGACCTAGGGGTTATCCAGAAGGGTTATCCACTGGAATTTCTCAGCAGCTCCGACTCCTGATAGAGCGAGGATAGAGGCGAAAAGTAATTCGACGACGCTATTCCGCGCGGAACGCTCGGGGGTGCCTCGCGAGTTCCGTGAACGCCTTCGAGGAGGATTTTTCGGGCGCGTCGCTCCGGTGGAGCTCGACTCCCTCGAAAGGGGTTTATTACGGTTCGGAAATCGATAACCGCGGTGCTGAATGCCGAGCGAACGGCTTGAAATTGGCGATTTTTCGGGGGGTTCGTCTTACGCTTGGGGCCTTTAAACCGGGGTGGAGACTCGCGTCTGGAGAATTTTACGGGTGGCTTTGGTATTTAATTAATTTCCAGGGGAAATTTATGAAGTCGGCTGGAGAAATATATCGCGTCCTTTCATTTCTTTGCTTCGAATTTGAGAATTGTTGAAGAAACGAGACGTGCGACACGTTTGAATAATAATTTTTCTCAGTTCGAGAATCCTTCGCGAGTTCTTCTACTTTTCGCGTCACGTAATCTCATTAGATTTGTAATTCGGTGAACTCGACGCTAACTAGTATCAAATCTTACACGTGTTCCAAGAATATAAAATTATTCGTAACTATTATAGCCGCTCGCTGAGAATTTTTAGCCAGTTCTATATTCAACAGATGGAGTTTCCTATCCTTCGAGAGCGAAGAAAAATTGCGGGGAACGTGTGGTTTATCGCTAAAAGGAAGGAAAAAACTAGGAAAAGGTGGAAACATCCGGACGTGGTCGATGTCTCGCTAATATCTAGATCTCGTGCTCGTAAATCGAGATTTGTAGCCAGCGCGATGCAATAACTCCGACACCAGACCGCACTAACTCTGATTACTTTCGTAGAAATATTTCAGCCGGAAGAGTTCATCGATAGACCGTTCGAATCATAGATCCACATCGAGGCGAAAATATAACGAGGAACCTGTCCAAGTCTGCGACCGACGAGCGAAATTATTTCTTCCCGCAATACGATTTCCCCGTTACTCCTTCGACTAATAACGATTTATAGGCTCTAAAATTCCACGTAAACGCGGGGAGTTCCATTCCCGCCTTAACTACTCGGTTGCGCAATTAGTTTCTTAATAGACAACCGGAAGAGCGAGAATTCTGCGCGTCGAAACGGGACGTTTCGCAAATTCCTTCCCAAGCGTTAACCTGTCTCTGCGATTGCTAGACGCGGAAACATCGTGCCTGTTAATTTCGCAAAACAATACTCATCTAACAAAAAATACTAACTTTTATCGAACGTTCCCAAAAGATTGCAACATCGTTCCTCGTTCCGCCCCGAGAGATCGCCGATTTCGAACGAAACAAAGCACAGAGGGGAGTCGTTTCACGAATTTTCAAAGGGGACGATCGGTTTCTCGCGGAGGCTCGCAATTTTGCAGAAGGAAGCGAGCAATATCCGTGGAGCGAAATTCGAGCGTCGTGCCAGAGGCAGAGGGAACGTCGTGCACGCGAGTCGAACGCGGCTGGGAAGCGAAAAATAAAACGTTTCCAAGACACGGACCGATCGATAGCTTCTTCGCCGTGGAACGGACACAGCCCCGCATCGGCGGAGCCGCAGAGCTCTGCGAGCGACACAACTTTCGACCCGTTCCGTGCTCCTCCGCGTCGTAACGTATTCAAATTTCCTGCCGGGGATGGGCTCGAGCTCGTTGCTTCGTAGCTTCCGGTATCCGTCCGCTACCCCCGCTCCCTCCCTCCTCGATGGACGGTACACACCGACGACTTCCTGTCGTAAAAATGTATACACCTGCTGGTGGTTCCTGAAGAGTTTCGCGAGGCGTGTTTAACACGCTCGAGGAGGATCGTTTCTTGCTGGCTAGATAATGAGAACACGTGTGCCCTGTGTCTATAATTGTGTTGAAGGGTCGAACGTAGGTGGTCTGTTGCCGATCTGACTCGTACATCTTCTGCCGGTTATTATAAACCATAGCTAGATGCATCGTCTAAATATATGACGATACACAAATAGTGTTCACTATCGAAATATTCTGAAATCTCTGCTATATGACGGAGCTAAATTTAGTATTGAGTAATACTTGAGTAAAAGCGAACCCTTTCCGAGGAAATGAAAGAAAATCGAAATTCAGAGTCATTGCGAACAAAATTCGTTGTACAAAAAAATAAATAAATCCTATATTTAGAAATTTGCTGTTCGAACGTTTGAACTGATGGAACATTCGAATTCCGGGCGTTGGTTTAAGCTTTCCACCGTGGCGATCTAATAAAACTCGAGTATCAACCGCGTCTCGATCGAGAGCCAGCCTATTGTACACCCTGTTTCATACTCCGTCTGCGGCGCCCGCTCTGAAAACCGTGTTCCCGATAGAAATCCAGCCCCGTCCGCATGAATACTTCACTCGCCGCCTGTAAATTGCAACAGGAGCGAACCCATTTACGATTCTATTATTAATAGAGGCGTTCGACGCTAGAAACGAGAGGCGATCCGAAATCTTTTTCACGCCCGTCGCGAATATCCGCGCGCAGAACCAGGGTGGCGTCGCTCGAGACCGAATCGAACGCGATCGATCCTCCTCGCGGAGGCCTCCTCCTCCTCTCGCAACCCCAGAGAGAGAGAGGTGGGAGACGAGGAACGATTTTCACCTAGAGCGCGACGCGTTCTCGAGACCTGTTTACGTAAGTGTGAATAAGACGCGGCGCATTCTAGAGGCGTGATCTATTTACGTCCCCTGGCTCCTCTCGAGAGATCCCGGCGCGCCCTGAACAGACCTAATTTTATATTCGGAGCAAAAACTCCGGCACCATTGCCAAGTGGAGCTCTAACAATCGCGCGGCTGCTTGGCCTCGCGAGCGCGCGTTAACGCCACCTCGTCTAACCCGGATACTGGCCGCTGTATCATCATCGTTGCGGTCGACCGTACTCCGGTTCGCATCGAGATCCCAGTGTGCATATACGTTGGAACGAGAGACGATCTTGCTCGTCATTTTCTGCTTTCGTCATCCTCTATTCTCAGTTGTCTGTTATAACAAAAGAAAATTTGCGTAACCCATACGTGCAGCGATTAGAGCGACGCCAGTTCTTGGGGGATGTTCTTCGACGGTTCTTCGAAGGAACGTTCGGTGTGAACTCGTCATCCTTTATTCTCAGTTGTCTTTTATAACAAAAGAAAATTTGCGTAACTCATACGTGCCGCGATTAGAGCGACGCCAGTTCTTGGGGGATGTTCTTCGTCAGTTCTTGGGGGATGTTTTTCGCCAGTTCTTCGAAGGAACGTTCGATGTGAACTCGTCATCCTCTATTCTCAGTTGTTTTTTATAACAAAAGAAAATTTGCGTAACCCATACGTGCAGCGATTAGAGCGACGCCAGTTCTTGGGGGAGGTTCTTCGTCAGTTCTTGAGGGAGGTTCTTCGTCAGTTCTTGAGGGATGTTCTTCGCCAGTTCTTGGGGGATGTTCTTCGCCAGTTCTTAAAAGGAACGTTCAGTGTGAACTCGTCATCCTCTATTCTCAGTTGTCTTTTATAACAAAAGAAAATTTGCGTAACCCATACGTGCAGCGATTAGAGCGACGCCAGTTCTTGGGGGATGTTCTTCGACGGTTCTTCGAAGGAACGTTCGGTGTGAACTCGTCGTCCTCTATTCTCAATTGTCTTTTATAACAAAAGAAAATTTGCGTAACCCATACGTGCAGCGATTAGAGCGACGCCAGTTCTTGGGGGAGGTTCTTCGTCAGTTCTTGAGGGATGTTCCTCGCCAGTTCTTGGGGGATGTTCTTCGCCAGTTCTTCGAAGGAACGTTCAGTGTGAACTCGTCATCCTCTATTCTCACTTGTCTTTTATAACAAAAGAAAATTTGCGTAACCCATACGTGCAGCGATTAGAGCGACGCCAGTTCTTAGGGGATGTTCTTCGCCAGTTCTTCGAAGGAACGGTGCGAACTCAGGAATTTAGGCAGTTATATGATCGATCGTTTTAGAAACCTTTGGATAGGTTTGGAAATTGATATTCTAGCAGCGATACTTGTGGTGATTATAATAGTGGGCCCAGCTGTGCTAATATAAAACGGTAGGTATAGTATCAGAGAATTCTGACATTAATAGCTGTTGACGATGAATGCTGCGGGGTAAGATTTTTGTTTGTCTCAGTTGGGGAGCATATGTATGATGAGCTTGCGTGTCAAGGTGTGTTTGTTAGTCGTTTTTGCTGGTTTTGACGTAGCTCGTTCGTCAACCTCATTCGATCAAGTTTCTTTAAATTCGATGGAAACTTCGCTGGCACTAGTTGGCTTCTTTGATACTCTTGTATCTCTCACCCAGTATTTTCAATAAGCTTTCAAACCGTTATTTCTTGGAGACTGATCAAAATAATCTTATTCGTCATTTCTCGGTTTCGTCATCTTCTGCTTGCGGTTCTGCTAGAACGAAGAAGCCCATGCACGCGATGACTTGGCAAAATGTCGAATGTCTGCGAACCAACTCGACGAGATCGTCGGATAGAAATTTTTGCGTCGAGCCGAGACGTTCGCGGCGACTTCCGGCGTTCGATACGGAATCAGCCTCGTCAGGAAACGATCGCTGAGCGCGGCGGAACTTTCCCCAGGGAAATTTTAACGCGAAAGTTACGAAAATCGCTGGCCCGTCCGCTCGGAGACCAACGGGAATAACGGAATCGCCGTTTCGTACGGCTTCTGATCCGCGCGCTTCCCGCTTTCGGCTGCCTCTCTCCCCTTTGTAATTGGATCGGCGAAACAAAAGAACGGTGGCGAAGTTTGGCGGTCGGGACAGGATTAATGCCCCGCCGCGAGCTGAGCTTTCGAGCTGCCCCCGCGCCGCGGAAAACGGCGACAACGAGCTTCCGGGGATTTGCGACGCGAGACCAGACGGGGAATCGCGAGGATCAGCTGCCATTCGCTGCTAAAATCCCTATCGGCGATAATCCTTCCCCGAAACTGATTTACATATCGGATGTTACGCGCGATGTTATTCATCCCCCATATTGCACGCGTAATCAGAGTTGCAACCCCATTTTATGATTGAAAAAATTGCGAACGGTATATATCTCTCACGCGTGCGCGTGGTATTCAAGGAAAGCGCAAGATTTAGAGACCAGAGATACCTCCGCTTATATAACATATGTATATATATTTTATAAGATTGCTACAGTTTAAATTGGTGATTGCACTAAGTAAACATAATCCGCTAAAAAATATACAACAGCAAGCAAGGAAATATAGATATTCATAACACCTCCTCTCGAGTGTGTCGCGAGATAAAAATTGTATCAACCTCGCGCTATAAAAACGAAAACACGGATACCTTTTTTTTCTGTCGTATTTCGCCTCCTTTACCTAGAATTTAATTTACCGATAAACGAGCAGAAAGTGGTACAATCTATCGATAATGTTATCTTAATCGACAGCACTTGCCGCGACACTTGGCAAGACACGTGCGGCGTCCATTACGCATCTGAATGCAATTTATTTATCGGCTCGTGAAAATAGAATGCTCGCGGCCACGCTATATATAATGCACGCGGCTGACAAATTCGCGCCAGAAACACGAATTCGATGTAGCAATTAATAACGACGGAACGAATGGGCACCTTTTAGTCATCGTTCGGGCATCGCCGGGCACCGACCAGGAATCACTGCGTCGAAACGGGTTGCAAAACACCGGATTATCGAATAGCTAACGTCTGACGAATCGAACCTTGTATAAACACCGCGTTGGTCGCTTGCGACGAGTTAATTAATCTTTCCGAAGCGATAACGGATACTCGAGAAAAGCGTGCGCGTTGTATCCACTTTATGGGAGCGCCACGAGTTTGAGGTCACGCGTTACTTTCAAGGAATACAAGAATCACTGAAAAAACTCACATTTCGAATCGTATCTGTTTAAATAGCTGTCCGATGAAACGTCTATGCAAACAAAGGCAGGAATCGAGAAGAAAATAAATGTCTGCTTTATTAATTCCCAATCGATAAGAAGCTTAGAGCAAGGCTTCTTAAGGTGGAAATAGAATCGATGTGAAAATTTCACTGCAATCGATCGGCGAATAAGAAATTCATTCACAGCATCCTCCACTTTTGGAACACATTTTCGAACCGACAGGGTTCGACCGGAAATACCTCGGAAGCCATTTGCGGTGAATCAGAAGCGCCACGTTTGTTCGACTCCGCGAATCAAAGAGGGCTATTAAAAATTTCACTTACACGATCTTGGTATTGAAAGAAACGTGGGAGGCTTTAAGGGCAGGAAAGTCGTTGGCCAACGCGGAAACGAGCCGTGAGCCCCGCGGACTCGCAAACAAGACGCCGCGCGTCGTTGAAACGACGGGGTGGACCCTTCGCCTCGAGGGTGGCGAGGCGTCGCGCATCTCTCGCGGGCGTCGATTAACCGCGGCGACGAACCATTTTCGCGACGAGACGCGATGCAAAATTAATCAGCCTGGGATCTTAGACGCGACCTCGCGTCAATTAACCAGCGCGATAAATCGGCGGTTGGAGGCGTTGGCGAAGGGTGCCCTGGCCCACATTTCACGGATAAATTAGAAAACCCATGGACCACCGTGGCGGCGCGGATCACGGAATTTTACAGCGTACAACGCGATGGAATTTCAGGCATTTCATTATGCATGGCAAATTGATTTTAAATTAGATATCGCCTGCCGCTTGGACTCTATTATATCTAATGAAAGCTTTTTATGGAATGATTGCTCGGGGTATTGAAGACCCGTTTAATTGAATTAGTTGAGCGCGTGTGACGAAAGGACGGCTACTGTTTGGTACTCTTGTTATTGGGGTATAGCGTATAAAGTGAGCATTGCTCGCCATGGATTATTAAAAGGGCTCGCAAATCTCTTCCTGCGATAATACTCTTGAGAATATTCGCGACATTGAACTTGGATCGTCTAAACCATAAAAATAATTCGTACCAACAATTTAATTCCACGTGTAACTTCGTAAATGAATCAACCTCAGGCTCTTTCTCGTGAATGAAGAATTTTGATAGAAAATTGATAACTGAACGAACCATCGACTTGAAAGAGAATAAAAGTTTATCGCAAGATCGTCAAGGTTCCGTAAAATTTCAAGTTCTTCTCGACGCGTCAGAGGCGTGCCACGATCGTAATAGAACGAAACGCGTAATAGCCGGATGAAAAAGACTTGCGGCTGCGAGGTTAATGTTAACAGACAGCAAGACGCGGATCTATTCCCGGTCGAGGTCGGCTATGTTTAGAGAATTCGTGAACGTTCACCAAATGCAGAGCTAAGGGCGCGCCGCGGTATCGATTGTACGAGATTTGGCCGCGCTTTCCGTAAGCTCGGGTGCTTTCTTTTTATTCGACGGTAATTGCGGCGCGGTTTGCTTGGCAGCTGGCTTGCTTGGCCTCCGTTCAGATTTTAAATGACCCCTCGTGTCGCCGCGACGCGCCATTCGAATATCCGCCGCGCAAAGTAAATCGACGATCGAAAGTTTCGAGGGGACGCAGGAGTTGCTTGACATTTTTGCGGACACTGGACTTTCTTGGCGAGTGAGATCGGTACGTGGCAGTCCTTCGTGAGGAATTACGGGGAAATGTTAACGACGCGTCGCCGTTTAATTAATGTACGGTTAATCGATGAGGAACGAGGGAAGATCGACGATCAAACCAGTTTGCTGTGAAATTAATACTGACAACATTGGCTTTTTCGTATCGTCGGACCCTCGATTGCGTTTGTGAAATCGAACGTGTTCGAAAAATTAGATTTTAATCTGCGAGATTTTAAATCCAATTTCTATGTACACGTAGAGTGTTGATATTTAGGTTGACGTTTGATTAAATCAATCTCTGCCGTGGAGTTGAAACTTTTTTTGTCGTGTAAAATGTTTGCTTCGATACTTTTATAGCGTTGTACATATTTTGATGCACGGATTACGATTTAAATAAAATTTCCACTACCTTGATCGAAGGAGATATTAATTTAAATAGACACGCAAGAATTTTTTAATCCACTTAGCGCATATAAAGATATTCGTAAAATCGGTATTCGTCTTTGCGAAGTCTTCACACTCGTAATCCCCAAAGTCTCGCTAATTAAAAACATCGAACGGTGCGCGTTCTCCAACGAGCAATTCGAGCAAAACGACGCGCAATGTTGCAAAGCACAGAAGCCAAGATAACGATCTCTTCCTAGTGACGCAAGCAGATACCATCCAGAAAATAAAAAAATGCACTTATCGATGTCGGATAGCATCGATTCCAAGTAATGCGGAACGTCCCATCGGGGAACGTTTCACCTTTCTTTTCGTCCGCTGGCGAATTTTTCCCGCGCGCGTTTCACGCGATAACGCGAAACGTTCTGTCTCCGGCGAAACCGGTCGAGATGTCGTACCTTCGTTAATTAACGACCGTCAATCGAGTGGTAGCCGAGGTTATAAAAGTGTCGGGAGCAAGATCGTCACCGGATGGCTGCGACATTCGCGAAAACGTAAATGTTCGCATAAATTATGAGGGATTATAATATATTGACGCGTACAAGATAAAACGAACATGCATCCTGGAAGCAGTTCAGATGACGAGTTCAAGAGTGTTTCGTTCCCTTTTTATACTTATTAATTCTCTGATCTCATATTTTTCAATCTCTATTTTTTCTAACTCTTTCATTTATCGTTCAGTTTGTATCATTCAATTTATTTCGCGCCTTTATAATAAAATACACAGTGCTGAAGTTTAGTGGTATTCCAAATTCCAAAGAATAAAGACAATTTATCCATGCCTCGTACGAATTAATTACAAACACGATTGAGCAAACCTATTTCTCCTTCTAATCCCCATAAAATGGAATTTTTCCGTAACCGTATCATTTTTTCAGAACAGCGACGCTTAACGTATGGCGTCGCTTTTCTGTCACGCCCAGACACACAAGCTCTCTGCCCTTCCAGTTCCTGAATATCGAAGATAATGCTGGTAAAAATTTCGCGAAACAAATATCTGAACTCGCACGGTAACAATTACAGCGAACCCTTTGGAGGCCGTCAAAGACCACGCAGACACCGTTCGAAAGGGACTCGGAAGCAGCCTCTCGTCATCGAACTTTCGCGAGGGCCGCGCAAAGCCCGCAGAAATTACGCTGGGGACCATGTATCAGACCGTGTTCGACGGCAAATAATTACTACGCGGCGACGTCGCACCACGTTCGTTGGTTCCGCTTCGTTCGACGTTGAACGATCGATCCGATCGGTTATCGCGACGTAACACGCGCGCGGCTTGAGGCTATCTGCGAGAGATCGACGAGCGCGATCCACGTAGCGGTAGCGGACGTCGATGGCGGATGGGTTCGACCGATCCTCGATCGATCGGAGATCCTCGCCTCCTCGTTTGTTCCGCCTTGCCCGCCTGGAGGTCGAGAGGGTCTCCGCGGTGGATATCGTCGATGACAGACGTCGCAGGAGTTGGATGGAGTTGGATGGAGTTCGATGTAGTCCGATGGGGTTCGAACGAGCCGCTGTTTTACGCGATCGACACAGGAGTTTCCGGGATCTGGGTCAACGGGTAGAGAATCGATAGCTGAGACGCGAGCCTAATTTGGGGGTGGCGGAGGGAGCGTGCGTAGCGCGGTCGATGGGTGCCTTTGACCCTTTGTAGCTGGTGATTTGGTGGTTTGGAATTTTCATTTGGGACATTCGCGTTTATGCTACTTCAAATGTTTTTCTGTGCCTTCTGGATCAATTTTTTATTTATGAATCATGCGGATAAGAGTATTTTAGTAAATTTTGAACGGATCGTTTGTACCTTTATTGTGTTAATTTCTTAATCTTTGTTTACACTATCGTAAAGCATATATCTATTATCATCTGTTATCTCTCAATGGCATCTATCCGATAATTAATCATATAGATCGCAGAATTTCAGTTCCAGTTAAAGAGTTAAATTCCAGTCGACTATAGTTTTTCTTCTCGCACGAACAAAATTATATACACCGTTATGCAGGTATATTAAGTGTAATCTAGATTAGAGCGCAATGAAATCCAGTAGCAGGTCGTCCCGTTGTACCAAGATTAGGAAGCTTTTACGTTTACTAGAGACGTAAAATTGCTATTAGAATCAGGGAACGCTACGGTTTTATGTGGCCGTAGAATTACCTCGGCTGCACACGAGCGCGCAGAGTGCTCCGTGAACGTCCTCTGATTTCTATATCTGATCGCGTGATCGCGATCCCCGTGAATTAACTCGCGTAAATTATCAGCACGAGCACTTCGGTTATATCTCGACTGGCAGATACACAAAAAAGCCATTCGTATTTCAACGAGACCCAATTTTAAGCCGCCTGCTCGTTACGCAAGAACCTTGGACCTTTCGAAATCTCGCGCGGGAAACGTCCGCGCGCGTTATCTCGCGGATAAGTCGCGCTTTCACGGGTCGAAAATAATTGCCAGGCTCCCCCTTTAATGGAGCGACGTCCCCAGCGACAATTGACGCACTAAACGCGCCTTTTCGCATGCAAATGCGGTGATGTAACAACCGATGCGGCCTCCGCGCGCAATTATCCGCGATAAATTATCAATTGCGCAACGCGGTTCCGCGGAAAACAGTTCTGCGCGCTTTTGTGCTCAGGTGTTCGCGGGACACCGACGTACTTGGTACTTGGTCTTGTAAATTCCGAGCAAGTAGCATTAGCGAGCGTCGAGGGAATGAAAATTTCAAAGGTTACCGTGATTTCGATATTGTTGTAAAGTAGAACTGCCTCGTCGTGACTGGGTAAACAGCATGCCGGGAGACAGATAGTCGTGAAGATCCGCTGTTTGCATTGGTATTTGGTAAATCGTCGAGCAGATAAGGGCACGAACAGAAATTGAGATTTACTGTGTATTGCAGCACGACGTGAATCGCACAGGATTAGTTTGGAGATTTACACCCTATTTTGACGGAACGTAGCTGGCTGCAACGCTGGAATCAAGTTTTCCAAGGTCTGCCTTCTAATATCTAATCGAGCGCCATGCGAACAATTTCAGAAATTTTCAGAGAAAATTTATCCATCGCGAAATGAAAATGAAAATTTAATGAAATGAAGTATAAAAAAAGAGTTACTGCTAAGAACAAGAAGGTTTCTACGAGAAAAGGTAAATCAGGGAAACTGAAAAAGAGCTTTTTTTTTAAATTGCAGTACTTTTATGTATATTTTTACTTTAGTGGAACAGCGCAGCAATGGCACTCGAAATGACTACCATTGCGGTGTAAATAAAAATGCGGGGAAATTGTATGAAACTGGCGGGAAATCGTGCACTTTTAAATATTAGAACCGTGCCGCGTGATAACGCGTAACGAACGGGGAGAGCGGACAAGTTGCGACAGATGTCAATTTCCACGATGGCGGGAGTTTTGTCGATAACGATGCTAACAAGGGATAATAATTATTCCGTCCCCTCGTTCCACTTTTTCGCTACCCCGTTTCCAATTAATTCGTAGACGCGTATCAATTAAACGCGGCATCTGACAAATATAATTGCTCCTATTAAAATTCGGACGAATCCGCGATTGATAGAAATTTAATAGACGCCAGTGAAAATGTCGTAGATTTCGGTTGACAAGTCATCTACGCGTCACGTCCTTCGCAATTACTCAAATAATTGCTAAATTGTTGAAAAATAATTATAACATCGTTTGCCAGAAAATTAGTTTCTAGAAAATGACTGACAGATGTCATTGGAATTCCTTCCAAAGTGGAAGAAAAGACCTATCGATAAAAGACCTACAACTACTTAACTTTGCCAAAACGTTTAAACAATTGTATTACGTAATCTACTGCTACTTAGATGCATTAAATAAATTTACGTGCTTACGTAAAAGAGTTTACCGATAAACGCTCTTTAACGATAATAACTTGTATCGTATAATAATAAAAGTTCATTGGAAACGACATGCGAGCGTTCTAATACTTTTAAATGGCGGATGCGCGTCTCTTAAGCAACGCTCGAGCGCCATCGAACGAACGTTACTTTATGATCCGCCACAGGAGCGCGGCATAATTTATTTAACCGACAAATTCCACGTTTACATTCGATAATGTCCGGGCGAAACCGGCGATAGGCGAAAACTATTTGCAGTAAACTCCACGTAACGGGTGGATTTAACGTTTTACGTCCCGCGGAAGATTTTACGAGCGCGAAGTTTATAGTG
This sequence comes from Xylocopa violacea, assembly GCA_963969225.1. Taxonomy (NCBI): domain Eukaryota; kingdom Metazoa; phylum Arthropoda; class Insecta; order Hymenoptera; family Apidae; genus Xylocopa; species Xylocopa violacea. The sequence continues at coordinate 24,848,201 of CAXAJV010000008.1, forward strand.
TAGAAAATGCAACACTCGGCGGGCGCGCGTTGGAAAACTTTTTCTCGAGTGATTCGCGATTGCTTCTAAAATTTTAATCCGCTCCTCCGCGGGGGGTGGCGAAACGAGGCTCGCGCAAAGCCGGAGGGAACACGGTGGCCCGAAAAATGCACCCCGCCAAAAGTTAATTGTCTCTGGTGGACAGGGAAGGCGCGTTCACGCGCTGAAAAATATTCCACGCGATGTTTCAACGACGAGCGAGGTTAACACGCGCCGCGATATTAAAAAATATCGGCCAGCTCGCGAACAGCATCGCGGAATAGGCTAAAATAAAACGGAAGGAGACTTGTTTCCGCGAACTTAAACAACGTCCACCCCTAATTGTTCCGCGTTGCGCTCTACTGACACGCAGAGCGTTTCGTGCGGTACAAGCCACCTGAATGTCTTCTTTATTTGTGATACTGCAACGCATATTTTTCTTATATTATTTCATTGCTTTCGAGAGACAAATCCACTACCACCCTAAACAAAGAACACACATATACCCAGTTTGCTTTATGAAACCACAATGTAACTCGCAAACATATAAATTCGCGTAAACACTCACGAGACATAACTCTCCCATACATATACAGATCCCTTATATACACATAATACAACCAAAAGTTAATCTACGCGTACGAAACGCTTCATACATCACCGAAAAATTTGATAAACCCGCCAAAAACTCGCGAGACTCAGCTCGCGACCTCGAGATGAAAATCCACCGCAAGAAGGTCGAGGGAGAGGAACGAACGCGATGCTCGATGGTGATACGCATACACATACGCGATACACACGCGCAGCTCGAACGAACTCGCGGAGGAACACAGCGCGCTCGACCGAGCGAGATAACCCTAAGGGGTTAAGGGTTGCGTTTCACGATCGATGGTATCGCGGTGGTTTGATAACCGTCTCCCGTGATAACGCCTCGCCGCCCCTCCGACGGGCTCGCGATATCGGTATCCGGTTTGTCCTTCTCGGCTGGCTGGGTCGTGGCTGCGTAATATCGGCGCGGTTATCACGATGGTGCCGTTACATCGCGATAACCGCGCTGTGCGTAAAGTGGTGCCGATAAGCGGGACGCATCGAGCAAATGGTTTCCACGGTGAGCCAGATTTCGGTCGACGAGCACGCGAGCCTCGAAACGGGGTTAACCTGTTTCGCGCGGTCGGATATTTTCGGGTTCTACGGTCGTTTGGCGGAGGATCGCTCGATATTTGTCTGATAACAGCGCGACGATGGCGCGCTGGTAACCGGGGGGTGGGTTTCGGAGCAATACCTGGTATTTAATCTAATCTTGGCGGAGTCGAAGATCAATAAAGGTGGGTTAACTCGTTGTGGCCCTTACGAATGTTGGTTCTCGACGAAGGAAGCGTAACGCGATGAAAAATTGAGCTGTTGTATTTGTTTAAGCTCTGTCGCATTTTTGTCGAGGCGATGGCCTTTAAAACGAATCGTAAATATAATATTCAATTTGTGTATTCATTCCATTTGTGTAATTATGTCAGACCGAGCGTTCCGTACGGTTGACTCGTAATGAACTTTGCATGAAATTCCGTTGAACTCGATACACGCGTGGACAATGTAATTCATTGCAGTGCTGACGTTAATTTTATTGACTGCGAACGTAATGAGAGCATCGATCGTGTAATAACGTCATTTGCTGTTAATTTGCAAGTAAATGAAATAGATAACGCGCGGACGTCAGCCACGGTAAAAATGCAGAGCAGATGAGGAAAAGGTAGTACCGCGAACGTTATCAGACGTTGACGAACTACGTAATTGTATCGCGCTCTTATGTTTATCTGCAAACACGAGGCAGGGACAATAAAGTGTACGGTGATACGTGCACCTCGAGTTTGGAAAAAAACTAGAGCGACACAGCAACGATCTCGCAACCGATTGCCAGTCCGTAGAACATTGGTTGCATCGTAGTCGATCAACGGAACTGTATCGCATAGATAAGTTAGTTAGTCAGAATAGAAATCTAAATTTAAACCGGTCGACAATATTGACAGCAAGATACGGCGATCAGAGGAACGATGCTGCGTTTCGTCAGAGTCGTACGACTTTTCCAAGCACCCGGTTGCTTTCGATTGTTCGCCTTATCAGGCTACGGTTAATTATCTTCACGTGCGATCGTCGTAAACTTCTCGATAGGTCTACGTGATTAGTCGGCACGAGGAACAGCTACTTATGGAATTACGGTTTCGTGTGTTCGTCGAAAATTGTTATCAAGCAATATCACCGAGTCGCAACTTTTGGCTGTCGCGAGGAAATTTTTTGCTGCGCGTTCGCTGATACGAGTCAATAATTACACGAATTTTGTTAAAAGCAGCATGACGTTGCACGTTTCACGAATTCAGAACGGTCCTAACTGATATTATGAATCACAGTTGAATAAAAGCGAACTTCATAAATTCAACCCTTCTATGATCTTCAAATACAAAACTATTACTGATTACGTAATAACGCATATATTTTATATTCGTCAAGTGACTCGCAAGTGTTTCTTAAGTCACGGCTGATTGGAAATCCTGTTCGCGAGGATACGAAATTCATTATGGCGAACGTAAAATTTGATCGACTGGAAAATTTCAATTAGAAACCTCGAGGCAGCGAGCCTCTCGAAACGAGGAAAATCCTTCAGGATGCTCGCGGAATCGATAAAACTGCTAAGTGCCGAGGTAACGACACCGGCGGCACTAAGGAATCAGTGAACCCCGAGGCACGACTCCGAAATGCATCACGTACCGTACGTACAACCACTTATCTCGAGCGTGATCTCAGCGGCTTTTTTCTCGCGTTTCATTACGATTCCTTTACGACCCCTCGTTCCAGTGCGCGGCGACGTAAAGCGACGCGCGGCCGGAAAACAACGGGCCACGCGGATCCATTAAGTTTTACACCGTTCACGTCGTCCGGTCTTATCATCAACGACTCGCGGGATTACGTAGCGCGGTGATAACGATGCCCACGAAATTCCATCAATAAATTTATCAACCGGCGCAATATCCGCCGCGTTTCCTCGGAATCGCTGATAACACGCTTTACGCGTCGACGTCCGCGCGGTCTTCGCTTCGCGCGCGACATATTTTTTTTTCGAAATTACAAGAAAGACGCTTGGAGGACATTTTTAACGAGCCGTTATTACGTGCCATAAATCGTTATCGCCGAATTGCGGTTACCCGCCGTGTTCTGTTTGCCATCGGAATATTTTAGAGGCTTTTAGCGAAATTTCATTACGCAACGTGATCGCGGTGATTGCTTTATTAACGGTGCTTTCGAGAATTAATGCGACGTTTTGATTTTGACAGCTGTTCTTCTTTATTTTGCGAAGATCGCACTGTCGCGCTGCGTCCTTGGTAAATGCAGAGGAATTGGGAGACCGTTCTGGCGTTTCGACGAAATCAATTTTCTGCTTCTCGTGGATAGCGTATAATTATCTTCAGTATCATTGGCGAGGTATTTTCTGAATTATTGACCTTTAACTTACCACCGCGGCATTGACTGCGAATAAATTAAACGCGTGTGCAGTTGGCTATTATTTCAATGAAATCCGCGTAAAAATAGTCGAAGGAAATGTCACCCTTCGGAGGAAGCCGTGCGCTAGTCGAGAATAGACGGATAATTTATGGCAAGATTTTTGACACTCACGTTGTTGGTCGAATGTCAAGATAACATTGACATTTGTAAGTTGTAGTTCACAAAAACAATCTCAGTTACCAGAAATCTAGGAGGGCGCGCTGACGAATCTGGCAACAATATTGGCGAGGCGTCAAAACGGTTCTCCAAAATGGCGACCTCTCGCGAGCGAGAATGCGGCGCGCCTGCCAAGGCAAATAGTGACTAGCTTGTTACCCTATTCAAATTTCGAATATTATTCTACCTTTATTCTGATGACGCCTACGTTTTACGAATATTCCGGTCCTCTGTTCAGAGATCCGTTCCAGGGATTTGTTCTAACAGATAATCGATGAATCGATGGATTTTCCGGGAAAACATCAATCTACACTTTCCTTTCGTTATTATGGCTGTAATATTTGATAAACCTAATCTTCGCAGCTATTTTCAGTGTGAACATTGTTTCAACACAAGTTGCTAAAATAATTTTGAAACTCGACGGAAGGTTCGACGCGTCCAGGCGGCAATCCGTAATGATCGAAACATTTTTAACGATCTTCCTCTTTATAAGTCGCTCGGGAGTCCGTGACGAGGGCGTAAGGGCAGCGAAAGGCTTCGTTTAAAACCCGACGCGAAGCACCTGGCTTGCTATAGTCGATAATGCTTATGCACGATTTGCTTCAATCACTTTGAACTTGGAGGGTCGCGTAAATCGCATGGAAAACGGGCTAGTAGGTCACTCTCGACGGTACTACGCTACATTCCGTGGTACACGTTAAACGTGCCGCAGAATTTTCCTTCGTTTATCCACTTTTACTTTTACGTGACACCGAATAAACTGTGCCACGCTCGAATGGCGCCACGTTTCGCCGCGTTTACACTGGATATGCGCTAGCGTTGGCTTATGGGGTTACGATTTACAGCTTTTTCACGCTTTTTATTTTTAACACGAACATCTCAAGCGAACTAAACTTTCATTGCAGCTTCTTTTAAAGCAATTTTGTAGTAGATGTTATACTTAGTGCGATTTTAAACACACGATATCATCGCTCATTCATTTTATCGCGCTCTCATTACGCTCAACAGATCCTCAACAGATCCTCAAAAGAAAAGGTATCGCGAGTCAATCAAGCCTCGTAAACGTACCCATTCGCAACGTGCTGCTCGCTAAGCAGCCGTCCTAATAAACTTAATAAACGTAATCGAACTGCGCGTACGTGTGTTAACCGACATCGCCGCTCAAGAGGGTTCCGTGTCGCATGAAAGCGAAAATAAAGACGCTCGTCACGTAACCCTCAAACGAAACTGTCCCGGCTGAAGCGTATTACATGCCCGCGCATTAGAGCCCGACGTTCGAGCACGAAACCGTCGCGGAGCCGCGTACAATTTCGATCGCGCGGCGGGCAACGATAAAACAGGGCGAAATTGCCAAAGCAAACACGGGAAGGGGGCAGACGACATACGCGGTGTTACACGGTGTCGAGGGTTAAAATTACGCTCCGACTAAAGGCCGGCTCGAGATTCGTTTGGCAACCCTGTCATTTGCCTCGAGGGCCCTTAACGAGCCCCGGCCCAGCCTTCCTCTTCATCGCGCCGCCCTCGAAAAAAAAAAAAAAAAAAATATATATGTGCAACCCCTCACCGCGTTGGGGAGCCAAGGTGAAATAAAAGCTGTTACGCTCGGTAACGAGCTCGGAACAAGCAATAACGTCGCATGGAAATTTATTACGGTAAACACAGCCGCATCCCCTCGCGCCTCCGTTACTCGTCGCGATCGCGAGCTGTAATACGCGCTCGAAATAATTGCCCGCCGGTTCCTTTTTCATCCCTGCTCCGTTTGCGCCGCGGGCAAAAGCCGCTTTCGAGGCGAGAAGCTTCGGTTGCTCTTCCTGCTTTCCTCTTTCCTTTTTTTTTTTTCGAGGTGGGAAGTCTTTAGTTTTATTCGGATTCGGCTGATAAACGGATCGCGCGGTATTTTCTGTGGCAAAGTAGCGAGTCCAATTCGACGTGTGAAGCAGTGGAATGTACGTACTAATCAGACTTGCTAGAATTATAGTTTGACTACTTTAATAGAGTTTGGTCTTCTTTCGTGTTCCCAATGATAATTAAAAAATTGACAAAGAATCGCTACTATAGTACTTCTGCAGTTTTTCTTCTAATCTGATAAAAAGCAAAATTTGCATGCAAATAAAACAGCGTAAAGTCTTCGTCGTTGCTTAAACTGCATACTAAAGTTAACGCGAAGTCTGGCACCGTCCAATAAATCCAACTACGGTCTAGAGTCCGCCTATAACTCGGCTTTTTCACTGGAGATTAACGAGTCCAAGTTTCAAGTAGAAAACTGCCGTCACTGATCGGACCGAGCGTTACGCTGCGCTGGGTTAACTTTCGACCTCGCCCCAGCAGTTTGCCGGCCGATAATTCTTTAATACCCGTGCTCGCTAGTAGGTTTATGGATTAAGAAGCGACTTCTGTCGTTTCATAATCGATTGCATAAACCGACGGAACGACGACGGATCGTTACGTTCGTTTCTGGCTCGAGATATATCGCAGCGTAGGAAGCTCGAGGGAAATAGGTCGAGGAAATCTGCGGGTGCTGTCGAATCACGGGGACACTCGAAATCGATCGTTAAAGGGACAGAGAGGAAGAGAGAGAGAGAAAGAGAGAGAGAGGAAGCTCAAACGATTTTTGCCAACAATACCAGCGGCCTATAAAACCACACCAGATACTACCCCTCTCTCCCGTGCTTGGCTTCGTTATATTGGATTCTGCGAATCAATAAACCTCGCTTGCGTCACGACCATGCTGATCCTAATGCAACGAGGTTGCAACGCGTGTCCGTACGCTTCGACACAAAACGGAGGAAGCATCGGCTCGTTTGTCGGCTCCGAAAACAGTATTAGCCGCGTTCGTTTCTCCGATATTAACATCGTTCCACGAATAATATTTTTCCACGCGTTCTCTGCAAAAATGTTCAGTCGATTTTTAATAGAGAACGAAGTGTGTATTTTCTCAACCGAATTGTAAGCTGTTTGCTTTGCGCATCTTCTGTGTATATTCTTTTCAAGCGTATTACTCTTGCACATCTTCTCTTGAGAGATTTTCAGTCCACTTTTTGCGGTGAACTTTTTTTTAGATTTACGCGGGTAACAATAAAACCTCTATAAATATATAGGTAGAGAGAGCTGGTAGGTTCAGAGGAATCGATAAAAAGCCGATATGCAAAACACGAGTATTTATTTTCGAACCGCCGCGTTGTTTCGGATTTTTGATCAAGTTTGTTCAGTCCCGTTTGTTATCGAGCAAAATATTTTCCGCCTCGCTTGAAACCGTAGCAGTTTTCGTGAAAGGAACTGGCGTACGCGAACGGATCGAAAGTGCTTCCTATCGAGCGAAGGATTAAATGGTAACTAACGAGGTAACGAAATTAAATCGTCGCGCCCACGGCTCGACAGGAAATGCCAGACTCCGAGCAAAGGTCAGGAGGAGCCACTGGCAGTATTTAAGAATTACAACCTTTGACGGCGAGGAAGAGAACCGGAGGTAAGCGATATGTCAAACAGAGGTCGCGGATGACAAATACTAAAAATGGAATATTCAGCTGCTAAATGTCACTGCTTTCACTATTGACTTCGTAACGAAGTGGATGGCCCGATGGATATGACGGACTTTTATACGCTTTACGTAACTCCGGTTATAAAAGTTAAATCTATCGAAAAACGCGCTACGTTTCCCTGGTAGATTCTACGAATTTTACTATCCACCGGATCCTCGATCGTCGCCACCTCCTTGTTTCGAAACCTCCCGCGAGGTTCGCAGTGACCGGCGCGACCTTTGAAGCGCTTTCAAAAGATGCTCGAAATTTTCCGCAAAGAAAAGGTAATCTTTATACATACATAAGTTACACGGTCACGGGAACAAAAGGGGCGAACACTTCAACTTTAGAATAGCTCCTTTCCGCGAAACTCGGCGAACTTTTACCTTCAATTTTCCGACCCTCGTTTTCACCCTTTCTCTCGGTTGAAAAGTAACAAAACTCGCGCGATCCGTGAAATACGTGCTCGCGGAAAAAGATTTCTCATTCAGGAGCCCTTTCAGGCTTCGCTGTGCGCTGGCGAGAAACGAGAACCAAAGAGCCGTCCCTCCGCGGGCCAATCGAAAAACGGCGGCGATCCACCAAGCAAAAACCCCGGGTACGCGTCCGGAATGAAGCACTGGCGAACAATGCCGTGGCTCGCGCTCGCTTTCAGCGTTATTCTTGGCCAGCCAGAGGGCCATCCTGAAGTTGATGGATCGGCTGGTGACGCGTGAAAACCGATCGTTCGCGCTTCCGTGAACCAAGTTCGCGTTCGACGCTCGGAGCAAGATGTATCGCGGTACGAGGAGAATGCCTCGCGAGCGACGCCTCGTGAATTAAGAAGCGCGCGCCTCGGGGCCAGGTTAACCCTTTGAGCGCCATGTATGGACTGGCGAGAAAGCACCAGCGTGAAAGCTGAAGAAAACGGTTTTCGTTATGTTTCACTGTCGACCAAACGTTTCCTTCGAAACAATTTCCTTTCTGCGATTTAATTAACTTTAGGAATTAACCGTATTCAGAGAAATTTGCTAACGAAAGTTACCCTAATTTATTAAGTCGTGCTACGTGGAAATCGTGTCGTAAAAAGACTGTCGTCATTTTGCACCGTGCGTTCAGAGCACTGGGTTATAAAAGAGTTAATTGTATTTTGTGTTTAAAAAAGGAATACTGTCGAGCTCACTCTCTTTGTTTTTTTAAAAAATAAGTCAACAGTGTATAACACGTATAGAACACTCAGTGCTGCTAGTGTTAACATGCTCTGCGACTCGAAAAGCTCAAGCTTTCGTCGTCGAGCCACGACGATGAAAAGGTTTGTCTGTTTTCTTGCGGTCGTCAGGCTGTTTGTTGTTCCACGTCCGGGTTCAACAAATACAGCAGCGCCAGTTTCGGGCTCGTGCTTTTAATTAATACGCTGGTACGTGCATGGCCCGTGACAAAAGGCTTGCATTATCGCGTGCACGAAATATTTGCACGGCAGAGACTTTTAGTTTTGATGCCGCGTCGGCCGCGAAGAGCTCAGCAAAGAGATGGGCCTTGAAGATTGCGTGCGGCGCAAAGTGATAAAAAATGCAAGCCGCTGTGTCGCATTCGGTTCAAGGAAATCGCAACTTTTATGCTCGTGAGTTTGAGGATTGTAAATCATTATCTCGATCGCGTTTAATTAATCGTTCTCTTTCGCGTGGTATACGATAATAGTGACAGGGAATGAATTATGTGCGTGTTTCTCGTACGAGCAGCTGATATTAATCACGTGCCTATGTTTTTGCCAGTTTTACGATTTTGCACTGCTCATCATACCATAACCATACCATGTACATCGAAGGAAAGTCACTCCGTCAATTTCACAAGAGAAATTTGCATTTTTTTACCCTCCTCGAGACATTGGAATTTGTGCAAAAAGAGAAGAAAGAAAATGAAACAACTTCTCGCTCGTTTCTCTGTTTACGTTGCCACTTAATTCGTCGCAACGGTGCGACACAATCGAATAATCATGGAACTCCCCTCTGCGCGCGCTCTGATCGTAAAAAAATCAACTTTTTCCTTCGCAGGGGTGGCAGGGTTTTTGCCTCGCAGAAAAACCGTGAGAAATCGCACCGGGCCGTTCAAACGGGAGCCAATTCTCCGCTCGACGTAAAAGCTGACGCTGATTTACAAGGCCAATGGCGTTTATCTCGGCGGCAAAGTCTGCGAAACGAAACGAAGGTCCGAGACCCTTTTAAGGTTTGATAGACGCGCTGTTTCTCACCCTGTTTCGTCGGGGAAACGCGGCGAGAGGGGGCGAGATAAACGCGGATGGAAAACGCGCGAGCGGAAGCGATGGAAATTCGACTTTCGTTTCGCAACCCTCGTAAAACGTGTCTACACGCGTTGCTTGATGGCCTAGTAAACGCCGAATGTGTCGGGAAAATTTATTTTGATCGCGGGGGTGAATGAATTGTAGCGTCAGCGAGAACCTACCTCTTTTTTTTCCCCTTTCTTTTCGCCGGCAGATTTCGTGTTTTCGGGCTTTTCCATGCTCGCCGCTCGACGGATTTCCCCGTAAAAATGCGTACACGGAACCACCCCCATGGGGATTGAATTTGCATTATCGTCGAAATCGTTCGAGCGTGAAACTGGTTTTGCGAAAAATACAGCAAAAAATGCTGACGATTTATCGCTGCTCATCGATATTGCGATTGTGTACAATTTCGAAGCGCGAATCGACGTCAGAGAGATACGATTATTACATAAACGGGAAAATTGTGTTTCGAATACCATTTAGTACTATTTAGTGGGACCTTCAAACCATCTGCAACTCGCTTATCGAATCTATCAACAGTAGCGTAATTGAAAAGAGTCGCGAGGCCAAGCGTGCCTTCTTTGCTGCAGAATAATCGTTGCGAAAATCAGGTGGACGCATTCGTAATCTTCGATAATCGCTTTTCCAACGCGATGATAATGGACGAGACCCACGAGCCCGTCGAGTCGTCGCGCGATAATTATCGGAGGACACTAATTACGAGGAGACGCGGAGTCGGTGGAGCGTACGATTGATTTTGTACCCAACCCCCTTTTTTCCGTGGAGACTGCGTTTAATCTCGCCTCCACCCGCCGCAGAGTAACGTCGCGACTGGAATTTATCGCCAGCACGAATTCTCGACCTTCAATAACGGCATATTAATTTTTGGCTGCCACCCGGGAGACGTTCGACCCCCCTCGTTAATTACATTGAGATTTCTCGCCGCTTCCAGGCTTGGTTTCACGGCACTTTGTGCCAGTATAAATCGAGTTTAAGGGTACCCACCTCTGGATTGCTTTAGGAATAATTCAAAAATATTTTTAACGCGCTGCGTTCCCTCGGTTAACGATAGCCTAAGCTCGCAATAAATTCTTATAGTCGATACTTGGATATAATCCTCGAGTAGCGAAGAGGATTAATGAGAATTACCCTCTATTGAGAATGAAATATTCGACCAATTGTTAAACTACTTCGTTGCAATTCTCAACGATAAGATTAACATCAATGTTTAATATTATCTAACATCACTGCTAAACTCGGCTCTTGGGTTTTGAATTCTATCTTCCGCTGGGAATCTGTTCGATACGTTAAGTAGATTAGATCAGGAAAAATATTCAAAAAGTCACCCTCTCCAACGCCAGAATGGTCCCCAAAAGGTCGACAGGGGAAAGACGAGGGTTCCGGGGACCAGTTCTGGCTGGTATGTTTGCACGAGCCTCGAAAGCTTTATTTGCTCGGCGAGATTTTCCAATTAAACCGTGATTAATCCACGTGACGGATGCTTAGGGTGGAATGTTTACGGCGCAAGGGAAATAAGTTGCCGGTGTAGAGAGCGTCGAAAATCGATACACACAGTGGTGGGACGCGAGGGTTTGGGCGATGGGCGCAGAGGAATCGACGATAATCTGATTTCGATGGACGGCACGAGTTGGATAATTCGTTCGCCTCGTGCCACTAGAGAGATGAAGGGGGTAGGAGTGGGACCAGTGCATTTCTATCTGGCGTCTCTGTTCGCCTACCCCCGTTCGCTGTTTCCATCCCCCTCTCAGTCAACGACGGGAGTATTGAATTCCGTTTTCCTCGATTCACGTGACGCGAATCGCGAAAAAATTCGTGCTGCGCCGAGGAAAACCGCTTCGTGATCGTTCGGGGCCATTTCACGTTACGACGCAATAGAGGAAACGATGAAATTAGAGCGGCTATTTGTGCCACGGCAGTTTTCGGCGATCGCAAACAACGCCTAATTAGACGAGATCCCGATTTATTTTCCACTACACAGTGTAGCAATAGTGTAAATGTAATTGTAACGTAACAAGCGATCGTTTCGTGTTAAGTAGTGCAGTTATATCGCTCTATTGAATTAGAACATGCGATGTAAAACGGCTGGTTCTTTTTTTTATATCCGAAAGAGTGTTCCGTCCGTGCGAGATAACATCGTCTCATTTGTGTAATGTAACTCAAGCTTTTGAAGCGTGGCAATAAAGGTATACGGAACACCGTTTCCTTAATTACCCAGCGGCATGCGCCGAAAGATGAACATCGGGAGGACGTCAAAGGAATTGTACATTGTTTCGCAATTTGTTTACGAGGCATAAAAGAGAAACGGGGAGCGTCGGCTAATCGCTTCGTAAAAACACCTACGCGAGGAAAAACAAATTTCCCGCATTTCACGCGCCATTACGTACCGTCCGCGAGCCCATTTCAAATAATTAATTCGTCAAACACGAGCTGGTAACGCGTCACGCCATCTCGTATAGTGTCTGTGACCTTGCTATTATTGTCACACTATTTTCGTAAGCGGCACGAGCAATCTGACGCAGATAAAACGCGCAAAAGCTGTACCGCGTTTCGACCCATTAATACATTAACGCGGCTAATCTGTTAATTCGTCGAACACACAGAGCTGGTCAATGGAAATCGCCGTTTCCGCTGTAGGAAAAAAGCTCGTCCCAGACAGCGTTGCGACCTTAACGGAATTTGTCGTAATAGGCATGTTTATTTGACGTAATACCGACCGACTGAGTCACCATGATCGTTCCAGATCGTGGCGACCTTGAAGAAAAGCGAAACGGCTCGCGACTAAATACTACTTCCAGATCGATCTACCGAATCGACGGTATTTGTTTACTTTTCGAGCCGCGGAATGAATGCTACGGCGGATGAATCATGCCAATGAGTCGCGATGCTACAACGCCATAACATTTCTTTCGCCTGGAAAATATTCTACTCCAGCACGCGATACATTGTAAATATGTTTCCGAGTTCAATTTCACGCTGACACGCCACTGACATACATGAATACGTAACTACGTAAATAAGAACTTTCGAGACGTTTCTAGATCGAACTTTCTTTTATATAGATCACTGCTATAACACGTACAAGCTTTTCTTCGACTCGAAGAATAGAAATACATTTCGAATTCGAAACGAAACGCCCGTCACGACGCACTACAGAGTTCACGGATTTAAAAATGTCGAAGTAATCGATTCGATACATCGAACATCATGGTCGCGAAATTATCGAATCGAGCGCGATTACTGCGCCACAGACGCGGCAATGTGCATTCGAAGCGGTATCATGTCGGACGCGCTCCGAACGCGTAATAAATTACAGAATTTATACCCCGACGTGTGCATTTACGTGCATTTATTATTTAGCCACGTGACGCGCGGTCATTGTGTACACTGTCGTGGTAACGAGAAAAAAAAAAAGTGAACGATCGTCGTGCGTTTAATTTATACGGTCACGAACACGGTAGGCGAGTCGTTTGGAGTGCTCTCGAACGGATAAGCGTGAAGCGAAGAACAGTTCGGTACTCACGTGTCTTTTCCGGGACAGCAAACGTTATTCTCGCCCCTCCGATGAAGCACGAAAGCACGAGAAGCGATGTCAGCGAGAGATCACTGGTTCCGTAACACCCTCGGAATATCCTTGTCGACGGTTATCCACACTCCTCCTCTCACCGTGCTCCGTTTTCCTGCAAGGTACGCCACCAAGTATGTATCCCCTTCAGTCGCACTCTTTTCTTTACCAACTCCGACGAGCAGCTCCGAAAAATAACAAGCTCTATCACTCGCGCAATTGATTCTCACTTCGCGATCCGACGTTACGATCGCGGAATAAGGTTATGTGTTCCGGCGCCCGCGGCTGCGACCGCGTACAGGTTACGTATAAAAGTAAAAAAAGAAAGACGCGAATATTCGGGAAGAAAGGTCGGGTCGCGCAGCAGTGACGGTTCAACCGTACCGCTTCACCTTTCCTCGCAATCGTTTTCGATCGGTCTCGTACGTGTTGCTCGCCGCAACGACGTCCGCGATGTGTCGTGTCAGTTCTCGAACGGAGCACTGAAGGAAAGAACTCGTCCTTTGCGCGCGCGCGTTATTGCGACACACGTATATATATATATATAGAGACAGGTTATACTATATACAACACGCGTGCTCCCTGCAATGTCCTTCTCGTTCCGTAAGCGAGCGTTCTTTTATTTTTTTCCTTCTCGGTCGAACAGTTGCTCTAGTACAAATCCACGCACGAACAGTCACTCGCGAGTGCCGCTGCGAGACTAGAACGCGGGGAAACATGTGCGGCCTCTTACATACCGAAGTCGCAGGGGTGGGGAGGGGTGTAGGGGGAGCCACTGATGAGCGGCGCCATTGGTGGGGGTAGATCCCACTCCGCGAGTCGCGAGAGGGGTAACTGGCAAGGACGCGAGATGTGTCGCGCGGCTGCTTCACGCGCTTTTTTCTCAACACTCGCGCTCGCTTTTCTCCGCGTTGATAAGGGAAATTATCGGTAGCCGTTGTGCTCGCGAAATCCGGAATCGGACGGTCGTGATTCTAGAAGGAAATCGTCCGATTAAGTCGCGTCCCCTGACTCGATTGCGCACGACGCGGCCGCGGTTGTTCAGCATCGCGGCGCCGTGATAGCTCGTTCTTTTTGGAGCTGCTTCAATTGTATTTAGAGAACGAGTTACTTGTTACGCTGAGATTTATGTTTCGCGTGCAATATGCGTGGATATTGCTGATTGCAAATATTATACAGATCGTTCGCACGTTTCTTACGTAACACGCATGAGCAATATTTCGATCTTTACCGATCTGCTCGTAAATATTGGTACCTTTTTTCTGAGCGTTTTCATCTAGTTTCACTAAACTTTTTCATAGTCTTGTCATTACTTATGGATACCGTTGCGCGATGAAAATGAGCCCGATGCAGCAATGACTGCATCGGAACTCGGATCTAGTTCACATTAACGACGCATGGGATCGCGAAAGACTTAAAAGAATTTACGAGGTACGAGAGGGCAGCTCGATTTCAAAGTACTGTTTAATCGCGCCAAGATCAAGCGACCTTGATTCACTTACGCGTGAGCACGTACTGGTAACCGAACGTGCAGGAAGCTGACTATCTGAAGACGATCGCGACAAATCGCAAGGTAGATCGGTATCGCGACTTCCGCGATGAGGTAAGACCGACGAGACGTAATCGCAATTGTAAACTCGTCTCGGCCATGGTTCAGGGAGGAATTCATTCTCTTTTTCCTCCGCGCGTAACGCGCGGAGAGGAACGGTTTCGACGGCCGCTCGCGAGGGAAGCGAGTGTGAATCGTTCACGAGGAGTCTTGAACCGTCTTTTAATTCGTTACGCTCGCGTGCACGGCTGCTGCTACATGATATTCCATCGGAACTTTCGTTCTCTCGTTATTTAGATTTCGTTATGGTCGTTTGTCGCAACGTTTAACAGCCAATTCAGTTGCCACCGTTTTTTACAATATGTCAAAGTCCATTTCTGTAATCGATTCTCGAGGTAACGCGTAAGTTAAGTTTCTTCATGGAAAGATATTGTTGGACTGATTAAAGAATGGGGTACGTTCAAGCCACGTGCGATTTCGATGGCTCGGTTAGAGTACTTTCAACGCTGTAATGGGACGATCTCAAAGTTGTTGAAACATTTTACGACATATTCGATACGTGGGCCAGAGAACATTGGTCGTGATCAAAACAACACGTTACATAATGTGTAAATTGAAGAACGATACCGGCAGCAAATGTTGCATAAACTTGCAATAAAAATATCAATGTAGCGTGCTATAGGGAAGTGGGAAACGAAAGCTGGCACGTGAGTCAGTTTTTAGATACATGCTGCTTATTTGCATTATCAGTAATGTGCTCGAGTTTCTTTTAAAGTTAACAACTAGTAATTACAGTTAAAAGTGAATGGAGACATAAATAACCTATTACTGCTATTATCATTGCGATAAAAACTGTGGCGTTTTTCCTTATTCGTCGGAATCTTCGAGAAACTTCGTTCTACAATTAATTAACGTATTATTACTGTCATTTTTATCTAAGTTGCGTCTTCCGTATACTTCAAATTTATTGTTTCTATCGTCGTCACTATTTTCCACACTGTGTTGGTGCTTACACCAAGCTCTTCGACGCTGATCGAACTACGTATTACCAAATATCCCTTCAGTACCATCCAATTTAAAAAAGACATTTAGATGACCTATTTTAACTAGGTCACTTGGTACATAAGTACTTCGGTATAATAAAACCATAGCAATAATAATAATACACGTAAGAAACCCCGAAGGCGCGCTTCCATGCGGGCTCGAAATCTGATAACCCGATCCCCGCCAGCGGCTGCTTAATGGCACCCTCGAGCACCCAGTGGATGTTTTCCACGTGCCGCGTATTTATATCTAAAGTCCGTCGTGTGTCTTTTTAAGCTCCCCCTCCCGTCGTATTTGCCATTCGTGGTATCGAATAAAATGTGTCACGCGTACAGAAGCGGACACGATGGAAGTAGCACGCACGAGCGCGTAGTTCGGGGTGCAGGGGCTCGGGCATGCGGAAAGTTCAGCAGGAAGGAAACGTCAGAAACGGGCGCGCGTGTACAACACAAACGCGCGCGCACCCCTGGCCTATCGGTATCGCTCTTCCTTCTACGCGTGCCTTTTAAAGGTCCCATGGAGAGCAGCGACGCGCTCGGTAAATAACGTTTAACGACTCGACCCGGCTATCCGCGGCTTCTGCCGTCTTACACACCACTCTCCACCGCCTCCGTCAGCTAGCCACCCCTTTACCGACAACGACTCGCTCTTACCACCGCCGTTCCCTCCGCCACCCTTTCTCAGTTCCACAGAGAGCTCCATTGAATTCCGTTCGGTTTCTTCGCGGCGCTATCGATCGGTGCCCGCGCGTTTGTTCTTTCTCCTTAACGTTTTGTCTCGTTCCTTTTATCAATTCTTTTCCTTCCCTCTTCTTCATTTTTTTTTCGCAACTCCACCCCCACCGTTGCCAGCGGTGGTTGCTGGTTCCGCTCGATCCAGTCGCGCCCTCGTTTGCACGTCCGCGCGGTCCCAGCCAGCGGCCCCTGTTGACTTTCCTTTTAGTCGTATTTACGGATCCCATCTCTTATTTGTTTCTCCCTGCCGCTCGATATAATTTTATTTGCGACCACTCACCCTGTGTTTGCGCGCCTCCACCTCGCCGCGTCCACCGCAAATCGACGCTGCGTTGCTCCCAATTATTCGCCTCCATCTCTACTCCTGATCCATCCAAGACGCTCTTATTCTTCAGACAGGGTTGATTAAGACCTCTAGATTTCACGTTCGAAGCCTAGCCCAACAAATTCACCGCGAACCTCATCGTTCTTCCGTTTCCGCTAGCTTCTTCGCCAGCGAGCGCGTTAAAAACCCGTCTTCGGCTGATCCGGCATGTAAAATTCGCCGAACACCACCGCAATTGATCTTCGTTCTCCAAGCTCGTTTAAATAAACAAGAGGCAGGCCCGTCTTTCGTACCTTCATATTTTATCCGGTTCCAGGACATCCTCCCCCGGCCTCAAGCCTCTCCCTTCCGGTTTCTGTGCTCGGCAATACCTCGGCTCAGGACGCTCTCGCTCGGTTTTCCTTTCCTTTGTTGCATCAGTAAACAGGTTAGCCAATTTTTCTGGCGCAGGAAGCAGGAACGTGAGAGACGCACTGGAATAAGAATGTACCCGGTCGGGGCGGGGGGACGAAGGGGGTGGCGGGTTTAGGTGTGCAACCGTTTTACGTAGACACGGGGCCAGCCGTGCAGACGGCCGCCACGGTGTACACGCGTACACATACGTGTACTGTACGTAGGTACGTACCTACGTGCCGTGCATATTGTTCGAGCAGGTTTTTCGACCGAGATTAAGAGCGAGGCACGTAGCTCGCGAGTCTGTGCACGAGTCCGGCCTAAGTATGCCAAGGATTACCGGTATGAACTTTTGCGTTACAGCCCGCGAACGCAATAATCCGATAATACGTGCCGCGAGCAGGAAACCGCCGTGTTACGTAGACGGTGCCGGTGACAAGATTAGCGCCGCGAACGGGTCGAAAGTCGTCCGGCTATCGGACGACTCGGATTCCCCGGGACTGGGGGAACCCGAGGATCTACGTAGACTCGAGTAATCGCAGGGCACGGCGTCGGTGTGCGCGGAAAATCGATTTGTATTTAGACTTGTGCGTTATCGCGACGTTGGTAAACAACAACGTCGTTTAGAGAAGTACACGTTCGGTTTCCCCTGATCGAGTGACGCGCGACCATTTTTCAGCGCTGTCGCTGATGTTTTTATCGTAACAATGATAGAACCGGGAAATCGCGTATTGATTTTGCAGGAAACGAATTCAATGTCGCTTCGAAGTAATTTCTGCTACGACGACTTAGTGTTTTACAAAGATACTTTGACGGGCTAAACTTTTCAAGTGTAGAATGTTGCATGTTGGTACGGGTAGTTTGTGTAATTAGGTAGCTTTGGTAGACCGCATTTTGAACTATAAAAGAACTTGCACTAACTGGAATTAAAGGAAGACCGTAATTGGTCGATTTAAGGGTCGGATAGCAGACAAATTAACACTTCCTACAGATATGATTGCGGATCACCTATTAGGATAATGCATGTACCGTCCAGCGATACGATCTGGGCGAACATTAGCCAGTTGCGCGATGGGCAACGGAAAAGTTCGTTTCCTTGATGCAACCGCTTGGTGCGTGAAAGAAACGGAAACAATTCGTTCCCCGGTTGCCACGATTATTTTCACCTTGAACACGCCGAGTAATTAATCTGCGAGCGTTAGACACATCCGCCTGACGTGTGCGCGGTCGCAGAAAT
Source organism: Xylocopa violacea (assembly GCA_963969225.1). Lineage (NCBI taxonomy): Eukaryota > Metazoa > Arthropoda > Insecta > Hymenoptera > Apidae > Xylocopa > Xylocopa violacea. The sequence goes on from CAXAJV010000008.1 coordinate 24,866,567, forward strand.
CGATCCGTTAATTAGCGAATAATCAACACGATAAAAACGTTCACCGAGTGAGTCATTGTACGCGAGTGCGGAAGAAGGAAAAGGAGAAGAAAACAAGGAGGATGATGCGACGGTAAAGGGGAAGAACTTACGTTCTTCTGCCATTACAATTAACCTATCACAGGCGTACGGGACATGCATAACTGTACGGCGCGAAATTTATGCCAGCACGGCGATAAATCATGACTTGATTAACAGTCGCCGATAACCGAGCCGATAATCGTGTTTGTTCTGTAGCGAAGGCGGCCGTGCTAGCAATGAATTTCTATTTTCCAGAGCCGAGCTCTTCGTGGTCACGGCCAACCGGCTGAAAACACACTTGTATTAGTATTCGCTCGCCTGCACGCTCGTCCGTCGTTATTTTGCGTAACAAGCTAACGTTCTACCAGCACCGTTTTACGACTGACCTCGTGGCACGTGTACAGCCGGAATTCAACTAGTGAAATATTGCGATCGAATCGTAAAACTTCCCGCTAAACGACGCGGTCTCTATTTTCGCCTCTCATTCTCGATCTCTAGACGAAGATACCCGTCGAATTTAAGGGTCGTGGAAAAATATTAAAATAAGCACCTGTTTCGATCATTTCTTTTTCTTGGGACTTGACGGTAATTTCTTTTGTTTTCTTGCTCGAATCCAAATTTCATTTCAGTATTCAATCATTCGTAGGAATGCTTTCCAATGGATACTGCGCAGTGGGTAGTCAAGGGTAAATACAACGAAAATTAATCTTCATCCATTAATCATTCTCCTGCGTTAAATAGAAAAAATTTCAATCACTCTGATTGCGTGGAACCACCAGAAATATTTCCTCGTAGTTGGCGCTGGTTAAACGAGGAGAATGGATCTCATAAAATCCGACGCGGAGCTCGTAGCCGAGCGAAGATTGTATCCGCGAAGAACAAACAGACTCTCGATATCGCGATCCTTACCGATGAGTCGAGGAAAAATTCGCGTTCCATTTCCTCTGCCTTTGTCCCTCTTTACGGCGAATCCGTGGAAACGTACGCGTTCTTCGTTCCTCGTTTGGCTCGCGATAAAAATACGTTTGCGTAAATTCGAGTCAAATATTTGCCCGTAACCGTGCGAACGTAATCTCGCAGCGTGTATGCATATTCACGCGTGGTCTCGCGACGATCGAAATCGTTCGGATGAGTTTCGCGATCCATCAGCTGGCTCGGTCGTTCGAATTTTCCGCTCGAACTTCTACGCGTGCTCCTATAGTTCTGGATTCTTCCGTTGATAAGATTAGGTTTTGTGGTTAATATCGCCGTCAGGCTCTACGCTGGAATAATACCGGTGACCGCAGCCGATCGCAGCTTTTCCTGCCCGCGCGCGATGCTCAACAATGTTAGCCGTCGCGCGATAAAATCGATAATGTTGTTATAAAAGTAAATATCTGCGCGAGGAAATGTTTCCACATGGCATGGCGAGAAAATTACGTAGACGCGGTATGGAACATCGGAATGCCGGCGCTGGCGATCGATACGCGTATCTTATCGAGGGAATTCGTTTCGTCGCGTCTAGCCGAGCGTGGTCCAACGTGATCCACGTGTCGTTTGCCTCTGCAATTTTCGAGAAATCGTCGTTGAACAATAGCTGGGAGGAATTCCGTCCCGATCCCTCGTCCGTTCCTTCCTCGCTGAAAGTGATCGCCTCTTTTTCAAAAGTTTGCGTTTCACACGCGCGTCGGATTCGCTGAAACGGAAAGTCTCGGCGACGCCTGGCGAAAGAACTCTCGCGAATGCAGAAAAAAAAAAGTGCAGAATTGAGTCATTCCACGGCTGTCCAGGCCTTTTTTTTCGCCGCGATAAGCGCCGTTACCGGTGGCGATAGCGTTCGCTTTTATCAGCGACCCGTACACGCCGACCACGACCGTGAAATTGCACGTCACGAACAGAGCGGCGCGCGTGCACGCGCCCTCCTGTCGATGGCTCGCCGCTTTTCCTCCGATCGAAACAATTTCGACTTTTCCTCTTTTCCCGGCTTCGTCGGTAACCGATTGGTAAACAGTTCGATTAACAGACGTGCACGCGTTAAGAAGCACTACTGCTCCGTTTCGTAATAGCGGTCGATTACGGATTCAACGAGCGAGCACTGATGAGCCTACGCGTTCCTTATTTATTGAACCGCCGTGTGATTAATTGCGATTTAAGCGCTGCGCAACTAACACCTCTATCGAACGGAACCAATAAACCACGACAGGAGCTATTGGACATTTTATTGGATTACACGTGTCCAGTGACATAAAGATAAGCGACAAATAAAGCGATCCTTGTGAAAGTCCGATTGAAATTTTCGCCATGGAAAGACGTCGTGAGCGTGCAAGGAATGTTTCGGCATTTTTTCTTGCTGACAAAGAAACTTTGCCTCATTCGCGAAGTCGGAATTATCGGTATCGAAGTTTCAAGCAACGTTTCTACGTTTTTCTTCTTCCTTTTTTCCAACATTCTAACTGGACTCGGTACTGCTTAAAATAATCAGTCGAGCAGAGTGTTAATCGATTTCCTCGAACCGAGCTATATGCACGAAATGTACGTGTAATGTGAATGCAAATCGTGGCAGATGCATAAATAATTATGGTTATGTAATAGGCTGATAGAACGTATTACATGTAGGACGCAGAGGTTTCCTTCGCAGACAAGTCGATGATTCTCTTTGCTATTTACGTTGTCGATTTCACATGTCTGTCGGTGGCATGATGCAATTAATTACGAGAAATTTCATTGACTGCGTTATCTGCGAGTTAAATAAAAGCATGACCCACTGTCCCGAGATTCTGCTCTCGTGTTCCTGGCTACGTTTTTCCTCGACTATTCGTCGTAGTACGAATCGTGATCTCATCCTCCCCGAGCGAATTAATTATCCGGTACGTCATTATTCAATTCGCTCGGGTTAATTCAAATTCGGGTTAATCGAAATGTTTACACGTGATCCGTGCTCGCGTTACAATTAAGACGTCGTTCGAGTCCGTTCACATCGACGTTCACGCTGCACTACCAAAGCAAAATAAACAACAGCGTGGATGTTTTCGAGCGCGCAGCCTGTTTACGAGTAGCCACTTATCATTTAGAGAGATTTGAAATTTCAATTAGCCTCGTATCTCGCGCACACTGTCACCTAGAGGTAACCAATGAATGACCCGCTACAACTTTATCGCCACTAATGGATGATCGTAAGCAAAGTCACTGCATATTACAATTCGTTGTAATACTCAACGGTAGAGCTAAGAAACTAATTTGCACGTTTAAAGCACGATCAAAGTGTAACGTTACCCTCGTAATTAATTCCTAGTCAACATCCACTGTGTCGCTAAAAACAGCAAGAGAACTATATAAATAGAGACAGGACTGTCTCGAAATTGATCGATGTCTGAAAATCTTCCGCTGGTAACTCTCGCAATTAATTCCTAACCAACATCCACTGCGCCTTCCCCCCACAAAAAAGAAAGAAACTATATAAGCAGAGACAGGGCCTTCTCGAAATTGGACGCTGAAAATTTTCCGCTGGCCAGCCCTACGCGACCTTACACGGCCCGCTTCGACTTCGATCGATGAAGCAGCAACTTTTCATTCGAATGCCGGACGCCACGCGCCGCGTCGAAACTAATAAGACGCGGCCGACGCGGCGCCACGTGACCAGCCAGATTAATGATCGTACGACAGCCGCTTGACTCGGCCGCGTAATTCGGCGCGGAGCACGAGCCTGCCACGCCGCGCGAGCGTCCATTCACGGATGGAACTGGATCTGGTTTAAGGCGGATCCGCAGCGTAGCCACCGTGCCGTAGGCAGCCGGAACGCGCGCGTACGTACGAGCGAGCGAGCTGAACCGGTTCACTCGATTTCATTCATTTGCCGGATAATCGTCGTGTTCCTGTTTGCGGCTCAGGGCCGTAGCCGACGCGCGGAGTCCACGCGCGAGTCCACGCGCTCAAGGTCCACGTGTCCCGCAGCTCGAGAGGAGCGTTCCTCCCGCTCCGTCGCTCCTCCACGCGGGAAGTGGTACGAGGCGCGTGAAAGTCAGACGCGTCGGACGGAGCCGTCGTCTCCTGGAAGAAATCGGATCGCGATGCGCCCCTTTCTCGATCAGTGGTCCTCCGTTAATTTGTGCCTCGATATTTGCGAGTGTGGACGTTGTTCTGTGCAGACGGAGCTGTTACGTCGGTCTATCTTCGATGATCTTCTCCTTTCTTAGTTTATGATGTTAGAAGTTAGCAGATTTAGAGATAGTTAATTAGAATTAGATTTATGATGTCAGAAGTGGGTTGTCAAACGTTGGACTTTCAATTTTTATTGGTCCAGTCTCTGTCTTTATTGTAACAGTGTGCTGTACGGATTTGTTCTTCTTTTCGCTTTTCTCATCCCTCGCACAATACGTCTTCGAAGCGCGGTACTCTCGCGAGGAGTACCGCGGGACAATAAACCGAGGGGTCTGGTTGTACGCGGCAGCTGCGCGATAGATCAACGACGCCGGGCGCCGCGAATTCACCGCTGTCATAATCGACATTTTTACCGTTACATAAAACGCTTCCGAGGCCCTCTTTTCTTCTGCGACCCGGCTGTCACGCGTTACATAAATCTATCGAGAAAGGCGGCGCTCGCGCGTGGACTTCCCATTCTCTGCTTTCCACTGGCTTTGCCCGGTGAAAAACGTGCGAAAGAATGCCCCACGGGAATGCGCGTCGTCGCGACGACGCCGCCCCCGTAGACCCATGCAGAATATCGCGGATGCGAGGGAAGAAGCGTGACAGCGGTGCACAGCGGCGTGCAAAAATTTCTGCGCGGCTCGACGCGGTCCCCTTCGTTTCAGGGGTGGCGAGCGACTGTCGAGTAGAGTGAAAATTGAAAAGCAAAGAAGACGTGAGAAAAAGGTAAACGCGTAGCGAATAATTGTGATCCTTTCAATCAACCTAATTGCAAGCGCAAGAATCGCACGAGGATTCTGATTCTGTGAATTGAAGTCAGAAATGGACCATTGCGTTCGATCGCAGCTCGCGAGATTGGCAAACAGTTTCTGGTCTACGATCTACGCTTTTTTTCGGATTCCTTACGTAAACATTGGTTCGGCTGGACTTCTCCGGTGAACGTGAGAGAATTGTGCATAATCGATCGCCAAAAACCGGCGGCTGCCGTGTCGGAGACTCGGTTCCTTCAGGAATCGGTGTCGCAACAAACCGTGCAAGCGTGAACAAAATGGTATTTCGAATGGTAAACACGGTACACGTCAAAGGAATATTTATTCGTCCCGTGGAAACGTGTCATTGTCGTTTAACGCGACGAATAACTGTTCGCGAAGCGGGCCTTCCTCGTCGTTCGCTCTCTGGGATCACTCTGAATCGCTAATCCTTTTAGTATCCCGCGGTGGAACGCGCCACCGAAGAATCTATGGCGCGCGAAGATTGTGATGCAAATGTCGAAAGTAGTTCGGTTATATATGAATGCGTTATTTAGATTTCAGTTGATCTTGTCGAACGCCGTCGTCGTATTCAAGGCAGAAACCGTCCATAAAGATTTTGAAATTGATTTATTGCTGACGCGCAAGGAAATTTCAATAATTCATACCGCATTCTCGATGGACGTTTGAACAACTTGAATGCTCGTCGCAGAATTTTTCGTTTTAAAACGCGCGTTTACTCCGTATACGGATTTCACGAACGCGCGATGCAAACGTACACATGCACAGATATTTCTAGTAAAATCGACCAAAACCAAACTCGAATAAAATCGACCCCGTTCCGAATGTAGATACAGACAATTAGAAGGAGCCAGTACCGACAGGAAAAACTCTCCGATGAAAAACGAGAGGAAGTAACAGCGTGTTATTCTCCGAGGGCTAGAAAAAGAAGATAAATTGGTTGATGCATCGCGCGTAAAACAATAAGAGCAAGAACGCAGAAGAACGTGGAAACAAACGAGACGAGCACTGTTACAAAATAAACGCAATCCAAAGTCCGACATAACGACCATGAACGAGTCATCCATCACAGCTGAACCTTGTAACCGTATAAGTGAACTACGACAACGCCAAACGAACTCGCTGTACCGTGGCAAATTTTATCGCCATAAAGGTCCATCGATCAAAAGAGACCAAGTACTAATTTTCCTCTCGGAGTGGAAAAGATCTTCGTCCGAATTCCCTTCCGAGTCTCCGCAGTCGAAGGTCCACCTTTCGGCCATTTTGGTGCTCGCGTCGCGCGTACTCTGACGCAACGTAGGCGATCGTACAATTTCCGAGCAGATGAAATGCGTGCACACGTGGCGCTCGGTCATGGTCATCAGGAGACCGTCGTCGCGTCTTCCTACTTCTCCGTCAATTAATTTCTTCTGTATCAATTTCATCTTCGCAGATCAATCCCTTTTGTTCAAGATCAAGACAGTGATACTGTTCGCGAAATATTATCGCACGAGTATGCAAGTTTGGTGCCGCGACGGAGGATTAATCAATCCTGTGCTCGAATAAAGTAATCCATTGCGTTAGAATGTTTAATTCATTATCTCACACTTCATTATTGCCAGTCGGAGCTTTTTTCGCGGAGGGCATCAAACAACGAACGAGGGGAGTTGGAACATAATTCTACTACGCCAGCAATAACTTACGCGGAACAAGCTGACAAACGTTGTCCGTCAAATGATACATTAATCGCAACGAAAAACAGAAACTAACTGGTTACCAGAACTGTTTTACATTGCAAACGACGAGTTTCCAAGAAGAGGAGCGATAAGTCTATCGGCAAACGCGCGCGGAATGAAACGGAATGCAATGGAAGTCGACCGGTTGTTCTTCTCCGCGTTTTTCCTGCTTTTCTCCTTTCCCTACGCTCGCGCTGTCGCCGGCACTTTTATCTCGCTAATTACGCCACGGGAAACGTTATTTCCTCCTCGTTAATATTTCCTCCGGCTTCATAGTTACTCGCCTTTCGTTACAGGGAACGATCGACGTTTCCTCGGTCGCTTCGTTTCCGCGTTCGAGCTCGACGCTCGATTTTCCACAGCGAAATGGATCTAAATACGTCGACTTTTTGCGAGCGTAATTAACACCGCTACAGAAGAAATGTGACAGACCGCGGGAACATTTATTCAAGAGTTTCTTCAGTTTCGATGCTGCGACATTTTTGCATCGATTTCGTGAGAATCATCGACGCTGTCTAACCTGTCTGGGAATATTCTACTTACGAAACTCAGATTGGGCAATCTCCTTTAAATCGAGTCGACGATTTCTCAGCCCGCCCCTTTATAATTCTTTAAAATAAAGAAATACTCAGTTTCGATTGAATGCGAGGAATGATTACCAGTTAAACGTAAAGTACGATGTCTTTTTTGTTCTGACGTACGAAAGCCTGCGAAACTAGAATGCCACTGTTAGATAAAGACGTTAAAAAGCGAATCCGCTTTCACTACGCCGAGTATAGTAACCTTGCAGACCATGGGGCCACCTTCTCCCAACATCCGCGAGGTATGTCGGAACGCCACGCCTATCGGTATCGCAAATATCAAACGATCCTCCAAAGTAGCATTCCGCGCGCACCGGCCGCCCATTCATCATCGCGTACGTGTTTAAAAAACCACCAGAATGGCATTCGAGGCGCGTGGTCAGCGGCACATCAACAGGTATTTCTGCGTCGTTTCTGCAGCGAGGCGGTTGCAAAACCTGAATTCTTACGATGTCCACCGCTCGTTAGAGGATCGCGATTTGCATAGTGGGTTTGCACCTAACGCCGCGCGATATTTCATTGGTGCGACGGCCACCCACGACGGTGAAACTCGTCCGTTTCGCGGCGATCTTGAACTTCTCGAAATGTCATCGCCGCGCGAAATACGCCCGCGTCGATATCGGAGCTTCCGTGACTGTCTGGCGGCCATCGCGGGCAAATCTGCATGCCACCGTTCCGGTTATCGTCGCGGGCGTTACGTTGCCACTTTTGTTCGCGTTCGCCAGGGACGTTGCGCGTTTTCCGGTCGGCCAATAGGAGCGACGAAATTATTTTCCACGCGCGAACGTGGATCGACGCACTTCCGCGACGACTCTGACGCACTTCGACCGCGCGGTGACGATAATGCGATTCACCGTCGATGGTGTGACCGAGGAATCGGTTAGTGTCGGGATCGGGCTCGATGCGCAAAGTTGAATTAGGAACTAGTTACGAACTGTTAGCGTCGCGAAACCGAGGCATTGGCGTGTTTGGGAATCAATTAGAAAGTTCGCTCGGAGCTGAAGTTATTTCGCCTAACGCGCAAAGGCGAGGAATTTTCTTTATTTATTCAGCGTCTCCGTCCGCGACACGTGGAACACGAGTCTTTGACGTAAGCGTGGAGGAGATGCACTCGTCGCGTTGCTTCGACGCTTACGCGATATTAACAATTCAAACGCGCAACAACAACTTCGATCTTCGAAACAAGCTCTCGCTCCGTTTCAACGCAGCTCTCAGAATGTTGTCGTCGATTTCCCCGAATCATTCACCTTCGAGCAACCGCGAATCCTCCAGTTACGCGCGATCGGTGCTCGCGAGCAGAACTCGGCCGTCGTATCGCGGCAATTTTCGATCCGCGATACCGTCCAGTCCGCTCGTCGCGATTGCATAATGCGGCCATTGCGCGGCCTCAAGTGCAACGCAATGCCACCGCGTTAAATGCACTGGCGGCGTCGCAGCCACGCACGTGCGTATCGCCCGTACGGACTGGCACGGGATGCGTCTCGTCCGCGATTCTGCCTCGCCATTCATGAGCCACGCAGACGATAACAGGTTCCGATGTCGTCCGTTCGATGTGGGCGAAAATTCTGCTGTAACGCAGAAGAGCAGCGGTCTCTGCGACGTGTTATCAGGCTTCCAAGTTGGAGTATCGAGTCACAGTGGACTGCAGCAGCTGATTTATGTATTTTCTTCGCCGTTAAAGCTGTGATCGCTTTGAGAAATTAGTTAGAAGAATTTTACTCTATTCTGTTATGTGGAAAGGAGACGGAAGTTTTTTAAATAACTTTTGTTGAGTTCAATTTTAAGTTTTCGTTAGAAATTAACCCTTTGCACTCGGATATTCCCTATAAAGGGACATGCTGATGTAGAACGTCCAGAAAAGCACCGCAGACGGTTAAATATATAATATATTTTTGTTAGAAAGGTTCTCGCTTCGTGTACGTTTGCAACTGTCAACAAATGCCGAAACATGACTCTCCATCGATCCGGTGTGACGGTGCACAACATTAGGTGACTGTTTACAAAGCAATGTTATCGAACGGTGATGCGTTAAGTCACGGTTTCGCTTCTCTTTCTTCGGTCGCGTAACTTCCATAACTTCACTCTTCGTTTCCCGGTTGCGTGACAATTACGCAACTAAAACGGCTAACATTCGACAGATACGAGCGACAATTAATAACGTTTCCGTGTATCGTGCAGATTGCAACGCTGTATCTGCTCATTAAAATACGCGCGCGCAACGCGGACCGATCGTTTCATTAATCCAGTCCATCCGAACGTTACAATTAGAAACGTGATAGGAATGTTTGGCTACCTTCGTTTACCTGTGTCTACCTTTACTTGTGCGCGAGTGTGCTCGAAAGATCGATACCAGCGTTCACTTTGTGTTGCGCCAGGTTTGGATCCAAGTTTTTCTCTTTGGAACGAATAGAAACGGAAATAAACAAACTCCATCAGTGATCGCAGCACTTCTCTGAAGATAATTAATTCTTGGAGTTATTTCTTTTCATTTTCCCTTGGAACTTACTGATTTCTCCTCGAAAAATGTAATCGAAATGATTATTTAACACTGTTGACTCTATGCTTCCAATATTCTATATTTTATTAAATTTTGAAATGTAAGAAATGAATTAATTTTATTTATACTGTGATGGAGAGAGAGAGGAGAAATTGGAGTTTCTATCGAAGAGAATAGATCGCGACGAGCCGGCTGTAATTCGGTGCACGATAACAGTTATCGTGTAGGCGATACAAAATCTTCCAATCACCTTTTCCCTGAACCTGTTTTGATACGGTAGATCATTCGGTAACAGTGTGGCCGAGATAAAGAGAGTGTCTGCGTGTGGCAAACAAATTGCTCGTCGTTACGAGGAAGACACTTGGCGCGTGTTGGTACAAGGATACGGTTACGTAAAATTAAAACAGCACAATGGAAAAAACATCGCGAGCGTGTATTTACAAACGATCACGGTTTCGAAACGAATAATAAGCCGGCGGTGATTTGCGCAACGTGGAAGATAAAGAAAGGCTCTCTCACAATCGTTCGTGTTAAGCACGATATTAACCAAGAGCGAGGCCGCTATCTTTCACGAACATTAGAGGAACAACACGAGGGATCCCTAAGCGTCGTGTCGACCGATGAATAAACTTCATTGCACCATCGCGTGGTACCAGATTTTCGAGTATTCTGAGGTCGCCTCGTATCGCCACGACTCCGATAAAAGGTTAGCCATCAGCTTTTCGTACGCTTAAGCCATTAGTGGGAGATCGAGGAACTTAATTATAAATAGCTATTGGTAGCCATTTAACGAAGTGGTAAAATGTATTTCGCAGAGGCAGTTATTGCCAGCGACGAATAAAAATAATTAATCGCGAGATTAGATACCTATTTTTACGGTTCGAAGAAGAGATCGTCCTTTGTTCCTTCGCGTTATCCATTCAACGGAGCTAAATATTCTCACGCGCGTTACGCGTACTTTAACGTTCGTTTTCATAAATAAGAACACTCTCCGCGTGACAGAAAGTGTTGGCGATAAAACGAAACTGTCGTACGATGTGGCTCCTTTCGTCGTGTTAATAAATCGAGAAAAATAAAGAAAAAACGAGATAGTCCGTCTTCGCTAACGAGACGAAGACCATAAATTACTGAAGATTTCGTTGGTCATGACCGACTGGGCGTTCAGTCATCGAGATTGCTCAACGGAACGATCTTGGCCTAACGAGACATCGTTCTGGCTATGGTCGAATATCTCAGAGATACGCAAATGCGACGTGGATGAAAAATTTCCGTTGCTTCGTAAGAAAAAAAAAAGGAGAGGACTCTAATTCTATCCGTAATTGCCCTCTGGCTTTTGCGTCCGTTATGTTAACTTCCATGGAATTCTACGATTCTGCACTGTCCTCGTATAATTCCTTGGACTGTGCATCAACGTCTGATCCTCATGAATGTTCCTTAAAGTGCTCATTTAACGCGTTAAAAAGTCAATTTTCCACTCTGCTTCGAACGAGCAAAACTAAGTTTTCTCTTATCTCGAAAAGAGGACCTATTCGATGAATGTTTCCATTATGGTATCGAATGGATCGTCGTTTCTTTCGATTTCTGGACTATATCCTTTGTAGAGCGAACAGAAAGGTGCGAAGAGTTGCTATAAATTTTATCGCTCGAGTTAATTGAAAGATCACACGTCTGGAACAAGGCAAGCATCGATTGAATTTCTATAAGATGAGAGCACAGCTTCCAAAATATTGATTGCCTCATTCGGATCGGCAGTTCCCCAGATATTCTCAGTGGCATACTTCAGAAAAATATTTATAGAATTATTTATCTCTTTATCGTAGAAATGTACCTTTCCAATTAATGCTTCCAGTGTCTCTTTGATATTCGACTAGACTGCATTTAACGTCGAGTGTTCTTCCACATGCAGAATGCAAATTCATTTCGTGTTCTACGTGTACTCTTTTTGCGTTCGTGACGCAACGCGAAAACATCATAACAGCAATGGTGCTAATAACTAAATTCATTGAATTTGTTCACCTTCGATCGGTGTCAGAGTATTCGTTCCAAGTTTCTTTAACCTTGTTACGATCCTTGAGTCGTTTAAAGTAAACGTGCGTTGCTTCAGTTGACAGATTTTTAATTTCACCGACGATAAATCGGATTTTCCCTCTCTGAGCATTCATTTGTATATTATAGATCTATTTCTTCAAAAGAAATGAAATTTCTTCAAAAAAATAATGGCAAGATGGCTCAAAAATCTCGTTGATTTAAGTTTTCATCCTTAATTTATGTGCTACTGTTTTATTCAACCTTTTTTTGGGTTATTCGAACAAAGAAACGAGCGATAGATTGGCTGCGGAGCAGGATCGAGGTGCAAAGTGTTTATAACGACCACGCGATCGAACAGTGAACCATAAGAATGCGATTATCGATTCGCCTGCGCTTATCGGAAGGCGAATCACGCTCGCGAGACTCGTATGATCGCAGCAAACGCTATTACACGACTCTTACGTAACGGAAGTCGTGATTCTGAATAATTCACCGCGATTCGCACGTTGGTGTCGCACTGTCTCGATCGAGGTTTATCATTCGCTTGCATTTTGACCCAGTGGCGTGGTCCGTTCTATCAATCGAGTGCATTAAGGACAATTTTTACTTTCTCACGTATGCAATCATCCAATTCTTATCTTCTACTTAAAATATTGAACGTTCCAATTAATAAACGCAATGACCCTAAACGATCTGTCTCTTGAAGCAATACGAGTAACCCTGAACCGTAATTAAGAGATGCAACTTAGTGGAAACTTTAATTTCCATGGAAAAATATGGCTTTTTTGTTCTTTTAATGATAACACTCATTTTTCAAAGGTTTATAATTGATCTTATAATCAATTTACGAAGAAAAATCGTACTGCGTAAGACACAGCCATGTTTGTTAGTCATCGCGATATTATCGATTGCCAAGAGAAGTTAATGAATAAAATCAACCGAAACGAAGGCACTTCAACAATGCCCATAAGTACTTTCATCCGCAATAATCGATCGTTCAATCACTCGGTCTTAATACGTTTCTTTAAACAATGAGTTCGTTCATTCCAGGAAAACCGGACTTCATTCGTTAATGAAAGGGACAATGCGTCTAATCGAGGAGATTCGAGGCGAGCAAAGGTCTCGTTGCGATTATCGTTGTTAACAAAATTCGTGAAACGGAACAAGGACACAACGGAGGCATCGTTCGGCTGGTTTCATCGGTTAACGAGTGGAAATTGCAAAGTTCTACGCGACTGTCCCGTTTCGAGCAGCCGTGTGCATCTGATTTTTCAATGTTCCAATCGATTTCTGTTGCGCGTTCCTCTCGCTCGACCATTGTCGATAGATGCTTCGATGTTGGCGACGATCGAACAAGGTCTCATTATTAGTGGGTCAGTCGACAGCAGTGAAACCGATTTGGTTTCAAACCAGCCGAGGACAGTCATTTTTCAGCGCTGCTTTGCGATTTCCCTTTTCGATGGATGTTTTGGTTTCTGATCGCTTCGAGTGACTCTTCGCTCCTTCTGATTTCGAGATTGATCTCAGCTTTCTGAGCCAATTTCTTTAGAGTTATTCTACTCCTTAGAAATATAATTTGTAGCGTATGAAATTGGAACATATCTATCGTCCATGCTTAATTGTAATGTTCTATTTTGCTAGGTAATTAGAATACGAGTGATATTAACCTGTCAATCGCGTTGAAATATTCTTAAATTAGCCAAGATAAAAATGCAAACGACTTTTAAATTTTCCATATTCTGTCCTCATGCTATTATTGTCAATGTATTTTAGAATCATTGTATATCTTAATGAATGCAAGAATTTGGAAAGAAGTACAAATTTAAAGGAAATCATCGAAATAAATGAACCAAATTGATGAGAGTACATCGTAACGCGATGAAACGATTTTCGATAAAAATTTTCCCTCTCGAGTATCACAGAGGAATTGAAACGGATATAGAGAAATTCGAGGACATATATGTTCAGTCAATTTCGGTTGGCGAACGATGAACGATAAACGAAAAATAGGGACCGCGCTCGACGAACGCGAAAATTAACCGGATATCATTCTTCGAACATCGCCAATTCCCGCACGCGGAATTGATTAGCGAATTTTTACGGGGCGTAACGATAAAACGATTTATCCTCCGCGACAGCTGGATTAAACTTCCGCGACTTCTCGCACCTGTCGCTGCCACGGTCTCGCAAGTTTTTCGTCAGCTTTACTCGCGAGCTTTGGCTTCTCGATTTCGCAGAAATTGTCATTGACGTGGTAATATGATGGATGACACGTGAGATTGAAATTTTTCTCGGTATTCATTTCGTGGGGAGAATTTTCAAGCAATACAGAAAAGGAAACGCGAAAGGATATTTCAAATATAACGTTTTCCCTGTGTTTCGTAAACGAAATATCTCTGTTTTCCTCGTTTCTTTTGTTTGGTTTACAATTACTCTGCAGGAAGATCGAATTCTGGAAAAGAGTTTCCTCAGAAGTCTGCGACGTAAGCGTTTTTTCACGCTTTATTCAAGAACATATCAGAAGGCCAGCGTTGCATAAAGTGTCGCGGTTTACAGTTTCACGGAATGTAACGATGGGGAACAAGAAGTGGGCAATAAACTGAAAAATAAATTTCCCCGCTGTCGTAATTTTTCTTCTCGAAGACGAGATCTCGCGGTTTCTCGACGTCTGTGACAAATTAAGTGTCTTGCGAATCGTCAACGCTTATCGAACATCGATCACTGCAACAATGATCCACGACTGCGCACTCTTTCTTCAAACCCAATACTAATACAAACATATTGCACTTATATCGTACAACAAATAATCTCTAACAAATATTACATGTATACAGAATACAAGAAGGAAGAGAACGACTAGAAAAGAAAATTCTGAAGAGTCACGCTCGACTATTCTGTCATCGCGCATAAAACTGTTGGTGAAGCAAATTCCAAAGGATTCTAAACTGCTGAGCGTATCCAGAGGCTCGTAGAACGAAGGACTAATGTAACAGAAACGATCGCGACATCCAATTCAGGGTGACACGGTCAAGCATCGCGACGCGATCGATCGTCAGTACGTGGGTGAATACGTGGGTGCTCTGACCTGTGACGGTGTAATTAGACCGGCTGCTAATCCTCGATTATGGAAGGGTCCAGGGGCCTCCGGTATCAGTGACCTTGGAATCGAGCGTGTCCGTGATGGGCGGACGATTATTTAACCCAACGACAGCGTAATCGTCGTCGACGTAACGACCGCGTAATTCGCGACGTTACGTTACAACGTAGCGTCCTTGAATTTCTGTTTCCGGCCGCCTAATAAATTCGATCGCGCGCCAGGCACTTCGATGTTTTCATTCGATTAATCCGGCAACAATCGCGCGATAAAAACGTTCGACCCCTCCGAGTGTCTTCTCGAAAGATCGGCGTAAATGAACTTTGCTTGCATCGACCGATTAATGGGACTCTGACGACGAGCGCGCGAGGCTCGCGTTTTCGCGTACAATTTAATTAACGAGTAGTAATAGCAAATTAAACGCCTCTCCTTTAATCATCGTCGTGTCACAGTACGCTCATTTCTAGTCTACAATTCGTCTACATCATTTTTACCAGCGATATCCAATTTTCAATTGTACAATACGGATTCGCAGGTAGACGTAGAGCTTCTGATCCCTTTAGTCGCGTCCTTGTCCGCAAACAGTTGCAAACGAAGCTTGCGTACGATTTGCGTGTCTCAAAGGAATTCTAATAAAATCATCGCAATTAGCAGAGGAATCGGATAACGATCTGACGCCGCGTGCTTCGCGCTTAGAAAGCGACAGCCTCGAAGTGCCGCGTCGCGAACTTCAACTTGCCCTTGGAACGGCATTGCCAAACGGTGCACGCGGGAATCGCCAGAAGTTCTTGGGTCCGTTTCACTTGGTTGCGATACGCGTGCCCCGATTCGAGAGCTGGATCGTTTCCTTGGAATATTACCCAGCGGACCTAATGGTATGCGTCAAAGCGACCGATGACACGATGGAACGTCGGCCGCAGTGGAATAATACCGACGCTAGTCAGACCAGCGAAAGCAGATGGCCTGCGCCAGCACCGCTTCGACGTCTCATCGATTACGGGGAAATACGCGGAAAAGTGGAACTGCGTTTCGTATCGTCTCGTCGACTTCGTCGTGGACTCGACGCGTTCCACTCGAGAAATATAGAAAAATTCAAACCGTACGCTCTGAAATGTCTGCGGGAAGTTTGGAACCTGAGAATCTTGGATTCGATGAATTCTCAGATTCGAAAATTTGAAAACGCACTTGGACTTTGGAATTTTCAAATTCTCGATTTGAAAGTTCGAACTCTGAAAAAGTGAAATTTTGCAAGATTTAAAGGAAACCATGAATTCACATAAGACTCGATTTTATTTGTACGGTCAATTCCCACGTTAGAGTCTTCAAATTCGTTTCCATTAACAGGAAAGACGCGTACCTTCTCTGGTTGCAGTCTAAAATCTGCGCGTTTAGTTTTCCAGTCGCGAGATCGGATTCGTTTATTCTTATATTTATTCTAAAGTTTCTGTGACCACCGTTTTCCAAGTCCTTGATTCGTCTGTGGAAAATTCATGCCAAAGATAAGAATCATGTTCATCGACCACGCGAAATGGTTCGATCGAGCGATTTTCGTGTCACTGAGCGGATTCGAAGCGGACGAACGCTCGCGCGTCCCTCTAAAAATATACCAGCGACGAGCAAAAATCCGAGAGCTTAGCTGTCGATCGGCGATTGGTTAATTGTACATAATCGCGTGCAGAGGCAGGGCGAGGAACGAGGGGGTTGGAGAGGTGGTTGGAAGAAAGAGAAACGAGGCGTCGAGGCGAACGAGCGTTCGAGAACGGACGCTGCCAAAACGTCGATGTGGCAATCGCCGCGTTCTTTCGCTCGCGCTTGCCAGCTCGGCCCGCCCTGCCATCGTTTTAATTTAAGACACCCCTTCAAATGTCACGAATACGCATTCCGTTCCGCGCCGTCTCGGCTCAGGATCGAAAACACACCGGCGTTTACCTCGTTTTCGAAGAATCTCGATCGGTGACTCACTGTTCGAGCTTCTGGAAACGATATTGTGAAAGCTCGCGCGGAGGAACGCGTAAATAATGCGTTCGCGTACAGCTAACGAGGTCGTCTCTACTTTTTTTTCGTTCCAATGGTATCGTCAAATAGCGCGAGTATCGATTTGTCTTAAACAAGATTTGTTTCTCGAGGGGGGATGCGTGTTGTCGGTACGTTTCGATGTTAGTTTCCATTCCACTCTCCAGGACGGCAGTTAGAAAAATCGTAGGAGGATACAGAGGACGATCTTGTCGTTTTACAACTTTGTTATTCTCCTTCGACGTCACACGTGAACGTGCCTCCGAAAATAAAGTCCGGACACTGGTACGATGTCAGGGTTCCGTGTCTTTGGAACGCCGCGCGCATAAAATCCGAAACAAAGGGTTGGGTCGTTTTATCCTGTTTTCGCGACTTTCTGTCGACCTCCTACGGATTCCTATCTGTTACTGCGTTATTCTTCAGCCTTTGTGTCGTTCGTTCCATCTTTCTTTTTTGCATACGAATGCAAGAAGTGTAACGATTCTAAGAAAAACACCAGTTTCTCCGTCCTCTAACTAGTGCTTCGACAAAGGAAAATAATTGGAAACAGCGTACATTCAGGCATTCTCTTCCATCACAAGAATCCTAATGATCGTGGATCGATTGAACGCAAAGTGGAGCTTGAAATTTTCAAAATCTTTCCCGACGAATCGCCAAAAATCCACGACGAAGCGGAGGGAGCGCGGCTTCTCGTCGAAGGCGGAGTATCGGTTTCTTGTTTACAAGGCGTACCAATAATTCGCTAAAAATAAGAAGCCATGCCACGACCAAGGCTGCGGGCAGGTCGATTGATACACATTACCGCCTGCCGCGGGTAGGCATTTACAAGCTAAACGAACGAAACGGATCGACGATGACTCCTCGCGAGATTGACGCAACGCCATTCAAGAAATCGACCTTGCGAGCCGCGCACGAACTTCGTGCCAGCTCATTTCAATCATCCTCCGCAAGGCACTCCGCTGTGATTTCGAACGACACCGATTCGGGCAGTTTCCCATTTAGGAGCTTCGAGATTTTTCTATTTAGAACGAGCCATCGAACATAGCATTCTTTCCGCCATCCTCTCGATATTTTCCTCAAAATTCATTAATGGCTTCTTCGATTAACTTCGCGTCACGATTCTCGAACCTCCTCACTTTTATAGATGCATATCAAAGAGCAGACTTTTAATGTAAATATCCTTGATGGCAGTAAACTTTTAAGCGAAACCGTGGTTGCAAAAATCAGGTTAACGAAGAGAAAAACGGACGAGAGAGCGTAAATGGAACGTATGACACTACGGAGCCGTGAAGGTTCGCAAATGCATCTTTTTCCGTCGATCCACTTGCAATTAGCCCCGTTCGATACCGCTCGACGTCCACGCTGGATGCGAGGCTCGATTCGAGACGTTTGAAACGCTCAGCCACGGTTTTTATGGCCCCCGTTCGCGTGTCTAGACGGATTCGAGTCCGCAAGAATGTCCCTGCGCCTCGTAAACACGCGTGGTAGCACCGTACGACACGGAAAGGAGGAAATACCCGACGACAGGCGCCGTACCAGGAGTACGAACGTAAATCGGCACGTATGCCGTTGAAAAAGTGCCGATCGATCGAAGTTCGCTGGCGCAACAAGTATCTGTCCTTCGATGTGCAGTTCCTGCATCTTTTTGCGCCGTTCCAGCTGGCGTGCGAGTTCTTTTGCGCCACTGAGAGCAGTTTTCTCTGTCGCTCGTCCATTAGAAACTCGATTTCGTGACGATTCGAGGAAACGCGAGTGGTTTCGTTCACTTTGTTGCCGATCGGTTCGTTTTACGAGATCGAGGAAGATAGAGGCGCGCAAATATGAGGAGCGTTGGTGAAGTTTATCAAAGAGGAGCGTAAATCAACGCCCTCGCGATCGCTCTCGAAGGGTGGCTGTAGTCGAGGTCTTGAGAATGGTCGACCAACGGAAGTGAGTGCAAATGATGTTCCCCTTGAGCCTTTTGTCTCTCGCGTGTGGCGTAACGAGTGTGAATTCGAAGTGGGAGGCTGGTCAAGATCAGACAGTACTGTTCTACTTATAATTCTTCGACTTACAAACGCGTCATCCGTATAATCTCTCGTTCTTAACAAAATTGCAAATACATCGCATATTTGTCCCAACAGTGACATAAGCCAAAATTAATCGTCATTCCAAATACTAGTTCGAACCTTTCGAATGATTGGTTTTGCAAGAGTATCCCAAGGAAATCGCGAATTAGCATATTAGCGAAACATTCGACTGGTTCATTTTATCAAAACTTTACATAAATAACTGAATGGCGACAACTTTAGAGCGCAACCATAGTACGACCAAACGACACGAACGGAAGAATTAGCGAACAGAATTTGAATCGCGCGTACAAAAATTCGCGATCGACAGCCGCTCTATTTCGGTCCCCGCGGCGGGCCAATTACCGCTCCAAAGAGGTCTCGATTAATCTGTCACACTGCTACGGTGTGCTCGTCGAACTCGACGCTCGCGCTAGAGGAACAGAGAGGGAGAGAGAGAAGCGGAGGAGGACTCCTGGTTTCCGCGCGGACTCGTAATAATGACGAAACGAGCCGGCTGCGCAGCCACGTCGACCCACATTTATAAATAGAGGAGGCCTCGTCTCCGTCGGGATGACGGCGCGGTGTGTGTCACCCCAGGAATACCGCCGCTCGACCGAGTGACCGACCGCGCCGCTCTGAATGGGCCTTCGCCCATCCACGGAGAACGGAAACCAGCTCGTAAACCGCTTGCCACGCGCGCGCCGCGCTCCCGTTCGCGGAACCGCTGGACCCTCCCGAGGGTGAGCTTTACGAGGGGAACAGGGGCGATTAACGTCGATCGTCTGCTAACGAATGGGAGCAGAAAATAGGGAGGGAAAGAGAGAGAGAGAGAGAGAGAGAAGAGAAGAGAGTTGCACGCTGATCCGTCCCTCGTCTTCGGCTCCATTGTTTATCGTTGGCCGTGATCGTGAATAGGAAAGCTTGGTCGTTCGAGTTACGGGGAACAGGGTTACTTGGGGAAAAAGTTTCTCGAACGTTCTTTCGCCAGAGGTCATTGCTCGACACTTTTTCGAGGAGATAGTCTAGGAGATTAGTGGCAAAGGTTGATCGTTCATGGCGGACGGGGCTCAGAGGGTTTCGTTAAAACGTTCCTTTGCGCTGAGGTAATTTGCCGTCTAATTTTGCTGGTAATTGTCTGCGCAGCGACGTAGCTGTTTATACGTTCGATATTATTAATAACGTTAGGCCGGATTTCAGAAGATATTGCGCAGCTTCCGACACTTTGTTCCAGTTATTTTTAAGCCGGCGACAAAAAGAGATGCGCGAACAGATCGCTTCTGGGATATTTTTGCGTAAGACGATTATGCTTGGAGCTCCATTGTGCGTTTATTCCGAGTAAACTTGACACTCTTGCGAAGTGCCTACTTTGGAGGACATTTTTAGTACAGAAATCGGTATCTCTTCTCCACAGTGGAAACGATCTCCCGTTTCGCGTACGCGGACGTCCCATTCTCGCCGCACAACAACGCTATTTGTGCCCAGTTGCTCTGCGAATAGTCCCGATTGGCCTCGCTCCAGACAAGTATTTTTCACTTCCATCTAGAGGCCGCGAGGGCAAAAATTCGCGAGCGTGACGAAACGCGCGCGGAAATTCGCACCTGGCACGGAGAAATCTCCGCGATGATTCAAACGTTGCTAATATTACTATTGGCCACGAGGAAACTGTAAACGAAGAAACAGGAGGCCCTGTTTTCCTCTGTTTTTTCCTCGTCTCGCTTTTCAGAAACGAGAGCCGCGACGTCGATTAATCGAAACAACCGGATATCGAGCGAGGCTGCAAGAAAGCTGTCCAAAAACTGAGAATCTCGAAGTAATTGCTAGTTGAGCGAAACGCAGGAAGTCGTTCGACCATCACGATTGTTTCTCGATTGCGATTTCCTTAAATTTTGCCAACTTCCACTTCACCATCGTCGCTGACGTATCATCCAGCGAATATTTCCGTGCGAGTTAAAACCGGCCGCCTCTGACGTAGTAATTGTTCATTCGTACCCGTTCCACGGTTTATTTATGCTCACCGGTTACGTGGTGAGATCTGCTACGTAGATCGTGTTCAAAGACGAGTGGTGTTACATCGCTTGATTCAGGTTTCACGGTCTCCAATTACATTCGCGAGTTTCCAGCGACGTCTCGATTGGACCAGTTCAGGATTGATTGGACCGGAGTTTCTGCCAGCCGAGCAAAGCGCGGAGCGTGATTTCCACCGTGGAGTTCGATCGAAACTATTCCCATCTAATCGCGCCACGCGCGGGACGCGTTGTCCGATCCATCTCTCCGAGGAAACGTTTCAGAAAACAAGTTCGCGGTCCAAGGCCTTGGAATCGCGACGAACCATCGAAGGAACGCGGAGGTCTGCGGTTACGCAACAATCGATCGCTACCTTTCCTTCGTGGCGTTCGATAAATAATCAGCGACGAACGTTTATCGCGCGCATCCTGTTCGTTTCAGGAATTTGTCTGCCAATCGCTCGGCTCGTGGATCCGCTATCTCACGATCCAAAAATCTGATCTACCAAATTTTCACGTAAAGATGCCAGTGCGCTTTGTCGCGATCTGAAACAGCAGCCAGACGATCGCGAGAGATGTTCGTCCAGAATCTTTGAGAACGGGATCGGAGCCGACGGAGGTCCGAGGAACTCGAGGGCGCGACGTCGACGCAAATAAAGCCGATCGTAGGAGATTGTTCGACGGTCTCTCGTTGCGGCGCGGTGTCTAATAATGTAGCAAGGCCGTTCTTCCCGATGTACCGTGAATGCCCGCGCCTCGTTACGACACGTCCCGTTGCTCGAAAAGCTCGAGGAACGCCTCTAACGTGCCCGTCACGCGGCGATAAATCAACGCGTCCGCGCGGGTTTGCCAGCGACGCTTAAACGCGACGCGCATACCTGGCACGCGTTACACACCCTTTATTACCCGGGCCCCGGAGGCGCGGGGAAATGGGAAAATTCTGAGGGTGGCGGCCGGGTGCGGGCGTCGCGACTGAAATCACCGCCGCGTGAAACACGAGCGCCGCGGAAACACGCGGAAGAACTCGCGGCTGGCGATTACGTGGCCGCGACGCCTGGCCTTTGATGCCTCGCGTATTTTCGATCCGTTCTGCGTCTGCTGGCGGCGGGATTTCGGGCGTGACTCGTCCGCGATCCGCGTGCGAATGTCTTGGTCAAATTTGGAGGCGGGATTGTCGAAGGTTAAATTTCAATTTCGCGGTGGAAATCTGATTTTATCTGGTTTTATTGGACGTATGCGATAGAGAAGAACGCGGTGTTTGTTAGTCAGCGCGCGCGATGACTTTCTTCGACGTGTCCTCAGAGCGATAGTTTCCGTTTTTCATGGGTGTGTATGCTATAATTTGCGGAGCCTACATCGTCGACAGTATCGTTCACAAAAATCGAATTTTTTGCCTCGATTAGAATCTGCGAATTTTCGTACGATGTGAAAATTAAGAACGAACTAGCGCGCGGAGCGCGCACCCTCTGAGTTAGCAGTTCGCTCGATTTCCGGTGAAAATAATTCTCGGCTGCGAGGACAGGTGTTTCTAATAATTTTGAAAGGCAAGCGGATCGCCGCGCCTTACTAAAATTACCAATTTCCAGTCTATTCGCGGCGACGCGCGAAAAGTTTGAACCACCGCGAGCGCGTGTTTCCCAACGAACGACTCGGATAGCGTAGCGATGATAAATCGCATCTGGCGGCCGGTCAACAGCTTTGATTGCTATTGTTTATCGCGTTAACGCACTTCAACGGCAATATATGCGAAGAGATCCGGAAATCGTGGCTTTGCGTAAACATCGGTTAAAATGATATAATATAATAGTGAATGCCACCGTTCCTGGCAGCCTCACAAGCCTCTGAACCACGGAATTAGCATAAAAGTCGTTCGAGGGGGCCGCTAAACACCGCCGATACCGTCGCATGGGCGATTAAGCATCCTGACCAACGATTTCTACAGGAAACTTTCATCATTGATTAATTATCGGCCTCCTTTCGACGAATACCAAACATCGCCTAGCCGCGAACAATATTTCCATTTCACCGTTCCTGGGAATATCCGCGCGACTTAATTTATCATCTCGAACGGAGGCTACACGACTCGACGCGTTAGTTGTGAAAGCATTAAATAACGAGCGACGATTAATCAGACGGGAAATAAAAGGGGTGGACAGCCTGGTGTCGCGTTCATATTTTATCAATTACCACGCGATTCATTATGCGAATTCTGTTCACTTCCCGCGGCAAAATATGTTCGTCGACGAAAAGATTGCTCGTGAGTATCTTTACGAGGCCTCTGTCATCGACGATGCGAGACAGTTTGGCGACGGGGAGACCCTGAATCGTCCACGATTTCCGATGCTTCATTGATAAATTACGTAACGAAAGGTGATAATCGTTCGGCAGAGATGCGGGGGATGTTAATGCGTCGTTTAATATTTATAGCGGGTTATTAATTATTAATGAATTGGGTGCGTATCAAATTGCTAATCGGAGATACCGGAATTTCACTTATTCATGACGGAGATACGGTGAGAACAATCCATTGTATGTATAATATATACTAAAAACGAAGGAAAACAATAATTACGATTGGAAATTTTTGCCTCGAAGTGCAAATAAAGAGATCAATAATTCATATACGTCTTCTCTAAAACAAGTATCTGTAACTGCGTATAAATTCTTGATTTCTGTAGCAGTGCCATTTAAATGCTGTTTACGCCGCGACAATGAACAGCAAATGAATTGCCCTAATCAAGATATATTCAATGAGTATCTCTTTTCTTACCATACTCTGCAACTTTACACTTACAAGTTGCGTACCTATTCCAAACTACCGATCGTAGCATCCATTACACCCAAGCGTAGTTCTTCGATTTCGGACCAAGTAAAAAAACATCGATCAAGTATACTTTATTCCATCGCAATCGAACAAAATTTACGCATAGAAAAGATGCGAGTATCAAATTCGACGAGCTAAATTCGCGACCATTCGAATCTTTGAGCATTACGAATGGAGCGCGGATGAATGGACGAAAGACGCGCGTCACAGCCGGAATATCAAGCCGCAGCGACCGGAAGTGAATCAGCAACGCGCGATATTACGCTGTACAGACGCGATTGCGACGCAAGTGACGCGGACAGCGCCGAAAGTTGGCGCGTTTTCGATGTTCTCCCTCGAGTCGCGAAATTTCGACCGCCACGCTTTCTCGACGCCGCTCGTCGGTCCGTTCGATGATTTTTCATATTTCACGGTTTAGAGGAGCGGGATTGTTTAACCCGTGGTCGCAAACAAAGTGAAAGCAGCGTTACCTTGCGTGGTTTTGCCGTGCTCGATCGCCGTCTAGAGCCGCGCGTGGCCGTCCGATCTGGAAGCAGAAAGAAACAGGCTTTTTAGAGCGCGTTCGTCTCGCCGGCCCGCTGAGAACGGTTCTCAGGCCTTCTTTACGCGGAAAGGTTTCGCAAACGGTGAGCTCTGAGCGACGTTTGCAAAATAATTGCCAGTCAAATTATGCCGCATTCTGCGAAACTCCGTTTCGAGGCGGACACGACGGATCGGACCGTTTTGCTCGACGATAGACGAATTTTTATCGACATGCTGCTGTTGGCACAAGAATTAGATCGTTTTGCTCGCGTTAAGAAGCGTATTCTTGACTGTCTTTATCGTGACATTTAGTTTCTCAGTTGATATTTCAGGAAATATTTGCACAAGCTGTCGATTTGCTGCTAACTCTTTCATCGCGTTCTTCTGGAATTCACGAGACTCTATTTACATAAGATTGCTGAATCGTTTCGCGTTTTCTCGAAAACCTTGTGACACGGTTTATAATATATGAATATTCAGAGTACGTTCGAGAAGAGTTTTTAATTGTACGAATCGAGCTTTCTACTGCATCGCGAACGAGGCGGAATCGAGGCTGACGAAGTCAATCGGAGGAAACGCTTCTTATTCAGAAGCTAATGTAGCCGTGTTCGAGGAATACTTTCACCGGACGCCACAATGGGAAGAAAAGTGACAATAGCGATCGTAGAAGCGCGAAATCAATTGGACGCGGTAGTGGGCGGTCGATGATTCTTGTCTGGCATTAACGGAACCATCGATCGATTTGTACCGATGGATCGGTAAACAGTAATTAGCGTGGTCCCTCGCGTGAGACGACAATTGCTTTTTGCGACGGTTGCTTCACTTTCACGAGCCGGGTTATGACAGGCATGAATAATAAGCGAATTGTACTCTGCGAAAAACCTATTCGACGTGCCTGAAGAGTACAATAGAAGCCAGATTGAAAAAGTTTTGCTTCAAATAACATTTCGATCTCGTTTCTATTTGTCATCATTTTAGTTCGACGCAACGTTCATTTAGGAAATCGCAATTATGCAAGATTGCAAGTTTTCGAGAGAAGAAAAGTGCAAAAATTAAAGACAGCGCGAAGTGTGAAGAAAAATAATGTAAAGAGAGACGAAGATCGAAAGAAAGCAATTTGCAATGGAAAGTAGGACGTTGAGAAAAATTGTTCGCGCTCGATCACGGC
This sequence comes from Xylocopa violacea, assembly GCA_963969225.1. Lineage (NCBI taxonomy): Eukaryota > Metazoa > Arthropoda > Insecta > Hymenoptera > Apidae > Xylocopa > Xylocopa violacea. The sequence goes on from CAXAJV010000008.1 coordinate 24,892,015, forward strand.
AGAACCCATCGCTTCCGCGCGGCGTTTAGCGTCGACTCGAATCGAATGACGGAAAAACGATGGACGTACGCGGCGATGCTGACCGTGAACTAACGGAGCCCACTATTACGCGTTTATTAGCGAAGTTCACGGGTCGAAGTTCGCACGACTACGCGTGAGTCTCGCGTATATCGGTCATGAATGTTTATATCGCGTGGACGATTGACCCCGTTGCGACGCGTTCGAAACGCGGCTTTTAAACACCGCGAGTCGAACGGATCTCTGTATTTTCCACGCTATTTTTTCTTCGCACCGTGCATATAGATCTTAACTATTTCCATTCATTATCGGCTACTTTTCTCAGAATTGTTTAGCTTTGATCTTCGTTTTTCTCTCTCAGACGTATGTTATTGATCACTGTCGTGCGTAAACATTAGATTTCTTTAAATATGACGAGCAAATAATCTAAGAACGGGATATTTTTAAATTGAAATTTAATTGTATCATATTCATGAATTATCATACCAAATTACTATTCTCGTTATACTAACGTAGCTATCTAGCGTATCGAGAAACCTACCCTTATTTTCTCATATACTATGCATCATTAGCTCATAATCACGCGAAAAAGAAGAAAAATTCTACGATCTTCTGCTCGATTACTTGAAATTCAGCCAAAAGACATTCCACCACACCAGAACATCGCACAACCATATATTTCTCACATTCTACGCATAATTAGTTCATAATCACGCCAAGAAGAAGAAAAGTTCCACGATCTTCTGTTCAATCACTGAAAATTCAGCCAAAAGGCATTCCACCCCACAAGAACATCGCACAACCATATATTTCTCACATTCTACGCATAATTAGTTCATAATCACGCTAAGAAGAAGAAAAGTTCCACGATCTTCTGTTCAATCACTCGAAATTCAGCCAAAAGGCATTCCACCCCATCAGAACATCGCACAACCATATATTTCTCACATTCTACGCATAATTAGTTCATAATCACACTAAAAAGAGGAATAGTTCCACAAACTTCTACTCGATTACTCGAAATTCAGCCAAAAGACATTCCACCCCTCCAAAACAAAACGCAACCATATATTTCTCACATTCTACGCATAATTAGTTCATAATCACGCCAAGAAGAAGAAAAGTTCCACGATCTTCTGTTCAATCACTCGAAATTCAGCCAAAAGGCATTCCACCCCACCAGAACATCGCGCAACCATATATTTATCGCGCCAGCAGGGAAAAAAAAGTGGTTCCTCGTCGTCGCGGAAAGCGCACCATCTCCAGCCGGGTTCGTCGCGAGGCCTCGCGTGAAATATGACTCAGCCGGGCCCGGCTGAACGACCTGGTTCAATTTTTAAACCGACCGAACGGCTCCGATTGCATTCGCGGTGCCGGGGGCGGGTTTCGCGTGCAAAAATGAAAAAATCGAGTGCAGCGAATGCGCGCGTATCGACGTCGGGACGCGATGCACGCGGCTGGGCGTCAGAAATAGCCGGCGCGGTAATAAAAGTTCTCGGAAGACGTGCGAACTCGTCGGCTGTCACCAATTATGGAGTTGTATGGTATTGCGGTCGCGCGAACCGAAATATTGGAAGTAATTGCCAGGATCGTGTTACGAAGAATCGCGACGCAAGTGGGTGGAAGGGTGCAGCAGCGAGGGTGCGGCGTTCTGGGTCGCGGAGCTGGTTTTGGGAATTCGAAAGTCTCGTCTAAGAAAGCGCTTCGTGGTAAAACTAGATTTATTATCGTTCACCTGCAGTTCTGACATTCGTAGCTTTGTGATATTTTGTGTATTTGCGAGTCGTAGACTCTTCCAGGTTGAGAAGTTTCACGCGAAAGAATGTCTTGGAGCGAAAGTGTTGCGTTCAGTTTTGGAACGTTGAATTTTGGTACTTCTGACTTTCTCGATTTTTATATTTCAGTTGTAGATTCAGGTTAGAGAGTGTTGTGAGAGTGGAGAAGTTTGGTACAAGATGGGGGTGGTTTAAGGTAAAAGTGAGTACCAGAGCGCGGAATTTTGGGAGATCTGAGTTAGAAAATATTGCGCTTGTCACCAAGTTGGAACTAGTTTGCGCTAGATTGGACTATAGCTAGGAAGTTTTCCATCGAGATGTATCAAGGTTTCAACTTGGCATTGCGCTGAGAAACGCATTGTCAAGAGAACTCGGACACAAATACCTGTTTCAACTACTGTGGAAATTGTATAAACTCTACTTTATTGCCCTCGACTAGCCGTGACCTGTCTTTCGTGAAGTTGATCCACGAGACACGAGTAATTCTTCCGTCGAAACGATTCCGCTAATGAGACAAACTGAGCGAGGAAAAGTATCGAGGACAAAAAGTTGAACTTGTCACGTTTGCTGGAGGAAGCCAAAAAATTTTACGAGCTGCACAGGAGAAAAGAAATTCTTGGCGAAGTTACCCCAAAGAAAAGACAAACACGACCATCTCCTTTCGCGAAACCACAAATTTATCACTATTATTTCAAGGCAAAGAAAAACTGTTCAAATAAACACGATAAATTACAAGATAACATTTCACTGAAATATCTTGGGTGAATATAAAGTCCTAAAATGATGTCACTCGAGAATTTCTGACTCTCGATTCAGACGAAATTCAATTTCCTAAAGTACCATACAAATCAATCTCTTTTTTTGCGTACGACGAAAAGTGTCACTGAAGTTGATATCCAGTGTTCTTTGATATGCAAAGGGTTAACCATAAAAGAACATAATTCCTTACATTTTTCACTTAATACCGCAGATTTCATCGCCTCTCACGAAACGACTGCATTAAACATTATTGGCAGCCGCATTACGCTCAATTAAATTTGACGAATTGAACTACTCAGTGCAGTGGCAAATTGAGACACGCTTATTTCATACTTCCATCGAAGTGAACCGCTTCGATGAAAACCTCGCATCGAGGTCTTCCCGGAAACGATCACGCTCGCGCGCCGTGGAAGATCGCCGCTCGACGAAGCCGTCCGACGCGCGACGACGCTCTGGAAGCTGGAATTTGAATACGAAAAGACAGAGAAAGCTTGTTCGCGGCGCGGTGACGAGGAGCGTTCGGTATTGTCTCCATTGTCGCGTTCTGACTCGACACAATCGTCGGTGGAAGGCAACAAAACGAGTCGAACAATGGACCCTGTGACCGCGACTCGCAAGTGAAATTCCATCGAGTCATGCCACGCTCAGCCTCGCGACCCGCGGGGAAAAAAACCGATCCGCACGATAACGCGTGATTCTCGTGAACCTGACTGGCTTTACGTCATCGAACCGGTTCCACGATCCGAATGATATTCCGCAATCGAGGCTACCAAGTTGATGCGATCTCTCGTTTCCTTTCATCCGCCTCCCTTCCTCCCCCTCGACCAATTCTATCGATTCGACTCGAATTAATCTCTTCCGATGCTTCGTAGCTACTTCAACGCGGACGCGAGACAAATTTCTTCCCTTTTTCTTTGGCGAAATTTATATTTAGCGCGAGTGAACGACGCGACTGCCAAAAGCTTCGTACGAAAATACGATTTTATTACACTCGCCTGTATATACGTTTGATAATAAATATACGTGTACGAGGTATTATACTTATGTAACGTAAATATCCTGTTACATTTTGTTTACGAGGTGGACGTTTTATAGACGTATAATTGCACTCGGAAATCGGGTTTAAAATTATAGCCTAGCTGGCCAGTTTTGGCAGCTGCCTCTTTGATCGAATGGAGCATCGATAGCGACATGGAGAACGAAATTTGGAGAACAAGTTTGCGTCCTAGAATCCAAAATCTTAAAGAAAAATCGTGAAAGATACGAATTTTTCCTGATACGAGACATTTCTCGGGAATAAAATGAATAGAAGAGTAGATCCCCGCGATCCTCGAATCTGGAACCCTCTTCGCAGTCCTCGAAGCTCCGCCGCACCGACGATTACACACATCGAGAAACTTCAAAGACCCACCACTTTCCCCTGAAAGAAAGGGAAGTCACCAATTACCCCCCGTCCCCGGAAAATCGAGGGGGCTGCAGTTATCACGCAATTTTCGCAGCCCATCGAAGCGTTCGAACAGCCACCACTCGAGACACTTCGCGACTACCCCCCACGAACCCCTGTCGGGGATCTCGAAAGTTTCGAGACAATCGGGTCGTTCGAGATCCGCGATGCGTCCAGAACCCTCGCGGTCCCGATTTCGAATAATAGCGCGGAACGATTCGAAAGTTTCGAGCGGCGACGCGAAAAGGGGCGAGATTTCGTCGCGGTCCCGCGAAAGGGGTGAAGAGGCGCGCGTGCGACTGCGGTGGGCGAGAAGAAAAGGCCGGAGTGTCGTATTGATCGGCAGCCGAAAACATTCCCTCTCGACGACCGACTTTTTTCAGCCGCTCTGGGAACAGGAAAACAGGGAAACGATCGTGATTCTTCCGTGCATGTCTCCGCGAAAAATCGGTGGAAATGGTATATCGATAGCGTGAGTAGGAAGCCTGATTAAGGGATGCTTTCTCTGAAAATAGTGGCGTGTTGAGAGCGGTTGCGAGTTAATAATTATTCGTGTTCCAGTTACGTTTTAATCGTGATAGGGGTGTGTTTCGTGATTTCGTTTGATCTTCTTTCACTGAAGTATAATAATGAAATAACAATGTTTGAGTAAAAAATTAAGAGTACAGGAACTTTAAAGAGATAATTTTATTTCACTAGTTTCGAGCTCGAAACACTAAATTTCTTTTGGCTCTCGGATTCGCAGAGGCGTCTAAAATTTGATAGATTGTTAGAATTTTCTTTGCAAAGTAGTAACACTCCGATGCGTCGACCAAGGGATGAATAGGTGCTAAAATTTCTTTTGAAAGCTCAATCTAGATTTGGCTAGGGAATCACCAAAGTTCGAGTCGTATTCGAGGTGCAAAAGCGGGTTTAAAATTGCGCATCGACTACGAATTTCCACTTTCGAAATATTCTTTCGAGTCAGCGGAGAGCTTCCGCTGGGGCGGATGAATTTTGTATAGGACGCGCGTAAACTTGCACGGGATATGAGATCAAGGGATGCGGTGCTCGCCCTTGGCTCGATTAAATGGCCCCTAACTCGCGGACCCTGTTTAAACCGAGGCTCGTTGCGGATTTATGGATACGTCAATCTCTATTAAAAGGCGGATACAAACAGGGAAGAGTCGGAGCTTCCCTTTTCATGAATAATTGTATCAAGCGTCGAGCCAGTGGGGCGTAGAGGTCTTTAATCTTGTCAATAGGGGATGGAATTGTGTTTGCGTGTTGCGATTTCTAGACGGAGACTGTCAGAAATTGAATAAAATATAATTATCGCCAGATACTTTTCATCAAAACGATACACATCTGACTTAACAGAATCGTCTGCGTGTGAATTTCCAAAGCACTACTGAAATATTACAAATTTAACAAATTTAATAAAGTAAAATAATAGTAAATTACATATCAAAGTAAAGTAAAATTAATCGACATTGACCTTCCGTTTCGCGATTCCCACAGAATTATGCTCGCACACTCGTCCAACGTGTTCTACAAATATCGAACCCAAACAGCACCCCACGCGCTCACCCTCGAGCACCCTCCCAAACCACCGTCGAACCCAGCATTAAGAAACGGTCCACCGTGCACGCACGAGCCACAAAGGGTGATCGTATTTAGCCTCCTGGAGCCGAGGGTGATGGGTGCTCGTCGGGGTGTCTCTCAAGGACACGTCGATGACGTCGACGGGAAGAGGGCTGCTCGCTATTTAAACGGGCGACCCTGGACGATCGATCGACGCGAATTAACGCGGTCCGCGTGACGGAACACGCACAAGTATTCCGTGCGCCCTCCGTCCTCGCCGATTTCGGATCGCGCGGCCACGCGAGGTCGTCGAACCCTGGGCGTGACTGACTTCGCGATGGGGTGTAACTTCGACCACCCTTGGCGAACTTCTCCGCGTCCGCGACCGCGATTTATCGACCACCTTCCACGGGGGTGTGGACTCCTTATCGCAGGAATTTATCTGCCGCGGACCCCGCGCTGAAATTTCCAACTTGGGCGCCCCTCTTTTGTACTTGGTACGCGTGATTCGCGGTAGTATGGATGCGGATAAGATCGCTTCCTGATTTCTACCTTTGACCCTCTGCGGTACATAAATTTGTTAATTTCCTCCTTTTTTTTTCTGAGCAGTTATTCTGAGTAGAATTCCTGCTTCTGCTGATTGACATATTATATTATACGAAGGTTATGTGACCATCTATTTTATTGTACAGCTGACCCATTTCAGATTTGATGTCAGATTAAAGTAATTATAATCGGTTGAGCGACTGAATGAGGTTGGAGAATTTTAGACAGAATGAGTCTTGTTTAATGAAGAGTTGTGACGAGCAGAGATGTTGAATATTAGGTATACTGTGCTCGTGACCTTGTTTGGAGGTTCTATGGAGCGTATAAGATCGATGATAGAATTTTAGATCGATTTTAGATTTTGTGTCTATATTGGATCGAGGCGAGGAGCTCCAATTTGGTTTGGAATTGAATGTTTCATTGCAAATGAGATTTCCAATCCTTTTTTGGTTAAACAAACTTCTGTCTACGTCGTCCTGTAAAAATCTAATAATAGAGATTTCTAAAATTTTATCAAAAGTATAAAAAAGGTAATGAAGCAGGAAGTGATGCGTTTAGTATGTTTAAACAAAGTAATGAAAAATAATCTCAGTGATAATAATGCAATAAAATATAAAAAGTCGCGATTGTTATACCGTTTTGTTATTTGAGTCGAAGATGCGAACATCGAAAATACAGAAAATGCTAAGCCACGAAGTTCTCCGCTGCGTCGTTTGTTCACGGATGACATTTAATGGAATTTCTACTTTTACTTGTTTCGCGCAAACATAATACACCCACGTGAATACACGATCCCATAAAACCAAGCGGGCCTTCTTAAAGGCTAAGGTTACAAGTGTGTTAAAAATAGCATGACACGTTCCAAGTACATTTTCTAAAGTCAGTGTCACAAACCAGTCGTGCGAAGCGTCACGATCCTATAATCCTACGTTATCATTCTATTTCACGCAACGGGGATCGTAAAAATAAAATCGTATCGTCGTGACCGATCTATTCCTGTTACACCCGCGCTATCTTTACTTCCCGTTACGATTATCGAACGTTTATAGAGCACATGAAATTACAGTTACCTGTTTCTGATTAAGAACATTTCCAATCAAAATTGGTAACTCTATGACGAAGCATCTATGTGAGTCTTACTTTAAAGAACTCACTTATGTCGGTCAAAATATATCACATACACTCTAATATAGAACAAATATACACATAACGTAGACATTGAATATTAAAAATATGCCACGAATGGTAACCAACGAAACCAGAAGCAAAGGAAGACACGAAAACTGGGAAGAAAAGAGAGTCGAGCGGAAGACGCCGCGAATTTCGAGGTTCCCCGGAAATCCCATCGTCCGGCCCATTACTCCCAGCCAAGAATGCATCAAAGCGAGCCGGGTCGCTCTAAAAGCGGCACGGATACCGATTTCTGACCGTCCGCGAATTCTCGAGAAGCCTTTGGGGACGCTTTCAGCCCCCTCGCGCGGGGCCACGCGGGGCCACGCGGGGCCACGCGGGGCCACGCCAGCCCGGAAGGCGGTTTGTTACGTGGGCGGAAAAGCTCAGATCAATATCAAGCGCGAATTGGAACGTTACGTGGTGAAAATCGACCTGTGACCTAGTGTGGACCCGCCCGTGGGTGCCGCGCAGCCGGTGGCGCCATCGGAAACAACGTCCCGGCACGGGAAGCCGCGCCGCGGACCGCCCGTGCACCGCATGGCGGCGGAAATTTTCCTCGATCCGGTTTACGACGCTCGCCTCCGCGACACCGGTCGTTTCGACCGTCCTCGATTCCGTCGGAGAGTTCCTTCGAGTCGCCCAGCCCGCGCGATTCCGCTGCATCTTCAGACGACGCTCCTGGCACCCTTTTCATTCCCACGATGGGCGACAAGGTTTATTACGCGCAATTTTCGTTTCTTCAGACGAGTCTCGAGCATGGCGGTGACGAGGGTAGGTTGGGAGACCGTTTCGAGCGTTCTTGATGGATCAAGTTGGTAGGCGGATTCGTACGATCGATAAGGGTTTGTTGGTAAAGTATTTTTTAGCTGTTTTTGAAAATTGATGCAGAAGTGGATAGGGGAATCGATGTTGTCTCGTGATTAGAGTAAGGAAGCATCGTATTGGTAGGGATATTTTATATAGTTTAGTTGTTTTTGGAGATTAAGATTAGAGGTAGTAGAGGAGGAGAAGTGAAAGTGGTCTTGCAAGTAGAACAGGTCAGTGGTTGGCCCGACAGTGGAGGATCATCGAGTTTTAACTAGATTGAGATGATGGATGTGTGATAAAAAGTAATTGAATGTTAGTTTTATGAATATGACAACGTAGAATATTAACAATAAATAAAAATTGTATATTTAGTTGGAAAATTATCCCCGGAGAAATACCCTGTTAATTGAACTCTTAGATTCTAAGAAAATTAACAGTGTGATCCTTATTGTGTTATCAAATATTGAAAAATTACAGCTTGTTACAAATTGTATTTCATACTTTCTTCTTTTCCAACGATATCGAGCGATAGCTGGCGAACGAAACTAAAAAATTTGCAAAAGCGTCTTAATTTATAACCACGTGTCAGCTGCACCCCAATCAAGCGGTCATTCATAACGCAAACTTTATGGCACAATATTCTGCGCAAACAAGTCCATAACCTGTCATCACCCACACACTCGAGCCCCCATAAACTACGAAAACCAATCAAGGAATAAAGACATTCCAGTGAAGAATGGCCGAGAGAAAGGCTCGACCTGCGTATATCTCCCAAAGCACTAATGATCCATAAAGAGAACGAATGTCGGGCAAAAGATAAAAGGGAGTGATGATACGTGTCAGGAATACGCTCGAAATCAACTGCGAACGACACGATTTCCCGATTGCGTCTTGATTAATTCGGTCGTCTTGTCGCCGCGCCAATTACTGACCTCGTTTTCGAAACAGTAAAGTTCATCGCGACACGCGTAACGATGGAGTCGCGAGTAAGACTCGCGTCCCAGCTACTTATTCCCACGGGGGAAAGGTGTGTGCACGCCAAGGCAACACATGTGACTTTAGAGAAGCCGAGGAGGATTACCATTAGAGTAGACCTAGCATTAATTCCGCGTGCGGTAGATTAGGACACTCGGTAGGTTTCCCCTTCTGTCGCATATTTTCCCTCTGTACCTCCGCTAAACGCTTGGGTTATTAAACGTCTTCGAAGTGTACTGCTGCTTGCGGGTATTTCTATTAAACATAGGACAGCTACTTGTTATTTATTATGTTCCATTCTAAATTTTACTCTTTTTGCTGATATTACTATTATTACTCTTATTTATTACTCTTAAATCTACAATTTATTACTCTGCCACTCCATATTCTTCCCAAGTCTTTCTGTCTGGATCGTAAAATTGTTAAATTATACAAATATGGCACCTTCCTTTTAACTACATCGAAACTGGATGAAACGTGCAACCAGTATAAAAGTTGTACTATGTTAAAATCTTAATTGAATAGAGTTTGATCGATCGATCTGTAATTAGAGCATTTAGAGTTTTTTCATACCTATTAATGTTACATCGGGGCGAGCCCCACTTGAGAATTTTAATGGGAAATGTGCGAAGCAGATACAGAGTAATATCCGCGTGAATTAATGGGACTGAAAAACATGTACGCTCATTAGCATACAGAACAGGACAGATGGGAATACCAATTGTGCTTTCATTAACACGTAAATGATGTATGAACACGTCGATTAAGAGCGTATCATATTCCAATTACTTATTCAGAACGTAAGATATTGATTCTCCTTGTAAAGATGCAAATACCGCTAATTGGAAGAACGACTAATAAATTAACGTTTTTTTCTCGTCTTTGGTACAAGTAACGTTGATTAATATCGCGTTTCAGAGCATTAATAAGAACGGTTAACGGAAAGATCTCGATAATTCAAGCGGTACAGTTTAACCGTTTAGTGGATTGCACCAGTCACGATCAGACGAGGCGCAGCAAATCCAAACGTTTCGAACGAAACTTCATCGTATGCGCGCATTTTCAAACGCACTCAAGAAAATCGAGTGTAATGAAACATGTCGAAATCTCGAGAACCGTTCTCGCAACAAGTAAAAAACGTGCGAAGCGTTACAAAGAGAAAAAAAAACGAGGAAGGAAACAGGAGGCTAGACTAAACGAAAACAATTACAACACGTTTTCTTCCACTCCTTTTTTTCAGTCCTTGAATATTTGAATCAGGAGAATTTAATATTAATAACCTGCCAATCTTCAATCATACTTGATTTAGTTTCAATTTGCACTCGCGTAGACCGCAAAAAGTGTTGCAAAGTCTCGTGGAAGAAGAGGAAGGCTAGACTTCTTTTCTGTTTGCGTTCTTTAAATATTAATTTTTCAAAAAATTCAATACCAATAAAAATGAAAAACAGTTCCTCGACGAACGCTCACGCGATCGACGTAGATCGTACGAAAAGCGAGAGAAAAACTCGACTATAAAGTCTAATCACGAGCATCCGAGTTAAAGAAAAATAGAATTTTTAGTTGCCAATGACTCAATCGAGTTGACGCAACTGAAAAATATAAGAAGAAGAAAAATAGAATTTCGATTTCTTTCCTCTAGATATAGTCGCATAATCACAACCCTTTGCCTCGAATTCCCTAAGTGACACACTTCTGCGCCTCCGCGGCTGAAATTGACAGAGTCCATCAACACCGTTCGATTTTCCCACCGCGACGAAGACAAACGCCGCCGCTTATCGCCGTAAAAAGAGCGAGACTCTATCGTCTTCCGGATTCCATTGTGCCGTTGAAACGTAACCAGCAACGTCACGCCGCGGCTCGGTCAAGGTTTCCGGGTTCTATTGTCGACCTTATTGTATTTCTAATGAACGGCCGCGTTTCGCGCAGTTTCCCGCGGCTGGCGACACGTGTGTAATTGCGACAGGGAAATCGACGAACCGCTCGCGCTCTGAACTGGTCCAGGGGCCGTTTAAGTATAATTTCGCTAATGGGATAATTAAGGAAGCTTGTTCTCCGTCCGATAAAACATGGAAACGGGGGAAATCTGATAATAACTCCGGCGAACCGGCGATCAATTTTTAATGGGGACGCGTTAAATGGGCGTCATTGTCGACGAGCGGCTGAATTAGTTGTCTGGTAAGGGAATTTTATCACGGTCCTGCCGAGAAATTGATAGCGCAGATTCTGTTCATCTGGTGCGCGGTGCTTCCTGCGAGATTGCAACGCGGTGCGGATTAAAATTATATCGTGATGCATCGTGTACTGGGGCGGTGTGTTTGGTAGATTGAAATCGCCAATGCTCGTGGAACGCAAAAATGAAAAGTGGACCATTTCGCGGGACTAAAATTAGAAAAAAAGTCATTGCGGACTGTAATCAAGTAGTTTATAGATTCGTCGATAGGATTCCTCCGCGTAGAAAATTACAGACATTAATTCGCAAAACCGAAGACACTCAGAACCGACTCCCAGCGTACTCGTACCATTCTCGCTGCGATATTGAAGCCAGCGCGGCTCTACTTCTGCCGCTCGTAGTAATTAGAGACGCTACGAGGGGTGGTACGCTCGCGCAACCCCCGATTTCTTGCGAGAACCGTCCGCGTTCGTCGAAAACATGGTGGATGCAGCCGGAAAAGGGGGCGTAGCCGCCGTTAAGATTTACTTCCGACGGCAAACTATACGCATTACCTGGCGGAATTTATAGCCACCGAGTATACGCGCGGCTCCATTGAATAATGGCGCGTTTTCCGTGTACGCGCTCGCGCGCGCGCGCGCACCGAGGCCATACTAATTCCTTGTATAAATAAAGGACTTATCTGCAGGCCGCACTCGTTCTCCAGACGTTATGATATACTAACCTCATTAGCATGAGGCGCAACGGAAAGGTATGGCTTCAATAACGGCGACACCGTGGGGGATCGATGATGCGGTTGAAAGCGGTCACTCGTTCTCGCTTCGAATTCGTCGAGACCATCGATCGCTCGCGTTTCTAATGCGAGACGCGATTTTAATCGATGTCTACCTCTCTGCTAGCTTGTCGAAGCAATTATTTTGCTTGTCGATTTGATTATTTTCATTAGTTTGCGAACCATAAGGGATGTACCTCGCAATCAAATCTATTGCAGACATTAGAGGAAGTAAATGATAACTGTAAAATATCAAATAGTAATCTACCATATTGTAGACGCTAGAAAAATTAAATGGCCAAAGAGTTCGAGTGACATCCCCCAAGGGGTGGATTTCAGAAGTTATCCAAAATCGACTACGAGTCGAAGCTAATCTAATTGCAGACGTTAAAATACGAAACTGTTAAACGTTTCAAGCGTTATCGATGGTAGATTGCAGAAATGTTCCGAAATCGACTCCGTCGAACGGGGTAGTTTCCAGCGTTCGATGGCGGCGCGAAGTATCGTGCCATAAATTAGCGGGGATATCGACGTAAGCGTGCTCGAAAATTATGGCTCGCCGGAAAACGCGATTGATGACGCCGAAACGAAAACGAAGCGCACCGCACCGACCAATCGCGGCGGTCTCGTGTAACTCGTGCGGCCACTGATTGGAACGGGCGTGGAAGTATCGAATCGATTAGACCGTCGGATCGATTGACGCGCAAACCGCTCGCCGCTCGTCCCGGAAACCGTCCGCTATTGCTCCACTTTCGACGCTGTCCGTGATTCGGCTCGCTTCCGCTCGACCCTTCTTTTCCTTATCGACCTCTTCTCTTTTCCTTATCGACGCCGTCTCGTCCAGCATCCTCGCTGGTCCGCAATCACTTTCCCGTTTTTGCCGTCGTCGAACGATTACTCGCAATCGCCCTGAAAAGACGTCGCGGCAAAACGGAATCTAACCGCCGTTAACTGTTATGCAAATGCGTTCGTATTTCAGAGGTAAGGCATCGTTCAAGTACTAACAACGCGCAATTAAAGCAATTATTTACTCGCGCGAACATTTTTCTTCGGACCTTTTTTCTAAACGCCACGTTTTAAGACCATTACGATAATGTGGTTAACCGTGATTTTGCAATTCGCGGTCCTTGGTGGTTGCTTTGAAAAGGATTCTGTTTGATACGAACAAAAATTAGTGTCTCTCTTTCGAGTCTCTAATTGGTGAAATTTCTTTTCACAATTTTTTTCCTACTCTCATTCCGTTGCGAAATCATCTTCGAGAGCGAATTCGTGGCGGACGGAGGAGAAGAATCGAAGTTTCGATAAAAATGTAAATTCTACTTTGATTTGAACAATTGGACGAATTGAATTTGCAACGTGGTATTCGTTAAATAAATAGCATTGGCGCATGCAGACCCCCGTTCCTCGAAAATACGATCCACGGCTCGCTCGATCGCAGGACACGCTCGCTGTATTTTTCATCGTGAATTCGTAATGCCTCCCCGACAACGAACGGCTCTCCGCGCGTTCAAGTACGCGCCAACGGATCGAAAACACCTCGTTTCCTATAATTGCACGGCAAACATTGCTTAATTACCTCCTCCGCTGGCTTTTAAAACGCGGTTACACAATGCAAACGTGCCGTTACTCGAACATCGCCGATGGGATCTGATATTTTTCGATGAACGAGGGTGAGAGCACGCGTGGGTGCGAATAGGGCCGCGCGTACTCGTCAGGGAAATCAGGTTGTTCATTACGACCATTCCTTTTCAATTTCAGGTTTCGTTCGTTCTCTCTACTCGAGTGCTTCGGATGCTACTCGATGTTTTTTTTTAATTCCGCTACAACCTTTGGGTTGATTTCGATCCAATCGGGTTCCCATTTTTTAGAAGAGCTTCACAATTCCGAGACGAACGTACAAAAATTGCTATTGTCAGTTACTATTATGCAAATTAAGTTGCACATTGCTACCTCATATTTTCTCTAAAATAAAACAATGTTTGTTTTAAATTACAAGGACCGTGGCAGAGTTAAGTGGCGATAATACGAACGCGATAATACGAAGTGGAACGCTTTCAGTTAAACTTGAATCGCGCTTAAAACAGTTTTAAAATGATAAAATATGGAATACGAAAAAGAAACGAGATCGCTCTCGTACTGGCAGAAGTAGATTTGCAAAAAGGAGAACAATCCACGTGTATTTCTTGCGGTTAAACAGCGAGTTTCGTTTCCAGTCGTCGACAGAAGGTTTTCGTCGATCAGCTTTTATTGCCTCGCACAGAAATGAGTCACCGTGCAGCTACCGTGTATCAAAGCGAGATAATTCTTCAGGTTGACCGAGGACGCGCTAATGAGTTGCTTAAACGCGTCGAGAAATAATTCGAAGTGACTGGTTAAACGGCAATTAACAGCCGGCAAGAGAGCAGAGTGGTATTAACTGTAACCGACAGAGGTTTAGAAAAACAAAGAACGCTAATTGGTTCACCTGTTCAAGGCTCGAAAATTTCCTGTCTAGACTGTTCGTCTGTAAAGTTCCATACTCGAGAAGAGAGAGAGAGGAAAAAAAAGGAACTTCACACTCCGTTGAGTTCTGCGTTATTGAAAAATGACTGAACTAATGATTCGAATGATCCATCTGAGAGAAACTACATTCGCCACCGTTCATAAATATTGTATTTATCGTATACAAATTTCGATCTGATAATTGAGAATGAAAATATTTCTTAGTTCAGAGCAATCATCTAGAATTGATAACCTAACTCAACGATTTTCGAGTTTAACTATTCGCATAGCGTATTCACGAGGAAGTTGCAATTCTTCCAATGGCAGGACGATGCTCAAATGTAAGATTCAATCTAAGTAAGATGAGTTTAGAAGTATGCAAAGCGTAGGCCAGCGTCCTGGTCGCGAAGGGGATGCGCAACCCCGATTCGCGAACGAACGAGGCGAAAGGTAATGCATCGCGCGGGTTGCCCATGGTAATATCCCTGTAATGGACACCGATGTGGCCAACCTTGAAGACATAAATTTCGCGATAAGGCCGATAATTAACGCCGCTAATGGCCGGTATTATCTCGGGCCACGAAGGAAAAACGTTCCAGAAACGCATGCAAGTTTCACCTGGAACGTGTTAATCGCGCCACCCGCTAACTGAACTTTTGCCGTTTTTGCGCGAATGTTAATGACGCTTCTCGCGATCGCTGGAGAAACGACGTTCGATCGAAGAATCTATGACTTCTTCCTTTTCCCTTCAATTTTATTTCTGCGGATACAGTGAATGGACTTGTGATTGTTTGGATGTTCTCAGAGATGTTTCGCTAGATTTTAAATCCGCTTTTGAGTTACAATGTTTCGAGAGAGATCATGGAAAAATTGGTGTACTGATTCATTTTATTACTGAGATAGCAGGAAATTGTGAAAGGATCGAAGTATAATAGAGAAATTTTTTACAATTACTTCTTCTATTCTTCGATACACTTTGCTCTTTACTGTTTAGTAATAATGAGAAGTATTTCATCAGCCCGTAATCAGAGCAAAATGTTTCCTTAACGTCCCACTTTTAACTGATAACTACTTCTATTACGCACTTCCACGGTTGATAAGATAATCGTTAATTAATTTTTCACCTGTCCTGCGAGTTGACTTTCAGATCTTATCAAATCTATAGACGACACTTGCTCGAGACCTTCGTATGCTGGATACTCTAAATTATCGAATCAACTGTACGAGCAAACTCGAAGTCGTATTTCTTCCATCCAAGTGACTCGGAAGTCTTGTTGTTTGCATTCAAGAGTCTCTGAGTTGATTTAATTAAATTCAGACGACTCCAAGTTATATTGAATTGAATTCAAACATCTCAGAGTCAACTTAATTCAATTCAAATGACTCCAAATCAAATCGAATTGAATCCAAACAACTCAGAGTCAACTTAATTCAATTCAAACAGTTCCAAATCAAATCGAATTGAATCCAAACAACTCAGAGTCACCTTAATTCAATTCAAACGACTCGAAATCAAATCGAATCGAATCGAAAGAACTCAGAGTCGACTGAATGCAACACACTTCAAGTGAAAACTAAAACAACAGATTTACAATCAGCAAAGTGGTTTCTCGCGCAACTTGCTCGCGTTCGAGCAACGCGAGACGAAGCAACGCGACTGATCCGGACGAAGCTTAATCGAATCACCCGCGATATCGAGCGACGCCCGAACGACGCAGCAACACTCGCGAACGGTAATTATTGCCCCGTTAATTAACCGTGCGATGACGCGTTGCGAAAGATAAGCGTACCGAGTGGCACGAAACGCCGGGTAATTAGTAACGCGGAACGGTTTTTAAACTTTCCTGTTGATCACCGCGTCGTGCGTAATTACAGAGGAGCCGCGCGTTGTTAGATGACGCAGATGGCATTCGATTTGCCAGCGAGCAGGATTACGAACAACGCAGCAATGACGATAATGTATCACGGTGCCGTGTCTAACGTTACGTAACTCGTGTCTGCCTGAAGCGTTACAGAGGTGTCTATTACTTCTCGACACGTGTCATCCTCGCTCGAGTAAGAATCATTCGCGCACGGCTAACTGACGTTAACAGTTTATCGGGAATCCAAACGAACCAGCCTCAAAGCGTCCCATAAAACGTTCCACAGTTCCAGCTAATTTTCAACTAACCTCTTGCAAGTTATTCAAAAGTTTGTCCGCGCGTTAACTGCCACGGTGCGTTCCGCGTACGCGGTTATTCGTACTTCCATTGTTAGATTCCTCTGTTCGTTTTTCGCGAGGGAATAATGGAAGGAATGTTAAGCGTCTGCTGTCGGTAATTACACTTACCAAGTATGAACGAGGCGATTTCACAGAGCCGCGTTTTGCAGGCTTTGAAATCTGAATGTAATAGATTCGACCTTGCTGGACTCTAACGTCGCTGCGTGTATCGAAAATCTGATCGAGGAGGATGCAGCTCGCGCTGAAAATGGCCTGGTGAAAAAGTAAATAGAAATAGATCACCGCGAAGTCTGTCTCGTCTCTCGTAGCAACTCGTCTGGGGCTCTAGCCAGCTTCAAAGCGTCCAAGCGAGCTCGTTTCAGAGCCGCGAGGTTCGTCCGCGGAGATCAAAACGGGATTTCTGCGAGCGCCGCGTAATTTCTAGGGGCGCAATTGGTCGGGACGGATTCAACCGTTCGCGACGTTTTTCGCGTTTGGCGCGCGCGAAATTCCGCCACCGCGGGCGCACAAAAGCGGCTCGAAGCGAGGGGCTGAAAATGGGGAAAAGGAGGAAAAAGTAGGGGCGAGGAGGAAGTGGCGGCGGCGGATTGAAATCACAGCGCGCGCGACAACGAGCTTTCGGGCAGCGCGCGTTTCCGCGCACAAAATCCAACGGTTGAATCGCGTAATTATCACCGAAGACGATTAACGACGACGTCGCGACGCCTCGCTTTTGTTCGTGACCCGCCGACAGAAGCGGGATTCCCTCTTTTTCTCTCGCGCGCGCTTTTTTTCACTTCACCCTGTGGCGGGGAAAATTAATTGTGAGTGGCATTGTGCGACCCGGGTGATATAGTTGACATAATCGAGATTTTTAATTGGTTTCGCGAGGAAATTTATCCCGTCCCTCTTTACGGCCAGTAATAATGCCGGGGTATAAAAGATTCGGTTTAATTCTCGCGCATTGTTCGAATAAGTGTTGCGCGTGCATTCAGAACGACAGGGTAGTAGCAAATATTTTCAGTGGTAATTTCAGCAATGCAACGCGTATTTTTGTACAAAGAAACTGTGCCTTTCGCGCGATAACGAATCGTTCTACGAGGATTAATTAACGCGAGGCACTTCAGTTGCGAAGCAATTTATGAATTGTAAAATTTCTCGAATAATTAAATGCCTCGTATATATTTTTAACGTATAATTAAGCGTTAAATAAAGTGTTAAACGCGTAAATTGCTAAGAAATTGAATACTCTCGAAACGTTCACCCCGTCGGAATATTCCATGTATCACGGATTATAATCGAGCTACATTTTACAAAATTACTATCATCACCTTAATAACCGTGCATTACCCAAACTACGCGCACCATAAACAAACGGATGTATTTACAGCTTAGTTTAATCGCATTTTAAATTATCCTTTTCAACTCTCGCCGTGATCAGAGTGCTTGAAAAGGCCGTGCTCTCGAAACGAGCCAAGCATTTAAATCCCCCATTTAAATGCCGCGCGTGAACGTGTTAAATAACGCCTCGTATATGTGTTACCCCGCCTTGATAACGTAATAACTCGACGAGTAATAAACAGAAAATTGCTCAAGTTGCATGGTTACCATGGTTACTAATGCCCGCGGAGGAATTTCGTATTTTATAAGGAAACCTTAGGTGCCATTTCGTTGGCCTTACGTTTCTTACGTCCATGGAAAAGAAGAAATGGAAAGAACAACTATTATCATTTCGTAATTGGAAAACACCTTTTATTTTAAATAGCGCAAAATACTTTGTCATTGAAAGACACAATCTTTTATCTTATTAGAGTATCCCTGCGTTCAACTTTTCCCATTCGCGAACCAAGAAAATTGCTTTGCAAGATTGAAAGGGAATCGTGCAAAGTCAGTCGCGACGTATAAAAAAATCAGATGCCCTCGACTTGTTCCAATCGCAGTATCGAACCTCAAACTTCTCCGTCGACCACTTTTGATTTACGCGGTTCGTTAAAACGCAAGCGCGTCGAACGAGCTCGACAGCGATGGAGGAAGAGTCGCGAGATGCTGTGAAAGGGTCCGACCATAAATCCTGGCCAGACGAATAAGCGAAGGTGGACTCGATCGAGCCGCCGCGCAAATGCGAACGGCTCATCGTTTCGTTCGCGTTTTTCCCGCGGACGAAGTCGAACTCGAGGGTTTCTCCGCGAAATTTAATTGGCCATCCGCGAGCAGATTCACGCGGCAGATCGCGCTCGCTGGCAAAAGATGCGATGGCTGCGACGGGGGGATCGACTTTCCTTCTCGTTTCGCAACGGGTGCTGGCTCGTTTCGACTATCGATCCGCTCGATCGCGATATCGATCCGCGAGGAAACCGCGGTCCCCGTCGTTGCGAAACCGCGCAGCTGCCGATATATTTAATCGAGACGGTCTATCGGTGAGCCGAACCGGAATCTGGGCCAGTTGCAACACCTGTCGGGTGTCTCTGTCCACGCTGAATCGTTCGCCTATGCCAAATTTCGATGCTCGAGGACGCGGCCACGATTCTCGTCCTTAAACTACGCGCTCGCTGATGCGAGGACAGCTATTTAGAGAGGCATTTATGGTTCCGTAACGAAGCGACAAGATTTAGAGGGAGCTTCAACTTTGCGAGCACGTTCATTGCCAGAAACACGAAAAACACAGATCGAAGCGATATTTCTTTCTTTTGTTCCTGTTTCCGAGGTTTCTTCGATCTTTGCACTTGTTGACGTTCGTTTCTGCTAACAGAAACACGGAGGAACATCGTGGAGCAGACGGAAGTTGCGCGAGGCATCGGTAGAAAGTTGCTCGCTGTTGCTCCAGCGAAGAAGTTACTTCGGATGGTTGGTGGATCATAATCCTGGCTGTATTCACAGTCGTACGATCGCGTGTTAATAAATAGTTCCAAAGGGGATGGGGTTAAACAATGGCAGCGGAGTTTCAGTCGAAAACTGGGGGGTGGCGAGGCTGAATCGCGCGATGGAAGATCGCGTTGGAACGTGTTGCGCATTGTGGAGGGTTTACTTGAGGTCTTGATGCGACGTTTGCGAGTTGTTTCGTAGCTTGCTAGTTGGAGAGCGATTCTATCGAGTGGACTTACTGGTTTGCTTTCGTGCCGGAGGTTTCAACTGTGATTAATTGCCGATGATAGAAGTTACCTACGTATTATAGCTCCATGTTAGAGCTCTGAAATTGACTCGACAAAGAAAGAAACGTAAGCAAAAAACAAAACAAATTTCGACATTGAATTCCACAAACAGCTATTCATCTTAGCTAGCTATTTAGCTTCGTTCATATCTTAGCTAGCCAAATAGCTATTTTCCAAGTTCTTGGCAGAAATATCAAAGAAACCAAAGATCAATCACAATTGGAATTTCACTTCGCTTTAAGGCGCGGTGCACACAGATCGGATGGTTCGAAAAAGAGGTAAACGCGGCGTGTTGCAGCGTCGTGCGACGCTTAACCCTTTTATCGGCAACGTAACGCGGCGTGCATTGATTTAGAGCACGGCTACGCGTCCAACGAGGAACGGTTTGCTCGCGAACAATGTAAACCGCGCGCCGCGATACAAATTACGGCTGTCGACGAGGCCACTCGCGGAGGCATAAATGACGAACCGATCTTCACGCCTACTCGACCGTGAGCCAATATTTACGAGCGAAAGGGCGTGACGTGCGCTGGGGATGGGAAGCTTCCCCTGCTTTTGTTCACCCTTCAAGTAGAATCGGTCCATCGGTGAATAATTCATTCGAACGGACGACTTTCGTGGCGTCTTGCGCGAATAAATCTTTCCTCAGTCCGTAGTGTTTGCGATGTTCTCCAGTGAAACTATCATTTCGATTCCATAATACTTTATTTTTGCAGTCACAGCTGAATGCTATCGAATCGTAGGATTCGATAATTAATTAGCATAATTCTGAAGTAAATACACTTTAGAGCAGCCACTGCATGTGCATGGTATACACGTGTAGCTCGCAGAAGACGAATTTCTAAGATGAAAGAAAATGGAGTACCTCTGGAGCGAGCTCCAGAAGAAGTGTCAACCCCCTCTAATCGAAGATAACCGTCTAATCTCTAATTCGATATCTCGTATCAGTGAAGCTTCGTTAGACACGTAGGACGTAGTCAGAAAAAGTAGAAGTTTTAGAACAGAAGAATCTCTCGAGTGAGTCCTTGGGAGGAAGAATCGATTCTTTCTAAGTGAAGATAACAGACCAACTCCTAATTGGACGTCTGATATCGATAAATTTTTATCGAGTGCTGGGCGCTCGTCTGAAGAGGGACGTTGAATTTTTGCAGCAAAAAGATTAGCTGGTCAAAGCGAGAATCCCTCGGAAAGAAGAATCGCGATCAAACTCGATCGCGTGAACTTTTCACTTCGACGAACGATCACGTTCGAGCGTTACGCGTGCAACAACCGAGGACGCGTCTCGAGCGAGCACGCTCGCGAGTTCCAGCTCGTTATCGAGCAAGCTTCCGAAGTTGGTCGGTGCGTTATCGTACGCAAAGCGTCTTATCGGAGGCATTTCAGGTATCAGTTCGTACCATGCCACCTGAAACCACCTCGTCGTTCCGTTATCCCCGTTTCCTCCGAGTATCTCACCGTAGGAATTTCACGTGTAAAATTCCGCGAGCACAAAACCACCGCGCTACGTGACGAGCGCAAAGAAGAGGCGATCTTCCTATCCAACGGATCGGGAGAAGACGTTTCGAGGATCGTGTTCTATCAACGGAACCGAACCGCCTCTAACCCGTGCGCGATGGATGAAAACAAAAACATCGCGTCCGAGTCCCACGGAGCGACGCTCCCACGTGAATCCTCGTTCCGATGCGTAACGATGCTCGTTTCGTCGAATCGAGCAGATCTCCACGAACCAATCGCCGTTTATCCACTCCGAGTACCGTGGCACTGTTCGAGCGAAGCGATTCCGGTTCCCGCACAGCCTCGCAGCGGCCGTCAACGGCCGCTTCCGGTCCCACTCCAAGTTCACCCGGAGCGCGCTTACGCAACGGGCCTCGTCGAGCGCGTACTCGCGGCTGGCAAGCGTGCAACTCGCGTCCTTAAAGAGGCACACTCACTCGGAGGCTCCGATTTACCGTTGCGCCCGTTTGCATCGACACCACTCCGGGATCGGTTCACGAAAACCGAGGCGGAACCGAGGCGGGACGGAGACGGAACACTCGCGGCGGATTTCCGGGTTCTGCCTACCTGTCTGCGCGTCCTCCCCTCGCTCCGTTCGCCCAAATCAGCCCCGAGCACACGAACGCACAAACGCACAGGGTGACATTTACGCGCGGCGGTCACGCAGCGTGACGAGCGTGCACCGCACACGTGCCCGCGGTTCGGGATACACACCTGCACGTGGTACTCCTCGATGACGGGGAGGCCGTGAACGTACGGTAGAACCGGGGGGAGAACCGTGGTGCACCTGTTCGCACCTGTATCCCTTTTATCACTTGGTCTCGCGAGCGCGGATCGCGTGCCCGATCGCGCGCGACTCCGGTCCTCGTCCTCGCACCTCTCGAGCACCCTCCGCCGTCTTTTATCCTTCCGGTGTCCCGTACGATCCTCCAGGTGCTCCGCGGATCGTCCACGGGTCGCCCGTGTCTGTACGCTCGTGTACGTGTACGCGTGTGCACGCGTGGACGCGTGTGTGCAAGGGGTGGCGTGTGTACGATGCTGGGTCACCAACGTGTATACCTCTCCCTCTCTCGTTCTATATATACGTACGGAGGTGTATACGCGTATATATATAGCACATGTGTGTGGATCGGAACGTGTGAGTGTACGTTACTGTGTGTTTATGCGCGTGTGTCTGTGTGTGTGTGTGTGTGTGTGTATATATATTTATAGGGATGCGCGCGTGTGTAACGACGACGTGCCGCCGCGACTGCACACAGGTCTGTCAGATCGGACGCGCGTCGACGGTGATTACGGGCGAGAGAACGTGATACAGCAAGCGAGGAACGGTAACACACAGCTCGGTGTACCAGCGGAGACTGCCGGGTCCCCCACGATCTCGACGAGTGCTGGCCGCTATAGCGGTGAAAGAGGCATATAGCGCACTCGCGGCGTGTGTATACGCCGCGCTCGCTGGATTCTGAACGCGGACCCTGGGTGGAGGGGTGGATCGCGAGGAACCGTGTGGGGAGGGAGGGAGGGCGATGGAGTACACGATCGGGTTCCGCGGCGGGAGCGGGATCCATTCTGGGGCGCGCGAGAGGGGAAGAGGTATAGTGTCACGCTCGGAAGCGCGCCGCGAGCGACGAGGGCGAGGATAGGCGCTCGCTCTAGGCGCTATGACGTAACTCGAGTCATCCTGGGTGTACGTGTGCGGTGGTGTGCGCCCGCGCGCGCACCTCTCGCGGTGGGGATGCGCGTAGGGGAAGGGACGGTGGCGCTGCGAGAACTCGCGGAGTGGGAACGACGCGATGGAGGGGCAGCGAGAGCGCAAGGGCGCGATGCCAGGGTGGGGGACGGAAGGAGGGGAGGATGGCGGTCATTAGTGCTACTGGGACACGGAAGCGATTCCTCGCCACCCTCCGAGCCCCTCTTCGCGGCCCGTTTCGCGACCCGGCACCGGTAACCATCCGCTCTTTTCTATTTTCCTCTCCGTTCGCTCTTCTCGCGCCCCCTTTACGCGCATCTTCCGCCGCTCGTTCCGCTCCTGCCTTTCTTTCCTCTCTCGCGGTTCCACCTCGCGCGACTACCCCCGTTTCGCCCCGCACCCCCTCGCCGCTGCCGCTTCCGCCGCTCGCCGCGACGCATCGCGCGTCCCTGTGTTATCTATATAACGCGCGGCCCGGGGGTGCGCTTGCACCCTGCAGGCTGCACGCCAACCCCCTTCTCGCGCCGTAGCTGCGGACGCGATTAAGCCGCGCTCGCGACCTCGTCCTTGCCGGCCAGCCAAGATCGCGGTTTCTTTCCAACGACACGGACGGAATGCGTTGACCCTTTCGCGGTTCACGGTTTTCCGCCCGGGACACGGCTTGGCGACGATTCCGTGCGCGTCACGCTCGAGGTGGAACCGTTTCGCGGAAGCGCGGATTCGCGTCGCAAATGAATATTCTCCGGGCTTCTGGCCACGAGAGCTGCGAGGACGTGCAATTGTTTTTCGCATTCTCGTATCGCTTTAGCGGACCACGGGGTTAAACGTTTCCTGGATAAAACTTGGCGTCCTTAATGCCCCGATTACTCTTCATCCGCGTCGAAGCACCCGTTTCTGTAATACTTATTCTACGATACTTCCTCCTCGACGAAACTTTATATTTTCCTCCCGCGGGATCGCTCGGATCTTCGTAACCGAATCTACTTTTCCTCGAACAAAATTTACGATCCTCGATACTCCTCGCGATCACCATTTTCAGCTGCGTCTCGGCGTCAGTTTCCGCGGCATTTACAATCTCCTCTTCGAAACTTCGCCTCCCTTATCCGGAATCTTGAATACCCCTCGCGTAGCTAAATTAATAAAGCACACCGCCGCCTCGTCTTTCTCCCAGGACGGGAAGAAAGAAACGGCGGAGTCGCTATCCGTGAAATCTCCGATACGAAAACGCTCGACGTTTGCCAAGGCGGAATAAAAAGCCTGCGGCTGATACCGCGCTCGATAACAGGCCGGCGGCAGGGGATTTTCATAAGCAGATGCAAGGCGGTCGAGGGGATCGATAGGGTGGCAGTCGACGCGGGATTTAAAGGCCCCGTAATTGATTTCCCGTCGATGGTCGGTGGAATTCCGGGCTGCACGCGCCCTTTACCCTTTCTGGGCCGCGGCAGGATCGGCTCACGCGTGCCCTGGGCGTGGCGGGGAACCCTGGCGGCGGATAAAATCCTACGGATGATCCCCGTCGAAGGACAAACGACGCTTAACGCGCAACCACCCCCTCTGTTTCTAGCGGCGGGGGTCGGGCGGAAGAAATCGCATCCTAAAGCGCGCGCCACGGGCCACGGCACCGACAACGAGCAATATTGATCAGCTGAACTGGTATACTGAACTTTGACATTTGCCGGAGCCCGGCGAAAGCGTCGCGCGTATTCCCTTGGAACGGTCGAGGTTTCGTTTTGCACGAGGATTCCGGATCGCTGCAACGACGCGGTGAACACCGACGGAGGGGGTGGTTCTTTAAGAAGCACGAAACCGTGAACGTTCCGTGATTCGCGTCGAGTCCTTGGAGGTCTGAATGTTTTAGATACGGAGCTGTTTTCTTTGGTCTCGAACAGAGGATGGGTTCGCGCAGCGGGGGACTTTGGTTGGTAAATCTTGACGGGTGTATCGATTGTAACGTCACGTATTGGTTCATTTGCGAAATTATAGATTATGCGCCGTTGAAACGTAGAGGGGATTGAGTTGTGGGTTCGAAATTGCTGCCTAAGTAATCGTTCGGAAGAATTTTACCCCTCAGCGTTTCGTTGAATCTGGTATTCCGGGCTCCACCGATCGTTTTAAACTCGCGTTTGTAGCGAGCCGTAATTCCACTCCCAGATATCGTAGCACGAAAGACGGCCAAGTTTTAGAGTCGTAAAACGAAATTGGTAATAAAGACAGAGAAGCGACCGCGAGTCGCTCGATTCTGGCTGATCAAAGCCGGAGATTCCGAGTGTTTTCGACGACAAAGTTTCCGAACGAAATAGCGATCGAGCCTCTAAACGAGGGTGGAACGACTGATTTTGGGTCAAGGCTGCGGTACTGTCACCCCTCGAGCGCCTTTGTCCACGGCCCCTCAAGGTGATTCCCTGCATTCGCTGAATCAGGCTCGCTCCTCGCTTCCTCCTATTGGCAGACGACGTCCAACTACCGTCTCTAATTCTATAATTAGGCCCTGGCGTTAATTAGAGGAGAGCGGGCATGGCGAAAGTGGAACGTCCACTTCTCGTGCTTTTGGCTCCGAGTTTGCGCGCCCCGCGGCGCCCCTCGCCGACCAGTTAAGTTTCGTTGCTCAACGGTGAACTCTGCTCTCTGCCCGTTTGATCGATCGAGTGGACTTGGCCTCTGATTGGGTGGCTTTGTCGGCAGACCAAGATCCGATGAAGATTGAGAGGGATATCGGTGGATGCCTCGGTGAAGTATGGAGCATCTTAATCGCGCGAATTCCCCAACTATAGCGAATTACGCTTCCCTCCTTTTCCTCCGTCGCTCCCCTACTTTTCGTACAGTGTTCATGCTTTCGAAATCTATCTTCTCTCAACGTTTCATTTCCACGATTCTCGCGAAGGAAGTCAAGTGCACCTGAAGTGCGCCATTCTTCCCGCGTTCTTCATTTCTTCACGACCCAACGGAAGGAGATCAACAAACCTACTTTCCAAGTAAACACACGGCAAATATTAGGGTATCCACATCCTACCAAAACAACAGATAAGGAGCACAGCTGAAAAGCAGCACTGTGCCAATATTCGTCCACGAATATTCTGCGGAACGCCGTCCAATCGCGCGCTCGTGCCCGAAATGCGATATATACAAATAAAATCGAATCGAATAATCGAAAACCTCTTATCTTCCCGTCCACCGAACGGCGTCCACCGTGACCAGGCAAAATTGGCGTGCACGCGAGCGAAACGGCCAAGCCACGCTCCGATATTCCAGCGCGCGACGCCCGCAGGAAGATATAAGCCGCCCTCGAGCCGGATGCTTCCAGAGCCAGCACCCATCCCGGGCTGCTCGATTTCCTGGCTCGTTGTTTCTCTTCGCCCGTTAAGAGTTCACCGGTGGCTCCTTTACCGTGCCACGATAAGCATGCAGGAAGAGAGAGAGACGGGCAAAAAGGGAGATAGTTTCGAAACTCGCCCCCGTCATGGCGACGAGTGCACATTCGAGAGCAATCGTATTGGCGTTCGACGATGCGCAGTGGCTCGAATCGATAAAATTCATTCGAGATTATGCGGGTCCGGACACCAGATGGAAAATAAACGTACTCGCCAACTTTCTGCTAACTTTCAACCCCCTGCCGCCGCCCTCCGCCTCGTTTACGACGCGGCGGCCATTCTTCCGCGATTATTCCACGCTCTCGAGGAAGGCTCGCGTCTTCGGAGGCAATGGAATTTTTCCCGCGGACGAATCGATACTTTCGTTCGCAATTTGCATCCGCGCGCGGAATTTTATTACTTAATTCGAGCCTGCTGATGTTTATGGAGAACGGAGAACGTTTCCGTCTGGCATGTCTTACGATTTGCCAGTGGATGAAACAGTTTTCGTTCGATTCCGAACGCCAGATGCATGATTCAGTTCGGATAATCAGCGAATGACCGCTGCATATAACATTTAAACAATCTATTGCAATGAGACTAAAATTGAGGCTAAGAATTTTCTCATCCTTCGAGCTTGCAGCTTTTCCATAAATTCTCATAAATAGCTCTTGGAACGATTCGATACAACATTCCAGTTTCTTCTTTCGTCTTTCAAGTCTTCGAGTTTCCTCGAGATCCTCTTAAGATTCCATAGACGATTCCATTCTATTAAAATTGTCAGCGAATTCCCGCGGGACGAAACCACCAATTCGTTCTGGTCATCGATCGATAATCGTCTCTCGTTCGATCGCGATTCATTCTCTCTCTCTCTCTCTCTCTGTTCCTGTTCCACGCTCATGATAATCGAGGTCGGAGCGTGTGACAAGTCCGCGTTTTGTGGCGACCGATAACAGGCAGGCGTTTCCAGCCGGGATTTCGTGGACGGCGACAGGCTGAAACGTAGATCTGGCCATTGCTGCAAAATAATTCGGTTTTCCGTGTCGGCAAAATTGAAACTTGTTTTCGCGGCCGGCCGCGCGGGCCTGGCCGACCGATTTGACGCTGTTAGGGTGTCATAACTTTGATGAACGGTTTGTCACGCCGCGTCCCGAAATTCGAAATGGCCAGAGCACGATGAAACGATTCGGAGAGATCGGCAGCGAGTGATTTCGGAATTTTATGGACATCAAACTTTCCTTTCTTCTCGACGTAATCGCATCGTTCAGAATCGTTTAAAATGTTCACGATAAAATACTGATATTGCCAGCAGAATTATATAAAACTGAATTCACTTTGCACACTCGAATTTAGCAGGAACCAGCGATACAGTCAGCGATTCGGTAAATATCCCCCTTTCAAGCTCGACGCATACGGTATTCCCTTTAACCGCGAGTCACGCGACACCAGATACAGCGAATAATAGTAATTCATACGACTAATAAAGCTTACCGCGTCACGTCCATAAATTATCTCGCCGCGCTACAAATTTCCGACCGCGAGATTATCTTAAAAATTATTAACCCGCCGTATAATCGGTGGTCAGGCGATTTTCGATCTCCGCCGAAATCCGAGCGAAGAAAGTCGCGTCGCCCTTCCAGCGGCGAGGAGATTGGCGATCCGAGTAAAATCGCTCGACTTTTAATAACGCGCGTACTTGTGTGAATTATGTTCACGCGCGATATCAAAGATTTCGCAATTAACGATCCGCGGAAAGAGTCCGCGGGTAAAGAGCGTGTCGCGGTGCACGCGGGGTGGAAGATGATTCGCTCGCGAGGCACGGCTGCGCGGGCGTACATACTAACGAGATATTTCATAACGGCAGATTAACGGGTTCCACGGCTCCATAGTCCCCGTGGCGGCAATTAATCCCGAGGCTGCGAGCCGGCGCAGCCGCGAGCACGAACAATTTACCGTGCCACCGAAATTAATTTCACTCGTTCGACATCGACGCCTCGCAGGAATCGCTTTGTGGCGTTCCTCCATTTTTCCCGCTGCCGCTCATCCGGCTATTTTTTTCGCTTTCGCCGGGCCTGGAAATTGAAAACCGCTCGTTTTTCTCTCGCTCTGCCCGCTCGAATCCGGCCGCGCCTTTTCTTCCGTATCGATGACGCGTTCTTGTTTCGCACGACGCGGAAACAAACGCGCGTTCCCGTCCGCTCGACGTTTTCACCGGCGTTCCGCGCGCGCCGATGGACGCTCGAATGAAACCTCGAAACCTGTCGTACGTAAGGAGCGTCCAACTCGAAACCAGATATTTGCGTTTTAATTATATTTTATTGGCGAATTCTGATTGCACGGGGTCAGCGACGGATGCAGTGGACATTCGTGGAATTAGAGGCAGCGGAGGGACGAGATATCTGACCCGAGTAAAACAGCGGAGGGACGAGATATCTGACCCGAGTAAAACAGCGCTTCCGACGTGTATACTCGGCTTTTTATCGCAGTTGTTTCGTCTCTGATTTCGAATTATTGCTATATAAAACGCAATTAATCGCGCGGCTGCGTTTCACCGACAATGAGACCGTTCCTTAAAATATCGTTCGTCCATTCGCGCTTCGAGGCTCGAATCGGCTCGTTATTTTAATTCGAGCGCGCGTGACGTCAGAGATGGCCGCCATTGTCCGATACTGGTTCGGAACGGACGTAAATTTTATTCAAATTGATACAAATCGAGCCCGTGGAAACGCGAAACACCCGCGTCGGATCATAAAACGTCGCCGCCGCCAACAGCCCCCTTCGACTTCAACCCTTTTCCGTCCTGTCGCGTTTAATTATCCCGGCCATTTACGTAACCCAATTCCGAGTAAATTATCGTAGGGCCACCTGTTAAATCACGCATGCAGGAATGCTTAATCGCCCCTCCGTCACCGTGTGTAAATCAATTCCAACGAAAGAACGAGGAACGAGAACGGTGGAATAACTCGTTAACGCTAAATTATTTCGAACACCGTTCAACGCTCAAGGGTGCCGTACTTTCGACGCTTCGCGTTACGCGGATACGCGTTGGACGTTTATCTTTTTTTTACGTGTAATAGCTTTAATTTCGTTAAAGAATTTGGCGATGAATTTTGAACTACGCGCACCCACTTACATCACCGACTAATTTCGTTTGTGCACGCTGTCGCGGTTGCACAACTGTACGCTTAAATTTGCGTACAACAGCGGATTAACTCGTGTTCGAAACGAGCTGTAATTGCCAGGCGGAGAATTCGTCGAGTCTTCTTCGGCCATGTTTAATCCAGGAATCGCAGTTTTCGTAGCCACATCAAACGGTCTCGTCGCCGTGTTACGAACCCATTTAATTTGCGGATTAATTAACGCGAACTGGTGTAATAACGATCGTTAGTCTCCGACCTATGGCATTCGTAGCAAAAATTGACAATAATTCGTTTCAATACCTCGCAACAAATCGTGTGCCTAAAGAAAGCGAAGCGACTTTTCTAAAATTATTTAATAATATTATACATCGCAATGAGAATCTTCGAACTCAATTTTAATTTAATAAAAAACGTTACGCTTTAATTGTCGCTTTTATAAAAACAATTCCAATATTTTCGATATCGATGCGTGCAAAAATAAAAAAATTGCAGAACGTTAAATCGACGGCAAGCGAGATACACAAAAGATCGACAGCCGAAGTCTCGTTACTGCTAATTAAAAATCGAACGATGTTTGCGCCAAATATTTTAACCCAAAAACCATTGCGTCGTCCCCTATGCGGACGATCGACCGACTCCGCGTTCGTACATTTTGTTATCCACCCCCATGCAAATAAATTCTCGCGCGGTAAATGAGTCGTGCGATCGGAAGGCAATAAAAAGGGTGCTCGCCAGGTGCTAATTACTTGGAAACCGTTAATTGACGGGGTGGTAGGGACGCATCGGTGAAAGTCGCGCGGAACTTCGTTATTTTAGGATGAATCGGCGAACCGTGGGGAAGTTAAGTAAAGTAGAATTTAATGTGCTGAAAGGTTTAAACGACGCGGTGGCGAGGCGTTTCCTTTCGAGCGGTGCGACTATTCCATGGGACACGTTTTCTATTATTAAATCGCCTGGTAAAAGAATCCCGCTCTCTGCAATCGTTCGAGCAGACGGGAACAAAGGGGAAGCAAGAATGAAAATTCTATGGTCGACGATCGATAGAACGGAGTCTGAGATAGGGAACGCGCTTTCTAATTTTTAGTTTCGATGGCTTGGCTTTTGTTTCTTCAGAATTCATATCAATTTCGATCTACCATACTTCTATGTGCCTCTATTAAACATGCGTAAGGTGCGAAATGTTGCTATTATCCTTCGCGCTAGCGTTTACTTCCTTTTGTTCATTATTTCAGGGTTTGTGTATTAATTTCCAGGCTTCTTTTTTGAACGTGCCAACGTGAAACCTTTCTCGCATTAGCATATAAATGACAAAATGTACAAACGTGAACGGTGATGCTGGATGTCACTATTACAAATGCATGGCAACGGCTGTCCAATAAAGTATGATGCCAGTAGATTCAGCCGGTTCCAATCAGACGACCGCGTTTTGCCACACGTCGAGACGAGCCACGGTAGAATTCTTGTTCGTACTTCCAAAGCTTGAATTATTAAAATTTCACTCTTACGATTATTTATTTGTTATTCATTTAAGGATAGAAAGTTGGATTTTTCATACATATCTAAACGTTTCGACGAATATTACGAAAAGCTATTAATTTGAAACAGCAAAGAATTATTTACACTTTTTAAAATTGCATTTATTCTGTTCCATTCCACGTGTCGCTCGAGAAGCGGTTATTTCGAGTCGAATCGATCGAACGTTATTTGTACCGTGTTTGCTATTCTTTTATTGGAGAGCCATGTATCAACAAACGCAGGATTCGAAATTGTCGCCGTGTGAAATATTAAAAGAAACTGGCTTCAGTGATTCTGAAAGACGCTCCCAGCACGTGCCAACTAATTCTGATTAAATTAGCCACTGTCGATACAGCTGATCGATACATCTGTTAAAAATAACTTAATGACGCTAGAAAAAAAAAAAAAAAAAAAAAAAATAGAGAATCGCAGAAATATAAAATTTAGCATTTGAAAAAAAAAATGCACCCCACACTCTGTATTTAGCGATTCAGCCAGGTATAATCCGCTGTATTCAACAAAATATTAACCAACCATGACGATATCAATTTTCAATGAATATCACACCGCTCCTTATCCGCTTGAAACGAGCGTAAGCCCGGTCCTCGCGACAGCCCGCTTTGTTTATCGCGAAAGCCGACGCACCAGACCATTTCAGCTTATCCGCCCCCTCTGCGCCACGCGGCCGTTCGTTCCGGGCGCAGCGTTCGCGAACAAACGATACTCTTTCTGCCCGACGGAACACGGCAGATTCGTGAGTATGAAAAAGAATTGCCATCCCCTACCGCCGCGTCCCTCGGACGCTAACAAGAGCTTAATCTCCGCAGCTTTTCCTCCCTTTCCGGTAGAGCTACGCGAGGAGGCCTCGCTCGCTGGCGCACACCGTGGCGGACGCATCCACGCAACCGTCACGGATTATGCCCCTTTCCCAGTCGAAGATAGCGAGCGAAACGGGAACAGAATCGGGATGAATGGTTTCCCGGAGTTTAATGCTTTGCCGTGCTGTTTCCTTCGACCTTTTTGTTGCCCTTCCTCGACGCTGCCGCGGTGAATCGAAGCGTTCGTTCTTTCTCTCTGGTGTCGCTGTTCCTCGGCTCGAGCCAAGAGCTTCTGGGTTGGTACGGTTCCTTTTACCTCCGCGGAGGGAAAATGTAGCGTCGCAGTTGCAAGTATTGTCGCAATTTTTCTCCAGCTCCTCGAATCCTCTTGAACCCAAAAGTTTATGCTGCCACGCGAAGCTACTAAATCTATCCCAATACGTCTCGCCCGTTCCAAGTCCGTAAAACCACCCCTAAAAGCTCGTCAAAGAGAAATCTCGCAAAAATGGCCCACCATGGGGATTCCTCGAGAAGTTGCCCGTAAAAGAACGCCGCGACGCGAGACGGCGCCTCCTCGCTTCTTTCAGGTATTATTAATCCACGCCAGGCTCCGGCTCACCCCTTTCGCAGCCAGGATTATCCTCGTAACGCAGCTTCCACCTTTGATCCAGCGTCACGGCGCTTATCCGCTGTTTCTTCCCGGTTGGATCCCGGCGGAGGGACGGGAAAACGCCCCGTCGAGTCGAGCGCGCAACCCCCTCGCCAGCGGCACCGCTCGAAACGTGGGGGGGTGGCGTTCCTCGCGATACGTAGGAAGCACGCTCTCGCCTACAACCGCGGAATTGGGTCACGAGCCAGCTGCAGGGCGCGGCGCGGGGCCAGCGGAGAAAAATACCGACGGTCTACGAGAATTACGATGGCGGAGGGCAGCGCGAGGAGGGGGTCGTGGACGTGCATCGATCGCGATTGTCCCGCGAGCCCGACTTTTGCCAGGTCGCGCGGCGAGGGTGGTAGTAAACAAGCGTAGAGACGAGGCTTTGTTAAAGAGAACCACTCGCTCCTCTTCCTATTTATTTCCGCTGTTTGCTCGTTTTGTTTCTCCGCGGAGCTGCCCCTCCCTCCTCTTCCATTCCGCTTCGATCCACCGTTCGATCCGATGCTCGTCACGACTTCGTCTTTCGAGGGGCGCGAAGCTTCTTTCGCGGAGGGTTGCAGAGGAGGACCGCGGAGATGGGAGCGATTTGTTCCTCGAGTGCTTCAGCCCTTCGCGAGGTTCTGTTGTCGCACGGGTAATTAAAAGCGTCGAAGCTCGTTCCTCGCGGTGACAAGATTTTTCTTCGAGGTTCGAGGGTAGCTGAATGTAGCTGTGTCGTGCGTCCGGTTGGCGTGAAAATTTTTATCGATACTGGATCTCTCGAAAAAGAGAAGCTTCGTCTAAAGTTTTACTGTCCTCGGCTATCAAAAAGTCCCTATAGTACATCGTGAAATAGTTTGCTAAGTGAAACGATCGAAACTTTTTAAAATAAGACCAGAAACTGAGAGTAGAAATTCGAGAGTGAAATTGTTATCGTTTAACCATGTTTGAAGGATACGTACTTCTAATTTTATTGATTTGAAAGAAAAGAAAACTTCTCCAATTTGTAAACTGCGCTATTAAAAATCCAGGATTTTATTCAAATTCATGAATCACGAATTCAAAGGGCGAACAGTCGTCCGAAATAGCGGAATCATCGTCCTGATTATCATAAAGGAACCGGTAGCCTCCCCTTCGAGCGGGTAGCGACACGCTGGCGTAGTTTTGCATTTACGATTATTATAATGACGGTCGGTGGGCTCCATTACCGGGATGGCCGGCGCGTTCTTGGTTTCCGCCATTAGGCCCTCTTCTTCCACCGCGTTTTCTCGCCCCGTTCGCGTTCCTGCCTTCTCTGTAGAACGATCCGTGTAATAAACCGGCCGTGCTAAAACGTCGCTATAAGCTGCCCTCCTAATATCGTGGCGACTTTGCCAGATGGCACTAATAACGCGCCTTTTTTAGTATTCATGACCTCGAGCTCCCCTTCTCGGCCTGCTGGATAAGCGTAGCTCCGTTCAAATCGCACCTTCCACCCCGATTTCGCCATCGATTCCACCATCGAAATGTTCGCTTCCAACCGAGCTATGAGTTCGTTTCCGGCTCTCGATTTAACTTTTCTGAAATACGATCGAGCTCGCGACGAGCGTAGAATTTATTTAACAAAATTTGTTCGCTATGGAAGCGAAGGATCGGAGCTGTAACTCGGCGCTTACAATATCCACTGTCATGCTTCGCGCAACATTTACAAATCCCCTTAAACGCGTTCCATTAAACCGTTCCACCTCGCTCTCGAACAAACTGCGAAACAGCCGCGCGATCGCGAGCGTTCCGACGCGGAATAAAATTACTTCCCCGACGAGCCTAATCAAATTCCCGAGCGGAGCCGCCCCACCCGTATCGTTACTCGGGAAACAAAACGGAAGCAAACAAAACGGGAGCGTCAACGAGCCAAAAAATGTATATGAAAAAAAGGGGGAGAGGGAGAGAGAGAGGAACGGAAAGGAAACTCGCGCAATTTTTCACGCGAGCCGATCGATCGGATCGTCGATCGAGCCGGTGCGTCGCAACGGGGGTAAACAAACGCGCGACAAAACGGGCGCGTGTAGCCGGAGCGGTGTGCACGCGGCCGAATAATGTTATCGGCGATCGTGCAACGACGGAGCCGCGCAGATTAATTGGCAAACTTCCGGTATAGCGCTTCCAACCCGCGGTGGCAAGTGCGACCGGTTTAGTTATGCGCATAACGGATGCACACAGGGGCGCAGTTTCTGCGTGCAAATTAAGTGCCGACTGTTCGACCAGCCACGCTCGTACGCTCGAATAAAATATGGAAAATTTTGGTCTCGGTAACGTACGATGGCAATCAGACTCTGTTTCTTCCCTGTACGAGTTATTCTGATATCGCTCTTTCGTCTCTCCTTTTGGTTTTCGATCTTGGGTGTTACTTTACGATTTTTGTTTTTGATTTTTGCGACTAAGTTTTGTTGGAATGTATTTAAACTAATAGATATATGTGCATGTGCGTGAACTCTAGAGGGACTAAGGTTTGTTTGTCTTTTGTTTCTTTTCTTGTGCCGCTGCGCGATTTTCAGGAATGGATGCATGAGAAATGCATGGGGAACAGGGTGAATCTTCGGGGCGAATGGGTTCAGTTGAAAGCGAGTATCTATATATACATAGATGCATTTAGATTAGTTGAGTTGCTCGAGTTAGATTTGAAATTCATTTTACTTCACGTCGACCCTCTGGATTTCCAACCCTTCTGTCATATAAGTAACGCGAAATGCGTGCAATTGTGTATGACGCAAGCAATGACTGCAAATAAACAGGCGTCAATCTACGCATATATAAATAAATCATCCCCGTTTGCAATCTCCAAGAAGCTCGTCTAAAAATACGAGGCACCACTCTCGCCTTCTTTGCAGCTCTTCGAGACCATCGCAGTGAAAGTGTCCAACCGCGGTCAAGGATAGCGTTTCGTTTCAATTCGCGGCCTCTCGGCGTCGAGCGAGCGGGGATAAAAATTAAAATTCCAAAGGTCGGGAAATTGCCGCATCAACGGAGACGGGGGCGTGGAACGGGGGGATGAATATTTCACGTCGCGTCGGATTACATTCGTCTCGAGGGGTTAAATCCCCTGTCGAAGGCCATCGCGGTACTTTCCCGTGTTCAAGTTGACCTTGGGCGCCCCCACCCTCTCGGGAACGCGTTTAAAAATCGGCTGCTCGACGATTCCAGAAGAGAACGAGCAGCTTACTCGGTGCTCGAATCGATAAATGGAGTTGCACCCTCGCCTCTCGCCCCTCCGCGCTGCTCTCTCTCTCTTGCTCCCGCTCTCGCACCCCTGCCCGTTACCTCCGGACACCCTTAAGAGCCAGAACGTGAGATGGCGGTTAAAGGTCAAGGTCGAGCTATTTCCTGCACGACCGAGCCTCGAATCTGACGGGCTGCGAGGGTTCGTCGAGAGTAACGGGGGATGAGGCTGCGTGGACACCCCGGGAATCAGGTTCGAAACGACGAGACGAAGGGCTGTCGTTCGCGCGAATTGTGTTTCGCGGGACGCTTATCCTTTTTCGACGCCCCTTTGTTGCATTCATCTTCGACACTCCCGGGGAACTGGGGGAAAGGTGGGAATCTTTTGTCGGCGCGCTGTTGGGGGTCGTTGATTGGATATGTTTTATGTGGCGTCGTGAAATCGAAGGAATTTCATGATACTCTACGCACAGGATTCGATGCACGTTGAATGGATTTACGCTCGTCCCTTTCTTTATTCCGAAACGTGCTCGTTTGTGTTGGTATTGTGTAATGACCAGTAGGTATATACTGGGGAGGAAATGGTTGGTTGTATTCATTTGGGAGGCAATATTGTACATGGCGGTGGTAATCAATATTGAATGTAGGTAGCCCTCGATAATTGGACAGTTCTGTGTATTTGAGGAAGGAACAAGCTTCTACGATTGTTACTGGCTGTGAACTGTAACCAATTCATGTGTACGTGTGACGGTAGCCGAGAGAGTTCTCAGATTAAATGCTCGCGTGTACAGGTTTTAAGAATAGCTTTTTAATTATCGTAAATCAAATTTAATTTCGATTTATTATATATTGTGTAAATAAACATCACGGTTCGAAATGGCGACTGAAACCAAAGTCGTCCACAAGATCAGGGACGACAGAGACAACAAACGCTGCAGGCTTCCAAAAATCAACCCAGGGCGAGTTCAAAGAACCGCGGAAGAAATCACGGACCGGAAGCGGGTTCGTTGGAAGTTCGCAGACGTCAGGAGAGGGCAGCGTGAGTTAGTGCCGGCAAATGCAAAGTTATGGCTTGCAGAACACCTTAAACAGTCGTAAAATATGAGACTGCGACGAGCGACGCTTGGCCCGCGCGGTGGAAACCACCCCCTCGCGGTTCGCCCCGTCCTCCCGTCGTCTCTGCGGCGAGAAAAGAACCGAAAGGCACCAAGGAGGCACGGGGGAACAAAATATTGCGGCTGTTGAGGATCCCGCGGGCGCGTTTGTCTCGCGAGGACAAAACGCCGCGGCGAATTCGTGCGACCACCCCTTTCGCGGAGGGTAGTCGTAACAGGAGTGGAGTTCTCAGCGATGGATCGCGTCCAAGAGCGGTTCTTAGGAGTATTCTTCGACGCTAACTTCTTTTCGTGTTTCTCGCTGATTTCTGTTTATTTCGAGCAGTTTCTTTTGTTTCAAGAGCCTTTTTTCTGTGCATATGAAGAACAATATTCATAACTTCACTGCATAAAATTATTAAATTTATAACTTCACTTACTTTAAAGAGCATTTTCTCTAAGATTTCTGTACATAAGTGTTGGACAAAGCACAAGTGATTAAATTGTTAATTTTAATATCAGAAAGTAATATCAGAAGTCTCTCTTTCTGCCTCAAGAACAGGATGAGGTCTGCGGATCGAGTGCGTGAGAAAATTGTGTTATAAATATTGCACGTTTGACCGTCTTTCTGCAGACGATCATCGTTCTCGCTCGCGAAAGTATCTTAAATTTCAGATACGATTCGAAAACAACGAATCTCTAACGCGCACCGCGAGATACCGTTTTATTACGTGACCGCTGGTCCGTCGCTGGAAAGTCGGTGTTTTTTTTAAAGCGGACAACGAAGTCCGCTTTCTTTCCCGGCGGAAAGCACGGCAGGATTCGTTCAATTTATCCTCATTCATAATTCAACGATCCGGGACACGATCCTAGCGAGACGTTTACT
Organism: Xylocopa violacea; assembly: GCA_963969225.1. NCBI lineage: Eukaryota > Metazoa > Arthropoda > Insecta > Hymenoptera > Apidae > Xylocopa > Xylocopa violacea. Next base: position 24,929,657 of record CAXAJV010000008.1, read on the forward strand.
TAAAGAAAGAAAGGAGCCGCGCGCGGCACCGGCGTTTCGTGATTCCCGGCATTTTATTTGAAATTCATTTACAGTGATTGAGAAACGAAGTCCCGGGAAAGTTGAAATGAATTTCATAGACGCGATATTACGCTTGAAATTTCTTCCGCCGGCTTGTTACAGCTTCATCGTGAAACTTAAACTTCGCTTGTTCCTTAACGATACTCCGTTCAGCTTTCGAGCAACCGAGGTAAACAGCTTATTGTTATTTTAATAAAAATCCACGAAAATATTCGTATCCCTTTCGTTTCTCAGTTTATTCTGTTCTTCAAGTACGGCAGAAATATGCTAGATTTGCGAGGAAATTAATTTCAACTTTGGTTGCGATTCCACGTACACAATTTGGATATTAAATATTCACAGAAAGTACAATGATCGTAGATCAATATTGTAGCTTGGATTACGATACAAATATAAGACAAATATATTTACTTAAAAAATTAAAATTAATAAAACGTTTGTCTGAAAAAGCAACACTAACACTGAGCATCATCTTTCGCATGCTATAGAATCCCTTAATTTATTTAACAAACTTCGCGACTCTCGATTACGCTGATCACCGCGATACATCACGTTCGACCCTAGCCCAAGACGAATGAAAAAAATCTGCAATACTTCACCCTGTCCCGTACCCGCCGCAGGGTTGTTATCCCAACCGCTAGTTAGCACTGACACGTGCAGCGGTTGGGGTGAAAAAAGAAATGCCGAGACAAGGGGTTAACATGAATGGCAGCGCAAACAAGCCGACCAGCCCCGGTTATCCTTGCCAGTGGCCCACGGGAAGCCTCTAAACCGGCAAGATGGCTGACGATACCGTAGGTGGGTGCACGCCCACGCGATCCAGCAGCCAGCGCTCCGCTTTTTCATCCCCCTTTACGGTGGTTGGCTGCGTCGGCCTCGTTGCACGGATCGACAACGAGCAAGAAGCGGGCAGCTTTGCATAAGAGGGAAAACACTGGCGCCACTTTCTCGCCTTGCCTCTCTGGCCCCGTCCTCCCACGCCTCTCATCCCCCTGAAACCGTCGATGCGCCACCTCGTGACTCCGTTTAATGGGAAAACGATGTACCTCGAACCGAATTCGGGACGGGGTCCGCGATTTTTGGACCCGGAAGATTCGTTCTTGCGGACTTTAGTTGGCGATGAGACGGATTTGGTGGAAACCAGCGAGGCGACGGTTGCGAGGGCAGGAGGACCGTGGAGCGGTCAGTGAAGGGTGTTTTGTCGCGGGAAAAGGGGTTTGAAGCGCGGTTAGGTACGTAGGAGCGGATGTTGGTGGCATTGATGTGTTGTTCCGTTTTAATGATTCGTTTCTTGCGTTTCTAACCGGGCGTGGATTTGCTCGAGGGTTTCTTTTGGAAAAAGTCGATGGCGGGGGAGACGGGAACGGCGAATGATTAATTGACGATGGAACGGTTCTTGGTTTTGTTCGAGGTATTTAAATGAGAGTGACTGGTTGGTCCATTAATCGTGTATAAGTGAAATTATAATTGATTGCTGTCCTACATTTTAATTTAATAGTTGGGAATTACTGTACTGATGATGTATTTTAGTAAAAATTAGTACAGTATAATTTCATTAGTACAGTAAATTATTCTCTCACAGAATTGAGACGATATCTTTGGCAAAATCCCTCTTGGTGTCAGAAATAAAAATTCTCGCGGAATGTCATCGATGTACCGCAATTTGCTTGAACTGGACTTTCGCAGTTCGATTCGTTTCGCGCACAAAAATCGCTCGACCAGGCGATCGAGCTACTCTTAGCGGACAATGAAACCGTCCCAGAAACAGTCCTCTTCAGAAAGCGAATCGCATCTGCGGCCGCAAAGACCGCAAACGAGAGTGGATACTCGAGGCAGCAGGATTCCGTCGTGAATCAATAATTCTGCGAGTAAACGGTAACGAGCCATTAAGAGGTCGGTCCGCGAAAGGCAGCGACGTTAACGACCCGTAAATAAATCCGTCCAGCCACTGTCAGGGCAACAGAGGGCGGAAAGCAGGGATTTGGGAAGGGTTGACGAGGTTGCGGGACGGTTTTAACGGTTTCAATGCCGCGACGCGACGCCACCCTAATTTTTAATATATTATTTGGGAGCAAAATCTTAATTACTAGTTGCATTTAAGGGAGATGACGGGGCGAAAAGTAAGCATCGATTTAAATAAATTAAGAGGACGAAGAGGTTGATTAAAATCCTCGCTAATATAAAAGCTTTTTAAAAGTAGGTCACCATTAATTTACTTTATTATATACCAATATTCTATATAAAATATTCTAAAATAATCTCAGAATGCTCTGTTCCAAAGTGAACACCAATGACATCAACTTCTCCCTACATTAAACACCCCACGATATCACAAAAGAAACAAATCCTCACTTTACAAAATCCGTTCAAGTCTCAAAGATGAACAAAATAATTTAACTAACCAAAGAAGTCTCGAATTTACAATCAACCCCTCCTGAAAAGCCATAAAATCACCTCCTCCTCTCATCGCGATCACCAAAAACTTGTCCCAGCTCGATTCGAGGAATCGCAAACCAGAGTGGCGAAACGGGTGGCGAAAGAAAGGGTTGGTCGCGCGCGTCGCGAGCCCAGGAACCGTGTCAGTGGTTCCATTGTCGCGTCGTGGCGCTATCTCTCGTCCCTGCCCGGTTCTTAAGGGTTTTCTCGGCGAGCTCGACCGTTGTCGACGCTCGACGACGCCGCGCGTCGACGTTCCGCGCCGTTATTGACGAGGCGCTGTGACCTGTATTCGGTAACTGCGCGTCGCGACGCACCTCGCGCCGTCACCCTCCGCTCGACGAAGACGATCAGCTGCGGCTGGCTACGAGCCGTCGAGTGCCAGGGAATTACAACCGATTCGATCGGCCCAGGCGGCCTTGAACGGACAGACGCTCGTGAAACGATGTTCGCAGCCATTTCCGGCACTCCAACGTCGATTTCGATGAACTTCGCGGCGCTTTAAGGCGATTTTAGGGACGAAATAGGTAATTTAATGAGGGTGAGTTCAGTTGATCCTGATTTCGCTTCGTTTCTCAGCTGTCAGGTGGCTTTTGGGGATGAATCAGATGATTTCTGACTCCTGGATTTGTTTCTTTTTATTAGATAGATGGAAGATTGTTATTTGAGATTGTTTTATTGATTTATTGAGGAAGTTTTTAGTTGGAGGTAGACATTAGAATAGGAATACCGTTGTTGGAGGAAATTTACATTTGAACTGTGGTTTTTAAAAATTCAGAGATTCAAGTTAATTGCTTGTTTCGAGTGGGATGTTTCTTTCGATAGGATTATTATTCAGATTTTATGGACTTGGCACTTGCTAATGGCGCGGTAATGGTGTAGTAATGGCCACTGTCTTGTCCCACGGAATTTATAGTATACTGTTAACGCTCTCGAATTCTGATCACTTCTGACAAACTTATCGGTTGAAGTAGCGGTGTATCAACCGTGTAACACATATAATTGATTAAACAGATGTTGATCTGCTATTCGTTACCATCGATTTCGTTAAAAATCTTGCACGAATTCCTTTGCCAGGACTTTTAAAATAACAGTAGAAAAATCGTGAATATCAATTTTTAAAGGCCTATAACTTTCGCGCTTTTAATCCGTCCCGCTATAAAATCAGTTTCGACTCGTAAATATTCTTACGAATAGCCCCGAATACGTTGACATAAACTTCGCCTCGGTATTAAAATCAATTTTATTGCACGCGGAAAAGCGAACGAAGCCACGTTCGAAATTCCCCATAAGTAGGTCAACAGTTCGTCGCGAGCGAGTTCCACTTTTATTAGCCACCCTGGAAAATCCGTCCGTTATCTCGCTGGGAACCGTGTCGTCATGGAAATTTCAACTCTTATACGTGGCGCAAGTCAACGGGATATTTTCAGATTCAACAAGTTCGCTTGGTAAAATAGGCGAGAATGCCGAGCAAGTGAAAATTCGATTACATAATGTATGGGTTAAATTCTGGCGAGTATTTGTTTCGAATATTGAAAGCGCGTTACTATTTAAATAGTATCGTGTAAAATATCGATTTCGTTTAATAATAAAATACTTGGAATTCAGAAAGAATGGGGGAATAAATGGATTTACGTGTCACATTTACAGCTTGCACTTTGCATCTTTCATTTTCCATTTAACAGTTCATTCGTAGTGGGCGATGCTCTCACCTTTGCTGTTCTGGGTGCTATGGAGCTTCAAGTTTGAAAATAGGTAGGAATCTTTTTCCTAAGTTGAGGAGTCTACGCGTCAAATACGAATCATGTTCGTCTATTTATATCAGAGTTGGAAAATATTTCTACGGACAGACAAACACGATAATTGCATCAATTACGCATGTGTAATTCAAGAAACTTGTGCTTTTGGTAGTTGGACAATGATGGAACAACAACACCGTTACAATGGCTCGTTCTCAAAGCTGCCGACTGATTGACTTTTCCCTGGCCGTGAGATTCGATTTTTCTGCTCGAGCGGCGAACAATAACAAAGTTAGCTTTGTTTGACTTTCCACCACCGTTCCAGCGAAAGGCCGCTGGAGTTGGTCTTGCTGGAGAAACAATAGTCAAATATTTTGTCTGAAAGCACGATTAGCGACGGAGAAAAGAAACGTCATCAGTTCCCAAGCGCTTATTAACGCGAACGAGCAATTCGCTTCGATAAAGTTGATCGAGGTTTCTTGAAATTCTCTCGAATACCTTTCCTGGGGAAAACGAGAAGCTTCTTCGGAATTGTTCCGAGCAATGTGCACGCAGATACGTTGAAGCGAGGCACGAATGTCGTGACAGAAATTGCTTTGGAGGTAATCAAAGTTTATGAATTTTTGAACGAGTCGTTCGAGGCTGTACAATATTTAATCAGGCCGAAAATTCACGTGGGCTCGTCGATTCGAGCCTGATTAACCCTTAAATTAGTCGAGTGTATTTAGAGCAATCCCTGCTTGATTATTTGAGACTCCTCGCTAGAGATGTCCACTAAACTATTCAGTCTCATTTGCATTTCTAATCAGCTCCTACTGTTTCGTTTAATATTTGATAACGCACGTCTGTTCGAAAGGAGATATTTATTAAATAATTACTTAACTGTATTTAAATAGGGATGAAATATTCGTGCGATTACTACGAAAGGAAGGTACGAAAAGTATTCTGCTTGATTAAAAATGCACGTCGTTCACGTTTAGCAACCAAAGTGGAAAAAAGAAACGAGCCATCGTGGTCTCCTCGATTGCTGTTCTTAACATTAATAATTACTGTGACGCTAATACGTCTAAAGGACGTAATTCTTCGTAAACGCTCTTCACTGAATGCTCAGGGAGAAACTAATTTACAATAGCTGACAATAATTTACATAAGTCCCGATATAAAAAGCCTGCTTCCCCAAGGACTTACACTCGAACCCTTTATCATCGGTGTCACCCTTTGCCAACGAAATGATCTCGAAACAAGCCCAACCCTGACGAGCACCCTCGTCAAGAGCGCTCCCCTCTCGCTGGCAAGTGGGTACCAGGGTAGAAAAATAAAACTACCCTCGAGCCCCAACGACACGGCTATCATTAAATTCTTCCAAACAGTCTGTAACGCGGAAAAGATTCGCTTACCCCGCCGTTAATAAAACGTGTTCCATCGCGAAACGGGTTGTCGGCTCGTCGCGATGGGGCGAATTCTCCTCGACGCGGGGACGCGAAGAGAGAGAGAGAGTGAGAGAGAGAGAGAGGGGAGAGCCCGTCCCGGGGTTGCAAATGGAGTTTACGATATATTCCGGAACGACGGTCCCTTGGAAAGTGGAGTTATTTGTCGTGGCGCGAAAGCTCGCGGAAATAGTTTCCGCGCGGCTCAGACGTATTGATTTTCGCGTTTCCCGTTGCTCTCTTTTTTTCTCGCGACACCCCTCGAGCAGCCCCCCTCGCACGTCGACGACTGGCGCTCGCATTCTTCGCGACGCGTCGCGTTTTCTGTCGCTTCACGTCCCGATGGATCGCCGCCGCGGAAGAGAACGGAGGGCGGAAGAAGCGCGAAGAAGGGCGAGGATGGAGGCGAAGGAGAAGTGGCGGAAGGGCGGCGAATCGAATTTCGCCGCGAGGAAGTTCGCGAGAGGGGTGAACGGCCCGGAGAAAAATAGAAGGACAGGTCGTTTAAGCTATGTAAATGGAAAAATGGCGGGGCAAATCGCTTAAGCTATGCAAATGGAAAAGTGGAGGAGCGAGCCGGGCGTTCCTGCTAAAAGGCGGCCGCGTTCCTCTCGCGAGAGGAACGAGGAACCGCGGGAAGGAAGCCGGAAAGTCGCTACCAGCCGCGTTTTGTTCTCTCGTCCTCCTCGCCTCGACTTTCCGCGGCCCCCTTTTTGATCCCGCGTTTTATGGCCACCATCTGCTCGTACGATCGATCCCTTGGCGGTTTCCCTCCGTTCGATTCCGTACGACGCGTCGTGAATTCGCTGGTAAAACCTGGTTGTCAGTACTTATCTGTATATAGTTATTATACAAGCTGTTCCTGGTATTTTCTCTGACACGAACTGAAATAAATATATTTCATTTTATTATTTACAATCGTCGTACTTTGCACGAAGACGAAACTTAGCAGTGGAAACAACAATTCAATCGACTCGAATACGATTTAATTTGCTTCGACGCAACGCGAGAACTAATCTCGACGTTACGAGGATTCGAGTCGAATTTGACGCGAAACTTGGCCCGGATATAACGTGGATTCGATACAAATTGGAGACGGATCAAAGATATCCGAGGCATGAACCGAACTTTGATTTAACCCAGATCCGTGGAACCGATGCTGGAACTTTTACAAGTATCGTGGAACAAATTGGTGGTGTTTCGAAAGTTATCGCGACGTGGCTGCGCCCTGGGCTGCGACGAGGCATCGATACCGTTTTCTGACGTCGGATAGGGAAATTATGGGATCGTCTGTTTTCGAGAACGAATTCGTGAACGTTTCTCGCGCGAAACTTCTCGCGGACCAACGTTGAAAAGCGGCCCGACCGAACGAATGGAAGTTCGCGCCGCTGTTGCGGCAAATATTTGTGGCGGAAACTTCGCGGCGTTGATTTCGTAATATTTCGACGAGAAATGTGATTTAAGTTTCGACGCTGAATTCAATTTCCACCGGCTCCCGTTGGATGTTGTTGGGTGTTGTTAGGTTTCCTTGAGAACAGTCAGAACAACGTTCTCGTTCGCGGCGCATTCATGAAAATCGTAGCACGGTTCAATTTTAATTCCTAACGAGACATTCTCTTCGTACAAAGTACGAGAGTCTGTGATAATTTATGTTTCTTGGCGATCGAAAAGGCGATTGAAAAATCTAATTAGACATTTGCAGTAGACAGCCAGGGATACAAAAGGCTCCATCAAGTATAAAACTGAATTTTGGACAAATTTGCGTCAGAACTCGAACACGAATTCCCCGCATGAATGCGACTATCGCATAAATAGCAGAAGCTTCTGTATATCACCCTTTTTCAGCCGAACTGAACCAGAAACTCCGTGCGCTGCAGTATTCGGGCCGCGTTATGACAAATCGTGCACGTTGCTCCGAAGAAGATAAAAAGAGGATGAGAGCGCCGGTTAGATCGTCGATCTCGCTCGTTATTTAAATCCGAACCCACCGCTTTTCCCGCCACTCCTTGCTGGCTATATTTACCCTCTCCCTGTTAAATTATCCAACGCGTTACGCTCTATTTAAACGGCGGTCCGCCGCGAGACGAGCGGATACACCGTGTAACCGATGCGGCCGCGATAACCGTACGTGACTCGCGTCGCGTTTTTGCTAAATTGCACGGCGTCAGCTCGAGAGATCGCGCGGATAATAAAACGGCAATTAAGAGCCACCCTGTGTATCTTATTACGGATGAGGGCGCCCGCAAAGGGGTTTCCCGTGAGCTGCAATTTCACGGAAAACGCGGTTCAGGGAAATTTGCCGTTTTTAAATGAAAGCGGATTCGTTCGAGACTCTTCCCCTCGGAGACTTAATCGCTTTACTCGTGAAATAATTACCACGATCGTCCACAGACACCTTCGAATCGCGTAGAAACTGAAAAATAATTAAGTACGAGTCGCGCGACAACCCTTCGCGCTGAACTGACGAACCAACATCGAAGCAACAAATATTTCTGTCTAACAAGTACTCGATTATTCCAGCGCCGAAATCGCACCGCAAAATTCCTCTCGCACGTCAAACATCCTTGAGCACGGTCCACTCGAAACAACCCCCGCGCGCTACCCCCAAAGCTACCGAAACCAGCACAAACTTTCCGCCCCAAAATACACGACCGCGGGACATAATTCGCGGTGCGAGAGGAGCCCAGACGTTCCCCGCAAGCGGATGATCGAAGCTGAGGATCGTTACACGTCCGCTTAGCGATCGCGCGGAGCGGAACGCCGCGACGTGCCGCTCGAGGAGATCCAGTATCAGCGCGAGCGACGAGCGCGCGACTCCGTCGCTTAAGTGGAAGTTGGCTTAAGTTCTCAAACCGATCCTTGCCGCTGGATAGCGGCGAGGTCCCGGAAGCCTCGCCCAGAGGCACCCAGAGGCGGATTAACGCGCGTGGACCTCTTAATCCGCCATCAGGATACCACCCACCCTCCGCGCTTCTTTCGTCGACGTTCGTCGGCTCGCAATTAAAACGGCCTCTAAATAACCGCCGTCGTTCCACCAGGCTTTATTGGATCGGTAAACAGGACGAGTAGGCTGCAAGTTTTCGAGACGATAAGGGCTGGTGTTCCTCGAGCGGCTCTGTTTAATCGACGGCGTCGCTCGAGCTGGGTCCTCAGTCTCAGGGTTTTCGGTTCGAGCGTCGCTCGAGTTGGGGGTAAGAGGATTTTTGGTGTCGTGGGGTGGAGGAGGATTTTTGGGAGACGGTTCCTGGGCTGTGTGGCTTTGACTTTTTTTTTGTGTCGTGTTTGGAGGGTGTGGAGTGTTGTATATGGAGCAGAGAGTGAGATTGTAATTTTTGGAAGACTGTGGTCATTGGTTTTTCTTACATGTTGTGTTTGGAGGGTGTGGAGTGTTGTATATGGAGCAGAGGGTGAGATTGTAATTTTTGGAAGACTGTGGTCATTGGTTTTTCTCACATGTTGTGTTTGGAGGGTGCAGAGTGTTGTATATGGAGCAAAGAGTGAGACTTTTGGATGATGTACGAGTTGAAACGAGAGAACATTCTTTGAAAATTAATAATGTATAGAGAAAAGATTGCAAAGATTGAGTTTGAAAAAATTTTGTTAATATCTGTGATTTCAGGAGTTAAGGTAAATTGAACTTTGAGATTTTACAGAAAATGGGAATATATAACAGTAGAGGAGAGTGGAGCTCCTTTAGAATGAATTATGCGTACTAAATGGAGCTCTAAAAGCTATTTAATGAAATTTCATTACTAATATCTATCACGGTTCTATTAAATTTTTTAAATATCTTTCGTCCCTTTTTTATATATTATATTGGGATTAATGCGGGACGACTTTCAACTTCTGCCTTGTTCTTCGATTATTCGACAATTTTGCTCGATTAAGTAATTTTATTTGTGCGTAAAATTTGTCGAATTCATTCGAGACATTGAATCGTTCTTTACGATCTCATCGAGTTGAATTCGCGAACTGTTCGACGAATTTCGTCTCGGGAATCCATCGAAAATAAAATCCCCGAGGGCGTGTACGTCCATGGCAGTTGCAGCTCGTTCTAATTAAATCCTGGCGAGCTTTCAGTCCAAAAAAGGAGGTCCCAAAACTCGTCTGTAAAAACTGTACCTTCCCTGGGGCTCGTTTGCCCGGGCAAACGAAAGTAGCCAACAGATTCGACCAGAAAATTTCGTCCGAAATCACTGGGTCACCGTGCTATCCGCCAGAAGTGCAAACAAGGAAAGCTCTTTTACTGTGGTCAGAATTTTATTCTCGTCGGTTGCACGATCGAATTAAATGTCCGATTTCGAGATCGATCGCGATTCCATTAGTTCAAATTTTTAAACGCACTTGGACTTTTTCCATCCCTGCAATTATTTCGAACGATCGAATTTCATTTCATCCCCCATTAATCTTCATTAAGTCCACTTATGGTGTCCCAAATTTTTCACTGGTTTTTACACATACCACCATTCACAAATTTAAAATTAATATCAATTTCTCTTTAAAGCGAGAAGCAAATATTATTGTCCAACCCTGACGAATTTAAGACACCGCACGAATGCGATTTCCGTCCATTCGCAGCACACTGCGAATTTCCAGCGATGCAAGATCGAAGAGCTGTCCAACGCGCAACGTGGCTGCGAGGTAAACGAAGCGCTCGAACGAATTTCGAGTCGAAAGTTTATTCTCTTCGCGAAGCGGACTTATTGCGAACGGGCTTGTCACCAGCCGCAGTTCCAGCGTTTCCTTCTCTCTTCCGCCTCCTTTATTCCGCCTTCTGTCCGCCTCGCCCTCTCTCCTCTTTTATGCCACGTGAATGGTATTTGTTATAGTGTCACGGAGGCCACGAAAGTATTCCTACCTGATCACGTCCGGTCGAGTCTTCGACGAGTTTCCGGGAGAAGTTTAATTAAAATCAAAGTCACGTGAAACGACGTCCCGGAAAGCGGAAATACGATTCGACTGTCGGGGACAGGGACGGAAAGAGATTTATTTCGTCGCCTCTTTCGTTTCGTTGAAGAAAGAGAAGAGTTGGCGCGTGTATGGAAAAATTTGATAGCTTTAAGAGTTGTTTTTTGCAATTTTTTTACAAGTAGTCGGCACTTGTATGAAAAATTCTAGAAGAAAACTATTACTTTCTTTTCACTTCTTCGCACTCAAATTAAGAAAATACAGCATCTGTCTTTGATATTTAAGATTTATTATTATACACACTGAACGTGTTCATCTAAAATGGAACACATTGAGAAGTGAAGCAGTTACTTGCAAAAAAAAAAATATTTCATACTCCCACAAATCTTTACTTCTATAACAATACTCATTTACTCTGTACTAAGCCTCATCCCTACAATCTTCTTAAAAGAAAACCACAGCTTTCAAAGCTCTTCTGGTAAACCCGAAAATTCGCCAAAAACACGTCTACCCGACCGCGAGGCAGCCCAGCTCGCATCCAGCGTGAACCGAACGGTCCCCCCGTAGAAAGGTAATTAATTTTTAGCAACGAGCAAGTGGCAAAGGCAACCACGCTCCCACGAAACAGCTTATGCGGCGGGGAGCCCGTTTTCCGGCCGTGGCTCCGAGAAATTCATCATCGCCAATGCGGAATAGATTAATGTCGCCCGCCGCAGTCGCGAGCGGCAAGAGGGAGGCTTTCATCCTCGTCAATGCTGGAAACTTCCAGGCTCCGCCACTCAGCAAGTTAGGGCCAGGCCGCTAAATTACTTCGAATCGAGTTGCTCTCAAAGGGGCCCTCATCCGCCCACCCCTTCCGCTCTCTTCTCGTCAGCCTTCGCCTCCTCCGTCGCACCTGACCTAACTATCCGTGGCTGCGACGCAATTCCGTCGAACAGGAGGCGGGAGCCGTTCGAAATTGCGAGTCGCGGATGTTTCTCGGATTGGCGGGAGATTGGTCGAGCTGCGAGGGGCTCGAAAAACTGGGGGCGGATGTCAGAGATTGTTGGATCTTGGCCCGTTATCTGAAATTTCTGCTGTTCTAGCTTTGAGCTCAAGATTTTGGGTAGGGTTGAAATCATATTGACGAATCTTCGAAGACTGGATGGTTCAAGTTCGAATTTGAGGAATGTGGATGTTGATGTTAGAATGTAATTTCTTTTTTATCGTACGAGTGTTGAACGAAGAATGTTTCATCGTTTTTTTACGAACGACTTTACGAACAACCCTTTAAATAAGAAATCTGGCAACGAAATCAATATAAGGAAACTTCCGCTCACGATTCTCATCGTCCGCTCTATAGCCTTCCATTTAACAAAATTCTCTCCGCAGGATCTCGAAAGGATCCCAACGCTCCTCGCCAAGTAAAAGTAAGCGCGAGGCAAACCGAGAATAGAAGAAAAAGAGGAGCGAAAATGGACATTCCACGTGCGACTTTCGAAAGGATCGGTTGGATAGCTCGTTGGCGCGAGGAAAAGAAATCTGGCGTCAGCGATGGCGATCGAGAGCCCCCGTTCCCAATTCAGGCAACGCGATCGCTTCGCCAGCTATTCGAGACGGCGCACCCGACGTGTCCGCGGCATGGAGACCACGTTGCAAGCATTACTTTCGTCCTGTTGGCCAAGTCGAGCTTGTTCTTGGGGCGCGTTCGCGTGCTCGCGTCGCATTGCTCGCGACTTTCTCGCCAACGCGGCCGCGTTTTCCGAGTTCTTGCCGCGCGACCCGATATTTCTCGCCACCAGAAATTACGGGGCGAACGCGACCCCTCTCGCTCGGCCTCGTTCACGCGAACCGCGTCTCACGTTCGAACGCTCGATTTTCTGTCGATCGATATTTCTGCCCCGTTTTTGGGTTAGTCGAGTGATATTTATAATCCAAATTGCGTTGGACAAAATTTTCTTCGTCTGAAAGTCGAGGATCGTAAAGGTTCCGTTGTCTTATCATCCCCTAAGGGGTGTCTTTTTTAAATTGGTTTTTCATCCTGAAGACGAGCTTTCACAGAAAATTTCTAATGACATATTTTATTACTCTGTCTGTCAGCTATCTTATCGAGTAAAATAATTAGGGGGTTAATTATTTTTTTAAGGCAAATTTCCTCTATTTGATAATCATTGCTTTTTGGAGATGCAACTCCGATTGCGTTGTTTTTCGATATCTTTCAAGCTTTAAAAAACATTTCCTATAATTTAATCAGCGATTTCTCATAGTTCTCGAGATATTTTCAAAAAAAACTTTAGTTATTTCTCTTTCAAAGTGGATTCAATAACTCTTCAGTCTCAATTCAGAAACGTGGGTAGAAAAGTCGTCCAAGACACTCGCTGGTTCCACTCGCTTCAAAGGAACGTTGCACGAATTATATCGTATCGCGTAATTGACATAATTCAACGGCGGTCACGTGTGAATCCTCCGTGGCGAAACTTCGAAATCCGTGCGAGCTGTTCGCACGCGAAACGCCTGGCAAACGTCGACGTTAATCACCGTTCAGCCAGCCGCGGATTAACAATATCCACCGCTGACCCAGATTCTTTGTTCCGCCGCGAAATATCTTCGCGGGCGGAGTTTACACGCGCCGCTGGCTGTGAATTCGACGGGGCTACGGGGTTTGCGGGATTCCTCGCGAGGCGATGGCCTCTCCGAGAGGTCCTGTCTTCGAAATCCTCCGCCGTGCTCCTTTTGTTCCGTCTATGCCACGAATGTGCAGGCGGTTGCACGAGAAGTATTTAGAAAATTGCGAATTTTTGCTTTAAATGGCGATGAAAATGACTAACCTCCACCTTAAACGATATAAGAGCTTCTCATTCCTCAAATTCTGCTTCTTTAGTTAAAAATTCCACATTACACTTCTCATCGCGGATGAGACGCACCTGAATTATTATTTGAAATTGCAAGCCTCGACACGAGGCCTCGAGAAACTCGTGATTTAATTTCAATTAACCATCGCCAACCATTGGACGAACCAATTCCGTAATTTGAACATCGCTTTCTCAAACTGTAACTTCGAAACGGAACGTCTTATATTAATCTCGGATACGTCCCGCGGAAACACTCGAAGCATCAAAGAGTGTTCGAGTTCAGACGGATCGGGCGAAAATAATAAGAGAAAGACAATTTCCTCTGATCTTGGAGGAACGAAGCGGCCGGTCGGAGAGATCAGGCCGGATTAGCTTAATTAAAGAGAAACGACCCAAGAAGATCGCCAAACTCGACGTCGTTCCGTTCCCAGATTGTTGCTTGCCCTTCTTAATTATTACCCTTTGTCTGCTGCGATTTCCCAGCCACCGTCTACCACCGCCACCACTGCTGCCACCCTTTCACAGCGCGAGCGCAGCGCCGTACAAACACCGTGTTCCCACTCTCAGTTTCCTCGACCTTATTCGCGGGGGGATGATCCTCGCGAATAATAAATTGAATCCCGGTCTCATCTCTGGTTAGAGTAGGAGGGAGGGGTGGCTGGAGGGGTGGCGGTACTTTCGGATGAATGTCTAACGAGCAGCCACTTCTGGAAACGGGGGACTCGGAAGGCTGACGATTGAAAAGCCAGACAGGTTCGAAGCTCGGCAGGGCGGCGAAAATATAAAAATATCGATCGTTCGCGTAGGCAATTTTAAAGGAAATACGCCGGATAAACGAGTGGAAGAATGTACCCGGACGGGAGGGAGTTTCTCTAAGTAAGTGGGATTTAATTAATGTCTGATGGGTAATTAAGGGTGAGAGTAAATGGGAAGTGGGCGGGACTCCGGGTAGATTGGTAAATGTGGACGTCGGTGGAGGCAGAAGGCTGGCGATGGTGATTTAATTATGGCTGTGGGCGAGTATCGGTGTATTGGTAGAACGAACTTCCGGGTTTTGGTATTCAGCGTTTCAACCGCTCGAAGACTTCGCGTCGAAAAGGACCGTGTCGATGAGCTTTCATTTATCGATGGTTGCTCGAAGTCTACGGAATATCCCATTCATATTAAACAACAAATTTGATAAATCAACTATTTTATCACAACGAGAACCACGCAATCCAACTTCGATCATTTCTGTCCGATAAACGCGCGTGTGTAAAAATGTCCAAAGTATCCCAACGCGTTCTCTCTCGATGCAATTTAGAAACAGACGAGAAACGAATGGAAAAGGCAGATCAGGGCAGCGTGTGAAAGGCGCGAAAGAAATTTCGTCATAATATCAGGGAAGGTGCGAAAGCTGGAAGGTGGGAAAGGCAATGGCTGCGCGGTGGGGACGGAGAAGGGTGTTGGAGGAGAACGAGATACGACGGGCTTCGATTTAAGCTCCGGCTGCCTCTGTTCGATTAAATTGCGAGCTCCATTCAGGCTGGTCTCGCGGTGTATTTCCACGGTGGTCGATAGGGTGACGTCGAGCCACCCGGGGTTCTGCCGATTAAGCGGAAGCTGCGGCCCGCTCGAATTCGAGGCTACGTTTCCGCCGCGACGAACTTCCCGCGACCGCCCACCGATAACCAGTGCCGGGCAAATTAAATTTACGTCCCGGGATATCGGGGTCGCCTTTTGTACGCGAGATTTCAATTAAAAAGGGAAAAACTGGCCACTTAACTCGAGTCGGCGTCGCGAGGGTGGCCAAGACGAAGTTCCTTGCGAAGAGAAGCAATGTTAACCCCTTATCGTTAAACGATTCTGCATGTAAAGAAATTTTCTTTCCTTCTTGGGAGTCGTTGTGTTATAAATATATTAAAAGTTAAGTTCAGAATTTTTCAAAGTTAAGGGTAAGTTAATTTCAAGGGGATGAAGGAAAATTTGGTCGCAGTTCTATGTTAGTATACAATATTCGCGTGACCAATAGCAATACAGTATATATAAAGATCCTTCTTCCTTGCAAACCAAAATCGACACCGCGCGTTCGCTTTTTGCTTCGCCAAAATGCCAATTAAAGTTCGAGTTCGGCCAGCAAAACGTCCCGCAGCGTCGGGAATACGTCTTCCTCGACATTGAAATTAATGGCTACCGACGACGAGATTAGCGGGGGCGGGATCGCGGTGAAGAAAAAAAAAAGGAGAAAGGGAAACGGACGACGTCGAACTGCTCCCAACATTATTACGGATGCCGGTATAAATGAAATTTTCGAGCGAAGTAATTTCACAGAACGGCGGATTCTTTTGATTAATGGAGAACCGTTTCCGTGAGTCTCGCGAAGATCCTGGCGCGCTCAAAAGCACACGTACTTCGTAGTTACAGGCGCGGAGGAACTCATTGGGAAATTTAATAGGTTCCCCGGGAAACGAACGAAGGAAGGGAGGATTCGTTTCGCTTTACTCTGGAACCGGAACGTTCCTTTCGTCGTACGATCGCGCGGAACGAAGGAAAATGGGGATCGACCGGATGATTTTGCGAAAAGATCCCCTCGTTTCTTCTGTTTTCGATGGGTCTCGGTGTTTTGATTTTCGTTGGGCTTCTTTCGGAAGCGTAGCTGTGTGCAACGGTGTGTAAGCTTCTTTTGGGGGAACTGATGAAGCGGTAACTCGAACGTTTATCTAACTTTTTGCGTAAACGTGTTAATTGTTGTTGTAATTATCAGGCTTGATCCTTTCTAGATTTCTAGAGTAATGTCCTTTCATATCTTGTTTATCACTAATTGGTAACGATTTTTAGAAGACGTAATTTCATAAATAAATCTTTCCTCCTCCGTTAGTAACACATTTATCGCCAATTCCTCCGCTTTGGATTTTTATTGTTACGTTTCTACCGAAGGTAACACGAATCCTTGCTGATATGCTAAATAAGACGAGCAAACGCTGGAAGATCCTTGGAAGAGCCAACTATCTTCAAGATAAGACGCGCGCTCTTCAACCTGTCTGCGATATAATTGAAGCCGGAACGAATATAGCCTTGATATCTAGTCTAAAAATCTTAAAAAGCGTCAAATATTCTGTAAATATTGAGCCACCGTGCTGTTCCACAATCTCCAATCTCCGCAAGAACTTCGTTCCACTGAATTCGCCAATTCTCGTAAAAAAGACTTCAGCCTCAAAGGTAATACCTAAATCATTCAAATCTTCCCAGAATTTCTCCCCGTTTCTAGACATCCGACAAAAGATCTCGTTCCGTCTCCATCTCCCTTACCAATTCACGGATATTCCACCCCCCCCAAAAAGAAGTTGTCTTTGTGCTGGCGATACCGCGAACGGGCATCGATCGTCGACGCGAAAATATGGTAAGCCTGTTCGGCTGGCTGGCGGAAAAGTGGCCGCGCGAGGGGACAAAAAATATGAGAGGAAACTAGAGGAATTCATCATGTATCGTGCGAAACCGCCATCGAGAATTCAGAGGCGAGGACTCGGGAGACGCCCCGGCGCGATCCTCGTCCGTGGAGTCGCAGAAAATACGGCCGTGGGGATGCAGAAGATGGGACAGTTCCCCGTGGAATTTAATATTTCATGGCGGAAGCTTCGAGCTAATTCGAGGAAGAAAAGAACGTCGGGAATACAAATTATTCTTGCGGCCGCGGCGCGTTTCGCGGGACCATCGCGATAAGATGTTTTATAGGGCCGCGTCGAATGTTCGTCCCGAGCGGAAGAAGGAAGAGGAAGGGGTGGCCGGGGGTTGGAAACTTTCTCGCTGCCCTTGGCGCGTCTTTCAGAAAATTAGAATCGCTCTCATCCGGTCGGGGACCCGGTCGGGGACCCGGTCGGGGACCCGGTCGGAGCGCGCGCCTCTTCCCCTCAGCGACAATGAATAAATTTCCTTGAAAAAGTAACGAGCCCGGCAGAGCTGCCGCGACGCGGCACCGATGCACCCTCTACTTTTCATGGCGTAGCTTCCACCCCCAGACAATTCGATGGAAATTGCGAGCAATTGCGGGGCCGAGTGTCGCGCGGTTGTGCGGATGAAATCTTCCTCGACGTGATCGATGCTGGGCTCGATGTTTCGGAGTCGACGGGTGAAATTTGAATTATGTCAAGCTGCAGGATTAGGGGATGCTGCATCTAGGTCGACTCTTACTTTTTTTATTTTGCGCGACTGGATTAGAGTTTAATTTAAGATTAATGATACTTTGAATAAGAGCCTTCGATAATTATCTAGAGTTAGTAGTTGGCAGTCTCCACGAATAAATACATATGTTACCCAAAAAATGTCTTTTTATCAATATAAAATGTATAGCCGACGCACAACAGCACGCGCGATCGATAATCCATCGGTCACCAATTACCCGTTCGCCTACCAATTCCTACAGGCATCGGCCAGACCGCGAACCCTCGAACGAAATTATAACAAATCGCTCTACATTCCCGACAGGCGTCCCCGCAATCCACCACCGCAACTCGAGATAAATCACCAGCCCATACATCATATCCGGCAAATTATTTACATACTATTATCACACTCGAAAAGTCCCGAGCAGCCACTCGTCGCTCGTCCCAGTCCCGCTCACCCTCGCGCCCGCCCCGATGACAGTCAACCTGTTAACCAGGCGGGCCACCCTCCTCCTCGCAGCCGTGAACAGAGAGCAGGGGTGCGATGGAGCGTGAACCGGCTGCCTTCGCGTTTCTTTCGCGCTCAAAGAGAGCCAATTACTTGCCGAACGATCCCGGAATCACACGGACGGGCCAATGGATGGCGCTTCTGTTAGCCAGGGTCGGGTACTGCAATGCAGCTTTCAACCCCCTCTCTTCCCGTCTCTTTCTCGCGCGTCCGCCGCGTCTCTTCCCTTCTCACTCGCGCCACCGTTCTCGCTCGCTCATTCGTCACCCTTCGCGACACCCATCGCCTTTCTCCCTCCTTTCCCGCTCGCGATCTCTCTTCGACTCTCGCGGTCCCACCTCTGAAGCCTCGCGCTTCCATTCCACGTGATTCACCCTCCGCCGTCTATTTCCCTTCGCTCTCGCCGTCGAGGGTCCCGTTCTCTCCTCTCCAAATGTCACCCCGCGGACGATTAACTTTTCGCTGCACCCTCTCGTCGGCACGCCTCGCCAACCCCTTTCCTATCTATATCTCTCTCTCTCTCTCTCTCTCCCTTCACGGCCGTTTGATTGGAGCTAGCTCTTGACCACCAAAGGGTGGTCCATTAGCCGCTCACCCCATCGGCCCTCGGTCCGCACCGTGGTTTTCTTCCATTTTTGCGAGCGAATTTTCTTTCCAGCCACACGATCGGGTTCGCGGCTGGATAAATGTGTTTGGGGTATCGGGAAGGGTTTATTGTCGCGATTAATGCGTCGTAATTAGTGGCTCATTAGCGGTTGTGGGTATTTTTTTGGTGATCCATGGTTGTAATTCGGTAGCGTGGCGACGGAATTGTTGTCTCTTCGTTCGAGTTGAAAATATTGTGGTCTGAGTTAGCGTTTCTCGTGGAACGGGGCGTGGAATTTGGAAAGAAATGGTTGTTGATAAAGGAAATCGATACACCACGCTGACTTGCCTTATGCCGAATAAATTTCAATCGGTAACGGTATATTTGCTTCCCATTACCATGGAAACCGACAAAAACGCGGCATCGACTATCACGGATCTCCTCGAGACCATCGAATTCAGATCGAACCTCTCCGAGCGACCAAACAATGCGGTCCAATAGGTTCCAACCTCATACATCGAACTTCAATTTAACTTCGAAACTCGCCGCTTCGAAGTTTCTTCGATCATTTATCGGGAATTTACAATCCCGTGACATCCAATATAGCTCTGCGGGCATCTCAAACAATAAGTTTCAAGCTCTGTCCCAATTTTAATCCCTCGGAACAGAACTTCTTTCCATTCGATGGGCGAACGATTACTCGACCCGAAAACAAAGGGACTCTATTCGTGCGCTAGCGTTTCTGAAATTGTTTAATAAACGTGAATATTGTGTTGCTGTGTGCTCTAAACAGCTCTAACGAGCTGTCTAAAGAGTATTTCAGCGATCGATTAATCAACGCCACGATTTACAGAGTTTATATTATTATAAAAACACAAAACTCGATGGAACTGAAGAATGCTGCGATCAAAGAACGTTGAAACGTTGCAAAATCCAAGCCCACGTTCACTATCATCCAAATTTTTTACATCTCTGAAGAGTATTTCATCAATCGATTAATCAACGCCACAACTTGCAGAGTTTATATTGTTATAAAAACACAAAACTCGATGGAAGTAAAGAATGCTGCGATCAAAGAACGTTGAAACGTTGTAAAATCCGAGCTCATGTTCACTATCATCCCCTGGCAGATTATACAGACAATTAGTCACTCTTCCGGAAGTGTATCAAAAGCGCCAAGCGTCTTCTTTTCATCGCTTCGTTTGTTAGCAACGCACAGTGGATGGAATTTGAGTTACGCAAGCGAGCGCGTCGTTCGAGGCGTCTTCCTTCGACGTCAGGTTTAGTCGTCGCTGAGCTGGCTTTGCGTTTCGAGATGGTCTCGTGCTAGGAAACGAAGCGCCGCCAATGAATGGCCAGTGACGAACGACCTCGTAAAGAAGATGGATCGAGACTGACAGGAATAGATACACGGCCAATTATCTTCTGGCCGCTTCAGGTACGCACCTCGCGAACGCAATGAATCACCTGGCCCGCCATCGCGAATTATGTATGTATCTTGTACGTATAGCTCGCCGTTTGTTTATTTCTGCGTTATCGGACACGATTCCTTGCGAAACTGCAATCTTTGTGAAGCTTTTTGGATGCGCGAAGATGGCCAGCTGTGCACAGCCTTCTTCAATATCGTTTAACATGGGCAATTGTTCTAAATACGTTGTTCAATCGCTGAATTGTCCAGTTTAAACCAAAACAAAGACAGAGATTGATATAAAGTCAAAGATCCTGAAGTACGAGTTTCTGAACTCCTCTGAGACAGTCAAAGGTGAACTCGCAACCCTTGCATATTCGAAACACTTAAAAAAATTCGTATCTCCAAGAAAAAAGTACATTCACACGAATTTCTCGAATATAATAGACTAACGAAACGATGGAAAAATTGAAGTACAAAGAATACAAAATTCGAAGTGTAAAACGAGATCGCGAGGGAAGTCATTTACCCAGTAATTGTCTCGCTCCGGGCTTGATTATTGACAGGCAGGAAACATTTACGCGCGCGATTAACGCGACCGGGGGACGTTGATATCTTGCGATTTCCGGCTCGCGGAATTGCCAGATAACGGAGACGTGACACCCACGACGGATTCGCGACACGTATCACGCGAGTAAATTCATCGCGTGGCCGTTCGGAGCGTAATATCGGACGCGACACGTGTACGCGTCGTTTCACGATCGCCTTGACGAGCGCACCGTGCAATTATCGTCAATCATTAGAACGGTACCCCTCGTCGAAGCGACTGTTTTCGAGGAGCGCTCGTGAATACTCGCAACGAGACCACGCTCGCTATTCCTTACTCAATTAACGCTCTCGTACTCCTTTCGTTAATTTCCTTTTTTTTTTTTTGCTCGTTTTTGTGGTGGTCGACAAATTTAAAAACAACAATCAACGGTTCCATTAATGAGATTTCCGTGCAATGTAAATTTAAGATGCGAATTGGAATACCATCGCGATGCCACTCGGTTATTGATTTATCCGGTAGATGATTGTTTAATTAACTGGATTACGATACGTGTTATATATTCACGTTCATCAGCGCACTGGCATTAATTTGCAGTTACGATCAGCGTATCGCGTTACGATACACGCGTTGGATCATCGTTTGGTATT
This sequence comes from Xylocopa violacea, assembly GCA_963969225.1. Taxonomy (NCBI): domain Eukaryota; kingdom Metazoa; phylum Arthropoda; class Insecta; order Hymenoptera; family Apidae; genus Xylocopa; species Xylocopa violacea. The sequence continues at coordinate 24,950,896 of CAXAJV010000008.1, forward strand.
TTTGGCTGGAACTGATGAAACCCACGCGCATTCCGCCCAGCCTAATTCGACGAATTTCATTTGCGAATCATCCGCAAACATCTCGTCCGACAATATCGCACTTCGCGTTATGATTTATTGGATTCGCGGAGAGTTTCCTCGACGCTCTTTTCTTAGCGTCTTCGAGACGGTTTTAACATCGTCTTACGTATCATTTCTTAATTATTAGCAACATTTAAGGCACATATGAGACACATGCAGAGTACGTCGAATTATGAAAGACCAGACGAGTCGAAACGAAAATTAATCTATTTGCACGACGATTCCTTTTATAGCCGAAAGCCTGAAATAGCCCGCGCGCTTGGTCGTAAAAGCACAAGTGATAACCTGGTTATCGGCTCGGAAATAGCCACGCTAATGTCGCTAAAGAAAAGTGTCACGACGATCGTTCGAATTGTTTGACAAGCTTATGTATTGCGATTCATTTCGATAATTTGTCTCTTCGCGAAGACACGCCTAGTGTAAGCAGACTGTTTTGAAACGGACGTGTGAATTCGTTTCCATAAAACTTGCCACGAGTCCTCTCTTATGTAATACAGATGCAATTAACGAATCGAGGCTCGTTATTAATGGGATAAAAACTTCTTGATACCAATTTCCAAAGTGCAACAAATTTCATCGTTGGGTACAGTCCGTAAGAACTCTCAGCAATTTACTGACACTCGGTGTCGGAGGAATATCAGAGGGGGATCCCCTTTCGATCTTCAAGGGTAACTCACCCTCCAATCAGCAACAATGACACGGGTAGGTATGAAATCGAGGCGATTGGGGTCTGTTGCCGGAGGAACAGGAGCCACCAACGACGGGGTGCGCCTTGGTATAAAGAGATCCATTTTAAATTCATCCGCGTCACGATGATTACACCGATTGAAGGCTCTCCCCTTCGGCAATCGCGTTTGCGCTATCGTGCGGGCTGAACGCGCTGGCTCCCTCTCGTCGTTCTATCTTATTAGTTTAACGAGTCACCGATCAATCGCTGTCTCGCGCTCCAAATTTTTGCTGATTCGTCGTGGATCGTTTTAGAAATTCCTCCAACTTATCGCCCCCTTTTCTTCGTGCCCACCCTTCGCGCAAGACCGTCGAAAGGTGACTGCATGATTCTGTGTGATGATTCTGCGATGGATTGATTAATCGTATATTTTAATGAAACCGCGTCCTTTTATTCGTGATTTCTTGTCCAATCATCGAGGAGGATGTCCTAAAATTCAGACTCTCGAGCGACAAAATTCTATATTTCTTTCGTTAATTTTTATGCAAAGTGATAAATTGGTTGAAGTCCATGACAGACGAAAGTTCTCGAATTTCCACGAAATTTTTAGCCGAACGACCAGCGACGGCCATCGTCGACTGGTTCTCGCGCGAAGGTCAGCGGGGGGCTTAATTTCGGGAAAGAGCCGAGAGTGACGCACGCGTTAGACGACGAAGAACGGAATTTTCTCATTTCCGTTACGCGTCACCACTAACTCGACGAGTGTACGAGCCAGCGCGCGACAGCCGTCGCGCGTAAACTTTTTGGTTTAACTGCCGCGATTTTATACGCTCGAACTTGAGGAGCCAGAGCGCGTTTCCCGGGGGTCGACGACCGCCACAATGAAATTTTCACGCGGAAAACCTGCGAAAACACGCCTGCCGCTTGTTTCACCTCGACGTGGGCTCCTTTCGCGAACGTCCAGCTCTCGTTCGACGAAAGACGAACTTTCGAACGAGTGGTAATTCTTTCAATTACTCGATTCCACTTAGAAAAGTAACCTCGTTCCTCGCGTCGTGTCAACGTATCGCTTTCTTCAATTAGCGTTCCACGCAGATTGTTCTAGAATTCAGAGCAAAATGGCTCGCGACAGCGGGACGTGACATAACGAATGGAACCGCTGCCAAGAGCAAACGATCGGGAACCTCTGTTTGTTTAAACAAATTCGACGCGAGGGAGACGTATTTTCTAGGAACGTTCCTGGGCTTGACGTTTCGTTTCTGCGCGTTCGAGGCCCTCGCTCGTTAATTATCTGTCCCGTTGCTCTGTCCCTGGCATCTTTTTGATAGACGTAACCCGATTTCCATCGAAAAATTCTAGCCCTCGTGTCGCGGATACATCAGTCCGTCGATAATTATATCCGTCGTCTGACAGCGACGGCATGTCACTTTTTTCGAGGGACTCGAATCGGCCAATTTGACTGTTCGCTATTCTCGTCGTCCCCGTTGAATGAACTGTCGCGTGATTTTAGAAATTGTGTTTTATGCAACTCGTAAATTTTAATTCCTTTCGTTTCGAACGAAATCCTTCGATCAGAAACGGCTAACCTGTATTTCTGGGCCTCATCTGCTCTTTAATGTATCCTTTCCATTTTAATTAAAGGACGAAAAACTGAAACATTTTCATATTTCAAATTCATCGTCGTTAATCTTAAATTCCACAATTTTAATCCTCTAATTCTTTAATTTTGTATATGAAGAGGGGGCAGACTCGAGATTAGTATGCCATTCCTTCGCCATGTCTTTTCTGGTTCTTGATAACGTTTCGATTAATGTATCATCGTGGACGTTCTTTGGAGATAACAAAGCGAAGTGTATAAAATCCAGAGCTGGAGTTCTTCTTCTCGCCCAAACGCGCGAGGGGCGATAAAGGTGCCCGACCCTACGTTCGCTCGCTATTTCGCAAAAGTTTAGCGTAGCGAGCATACATCAGGATAAGAAGCAAATGGGGGAGCGAGGCTCGCGAATAATTGCGTTCGAGATGCACCTCGCGAACTGCAGATAAAAAAGCGGAATCCTCGAGTTTTATTAGGCAAGTTCGAGACATATTTCTTAACGAGTATCGTGACGTTGCCAGTTGCATAGCGGGGATAAGATTTCTTTCCGCGTTTCTTCGGAACTTCTACAAATTATTAATTTAGTTTACGGCGAAGAATTCTTCTCGAAACAGATGAAATTTATAAACTATGTTGTTTTATATGGATTCTTCCCACGCTTAAAAATTAGTACAGAGACACATTGCACGTTACAAAATCTTTTTTACTGTTCGCTTCAATCAATATTAACCCTCTGATCAACCCTAAAGCTTCCAAAACTAAATGTAGCTCTTCAGTCTTTCAAATAGAAGTTAATTAAAATCCCTCCAAATCACTTCAACTTCACCTCAACGTCCTCTTAAGAAAGCCGCGAAATAAGATCATCTTCCGCAGAAACTTTCCACCAATACAACCTAATTTTCACACACAGTCGTTTCGAAACCAAGAAGAAAGAACCGCATTGAAATATTAATTCGTTCATTAAATTTCCCAACCTGGCCCGAATCGTACGTTCCTCCTCGGCCATAATTCGCCGAGGCGAGAAGCGAGAAAAACGAAGGGGCTGAAGAAAACATTTCAGCTCGGATTACCAGCGCGATTATTCGTGTCCCTCCCCGTTCGTTTTCCCTTTTACTCGGCTTTCTTTCGCCGGGGTGGAACGGATCCGATAGTTTTTCGCGGTGGCGCCCTGCTCCCTGTCGGAATTACGCGAGCGTCGTTGATTAAAACCTCGAAAGAAGTGGAATTAAAGCTTCCCACCGGGGGGGAACGCCGTTTAATCCCCGGCTCGCGGCCTCGCCTTTCGCTGTCCGACCGGGTTCCCACGGACGACACCCCTTTCGAGCGCTTCCGTTCGGTCGCGGGCCAACGGCTCGCCTCCCCGGCCAGTTGTTTCGAAACGTCGAGAGCCACTCGAAACTGGTTAACTTTTAAATAGAACCGAGCCTTTTCCGTCCTTTTCGTATTTATAGTTTGCCCTTTCGAGCGCGAGAACTTGCGGTTCGACGCCTGAGACGTCGAGGCGAAAAGAATCGTGCCTTTGGGAAAATTCTTTGATGTCCGCGCCGCTGAATGCGCGATCGAAGTTAATTAGTCGCTCGAGAGTTTTTCAGATTTGCTCTCGCGTGTGATGGATTCTGTTTTCGAGTTTTCGCTGGTGTCTCAGGAAAACAATATTTGTGTGGTCTTAGGTTTATCGATTGGGTTCGACTAAGTGATCGAGTGGCGATATTTCGCCACGGAATTAAATAGAGTATTATTTAAAAATTGAGAAAAATGTCGGATATCGTACATTTATTAGTAAAGAGATAATAGTTGAGGTTTCATCCTCTCGAAATGAAATAACTAGTTATCCGTGAAGATAAATTATTCGTCGACGAGTGGATACAGTAGAAAGTGTGGGCATCGAACAAATATAACGAGGAATGGCAAACGAACGTCGTAAGGATTCCAGAGTTGCCGAAAGCGCGGCGCGTACAAACGGAATCCTTCATTCTGTTGACCGGAAGTTCGCAGACGAGTTCTTGGAGAAAGGAGGAACCGTCGAACAGAAATAATTAGGCAAATACCGAGGTCGCTCTGGCTAGACGCGATCCTTCATCGACCATGAAACTGCGTGTTCAGTCGAGTCAGAAAACATTCGTTCAAAGTTCGAATAAACGTGTTAAACCCCTTCATTTTTAAATCGCAAATATTATCACTTTTCAAAATCCTTTTCCCGAGTCTTCCTCGAAATTTGACTCCAGAGAATAATTTTAAATCATCTTTCTCTCGCTGGTTCTTCTTTTCTAACTTTTTCCACGCTCGTTAGAGGAGAAACAAATAGAGGAAAGTTTCAAAACTCTCTTCGGATACGCGAAGTTTAAAAAATACAGTTCTGCATTACGAAAAGAGAAATTTACGCGGAACCGCCCGTGCTCGCGGCCATTGTGCCTGTGCGCACCCGCAGTAAGGAACGGCGGTCTGATCGAATAAAAAACTCGTCGAACGAGGGAATAATTTGGTTGGGAAAGCAGGACAAGAGCATCGCGTTCCGGGTTAACGAGATTTACCTCGACGCGATTCCCAGGCGTGCCCGCGTAAAAGTGCAGCCGAAAGCGTAATTCGAGGAATTGAATTTCGAATTAACAGTCGGCCCGGGCGAATCCGGGGAAAATGAAATTCCATCCGGATCAACGAGAGTCGAGGCTCGAGCGTCGTCGAGAAGATGGCCCTCTCCGCGCGACGACTTCGACGCGCGAAAAGGGGTTACTCACCCCTCTGTTATTGCCGGTGCATCGACGCGTTCGCAGCCGTCCCGACGCCTCGAGGAAACTAGAACTTCGACGAACGAATAAAAATTAGACGTCGAGGCTCGAGCGGAGAACTCGAGATCAATTTTCCAGCATCTTCCGTCTTGTTTGCTGGGATGAGAAATATGGATTTAGTGCGCTGCATTGGATTTGCTTGTTCGATTGGGTATTCGATTGGCTACGATATTTTCTCTCGTTCGAAATTGCGATTGATTATTTTACAACAGATATAACTTTCTTACTTGGGCAGTATTATATTTCTACTACTCGTTCTGGAGTTACATGTTGCTATAATCTTTAATCCAGGAAAATTTCGTCTGTAAAGAGTTACATAGTCACTGAGATCTTCTGGTTTCCATAGAAAATATATTTTCCATGACAAGATACTAATATAGAAGTCAGAACAGTTTTCGTGATATGTACAATTGCACAACTCGATCGAAACGTCACTCAGAAAAGGCCCATCTCCTTTTTCCCGTCCCAGCGAATTTACCACCCTAACAGTATTCAATTACAGCGAGCCTCCGAACGAGAAACAAGCTTACATTTTGCCAAGCCGACCCCTAAATCCTCTCCGCGTACCAACCGAGCTCCTCGACCCAATCCGAATCAATCAATGATCACCCAGATGAGAATCATCCGATCGATCCATCCGCGCAATCAACCGTCGAATCGAAACGGAGCCGAGTCCACGAGGCGCCTGCGTCGCGCGCTGTAACGAGACGAGGCGGCTACAAATTTCCACGGTTCCGCCAATTTAAATATGCATGAGGGATACGCGGAGGCGGCGAAAGGGAAAAAGAAAAAAAAAGAAAAAAGAGAACAGAAGCAAAACGGAGACAGAGAGCAGAAACGAGATCGACGGGCGAGGCGAGGGTGACTGGGTTGTTTCGCGGCCGACCTCGTTAACCCCTATAGAAGGGTGTCTCGTCAGAGGTGACGAAGGTAGACGAGCTGCAGGTGGCAACCGAGCGGCTCTCACGGATTATCGCGAGGGGTAATCAGCTTTCGTCAGCCAGCCCGGTGTCGTCCACGGGGATTTATTATTTAGCCCCGCGGCCAAATGAGTAAATTAAACATCTTGGGGCCAGAGATCTCGCGTAAAAAGTGCTGCGTGCGCCGGTTACTTTCTCCGCTTCTCTTGAATTTCGGTGGAAAAGGAGCCTTTTCAAGGCTCCGCGCGACATCGTTGATAGTGTTGATAGTCTATTTTAAATATAGAATTTGCTTTGCTCTGCGACTTTTATATTTGTTTGGATGACGAGTATACTTTCGCAAAGTTCTGTTGCTACATCGCGAATTTTACTGAACAAACGTTCGCATTTGTAAGAGCATCTGATCGTCAGTGGACCATTTTTGCCAATTATTCCACTGGTTACTTTACTGGTTACTTTAAAAACGAGCAGAAAGTAGATCGTTCGGAGACTTGTTGATTTACGCCATTATCGTCGGCAAGCAGCGATAATAAAAGCAAGGATTAACGAAATAACAGGCCGCAGCCGGTGGCAGGGTGAAAACGGAACGGGAGAATAATAGGCAAGGATCGAATGGGAACTGCGGGCGTAACGAGAATTGTCGCTGGTCACTCGCGAATCGCGCCTGTAAAACGATATATATCCCCGCGCGAGCTTCATTCGCGCGGGTTTTATCAGCGCGGCTTTATCGCGACAGGGACAGGCAAATCGCCGATCGAATATGCAGCGGGAAGCGGCGAGGAAATTGACATCGACGTCCCCTGACCTCGTTCAGCCTCGAATCTGTCGGACGACGCCGATAAATTGCTACATGATCGCCTCGATAAACAATCGAATCGGACGGGCCGCCTGTCGCTTTCCGAATCTGACGCGCGACCGCGATAACCGTCCTATCTGATTAGTTCGACGCCCTAATGAGGGCAAGACGCTTTTGTCGCGAACGAGAAGAGATTCATCTCGCGTCGACGACTCTTTCCTTTCAGTTTTCTCCCTTCGTTCTTGTATTCTTTCATTCGATCGTCCGGTTTTTACTCTCGCTTCGACGCAAGCAGATTGTTATTAATTTTCGATCGATTAAGTCTAAAACTGAATGTACTTCGATTCGAAACGAACCATCGCAGAGCCTCGATTCGCGACGACGCGAATCGTGACTAAGAGGCGCGTGACTAACGCGAAATCGTGTCGGAGAGACAGGTTAATTTAACTCGTCTATTCGCGACGCGGATCCAGCTCGATCCTAACAACAGATCCACTAATCGGAAGTTACTCCTGCCAGCTGCGACGTCTGTTCTCGCCGTCGAGGAAAAACGAGCCTCGAGCCGTGAAAATATTCACGCGTGGGCGTACGAACGTCATCCAGCGTTTGGGTGGCACGTAATTTCCTTTGTCGTCGCGCTGTTACCGTCCGGATTCGCGCAGAGCCAGGGTCGTCGACACGATCGAGGGAAAACATCGTCAACCGCTGAATTAATGACCGTTCGACGCGCGTGCGAGCGTTAATTCGTCGGGTCTGTTAAAAGAGACAAGAAGACGAAAATCAGCAACAGCTGTTGGAAAAGGCACGCCGCGGTTTGTAATACTTTTCGCGTGGAAGGTGCGCGAGCGTTTCTCGCATCGCATTTTTCCAGTGATGCAACGCGATGGAACGCTGCGAGCGTTTCGCAGACGCATTTCACTGTTAAAAGGTTAAAGATGCTTCGTGATTTCGTGACCCGACGAAGTATTTTGCAACGTGGGAACAATGGAAACTTTGTGTTATTGGCTGCGGTAATGGCCGTTGCTTCTGATGCAGAAAATCGCTCGAGGGGGTTTTCTAAAAATGTCTCGCTTGTCCCAAATTTAAACGAGGATAAAAGATTCTAGTCAATCTCTCGTACTACTTGACAACAATTTTTTATACGTAATAGAACATTTAATCCTCATCATATTTTTGCTAAATTTAATTTCTTTTACTTTTTCTACGATAAACTTAATCGATACGCGTCATACGATTCTCTAACAATTTTGTCAGAATATTTCTACCGCTCGCTCGCGATTCCCTATCCGATTCCCCTCGAAATCGCAGTCGAGGAACAATCGCGTCGCGCGAAGAGGGACCCAGATTTCCCCTGAAATTGGAAGGCGTCGTCGCGCTTTCTGTGCGAGCAATCGAAACGTAACCGCGTTGAAATCAGCGGGAAAGTGGCGCGTTCCGTCGGTTCTGCGGGTCGCGAGCGGTTAATCGCGTTGATATGCGACAATATTCAACGACGAGACCGCGAATCGGTAATAATATCGGTGGCCCGTTCGCGGGAATTTATGACGGCGCCGCAGCTTCGTGATTCGCGAGCTGCGTAACGATGTTTGCCCGGCCGAGAATAATTGCGGAATAAAGCTCGCGCGTTTGCCCATCGCGACAGTCGAACGGAAATGATACGCTTAATCGACGGTAAGCAACGCCAGACATCGATTCGATTAACGATAATTGGGATGACAGCGAGAACTATAATAATTACCTTTGATTACCGGAACGTCGAAACTTTGGGGGGCAAAAGGTAGTTTCGGATGGACAGATACCTATTAGCTCATTGCTTGTTAACCATAGGTCCTTTGAATCAATGGTACACGAACTATTCGAACTGTTTTAGCATGGCTGTTGAATTCTTGCAATCGCATACTCACTTTACGTTATTCTTCTATCGCGGTTTCATCCTGAAATGAACGCGCTCCATTTTGTCGTTTACACTAATTTCATCGCGAAACAAAAATTTATGTTATTTCTATCGCATTTCTTAATTTTTAATTCTACCTTTAACACTAGGTTTACCACGAGTTCTCTCGAAAGGGTCAAAATGACCCCTTGCTAAATCTAGCGTTAAAATCCGTCGAAAGCTCAGTTTTGCGTTGGACCTACCAATTTTTTAAAGATTTACCAAGTCGTTGAAGGAAGAAGCTCTCGAATTTCGAATAAAGGAGCATCATCACCATTAGCATCGGATTAGCAGCTGACCTTTCGCCAAGAAGCTACCTCGAAAGTCGTCGCCGCCACGCAGAGCACCCTATAACGCCTCTGCGCTTGGCCGCAGTCATAACTTTCAATTACCCTGGAACCGCGTCTGGCCTCTCGTCATCTCGATAACATCGTTCTCTCCTCTCTTCGTCGAGTCTCCCCTTTTCAGCCGGACAGACACCTCAGCCAGCTGCTGCGACGTGACCGGTCCTGTCCGTCTCCCGATTTTTCATCCGCGTCTTTCGCGCGCGTCTCGTTCTCCCTCGTTTTCGTTCCCCTCTGGCGTCCCCTTTCTCGAATTTATACGACGAACGTGACGCGGGGAAAACGCTTCCCCGCGGCGAACAAAGGCGGGCTTGATTCTTCTTACGGCGCGGATTGCGAAACCACGCGGAAGAGGAGAGATTTCTGACGCGTCACGCGATGCTTCCACTTTGTACAGCGTGGAGAACCGCGCCATTGATAAGGAAGTATCGTGCTCGTTGTTATTGGGGATCCTTCGCGATCCGTGCGCGTAGCTTCGACGCGCGATCGTCGCCCGCTCCATTCTGATTAGCTTCGATTTTAGTTACGGACACGTAACCGCATGGCGGACACTTATGGGCTTTTAATTGTGGCAGACACGTACGTGGATGGGTTCCGCGATGTGTCGCCGTTGAAGCATCGCTTCGAGGAGAGTAAGAGATTGTAAGAATGGTATATTGGAGAAATTTTGTGAAATCGCGCGAGTAGCGAGATGGATGCGTCGTTGTTTAAACATGGGATTACATAAACGATGACTTCATCCTCCTACCGATCTCCAGAATCCGCTGTTTAATTATAGAGTTTATCGAACCCCGAGATCTTCGTTTAATCTGACCAGCGCCGTTTAATCGCCGTCATTTCGTTCTTTCGACGTTCCGAGCTTCGTTTCCACTTAACGTTAAATGAAACGACTGCCTTGAAAACATTCGTCCCGCAATTTTTCTCTCGTCATCCTCGTTTTCAGCTCTTCGCTGTTTTTCTTTATTCCTTTTCTGTTTTATATTTCGATCGAGGAATGGATACGACGATTAATCGAAAAAGTTTCGAGTCGCATCGGGAAGATAGAGAAAGCATCGAGGGTGGGCGGGTGGTCTCCATGGGGGATCAAGGATCGCGTGGCGAACGGAAACGCGTGGGACTCGCGCGCTTTATCTGCCCTGGCCAATCGGTGGAAAGGCGCAGGTGTGCACGCGCCCGCTCGAATAATAAATCCTAATCGGATCACGGAAGCGCGCCGGTGCATCTTCGACTGCGGCTGGCAACTGCAGATTGCGAGCGGCGTTTCTACTGTCTCGAACTCTGCGTGGGATCGATGACCTGCTCGAGGATGCGACCAGATCCTCGAATACGTTGCTGAGGAATCGGAGATGCTTAGGATGCTTTATCTTCTTTGCAATTTTGTTATTACGTGCGAGTGATTGGTTTTAGATTGTTTGAGGGACAGTTTTAACATTAACACTTCAAACTTACTATCTGTCGAAGTAGTAAAACTGTGTATGTTGATAATTAGTTCTATTTTTATTATATTAGGTTAGAATGACAGTTTTTACGTGAACTCTGGCTCTGTGTACCAAATAATGCGATATAATGTTAGGTGCTACGTGTGCAAATAACGGAGGTCAACGATCAAGCGTGCTGCCATTAACCATTTGAGCACCAAGCATCACTGTAGTAGCTTCCCTGTTGACCTCGTTCGGAGACCAAGTGCCACTATGCACCGGCTCTTGTATTATATTGCTGTAACTACGGTTTAGTTCGTGCAAATAAATAGCGTTGTAATTTAATCTATTCGTTCGACATCGCGATATTGCAAATTTGATTGGATAATATCCGTGGATCCAATGAACCGCATTATAGAAAGCAAGAAGATATCGAACGCGACAGTAGTATCGAGTCACGTTCTACAGCGGACTCGCGGTCCCAACGTGACACTTTCTCGTACAGTTTTCTACTGATCGAAGCGTTAAATCGACTCGAATAAATGTTCTTCTTATAACAATATCCACCAATCGAGAGCAGATCAAACTCTTCAACCCCCAACGCAACCCTGATCCACCCCAAAAAAAAAAGTCAAGATTAGACCTCAGCAACCCCGAATCGTCTTAAATACTCCAATTAGTCCCCCTTCCACGCGACCAAGCGACCCTACGCAATTACAAATCCCTATCAGATAAACCCACCACCGCACTCCGAGCGCGATAAGAATCGCGTTTCTCCGTTTTCCTCCCCCTGTCTTATCGTGAGACGAGTCTCAGCCGACAAATTTCACGGCACAGCGGCGACACAAAGGACTCGGGAGAGATCGCGGAGCCTCTCGACCGCGGGGCGATCAAATCGACTGTTCGGGAGCTCGTCCGCCCCCGTCTTCGCACGGATTCCCCGTTTAAGGGCGTCGAAGGGCGTCGAAGGGTGCGGAGCGCTGGCTCCACGAGTTATCCGCAGAGTTCGGAACCGCGACAGCCGAGATTGCTACCGGGATACTCCATCAGCACTGGAGAGACCCTCTCGTTGCAGATTGATGTTTATCGTGGCCGATCGAATATTGGCGGAATTACTCGGGCGCACGGCGCCCAGGCTGGTCTCCTTTGCGCCCCTGCGTCGACTCCAGCGGTGCCCCTCCGTCGCAGTGGCGAACCGTTTTTTTCTCCATTTCCCTCGATCGATCGGGAATTTCGAGGCTCGAGCGACCGCGACGCGTGATTTTCGTGGCTGTCGAGGCGGGTTTAATTAGTCTGGACGGTGTTCGGTATTGGGAGCGACTCGTCGAGCGAGGGGTGAGCGTTGGGTGCCGCTGCGGGCCACTCGATGACTTTCAACGTTGCGACTCTTGATTTGTCTTATTTTCGCGCGGTTGTTTCGCGTTTGACAGCCGTAGGCGTGGTTTTGATGCATTTTTCTATTTTATTTGGTATTTGATTGGTCCTGAACTCAACAGGAGGAAACATTTTCGTGAAATAGATTAGAGTCTTCTTTCTGCGAAACGCGGATCGATTGGTCTGGACAGATGTTTGCTGTATTAAATTCAATTAAGGGACTTTCATTGTTCCTGAAAGGGACAGCGATAAATTGCATTCTAATAATTGAGAACAGAATTGAATTAGAGAGCGGAATTAGAAATTGGCCATGACCTTCAGCAACCATGATTCCAATTCATTAAGACGGAGACAACGTAACTCGAGTTGAAGGTGGGTAATTCGAGCTGGTAACAGACGTGGAAAAGACGACCACAGACTGTGGAAATTCAGCCGCAGAACAGACGTAATTCTAATCTGCGCAGCAGCTTCGTTTTATTCGTTTTCAAGAGCAATTTCTTTTTCAATTTTCTAAAATAGTTCACTTTAAATAAATTTAACTATCGAATAAAAAATATAAATGAAAAAGAACTTTTAATGTATAATTCGTTATATTTCATTATACTTGTTGATCTTCACGCAATCAATTCTCTGTTAATTGCATAATCCCCTTGCAACGTGCAAACATCGAAGGAGTGCGTTTAAGTAGACTCTTATTTATTTTTTTTTGGAATACCTCAAGTGTTTTTAAGATAGTTGACTCGAACTATACCTAAGCATTTCCCTCTGAAGGAGCAATCATGGAACAGGTATACTCTATTAGAAGAATCGTGATTTTTTCCAATTGTGCAAGGAATTTCATCTTCACGCCTTTTCCTCTCGCTTAGCTTCCCTTCGTGACAGTTTAATGAGCTTCGAGCACGAAGTTGCCTCGAGCACCCGACGATTTGCTAGGATTCACTGGAAAACAGTGCCAAACGAGCCACGTCGCGAGACGAATTTTCCTTTAGTCCAGCAACATAATACACTTAAACAATTCTGTATTAAGATGTGTCTATCTAAATGCAAATAACATGCTGAAAGACTCGAGCGTCGCGTACGTATTCGTATTTGATCGAAAACAATTTGAGTATTGATTTATCAAGTTTGTTCTGTCACTTATTTTTTGGTTTCGAAGAATAATCTTCTTTTTTCTAACTATAGGGTGAAATGATAATTCAGAATGTCGAGGGTGAAATTTATAGAGTTTTCACACCTCGTTCGTCGCATGAATTTTCATCTCGAAGTTCGTACAAGAAAGTTTCTAGAGAACACTTACTGCATTGATCAGATACTCCATAAAGTTAAGTCACCGCTATAGAGATGCAGCCTGAAAATAAAAACTCTTGTTAGCCAGTATTAAAATCTAATTACCCGCTGTTAGGTGACGCTCAAGTGGCGTTAAAGTTGATTCCAAGTATTTTCTATAATTGGAAGAATATTAAGCAGGGAAACACACTTTTGTAAAATTCTACTATACGAGAAGCACAATACCAATGTTTACGAGAAACAAGGAGCTTCGTTTTTCAAGCAAACATTGGTTTCAAATAACTCGGAAAATATTTTCTTTCCTGGAAAACACTTACGGTTTTCCAATACCGAAAACTTCGTTCCATGGAACTTCCTACGATAGATAAACACTTGCCACTCTGCATAATAAAACCGAGCCTTATTTTATTTCCAAGAACATTCGAATAACGCGACAAAATTTACATTTTATCTTTGTTCTTCTACGTTTCGAATATAGGGTACCCTTTTTATACTTTGTAGGACCATATTATATTTTAGATTAGTGTGTTAAAAGAAAGATATAAATATGTAAAGTATAAGAATAACACAAACACAGATTAATTTAATAAATCAGAAAATAATGCTTCTCTTACAAATATTTTAAAAAAATATCTAATTAAAAATGTGTAAAACCAAATCTATTACTCTTTCTCTTTTCTCTCCAAAATATTGTATTTTTCTGAAAAAGAAAAAGTGACAGGTCTACCTTCACCTCGTATTAAAAATTCAGTCGCCATTATTTCCTTCTTTTTCCATCGCGTAACGAGTGAGCAACGACGAGTTTGAAGCCACACCGAACGTATTACGTCTAATTACAGGCTCCAGGCTGGGTTACAATTAAAATCCGCGCACCGTGACTCGTTGAACGCGGGGGTGCAACAGTTTCGTCGACAAATAATTACGTTACGACGCCTCGTGTTCCGCGGCACCGTGATTATCATGCTGATGATTTCCGTAACGTCGCGTTGGACAAAGAAATGGCCGTGCCGTGAATTATTCGCCGCGTTGCTTTGTCTTCGCCGAATATTCTCGGGCGACGAGCAATTGTGACGTTCGAAAAATAGAAATCACAACGCGCCATTATGCCCATGCAGCCTTTCACAATTTTTTTTCATCTACGCGAACCCTCGACAACTGCCAACCCCCCTAAAGAAACCCACCCTAAACCTTCTCAAACGCTGATGAACAATTTTAATCTTAAATATCTCTCGAAAAACCTGACAACAAAAGTAAGCAACGTAAAAAGAGACTTCATCGAATTATGAAAAAGGGAATTGAAAGAATCGAGGCTCGCAGTGAGACGCGATTCCCATTTCGACCAACGAGGCGCAGTCGAGGAACGATGTCGCGAGGGGGACAGCGATCGAAAATTTCATCGTCCCCGTTGTTTCCGCGGCGGTCGACTCAATTAGGCAAACGACCGTGGCACGGCGGTCTCTCCTCTTTCCTCTTTTTTCTATTTCCATTCGGTTCCGCTCGGTTCTTTCAATTTTCGGCTCCGGCAGCCCGCGCGGCGGTCACTAGCCGCTCGCGCTCGCCTCCATTCGCGATTCCATTGTGCTCCCGGGAACAATTAATGTTCCACGCCGGCGAGAATCGTTAACGCGATTCACAAAGAGCGCGTTCGCGTGCGACTGCGTGTGGACGCGATCAATTCTCCCGCGGCGAAAGGAACAATACCACCCCGAAAACGTAATTAATCGGCCGGCAATTCTGGCCCCGTCCTCGGCTACGTCGGTTCCTTCCTTCCGGCTGGCCCGCCGTTAATTAAATCTCCTTCCGAGATATTTCACATTTATAGATCGCTGCTTCTTAGAATATGCTCCGTGCACGGAGGGCTGCGCGATGATGCACGGTCGCGGATGCGATATTAACCCTTAAACGTGGAAAGACTCTGGTAGAGGGTGGAAAAGATATTGTTGATCGTTAAGGGTTGAAACGGGAATTTTGGATACGACTTAGGTATAAAATGTGGTAAATGGTACTGCAATGCCATACAATCTTAAATATTAAAGGGTAAAATACAAACATGGCAATGTTTATAAAATATGGAATATGGAATTTTCAAGATAAGCATTTAATAATAAATTTGCGATCGCATATCTAATATAATTATGGAACCATATTTATCTAAAAAATGGAGACCAACATAGTCACTTCAAATCTGTAGGAAGAAGGGTGCTGCAAGGTGCGACGAGCATCCAATTTTCCTTTTTTAACCTGTTTCGTATGCGAAAAATCATGGTTCCCTCGATGAAAGAAGGAGACTAATGGGACGTTCGCGGAGTAACGAAAGGAAATGCAAATGAACGGACCCAGGCGACGATGGACGTTGGTATCGAGTGACGCAACCCGACGCCATGGCCGACAGTTGGTTGACCGACGGGTGAAAGGTGCACGTTCTTGTCCTGTCCATGAGAAACGAGCGCTAGTTAGATTGTTATTAAAACAATCGTCGTTATTTATTACAAGCGGGGATCGTTGGATCGCGCTCTCGAGGCGACCTCTCAGGGGATGAGTTTCTAGTTCTCAACATTATGAAATCTCGCGAGCAGATGGTACGAACGATTAGTCCGAGGTGGGAAGGCTTGGGTAACATGTAAATACCCGGGATCGAGGGAAAAAGTGTTGAGATATACAATTTTGTTACACGTTGGGTCGTTTAGATTAGATTAAGAGGAATTCCTTCCATCTTCTCGACACGTTTCAGTCCTCCAAAACCATTTTGTACTTTCAATTAAAATTGCTCGATAACTGCATTTCAGGTGATTCGAAAGAATCTTGCGAAATTTTGCAATTAATCTGTAAACGATTTCAAGCTGAGGAAGAATGGAGAGTTCTTGAGAGTTCTTCGAAGCGTGCCAGGACCAATCGGTTGCTCGCAATTGCAAGGGATAATAGTAATTTTAAATCGGCATTACACGGATCGGTAATTGTTTAAAGCGGTGGCTTTCGTTCGCGAGGCGATCCGCGCGTTTCGCAACGGAAAGGACGACAATTGCATTCCGCGGCGAACAATTGGCGGAGCGAATCGTTCCTCGTTTGTCGTTTGTCGACTCGCGAAAAAAGTGCCGGCGAACGAACGACTCGTTCCTGTACCCCGTTCAGATTGTTCACGTTCGACTAGCTGTCTGTTCGCGTAGCGAGTCGCTCGAAGCGACGATTTCTGGCTGGAATGCGAGCGAATTTATACGAATGCTCCGTTTCTTTCTTTCTCGCATCGGTATTTGGAATCGTTGGAACTGAAGAAACCTGAGTGAAATTGAATTCGAATTGCTCGAAAGCGATTTCAACGCCCAAGTTCAATGGTTTCTGCTTTAATTCGTTTCGAAAGAGTCGAACTTGTTTCAAATGCACGTCTCGTGTTGGATGTTATCTTAATTAGTCGTACAGTAAATCCTGTTTAAAGTATTTATTATTCTCCCATGATGAACCTTAGTGAAGACTTTCAAGTAACGTAGCAAATTTTTGCTGAACAGTATCTTGAAATTTAAAGAAAGCATCGAAGAAAAAGGAGCTAAATGGCAGCCAGTTGCACCCAGTTACTTCTAGAGAACAAGCCTCTGTTCAGAACCGATAGTGGTCGATGACATTTATGAAGGCAGCGATCATCGCGAAACAGCGCCGCGAATAACAGAAATTACCGAGCGTCGAGGACAATTAACGTCCCTGGCAGTTCATTCCCCAACGTGTAATCCTCTTAATCGAGAGGTTAGGACGCGAAACGGTCCGCCGTAGCCGAGGTTCGTCGTCGTGGGGCGATTAAGCGGGCCGTTCGCTGCTCGCGAATCGATTCCCACGGCGTTCTTTCCGAGCGGCGATTAGGTTCCTCGAGGAGCGAGATCGAGTTTAGCGGTGAGCCTCGCCGTTAAGAAACAAATTGCGAAACGGCAATGGGAAACGTTTGCGGTAACATCTGGAAATGGATAGAGGAAACTGGCGACTTTGTTTCGGCCGATTATTAATTACGAAACGCTCTCCGGTTACAGAATCGATCGGGACTGGGGACATTAACCGAGCGTCGTGATCTCCGCGTGACTTTTGCTAATCTTCCCGCGGGACGATCGAAAGTAAGAAAGGTTAACATTTCTAGCGTCGCGAATCGATTAGAATTTCGTGTGCTTCTTACGAAATGTGTTATTACGTACGAAGTTTTATTCACTCAGAAAATCACCGACCGACGATTACCCTCGCTGAAAGAAATGATTAATCGGTTAATTACGATCGAAGTCCTGCCCTCGAAGCAATCGTTGTTTAGTCGCGCGCAGGTTGCACCGAACAAAAGTAGATTTCTAGCAACGATTAATTATTAATTTCATTCGAGACGTACCGTGCGACACTGTCGCTCTCCCATTTGCTTTATAAATACTGAAGATTCAAATACAACACCCATGCCAGGACATAACTAATGATTGAATTCGTAAAAGAACTTCTCGTAGTGTAATAAACTTCTCAATAAAAAACAAATAATGCAATACAAATAACGATGTACATACAAACACATCGCTGTACTATTACGTATATACATTTCACAAAATAAACATATCGATTTCATAATTACCTCTTCCTACATATGTATCTACAGTTTTCGAGGGAAAACAAAAAATGCTGCAGTTGAAAAAAAGGGGAAACTAAAAAAGCGACGAGCGTTGCACTTGGCGATCTCGAACGAGGGTTCAGAAGCGTGGCTCGAAGGTAATTTCCGAAGGGTGCTCCGCTCGGTTTCATCCCCCGGAACGGGAAAAAGGGGGCCAGCGGGGCGCATGAAATTCTAGAAATCCCGCGCGATATCGAGTCGACGGTGCGGGCCAGGCATTTTTCCGTCGGATGTATTCGAAATCGCGGGGATCCTATCAAACTGGATCATCTCCGTCGGCGGAACGCTCGAATTGCCGAGGAGCGTATCAGCCGACGATAAGCCAGCCGCGTTACGCTGATTACCATAATTCCAGAAATAGCGGCGCCGTTTCACCACGCACGTAACGCCGTTTCACGCTAACGCCGCGTCGGCTCTGAATTTCAGAGGCGAAGACTGAAAGGCGGGGCTCCGCGCGGATTGGAACCCGCGGAAAGGGTTGCGATTTCATTGCGCGGTGGTTCTATTTATCATCTCGAAACCGCTCGATTGAATTTCGTAAATTTTGGATCAGAGATTAGACGAATCGTAAATTAATTCCTACGATAAGCTATAAAATTCTAAGAACGTCTAAAATTGCAGCAAGATTCGATGCTCCAATTTTATCTATTTTCTATAAAATTCTATTTCAATTGCTCCACGATTGGAACGTCGAATTCCGTGGCACCGTAACGACGAATAATGGCGGAATTTCATTTCCAAATTACCCGCGGAGCGCGGTGGGAAAAAAAGAACGCCCCATAAACTCGAGCAGAAAGGGGTGTACCTGGTTTCAACGCGTCGAATTGAATGGGGCGAGCTCGCGAGCCTCGAAAGAGGGTTAAAAGTATCAGGACGGCGGATGTCGGATATCCCAGATGCCGAAGTTGCTGACCCGGAAGTTGGATGCGAGCCAACGACGGCAGCATGGCCGCGGTTGCGAGAGTTCAGAATCGCAGTTATTTACCACGCTGGGGGTGAAAAACACCGCGCTAACGTGGAGAGTTTCAGCGTCGAATTCACGTCTACGTACGCCATCGATTCGCGAACCTTGCAACTTCCTCTACGGTCTTTGCTCGAGGCGTACGCACGCCACAATGCGGGAACGTATCGACTTAACGAACTGTGAAAACGCAACTACGTTTTCTGGGGCGCTGTAGCGTTGTAACGGCCGTTATCTCGCGTTAATACGTTCCGGTTGCTTCCTGATAGCGCGAGCGAGTTCCACGGGAATTTCTAACAGCGTTCTCTCGAAGGGAAATGGAAATGGATGGGTTCAGCGACGTAAAGATCTACGTGCAACGGTTTCGGTGGATTCAATTTTCAGGTCGATGATGTTTCGGTTTTATTTGATGTTTGGAGAGGAAATGAAGTGTCGTGAAGTTGTGCCAGCTCTGTTTGACGGACATGGTTACTTTTCGGGACGTTGTTTGTCGAGGGATTTAGACCAGAAGTTTCTCACAGGAAGAGCTGCGCGACGTTATTGATCATATCAGCTGACAGCCCGTTCGGACCTCGCCACGCTATTATTTGCTTTGGACGTCGCTGGGTTTGCGTAGGAACGATCGTACGATCGGTCACACGTGATCCACGGAACGTTTAGACTAATCTCCACGCGGAGGATTTGCATAGAAAGTGTACCGATCTTTTTACTCCTCCCGAATCAATATTCCGTCGTTCCATTTTACACGGCGATACTTTCGCTTAATTTAAATTCGAAACTTCGCACGGCTCAAATTAGAAATTCAATTACGACGCGAAGATACCCGGGTTTTAAATATCCGAATACCTCGTAATTTCTCTTTCAGCTTTCTATTAATTTAATAAAAGCATAACTTCCAGTGGAAATTCGAACAAAGTAGAAGCACGCAGGTACACAGCTATCAAAATCGATTTATCGAAACTGAAAAGTCTGCACTTTCGAAAGAAACCCACTCCCGTCCTTTTCGCTGCATTACTTTCTTAATTCAGATAAATCAAACATTTTTTTATTCTTTATTATTCCCATTTCGTGCAAGTATTCTATATACGTTCTCGTGTCAATTTTTAATAAATCGATCTAACGTCGATTCGCAAACATCAAAAAATTCCGACGTGCCAGAAGAAAAGAACCAGTGTCTCCATATTTATAATGGAATTTCGTGATCGCGACAAGTTTTCGTCGCGACAGCCAAGAGATAAATCAAGGCGCAACCACGGCAAGTGCAGCGGAACATTTAACAGGCCTTACCTTTGATCCGTTCTCTCGACTGGCACGTGTAACTGGGTTAACGAGACAAGTCATTCATGATTCGGTCGGCAAATTGGATGGCACCGCTTTTGATGCCGCGGCAACTCCATTGTGGTCATTTGCCAGCCGGACAACAGTGGATCCATGCGTCATAAAGTTATCAAACAAACGTGGGAGCCGCTGTGTTCGGGCGTGGAATCCTCTCTATATGCAGGGCCACCGGATTCGTCGAGCTGCGAGAGAAACCAGCCGATGTCCTGGACTGATGCGCCTCCATGACAGTCGTGACGCATCGCATCTTTGGTCCTCGCGGTCCCTTCTTTCGCGTATCACCATTTTTCATGTTGCGTTACGAGCGTACTTTCACTTTCCTTTGTAATCAAGTCTCTGATTACAACCGTCCCGAGTGTTTTATGTAAGCCTCGTTGTAAAAGGTGACGAGGGCGCGGCTGAATATTTATCGAGCTTAAACTCGCGTTTCCACGCGGTCGGATCTGTTGATAAGCTTTCCACGAGGCGCTGATTTCTGGAGCGCGATAACAATGAAAGCGAGATCTTTATTTTTATTCTTTCCACTTTTACGCGGTAAATGCTTAGCTTTTCTTTAATTTAATACTCTCTTTCTATCTAGACGATGAAAATTTTGATCTCCCACTCGACTTTAACTTATCCTCAAGATATTTTCAAAATAATCGCAACAAGTTTCCAACCACTACTCTTAACATCGATCCCAAACGGTGCGAAACAAAGCCACCGTGACGGACGATCGACCAAAAACTCCGCGAGGCGAAGAAAATGAATTTCTCCTCGGGAAAGTGAACCGATCCGGCAACGTGATCGCGTGCACGGCTGGTTTCAATCGTCCGAAATTCGGCGCCGAGCGGCTAGGTGGCCTCGATTGAATAAATTACAGAGTCGCGGCGCTCGTGGGAGAGACAGTCGTGCCGCATAATCTGTCATTGTGTCAGGCGCAGGGCATTTCCGCGCGGCGCGGCGCGGAGCGTCGGCCTGGGCGTTGCGCACGGCCGACGACAGGCCTGCTGCCGTCGGATAACGAGTTGTACGCGCGAGGACACGCGGAACCACCGCCGCCATAACCCAATTTCGCCGCCAACCGTTCGTCCCTCCCTTTAGTTACCCCCTGATCGCGATTAAACAGACGGAGTCGAGGGAGCGTGGCTTCGTCGGTCGGTTCGAGCCCTTTGACCGGCCATGGGCGGCGAAACGTTCGAGCGCGAGCGAAACAGAGGCCATGGGGGTTGCGAATCGCTCGCTCGTTCGGGGTTAATCGATTCTCCGTTCGAATGGCCCGCGGCTTGACTTTTAACCGCCTTTTTGGGGGGCTTGAAGTGGCTGAATTTCGTACGAATTTGAGTAATTGATGTAGAATTTGCAGATTTAGGGCAGATTCTAATGTGCGTGACCCCTTTAGCTAAAATGGCGTGTTTAACTGTTTTACGAACATTCGAAGTGTCATATATTTTTCAAATTGTTGGTATGACTTTGTTAGTTTGCGCTGTCACTTTTCTGGGACGTTCAAAGTGTTTACTATATAGCTAAAAGGGGTAAAATAGGGGTAGAATATATTTAGAGAAGCTATTAGAAGGACATAGCTACATCATTTAAAATATAAATTTGCAGAATTATAGAATTGCAATTTTTAAATTTTATTAGAAATCTGTTCTCGTACGTTTCAAATAAATCCCGAGCATCGATACCAGTGAGCGAGAAGAGCCTTCCTACGTCTCTCTCCTTCCTCCACGCTTTCCCACTCAATTAAACCGTAAAAGAGCATTAACAATATCAGTATTTCTCCAGCGACAGTTTCGCGCGAGAAAAACGCGCGTTTTAAATAACGCACGCTCGCCGTGGAAGAATTACGCTCGCGCGTTCCAACGCCGATACGTCGAGCCATTTATCCGGTTGTTTATAGAGGCTGTCGCCGCATCTCGGCGCTGCTGCGTCGCGAAACTTTTGCCGCCACCGTTCGCCGCAATTAGCAACGGTTCGTCATTAATCCTGACTGTGCCATATTCGCTCGCTGACGCAAACGCGCGGCCGTCGAGCGAAAACATCCAACGCGGAATGATCGCGTCGAAGTACGCACAATTGCGAGTAACAGCTCAGGAGAGGAAGGGGTGGGTGGAATTAGTCCGTTCGCGAACTTCGCGCGACTTAATTGGACGAAACTGGGATACGGTTTTTGTAATTGCCCTCCTCGATATATTTTTAACCGTGGATGACCGGTTTGGGAATAAGGGTTGCGTGGGAAAGTTGAGCAGGTTCTCAGCAATGTTGCGATTCAAGTTCAATTCAATTACCTCTCATTCCAGTAAGCTCGAAAACTGTACTTCTTAAATTAAATCATTTTTAATGAAAACCTCCAGCGTGCAGATCATCAAAATTCTCGACACCAGGCGAATCGACGCGATGAGATAAAAGACGATTGAACTGGAGGGAGTCAGTTGAGTTCAGAGGAAACTTACATTTAGTTTAGCTGTCCTAAATTCGCGCACAGACCTACATACGCAAAAGAAATTTGGACGAAAAGGTAGCAAGAAGTAACTAAGTATTTATGTACGTTTGGAAACTCCCTCTACATTAGATTCCACGAGGAACGCACACAACGAAGGAGGGAAAAAATAGAACGCCCTTCCGACCCATCTCGAAACTTCGTTTCCTACTTTCGAGCTTCCTCCGCAAAAAAAAAAGAAGGAAACGGGGAAAGAAACGCGGAGGGGCGGTAAGTGGTTGTCGAGCAACAATGAAATATCACCGATACACCGTGGCCAATAATCGCGGGGACAGGGAGGATCTATGGCCGTTTCGACGTTGATTTATCGCCCTGCTAGCTATATCTGCACGCATCGGTATATTTGTATCGACTGTGTTTCGTTCAGCGCCGCGTAACCCTGACGAAACCCCAAGTCGTTCCTGGGGGTGCGTCGACTCCCTTCTGCGCGACACCGCGTCCTGAGTAGCCTCGTCGCGTGCAACGAGCTTAGACAAATACCGCGCAGATCGTTTCAGCGGATCGTCGCGATAACATTTACCTAACCCCGTTTCGTTA
Organism: Xylocopa violacea; assembly: GCA_963969225.1. Taxonomy (NCBI): domain Eukaryota; kingdom Metazoa; phylum Arthropoda; class Insecta; order Hymenoptera; family Apidae; genus Xylocopa; species Xylocopa violacea. Next base: position 24,974,032 of record CAXAJV010000008.1, read on the forward strand.
CGATGATTTATCCCCGGGAGGCGGACCTGCCGATGCTCGTTGTTGATTTACAACGCGACGATAGAAGAAGCTGATCGCGCGTGATACGGAAATTGCTCAGACATTTATCGACCCACGGTCCGCGTCGCTGTTATTTATTCTTCGATTTTTTCGCGTATTTTTCCGCGCAGGAATCGTTTCTGCGCCGTAAATTGCGACGAGCGTCGAAACGAGGCGGTTTCGTTAATTAACATACAAATATATAGATTCCTCGGGAACCTCCGAGGGGAGAAATATAAATTCTCATTATTGCCAAATAGATGGCGGTATTTTCCGAATGACCCAAATGCCTCGGTTCGGTTGAGCAGTCAACAAACGCGACGCGGTGCCAAATAGCCTTTAAACGTGACGCGAAGTCGATTTCCGTCGGTGCTCGTTCGATGGGACGTCTGGTAGACATCGTGGCCAGGGATCGTGATGATTGGTACGAGACGAGGGGACGATCGTCATTAGTAGTCGCGTTATTATCATGGAGGCACATCGACGTGCCCCTCTAATCAACCCTGCAGCAAGTTAGTTACTCCGTTACTTCGTTCAACTCTGTAATCAACGTCACCATCTGTGGCTATCATTAGACGAGCACCGTCCGAAACTAATAATTGCAGGATTTCTCGAAGGCCAGTCGTAAGTCTTAGCAACTGCGTGTCGGGTTCTTCGACCTCTCGTCCGGTTACTTTTTAGTGCGTAAATATTTTAATCGAATCGATTGATACTAATCGTCGATGAAGAGTACGAGGTCTCAGGGTTTTTTGTCTTTCGAGATAATAAATTGGGGTTAATTGCTACGGGAAAAATGGCAGAGGCGAATCGAGGCAATCTTTCGATCGAAACGAGTGATTAAGGTGCACCGAAGAATCTGTGTCACAATGAACGCGTCAAAGCATTGCACGACCACTCGTACGTGAATTTTTAACGTTTTTTCCTCCGTCGAAGAATAATCCTTTCTAGAATTCTCCAGAGCCGAAGGATCGTAAGTGTCGACTTTCTAGAGCTTAGACGAATGCACCGTTCGACTGTCCAAGAATTCCACTTTATAACGTTGACACGTTCCACGTTGATTATCGTTACTTGTCACGTTGTATCTACGCAACAGCAGATATCTGCCGTCAAAAGGCGGGAGGGAATAAACTCCACGCACTCCATTGAAATCGAGCCGCGTCGAAGGTGGCTAAATACCTTTGATACCCTCGCGAGCGGAATACTCGCCGTTGAAAATATTCTTTATGACATTAATTTACTACGCAGTGATTTAATACGGAGTCACGTTTAATTTTTTCCTATCGTGTTTGTCGATTAATTTCAAATTCATTTCACAACTCTCACGGTAACCTCTTACGTATTTCTCCTCTCGAATTTAACCCTTTGACATTAGATCTTATCCGATTAAAAATAATTCTCTCTCTCTCTCCAGCAATCGTATATTACGGAGCGTCTCAAAGGCGTGGAAAATAATTCGGCCGGAAATAAAACATAATCGAGCCTCGGGAGTCACCGTTCCTCGACAATGGATAACCTCAACTTCCGCCTCCCGTAAATATCTCTCACCCCTTTCCTCCTTCGAGCTGCCGAACGCCGTCGTTTCTGTACACTTCTCGCGTGAAATCGAGGCAAACTCGTTTAACTGCGTTTCACGGGCGACGAGGGGAACTTTCGTTAACTGGTTTACGCAGTTTCGAAAAGAAGCGGCCGGGTCGGGGCGCGCGCGCGGGCGTCGCGATGGAACAAAACGGGGCGTCGCGTCGAAGTTGTTTCGGGTGTTGTCGTCGGACGGCGCAATGGTGCATGTAATTTCCCATAGAGATTAACATGCAAAACCGGCCGCCGCCTAGATAAGCGCGGATACATACATTAAAATGCTAATTATTTCGGTCTCGTGTCGGAAGCTCGACGATAAAAGTAACAAATGCCACCCCTGCCACCGGAGGAGCGACCCTCATTAGAACGCGAATGATGTTCTGCTTTGCTTACGCGGCCCCTCCCCCCTTTTTCTTTCGTGTCTCCCCCTCGCGATTGTCCTCCATACATATATTTCAGAGTCCAACAACACGAGGAAATTGATCGTTGCTCGGGTTATTTATTCGTTTCACTTATCCTCGACTCCTCTAGGAAGCGATTTTTTTAGCCAACTTCGACTACTATCTTTTTCGCTTGAATATAATCAAATTAATATGATACGAACACTTTTATAGGAGAATTAAATGCTACAAAGGTGTAATTTTTTCAACTTCAATACGTAATCGTTTAATTTTTGAAAGGGAGAAGAGTAGTTTACTTAATAAAAGAAACAAGGGGTCGTTCACAATTTTTGGTAACGATTTCCGCGGGATTTTCGAAATGCTTCGAATACTGGGACAATCGCGTTTAATTCACCGTTTCAATAACGAACCGTTTAATCGGCAGGAATTATGCATTTCGGTGGAATGTTTATTATAATGAATAATTCATACCGATGGGTCGCGTGAAAATGTTTTAGTATTTTATCGGGACGCTCGCGCGGCGCAAATACAGATTCGCGCGTTCCTGAAATATGCACGAATACGTGCCAGGGAAGAGCTCCCCAAATTATTATTGGTGTTGGCGCGTTGCATAACAATCATTGCAATCTTTGCGAGCTCGTCCCCGCCCCCCCGTGCAAATTACATTTCCCTCGATTCGCCGCCAGCCTCCATCGCCGTCACGTTTGTTTATCCATTTTGTTGTTTGCAAATTATTTCCAGGGATGAAGTTCCGTTTGAAAGCGTCTTTGGATGAGTCTGAGCGCAGCCTCCGTAATTCAACCGCCCTCGAAACTACGGTTTCAGATCATATTTTAATTAATTCGCGTTGAAACTACTGTTCTACTCTCTTTCTTGCTGATTCATCATTGTCCTATCTTATTTAGGCTTTGCTGACAACGAATCAGATGGGAAATGTATGCATTAAAGTATCGAAGCCTTGAGGAAACTGAGTTTACAATATTCAATATTGTTCGATACTAATATCGCAATATTTACAATATTATTCACGATATTGCAATACACATGCAATAAAAACATTAGGATTAATACAAAACTTCGGATCATTTTCCATTTACTAAAAGAATCACTTTCATCTTCGTTCATTCTCTCGGAAGAGACCCAGGACCGTCGTCCTCGTCGTCGTCAAAGAAACGCGTCGCTGGCCGCTGTTGGCGACGAACGGTACCAAGAGCAGCAGATCCACCAATCCTTTCAGAGCGTTCACTCTCGATTACTGAATGGAACGGCGGGGATATCCCGGTGTGTACGCAGATTAACGAACCGTGACCGTCCGCCTTCCGCCTGGCGGGGCCGGTTAAGAACCTGTTTGCGTGCGTCCGTACCCGATAGCTTCTTTCAGCTTGGGGGCCAACGACGATGAACGCCGCGAAAGAGGGAACGGCGCATTAATTCAAGCCAAACATAACCACCCGTGTAAACTGCTGGAGAACCGTAACCCACCCATAAATACAACCCACCGGCTGTAAATACGCTGGATACCAACGGTGTATCGCTCCCGCGATGTCTCCACCCCGACTTCCTCCCATCCGTCTTCTTCCGCAGCTGGCTCATGGAGCCACGCTCGCCTCTATTTCCTTTCTGAATAATTCCGCCGTCGAAAGTGAGCGCACTGTGCACGGAAGACGTCAAAGGGATCAAATTGGAAGCTCGTTGATCGTGGGACGCTGTGTTATGCCAGCCATGCGGACTCGCCGCGCGCGGATTAGCCTAGTTTAACGTTTCGCTTTGAATTCTTTTTGTTTTTTGTTCAACGTAGCAGAGACTTTCTTATTAGCGTAATTAAATGCGTTGCGCGAGGGTTCAAACGATTTCCTTACAGGACTTGAAGCCATTCGCAGCTCATAGCTGCAGTTAGCAATTTTAACCCCAAGTTTCACGAATTATTAATTGAACCTCTTGTTGAATTCTTTTTATTTTTTGTTCAACGTAGCAGAGACTTTCTTATTAGCGTAATTAAATGCGTTGCACGAGGGTTCAAACTTTTTCCTTACAGGACTTGAAGCCATTCGCAGCTCATAGCTGCAGTTAGCAATTTTAACTTCAAGTTTCACGAATTATTAATTGAACCTCTTGTTCAATTCTTTTTGTTTTTTGTTCAACGTAGCAGAGACTTTCTTATTAGCGTAATTAAATGCGTTGCGCGAGGGTTCAAACGATTTCCTTACAGGACTTGAAGCCATTCGCAGCTCATAGCTGCAGTTAGCAATTTTAACCCCAAGTTCCACGAATTATTAATTGAACTTCATATTATCTTAGAAAATGTAAACTGAATTGCGACGCGTCTTCTTTAAGACGCTTTCCACCTTTCTCTACAACCGTGACAGAAACAAGAGATCTGGTGCTCGAAGGAAGACGTCTGTCGTGGCGCGACTGTCGAGATCGAGGGGAGTCTACCCTCGTTAGATCGCGGTGGGTCGCGCAGGGTTTTTAAGCGCCTATCGGGAGCAACAATGGCGGAACCGCAACAACGGACAAGCCCGTAGACAATTATCGCGTCGGGTGCAAACTCGTTAGTGAGCTTTGAAACAGCCCGTTATGTTTTCGCGGAAGCGGAGACGTATTTGTCGGCGATAATAAATTTCTCGACCGAGAAGAAGTTCGTTCGCGATGAAGCTTGCGTTCGAAAATTCCGCTGCACATTTATTTATCGAGGAATTGAGACCAGAAAAAAATAGCAATTCTGATTGGTAGTTGGGTTACAAAAAAATGGAGATCTAATAAGAGAGAAATAAAAATTTAAATATCTCAAATATGTATTAGCATAATAAAGAAAGAAATGAAAAAGTTCTTCTTCATAACTACAAAATTGAGTCTGAATAATTCAACGCTACACTACTGCCAAGTTCCACGCCATTAAAACTCAATTAAAAATTTAGTCGAACAATTTCACTCTCACTCTTGGAAGAAGAAAATTATTTACGATCGTTATTAAATTATCTCGCACGCTATCGCAGAATCTACCCACGGAATTATGTATCACAGAATTTATGTCCGTCTGCGTAACTCTTTGAGCCAGCTTTAGTCAGAGAAAATTTCGTAAAAAAAGTTCGAGAGCGAGCGTAGCCAAAAGGGAATCGAAAACGACGGGTTCGGGAAGGAAATACGAGCGTCTGAAAGGAACAGGTAGAAGAAGAAGAAGCAGAAGAGAAACGGAGCAGCCGTGGCAGCTGCGCTGCTCTGGCAAATATTTGCACGACGGCGACGCTGGCGCAAAAATGAAGCCCAGACTCGCGCGCTAATTCGCGAACACGCGGTGGCACGTCACGGAGGAAACGCGGAGGAAAGAGGGTCCCAATGGCGGTGTCAACACGATCTCGTTCACCGCGATGCTTGCGCTCCTATTTGCACGGCAGCGAATCGCGCGCGACTGGAATTATCGCGAGCGAGTGCGCCCTTTTGTTGGCGGCGCGCGTTAACGCGCCTCGATTTCCATTAGCCGCTTCGGAGCAATTTGGAAAAATCCACCGTGCTTTGCTTTCAGCTCGTCGAAAGTGGGTCGTTTCGTGCCAGCGGGGCGAATTTTGTGTCAGACTTTCGCTCCAATTTCGTGCAAATTCTCCTCGTTCTATAGATTTCCGTTGATCATAGTGGTAATTTATGCAAAGGGGTCACTCGGGATTTATGTCTCGCGTATCGCGATACAAATTTCGGCTCGCCCTTAAGCTAATGGAAGGGTCGAATGATTGAAATTTGTGGTTCAGATGGAATGGTGTTTGATGAAATTTATGGTGGTGAGCGTGTGCCGTTGGGCGACAAATTTATCGTGTACGAAATGAAAGTTTCCACTCGTGGGACACGCGGCACGCCCTTCGCGAAGGCAAAGGTATTCATGAAATTATGATTTATGGAGGAGCACGGCCAGTATTAGACGTGCAAATCAATGTTAAGATATGTACATAATCCTTGAACTTGGATGTTTTAGATTGAAAATGTTCGTTCGACCTCTCGAATCTGCATCCCTCCTTACCTTTTCCTACGTTTCGGAGGTGCAACTTTAAACATACGCTAAAAATGAAGCAAAGTCCAATTAAAGGAACGCTGCAATTAAAAACAGAACGTCCATTCTATCACGACTATCTAAAAGTATTTCCAAAGGGCAAGAACGATCGTGAAACCCATCCACGTGATTCAGAAGCGATTCCTCGCGAAAACTCGAGGGCGAAACAGGTTCCGCGCGGAGAATCGGACGCTTATTCAATTTCCATCTTCCTTCGACGCGTGTTCCGGAGAACAAACAAATATTTGAACGGAGAACGCGGCGGGCTTCGAAGTTGCGCGTTCGCCGCGATTCGAAGCACCCCTTTCGCGCGGTTTCAGCCACTTATCCCCGTCCTGGCTCGTCCACCCTTATAAAAATTTCACGCAAACCAGAGCCTGTCTCCCCCCTCCGTCCTCCAATCGTAGTTTCAGCTCGCGTGTTTACGTTCCTCGCGCTGGAAATTGAATTGAAATCTCGAGCTCCTCGTGGCCTTCCGGCTCGCAGAAGAAACTGCGCGGCGTTCCGCCCCTCGCGGCCGTTCTCCGGCCATTTGATATCGCGTTTCCAACGACCCGAAAGCTCTTCTCCTTTCCTCGTTCAGCCTCTGTTCTCCGCGCCCCCCTTTTGTTCCTCTCAACCCTTTCTTTCGCGCGGGGCTTCTATTACACTCGCTAGATTGGTTCCTGAAGAACGCTTTGCTTTGGCGCACGAGTTGAAAGGAGAGATGAAGGATAAGATTCGGAGAGGCTGAGAGGGCGGAGAATTAAAGTGCCAAAGTGTAAAGTGAGATAACGGCGAGGGAGGAACGTTTTAAACAAGAATAAACGTAGAAAAGCATTATGAACGTAAAATTTAACTTATAATTGATAGAATGATTATAAAATCGCGACGTGGAGTTCTTTTAAAGCGAAAAAACGGGAAATTAAGATGAAAGGTGCAGCGAACCACTTGCGTGCTCTTCTTTTACCATCAAGAAAGCGTGGAAATTACAATTTTCAATTTGATGTGACTCGATCGCGAGTAAAAGAGCGAAAGCAAAGTACTCTGTCATAAACAATCGCAGAGAGAGAGAGAAAAAAAGACAGACAGGGGGAACGAAAGAGACAAGGGTGAAGGAAGAATTAGGAAGAAATAAAACCTAGAGCGCGGAAGGGAGAGGAAGAAATTCAATTTTCCACCGCCTTCGGTTAATTGCGATCGCACCTGCAGGCCCAAGGACCAATCTCGAAGCGGTTCTCCAACTTCTCCGGGAAAACTGCGGCTGGTTTTACGCGCCTTCGGGGCTCGCCGCCGTTTTGATTTACGTAGCGGGAAATCGCGGGTTAATTTCGCGGCGTGTTTTGCGAACGGGACCTCTCGTTCCGCTGGCTCGAGATTTATTGGCTCACCGCGTACGTGTTCCGACTTCGACTTCTCTTCGGTCGTCTGGTTTCAACTTTGAGAGAGACTTTTTATCCATCTCGTTAGTGTTTGTTCGCGAGATATTTCCAGTGACCGCGCGAGCACGGAAATTCATTATTTTCGAGTTCGTTCAGTCGTTTCGATTTATTGCACAGAATTTGACTTAAAAGATGCATACGATTGATTCGATTAATAAAATTGTGGCAAAATATCTGTCGATTCTTACACGTGACGTGCGAATAGCGAAAATCCAATGTTGAAGGATTCGAAATCAGAGAAGAATTCGTTGATCGACCAGCCAAGTGGGAATCTTCCATCAGCTTGCTTTGACCGGATTCTTTCCGCAGAAACGAATCAAAGAGCATTATTCTCTCTGCGATCGTGTGTGCCTTCCATTGTTCATTGTGGGTTCATTGATCGAGGCGATTTATCGATCAGGCAAATATTATGCACGACAGTTGTCGCGGCTGCGTGTGTATATAGCACCGCAGAACCTGTGTGCTCACCTTGACACACTGTCGTGCCGATTTGTAACGCAGTCAGGCACGTTCCAGGCTCCAGACAACGGCCAGCTGATAATAAAAATTGAGGCTATCTGGTCTAATTACGGCATTCGAGTTACGCGCGCTGAAAGGTACTGGAATTGCGAAATGGCGGCGCGAAACGATGCAGCAGTCGCAATTCGAGGACGCTGTCCGAACTTTGCTGGCCTTGACGAAGTAATCGTTTCATTAAGAGAGCATTTTTGAAAAATTTAGCTCCGTTTTACGGAGCTAACAACACAGTCCGTTTGCGTAACTTTGCCCCACGAACGAGACGCGAGATTGAATATCGATATTCAACTAACTCGCGAGGACAGCTACGATTCCGTTGGAACACTCTCGACGAACGTTCTTCTTTCCGCATAAATTCTAAACGCTTCTGAAGCGTCGTTTAACTTTTCCACGCCTTTCCTTTTCAACACGCGACACATTTAATTTATGTATACTTTGATCTCACCAGCGCGGAGAGGACCGAGAAGTGATGGCACTGAGTAGATAGAGCCACTTCCCATCAGACGGCTGCTGCTATACACCTGCGTTTGTAACTTCGCGGTTGCAGCTTTACTTTTTCTTACATTTCTCGGAAAATTCCACTGTATCTAAAACTTTCTCTCCTCCAAACGAAAAAATTTGAATCGTTCGTGTTGGTTAAATTGAATAAAAATCTAAAACCACACGCGTATACCTATACAAACGCGCGAAACTCGATATCGACGAAAACCCTGTCGCGGAAGAAGCGAGAATCGATAAAATTCCTATCGCTGGAAGAATAAAACCAGAGACGCGTTTACTTTTTGCTCTCCTTCGTCTTCTCTTCCCAGATGAAAGTGGTTCTTCTGCGAACGCGTGCTGTAAATAAAAGGAATCTTCGTAATCTCTTTGGATGCGCTGGACTCCTCGATTTCGCCGTAGGAAGCAGCTTATTTTCCGAATGGCCACCGAGTCAAAGGGGCTGGTGGTGAATACGGTCGTGATAAAGGAAGGAGCGAGCGCGTTTCGTAATATTTATCCATTATGTGTCGCTGAATGCGATCGCAGTGTCATCCTCGCAGTCTTATTAGAACCGCCGCGGCTTCGCAGCGCCAAGTGTCCCGATAATGATCCTCGCGGATCCCGTGGATCTCGTAATTTATCGCGCGGACGGTCCCCGAGGCCACCCTCCCTGCTGTCGAACTTTCCCTCCTTTATTATCAGCGAAATTATTGTTACAACGCGCTCCTCCGCTCCCACCGCGGGAGTTGGTTGCGCAACGCGCGCCAGATTTTTCCCGCTAGTTCGAAATTAAGCGCTTTCTACGCTCTTCGGATTCACTTTTACGAGCCATAAATCCGTAGCATCGACGCGCACGTAACTTTGCATACAAAAGGGACGCGAGGGAGACTTTCACTACGAGATCGAAGGCTGCGAGGCGAAATCAAATATAGGTTTTAAAACTTCAAACACGCGTGCGCCGGTCTATTGTTTGATTTCGCGGATTCCTTTGTGTCGTAAGAAGCTTTCGTTTTCGCGGGGGTCTCGACTGGCAGTAACCTGGATGCTCGAATTCATCTGGAAAAAAAGAGGTATTTCGTTGAGAAGAAGACACATGGAAGAAGGATGAAGAAAAGCGTGACCTTTCGCCTTGGTAATAACGAAATTATCGTCAGGTCTCCCATAACGGTCCTCCGCGTCGCGTTTCCACGAGACGCAGCGTGAACCATCGTCGCCATTCTCGTAAACGTCGCACAGGAGGCGAATGAACCCTGCGCGGACATAAAATTCGAACGTTGCGCAACATTCAGCGAGATGATCCACGGTGTCGTCGGTGAGAAACGAATCGCTTAATTAATCGAAGCCTGCCAGGCGTTTCTCGCGCGTCTCCGCGATTTATATCGAGCCTCGCAAGTCGTTGGGACGCGATGCGGAGGAGGAAACGGCGAAAAACCGAAGACGCGTCCGCGCTTTCGTTCGAGGAATAATTTTACAAAGTAACAGCGACGTCTCGTTGAAATAACGCCCGTGTCGGGCGTAAATAAAACGCTCGGCCCTGACTGCGGCGTTATGCAACTGTTTTGCGGTATTCCCGCATCGACGGATCCTATTCCTTTCTTGTCTCCTCAATTTTTCCCGTTCTTCCTCGACGATGGAATTCTAAGCGCTAAGCGGAACGATTTTATACGCCCGAGGTGTTCCGCGAGAGGAAAATTTATCAACCGCGTCCGGCGAATGGCGTCACTGCTGGAATCTATGACGAACGTGTTGTAAATCAATCGGTCGCGCGCGATTTTTACGTCGCAAGTAATTAAGAGGCCATCTCGCCAGGCAGAGAACATAACTGCAAAATGATTTCAACAATAAAAAGTATCCTGATGATGGAATGTCGCGACCGTACGTACAATTCGCGAGGAATTGGTAAAAGAATGCAGTCTTCTATCAGCAGATTTCTTTCATTATGAAAGATTGAGTATCGTGAATTTTTCTTAGAATTTCTTTAGATAAAGGAAGTATGTAACTTTACAAAAAACAGCGTCTGGAATAACAGTAGAAACAAGTGTCTTGTGGATGCGCTCTGTGCGTCTGATTCCTTGAAACTGAGTTGGCAGTGATCTGACTTGTGATCCTCGATAACCCTTCTTCTTTGGGAAAAACTGTCGTCCTTGAGTCGTTTTCTAGCCATCGTCGTTGCGTTTCCAACAATTTTGAATAGTTTTGTTGCAAAGATCCTTTCAGAAGAGATCGTATAAAGATTGCGATTATAAATTTCACCATCTTATATCTTATAAATGTAGAAATCCCATTTCTTTTCTACCACTTTCGAGTCAGCTACGATCGTTGAGAAGAATCGAATCGCGAACAACGAGGCTTGTCCTTTGCGTGCGCTCGTGTCGATCGATCCGTTTGGTAGAACGCGAGGAATCGTCGGCATGCAAAGTGTATCGCGGATGAAAAGGAATCCGCATGAATGATTGCCACGTTGTTCCACGTTGAATAATTGGTTAGGATACGCCGGCGAATGCTTGAATGCGCCAGCTGATGTATATATTTGGGTCGTATAAATTGGCGAATAAATTTTGCACGGAATAGCGACCGCTGACAAATGGATTCGCGCTACAAAATTAAAGACACCGTCGTTACCCGTTTTAATTCATCTCGCGTATAATTCCCGGTGAATTCTGGATCACCTTTTTCAACCGTCTGCATATTGGGCTATTTAACGAGGTGATAAATTGCTGGAGGAATCATTCGATTTCGATCAGCTTCGCAAATTCTTTATATTCGATGCGATACACTAAATTCCTGAACAATTTTTGAAAAAGTCATTTAGTCGAGTAGCTTCAATTCAAAGGTTGCTCAGTTGTGATATTCGTGCACTTGTGTAGGAAACTTAATATGCAAGGATTCCTAGAATGTTCATAATCTGAGGAAACGCAGAAAAATATCTAAACGTCCGCAGTCTGGTAATTAATTCATTCTCGCCAATAAACACTGATGGTAAATTTGATTGCTCTTAAATAGGTAGTAATTATACGTGGAAAATGGTTGGAAGAGACGTAAATTGAGGATACAATTTCGTAAAAAGTTTACGCGAGAGGAAACGCGGAAACGTGAAGAGAAGCGTACTCGGACAATCAACGAGATTATCGATCGAGAAACAGGATCGTTGGTAATCGATCACAGGTGAATCACGCGTGTGGCGAGGTCGCGCAAATTGATCGAGCTCGCAGCAGAATGTCACGTTCCCGTTGCTTGAGTCCTGTTTGGAAAACGGAACGCGAAACCTTGACACCGCGTTGACACACACAGAACACATTCAAAAAGGACAAGGCACCGATGGAAAAAAAAAGGAACACCTTGTTCTACTTTCCTTCGCCTTGTACCGATATACTGCGAATTTTATATTCACCATAGGAATAAAAAAAAATGCGTTAACCTGACGCTTGTTTCAACATTTATGCATAGATGAGATATAATTAGCTGACGAAAAATGCAAAATACACCCCTATTTAAATATTATCTAATAATAATTTTCCATCCGCGAGAGATTAATCGATAGATAAGCTCAAACTTTTCTCACCCCCTTCATACATATTTATAATTCATTTAATAATTATATATAAAATATGTGTCACAGAGAAATGAATAATTCATACATATTTCATATTTCTGTGCTCGTCAAATTTATAAAAAAAAACGTGGAACTAAAATCATCATCAAAATCGAAACGAATTAGAGAAAATTCCGAAGTTTTCAATATCTCCATGGAATATGAAATACCTGCGTCGTCGCATATTGTCCAAGAAACAAAAACAAAGAATGACGAGCGTCTCTTCGACGATATTTCCTCGTGCAGTTCACGTTTTACTCCTGCTTGTATCGATAAGAAGTAGCGTGTATTTTTTGCGGTTACACCTTCGCGACGCGTTTAATTATGGCGACGTTCCGCGGTTTTTCTGATCGACGAAGCTCGCGGGGGATGAAAAAACCGCGGGCGCCAGCCGAATTATTGATATCCGCTTCGCCGCGAAGCCTCGCAACAGCCATCCGCCTTGAGAATACGCTTCCTGTTCGCTGCTTTCAATTTCCGGCGACGGGGTTACGTTAATTGTCTCCGGGGAGAGCCGGTCCGCGCGGATTAAACGAAGCTCGTTCTAGCCGCGCGAAAAAACGGCTGATTGAATCCACCGTCCCAGTTAGAAGTTCTTTTTTTTTTCCCCCACCCTTTTTCACGTGGATTGATCACCCGTCGCGGACAACTTCGCGATACTTTTAGCGCTTCTGGTTTAATTAGAAATTCTTTTTAAGGGGATGTGAAGGAAAGCGCAAGCTCGAGGAGAAAATAAGCGCAAATATTTTTTTCGTATTCAAACGAGAGGAATGACTGGCTTCTTGATGAATTTCGTGGAGATCCTTCAAAGCGGCATAAATATTCAGTGGAAGCCGTGAAGAGTCTGTTGACGGTTTTTACATCGCATGACTTCCTGTTGTACGAGCCATATATTATACGTGCACACTTTGGTACACATTTGCGTGTCTCTTTAAGAGACAAGAATTGAAATTGAAGATGTTCCTTTCTGACGGAGAAGGATCTGACTTGATTTAAAGTGTAATTATAAAACGAAAGTGTTAATTGCATGTGATTATATAAGTGACATTGCAATGATCAAGTAACATTGCAATTTAAATCCACTCGAGGATCGACAAACTTTTCCGCAGTTTCCAAAAAAGGAACTTGATCTCGCTCCATCCAATTATGGCTGTCCCAGCATCTTCCGGCGCCATCGACCGTCCAATCCGCGTCATCCTCGCGGTATTACCGATACTACTTTCGCCATAATTGCAAGCGGATTCTTCGAGCCGCGGCGTTTTGTAACTCGTGTCGTCTCGCGTGTTGTCATCGTCGAGGGAATCCCGTCGACGACTGGCGCGATTGTTGGTAGCACTGGCGGCGATAATATGGAGGGCGTTGCAGCGACGCGAGCTGGCGTTGATTTCGTGAAACCCGCTGAACCGTTGGACCGACTCTCGTTGTCGCAATGTCTCGTCGCACCGCGAAATCTCATCCATCTTTCGCGTCCGCTTTGGAGCCGCGCTCTCGATGACGTCTCGCGCGTTTGAATTGTCTGCGCGCTTTGTGCCAAGGAATTTTCAGCGCGGATTTTGTGCGCGCGTCGCTTATGGTGGGTCGTGGGTTATTTAGGACGTAATGGAACCTTGCGTCCTTGCTTCCGTGGATTGCAGCGAACGCGAGGGATAGAATGCACGGTTGTAATTTGGATGCGGTGTGTGTTGACGAGAATTCAGCTGTGCGTCGTTGCTTGGAATGGATATTATGGCAAGATTCTTGAAAGCAAAGAGAGGGTATGTGATCGTTTCCCTTTGTAACTCAGTGTGAAATATTGGGACTTTTTTGGTAAAAGATTCGAAAGTATTCGCTGGTGAAACCATAACGTTTGAAATATGAACTGACGATTGAAAGATGTCAGGATGATTCCATTATCCTTCATTAATAATAGAATTTGTCTCTTTTCTCTGCGCTATTGCGGCTCGAAATGGTTACACGTGTTCCATTTAACATTCAAACGCAATTTTACATTAAGACGCTCACTTTGTTATAATGTCGGAATGATTCATAACCCTGTTGCTGTTTGGCTAGGATTTCTAGAGACTGAATAATGTGGTAAGCCAGCGGCAGTAGAGAGCGGAGTGTCTGACCAGTAACCGGTATTATTCTACTGCGAAATCGTTTCGTACCTTCGTATGCCGTGTTATCGCGAAACTTTGTTGAATCTTGACTAACTGCTCGAACAATATTTTCCACGATGAATCATACTTAACGCGCAACTTTGCAATATTGCCAAAACACACCATAAATCAATCTTTATTCGCGTAATTGAAAACAAGAGCAACTCGACGCGTTTTGTAACTCAATTTCCCTGAAACCAGAGAGAAAAATGGGGCATCCTCGCCGTGGACTCTTTAAATCGTTAAATGAAGACGAACAACCCGCGCGATTCCAGCGGCAAAATCAAAGCGACGCATTATGCGGCATAATTATACAGTAACGAGAAATGTTCTCCGTCCTCCGCCGCTTTGCATTTCAGATCGCCTCGCGTTTGAACGAAACAATTCCAAGCAGCCGGCGAAAGCGTTCGCTGAATAAAAATCGCGGGCGTCGCGTCTCCTGGCGGGTGGTCCAAGGAACCCGGAAACGAGCGTTTATCTGGCGAACGGGAATCTGGGGCGCAAGTCGAGGGGTTGACGGACGTTGGAAAACAGGGGACGGCCCCGTCGAGTAACGAGGGACGCGTTGTAAATGGATTTCCAGGGTAAACGTTACGTGACGTTGATAATTCGTCGCGAGGAACGACGAAGGAAACGGAGAAGAACAACGAGATTAAACGACCGCGAACCAGTCTTCCTGATCGCTCGCGAAACGCTTCTGTCGACGGCCGATCGTGAGGCTCGACCACCAGCGGAGTACGAAAATTACAGTCATCGATCATTAATGACGTCCATCGACTCGTCCCGAGCGAGTTTCGATTCTTCCCGACGGCGCAAATGTTCGCAAATCGAACTTCATTTGTAAACCCTTCTGTCTGGACGTTTATTCAAACCGAATCACCGCGATTCAATTTAACGACAGAACAGAACGAGTCGGGAATCGCAATTTGCGAATCCTCGATATTCATGTAAATGTTACACGAGTTTCTAGAAATGTTGTAATCAATTTTTAATGCTTTTAATATTCAGTGAGAACAGCTACGTTCGAAACAGTTCGTCGATACTCCGTGCTTTCGTAGGTTCAAATTTAACGAACGAATAAATTAAAGTAAAATCCTCCGCTGCGCAAGAACTTTCGAATGCGAAACGATCGGAAGGATAAATCCGTTTCGAGGCATTGAAAATTCTGTCACGCGTGCGTTACAATTTGACCCACATAGACCACCCACAACGGAGAACCGATTAACTGGCGTCACGAGCCGTCTGATCACGAACGGGCCCCGTACCACTAAAAATTTCGTCGCTGGAAGAATGATTCACCAGGAGGATCCGGTGGCGCAACGCGACAAAGTTACCAACCGCCACAGACACGATTGGGATTTACGATTTCGCGTTTTTCGGAGCACCAGGGACGCGAAACAGCCGTTTGCATAATCGTTCGAAGCTGGTTCAGCGAGGACCAGCGACAATCGGTGAAATAATATGACCTTTCCCCTGGAATTGGCCTCAACTTGTGTCAAAGCAGAACCCCATCGCGTCGATGTCTCTGCGCTGTCGACGTATTCATCAGCGGTTCGTTCAACGAAATTTCGTTTAACGATCGCGACGATAACAGGTGTCGATTCGCGAGTCGCTCATTTTCGGCTCGACCGAGGGAAATCAAAATTCTTTTAACCCTTTGATCGTTAATTTTATAGAAAGCTGGGTGCATGCAGAGTGGGTGGCATGTGTGCTCCGTGGGAACCTGGGTTGAAAATATTTTTATCTCGCGTGCGCATGGCGCAGGGTTAAATGGTTGCACTTTGACGTTCCGTACGTTTACGTCCTGTGGAGCGTGTTCCACATGGTTGGCACGATTTTTAAAAGTTTAGAGCTAGTATAATGCTTTATGAAGCTGAACGAAGCTGTTGTTAACTCTGTATTAGTTCTCTCGCGGTGGTAACTGATCAAATTTCCAGCTCGTATTCCTCTAATAGAAAATGGAAGGAACGTTAATGAAAAAAAGCCGATTAATTTACGCACGAAAGGGTTCCAATGTTTTCATTGTTTTATCTGGATTAAAATTGCAGTCCCCAGAGGGGCGTAATCGAAAATGAAGTTCTGCAACGTTAGGCACTCTCGCAAGCCCTATTGGGTATTAATAATGCTCTCCCAGCTGCGCGTTAATACCGTCATTGTTTACTAACACTGGTCAACTATCAATAGTGTCGCGCTAAGTCCACAAATACGCGAATGTCGTTTACCGTCTCGTTGCTACTGCAAATAACGCCACGACGGTGTCCGTTGCTTATTGCAGTGCTGGTCGTTTGCTAATGTTTTTGAGTATCGATTATTGTTTGCGCGCGACACGTACCGTCATACGCGATGACGCGTTATTTGCGCGGGCGAACTGTGTACACGAACGTTACCTGATGCATCTATCGTTTCATCGGCGAATTGAGAATCGAACCTGTTGGAATCCGAGCGACGAGCTTTCTGCTATTGTCCCTCGATGTAGAGAGTGAGAAAAATAAATTGAAATTCGATGGCTATTCGTGTAAAATCGATCTTACAGCGAACTAAAGCTGTTTTACATTTTTTAAGTACTACAGTCTTGTGAAGTGGTTCTACATTTACATATTAGATAAATGTGAGTGAATTTAGGATTTGAAATTGTGACAAGCTGTAGATATAGATATAGTATTAATAAGATAATTAATAAATGTGGGATCTGCCTATGACTCGAGGCTGAACGCGGACCGACTTCTCGCACCTTCTTCCCCAAAAAGCCTCGCGCCTCGTCGCTCTTCATTTATTTGCCTCTCCCATCCACACACTCACTCATCCCTCCACACATCCGCGCATTCAATTGTCTCGTTCCCCACATAAATTAATAAAATAATCGGTGAAAATATGACAATAATTATAAAAAGAAACTCGACACGATTGAGGACCTTAAAACAAACAAATGCAATATCGATGCGTACGAAGGAAGCTTAAAATAAAAAATTGATCGACAAGTGAAGAAGGAGGTATCGAAAGAAAGGTATCCACCATATTACTCGCGTAAACATCCATTATTGAATGTTATCCATTCGAAGAATCGTCGCAGAAAATAGCGAAACACCGTCGCATCGAAGAGCTTTTCCGCAGAGCCGTTTCGCAAACAGGGAAAAATGGTCGCCTCGAACTTTTCGCAACCTGGATGGCTGCTTGCTATTCACCGGGCGGAATGCACGCGCAAACACCGCGCCCGCATCGTCGCATTATAATTCGCGCACGAACGGCCGATGGATCCGCGCGCTCGCCCGCCCCGCTCATTAATATTCCGCATCACGAGCAGATACACGTATTCGCGCGCGCATCTGCGCTTCACGCTAATTGCGCCCCGCGTTATTGCCATCGTGTTTCGTTCCCGTTTTACGTGCGCCCGTTTAAACCGCGCGCCCGTTCGACCGTCCTGCTGAAATTGCCAATTTCCAGGTACCCCGTGAACGCGTGTACCGTGGCTGCGCGAGCCACGCTTCGGTCCGCTCGAGAACGCCGCAAGACGCGCGCTGTTTTTTGCGTACGATTAAGTTGTGACGCGATGTCGAGTACGCGAGCGATTTTTTGCTCGTTCGCGAGTCAATTTGACGGAGCTTGCTTCGATCGTGCGCCTTTTGTACTTCTAAAATGGGGCATTTGTTCGATCGCACGCTGGATTTCAGTCGATCGATTGGGGTTGATTCGTTTTGTTCAAAGCAAGCGTGGTCGTGTTACCTTTTGCAACTGTGTAGCGATAAAATAATTGTAAACGAGGAAGTTGACGGCTTGAACGATTTTGTCAGAAGAGCAGACACGTGTTTGCATGACCAATTAAATTAATTCGTCCATACCCTCTGCAATTAATCAAGGTATGCATTGTCTAAAATAAACAGATCGTGTCAGCGTACAAAGGAAATATAATGGTGAAATATAAAGTAGTATTAAGGTTTTGTGCTTGTTCCAAACGATGAGGACAATTCTTGCCGAGTTGCTCCCTTTATTATACTACCATAGCTTCAGAATCTGTGTCCCCTTTTTGCGAATGTCCTTTTTATTGCTTGGACGCTAGGAACTTGCTAGCAGCCCAGCGTCAGTCAGGTAGAAAATCTAATTGGTTCTAGCCTTCTGTTCGTTTACGTCTGCTACAAACCCCGTATTGTTTTCGCCAACTCCATACATTCAGAGCTGAAGTATCCCAATCGTAACACAGAGAACGCAGCGCACCAGATCCTTGTTACGTCGAACGATCGCGATCCACGATCGAGCCTCGAGGAGCCTGCTCGCCACTTCATCATCCCGTGGCTCCTTCGTGAGTTAATAATCCCCCCGCGTGCGCGTAAAATAAAATGGTCCCGCGGCAGCCCTTTAATCTTTGCCTCGCCGCGTCGGACCCTACAGGCGCAATAATTCCATCGCGTCACGCTGGACCAGTGTGCAACCGCTTCGACAGCCACGGTGCCAGCCGCCCCCGTAAACCCCTGGAAATTGTATTTTAATAGACACCGTTGAACGGCTGGCCCACTGGATACGCGAGCCTGATTTATACGCCCGGAATATTGCGCCCCGGAACGATTTCGGGAATCATTTGCTTGCAGTAATTTCGCCGGCCGCGAGAAATATTGGGAGCGATTCGGGGTACCGTTGCTTTTATTTATCGCTTATCTTGCTGTTCTCGACGGTTCTCTGTTCGATCGAGAAGATCCGTGGAGATATTTCTTGGGTTGACGTTAAAATTGGTACGACTGGCTGCTTTGATCGATTTTGAAGGAACATCGATAAGACGGTGGTATTTTTTGTATTAGATTGGACGTCATCAAACCTTCTGAAGCGTGCTGGGTGGTGGCTAAACGCCTGCTTCAATAGTTGCGCTGTAAAGAGAACGCGAGTGAGGGTAGGAAGGAAAAAGAGAAGGAAGAACGTTTCGTCCTGCGCCTGTTAGTGGACTCATCCCTGCCTTAAACGCTGGGATGATAGGGATAGGTCAAAATTTCTATTATATAGAAACGGAGTAGGATATGGAGTACTCGCGGGAAACTGACGAGTGTGCTGTCACCCTAGTGGCGAGGACCGTCACACTTCTTATTAAACACACATCAAAATTAAATCTCCGAATGATCCACGTATGTACACACAACACAATCAAAAAGATTACCAAAACCAACAAGACGCAACGTACTAAGCAACAACACGAAAATAAAAAACCTCATCTAACTCTTCCTCCATCGCCACAATTCCCCTGCAACCGCGTCGTCGGGGTGGCACCCAGCGCTCCACCAGCTGGCGTATGCCTCGTTCCATTCACGCGTTAGCCCAGTTGGCAGTAGTCGAGGCGAAAGGGTGGGCTCCGTTCTCGATCGTGACGGAAACCACCCCGATCCTGCGATGGGCTTCGCTCGCGCTGCCAAACAGCTGGGCCATCGCGCGCGCGAGGCCTCGTTCCGAAATATCGGTCCTCCTCGCGGGTCGTTGCCAGACAATTCCTCTTAAGTCGATCGTCGTCGAGTTTTTGGCAAGGCCACGCGACGCGCCCTTGCCTTTCCGCGTCTTCGTCGGCGCGAAAATAGCCCGCGCGTCGCGGCGACAAGCGTCGCTCGGCCGCGTGTATATTTGGAAGCGGCCTGGGCGACTCCCGTAGGCTCGTTAGGGAATCGAGCGGCGATATCGTTTCGAGACGTATTTTTAGCTCCAACGTCGGACGATTACCGGAACTGTCAGCGTTTTATGGGGTTTTCGAGGAGGAACGCGCGTTTCGCGGCTGAGTTACGACTGGCCCGCCATTGGATGCTGCTTGACATTGCGCAGCTGTTTTATGCGAGCACTTTAACTACTCTTTTCTTGGAACAGTAGTCTAGCGTCTTCTTTAAAATCTTCATTTGCTTGAGATCTGAAAGAATTAATTGAATATTTGCAGAAATTTGATGGGAGGAAGGTGTCTCTGAAGCGACGATTAAACGGAGCAGACGAATACAGAAGTGAGATATCTCTTGCCAGTAAAATTTACTCAGACAGTTTAAAAGCGCATTTATCTCTTGCACGCGTGCTTGAATAAATTGCGATTGACAGCGCTGTTACGCGATTTATGCGATTAATATATTATTGGAAGCTTAGTTCAAGGCTCCGCAATATTTCCGAACGTCAGAAGCAGCCACGACACCGTTCGATTAGGTGACGGACAGTCGAAAGGATCATTTCGGTGGAATGCGGCGTAAAACGCGCTCCCAGCGATGCGTGGGGTGTTGATGGTATTCGAAATGATTAATCGCCGGGATAATGGACGCGTTGGGAATTAATGAAGCCTTTAGAATCAATTTTTGCGCATGAAACTGCCCGCTGAATGCGTCCAAAGGGGATCCATTCAGTTCTGAATTAAGTATCGCTCGAAATCGCGTTTAATTCGAAGCGTATCGCTGGTCGAACGTTGCAGTTGACGCAGCCCCTTATTTCGCGAGCGTAAAAAATAGAAATGAAATAATGGTCATCGCAGGGCGCATCGACGCTGAAATAATTGAACGTGGCTGTTTACGATAATCTGACGGGTGAGATTCGATGACAGGGAAATTTGGTAGAACTGTAAATTTGTAGGACGCAATGCGGACAGTGGATTGATTAATTAATAGTTTGCCGACACGTTCAAAGAGTAATTGCTGAGTTGCCGCGCGCAGTGAATTGTTGAACTCGAAACGAGATTAAAACGAAACGAAAGGAAACAGAGATATTTAAGGTAAGAAGAAATACAGAGGAAATTGCTATTTTCGAGTAGCTCCGCAGAAATGAAATTCAAAATTAATGTGTATCGTAGAAATGTTTATCCACGCTGGCGGAGTCAGCTGTTTGCATAAAGTAATCCTCGACGGTGAACTGAAAAGCGTTGCCCTCGACACTGAAACAGAGTGAGGGATTAATAAACATTTAGCGTTTCTGCCAAGTCGTTTCAAACAGTCTCTTGAAATCCCTCCAAATACTATCATAAATTCGAATAAATTTCTTCTACTATTAGATCCTCTTGTAAATAACACGGACATTTTTCTCTTTTAATAATAGCCGATGTAGAACGAACCGCCTATACTTACTAATTGGCGATATACAGTGACTAACGAAGATATTTACGTACCAACGTACGTTCTACACGTACCACGTACAAATTATCCATAATAAATGGCTGATCGGAACAGTGAAAGATCCCCCTTTGCAACCCCTCTTCAACCCCCGTGATACAATATAAAACATAATCCCCCCATTCACTCTACTTCTACCATTTTTCCAATTTTCAAAATACCCTCATTATGCCCAGAGTGGCTCACCAACAGTTCCCATCTCCAGCGTCTACTCAGCGACAGAAAAACCAGCCAATTAAAAGCCACGGAAGCGCTGTCGTCCGCCAACCAGCGCGAATCAGCGTATCGATGTAATTCCCAGCCGCGCGGTGCATTTAACCCGAGCTTAAGGCGCGATTTACAACGTTCGAGGCCGGTGTCGGGGGCGAATCGATACAGCGACTTCGGTAACTGTGTCGATCGCTTTCCCCAGCGCAGCGTCCATCGTTGGCCAGCACCACAGCTCTCTCTCTCTCTCTCTTCCTCCCTCTCTCTACTCCCTTTGCACGAAGCGTAAGGAGCTTAACCGTAGAGCTGGCGTGACGTTATCAAATTAATCCTCTTGGTAAGCGAGCACCGTGGCCGTCGCCTGCGGAACTTCCGGCCACCCTTGGACGCGCGAGGCGGACGCGAGCGTCCCTCGCGAGAGGGGTGGCGGAGACCAAACGTGGCGGACAATTCTGGCCGCTGGCCAGTCGTGCATTGCCAAGGACCGCATTTTCTCTGCTCACTTTGCGCGTCCCCTGGACGCGGCGCGGAATTACCGCGCCGGAAATCGGTGCACGGGCGCATTGTCGAGGTTTGTTTGCTCGACGAATTTCAGCGGTCTCGCGCAGGGCTGCGCCGCTGGGTATTGTTCGTCGAGGGGGAGACGAAAAGGGTTGTCGATGATACGGATGGACGATTCTGCGAGAGCAAGAGATTTTTTTTTTGCAGCGACATGTTTGCGGACTTTGAGGAAAGGTGACCGCGAAGGGAGAAATCGTGGAGGATACTTCAATCGATCATTTCAGATTGGTTTGGAGTTATTGTGAGTGGTATGAATTGGGTGGTGATGATGAATTTGTGTTTAAAGAAAATGGTATGTTGTAAAATGGTGTGAATAGAGGGTAGTGAGGGATGAATTTGGGTTTGTTTATTGGTCTTTTGTCGAGGTTATTGTGAATTATTTTGAACGGTGATCGTGAGTGAAAGAAATTTTGTCCAATTATATGAAAGTTTCATGCAGTTTGTGTTATCGTGAATGAGGTGAATCGGTGATTGTGAGAGGAGAATAGTGGACGAGTTTTCGTTGTTCGTTCGTGCATTGAAATTTTACTGAAATAATCATGAATGATATGGGTCACAGTGTGAGTGGAAACATTTGCCAATGTTTCTTGAATTTTTGATGAGGGTTATTATGAATGACGTGGATTAACGATGAATGAAAGGCAGTCGAAATGGTTAATTAGACAAATGAGAGTAATTTACGTGAAATTTGAGTAAACAATGGTAAATCAGTTACCTCGCTCATTGAATTTTCATTTGGTTAACTACAATTTTTCCAACACGTAGGCAGTGCTGTAAAGAATAACGCATTTCGAAGTCGAGAAACGTCCATTATTCTGCTCCCACATAATACGTTAATGAATCAACTTCAAGTTATACACGCATATTTCCCTTAACAGAGACGTGCTATAATTATACGTGAAAGTATATTAAAAATCCATTTGCAGAAAGTGGATTTCATACGTTACGATCCAATACAATTTACAACAGTACGATTAATCGCGCGTTCGTAACTCTTTCACCGGAATTGTCGAAAATTAGCTCAATCCTGCTATCCTTGTGGATCAAATCTATCGATTAAAAGTTCCTAGATCGCTGTCAGATCCAGTGGATTCCCAGCATTCGCTCTGCGACCGCATCGGCATGGTCGAAACCAGCGCACCGATGCATCCCATCTCCCATTATCAATTTTCGCAATCGAGGCCAGGCAAGCAGACCTCGCTCGATAAGATAACACTCGTCGTCCAAAGACAATAACGACGTCACGGTTCACTATGCCAGCGCCCTGAAGAAACTCGTGCCCGTTATCCCGGTGCAGATAAAGGCGGACAACGACGGAACAATGAAGCTTGTTTCCGGTCGAAAGTCGAGGGTCATCCGACTAGGCGAGTCGCGAGATGGCCGATCTATGCGCCAGAGGGCTGCCACTCTCCCGTTGCTGCACGTGACGCGTCCTTTTCCAGCTGCTCCTTCTTCAGAAACATTAGAAGGGAAAGCGAGGATGCCCTCGAACGATAGAAAATCGCCGCCATTATTCCAGCCGATGCGCGTCATCGAGTGAATCGCGTCGCGAGCTGACGAGCTTTTGAATGTAATTGCTGTTGGAAGACTTTCGTCTCGTCAATGGCCGTCAGATTGATGTACGATCGTTTCTCAATGGTTCATTGTTGAAACGCGACGGAGCCGCGTTCGCGGCGTTTGAAAAATGTTTAAATGTTAATGGCCGTTTATTATGCGCGTCTTTCAGACTGTTATGCACTGCGTTTAGTATATTGTTCCCTGTAATTTATACACTGCGTGCTGTGCACTGCACTTTCTATGTACGCTTATGTATCTAGCACTTAATTTCCAGTGTTTATAGATGATGTAACGATGTATACTTACGATGTCTCCTGGTTTTAATTACAACGCCAGCGTGATGTATGGTCCACTGGATCTCACTGTCTTCGCACACGATTTATGTTAAATGTAGGAATTTAGTATAAATGTATTTAGATTCACACTGGTATCACTTGAAATATAACGCGTATCGAAGATGTTATTGTATAAATGAACTAATTAATTAATTTATAATATATAGAGTATTATATATAGAGAGTTTAGTGACGGTAAACGGATAAAGATTAAACGCTACATGTTGTACGTGCTACGTTCTGCACGCCACGTTATAGAATAACACTCGATAACCATTCGTCGCGTGAATGAAAACACCCGGAAGGTGAGGACCGATCGCGTTCGCGAGCCGAGCCCGAATGCTGAACGAAGGCATCCTCGGCTTTTCCATTTCCGCGAATCCATTGCGATGTTATTCCGATCGCCTTTCCTGGAAATCCTCGCGGAACAATGTTCAAGTTTCGTTCGAAACGAAATACAATCGTGTTTACTTCGTTACATTTTAGAAATATTTGTTAATCATCCAGTTGCATGTAAATGCAGAATTTTCTAGAGATAAATATATATCAGCTGATGTGTCCCGTTGATTAATCTCCAACACTAATTCGACGAGGTTCTCGATTAATTAAGTGGGCGAACGGTTATTCGAACGAGCGGAAATCAGGTCCGAACCGCGCACAGGAAGCGATCCTGTTCGCGGTTCGCGATCATGGTCGTCCAGCGGCGCAATTACTTAATGGACTATGAAAATCGAACGGGGCTGTATCGAGGGACGCGTTCGCTGCTAATAAAATCAGATCGCAGCTGTTCGAATTTACGACGTCTACGGGTATGGATTCACTGAATTACGCGCGCTGCGTGCTGCGCGATGGCGGCCATCGTTGGAAAAGGTCGGACCAGAGGGATGAAACGGAGCAAGTGGAAACCGTGGGGGATGCGAATAAAAAGGAGAAAATACGAGAAAGAAAAGGAAACGAAAGGGAGAATAACAAAGGTACGAATAGATAAATAATACAGAGAGTGCAAAAAAGGATGGGAAAATAGAGGATCGAAACGATTAATAATGAAGTACCTGCGAGAGGGGAGGGCAGAGGGGGATCGCAGAAGCCAATAAAGGCAAAATGCAAACAGACGAACATAAACAGAACGAAAAAGAGAAAGTGGAAAGAAGAGTGAAAGTAAAGAGAAATTGAAACGCGAAAGAACGACGCGCAAGAGGTTGGGTAATATGAAAAAGTGTAAATCGGAAGTGGGGTGATGATGATAACGGGGCAAGAAACAAGCTGAGACGGTTTGTAGATAGGGGGAATAAAAGCTGTGCTGAGAAATGGGTTACACGAAAGGGGGTGCGAGGAAGGGGAGGAACGATTCCGAGCGCGGAAGATTCTGAATGCTCGGCCGCGTGCAAACGCGAACAGACGTTGCGTGCATCGATCCATAATTCATGGTACGATTGTGCCGCGAATAATCAGCGGTCCGGGCGGGGTCACGCGATGCATGAAACCGCGCGAAAAAGATGCATGCGCCGCTCGGTTACGTAAATCCGCGGCGTGGCTGGTGCAGGGGGTCGAAAAACTGGGGTAAACAGTATCGCGACGGATATCGGCGAGTTTTACGGTGGAACTGGCGGAAAATTGCGGAGAAACCGGAAGAAATCTCGTCGAAATCACGAGTTGGCTCAGAAATCGTATGAAGAGTACACAAAATACGATTATTATTCAACACTGCGAACAATAAGATTCATCACGCAACATACCTTTTCATCACCTACCAATTTTCACCCCCGAATCATCATTCCAAAAGCAACCCCTTGAACGAAATTGGCCTCCGCGTCGTCGTCGCTGGCGAACCGTCCCAGGCTCCTCGAGCGACATCCGCTTTAACCGGGATCCACGAAAATCAGCGAGCAACCTCGCGCCTCTCCGTCTGCGGTGCGCGAGGGCGGCGAGCGGGAATCGGAGGCAGGGAAAAAAGGCGCGGTATCGAGGCCGCGGCGCGGGCGTGCACCAGGCTGGATCCCCCGCTGGCTCGGCCTAGAATCCCAGAACAACAGCGTTCCCACGTCCTGGGACATTTCCCGGATTTTTCAATCGATATTGCGACGAGTCCCGTGACGTCACGGGAGTACCCGTGACGCCTACGAGCCGGGCGCACGCACGCGCGCTGCCCCACTGGGTTAATAGGTTAGGTTATCGATCAGCGGGACATCCGACAACACGCAGACCAGGAGAGAGCGAGAGCGAGGACGGGGGGAGAGAGTGAACCTTTCTCGATTCAATCCGACCCACCCTTGGCACGCCGACCGTCCCAGCCGCCCCCTTTGACCCAGCGTCCCACGCAGCTCCACCTTTCCCTTCGCCCCGGCTCGCGGAAGGGCGAGCTTTCTTCCCTTTCGTCCCTTCCGTACGCGCGGCTCCTTCGATCGCATCCTGGGTCCCTCTGTGCACCCCTTTCGGCTCCGCGTCGCGCGGCCATGTTACGGGAACGCTTCGACCAACCGAATATGGTTCAAGGGGGAGAAACTGGAGTATGGCATTAAGGAATCCCGCGGTCGCTCGCGTTTCTCCATTGTCCCGCGATATTTGCCGCGCGCGCCCTTTGTTTGGTCGTTTACGCGGAAGAAATGTCTCGAAGCCGTGGGCGGACGCTGTTGACTGACGGAAAATTAGTTGGCGAAGTAATTTCGATTCGCGAGCCGAACGGCGGGATTACGTACCGAGTGGAACCCGTTTCGTAGTTTCGCGCGCGCGGGATTGTGTTCCCGGTTTTTGGTGATTTTTAATTAAAACTTTCGACAGCGTAATGGCTGGGTACCGCGTTAAGTCTGTTATCACCGGTTTCCTACCTCCCGTCCAGAAGGAACACTCGGTCCGCGGTAAAAGTCGGGGTCGCGCGAACGTGTGACTTTTTTTTTTTTTTTTTTTTTAGTCATCAGATTTTTTCCGAGTGGAAAAATGGAAAATCAGATCGCATGGCTTCGAGGTACGCGCTTGAAAGCTGTACAGCTGTTGATTCCAAGGTACTCGGCTAATTGTGACAGTAAATAACTAGGAGATGCAGTTGCGCTCTATTTTATTCGGACATAAAGATCCGAGATAATAGTTAAATGGAGAAAGTTGGTTGCTCCGCGATCACGGTCTTCGTCTTTCCACTGGTTTCTTCTTGTTTATGACTTCTGCGAGCGCCCACGCCGTTTCTGGAATATACGAGCGAACGCGAACCGGGGCAGACTCGGTGGAATAAAGCTGCGAACGGTGCGCGCTCGGTAATTTTGATATCACGCGGGTGAAATAGACGCGGGGCGTTTTTGCGTCGCGGGACTTAATGGGAATTTGTTTGGCACATAAATAGGGGCAGCTGCCCGCCGCGGAAAATTTCGAGTACGCCCTTTAACAATTTAGCCTCGCGTCAACTGAAATTGATGTTAAACGTGCTTGCCCTACTTGGGTTATGATTTATCACGTTTAAATGGGTCGTGCGGAACGTTCATTGCGTACTAAGTGTTTAGAGCCGTGATTTATACGAGTTTTTTTTCCAGGCCGCGCGGTGATCCGTCAAAACTATTTTCCTACCCTTAACTGGAATTTATATTATTACTTACTATATCATAAAGTTATTTCCATGCGTATAACACTTTGTTCTTGGATGTCGCTTGTTATAAAATACTTCGAGAAATCTTTCAGAACGAGTTGAACAACAGTACAATTCTAAAAATGTTATTGTATCGGTTCGATTTTAGTCGCAAAGGATTCGTGATGGACACGAATCGTTTAATCAACTTTTCAGAAAATGATACACACTGGTACTTTAATCTCAAACAGAAAAATATAGATCAACAACCATATTCCCTCGAATCTGCTCGACGATCGAACTAAATCACTGTTCCAAAGCCCATAGGCGTTCTTACCGAACTCCTACGCAGGCAGCCGGAAAATTCAGTCCGTTCGCGAGACAATGGCGGAACCTATACGGAGCGATCCATTAAATTACGAAGGTCCGCGATAATTCAACGGCCAGTCATCCATATGATCGTAAAGCGATAGTTATTGCCGTCCGAATCCATCGAATAAAAGTGTAATAATGACACGGCCGCGTATTCTTTTCGTTTCGCCGTAAACAATTACCGTGGCGCGAAATTTACGAGCGCGATAAAGGGGCCCGCGTGGAAGAGGGATGAAGTCGGCCACGGTGCAGCTGCGCAGGACGTTTCCTCGCCAGTTTATTTTTCAGCCTCCAGGACGTATCGCGAAATAATAACCGCGCCGAAAGTGGCGTGTAACAGGGTTCGATATACGGGATCAAAGGATCATAAAAGGAAACGGCGAGAAAAATGGGCAACGATTGGGGTGAACGAAGGGTCCCTCCTGGTGAACCGTGAAACGCGTAGGTGTGGTCCCTTTGTTTCTTATAGTCGATAGCGATATTTTTGCGGACTGTCGAGATTAAGGAAGCTTGAAAGCAGTTCAACACGCGAAACATATGAAATACGAGTAATCGGAGACCAAATAGAAAAGTATTGCAACGGAAAATAAGCTTTTGCTATTAAAATTGTAATTCGTAGTGTTTGGGGTTTGCGAATAACTCACGAATGGCTTATTTTTAATATGCATAGTAATTTAGAGGAGGAAAAAATAAGGGCGGAAGGAGGATCGTAAAAGTGACTGGGAGAGAGGAGTTTGCAAAGTTAAAAAGTCATAGGGTTTCTACAGAAGGAGCGTCTTTTATCAGCGCAAAGTAGCAGACGAGTATAATATACTAAACCAAGCCGCTTTTTTACTGTCAACGTCTGAATCTGCAATTCTTTCTTCGACCGCGGAAGAGGCACGTGGAAGGAACTTCTAGAGCGTTATTTGTACGTTTAAAAAATGATCGTATTTTTAAAGGAACAGAAACGCAATGTTAAAGTAACGCCGCGGAGCAACGTGAATTTATTTTTCCCAGCGAGGAACGCGGAAGTGGAGCGAACCGTCATTTGACATTACCAACTCCCCGTCATTTGCATCCTCAAAGAAAATTGTATACTTTTCAGCGCAGAGAGAAAAACCGGGTAAATAATATTGAACGAAACGTACCTTTCTACGAATGTTTTAAAGTGCGATTATTTCGAACGCAGTTTATCTCAATTTTCTCTCCAAATAAATAATCTTTTCGTTGCAAAGGGTAATTGGAATTGTAAAACGCTTTTCTTTTCATTCTTTCATCGTATATTTTTGCTATTCACTCAACTTTCTCATTATACTCAGCTGGTTGTAAAAAGAAAATCCACTGACGTCATTGGTATCAAGCATAATGTAATAATTTCCATGGCTGTTTATAAAAATAGAAACATCATCAAATTCCTCGTACAAACACGCAAAGCGCTATAATTACAGTCACTGCAATATACAATTTAGAAAACATATTTTCTACATCTGCATCGAGCATTAAATTATCACCCTCGAATCGTGCGATTTACCTAATCGCGTCGACTCTCCATCGACGTCGACGTCGCTCGATCGAACGATGCAGCGGAATTATTCGAGTTTCGCAGCGGAAAGGAGCGCGATTTAAGGGGTTGAAGGCAAAGGGGCGCGCCTCGACAAAGCGGCTCGAATCGATCGGCGCGCTTCCAATTCTGAAAAGCTCCTCTCGATCGAAGGAACCGGCGATCGAGAATTATCCAGCGATTCGATTCCCCGCGGAATTATTCGCGGGAATCGAGGCGAGATAATTTCGAGCCGATTGAATTTTTCATCGGGCGGTTCGCGCGAGCGAATTGTTCGAGGGCGACGAGGCGGCCATTTAAGCGACGAGTCGCGTTCGATGCCTGTTGATCCTTCCTTTACGTCCTGGAATTGCATCTCTCACGGCGCTCCGCCTCGTTTCCTTTTCCTCCGATGATGGATCGCCTCCTCGGCTCCCACGGACCGGGTTAAATCTAGTTTGCGAGAAATATCAATGTTGTTTATATCGACGCTCGCTCTCCTTTGGAAATCGACGCTCGAGAGAATAAGGTCGGCTGGGGAATACCCTTCGACACCTACGTAGTTCGGAAGCAAACCGTGGAGGATTTTACAGGAATATCTTCGCGCGCATTTTATTTCGTGGACGATAATTTATGGAGAGACGAGGATCTGATTTTTTTTAGAATGCGAAGGGTAAAGGTGGGTCGATGAAAATATAATTTTCTTTCCTTTGATGGGTTTGAATACATTTCACTCTTGCATTCTTCGTCCTAATCTATTAACGAAGCTCGATTTTTTGAGAAAGTTTCATCTGCTCAGTGAGTTAAGGTTAAAAAATTTGTCGAGCTCCCATGAATCTGAATTCTAACAGAATTTTTGCCGTATAATGGTACATTCGAGGTAGATGATACGAAAAAAGTGCTAGCAAACTAAAAAGTCATATCCAACTGCGATACCAGCTTCCGGAACACCCGGAATCGCCATCCGTGACAACATTTTTCAACCCCTTCCCACGCGACTCCGCTGCCGCGCGATATTTTAATATCGCTCGCTTTCCTGGAAATATCGATCCCTCCACGTCGGTTTTTCTCGTCCCGCGAGATTTTTCACCGGCGAACCTCCATCGAGAGGTTCGCTCGATTTAGCGTGACGCATGAAGGAAGAGGAGCTCGGTCTCCCAGAAGAGCTCCAGGCGAACGGCGGCAATTTATCTCGTGTCGTTACTATTCGTCGTGAAAATCGCTGACCTCGCAAGAATCGCCAGGTGTCGCCAGGTGAACGCGCGGCCGAGCAAATGAGGCGAGGAGAGGCGTGGAAGCCCGCTTCGAGCTCGTTAGACGCTGATCGTTTCCGTGTAATCAGTCCGATTGCGAGGGGCACGTTCGTTTCGAACGGAATAAATGCTCGCAGTCGCGAGAATCTCGACCGATGTGCAATTAAAAGTTGATAGTTGAAGATTTTCCGACTTCTTCGGGGCGAGTTTGTTCAGGAGCCCGCTGGCTGCAGCGAGATTTCGAGCTCTCCGCGAGGCGAGAGCGAATTAATCGTTCGGTTTTGTCAGAGGTAGAAATGATATTTTAATTTATGCTGTTTGCGATGGTTAATTTTCGGCGCGCGTTGCAGCTCGAGTTGCGCCGGTTAAAGCGCATTTCACGCGTCCGCCGCTGTAATTAACTAAATTTAGCGTAGTTCGTAATAGTTCGCTAAGTATGCGATGCACAGTTTACCGAGCAATTCACGTGTAATTAAACCTGTCCTAATAATGATTTATAATCTGCTGGCGACGAAGTTTGGGCTTTATCTCGTAAGATTCGCGCAGTTCTTTGCCGGAAATACGACTTCAGAAAATATTCCTCTACTCTAACGCAAAGAACGTCAGAATTAAGAGTATTCCACGATTCAAATGGCAGAGATTAAATCAGGCGCTGCGTCAAGTTTATTTAGATTATTTCAATCCAATTTTATTCTGTTTACCTTGATATTTCATTGCGTTAACTACTTTAGAAGCACAGCAAAGTCTGAAACGCAGGCCAATTTCAGAGCTGCCATTACAACCCTTAAGCATCGAGCAACACCTCTCCGCAACTGACCCAGAAACATCGATCATCGCATAATAGAGCAGACCTCCATGGTGGACAAGTAGTTCACGCCCATAACTGGGTCAGTTCGTATAACGGAAGTTCACCGATTCACCCCTTTGCTCGTGATTTCCCTTGCCGGAGCGGCGCTGGATAGCGGATCGGATAATAGAAGTCCGTCAGAAGTTCGTTTAATCGAGCGCTCGGTAAAATTTCGTCCCAATAAACCGGATTCGAACGAACGTTCCAGTTCCGTTCTAATTAGCTTATCAAACGAGCTGCGATCCGAAATGACGCGAGCTTCCCCGGGTCCTTAATTGGTCCCGTGAATCACCGCAGCGGAAATTCAGGCTGCAACGCGGGCCGATTCGCGTCTATTTAAATAAGGTGGATTTGCATTCAACGGGGGTGCCGCTATTCGCTTTTATAGCGGTTCGTTTGCGTCGCGAGGAGCACCGCGATACTTTCGTTACGAAGACGAGCGCGAGTACAAGGGTGCACTTTGCATTCGCACCCTCGCGGGAGCGCCATAAATGAATGCGCGATGTCTCGCGTCGTGTGTAGGGTTTGTTATTCAAATCTGAATTTTCGAAACGCTCCGCGATCGCTTCTGAAGGATTTTCCATTATGGAACGAGCTGCTTCGACTTCCTATGTTCTTTGGTTCGTTTGCGGTGAATATTTTCGAGCAGGCGTTTGCGAGTCAAATTCAGCAACAAAGAGTTCAGAGTTTATACGATATTATAAAAAGCGCGATTCCAGCGTGCATTAAATAATCTCTAAGATTTGAATAAAATTTTAAGTAAATTTTTTAAGTCAACTTCCTGCAAATAATCTGTGACAACGTCCATTTAAAAGTCAATCTCGCGAGACTCATGAAATGTAGATTTGAAGCGTACGTCGGTTATCAGAGACGCGAGTGGCGACATTTTGCGACGTCGCGAGCGAAAATTTCAAACTGCGAAACGCGAACGGTCGTATCCATTGGTTGGACGGATCTACGATCGCGGCTCACGAACGGCCGTAGTCTCGGTAGTCGTGTTCGCGATTGCATCTACTATTTTCGTGCACTCGCAGTGGCATCGTTCGCCGATAATCTTACGAGGGGAGGAGGGGGCACGTTGGAATCGGAACGGCGAAACGATCGCGCGGCGTGCAATTGGAAATTCGTGTCTGTATCGTATGCCGTCCGCGTCGATGCGATTGCGAATCGAACGATAATCGCGACGCGTTCCGATGCAATCGCCGGCCCTGATTTCCCCCGAACTTCGACGTCGATACGAACGAGCCAGTTTCCGCGAGTTGCTCGCCCGTTTAAACGTTCCGCCTGCTTCCCAGCGAAGTTCGACGAACGAGAACTACGAATGCAATGATTGCTGCGAGCTGGAAAACCGCTTCTTACGTAAAAATTGAATCTTCTCGCGAGTCTAGCTGTGAAATCGGAGTTTGTCGTTTAAAAATACGCACATTTGTTAATTTTCTGTTATATTATTATAGAGTGAGGATTGTTTTATTACGTGCGACTGGGTATGCGTGAAAACTTAGGATGACAGGGTGTTTGGAAGGAAATAAATAAGTTCCTCGACAGCCTACAGCATCCCCATACACTCCATTCAATTACCAAATCTCTCGTCACTGTCATATCACAGTTAAAACCCATCGAACCGATGATTTATCACCGACCAGTCCCCCTCGAACGAAGTCGTCGCGCCTTCAGCCGGGCGATCTTTTAACACCGTCACGCGCCCCCATAAAACATTCCTCGCGCCTTCAGATACGTATTCGCGACCCCAGCTACCGTCGATATCCGGCCGTCGATGCGAGGAGCCGCGAAGAAAAATTTCAGCCCGCTCGAAAGGGGATGGAAAAACAAGGCCGCGTCATGTATGATTTATCGCCGTTACACGCTGCCGTCCCTCCGCCACCCCTCCGCGTCTTCTTCACTCGTACCGCACCTTTCCTTCGGCGACTTCTTCTGCAACTTTTATTACCCACTTTCGAAGTCACCTCGCGACCTTTAAGATCTTCCGTCAGCTCGCCTTTGTGCCGGAAGATTCTTTTCGTCGATTTCAATGGGGGACGGAGCAGGTGGCGGAACTGGGGGGTGGAGCGGCTGGGAGACGCGGGGGAGAAAGTTGCCTGGAGGGCATTGGAAAGTTCGAATAGTCTTCTTTCGTTCCTAACAGCCTGGCACGGGTTCCGCGGAAGATAAAGGGGCTGATGAATGCCCCGCCATCGGTCGGAACTCGCCAAGTTCCGCAATTATAATTAAACTGCACGGGGGCGCGCAGGAAGGTCGGCGAGATAGGATTCATAACTCGTTCGCGAGATACCCGAACGTCTGTTGGGAGTGGCCCGCTTGGGTCGTTGTTTCGTTGCTCTCCTTCGTTACTTTAAAGGGTTGATACCTTTTCGCGGATCCGCCCTTAAGTGGATTGCGGCGGTGTTGGTCAGACGCGCGGGTCTGATTTACTTTGTGGCCTTCCGTGCGACAGTCAGATTGTATTCTCGACCGTTTCTTCGTATCTTTTGCAAATGTATTACCAAATCTCAATTTTTTATTAGAAAGGAACAAACTGAGTCTTTTAAAAAAAAAAAAAGAATGGAAGTTTCAGTATTATAGCGTGTGACTTTTGTGTGATGATATGAAGACTTTAAAACCCTCTGCGAGAAAGTATCCTAAGAGTACGAATCACTGAACGCTGCACAAAAATAAAGAAGAAGAAGCGAAGTAAAACCGTGGCGCCATTTTATACCAACAGCACCTATCGCGATACATCCGCAGATTCTCACCGTCTTCTCTCCGTCTAAACCCATTTCATATCCTATTCCCTGAAGAAGCTTCGGATATCCACTGCGACACGTCCAAGCCCATCTGCAATAACGACAAAACAATTCCCAGAGAGAAAGCTCGGACGGTCTCGCAATCCTAGACCACGGGAGAGCCTGTAGAATCCCATTCGGCGGAGGGTTCACAGTTCATTACCGAGACCTGGTCACCAAGAAGCCCCCATCGGGACTGGAAGAAAGTGAATTCGAGAATGGTCCACGGAAATCGTTTTCCACGGTCGTTAGCGGGCCTGTTCGATTCGTCCTTAAGGGAGCCAGCTAGGAGGCACGTGAAAAACACCGAATCTCCCCTTTATTTCCACCGAACAGGTCCCTGGAGGCGATCCAAACTCGACAGACCCGTCATGGACGATGTACTCTTGGACACGGCTACGCGGGATCAAGCAACGTCCACTGATCGATGCAAACGATCGTGTCGAATTGAATCCACCCTCTTCGTGGTCGTTTCTCTCGTACGGAAATGGAGAAAGTGGAACGGCTTCGAAAGGGACGTTGGTTGGTTCTTTTTTTTCTTTTTTGTTGGTTCGGATGCTGAAAAGAGGGTAGCTGAGAGCTGTTCCGCCAGTGGCGATGATCCGTCACGTGTATTGGTACGCAGTTACGTCCGTTCTCCACGTGGCTCCCCGAGGGCTTGTCCATCTGTGGTCACAAATCGTTTCCTTCTGTCGTGACACGCCTAATGGTTAATGGATCAACTGGGAATCCCCTTAAGACGCTCCGCAGGAAGACGCGGGCGCGGATCGATCGGCAACCGGTGGGAAAATCGCTCGCGGATCGATTGTTATCTGGCCAGAAGCATGGTTCCCCTGGATTTATGGGGGCTACGGGGTAGTTTGGCGAGCAATGGAATTGCTGGATTACGGTTGTATATCATAAGAGGCTGACGCTTCCTAGCGCGAACTATGGCGTTTGTTGGGCCGTAAGTCTAAATTATTGTTAATTCCTACGTGTTTGGTTTACATCGTTTTATCGAACGCCACTGGACCTTCTTTCTCTTCTACCTTATTTCTAACAATCTTTGAAAATTTATAAAATTCAAGATTGCTGTGAATCTTTCGTCGCGCGAAAAATTGCAGTACTTCACCCACAGTTCTTATCCTTGCTCTTCTGTATGAGGATTTCACGCGTAAAATTCGTAAATGTCACTGGACCATCGTTTCAAAAAAATTCTTTCCCAAAAAGAGTAGAAAAACCGTATTAAAAATACTCGAAATTGAACGCCACTGGCGACGAATCCCGCGTATTGAATATTCACGACGGAGGACTCCTAAAATGGGTGGGTCTCGCAGACTCACCGCGGACGCTCCTCTTCTCGGCGCAATCTTATCGACGTCGAATTATTCTTGCTCGTCCACGATCTCCAGCCGGATTACCATGGCTCGTCTGCCGATAAGACGGCGGACCAGGCTTCCACGGAGAGCGGAGCCACTTATCAGGGGGCTTTTATATCTCCGTGACGTTGTTTCGTCGAAGGCAATTTCGAGAGAAGCGTGCCTTCCCCGCGTCGCGGCGATAAGATACGAGCGACGATATCCTTCGTGCATCGCCCAGCTGACGAGGACTTTCCCGCGGGCTGGGTCGAGGGATGGGGTCTGGATCGCACGAGTCTCTGGGCGCCCATCCGCGGAAAGAAAAGGGGGCAAATCGAGGGGGGCGAGCTATGGTGTTTTGACAAGTTTCGACAGGATTCCTCGTGCAGTTCCGACGTGCTCGCCGCTGGTTTAGGGCTCTTCAGTGAAATTGGAGACGAGGAGTCGAGAGATGCGACGGGGATAGGGAAATGGAATTCGTGATGGATGGATGTTCACTTGAGTTGCGCGTTGCCTTCGGTTTACGTTTGCGAATCTCCTATTTTGTAAATGGTATACTCGTTTTGGTAGGTTTTGTAGCTTATTCTGGCAACGATACGTTGTGTAATTTGACAGAATGCTATGAATAGCATTCGTAGAATTGCGTATACAAAATTTGGGCGTTTTCAAAGTGAAACAATTCGATTTCCATCAACATTTATTCGCCACGCGCCTCACCAACGCGATAAAATTTGGAGACCACCCAGCGATTTGAACGAACGATCTATTAGCCACGTTGAAGACACCCGTTCGCACTCGCGCGCAACGCAGCTGCTCGAGACCGTAGGTACAAATTCGACGAACACCAACAGGTTTAAAAAGGACCGATCCGCCGACAGCGGAACCTGTTTAGCGTTGTTAGCGAGCGAGTTCGAAACGAGCTTCCTGGTAATTGACGTATTAGCGTCGCGATGGCTGGAGCTAGCTTATAAGCGGATTTAGGGAGCCGACTGAAACCAGAACAAGGTGCTCGAGATCAGCCGTTATCAGCGACGCGCACGTTCGCGTGTATGCCCGCCCACGCAACAACTTCTTGGAAGCAACAGTGACATTTCTTGAGCCAATGTTTGCCGTACTATCGCCTTCGCGTATTAAACAGTTAAGTATCAGCATTATCGCGAGCTGTGCGTAAGTTTCAATAGCAATCGAAGCAGTCGAAGGCAGTGAATGAGCAATAGTTGAACAGACATTTCCTTTTTACAGATTCCACAAGTTTTTATTCAATTATAGGCTACTGTGAACAATCTTCAGAGCTGAGCTTACAGTCGTTCACATATTCTATTGTACGGTATTAAAGCTGTCTTATTCCACTGTACAATTGTAGACTCGAGGTCTCATTCTACTGTGCAATTATTAAAACGATCTTATTCTACTGTACGATTATTAGAACGGTCTTATTCTACTGTTCAGCCTTTCCAGTTCTATTATCCCATTGTAGAATTATTAAAACGGTCTCGTTCTATCGCACAGTCTTTAGAATCGTCTTACTCCACCTTAGAATTACCTTACTTCACTTCATTGTTCACTTCAGTTCGCTCAACCGATGCTAACGTCGACCAGCTTCTGCGACCACCCGATGACTCGTTTAATCCCAAAGATTCCTTGCGATCTAAAAAAAATCACCATTCGCAACCGGAAACCCTCGAACGCAACCGGTTCCAGCGGACTTCCGGAGGATCCACGCCCACCTAAAATGGTGGGTCGCTTGATCGTCGCCGCCTTCGAACGAGGACGCCTCGTGAAAGAAGCTCGCGCTTTTCCACCCTCGCTCTCCACTCGCGGAAAGGCAAAGCGCCAGTTGACGAGAACAATAGGCTCTCGAGTTTCGACGAGCCGCACGACGTTTTGCGGTGCCGCTCGTTCGAGGACCATTAGTTTTCCTCCATAGCCATTCGTCTCTCCCGCGCGATCTCACTTTCCTTCTGTTTTTCTTGCGGTTCCAGTTTCACAGCGCCGTACGAGCCGCCTTTGCGACGCGATAACGTTTCATATCGCGATTCGTAGGTATATTAATAATATCGCGAAAGGAATCGTTAGTATTTTCACTTCGAGAAGCTTTTGAAATAGGATGGGTTACTCGCTCGAACGTCGTTTCCATTTAAGAGAATAATGACTATCATTTCACGGGTATTTGACTCGACACTTTCATTCAAATTGCAATCTACTTCTCAAGCAAAGTCTCTGAGAGATTATAGCACCTTCTAATCCTTTTTTTATTTACGTAATTTGTGTGGAAATGGGAATGAATGAGCGTGATGCGAGCGGCTACGTGAGTGATTTAGAAATGAATGACAAGCGTAAAAGAAAAACATCAGACAGTTGATGAACGAACATGAATTAATAGGTTTAAAGCCACGATTTCTACATTTGTAATTGATACAATTTTAGTATCGACGATACATCATTTTTACATTCAGATCAGAAAGCCAGATCGCTGCCACGTTTATCACCAACGCGACATCTCGCATTACCGATCGTTCCTCGAGATTCATGCGACCGCGAAGCACAATAAAGCTCGTCGTTTCGCCGCAGAGATTTTCCGACGACTCGCCCATGGGAAAACGCTCGATACGCACCGGAAACGCGACGTTCCGCACAACGACACGGCTCTCCGTGTCCCGCGACTTCGCATGGAAATAAAAGTAGTTACGAAGTCGCTCGATACGGCGTCGTTAGCCGCTCGAAAACGCCTGGGACTCGCGCCCAGGACCTTTTCGAACTTTCCGACGTAAAAATGATTCAATGCAGACCGTTCGGATGTCTGCGTCGCAACCCCTCGCGGGGTTGAAACGGGGCGACGCGATTTCAGCGCACCGTTAGTGGCCATTACGCCGCCCTTGTATCGTTTCCTCCTCCTAAGATCGCTCCGAGGCGGAGATCTAGCCGCGACGCGTTCTCTGTTACGAGGAGAAAATCGAGTTGATAATTTGTGCGAGAAGTGCGGTTGATACTTGACAATTTGCGCGCGGAGAAAGAAAAGGGGTTACGTTTGAGATTGCTTGGAGAATTTGTAGTGGGTCTAAGAAATCTGTAATTTCTACTAACTTTAGTCGAAAAGATGAGTTTATCTGTTATAAAAATTCATATTTAGGATCCTTATATTTGCTTCTTTGGAGCTGTGTCATTTTTAAGCGATACTTTCGAATGCATCTTCCATATATTGTTCTGACAGCTTGAATACTTGTACATTTGCACAGAATGTATATTGTCATGCGCGTATGTTACAGAGATAATTAGTACGTCTGTATAGATTGCTCGACGAGACGTGAAACGGAACACGCAGGATGGACATCTCGAAGTGTCAAGGTCGTTAGACGCGATTTCCAAACGCAACCTTGACCCTGCTGGCTTCAGGATCGTATCTCGTGGATTTCTCAATTCTCGACCCGGCACATCGGGACTTCCTGCGACGGACGCGTAAGCCAGACCAATTTTTCATCGAAACGACGGCCACATACATGAGAATGTGTTGTTTCAGCAATGAGCTGCCTCCTCTTCCGGCCTGGACACTTGGTGATCACCGTGAAACAGGGAAAAGTCGATATCCAACGCTGAACTTTTACGTCTCTTCGAGTATCTCTGAGTCGTGTCCATTTTTAACTACGCTCTCGCGTTTCTAATCCTGTAAAACTGCATTTTCTTCACAGAAATTCTCGCATTTCTTATAATCCAATCTCCATAATTTGTTTTCTTTAATTCTTAATATATTTCTTCCTTTCAACAGTTTCGAAATATATTACGATCCCTACTGTTCAGGAACGTAAGCGTTGCTACTATTAGTTTTCACTGGTTCTCGAAAAACGAAACGACTGAAATTAACGGAGTGAAATGCGGACTCGATGGGAGCGAGGGGAGTCCTGCTGTTTTCCATGGTATAAATAAATGAAAAATACTGGAACAGAGGAAGAAACTCGGGACTAACACGCGCGGAGAGCGGCAGCCGCGAGTTATCGATGAAACAACAAGAGTTGTTTCGCCGCAAGTTCCGCCGGGCGCAGCAGTTTTCAAACTTCGATGGAGTTTTCCTTGCTCGCGCTTTGACCTGCCTGCAGAATTTCCCGACGAACGTTTCCCCCGACAATGGGGGCTGAAAACGAGATTTCGATTCGATCCCGACCGACGACCGTCTTGTTTCAACGCTCCGCCGCCGTCGCCCCTCCGCTTTTCATTTCACGCTTTGACACTTAATTTCTGCGTCGCGCCCGTGAATCTGGGCTCCCGTCTTGCTTGATTACTCGGGACGAGTGTCCTGGCACGCTGTTTGATCACTGTTTACCCGCGAGTTCCGACGTTCAACTTCAAAGCTCCCGTCAAAGTGGACGAAGATACAAATTTCTTCCCTCCCGCGTTTTTTATAGATATTTTTCAGACATTATATTCTCTTCGCGGCTACAATACGACTCGATATATTGCGATCAGAACGCAGTGTTCAATTTAATGCTTTGCGAACTTGGACCAAATTTTTCCCATCGTTTTAAGGTATTTGCGCGAAGGTTACAGTTTAAAGGAAAGTTGTTACATGTTGATTATGGAAATGTCTTTTGAATTATCTGTTTAATAATTGTAATTAGAATGCTTTCACGTTCTTAATATCGTTTCGATTCGAACGCGATGCAATATATTCAGCTCTAATTATAAATGGAATTACTGTAATGTCTGCTTAATACTCGAAGTCGCCAATTATCCAACACACAGAGCCCACAATAATTTAGATAATGTAAATAATCGCTAATAATTTCGCGTAATAACCATCTCAGGATGCATTAGAGCGATTAAAACTACCTTCAGCGAAACGATGCGTCAATTAAAAATTTCCATTTCAATTCCCAAATTCCATAACTAACTCGAGAAGCAATCAACGCCCCAATTTCAACCAGCTTATTCTTCCATAAAAATTGTATCCATTTTAAAACAATATTGATCAAATTTTTAGGAAAACCCGCGCCTGGTCGACGCGTACGAATATCGATTTCTCGATGCGCATCTCGAGCCTGTTAACATAATTATTCCCTAACGAAGCTCGAGCCGAATCGAATATGTATCGAAACGCCCAGACGTGGCCGCGAGAGCTGCACGGAGGGACGACGCGTCGATTTTTGAGGATGTCAACGACCGCGAATCACCGCCGCGTAGGGTCGGAATTAGCAATGTAAATATTCACGTCGAGCCGAGCACAAGCTCTGCATACATAGGTAACAAGATGGGCCTCGATTCCGAGCCGCCATTGCATAACCGGCACCAGACGCAACGCCGATTCCACGCGCGACGATTCGGATCGCGCGTTCGAAACGTTTCGTTCGAGGTCGCCCTTTTCGAGCCGAAAAACGGGACGCGTTAAACGCAGAACCCGTTTCGTTCAACGACGCTGGAGAACTGGCGCTGCTGCGTTTGATAAAAAATTTTTATTAAAGTGGAACAAAACTGTTTTTGATCACGTCCCTCTCCGTGCTCGATTTCACTTCCCTCGTGTTTTTCTGCTTTTTCAGAGCTTCGTAATAATAATATCGCGATGCGCGAGAGGTATCGCAGCGCTGAGGGGATGTATGGAATATACGTTCGAGAGAACATTTGGATTCGAGTATGTGAGAATTTTGGGTTGCTTTACTGTTAC
Organism: Xylocopa violacea; assembly: GCA_963969225.1. Lineage (NCBI taxonomy): Eukaryota > Metazoa > Arthropoda > Insecta > Hymenoptera > Apidae > Xylocopa > Xylocopa violacea. The sequence goes on from CAXAJV010000008.1 coordinate 25,015,304, forward strand.
TTCAGTGTAGAAGTTGTAGTATTATTTTAGTAATTTTCTGTTCGTCTTATTCTACTGCACAGTATTCGAGTTGTTTTATTTCACTGTGTAATTTTTAGAGTTGTCTTATTTTACTGCACAGTCTTCAGAATTTCCTTATTTCACTGCACTCTCACGTCTTTTTATATAAATGACAAACTATGCAACAAATTTTCCTTCTACCATTTTACAATAATCTGTGACGCTTCATATTAAAGAATCATATGCAATCGAACATCATAAAACGCAAATTTGGAATGTTACTGATTCGTAGAGAGGAAAATTGAAACTGATTTCCGTTTCGAAAATAGATTCGATTTCCAATGGTGACCCAAAAATGCGCATCGGAGAATTAAATCTCCATGGCTGCCTGCTCGCGATTGTATCAACTCGCGCCGATACCAGTGCAATTAATCCCGCGTAGAAACAAAAAAAAAAAAAATAGAGAAGTGGAGGAAAAAACATCGCCGCGAGCCGGAAGGGTAGAAAAACGCGCGCAGCCGAAAAAGCTCAAAGTGCTCGAAATTTTCTCGCTCGATTGCCAGCGAAATGCTCGCGGATCAACGCATAACTCCCGGTCCGTTCAATTTTCGACGCTCTCGCACCGCTAACGCGTTTCGCTGCGCGCTTTTAAAAATACAACGGGAGAAAGAGAGAGAGAGAGAGAGAAACAATTTTTTCATATCGCGAAATATCCGCAGCGGAGAGAAAAAAAGGAGAGAGAGAGAAATAATCGTCGAGCAAGCTCGCTAACCTCGCATCAACGACCTCGACAGAACGTTCTCGACCGTTTTGTCCCTCTTTTTCCTTGACGAACGCTGGTCAACGTTTAACATTTTAGCAGGCTGTGACATTCTCGACTCCCGCTACGCGACACGTCGGCTAATTTCCAAGCACCAGAATGGGCGGAATGAAAATATCGCTTTTTCTGCACAAACGCAAACGAATTTTTCAAACAGACATCCCGGAGGATTTAATTTTATTACAAAATTCTTTTAGTTATTGGAATAATTAGCTCTACATTCGTAATTTAGCTTGGAATACGTTAAAACAGAAAATGGCTGTTATGAAGTAGACGATAATACTATAGCTGAGCTAAGGTAATACTGTAACTATAGTTAGGCTTGAACTTTCGATACGAGTCGACACGAGAAATATTTTTCAAGCTGTCAGTTATGAGATATTGATAGGATATGTTTCAGTGAATTAATCATGGAGAAACAACGGTTCTGCTGAGAAGCTGGATGGAAATGAAAAGTTGGCGAGCCATGTCGCGGTGGAGGGAAAAAACGCGAGTCAATAGCCGAGGTGTACGGTGTACACTCTCGAGACTTGGATATTGGCTGGCTTGTCCCAGCAGACGGCACGCGTTAGCCATCTGTCTCGACCTGTGCGCCTTCCGGAAACTGTGAAAGCCTCGGAAGAACCTGAACCGACGGAAGTTTCTTGCCTCGATACAACGGCGGCTCGATACCCTCGCCTGTATCGCGTGGAATCGAAAGAAGGGGTGGCTATCTTGTTAGAACTCGCCTCCGGCTGGATTCATAACGCGGATGTTGGTTCTCCCGTTGTGCTCGAGGTGAGTGGAAATTGAAATTTTAATATTAGACACCGCGCCTGCTCCACTATTTTTTTTTTTCTTCTGGCGAAACGTGGAAAAAAATTGGCGAAGGAAATTGGAAGGAAAACTCTCGCCTTTAATAGTTGAGATTAATGCGGTTGTTAGCGAGCGCGAGCGAAAATTTTCAAACATCCCCCATGGGGGTGGAGCGTTTTAATTCAATATTTATCGTTCGCGTTTGCGTTATCGTGCGACTGAAGCATTGTTAAGAGTTACTTAAGGATATTTATGAAACGAGGATGACTGGGGGTTTCTTTAAAGCGGGCAACACTTTCACCCCCTTCGTGACCGATGGCTAAATTAATATGCACGGGACAGCCTCTCGCTTCGTGTGCAAAATTGAAAACGCGTGTACGTACACAAATAACAGCTCGCGTATTGATCGAACGTAATTCAATTTCGCTGTGCAATTATTTTCCGTGTAAATATAACATATTTTGAATGAGAAACAAATGATGAAGACGGGGACGAAGGAAGATCGCGAAGGATGCATGCGGATTGAATAATCAAGGGAGAAATACTTTATCGAACGTAATATTGACCAATCACGGTGACAGATATCCTGGTACAATTACGCGTATGCAATCTTGATGCCTTGTCACGCGTACCGATGTTTTATTTTCGTACGACATGGTAGGAAAGACCAAAGTCGCCCAGCTTCGAACACGACAACACGTGAAGTGAACACGCAACGTCTGAATCAAATATCATCGCCGCAATGAACCTGGCTGTGCACTTTAACGTGACACTTTCTCAACTTTAAACTGGATGGATAAGTATCCACTTAGAAAAGGAACACACATTTTTCTTAATTATAAGTAAGGCTACTTACTTCAGGAATATTATTTTCTTGCTGCGCCAAATCTAATTTCAGATATTGAAGTTCAAAGTTTATATTGCAAATTATAGGAAGAAGAGATTTATCTAAAAATCGTAAAGTGTGTTTCATTTGGATACTGAAAATTGTAGGTTCGGCTATAATAGTATTCGTGAGATTGAATCGATAGGAAGGTATTTTCGTTCAATAAGAAAGGAACGAGTAAGCAACAGCACGGGTCACGAACGATTCCCATTATGACGCGGAAAATGAGAAAATGACGCGCGTCGATGTTTCCAGCACGAAACAAATCGCCCCGCCGAGCGAACTATTTCACCCTCTCGGTGCTCGATATTTGCTCGTCTGGCGATAATCGAGATTCATTAATACGTCGTTGATTAATCGACCCTCTCGAAAATTATCGGCGATGAAATCAGGCTACCTGTATAAATTGAGCGCGCGAGCACCAGCGACTGCAGCTCGTTGAAAATATCGTTATTTATCGAATATGCGCGGTGCTTGCTGCTTAAAACTTTTATCCCTTTGTTCCTCGTTTCTCTATGCAATATGATATAAAATATTACGCCAACTTGTAACGATTTTAGTATCTGTGAGAGTTGCGACCGTTGTTCAGCCGATGTAAAGCTCGAAAAAGTGTCATTTCGAGAGGGTTAATTAATTCGAGCGATCCAAAAGGCGAGAGAAAAAGCTCGAAATTGCAGAATCGGAACACAAAAATCGCGCGAAATTACAGCGTTGGAACAGAAATCGCTTGAAATGGTAGCTTCTGAACAGAAATCTCTTGAAATAGCAGCGTTGGAACAGAAATCGCTGGAAAATGGCACCATCGGAATACAAATCGCTCGAAAATGGCGCCATCGGGAGAGAAATCGCTCAAAATGGTAGCATGGGAACAGAAATCGCTGGAAAATGGCACCATCGGAAGAGAAATCGCTCAAAATGGCAGCATCTAAACAGAAATCGCTGGAAAATGGCACCATCGGAACACAGAAATCGCTCAAAATGGCAGCATCGGAATACAGAAATCGCTCGAAAATGGCAGCATCGGAACACAGAAATCGCTGGAAAATGGCAGCGTTGGAACAGAAATCGCTCGTGAGCACAGTTCCGAGCGGAGTGGAGCGCAAACGAAGCGGCCGTTACGTTACGCGTGCAGCATGAAATCACGATCGGCCGGCGAATAATCGGCGACCGGTTCGCGGTTACAACGGGTACGAAAAAGTGCCGCGACAGCGGGCAAAAAGCAGGAAGCCGTGGTACGCCGTCTCGTAATGCCGTGTCCCTTTTGCATCGCTGGAATGGAACGTAACCGAGGCGTTCATCGATCAAATCTCTCGCGCGTGTCCGACTTTTTTGCCACTTAACGCGAACCGTCCACGATAATGAGACGACTCGCGTTCGCGGCGCGTTCGCGGCGCGTTACGACGCCGCCGTTCGCGCTTTTGTACACCCTTTTCCCTCCTTTTTTCTTTTACCCTCGATGGTTCGTAAACGACGCGGGATGACGTATAAGACCGTTTCATTTCGCGATGATGTATTGCGGCGTCCGAGGCGGTTTCGTAGTGTAACGATTTAAGGAAACGTTGAGGCGAATTCAATTACGACGTTCTGCGTCGAGTTTTTGGCCGAAGGTTAAATCAATTCTGATACTCACCACTGCCGCGCGATGCAAAAAGGTGTACAGCTTTTGTAGAGTAGCGAATTTCGTTACAAAATTATTCTTATTAAAAGGAAAGTACGTATTAATGTGGAGAGAGATTTATCGTAATGTTTGCAAACTGATGGACGCTGAACCAATGTAAGTATAAATTCCCAATTGAAACCTCAACTCACCAATACAAATCATGGAGATTCATATCTCTCGAAATCCGCAATCTCCTTAGGAATCCATCTAGATAAGGTCCATCGAGATAGTAGTCAACGGCCTTCCCCAAAGTAGCAACAAAATCGCCACTAAAAGCAGCCATATATCTCCATAAGGGGCCCGAACAACTTCCTGACCTGACGTTGATAAATATCACATACACATAAAAATAAGCAGAATAGGCATCAGAGGCATGGTTCTCCAAAAAGTTCGTCAAACTCTAATTTTCAAATTGATTTGATTATCCGCTAAAGAATTCACTTTCCATAACTTTATCGATTAACCAACACTTCTGAGTGTTATTAAAAACACGCGTATTAAAAAAGCAAGAAAATCGAACACCCAAGATCTCAAGTCGAACATCTCGAAACCATGAAAATTAGCTACGCGAAACTCCCAAAAACCTTCAACTGTTCTCCAAACAATGCTTCGACGTATCCTGCCGCTATTTCCAACGCGATCTCCCAATATTTCCACCCTGACGGATCCTTCCAGCGCCTTCTTCACCCCGATACTTTCCCACGGAGGTCGTCCAATATTTTCACCGTCGACCTCGTTCCTGCGCTTCGTTTTCGCTCGCTACCCCGCAAAAATTCCGCGGCGCGTCCTTCGAGATCGAGCGATTCATCCTCAGGGTGACTTATCAACCCGTAGGATCGCGCAGGGGATGGCTCAGCTTTTTCTATTTCTCCGGATTGCACGGATCTCGTGGAAACGACGAGGCCATCAAGCGGCTGGGGCGCGGAGGGAATCAACGAGGAATCCGCCTCCGGGTTGCGCGCTTATCGCGCGCGTTCCGCGCCTACACGCGCTGGTCGAGCCTCCGCGTCTCCAAGGACGCTTCCACGGGGTAGTTCGCGATCTACGAACCGTACAAATCCAGTCACGCTCTCCGTGTTCACTCGCTGCGAACCACTCGAGTACCTGGCCCGCTCGATCATTCCCCAGCTGAGCGTTTACACGCGTAATCGTTCCTTAATGTCGCGCTGTTTTTCGTTTCGCACCGCTCTCGAAACTTTTTCCACGACGACTGAAGTTATGAAGCAATTTCGGTTTTACAACGCGCGAATTATTGATTTCAGCGTGAAGCATTATCTTTGGCTTGGGAAAATTTTTTCTAAGAACTGTGCAGGTTTGATTCGAGGTTCTTCGAACACGCGTCTCGATGGCAAATAAGTTTACATGAATTCAAAATTATAAATTTAGAGCTCGACAAATTTTTTGATGAATTGTAAAATTTGATGAAGAGTAGATCGATCTACGTAAGAACCGTAAAACTTTCAATTCGCTCGAGGGAAATGGCGGTAAGCGCGTGGGAAATTTGATGGAACAACAGCACTTTGGTTGCACGATCTAATAATACTTGGCCAGCCTCGTATTTCGCATGGGTCGTAAAAGGAGGAAGGGATCGATTCACTTTAGAATTCGAGCGTTATTCAAATACCGCTGCCCCGTGCCGAGAAATCATTGTGTTCGTCGTGTATCCCGGAAGGAGCAAGAACGTCGGAACGCGTCCCTCCGCGGACCCCAGAATTTGTCTACCGCCTTGGAAAATAGAATGCGGAAAATACCGTGTTATTATACGATAAGGGTGGAACTTTGCATGGGGCCAGGATATCCTTTCCCAAGATAGAGCCGCGGTTACATTTTCCCGGAAACTTTACTGTCGCTGGGAGCCCGCGAATCTTTCGCGAAAACTTTCTTCTTCGTTTCCTGTATTCTCGAGCAACGCGAACGTACGTATTATAACATGTGCTATAGAAACTGCAGACCTATGGTCTCGCAAATAACATAGAAATAAAATTACTTCACAATCCTTCTAACCTGATTTTATCAAACAAAAATGAACAGACTTTATAAATATTTTAGTGTCTAAAGAGTACTCTCTATATCGAGATTTTTATTTAAATACAGAGTTAAACATTAGCATTGGGTGATTTAGAAAATTGATTAATAATTCCTGTGCAAATAACATTCGTTCTAGCACAGATAGAAATTGATTGATATTCAGAGACATGTACTTCTTCGAGTAGATTATTACAATCCTGAACGTTTTCTTCGTGTTAACTACCACATTATTCATTCGAGATTGAATAATGCCTTGACAGTTTATTAACCAGCCTTACGTTTCTTTCCCGGGAGTCGGTGAAACGAGCAACTTTTTCCTCGCGCGCGTTTCCCGTCCGAGGGAGGCCCGCGGAAACCGTGAACGACGGATGAAGCGAACTTTTCGGCGAAGAATGGCCTCATACTTGTCCTCATCGATCATTCGTAGACCCTATCGCGGATTTATATGAAGCAATTCCATCTGCGAGTGACAGTCTCAGAATAAGGGGCGTAGGGGTGGGGACACCTCCAGGCTGATAGCCATGGAAATCATCCCTTTCTTCGCAACCTTCGAAACGTTATTGCGGAACCGTCAACCCTCGTCCCGATGCTCGTGAAATATGTCACTTACAACGCGCTCAGCACCGAATCGAGTCGCGAATGCGAATGCGAATAACGAATCCGACTCGTTCGGCCACGTGCGCTGCAGCTGCTTGAAAACGCATCGCTTCGCAATTAGAGCTCGATCGCTCTGATTACTCTTAACACGCAACGCGTCGATATTTGCGCCAGTTTCATTTTGGTATAATTTAACTACCCTTCCGAGGCGAGCGCAGTCGATGAACGCTGGCCTTGCTTCGTGAATCGTCATACGTTACGCTGGATACATTAATTATCGAAAACGTTGCGCTTGGGAACGTGTAATTTATTTTAGCGCAATCTCGTTTCCTCTCTATCCGCTGCGAACGGTTAATAAATACCAACTTCTCCTAACTAACTCCCCTGTCTTTACATTCACACTCGCGGATGAACGTGCAGTTCATTCAGAGTTCAGATAAAATAAAAAATTGTCGAACGGTATAATTGAGAAGCAGACGAGAAAAATTGATAGTCGTGAATTCATCGTTAAAAATTTCGTTCGAGTCGGAAAGGAAATTATTCGAGCGAATCGATAGGTTTGGCAAAAATCGTCGCGCAAAAAAGTTACGATACCGCGCGCTGTCCGAGGGAAAACACGCGTAAACACGTTGCTCGTATAACTAAATGGTATTACCATCCACTTTGCTGGCAGCCTAAATATAACGAGCAAAAATAGTCGGTGTGCAGCGACCGTTTACAGTTAAAAGGTTAAAGTGCAGTGTGTAGAAAAGCGGCGAAGGAAAGCTCCGGCATCGATAAACCACTGCCAGAGGGGATGGAAGAAGGGAGGAAAATGGGGGGGGAGGGGTTGCACGTGGCTGCACTTTGCGCGATAATCTTGTTTCGGCTGCGTGGCGTCCCGACGCCGCTACGTTTTACCCCGGAAATCCCGAGCCCGCCCTCCCACGTTTCAGCCTGACGACGTCATTAAAACGCACGTTAATTACGTTTTCCGCCGAACAAAAACATCAGAGGAATCGTTTATCGTCCGGCAAATTCCCGCGATGCCGCTTAAAGTCGGCTGACGAATTAGTCGTCTGGTTGTAGAAAATTTTGCAAAATAATTAACTCGACTGCTTGTTTTTAAGGGATGCTGAGGCGGTGGAAAAGGTTTGAATTTGGTTTAGAAAGTGTCGAGGCGTGAACAGAGAAGGTGTATCAATCGATACCACGCGTTAATTGTTTAATTAGTTTCATTGAATTTTTTTATCGTAGGAATTACGATATTAGGAGTAATAATAATAGTAATTTAGTTCAAGTAGCAAAATTATTTGAAAGGATTAAAGGATTAATTTTGCAACCTTCGTAAACATTTCTCTGCGTTATTCCGTCCTCTCGACGTACTTATTCGCAGAGGCACGTCAAACTGGCTGTCAACGTTCCGTATATTTAAAGCAGGCGCATTTGGTTAAAGTTTAATTAATAATTTGAGCACGTGTCTATTCGCCGTTTCTCTGGGCGCGAGAACGCAGATACGTAGTCAGTTGCAATTTCCATTCTACACGACACCTAAAACATGCAAATTAGATTAAACGCGCTCAGACGGAGCAGGTTGCATTTATGCCACGAATGGAAATGCGCTAAAGATTTGATACCGAATGCATTTCTGACTACGGATTAGAATGCATATCTTGACAGCGGTGTGGGATGATTGCAACACTAGCTAGTCCGTTCGTGTTGTGCGCGAAGGTACAGTATTAACAAATATCGTGCAATTCTATACGTTTTATCGAGAATAATAAAATAAATCCTGTGCGTTTTCATATCTTGATAAAAAGTGACAAAGTGCAGAATTTCCACTTTCATTCGAATTAAACAGTGCATAAAAAGTGTTGAAGGCCTGTACTTTCCATTTTAACTAACATTTTCCAACCGCAATAATCGCTTCCGCTCCATCGCGTGTTTTCAGGTGCATTTATTGCTGTTTTGAAACACTTAAAAAAATATTCCTCGAACGACGCTCAGAGGAGATACACGCGGAGACAAGGAATATTACTTCACAGCTCGTAATCAAGGCACGATGGGAGTGTTTTAACATAATAAACATCCGTAGCTCGAGCAGCCAGAAGTGACTCGAGCCACGTCTTCCCGCGGAGGATATGCAAATGAAATCCAAGCCTTCCAAGATGCACTCAGCCGCTGTTGCATAAAGCGTCAATGCAAATGGACGTTTGTTAGATGGAAGAAACGATTTCTTCGTGTTTACATAAGTGCGCCGCGCGAGACATTTCAAACGTGTTTGCCGAGCACTGTGAATTAAAGCCCTTCGCACTTTATTCCGCCATGTTAATTGCATCGACACCGTGGAAAATGTTTCTCTTTAATGGTCAGAAGAGCAGCGTAAAAAAATCGCGGGAAATATTTTCGTTTAGACGCTGTTTTTAGGCGAGGCGGCGGTAAAAGTCGAGATTTCAGTAGTATAGATCAACCATTTCGACTACTTTACACTTTTCTTCCTTATCCACGTGTTTAATTGGGTAAATTTTTGATCATTCATACGTTTTCTAATCGAGTTTAGAATAGAAATGAATTTTTGTGAAAAAAGTATCAAAGAAATGGGAAAATATTGAACAGTTTCAGTAGTATTGGTCAACGACTTTGCTATCTATGAATACTTCTCGAAACTGCTAAAAGATTCAGCGTGTGTCGCTTGTACTATTATCATATCATTATTATACTATTATTCCTCGTTTATATTTGGTCTTTGTAAGTCCACAAACTAGTTAACAAAAAATATTAACATCAATTACACCCATTTGTACCAATCGAACTTTTCGCGAGAAATATTTGCGTTCTACCAACTGATCGCAACATGAATTCACGTAATTCAGATATCTGCTTAATGCTGCTCAAGCACTGCCAATATATCCTCGCGATGACGATTTTCAAGATCCCAGATCCATTTAATTGATCACCAATCTTCACTGCGCATTACGGATACGAGTACAGATACGAATCGAATTCAAATCAGATATCCATCGCGTACCAATGTTCCGCGGACACCGTGGAAGCTGCACCGTTCGTGTCTCCACGCTGGAGCAACGTCTAGAGCATGCAAATTAGATCCGAAACTCGGAGGCGTGCGCTCAGTTGCAGCCGTGTCTGCGTAGGACGTGTCCGTTGACGAATGCCACGGAGAAAATGATTTATTTCCCATCCACGGCGGCCTTATTTATCGCGACGCGTCGCTGATGAATTTACGATTGCCTGGTTCTCACTTAGTTTACCACCACGAATTTCGATCCTTCGTCGATTTGCGTTTGATAAACGCTAATCGAAGTGACAAAGTTCAGAAACGCTTGGCGACCAGTTAATGCATCGCAAAGGGTAAACCGCTCGAAGTGTTTACTGGCGCCTCTGAAGCCTTGAAAATAGTGTCAGCGAAATGTCGCGAGCTTAATAAAGGGACGAACGAAGTGTCTGTGGCTACGTCGAAGCGTGGAGGAGTGAAAAATCGTTCAGACGGTGCAACGTAGTGTCAAACCCCGAGGCGGAAAAATTCCCACGGCCCCGTCCAATTATCCCGTTCGCCGCGCGGAATCAGCGGCGAACAACCGGTGAAAAATATCGGTAATCAAGTTGAAATACTTATAAGCTCTTAAGGTGATTATTCTCCCGGCAGTTTAACGCGATCCTTCCAGCGCGAGGATCTTAGAGATTAATGCTGGCAGGTGTCTCGGCAGGTAAGGTGCTCCAGGATCCAATTACACGATCCCAGGGGGAACCGCTGTGTAACTTAAACAACAGAGGCGGGGTGCGCACCCGCTGCTCCGACCACCGCCCACCCCCTCTCGCCCAGCTTCGCGGAAACTGGATTTAAGTTAAAATATCGCCGAGTGCGCTTGGCAAACCTAAACGATGTTGCTCTCCGGCGAGTTTTCGCGGCCTGGTCAATTATACGGGGCGCGCTTACGTTGTATCGCGTTCGAGCCGGACTTCTTGCGCCATGAATATGGTAACTTTAATTATTCCGAAACTTTTCGCTCCGCGCCGCTCGTATTTCTTGCAATTAAACGGAATTTCTTTTGCGGCGAGGAGACAGTATGGAATTGTTAACGAACGTTCGAGCGTACCGTTTCCTTACGAGTTCTTCCCTTCTGTAATTGACTCTTCAACTTCGAATCGATGTCGCGCAAACTTTTCGCTGTGCGAACCTTCGTGTGATTATAATTCAAGCGAATGTAATAATCATTTTTGTAATCATAACTTTTATTGTTTCTTCTATTGGTTTGATTGGAAATAATGCATCAGGTTCACGCTTCGCCGCCATTTCACCCTTTACCTTTGCTTCGCTCCTCCTTGGGTGTTAGCAATAGCAGCTATTGTTAAAATAGCTATGTTTCAGCAATGTTTTAGTAAGAATTTCTGTGGCTAACGTCTTCTGGCAATAGAAAATTTCTCAAAGTTTAACTTTCGTAATCACTAATCAATGTCTTCTCAGAGGGGACATCCAAGCGCAAAGGGTTAACTCAATTATCATTTTTCGTATTTTGCACAAATTTTCGCACAGCGTTTCACCAAATCCTCGATAATCGTTTCGAAATACAGTAACAGAACTCCAGTTCGGTGGAAACAAGGAACCAAAACATCCAACCGCGGTATTCGTTTCGCGAGAGCCGCGAAATGGCCAGGGTAGTCGAGGGCGTTAACTGAAACGCAGCGGGAGGCTCGTAATTGCAGACGAATGCGGCCTGAGCGGCGGTTTGGTTTCTGTGACGTTGCCTGTGGGCGACGAACAGGGAAATCGAGAACTGTCCTGGCCAACTTCGCGGCTCGATTTACAAAGCAACGGCCAGTTACGAGAAAATTCAGCGGAACAGAGACAGAAATGGATGGTCCCCGGCCGATAATTGAAGAGCCGCAACGGTCGCACCGATTGCGACAGCGATAACCTTGATCGGGAACCGCTTTGACGAGTTAACTGGATATTTTTAGAAGTCATTGCGGTGAATTGGAGTTGATGAGCTTTCTTGTTTCAGAGCTTAAATTCATCGATACTTATTCTGATTATTGCAATTTCCTTGGAGATTAATAATTAATGTATCCCTGTACGACCTCCATTTTGTATTAGCTTGCAGTATTCGAATCGAAGTCTTTAATTCTTTAATACAAAGCTTTTGCAGATTCGCATGTACGTAAATTTGTGTGATTGCAAAGTAGTGTATTGGCAATTAACTTGTAAAATAATATTGCAAACATTTACAAAACACCCTCGCCCCTGACGCTCGTAAAAGCCCTGTCAGACCGTTTGAAACGATTATCTGGCGGCCTGTCTTCGTGCTATTGGCCCTCCTGAAATCACCCTCCTACGTGTACGATGTACGACTGTACGGGTTACGGGGCGCGGCTGCGAAAAGGCCTGATGAAGGGGTTGGAATACTTTGAAGAGGGTCGGAGAATCCTGAGAGGCAACGCCACAAAGCGGGATTAACCGCGATAATCGTTCACACGGAATGCCTCGTAAACGTTTTCACCCCCAAAGCGAGTCGATCTTTTGAATGACTTGATCTGTCGATTAAGGGGGTTGGTTTAGGATTTGCCTCGCAGGATGGACTCGAGGTATTTGCACGAGGAATTCTCCGCCGAGGGGGCCGCTACGACGTTTAATGCCTTGACACTGCTGATGGAATTATGCGGGGAGATCGAAAAGGGAGGCCAATACCCCTATATCTAACTCCCGAACGTCTTCGAGGATTTCCGGCGAAAGTAAAAGTACAATTCTGTCGATTTCGTGATTAACACGTATGTATGCTAGCGACGAGTGAAGAGAACAAGAGAATTTGCTGTAATTAACAGTATAATTTAGAGATTTACAATTTTTTGTACGATTTATTATTTCATTCCCCTCCAAAAATTATTTATCACCGCGTTAATAATTCTGTTCCAATTCGTAATTCTACGAACCATACGCATAACCACCCTTACCATTGAATAAGGAACACCATCCACTTTGAACGTCCATCAATTAAAGACTTAAAGCATCGCAATCGGCTCCTCAATTTTCCGCCAATTACCGCAACCACCGATCGATCAACCCCCGAAGAATAGACACCATTTTTTCACGACGACGAACGACAAGGGGATCAACCTTGGCCCGTTTCCAACGCGATCAAACGCCGTGGAATTTAAGCGTTTCGTTATTGAATCGAGCTTCGATACAGCCATTGTTCCAGCCGGGCGACAATGCACGTGGAAAAGGAATCGAGTAGGAATTAATGATCGATGTCAGCGGCTGGCTTCCACGCTGGTGTGGGCCGCCGTCGTTTCACAAAGGTCAGAGGTCGTGGCGGAAGTTGCCGCTGCAGACACGCGAAATTCGCCCCGCTTGCGAGGGAACCACCGTTCAAAAATACACGAGTGGCTGTTCGCTGTTTGCACCGGGCGAGTAATCCGATAACGCTGATACCGCGATTTCGCGCGTGGCTCGAGTAGAAAATTTTAATGCGCCCTTTTAACCCCGTGGAGAGGGCAAACGGGGGGAATAAGAAGCTGGAAAGCACCGTTCTAGTTTTCTATTAGCGGTATCGCGCGATGCTGTGCTTCTTATACGCTGTACAAGTGCTGTCAGCGGCGATTTTCGAGTAAAAATAGCGATTCCAAAGGTGTACGCCGATAGAGGAGGGATGAAAGAAGGGGTCGATAAATTGATTGATGAGGTGGCGGCGTTATTTACAGTGCTGTCTATTGATCTTTTATCTTGAACCAGTGGAGAACCCTTGCGTTCAGGGGCGGTATCGTTCTTTGGATGAAAAATTATCGCTCGTGTTTACTAGGGGGTGGAATTTAAAATTCTAAAGCCTCTGATGTGTCGGAAGAATTGTTTTATGGTTTCTGGCGTTATTCACAGCTCGTGAACGTCCGCGTTGTGGATGTATTTTCAAGGCTGGACAAGAAATTCAATACTTCCGAGGTGACTGCAAAGTAGCTAGTAAATTGGTGTGGCTAGAAACTTTTATTTTGACCTTCGTAGTCCGGGTCAACTGTTTTACGAACCCGCTAGAGCGAGCAAGCGCGAACCTTGGGAAGGTTCCTCGATTGTCTCGGCTATTTCGAGGCATCTCCGTTGAAATTGGTGTTGTGTGCGCATAATGCTGGAAAGTGGATTATACACCGTCAAATTCATCGCGCAAATGAATCCCAGTAAGATGGAAACCCTAAAAATGCGGGGATAGCGCTGCGTAAGACTTCCCACTTACTCATAAATTAAAAGAAGAAGAAAACGAGCAAGTTTGCACTGAAGTCTCCTTGAACAATCTGCTGCTTCATTAATTATTCCCCCGCAGATCCAACCCATAAACCATTTAGAACGCCTCGAACGACCATCAAAGTTACCTGAACGCGGCCATAAAAATTCAATTCTCATAATCTCGAAAACCAACAACCACCGAGCGTTTCATCCAACTACCTACCCCTGCGAGCGCCCAACGCCGTGGTAATAACAATAACCGTTATCGTAACGTTCGTGAAGTTCTCTACAACCCCTGATCGCCCTGAAACAAGCATAATTCATAAAGTTTGAAGCCACGCAGGCTGCAACCCCCGCCGAACAACTGCGACGCGTCGTAACGCGAACTGCTCGCAGAAAAGCAGCGCCAGCCGTTTATATACCGGCACCCGTGCAGCTCGACGATTGGCTGGTGGTGGGGTGCACCGATGACGTCAGTCGGTGACGTCACTGCGCGGTCGCCTGGCAACGGGGGCGCAAATCCCAGCACGGACACCGTTGAAAAGGCACTGGCTGTGCGTAGACGGGGGTTGCGAAGGGGCGCGAAGAGATCCATGCCCGGGCCGTTCCAGCTAAACTACCCCTACTTTCCAGTTGCTCGCGCGCGCACCTGTTCCACCCTCCTTTACCCCTCGCACCCCCATTTCGTCCTTCCGTCTTCGTCGCTCCAGCCGCGGCCCAGTTTGCGAGTCCGTCTCTCTCCGCCTAATCCTTTGCTTGCTCTCCGGCTCGCTCCTTCGCCTCGCTGCCAGAGGAAACTCCCGGGATCGGGTCGTGACGTCACGGGCCAGGAACGAGGGATGGTCATGGTCCTGTTTCGAGAACGCTCCGCGGAGAACGTTCGATTTTCAGTCCACGGGCCAGTTTCCTGGATTCAGAACTGGTGGATGATCGGAGGCACTTCTAGGTTGTTTGTTCCGCTTCTTTTTGTTTTGTAGCTGGCAATTTTTTGGCGGACATTTTAGTAATTTTTTTGTGATCTAGATAAAGAATTGTTTCACTTGTTTAGGTGTACAGATGAGATTGTTTGGGTTGCGAGCGGGTCTAGCGTTGAAACGTTGATGATTCTAGTATTAAGAGGGATGTTTGCGAATTTACCCTTCTAAAGGATTTTGAAGCTCGACTAATATTTAGATTACCGCGAAGGCTGTTTTCTTCGGGATCGATGGGTAAATGTTTGCGGAGTATCGCTTCGCAACATTTTCCGAAGCTCGAAGCTGGAATCTTTCAGCGATCTTTCCGCTGAAATTCGGAATCTCTTTTGGAAACTTTCCAGGACGAGAGCTTCGAGAGCGAACGTAAGAAAAATTCCGAAGGATCGCGCGGTTTCTCGTGAGTTCTGTTTCCATTCGGCGGCTTCCTCGAGGGATGCTCCATCGCGCGGCTCTTCCCACGAAAACACTGACGGTTCGCGTGTCGCTGCAAGTGGAAACGCTGACGTGGGAACAATAGCGATCTTCAGACAATTGTTTGCGTGTTGCGCTGCAGCTGCAACGAGTTCTAATTGTTTTCGCTCGCGAATACGATGCTGGTATTTCGCTCTGATGATTCTAATCATTAAAGGGAGAGAACTCGAACAGTCGGAACTCGAATAGAAGAGCAGCGTGCTTTTGCTCGTCCCTTTGAATACCTTCTTTTCTTCCGCTGTTCATCGCTCTCGAAGACCATCCTGTGGTTCGTAATGGGGACGCCATTAGACGGAATCCCTGAGGACGAGTCGGTATCGCGCAACCACCAAGGAGGAATTACGGGTGTAATTGTAGGCCTAATTCATGAGGCTTGTCAACAAGAACGTTTGCCACGGCTTTGTGCTCGAATGCTCGTGTCGATACGGAAATCACTAAGCTGCGTCTCTGGCGAGACTGGCTTCCTGGAACTATCTCGCGTACATTCTGTCGACCGCATGATTTCCTCGTCCGTTTCAATAAGCATAAAAATATAATTCGTTGGAAAAATGCAATGCTGGATTATTAATACATCTACACGCGTTTATCGTTGCCTCAATCAGGATTAATACATTTTTATTTTACTGAAGAACTATTATTTTACTGTCTCGCACAATACGTAACGTTTCTACTTTAAATGTAAAAATATTGGAAATATGTAGACTGAGAATAAATTGAAACGGACGAACCAGGATATTAGAGATGATCGATACTCTGATCGAGTTCAAAAATACACCGTACGACGAAGCTGTCCAAATGTCGTTGCAAGATATTTCGTGAGTTACTCGGGGAAGTATCTTGTCGTGGGAACTTTTCTGGCCGAATATCGATGCAATAGCCAGTATATCGAGCGCAGTAAATTCTCGTCGAAACGGTGTCAGTAGATTTATAGACAGATATTCCACTTACTGCTTCGATCGAGGTCGAAACTGCAAAATTAAGGATCGCGCAGCACCCTTTGGCAATACCAAAGAACAAATCCATTTTATACTATTCGCAGTGTATATTATAGCTACGATATTTATAAATTCCACATTTCGAACGCTTCGTGCAGTATTGATCATATTTCCCTGGTTTTAATGCACAGACATCGCAGAAACGGAGTTCTTCCTGTCGTCGATGTACGTTTCGGTTTGGAGATGAAAATAAATTCGATCGATTTGTATCCGCCGACTGGTAACCAGAGGCAGAAGGAACCAGTGGTTTAGACGGTATTAGAAATAGATGTTCTACTCGCGTCTCAGACTCCGACAGATACGTAATTTAGTTAGCAGCAACATCTCGCGAATGTAAGAGATATTACTGGATATACGTGCTCGTTGTGGAATGCTTTTAAGGATAATGAAGACAAAGCAGACATTCTATTGACTGATTTACTCAGCGTTTGCATTAAATATCATACTTAAGGGAGTGCGCTAATTCTTAACATCGAAACAGAACAATTTCATCACACTGAGCGTTCAAAATAACAAAATTGCTAGAATTTGTTAGCTGACGGAGAACAAGCTTGCTTCTATAAAACTAGAAAACACTTTTCGCAAAGAAAATCGCAAAGCTCGTATCAAAATATCGATATTATACTATTACGCTCTCGCGTGACCCACATTCGCACCCGCAGTTCATCCCTTATGCATTCACGTCTTCCTCGTTCCTCCTTAAATTCACGCGCGACGATGTCGCCTGAAAAATTGTCGAAAGAATAAGCCCCGTTAAATTATGCATAATCGCACACACACACGCAATACCTCTGTCTTCCCTCTGAGGATGCTCGTACCCTCTTCACTTCCGGCAATATTAAAATTCACGCATTGAAATAATTCACGAGCAACCATCGAGCGTCCTGAAGACGGTAAGAATAACGCGGCCGCTTCAGCGGCGAGTTAATTAAGAAGACCGTCGGAGATCTTTTCGCTTGGCTTTCCCTTTTGCTCCGTTCGACGAGAGTTCCTCGGAGGACGGAGTTCCGCGGCTTTTCCGGGCCGCCATGCCAACGGAAAGCTGGCCGTAATGAGCTACGCGGTCGTCTAACGTCCCTGCTAATTACAGATTTCGCGATGCACTGGCAACTTCGAGATATTCATTAAGGGCCAGCTCGTGCGGGAAACGCGAGGCTCTGGTAAATGTACCTCGAATCGTCCAGTCGAAGTAGAAGAAATTCGGGATGAATGCTCGCAGCGAGTAGCTGAGTTTACGATAGCAGATACGCGAGGGAAGAGTGCGTTTGGACTGGCGAAAGAAGTGCACGCGATCGTCTTAAGTTTAAGTGAAAATGATCGATGTGTGTCCTGAGAATGTCTACATCGATGCGAGGGATGATGGAAGAGAGATTGTGGATTGTTTGAAAGGAAGTTTAAAAAGAACGCGAGAAAATTGTAGATGAAGTATCTGCACAGCACGATGACCTTTGTATTATTAGAAATATTGAATGCATAATTTGTATATTATTCGCATATATTAGTAAAAAAAGAATTTTCTAATTTTTCTCGCAGCAACACCATAAATGCTTGCAACGCTGTGCATTATACAAGAAACCACGCACAAAATTGAAACTAAAATACTTCCTTATAATAAGACCTTGCCTTGTACAATCGTCTTTGAAAGTTGGGAAAAAAGAGAAGGACTACCGTTCCTTCCAATCTCATTATACGAGCGCTCCAAGAAATGCGTTCGTCTGAAGCAACCAGCGGTTATTTACTCATTTCCTTCAGCCGTGCAGCGAGGAAGGGACGCGACTCGCCGTTGGAATTGATTCACAAGCTGGAGAAGAATATAAGCGGGATGGAGGACGGGCTGAAGCCTCGGACGATGATTCGACCGAGTAATCCTGCTTTTATTTTCCCCGACGACGCTGCAGCCCCGCTTGGAGCGTCCACAAAAGAGGCGCACGGATATATACCTCGCAGTCGAGGGAAGGGAAATGGCGGACGGCGGCTGGGGGGATGGAAGGCGAGCGAGCTTAATTCAGTTAGCTGGTGCTTGCGTTTCCGGAGTTAACTGCGTTTCGTCTACTTCGCGAAGAAAGTTAGGCGTCTTCGAGCTGCCGATTGCAGTCGGCCGCGCGTCGCTCGAAATTTAAGTGCACGCCTGATCCGAGGCAATCCGGCCGATGGACTTGGTCGGCCATTTAGGGGAGCGCGCAACTTTCGACGGTCCACGGTTTTTGTTCGCCGCTGGCTCTCCCCTCTGGAGAACCGTGTTTGCGATAACTCGTATCGAGGATCCGGCCAGATTTTTCCGTGCCAGAACGCTCCGTTCGAATTGAACCGTGTCGTACTTGTGAGAATACAAAACTAAGGAACGTTGTTTCGCTATTTTTCAGATTACCTTCGCAGAAGAATTCTTTACACCTTCGTTATTCTCAAGTCTTACAAAATTGGGAAACAATACTGTCTATTCTCTGATCCCTTCTCTTCGAACATCACTTTTAAACGTGTTTGCTAGTCTGCAATTGCGATCAAAGCAAATCGACCAAAACCTTAATCTTACGACAACATAATAAATGATAAATATCGCTATCTAATCGCTATTACAAAAAAAGAACACACGGAAAAATGGAGTCCAGAATCGCGAAAGAAATCGTTCTCTTTCCAGAAAGAAGTTATTGCGACAAACTGCATTGTAGCCCTCGAAGAAACGGTCCAGAAACGACGAACCGGATCCACGGGGGCGGGAATCGATCGACGTCGTCCCCGTAACGGGGCTAAGTGTCGACGACACAATTCCTAGTAGCTGAGAACGGCAAATTATTGGGGTATTCGGCCACTTGCCGCGTCGTTACATCATTATTGTGTCTTGTATCGGTGAGCCGGTCTAGTTACCCGCTGGGAAACCGGAGGTAGAAGCGGAAAAGCGGCGGCTGGAGGGACGCGACGGGTACGGGAAGCACCGGTAATCGTAGCCGCGCTCGAGCAAATTGTGGCACCGCCGCTAACGACAAGCAATGGAGGGTAAAGCGGCGTCTGCTTTGAGTGGAGCCATCAACGTCAGATATCCTCTCCGTCTCGTCGACGGATCGCTGGACTCCTCGTCCCGATCCTTCTAATTGTTTCGCGTCCGGGAATTGCTTCGAAGCTCGAAAGGAACTGGCTGGCTCCGTGGAAAATGAATGAAGCGGAGCCGTCCGCGAGCTCCCTCGCGATTGACTGGCTGATCGAGGCGTCCGCTCGAATGGAACGGCGGACACTGTTGGTTTAGGTCGAAAAGGAAGCTGCTCGATCCACATCGGAGGGTTCTAAGTGGATGGAAGGTTCCGATGAGAACCGCGAAACGAGGAGCGTAAAAATTCCGGCTGCCATTATCGAGGAACGTCGCGAGGCTCGTAAAGTAATATCGATTATACTTTCTAAACTCACCCATGATCGGTAAAAAATACACGTATATTCGAAATTTAATGTATTAAATCTATCTGATCTTAAAATCGTTGAAAAAATCATTTGCCCGCGCGATTAGCAGCTCCGAGGGCTCTTAAATAACGATCATCCCCCGTTCGAATCTCGCGTAATTGGTCGCGCACGCGACCCCCGCAAAAAACTACTTCGCGTCCCCTGATCCAACGACCCGTTCACCCTCTCTTCCCTAATCCAGAAAACAAGCAAACAGAGCACCTTTCCGCCACCGACTCGCAGAGCCGAGCGTCGCTTCGGTGTAAACGGTGAATTTCAATTTACTTCTTACGTCACGCGGAAGATCGATTGCAGTCCTGGCGGGTATCGACAAAGGATATCTCGGATGGAGGCGATTAGACTATCGGAGATCGTCTGTCGTTGGGTGTGTAGCGGTTCGCACGAGCGGCGAAGCCGCAGATAGGGCGGATCGGGGCAAAGGGAAGACGCGGATCGGGACACGCCTCGAGGGGCCGCGCGCCATTGTCTCGTTAATCGTCGCGAGACGACACCGTTTACCGATGCGCGCTAACAAGACGCCTGGAGGTGGTTGCTTTGGGCTGGGACGAGCGGGGGCGGCGAACAGGAAGATGCCCCTTCAGCGGTAATTACCGAGCGGCCAATTAAAGCGGACGACGGGGAACGAGCGCGACGCGGAATCAAACGGACGCTTAAGCGGCCGCGGACGATTGTTTATCGAGCGTGTCGAATTGTCGCAATGCGGCTTACGTATCACTCTCGTCGAGCTTATACTGATGTCTGTCTCTTTACGTTGTTAAGTGAACCTACTAACCGTTTTTTACGGTTGAAGACCGAAAAGGGGTTGCGTTTTGATCGGGGATGAGAGTTGGGTGCTTGGGGTGAAGACCTCTTGGGCTCGCGAGCGAAAGATCGAGCTTGTGGTTGGTTTACGGTTTTTTGATGTCGAGGAGGTATTGGAAAGGGTGAGATGGGGTTGTTGTAGCATGGAGGTTTTGTGTTTTTATGAGTTTTTTGATGTTTGAAGAGGGGTGAAGTAGGGTTATGGGGTTATTGGGTTAATATTGAAAATTGAGGATGTACAGAGTTTTTATATTACGTTTTGAATATTTAATCGAACCGATGAAACGTTTCGGACTGTACAATAATAGAGAACAACACCTTGGCTGATTATATATTCATGGAAATTTTATTTAAATTCGAGACAACACCGAATTCAATTTTCCCCCGGAAGTCTTTACGCCCAAGCAACATGGCGGCTACTGCACTAAACAAATTGCGTCGAGCTGCACAATTTCTTCTTATGGTGATCGCGGAAGGAAGAATTATCGTCGATTACCTAATTACCTCGCAGTCGAGAATTTCCAGCGGCAATTACGCGAGCCGCTGGCAAATTGGATTGTTCGCGCGATCGTGAAACACCCTTTACGCTTTCCCTTCGACTCGATCCCGTCGTTAGCAAGCTCGCCATTGAATTATCGCGTTTTTCGTTGCGCTGGGTACGAAAGTGACGAAGTGCGGATCGAGGCGCAGAAAGAAATGATTATCCCTTCGCGCGTTGCACGCAGGGGGTTGTTTAGCCGTGAAAAGGTGGACGTTGCGTTCGTAATAATCGCGTTTTATTGTGAAGTAACAACATTTACCGGCGAAGGAGGCACGGTGGCGAGATACGGTGAATCTGGCCGCTAACGAGACGTCGGTGCAAACAAATAAATTGAATCCAAGGAGAAAGCGTGGCCGCGACGTGCTTCAATGAACTTCACGCTTCGACTTTGCTTCCTCGTCGTCCGTTTCGTTCCGTCGCCTCCTTTTGTCGGACTTTTCACCAGCGAATTGCCCGGGAGCGCACCTGGTGCTTTCAGGTATTGTTGAGATTTATATATAAAATTAATTTTATCGCGCGTGTCGCCATGAAACGCAATATAACCGATGCGAAACTGAAAATTTCACTGAAATTAACAAGAACATTTTTTCGTAGACCTTCATCGTACGACAGATTTTTGAATAACTGAAATTTCAAATGCAAGTACAAAAACTTCCAATAAATATTTTAGAATCGTTCGTTTGTCACGGTTCTATTGATAAAACTGAACGAACCATCTCGAGAACGTCCACATCTCGAAACACGAAACAAATCTAAAAAGTGTCGTTCTTTATTTCCCCGTTTGATTGCTCAATTTTAATCAAGCAAACAGCAGAAGATTTCCTGCCTGTGATCGAGCGATTACCTTATGTCCACAGAACAAACGGCAACTATTTGCACGGCCGATGCGTACGATGATACAATCCCTCGTTTACATACGCGCGTTCATCACTGCTGGCTTGAAATTCAAACAGCAGATACGAATCTCGATTTTAAGACCGCGTAAACGCGTCCAGGACGATGGGAGCGTGCAATTTGCTCGGTCCGCGTGCACATCCTCGATTAAGGAATTTTATGCGCCTCTCAGCGACTCGATAACCATCGATCGAGCAATAAGATCTAACGTTGCGATATCCAACCGAGTGAAAGCTTCGAGGTTCCCGTGAAATCTCTCGCGATTAAGACGGATGAAAATGTTACACAAGGTTTCGTTACAGATGGGTGGCAGAAATTACGACGCAGCGAGCTAATAAGGAAAAGGATCGCAATATCTTTTCGTAAAATATTGGGGACCAGCATCGTGTTGCGATGTTTGCAGGGACGATGCAGCTGGAAATTTTATACCGAGAAACTTAAATATTCGATGTTCTTATCTTCAATTTTGTGGACTGGAGTTGCAGGAGGAAAATAAGAAAGTTGGAGGCGTGGAATTTCCTTAAGAATGCAATGTGTCGTATGATGATCATAGGAGAGTTTTCTGATGGAATTTTTATGGAAAATTAGATTATATACGCTTATATTGTATACTTGCGTTTCTCTCATTTTAATCGCTAAGAAAAGAACAATTATTTTTACGAAGAACTTGAACAAAGTTCGTTTGCAGCTATTAAAAATCTGTTTTATCGCGTTGTTAAAAAGAGTGTAAAATCTGATACGCGACATAAACATATTACGTCACTGGTGAAAAGAAAGCTATAAAATGGGAGCATCTCCATAAAAGGAACCGGCTTTATAGTATTTTTAACCATCCTCTTCGATAAAAATTTATTCTCACCTGCGTTATTCCCAGCCTGAGAATCCACGTTCCCAAGACTTCGCATGCATCGATCATAAATTAGCCATCGGTAAGTACAACTTATCGAATTTATCGAATTACCCAATTTATCGCGACGACTGCTCGAAGCAGAGCGATAAAGATTTTATAAGGCGCCTGAAAAACGAGCGGCTCGAATTTTGCGATCAGATATCGTCGGAACGATCGTTGCGAAACAGAACGCGATGGCGTCTAGTGGAAATCCGATAATTACTTTGCAGTTTATTTACAAATTTAATTCGCGAACTCAGTCACCGCCCCCTGCTTCAGTAAGCCATTACCATCGACTTTTAACTCGTTCGCTACCTTCTGAATGAGAAACAGCGAGTTGGAGGATTTTCAAAATATACGACAGAAATAATTTCTCTTTAAATTATCGAGTATGCAATTATTGTCACTAATGAAGTATCAAGAATTACACGTCACAAATAAGTTACACATTTAATGGTTCTTAATCTTTATATTCGATAGCCCCAAGTGTACACGAATTATTTATTGCTTACTTACAAGGTAAACGCTAAATTTAATAAATATGATGGCGTACAAGTACGAACTTTCACTCTTAACCCGAAAGCAACCCTCGACCGTTAAATTTGCTGTCATTACCCAATCGCTTCCCAAATGACCGAAAATCAATTACAACCTCCTCCGCATCGAGCTCTAACAATCGTTGAACGATACAACCTCTGTGCAAACGCTGGACTCACCGGAAACAATTTATTTCCCGAATCCCTGGCAACGACCATCCGTCCCCTCGCGTCATCAAACAAGAACCCCGTCCCACGCGCGCGATACCACTTTCTCTTGGCTTCGATCAGCGGACTAATCGATCCTTCCTCGCCAGCGAACAGCCAATCTCCTCCTCTCCCTTTCGCGACGCGAAGGGAACCAAGGGCGGCCAGACTCTCCGTTAGTTTAATCGAGACGCGGGCTACTCGAAACCTGGCCCCGGCCATTTCTTGTATTTGCCAAATAACCACGGGACCAGATCAAATACAGGCTGGCTCGACGAGGTGGTTGTTATTCGACGGTGACAAGCCACTTCATCTTGCGCCGCGCGGAGAACGAGCAGCGTCTGGGCGCAGCGTCGCGTCGCGTCGCGCGATTAATGGCGAATGGAAATTGCGACCGCGCGGACCCGACAAAGTAATCCAACGGCGGTCCCACGCTGCCGGTTTCGAGGCAGCTTGCAGCAATGGGTTAATTGGTATCCTTCGAGTTACTCGTTGATATCTTCATGCGTTTATACGCTTTTTTTGTTAACACGATCACGATTAAGGTTTCCGAGACTTAGAGTTCAAAGTTGGTGCAGAGGCTTTGCAAATGAAGTGCTGGTTTCGATAAGTAAATTAAGGATGATTACAATTTTTACCCTTTGCACTCGCTAAAATAGCAATATTTAGTTTCCATTGCTAACGTCTCCCAGCAATAGAAAACTTGGGAGAAACATGCATATCTCAAAAAGTTGCGGTGGAATAAGTTTATCCTCCGCAATCATCAATCAATACTGATATCCCTCAGAGGGGACATTCGAGTGCAAAGTTTTAAAGAGAGCTTTCGCTTAAAAAACATGCATTGTTTCGAAGTCAATCAGAATCATAGAGTAACAAAAATGATCTGACAAATATCTGAAGGTAGCCAGCGTGAAAAGGATCTAACAATGGCGACGATGTCATAGGGGCCCGCTGTATTTATTGGATGCAAATGAACCAGCGCGGAGACACGACTCCTCGAGACGTCCTCGAGAACAACGGTCCCGAGGAACAGAGCTGTTAACACGGATCTCGCTGTTGCTCGTCGATTGCATCGCGAGGCTGGTACGAGAGAGTGACTTAGGCGAGACGAGTCGCGAAGATGATATCTGGGATGATTGTTTGCGGGAGATTTGGGGAAATTGTGTGTTTGTAGTGGGAGGAATTGACGTATCACTGTTTCGTTTACGTGGAAACGCGCTGGATCTTCTGTTCGAAGTCACGAGCGTTCTTCTATCTTGCAATTAAGTACTACTTATTCGTAAGTAGAATAGAACTTTGATTATGCGAGCTAGTTGTGACATTTACACATGTATAACAATTTAGCAATTTTCTTAGGTTGATTCGTGTTAAGTTTGAGATGCATTCGCATTCTTAATCTCACCCTGACAAACCTAGTTCGTCGCATTGATACTTTTTACGCCTCTTCTCGATGGAGCTTGTCGCGAATCTTATTAACCAATCAGGCTACGACACCTGAGTTTGCACGACGAACTTTCGATCAGTGGCCCCGAAGAAAACCTCTCGCAATTTCACCCCTCTTTTGTAGGTGGAAGTTTCTCGTACCTGAAGTTGCCGAACCAAGTAGATCGACAAACAAGATGGAGGGTAACGAAGACATAAGGGTGATTACGGAGGGAGCTAGAGAAAATTTGAAACGAGGTCGAAGAAATATTTAAAACATGTGATAGTTGTATTAAAATATTATCTCATAGATTCAAAGTAAATAAAATATTTAAATGAGCGCTGCAGATGACAAAAATTACTCCTTTTTTATTGTTTTCCACTTATTTTTCTCTACTGACTCTCTATTTTAAATTTATATAACTTCAAAATTTAATTAGTTCTTTATCAAAGCAGTGTTTAATATTTATGCCAAGTATTTTATTTGTTGTATCTTGTATTTCTTAGATGCGATCATAAGCTGGCGTGACGATATGCGTGCTGGCCAAGTCGTTACAAGTGGCTAATATAATTATCCCGAATGGAACTTTGGTAAAGCTTTTTGGCAGTTTCGTCACGCGACAGACTGATTTAGTTAGAACTTGTTCCCCGAGAAGAAAATGTGCTAATGGAGTTTTCAGCAACTCACTTCGACTGTTCGCTTTCAGAGCGTGTAGGAAGTTCAGGTTAAGATTTGGCCAAGTATAGGGATTTCAGGAGAGAGTTGAGTTAACGACTGAGTTTGCCGTCTGATGTTCTTTTTCAGAGTGCAGCAAGAAATAAATAAGTAGTCCTCGATTACAGCAGAAGATTAAAGTGCCTTGATATCGCCCCTGGTATAAATAAAATACTAATTAAACGAACCACTTTATCAGCCAAAAACCACCCCCATTTTAAAATCAGACACAAATGCTCTAGTCTTACAAAAGAAATAGAAGTTTTAAAAAATCAGAGACAAAAATTTCAAGAGAAATTACTACGAGCTACAATTTTTTATCGAAAATAGTCCATCCGTTTAACTAGGTTGTACACGTTGTCACACGTTCACCGCTACGTCAAGATTCAGCTGAACGACCATAGAAAGGGTGTCCGAAAGTGCGGTACGCCGTCACCGGAAATAATTAGCGAAGTTTCGCTAAAAAAGGGAGGAGGAGGAGGAAAAAGGAGCGCAAAATCACGCGGCTGAGAGGGCAAGCTGGCTCGAAAGGAATTTTAATTGGTCCCAGGGCGAATTACACGCGCCTGCGGATCGATCCCTCGCCTTTGAACGGTCGTTCGGTATTTCTACGGCCCCAGTGTGCGCGGTGTTTTATTTAAAACTATTTCGATCGTGACGGTTTCCGCCAAAGTGTTTCGAGTGGACCGATTACGTCGACGAGTGCGCGAACGCGTGCACCCTCCGCTCGGCGGAGGGTGTCGCGGCGAATATTACGATCGACGCGCGTTCATCCTTTTGACTACGACCCCTTTGATCCCGCGTTCCCTCACGGAAGCGTTTTTTGATGCGCTAATGTTTTGTTTCGCCTCCTCTTTTTTCCAGCTTTTTGTTTCACAGGCTGCATTGCTGCGCTTTCGAAGGTGCTGTGAATGGTTGTGCACTGTGTAATGTTCGATGCACATATATATATGGATTTCTGAAGAATTTTGTTACTTTGAAGATATGAGAGTGATAATGTTATTTTATAGAGTCTTAATTGTATTATATTAAATTTTATTCTCAAAGATAGAGTTTTAGATGTAAGAAGGAAGTTTTCATGCGCAGCCACTGATATTTCCATTTAAAATTCTTTTAATTTGGGATTTACGACAAGATTCGAAGTAATGAGAATGACTATACAGATGTGCGTTTGCAACGTGTTATTGCACCTCAATGTTTCTAAAACGTATTCTTCGCGCAGACTACAGAGTCCCAGTTATCCCTCCGAGTGTACGAGCCAACTAATTGCTCGTTTACCTAGCCCGGTTGGCGGGATAATTAAATTTACATCAAACTCGTAAGAAATTCCTTTTCCCAGGGGCCGCTCGCAATTCATGGAAAATTATGCAAAATATCTCTTCGCGACCGCGAGTCGCGCTGGCGAAAGAAAACTACCCCTCGAACTCGCTTACGGGAACTAAAACGCACCCGACAGGGCCGCGAGCAGACGGAAAAGAAATATAGAGCTGATATATAGCTCTCGTAGCGATCGGACCGCTAATACATCACGGCAGCGCGCGAATTAGATATTCATACCGGCTCGAAATGAAATTCACCCGTTTCCGATGCCGCGAGCCGGCAGAATTTCATTCTCACCCTCCGTGGGAGAAGAAGAAGATTTCCGTAATGCCATTTGCGGAGGATAAAAGTGCTGCGTCGCGTAATACGTACGCTGGTTCTCCCACGGCTGCGCCCCGCCGCCACCCTTTCACCTTTTTCCGGTTGCTCTTTACCCGCGTTCCGGCGGTCGCCACCCCCGCGCGCGCGTCCCACCCCGTAACGAGGGCACGTTCATTGGTATTCCAGGAACCGGGGCAGCCGCGTACGTGCTCGACGCCGCGGCGGCCCGATAAATGCAATTATGCCGATGCTCTCAATTACCGATCCGCGTCAGCAATTGTTGCGGAGGGAACCGAGCAGGTGACGCGATATCGGAAACGGCTGCTGTTTTTCCGCTTTCCGCCCGATCGGGCCGACCCCGCGCGCCGCCGTCTCGATTCGCGCCACCGTGAACGTGATCGCGGCAAATGGAACGATCGTTTCGCAGAAACATAGCTGTTGCGCTCGTTTAATGGATTTTCGATTACGCCTGTCGCGGCGTTCGAGCGATTCCGAATTTTTTTCTGACGCGAAGAAGAAAGGCGCGTTTCGAGGGGGTTGATAGAGGGAATTTTAATCGCGGAGGTCTAAAGAATCGGTACTGAAGAGATATTATTGGGTTAAAGTTAGCGTAGAAACGTAACTGTTGTGCTCGTTTAATGGATTTTAGGTTCGCCTGTCGAGAGTTTCGAGAGACTCCAAATTTTTTTCTGAAGCGAAGAAGAAAGGCGCGTTTCGAGGGGGTTGATAGAGGAAATTTTAATCGCGGAGGTCTATAGAATCGATACTAAAGAGATATTATTGGGTTAAAGTTAGCGTAGAAACGTAACTGTTGTGCTCGTTTAATGGATTTTAGGTTCGCCTGTCGAGAGTTTCGAGAGACTCCAAATTTTTTTCTGAAGCGAAGAAGAAAGGCGCGTTTCGAGGGGGTTGATAGAGGAAATTTTAATCGCGGAGGTCTAAAGAATCGATACTGAAGAGATATTATTGGGTTAAAGTTAGCGTAGAAACGTAACTGTTGTGCTCGTTTAATGGATTTTAGGTTCGCCTGTCGAGAGTTTCGAGAGACTCCAAATTTTTTGGGGGACGAAGAAGGAAGGCGCGTTTCGAAGGGGTTGATAGAGGGAATTTTAATCGCGGAGGTCTAAAGAATCGGTACTGAAGAGATATTATTGGACTGAAGTTTTATGACACGATATATCTAAGCTGCAAGTGGGTATAGTGTTTAATTTCATCAAAAAACGTGAGGATCAATAATTCGAGGGTGAAAACGTTTATGCGACGCAGCGCTCCAGCGTTATCGATAAAAAAACTTATACCAAAAATGTGTCCGATTCGAATTCAATTCAGCAGCGATGAATTAGCAATTTGTCGTGCAATGAATATTAAGCAGACTGCCACTGTATTCGTGCATTCGTGAGAGATTAAAATATGCAGAAAAATACAAAATACAAATATCTAAAGTGAGTACGTTCATATTTAATGGGTAAAATAAATCTATATTCGAGTGAAATTTCTTCTCGTCTCTTCACTTGTATTTAAAAAGAGCATAAATTTGCGTTCGCGATGCGCGCAGCAAGACCAACGAACAAAATAAACAAACAGGGCCGCGGACACGCGAGTTCCGCGACTCCTCGTCCGCTTTCGAGCATCGATTCGAGCTGCACCCCATGCCAAACAGACCCGGCCCCAATTCCTATCGCACTTAACGTTCCCTGCACCTATAGTTCCCTCATTATAGACATTTAATCCCATGAAACATTCGTGCATGCGTGTCCACAGGCAAACTAACGCCCGTTCCATGGCGTGAATGCAGTTTAACAGTGGCGCGAACGATCGCAAACGGCGGCCGCGTAATTGACAACGTGTTTGCTTAGCCGAAACTTCGCCCTGGGATTTCTGCGCTGTTGCAGCGTTGCAATAAATCGCGAAAAGAGTGAAGGGATAGAGAAGTAAAGAAAAGGGAAAGAAAGATGGACGGAAGGTTTCGAGGTTCGTCTCGAGTCCAAACTATTTAGCAAGCTTGTGGATTAAACGCGGGGTAATGGAGTCAGTTTCAAAATTTCTTTTATAGTAACGCATAATCATCTAGTAATTGGATATTTTAAGTGTGCATATAGTAATTAGAAGGGTAGACAAGGATTTGCGTGTGATCTCTTTAATGGTCGTCCAGAAGGATCGCCATAGCGCGATAAAATTGCCACCAATTCTCTGAATACGATACGAATCGATATCGCGAGAAGAACCTTTGCTTCGAGAAGAGAAGTGCAAAAAGAGAGGCAAGAATGGTGATATATCGTAGGTGTAAGAACGGTGATTGGATCTGATCGCGAGGTGAAAAAGGAAAGACAGAGGATCGAACAGGAAGGAAACGAAGGAAGAGCCGTGGCAATGGGAACCGAGACAAGCCGTGGGCTCGATAAGCGAGAAGTTTCGCGCATTGTGTTCTTTTGGCCCAGATACGGAGCTTCGATTCCAAGTTCTCGGCGTTGAAAAAAGGCTGGGGAATATTACTCTCGAGGAGTCCCCAGGAGTTCGATGGGAGCTAAATAAGAGGAAGTTTAAATACTCGAACCGAGGAGACGGCTTTAATTCGCCATCCATTTCGCGTCGCGATGCTTCGAGTAACGAGCCCCTTGTTTCCCCTGCGTTGAAAAAGAAGTTCGAACGCGGTAAACCTGCGAGTTGCGGACTGTAGACTTGGGTATACAATCGTGGTAAGCTGCGCTGGGAACTTTGTGTGCGTTGCTTAACGTGGAAACGCACATGTGCCAGTTAAACTTTGCTCTCTCTGCTGATTACTTAATGATGTGAACGCGCCACTAGTTGCCACTTGTGAGGCTAACTTAATACACGGATCGAAAGACCGGTAACTAACGCGAGAACGTGATACATCGACGACGCGGAACAGTTCCTCGCGCGAATTAATTCACGAGCCGCGAAATATAATTGTTACCCAAATACCGATTGATTCGAAGCGTAACGAATAATTAATTAAAATGCCCCTCGCTTCGTCCGCGTTACAAGTGTCTTCGTTTCCGCGTCCATAATCGACGGCGTTCGATTATTAAAAATCGATTTTTACGAGCGCCATGTGCGCCAGAACGACGAGTGAAACACTGAATAAAGGAGCGGAATAGCCAGCGCGCCTCTGAATTGCATTCATAAGGGTAACTGGGTTGCTCGCAAATCGAGACGCTTCCTCGACGAATAAAATTCCAATTTTCACGGCTCGCTGACAATGGCGAACTCCCGTATTAACCACGTGCCGTGGAAATTCTCATCGACGTCGCGTCGTATTCATTCGCATTATGAAAATAACACGTGGACCGAATAGATCGAGCGGAATCATACCTGCACGTATCGAGAGTGCAGTAGATTCGTCGAATTCTTCCGGAATACCAAATAGAGGTCGCATCGTTGCACCGCGCACGGTTTAATTTTAAATGAACGACCGTTCCCAGCGTTGAATTCCGCGTGCTTTTTCTAGCCGACTTAACAGCATAACAGCCATTTAGGAAAAGCAACCCTTGTTACGGTACACAAACCCCTAAGCCGGTTGCCACACTTTAATTTTTCAGCCGTGGCGACTACTAACTTCTAAGCCCTGATAGCACGGTACTTGGACACCGCTGTAATTAAAACAAGGATGCTCTTAACGCTGCACGAGGGGCCAACCCTTTAGTACACCCTTTTACAGCGTTATGGTATTATGTTTCTTAAATTCGTATCGCCTTTCCCCGCGCCTCGCGTACGATTCAAATTTGCGTAAACGCAATTAGTCCTTAAACTTAAATTTCACAAACTCGAAATTACTTAAAAAATCTCTCATCTCGCGTGAAACGATAAGAATCCAGCAAGAACTCGGTGATTATCGCCAGCAAAAGTAACGCTATCGAATCGCCCTCGAAATTCTCGGTCCTGCGACCACCGAAAGACGTCGATCCACCAAAGAACCGAGTCGATTCCACGGACACCTACATTTTGGACCGCTGAAACCCAAACAACCGCGAGCAACACCGATCGGATCGTCTGTCTCGGTTTCCAAAACGCACGCGAGCAGAGTATCCCACTCTGGGCGTTGTTTTAATCGCGACCAGCGAATCCTCCGGCGGCTTCGAACGGAAAATCAATAACCCAGGCCCACGTATCCTCGATATCATTTAACTCGGGTTAGCTCGCCTGGCAAAGGTAGATACTTCAAAGAAGTCGGATAGCGGTGTTGTCGAGCGCGTCGGAGGGACGTTACGGGGAGGAACGAACAGAGACGGAGGAGGGCGGTCGGAGGGCAGACAAGCTGAGCTGGTAAGCGGAAATTGCGCCTGGGGGTTGGTAGCGCGGATTTAACGTTGTTTTGCCCTGACCTAGCTCTCTGGGTCCCCATTCCGAACCGGAAGGTAACAGCTCGGCTGGCTTTCATCCCCACCGTGGCGACGTCAACCGGGATGCTGCTCTCGTAGTACACGAGCCGCGTTACCCTGCCCCTCTAAGCCCCCTTTTTACGCGCCAGCATCCGACGTGACGATAAATCGGCTCTGGTGCGAGCGAATGTGGAATTACTTGCGGAGGGTAACTTAAGAAGTATAGAAGTGGATAATCCGTTACTTATGTGCAACGCGCGATACCTTAGAGCGAGTAAGTAGCGCAATAGCTGATTGGTATCGAGAAAATGAGAACCGATTTACGAGAGAATAATTAAATGTGCTGTTACGGTAAATGGAAGTGGTGATTTGTCACTTCGGATAATATTATTAAAGTATTCATAAGTGACGATCCAGCAATGATTCAGCGACGAACCAGCGGCGATTTAAAGTCGAATTCCGAAACATAACTTCGCTTAAAGTATAGTTTAACTAATTATACAATTGGCAATTCAATTAAAAGTTTCAAAGTCCTGAAAAGGACTCGGAAAGTTTCTACCGAATTGCAAACGACTTAAATCTACGCGCGTAGTCCTCAGCATGGTATCGTTTTGGAAAGACCGGTCTTTCGAAAACGTTACCAAGTACCCAGGTCCACCAACGAGGAGGTGACTACGCAAGGACCCATCCTCCCTCCATTCCATGTAAGTGTTCTCGGTACAGAAGGTACCGAGGACTGATTCGACTTGAATTAAAGAAACCGAAATCCATAATACATTTTCTAAAATCTATTAGATATTTAGAAATTGCAGTATGGACTTTACGAAACGGGTGACGAGAAATAAAAATTAGATACAAGGAGATTAAGAACGTCTTTATAACTATATGTTTCCTCAATAACGCACGATGAACAACTGACTCAATTTGTTTAAAAACATTTTTAGTTGAAAGACTCATTCACATGTACGTTCGCTGTCGCTCACATTCTAGAATATTCCATAACATAAAAATTGAAACTCTTAAATTATTGATTAATATAAATTATTGATTAACAAACAAGGATATCTATGTTTATTATCCTTCAATAATTATGCTAAATGTACTAAAAAGAATTAAAAAAAAAAAAAAAAAAACGAGGTAGAACATGTATTTTATATAATATGTAATATAATATACCTTATTATTTACTATTTTTATATATACATAATTATTATTGTACATAATTATACATATTTTATTATATTTTCAATCGTATAAACGTATTACACGCTCGTAATCACGTATTTTCCACTCTCCACGGTGTTATAACGTTACTACGTATCCTACTATTACCGTCAGACCATCGCGTGTTTATTAGTC
Source organism: Xylocopa violacea (assembly GCA_963969225.1). Lineage (NCBI taxonomy): Eukaryota > Metazoa > Arthropoda > Insecta > Hymenoptera > Apidae > Xylocopa > Xylocopa violacea. The sequence goes on from CAXAJV010000008.1 coordinate 25,048,529, forward strand.
CGACACTGTTGTCAGATTCTGTTCGGTCTCTGACGGTGTCCTGCTCGCTGACAGGCTTTGGTTAGGATCTGCCGACTTCTTGCGGTAAAACCCTGTACTACTAGGCTCAGCTTATTGCGAAAATAAAGAAATTAGAGACTATCAACCTGCCGACACTATTCGTTACAAGACCGTAAAATAATCGAAGGAGACGATTATAGTTCGCAGGATGAAGCATAGATGTTTGGAACTGCCCTGGTTTGCCATTGCGTGTTTCATTTTATTCGTTCGAAGAAGATATATGGGTAATTTGTTGGTTTAAGAAAAGTGCACTGGATCCCCAGAATGATATCGTGACGTCGAGGATTCCCGTGGAGGTAAACCCCGTATGGGAAAGTTGCGCGCGCAGCGTCTAACATATGGTAAAACTGGAGGGGGTATATCAGTCCGTACCGTTTTAAAGGAGCAGAGGTATATCCGTCCGTACCGTTTTAAAGGAGGAGAGGTATATCAGTCCGTACGGTTACCGCCGAATGACAGTATTCAAACAAGATATTCTTATTTTTTTTAATAAACTATGAAATACGCAATCGTAAATTCACGTTTCATAGTCGTTTAAGTAAAATGAAGTGCCGTGTGCATTTTTAGTAAAGTCAAACCGAAAAAATTCCAATAAATATGCAGCTTCGTTGAACAAAACAAAGTAATTTCATTCTTGCGAATGCTCTTCGCCTATTCGTGAAATTTATTGCATAAGTGAAATTTACTGAACATTTTGAACTTAATACGGCTTCTTGACCCTATTTTCATTAGTTAACGATAGCAATTCGACGACGATTGTTTCTCTATATGCATTTATTAAGCTTCGTAAAGCGTCGTGCTCCCGCTTCGTCGTTTTGTTGTTTCGAGTTGCAAATGAAATTATTAGTAGTAATTCTTTCGAACTTGGAGGCAAATGTTTTATGATTTTTTACATAGTACATTCTAATGTAGTCACTGACGATGTCGCACGTACCAGTAAAACTACTAGTTTAGTTTTAGTTCCAATGATTCTGTGCTATATGATGACTAACACTAAAAAGATACGATGGATAGATAGAGTCCTTGAACTGTGGTATACATAGATAAATTAGCTAATTGATTTATCTTATACCTCGTCTAAGCAAGCTAGTTTCGAGCAGAAGCTATTGGAAACTGCCCAAAACTAGCTTCTGGACAGTTTAGACTAGTATGCTTAGAAAAATTAATAGTGTAAAAATCTACAGGTATTGTTGCGCGCGCTCTCTCTCTCTCTCTCTCCCTCATTTCGAGAGAGAGAGAGAAAAATGTGTGTGTTACCTAGAGAGACTATCATTATTCCTACCACATGTAAAGTTTCCAAGTCCTGCAAAGAGTTTAGAAAACTTTAAGTGTATCGCGAATCACTTAAATGTAATACGTAGTCCTTAGCATGATATCGTTTTCGAGAGATTAATTAATCTCTCGAAAACGTTACCAAGTACCCAGGTCCACCAACGAGGAGGTGACTACGCAGGGACCCATCCCTATTTCGCCAATCCCATCCACCCTCCATTACAAATTTACGATCTTGGTACAGAAGGTACCAAGATCTGACTCTACTTGAATTTAATACACGCGAAGTCCACAATACATTTTCTAAAATCTACTAGATATTTAGAAATTGCAGTATGGACTTAACGAGGGGGATGACGAGAAATGCCATTCTCTTACCCGAAGAGAAATTTGTAAAGTGACTCTACCAACACTTTCGAAAAACGAAAGTGTTTCGCAAAAGGGGATACGATGCGATATATTAAGTTATTTATTACTCTACTCTAAAAATGACTCTAAACTGAAGAAAATAATTGAAGCAAAGATAATTAAAAATGTAAAAAAAATTCAAGTAAAATTCGCGACGCGACCGAAACGAACAAAGTTCACACGAGGGAGAACCCTACATCCTTCCGCACTAGCCACCAGGCGAACCGTATCCGCTACGAATCGCGAACAAAAATCCCACGTCTTACGTCGAGACAATCGAAAGCTCGCTCGCCGCGACGAGTGCGGTTCCCACCTAAACTCCAACGAGGCCCAACACGAGGATTGCTCTGCGCCAAAGAACGAACATCGTGGAACCATCCGAATCCGTCTTACAGCAGGCCAAAGACCCCAGCGCATCGGGTTAGGAACCAGTCAGCTCGAACTCTGTCGTGAGCGCGTCCAAGGCTGAACCCGTGAAGTCCAGATGAGTTCCGCAAACATCGGTTTGATTGAGCCCAGAATGTCTCACTGCGTAGCGATAAAAGTCGAAATTGCGCGCGAATAGAGAACATGCTGCGTGAAGCGACTTATGAAGCACTAATAATAGAGTCCTCAAACGCGTAAACGGGCACTAATTAACGCGAGAACTATTCAAAGTTCTGTTTTGATAAACGAGGGGTTCAAGAAAAGTTATTTCTCTCTCCGGATAAGAAAACGTATTTCTTTACAATACGATTATAATTAAATTTAGATTTAATATTTAGATGAAACAGAGATTTACAATATATAAGTACTTATGACTAATTAACGCAAGCATCCAACGGCGATCCAGCGGCGATCCAACGGCGATCCAACGGCGATCCAGCGGCGATCCAGCGGCGAAAGGAGGGATTAAAATAAATCAGAATAAACCAAACATCGAACCATCGAACAATCAAACAACCCTCCATCGATGGTAATAAATTATATCACATCCAGCGGCGATCCAGCGGCGATCCAACGGCGATCCAACGGCGATCCAGCGGCGATCCAGCGGCGAAAACAAAAATTAACTTATACTATATCTTAGTCACTAATTACACTATCTATATAAGCTTAAATCTACGTGCGTAGTCCTTAGCTTGATATCGTTTTCGAGAGACCGGTCTCTGGAAAACGATACCAAGGGCCCAGGTCCACCCCGTGGAGGTGACTACGCAGGGACCCATCCCTATTTCGCCAATCCCATCCACCCTCCATTAGATAATTACGATCTCGGTACAGAAGGTACCGAGATCTGACACTACTTCAATTAAAAACGCGAGGTCCATAATACATTTTCCAAAAACTATCAAAGATTTCTAGAAACTGTAGTATGGACTTTACGAATCGCGAAAGGAAACACATTTTCTTATTCAGAGAGTTGTATTATTATAAAATAAGTCTGTGATGATTCTACTTCACAAAAGTTAAAGTGTTCTAAGTCTATTATAACTATATTTTATTACTCTACTCTAAAAACACTCAAAACTAAACAATAAATCAAAGTGGGTACTGCGCTCTGAGTAAGAAGAATGTGTTTCCGTACAATTTTATCACAATAATCAGTAAGATACATATACAAATTTTGGTACAATGATTATAACAATTAAATTACAGTTATAATAATTAAATTACAATAATCATGGCAATTTTATTATAATAGTCATACAGATTGGATAACATAGAGGGAGTGTAAAGGATTAGGGGAATTATTCTAGACGAAGTTGGTGAAGCGGTCGAAATTCGGCCCAGAATCATTGAACTTTGAGACAAGAACGGAGAAAGTACCTCAAATTTCAAGATTCTATTACTAGTTATTCTCGATTATAACTTCCTATAGCCCGTTTGCTTGAAGCAATTGGAAAGAATCTTGGAAAACGTGGAAATGGAGACTTTTTGATAAGGAAACCAGATAAAACAATACCATAGTGATACCTCCAACGCTGTATGCATAAAAAATATAATTTCCCCCTGAACACCAGAGATTATCTCGGATTGTTTAAACAATTCCCTGAATTTCCACCGTCGCATATATATTTTTAACCACAGAAGTCAAACCATCAAACGTCAAACCATCAAACGTCAAACCATCCATCGTCAAACCATCAAGCATCAAACCATCAAGCATCAAACCATCAAACATCAAACCAGCAAACGTCGGACCATCGAACATTGAACAATCCAACGACCCTCCATCGAGGGGACACCATAGAAATATAGAAGTGACCATGTATAATTAATAATGAAAGTGAGGAAAGTCGGGATAATAGGGGATAAAAGGTTATACATTTAAAATTACATTACATGAATGTACAAACATAATCGCAGTAATTAACTTAAATGAGTCAGGATAAGAGGGAAAGGGCTACACAATTATAAATTTACATTATATAAATGTACAAATATGATCGTAAAAACTAATTAAGTTTCAAAGTCCTGAAAAGGACTTGAAAGATTTATATCGTACTACAAAATACTCAATACTGAAAGTACCAAAGATTAAATTACTCTAATCCGTTGCAAAGTTAATAAAATAATAAAATGAACTAGCATCATGAAAAATTATTAAAAGTGATCTATGAAATCTTTGTACAAATGATAAATCTATTTTTCTCTATCAGAAATTACGAAACACAATTTTTTAACTAGTTTGGTACTTTTAGTATCGAGTTTACAATTATACTTATGTCTGCGCGCGTAGTCCTTAGCTTGATATCGTCTTCGAGAGGGCAATCTCTCGAAAACGTTACCAAGGGCCCAGGTCCACCACGTGGAGGTGACTACGCAGGGACCCATCCCTTCATTCCCAATCCCACCCACCCTTTCAATATAAGTAATAAAAAAATAACAAAAGTGACAAATTTTATTTCTCTAATATTCAACTATGGTTCTATAAAAACGACGAACCATTCAAAGTGTATATAGCAACACGTAGCGAAGGTATCTCTCGATTCTTTTTCATCTAAAGTAATTTCGCGATGCGTAATTTATACGAAATACAATATACTCTCGATTATCCGTACATAAATTTAATTAAAAGGAGAAAATAGTACATTTCTTTTATGTTCGAACTGATATTAAAGAATCATTAAGAAATTCAACCAACCAAACCAAAATTACAGACTTTTCAATTAAATATGGAATATTAAATATGTCAAAATATTAATATCAATAAAAATAAACATAGTTTCCACTTTCTGTACCAGAGCTCACCATCATTAACACCGGATAATCAAGAGTACACTGTATTTAAGTGCTTTAAATCGCGGAAAAAATTCTAATTAAACCACTAGCAGGGGCAGCACCCAGCCAAGGGTGCTAACAGATCGCCTTCGTGATCGTTCAAATCGTAGAACGAACATATTTGTTCCCACCACCGTAATAAAATTGTTTATATAATAACTCACCGGCTAGTAGACAGCTGACGTCATCAGCAATCAGCACACTCTCCATCATCATCCACCAGCAACCACCGCATAGACACCCACCATCGTGAAGATCAGCAACCACAGCATGGTCCTCCACCATCGGTCAAAATCCTCCACCAGTAGCCATGGTCCTCCACCATCGGTCAAAATCCTCCACCAGTAGCCATGGTCCTCCACCATCGGTCAAGATCCTCCACCAGTAGCCATGGTCCTCCACCCAGTCCAACACCAGTGGTCAAGGCCATCTCCGAAGGTCCTGTCACCATCCGATCACTATAACAGCCGCGCGAGTACTGAATGTCCCGATTCGAGCTCGCGATGATAGCCCTTTGATATGGTTGATTGATCACTCCCACCACCACTAGAGGTGCATTTTCATGCTTGAATTACTGGTAATTTGCTAATTTTCGTGTTTATGTAGTGTATACATGGTCCTAACTATATATTTTAATAGTACATAAGCTTGTACATAAATTCTATGTAAGTTGAAGGTGTATATCATAACAAAAGTATAAATTTTTCGTAGAGAAATACGCAAGTGAGTTTTTAATTTGCTGCGTTGGTTATAGTCGAAGCAGACAATGAAATATCGTAACAGAACTAGAAATATTTCTAAGAAAAATACGCAAGAGAGTTTTCCTGGAATCCCTTGTTTTGAACGTAGTTCCTTTGTCGTAGATTCCCAATTTGCTGCGTTGTTTACAGTTGAAGCAGATGACGAAATAGCAAGGCCACTAGGTAGAACAAAGAAACGAAGTCGAGACTACGTTCGGTTGCGTTCGGTATTACGTTCGGATGCGTACGGATTGTGCGAAGAGTGGTACCACCCGTTAGTTCGAGTCGACCTTTGCTGGCAGTAACACGCGTCGAGACGCGTTTCTGATTTCGAGGTACATACGTAGCCTTGCTTATCGACTGCGTAGTATTCCGAATTACGACTTTATTACTAACTTACGACTTTATTACTAGCTTTGTTTAATCAACGCACACTCGATTAACTGTTAATTAAACATTATTATCACAAATATAAATAAATCTTTGAATTTTCTTTTCGCTTTTCGTCTTATTACGCGCATTTCATTGTTGTAATTGTCCACAGACTTTGTTTGAACTTTGAAAATGCGATCGATGCACTCGGTTATTATAAAATCTTAACGCAACTGGTTTTACTTTTGTATATTCATTGAAATTGTTTTGTTTTGTTCTGTTACAGGTTTCTAATGGGTTACATCATCCAAATATTGGATATAACGAGTAATGAACATCACGATCATTAATACAACAACGACCAATGATATCTTTCATGGAGATTTGGTAATATTGCATTTATTACTGAAAGAGGTGTGACGTAAGACTGTAAGATCGCTGAACGTATGGTATAAATTTATATTACCTTTTAATTGATCGTTTGGTAACATTTGATATATAATTGATGATGTATGTACCAAGTAATGAGTTATTTGTTTAACAATTAGTCTTGCAAGGGATTTCAAACATTTATAACATATAATATAACTCGTTAATCAGGAGAAAGTTGAATATGCTTTATATTCTGATAACAAATAATCACAATTGAATTTTTATAGATCAGTTGCAGGTCATCATCAGAACTGTGTTCATAAATAGTTTATAATATTCAAGTATATTTTGCAATATACTTAAATTTTATAATCTATTTATTTATGCATGTTTTATACATGTACATCTTCTTACGTGGTTCAATAATTTAACAAGAAAGTAATATTTTCTTGAACAAACGCTCGATCAGAGAACGACGAAAAATAATACGAAAGTAAACTGTGTGTTGTTTTTTCTTTACCCTTTGTTCCCCCACTAATAATGTTTCTTTCAGAAAATTTTGGTGACCGCGCGCAATGCGGTCGGTAGAGTCAGTGTTTGCTACGATAAATAGTTTCAATATTTCTTAGAGCACAGCTGCTCTAATTATAATTACATTCTTTTTTTTATAATATTCATACGCGAAAGAGTAGAGTCAGTGCTTGCTTCGTAAATGGCAATAGTACAATAGTCTTTTATTTATATTTTTTTCATTCCTAATTTTTTTTTAATACTTGCTGCCTCGGTATTAGAGTCTCTTCGCTGCCTGCCTGAAGGATTTAGCTGTGCTCCAGAAGCCAAACATGTAAGTATCTTTCGCACTTTACTTACAATTCCAAATTTGTTAAACGTTGAATCTTTTTAATTACAAAATTAACATAATTGTGATTAATTTATTGTAATCAATCAAAAAATTAATCAGAATAAAGGAAATTGATATACAAACATTTCAATAAGAAGTTTAAAAGGCCAAATTATAATAACGTGGTTTCTGTTAAAGTTTTTTAGCTACTTCTACTATGGATTCAGCTACCACTTCTACCTCGACGCACCTCTGACGACTTCATCGAGGCTTCAACATCTCTGACGACTTCATGGAGGCTTCGACATCTCTGATGACTTCTCCCAGGCTTTGGCAACATCTCTGATGACTTCTCCCAGGCATTGGCAACATCTCTGATGACTTCTGCCTGAACTACTCTACTCATCGGGTGAGTCGCATGCTTTCAAGTCCCTCTGGTCACTCAATCATGTCGTAGGACGAAAGGTCCGAATCGACACGGGTGACTGGTTGTATTTTACGTAGAATTTCTTTGACGAGCATAGTGACCATGGGTATACAATTATACCCGTGAGTAGTAACATTTATTTTGTGTGTATTATTTATTAGATCAGGATAGGGTCTTCTTGCACTTCGCGTTTTTAAGTGTCACAATATAATAGTAATAATACTGATAATTATTAAATGAATAAGTACGAGTATTATAATGTCTATAATTCATCCACACGTAGCATGAAAATTTAGAAAGTTTAACAAAAAGTAGTATATTAGATATGAATATCTTTGAAAGTGAAAGGTTATAGATGGATATAAATATATACTTGTGAATAAATGAGTACATGAGTGAGTATATTACAACTGCTTTCTCGCAGTAGCGCATAGTGGTGAAGTCGGATGCCCTCCGACTTCGTTTTCGTAATAATTATTGCGCAATGGTGTTGACGAAGTGTATCATTATTGGTACATTGATATATAATATTTACTATTTAATAGAAATTGATTATTCAATTTATAGTTACTGAAAGTATTAAATATTTTAGTCATTTAATATTCGCGTTAATAGCATACGATAGAAATTATTCATCGGGTTTGTATTTATTGCAAATTGAATATATGAAATATATGATATGTATGATATCATATATATAGTATAACTTTCGTTGTAATTAAAGTCTATTTGCTTGGTTACGAAAACTATGTTATGTCACATGTGCAAGAAGACATTTCGCGACGAGTAGATTTCGAAATCGAAGCATCGAACTTGAATACTACTTTCATATTTTAGAATGATTGCTTCGACGACGGGATCGCTCGTAAACGTAACATTTTCCATAGAATTACAACCGCTTCGTTTGTTGATTAGTAAAAATTAGATTTCATAATTATATTAAATTGAATATCGATCGAGACAATGAGAGGGGGACGCTTACCATTTCCTTCTATCATTATAATGTACGGAATGTGGGATAATTAATTTTAAATTTAATCTTAATTTGAAATTGAACTGCGACTTCAAATTCAATTGTAGTTTAAAATTTCACTTGAATCTTAAATTTACTTTTGATTTGAGGCGCAACTTCAATTTCAAATATAATTTTAAATTTGAATTTAATCATTCTTGCCAATAAATGAACGAATTTCACGTTCATTGTCGAGTAGCATGGTGTTACCACTATCGCGTCCCAGTATTGGCCTCTGCCCCGTTGCGTAAGGCCCCTGGTTATTCCAACGGGCAGACGGGGTGGTACGCCACCCTCACCAAGGGCTTTGGTAGCACTGGACTGCGTACTTAGATTACTGCACTGGGTTCACGGCCGGCTGATTGAGCGTATCTCAATCCCAACCTCAAGGAGAGGTCGTGCCTGGCGTGTCACCGACGGCACCTGGTCACGTTAAACATTTCGCGGACGTCAAAATACGTCAACTGGTACTGGTGGCTGTAGTAGTAACCTCCAATGGGTGGTCTTGCTTGTTTTTGAGATCCCGTTGAGGAAGGGTCCGCTTCGAAGGGACGATTACATCCCAGAGGATGTCGATAGTTTTTCAAATCGAGGGTGAACAATCCCTCACTTTGTTCGCGTCGCGTCGCGTCGCGTTTTTCCATTTCGTTCTATACGTTATAATATTAAAATGAATTGGGACGCTCCTTTTCCATTTCTCGATCGATATTTAATAATTGATAGTTAGCTATTCGACTGTGTAGAGTAGTAAATTTCTTTTTATCGATAAATAAAGTAACTTCTCGTCCGATTGCCGCTATTGCGTCCCAGAATGGGCGCCCTGCCCCGACCGTAAGGCCCTCGGTTATTCCGAAGGGCAGACGGGGTAGCCCGCCACCCTCACCAAGGGTTATTGGTAGCTTCGGATCTCGCTTAGGGATACGCGGCGCGCTAATTGAGCGTATCTCAATTCCTGCCTCATGGGAGGCCGTGTTTGGAATGTTACTCGATGACATTCTGGACACGTTAACCATTTTCGCGGACGCGAAAATGCGTCAACCATACTGGTGGCTGTAGCGGCAATCTCGTAGATATTTGTCATGATCATTTCTGAGATCATATCTGAGAGGGTACGCTTCGGAAGCGTCGTCGGTATTTTTTTGGATCGCGGATAGTGTTTGAGTTAGAGTTGAAAATAAAACTCTAAAACTCTATGCAGCGCAATGTAACTATCAATAAATTAACTTCTCAATGATCATTTTGCTTTTAGAATATTAGTATTTGATTGAAATTAGTAAAGTAGAGTTTTGAATAGATTCAAAGAATAATAGAAATAAAATAATCACTAATCACTACATTTAGATCAGGATTTTCAGGTTTAACCCCTTCCGTGTTCGTTGCCAGGACCCCATTCACGTGCCCAGGTGCTACTTGGGTGGGGAAAAGGCGACGGGCACGACGATTCTGATTATTTATGTGTACTAATGAGACTTTTTTTCGCGGCTGACGTGCTAGTGTATCGTGCACGACGTATGTTCCACGTTGTGTGTGTGGTTAGGCCGTGGAATTGCGTCGTTTCCATAAATACAACTCGCTACTACTTACAAATGGTACCAAATGTATTCTTAATCACAAATAGTACCAATTCCAACATCATTTCTATCTCCAATATTACCTCTGTGTTTTATGAAAAATACAGATTTGTTCAACGTTCTAATTTTCGCATTAAACCTTCGCGTGTAGATAAAAACGCTTTACTGGCGTTGTTCGCAATGGTCACTAGAATTCGTCAGCCGATTGCAGCACCTGGTACGTACCTTAGAGTGTGCGAGGTTGTATGCCAAGCTCGGGTGTCGGAGGCGTCCCGGGGCGTTCTCTCTAGTTTAGGTCATTGCGCCCGAGTGTTTGAGTGAGAATTTCCGGGGGTTGAACATATGTGTTGGTGTGAATCTTTTGCTCTTTTTAAATATAGGTTTAGGTAGGTAGGTAGTTTACTTCTGGTGTGTTTGACTGGTAGATTTAAGTAGGTAGGGCCGGGCAGGTTGACACAGTCTCCGATCGGGCAGGCGCGTTTCTCGCGTGTTCAACCTGTTTCAGGAAATCAGATTTGAATGATCGACGGTAAAGTTGGCGCGAACGAGGAATGTCGTTCGCCACTGGCTTTACTCTATCGATTTTTCGAATCAACCCGCGGTCGCGGTCGCGATTTGCCGAAACGAACGAAGTTTTCTGCTCGAGGTTCAGCACGTTTGCACGAACGACGATTCTTTACGATCGTTGCTCGTCTGCGTGCGCAGAGTTTTCGCGATTTATGTTTTTATTTCACCTTTGTATGTTATTTTTTGGTTTGCGCCCAGGAAATCTCGAGCTTAGATATAAGTTTCAGGATACTGGGCTTCACGCCCGAAGAAAGAAGAGGCTATTTGCCGAAGAGGCTATATGCCGAAGAGGCCCGGAGAAGAGGGCAACTACTAATGACTATGCATTCGGAGGTGATTCTCTGAATGCAAAGTCATTCTCTGTTACTACTTTGTCACTATGCTCGTATTTATGTAGTAGTATACTCTGGCCAGCAGAATGCTGGCCCATCGAATTCTGGGCAAATCGCGGTTTCAATTGTAGCGTTGCGAATAATTAATTACGGTTCCTGTTAGAGTTGCGAATAAATCCAAATCGCGTTTTTTATTAGAGTTGCGATTAACTCCAGATCGTGATTTTTATTAGAGTTGCGTATTAATATATCGGGCTTTGAATTAGAGTTGCGTGGAAATAATGATCGTGATTGCTCTTTTAGTGTTGCGAATCAGGAAATCGCGATTGTTTGCTGAAATCATCATTATTTGCTAATATTTGTTTTGAGAAATTGTATTTTAATACGTACTAATAGTTTTCAATTAGTTTTATAGTGTTGCGATTTATACGTTTCGCGAGTAATTGCATCTTCTTGTTTCATGTAGAAGTAATAGTTTTCAATTGTCGAGTTTTTAATTCCATTTAGTGTTGCGATAATGAATGATCGCGTATTTCACGATAGTGTTGCGATTAATGAAATGCCCAAGTCTTCCACTGATACTGTGGAAGTATGATCCTGCGCATAGTCACCGCCGTAGCTAAAAGAGCTACATTGCACTATGGTGACATGCGCCTATAAAATTTTCCACTTGCACTGTGGAAATGTGATCTCACGTATAAAGTCACCAGAGTAGCCAAAGGGCTACATTGCACCGTGGTGACATTGCACTTATACAGATCACTGTTCTAAAATCGTTCTTCATTAGTGTTGCGTATTTAAATTTAGGGTGCATAAATTAGCGTTGCGAATTAGAAAAAGCGCCCTAAAGTGGCTGCTCGCGCATTGCTTTTTCATGACGCACCTATCGCGATTAGTTTTCATGATTTTAATGAATTAGTGTTGCGAATTATAAAAAAGCACACTTACGTGGTTGCTCTCGCGATAATTTTGCTAATTTCTACTTCAATAAATTGTTATTGCAAGTATGTGCATCGATTTTGAGATATACTTTGCTTCGCGTTTAATAAATTCATGATACGGAAAAGAAAGGATACTTGATTCACGATATTTAATTAGGATGATAATGAAAGCTGATAAACAGCTTTTGTTTCTTTACTTCTTTATTTCATGTTTCTGTTGGTCGAGCGTTTGTCTTGAAATATTACAGAATAATACAGTTATTTTCTACGAATAGATATTCTCTGGTTTCTATAACCATTCATTTAATGTTGATTCGTGATTGATATTTAAACATTCCATTGTGTGCTTTGTGTATCAGAATTCGTAAGCATTAAAAATCGCAAAATACATTAGAATGTAGTTACATGTAAAAATCAAAGTACTTTTAAGAAGCATTATTGGTCATATTTTGACAGTCGAAACGATTCTTTTGAAGCGAATCAAATTTTAATTAATTTAATGAAAGGTAATAAGAAACGAGATAGAACGAAAAGTAAATTTTTATTTTTCTTACGTCAATATACATTATAACCAAACACATTGATTTTGTTACACGTTACATACATCATTTTCGTAATGTTATTTCGGTAATATGTTTTCCTATGTATAATTTATATGTACTGTTCGTCAAATTTTTTTTTTTTTTTTTTATTACTAATCCATTGTGTAAGTTTGTTGCAGCTTTAAAGTTTTACAGAGACGTTCATTTGATTGAAATAGTACAACATCTGGATCAAAGTATATCATGGAAGTATGATAATGTACATATATAAATTGGATGATGGTACGAAGATGAAGATATGATCATATATATACAATACGAATCAAAGAGGATGAATAATTAAAAGGATATATGAAAAACAGGTATAAGTATTACAAAATCACAAGTGGTAAATATTTATTTTTACATATACATTTATATATATGTTGGATATTTATTATTTTAAAATTAGATACAAGGAGATTTAGAACGTCTTTAGAACTATATGTTTCCTCAATAACGCACGATGAACAACTGACTCAATTTGTTTAAAAACATTTTTAGTTGAAAGACTCATTCACATGTACGTTTGCTGTCGCTCACATTCTAGAATATTCCATAACATAAAAATTGAAACTCTTAAATTATTGATTAATATAAATTATTGATTAACAAACAAGGATATCTATGTTTATTATCCTTCAATAATTATGCTAAATGTACTAAAAAGAATTAAAAAAAAAAAAAAAAAAAAAAACGAGGTAGAACATGTATTTTATATAATATGTAATATAATATACCTTATTATTTACTATTTTTATGTATATATAATTATTATCGTACATAATTATATATAATTTATTATATTTTCAATCGTATAAACGTATTACACGCTCGTAATCACGTATTTTGCAGTTTCCACGGTGTTATTACGTTACTACGTGTCCTCCTATTACCGTCAGATCATCGCGTGTTTATTAGTTCGACACTGTTGTCAGATTCTGTTCGGTCTCTGACGGTGTCCTGCTCGCTGGCAGGCTTTGGTTAGGATCTGCCGACTTCTTGCGGTAAAACCCTGTACTACTAGGCTCAGCTTATTGCGAAAATAAAGAAATTAGAGACTATCAACCTGCCGACACTATTCGTTACAAGACCGTAAAATAATCGAAGGAGACGATTATAGTTCGCAGGATGAAGCATAGATGTTTGGAACTGCCCTGGTTTGCCATTGCGTGTTTCATTTTATTCGTTCGAAGAAGATATATGGGTAATTTGTTGGTTTAAGAAAAGTGCACTGGATCCCCAGAATGATATCGTGACGTCGAGGATTCCCGTGGAGGTAAACCCCGTATGGGAAAGTTGCGCGCGCAGCGTCTAACATATGGTAAAACTGGAGGGGGTATATCAGTCCGTACCGTTTTAAAGGAGCAGAGGTATATCCGTCCGTACCGTTTTAAAGGAGGAGAGGTATATCAGTCCGTACGGTTACCGCCGAATGACAGTATTCAAACAAGATATTCTTATTTTTTTTAATAAACTATGAAATACGCAATCGTAAATTCACGTTTCATAGTCGTTTAAGTAAAATGAAGTGGCCCGTGTATTTTTAATAAAGTCAAACCGAAAAAATTCCAATAAATATGCAGCTTCGTTGAACAAAACAAAGTAATTTCATTCTTGCGAATGCTCTTCGCCTATTCGTGAAATTTATTGCATAAGTGAAATTTACTGAACATTTTGAACTTAATACGGCTTCTTGACCCTATTTTCATTAGTTAACGATAGCAATTCGACGACGATTGTTTCTCTATATGCATTTATTAAGCTTCGTAAAGCGTCGTGCTCCCGCTTCGTCGTTTTGACGTTTCGAGTAAATGTAGGATATTTATTATTTTAAAATTAAATCTTAAAAACTTAAAATTAAAACTTAATCTCCTTGTATCTAAGATATTATTACGAAATAGCGCCCTGTGATGGCTGCTTTTACTCTGTTACATGTCATATATATCGTGAGCCAATTAATCGTACAGTCTAAATTTATTTGTGACCCATTCGTCACATTAAAAAATATTTCAAACTATTTGTTTGGAACATTTTTTTATACAACGAATAGTTTACCAGTAAATTTAGATGTTACAATTAAATAGCTCAACCTATATATTATATTATATTATATTATGTTATATTATATATATACATTGTATTATATTATGTTATGTTATATTATGAAATAGCGCCCTGCGATGGCTGCTTTTACTCTATTACATGTTATATATGTCGTGAGCCAATTAATCGTACAGTCTAAATTTATTTGTGACCCATTCGTCGCATTAAAAAATATTTCAAACTATTTGTTTGGAACATTTTTTTATACAACGAATAGTTTACCAGTAAATTTAGATGTTACAATTAAATAGCACAACCTATATATTATATTATATTGTATTATGTTATATTATATTATGTTATATTATATTACATTGTATTATATTATGTTATGTTATATTATGAAATAGCGCCCTGTGATGGCTGCTTTTACTCTATTACATGTTATATATGTCGTGAGCCAATTAATCGTACAGTCTAAATTTATTTGTGACCCATTCGTCGCATTAAAAAATATTTCAAACTATTTGTTTGGAACATTTTTTTATACAACGGATAGTTTACCAGTAAATTTAGATGTTACAATTAAATAGCTCAACCTACATATTATATTGTTATATTATATTATGAAATAGCGCCCTGAGATGGCTGCTCTCGCGATATGTAACGGTATTATTTTTATATAAATGTTATGCATGCTTTCTTGTAAATTTGTTTCTATGTTTCCATGTCTCTATGTAACTTTATACGTTTGCATGGGTGCATGTATTTCTGTTCTTGGGCCTATCTTTTGCGAAATGTATTAATCTGTGTTATGGTTCCATATGTTGCACATTTTTGTTTCAGATATTGCAGCGTTTCCTGCTCTATTTATTATTTTATTATTATCACATGTCGTTTTAATTATATCTATCTTATATTTATATGTATTTATATGTATCTATCTTATATTTATATGTATTTATATGTATCTATCTTATATTTATATGTATTTATATATGTCTTATTTTTATATATATATATATGTGTGTGTGTGTTTCTTTTCTTTGATATATTTTTTACGAAATGTATTAACCTGTGTTATGGTTCCATATGTTGCACATTTTTGTTTCAGATATTGCAGTGTATCCAGTTCTATTTTAGGTGTTCCAGTGTTTCCAGTGTTGTTTTAGGTGTTCCAGCGTTTCCAGTGCTGTTTTAGGTGTTCCAGTGTTTCCAGTGTTATTTTTTAATACTACATTACTTTTAATTCTGTCGTCTTTTGTCGTCACTTATATTTTGTCTCGCGTTTTGTAAATTTGATCGTAAATTAGACCTATTAAGATTTTAGATTGATATAAATTCCTAGTTACGTAGATCATTTTGAAATTAAAATCAATTACTAATTAGGTAGATTATTTGTGTCTCTTTTCATTCGCAATAATTCTTTTTCGCGGAAGTTCTTCATGAAACTCCGTCTATTGTGCGCTTGCATAGGGATCAAACATTGAACTTGTTGCAAATGCATATTGGAAGGAGGTTTTATTCAATGATATCTTGTATAAAAGGAGGGTGGATGGGACGTGGTTAGGGTGGGTCTCCATTCGCAGCAACCTCCACGTGGTGAGACCCGGGCACTATTTATTTAATATATAATTATTAATTGCATCGTATAGTGATACGCTACAATTAAAAATTATATAGTAAATAATTAGAAGCAAATGGCTGCCATAGGTTAGTTTCATTTAAATTGATTTAGAATAAAACATTGTAAACCTAGTTATAATAGATAAAAGAGTTTTGCGAATGAAATTCTTGGTAGTAATTCATTCGAACTTGGAGGCAAATATATTATGATTTTTAGATAGTACGTTTTAATGTAATCACTGACGACGTCGCCCGTACAAGTAAAACTACTAGTTTAGTTTTAGTTCCGATGATTCTATGCTATTTGATGAGTAACACTAAAAAGATACGATGGATAGATAGAGTCCTTGAATTGTGGGATACGTAGATAAATTAGGTAATTGGTTTATCTTATATCTCGTCTAAGCAAGCTAGTTTCGGGTAGAAACTATCGGAAACTGCCCGAAACTAGCTTTTCCATAGTTTAGACTAGTATGCTTAGAAATATTATTCGAGTAAAAATCTACAGGTATTATTGTGTTCTCTCTCTCATTTAGACAGAACAATGTGGGTGTAACTTTGACAGACAATTATTACTCGAACCCAATGTAAAGTTTTCAAGTTCTGCAAAGAGTTTAGAAAATTTTAAGTAAATCGCAAATAACTTAAATGTAAGACGTAGTCCTCAGATTAATTAATTTCCCGAAAACGTTACCAACTACCCAGGTCCACCAACGAGCAGGTGACTACGCACGGACCCATCCCTAAACCCTAATCCCATCCACCCTCCATTACATATTTATGATCTCGTAACAGAAGGTACCGAGATCTGACTCTACTTGAATTAAAGAAACCGAAATCATTGTGAAGGGGATTACGAGAAATGCCAATCGCATCGGAGCGAGGTTGGCCTCATCCTGTGTGATTATAGATGGTTTTGGAGAGTTTTGGGAGATTTCTGGGGATTCTGCGGGAAAAATTGTGCTTTCCTGCAGTTTAAACAATTGTTTGGACTATGGACATGTAGAATTAAAGGGAGAGACACGAGTCTTGGACGTGACAAAGACTGGAGGTCGCATCAGAGCGAGGTTGGCCTTATCTTGGGCAATTATAGAGGGTTTTGGAGAGTTTTGGGAGATTTATGGGGTTTCCATGGAAAGAATTGTGCTTTCCTGCAGTTTAAATAATTGTTTGGACTATATACATGTAGAACTAAAAGGATAGACATGAATCTTGGACGTGACAAAAGCTGGAAATCGCATCAGAGCGAGGTTGGCCTCATCTTGTGCGCTAATCGAGGGTTTTAAGAGTTTTGGGAGAATTCTGGGGATTCTGTGGAACGGGCAATGCTGTCCTGCAGTTTAAACAATTGTTTGGACTATGGACATGTAGAATTAAAGGGAGAGACACGAGTCTTGGACGTGACAAAAACTGGCGATCGCATCAGAGCGAGGTTGGCCTCATCTTGTGCGCTTATCGAGGGTTTAGGCGTTTTGGGAGAATTCTGGGGATTCTATGGGACGAGCAATGCTTTCCTGCAGTTTAAACAATTATTTGGACTATGGACATGTAGAATTGAAGGGAGAGACACGAGTCTTGGACGTGACAAAGCCTGGAGGTCGCATCAGAGCGAGGTTGGCCTCATCTTGGGCAATTATAGAGGGTTTTGGAGAGTTTTGGGAGATTTATGGGGTTTCTATGGGAAGAATTGTGCTTTCCTGCAGTTTAAATAATTGTTTGGACTATATACATGTAGAATTAAAAGGATAGACATGAATCTTGAACGTGACAAAAGCTGGAAATCGCATCAGAGCGAGGTTGTCCTCATCTTGTGCGATTATAGATTGTTTTGGAAAGTTTTGGGAGATTTCTAGGGATTCTGCGGGAAGAATTGTGCTTTCATGCAGTTTAAATATTTGTTTGGACTATATACATGTAGAATTAAAAGAAAAGACATGAATCTTGGACGTGACAAAAGCTGGAAATCGCAACAGAGCGAGGTTGGCCTCATCTTGTGCGATTATAGATGGTTTTGGAGAGTTTTGGGAGATTTCTGGGGATTCTGCGGGAAGAATTGTGCTTTCCTGCAGTTTAAATAATTGTTTGGACTATATACATGTAGAACTAAAAGGATAGACATGAATCTTGGACGTGACAAAAGCTGGAAATCGCATCAGAGCGAGGTTGGCCTCATCTTGTGCGATTATAGATGGTTTTGGAGAGTTTTGGGAGATTTCTGGGGATTCTGCGGGAAGAATTGTGCTTTCCTGTGGTTTAAACAATTGTTTGGACTATAAACATGTAGAAATAGAAGGTAAGATATATGATAATGTACGCATATAAATTGGATGATGGTACGAAGATGATGATATGATCATATATATATAATACGATTCAAAGGGGATGAACAATAAAAAGGATATATGGAAAAGAGGTATAAGTATTACGAAATCGCAAGTGATAAATATTTATTTTTACATATATATTTATATATATGTAGGATATTTATTATTTTAAAATTAGATACAAGGAAATTAAGATCGTCTTTATAACTATATGTTGCCTCAATAACGCACGATGAACAACTGACTCAATTTGTTTAAAAACATTTTTAGTTGAAAGACTCATTCACATGTACGTTCGCTGTCGCTCACATTCTAGAATATTCCATAACATAAAAATTGAAACTCTTAAATTATTGATTAATATAAATTATTGATTAACAAACAAGGATATCTATGTTTATTATCCTTCAATAATTATGCTAAATGTACTAAAAAGAATTAAAAAAAAAAAAAAAAAAAAAAACGAGGTAGAACATGTATTTTATATAATATGTAATATAATATACCTTATTATTTACTATTTTTATGTATATATAATTATTATCGTACATAATTATATATAATTTATTATATTTTCAATCGTATAAACGTATTACACGCTCGTAATCACGTATTTTGCAGTTTCCACGGTGTTATTACGTTACTACGTGTCCTCCTATTACCGTCAGATCATCGCGTGTTTATTAGTTCGACACTGTTGTCAGATTCTGTTCGGTCTCTGACGGTGTCCTGCTCGCTGGCAGGCTTTGGTTAGGATCTGCCGACTTCTTGCGGTAAAACCCTGTACTACTAGGCTCAGCTTATTGCGAAAATAAAGAAATTAGAGACTATCAACCTGCCGACACTATTCGTTACAAGACCGTAAAATAATCGAAGGAGACGATTATAGTTGGCAGGATGAAGCATAGATGTTTGGAACTGCCCTGATTTGCCATTGCGTGTTTCATTTTATTCGTTCGAAGAAGATATATGGGTAATTTGTTGGTTTAAGAAAAGTGCACTGGATCCCCAGAATGATATCGTGACGTCGAGGATTCCCGTGGAGGTAAACCCCGTATGGGAAAGTTGCGCGCGCAGCGTCTAACATATGGTAAAACTGGAGGGGGTATATCAGTCCGTACCGTTTTAAAGGAGCAGAGGTATATCCGTCCGTACCGTTTTAAAGGAGGAGAGGTATATCAGTCCGTACGGTTACCGCCGAATGACAGTATTCAAACAAGATATTCTTATTTTTTTTAATAAACTATGAAATACGCAATCGTAAATTCACGTTTCATAGTCGTTTAAGTAAAATGAAGTGGCCCGTGTATTTTTAATAAAGTCAAACCGAAAAAATTCCAATAAATATGCAGCTTCGTTGAAGAAAACAAACTAACCTCATCCTTGGATATGCTCTTCGCCTATTTGTCAAATTTATTGCATACGTGAAATTTACTTAACATTTTGAACTTAATAAGGCTTCTTTACCCTATTTTCATTAGTTAACGATAGCAATTCAACGACGATTGTTTCTCTATATGCATTTATTAAGCTTCGTAAAGCGTGCTCCCGCTTCGTCGTTTTGACGTTTCGAGTAAATGTAGGATACTTAATATTTTAAAATTATTTCAAAATTAGATATAAAATTATTGATTAACATAAATTATTGATTAACAAACAAGGATAGTAAATTATTAAACAAGGGTATCTAAGATTATTATCCTTCATATATTATTACGAAATTTACTCTATTTACTCTATTACATGTTATATATATATCGTGAGGCATTTAATCGTACAGTCTAAATTTATTTGTGACCCATTCGTCGCATTAAAAAATATTTAGTTTTGGGACAATCCTGGGGATTCTGTGCGAAGAATTATGCTTTCCTGTGGTTTAAACAATTGTTTGGACTATAAACATGTAGCATTAAAAGGAAAGACACGAGTCTTGGACGTGACAAAAGCTGGAAATCGCATCAGAGCGAGGTTGGCCTCATCTTCTGCGATTAGCGAAGCTCTTTGGGGGTTTTGGTACAATTCTGGGGAATCTGTGCGAAGAATTATGCTTTCCTGCGGTTTAAACAATTGTTTGGACTATAAACATGTAGCACTAAAAGGAAAGACATGAGTCTTGGACGTGACAAAAGCTGGAAATCGCATCAGAGCGAGGTTGGCCTCATCTTCTGCGATTATCGACGGTCTTTGGGGGTTTTGGTACAATTCTGGGGAATCTGTGCGAAGAATTATGCTTTGCTGCGGTTTAAACAATTGTTTGGACTATAAACATGTAGCACTAAAAGGAAAGACATGAGTCTTGGACGTGACAAAAGCTGGAAATCGCATCAGAGCGAGGTTGGCCTCATCTTCTGCGATTAGCGAAGCTCTTTGGGGGTTTTGGTACAATTCTGGGGAATCTGTGCGAGGAATTATGCTTTCCTGCGGTTTAAACAATTGTTTGGACTATAAACATGTAGCACTAAAAGGAAAGACACGAGTCTTGGACGTGACAAAAGCTGGAAATCGCATCAGAGCGAGGTTGGCCTCATCTTCTGCGATTAGCGACGGTCTTTGGGGGTTTTGGTACAATTCTGGGGAATCTGTGCGAAGAATTATGCTTTCCTGTGGTTTAAACAATTGTTTTGACTATAAACATGTAGCACTAAAAGGAAAGACACGAGTCTTGGACGTGACAAAAGCTGGAAATCGCATCAGAGCGAGGTTGGCCTCATCTTCTGCGATTATCGACGGTCTTTGGGGGTTTTGGTACAATTCTGGGGAATCTGTGCGAAGAATTATGCTTTCCTGTGGTTTAAACAATTGTTTGGACTATAAACATGTAGCATTAAAAGGAGAGACATGTGTCTTGGACGTGACAAAAACTGGAAATCGCATCAGAGCGAGGTTGGCCTCATCTTCTGCGATTATCGAGATTTTTGGGGGGTTTTGGGAGAATTCTGGGGAATCTGTGCGAAGAATTATGCTTTCCTGCGGTTTAAACAATTGTTTGGACTATAAACATGTAGCACTAAAAGGAAAGACATGAGTCTTGGACGTGACAAAAGCTGGAAATCGCATCAGAGCGAGGTTGGCCTCATCTTCTGCGATTATCGACGGTCTTTGGGGGTTTTGGTACAATTCTGGGGAATCTGTGCGAAGAATTATGCTTTCCTGTGGTTTAAACAATTGTTTGGACTATAAACATGTAGCATTAAAAGGAGAGACATGTGTCTTGGACGTGACAAAAACTGGAAATCGCATCAGAGCGAGGTTGGCCTCATCTTCTGCGATTATCGAGATTTTTGGGGGGTTTTGGGAGAATTCTGGGGAATCTGTGCGAAGAATTATGCTTTCCTGCGGTTTAAACAATTGTTTGGACTATAAACATGTAGCACTAAAAGGAAAGACATGAGTCTTGGACGTGACAAAAGCTGGAAATCGCATCAGAGCGAGGTTGGCCTCATCTTCTGCGATTAGCGAAGCTCTTTGGGGGTTTTGGTACAATTCTGGGGAATCTGTGCGAAGAATTATGCTTTCCTGTGGTTTAAACAATTGTTTGGACTATAAACATGTAGCATTAAAAGGAAAGACACGAGTCTTGGACGTGACAAAAGCTGGAAGTCGCATCAGAGCGAGGTTGGCCTCATCTTCTGCGATTATCGACGGTCTTTGGGGGTTTTGGTACAATTCTGGGGAATCTGTGCGAAGAATTATGCTTTGCTGCGGTTTAAACAATTGTTTGGACTATAAACATGTAGCACTAAAAGGAAAGACATGAGTCTTGGACGTGACAAAAGCTGGAAATCGCATCAGAGCGAGGTTGGCCTCATCTTCTGCGAGTAGCGAAGCTCTTCGGGGGTTTTGGTACAATTCTGGGGAATCTGTGCGAAGAATTATGCTTTCCTGCGGTTTAAACAATTGTTTGGACTATAAACATGTAGCACTAAAAGGAAAGACATGAGTCTTGGACGTGACAAAAGCTGGAAATCGCATCAGAGCGAGGTTGGCCTCATCTTCTGCGATTAGCGACGGTCTTTGGGGGTTTTGGTACAATTCTGGGGAATCTGTGCGAAGAATTATGCTTTCCTGTGGTTTAAACAATTGTTTTGACTATAAACATGTAGCACTAAAAGGAAAGACACGAGTCTTGGACGTGACAAAAGCTGGAAATCGCATCAGAGCGAGGTTGGCCTCATCTTCTGCGATTATCGACGGTCTTTGGGGGTTTTGGTACAATTCTGGGGAATCTGTGCGAAGAATTATGCTTTCCTGCGGTTTAAACAATTGTTTGGACTATAAACATGTAGCATTAAAAGGAAAGACACGAGTCTTGGACGTGACAAAAGCTGGAAATCGCATCAGAGCGAGGTTGGCCTCATCTTCTGCGATTATCGACGGTCTTTGGGGGTTTTGGTACAATTCTGGGGAATCTGTGCGAAGAATTATGCTTTCCTGCGGTTTAAACAATTGTTTGGACTATAAACATGTAGCACTAAAAGGAAAGACATGAGTCTTGGACGTGACAAAAGCTGGAAATCGCATCAGAGCGAGGTTGGCCTCATCTTCTGCGATTAGCGAAGCTCTTTGGGGGTTTTGGTACAATTCTGGGGAATCTGTGCGAAGAATTATGCTTTGCTGCGGTTTAAACAATTGTTTGGACTATAAACATGTAGCACTAAAAGGAAAGACATGAGTCTTGGACGTGACAAAAGCTGGAAATCGCATCAGAGCGAGGTTGGCCTCATCTTCTGCGATTAGCGAAGCTCTTTGGGGGTTTTGGTACAATTCTGGGGAATCTGTGCGAGGAATTATGCTTTCCTGCGGTTTAAACAATTGTTTGGACTATAAACATGTAGCACTAAAAGGAAAGACACGAGTCTTGGACGTGACAAAAGCTGGAAATCGCATCAGAGCGAGGTTGGCCTCATCTTCTGCGATTAGCGACGGTCTTTGGGGGTTTTGGTACAATTCTGGGGAATCTGTGCGAAGAATTATGCTTTCCTGTGGTTTAAACAATTGTTTGGACTATAAACATGTAGCACTAAAAGGAAAGACATGAGTCTTGGACGTG
Source organism: Xylocopa violacea (assembly GCA_963969225.1). Taxonomy (NCBI): domain Eukaryota; kingdom Metazoa; phylum Arthropoda; class Insecta; order Hymenoptera; family Apidae; genus Xylocopa; species Xylocopa violacea. The sequence continues at coordinate 25,072,335 of CAXAJV010000008.1, forward strand.
ACAAAAGCTGGAAATCGCATCAGAGCGAGGTTGGCCTCATCTTCTGCGATTAGCGACGGTCTTTGGGGGTTTTGGTACAATTCTGGGGAATCTGTGCGAAGAATTATGCTTTGCTGCGGTTTAAACAATTGTTTTGACTATAAACATGTAGCACTAAAAGGAAAGACACGAGTCTTGGACGTGACAAAAGCTGGAAATCGCATCAGAGCGAGGTTGGCCTCATCTTCTGCGATTAGCGACGGTCTTTGGGGGTTTTGGTACAATTCTGGGGAATCTGTGTGAAGAATTATGCTTTCCTGCGGTTTAAACAATTGTTTGGACTATAAACATGTAGCACTAAAAGGAAAGACATGAGTCTTGGACGTGACAAAAGCTGGAAATCGCATCAGAGCGAGGTTGGCCTCATCTTCTGCGATTATCGACGGTCTTTGGGGGTTTTGGTACAATTCTGGGGAATCTGTGCGAAGAATTATGCTTTCCTGTGGTTTAAACAATTGTTTGGACTATAAACATGTAGCATTAAAAGGAGAGACATGTGTCTTGGACGTGACAAAAACTGGAAATCGCATCAGAGCGAGGTTGGCCTCATCTTCTGCGATTATCGAGATTTTTGGGGGGTTTTGGGAGAATTCTGGGGAATCTGTGCGAAGAATTATGCTTTCCTGCGGTTTAAACAATTGTTTGGACTATAAACATGTAGCACTAAAAGGAAAGACATGAGTCTTGGACGTGACAAAAGCTGGAAATCGCATCAGAGCGAGGTTGGCCTCATCTTCTGCGATTAGCGAAGCTCTTTGGGGGTTTTGGTACAATTCTGGGGAATCTGTGCGAAGAATTATGCTTTCCTGTGGTTTAAACAATTGTTTGGACTATAAACATGTAGCATTAAAAGGAAAGACACGAGTCTTGGACGTGACAAAAGCTGGAAGTCGCATCAGAGCGAGGTTGGCCTCATCTTCTGCGATTATCGACGGTCTTTGGGGGTTTTGGTACAATTCTGGGGAATCTGTGCGAAGAATTATGCTTTGCTGCGGTTTAAACAATTGTTTGGACTATAAACATGTAGCACTAAAAGGAAAGACATGAGTCTTGGACGTGACAAAAGCTGGAAATCGCATCAGAGCGAGGTTGGCCTCATCTTCTGCGAGTAGCGAAGCTCTTCGGGGGTTTTGGTACAATTCTGGGGAATCTGTGCGAAGAATTATGCTTTCCTGCGGTTTAAACAATTGTTTGGACTATAAACATGTAGCACTAAAAGGAAAGACATGAGTCTTGGACGTGACAAAAGCTGGAAATCGCATCAGAGCGAGGTTGGCCTCATCTTCTGCGATTATCGACGGTCTTTGGGGGTTTTGGTACAATTCTGGGGAATCTGTGCGAAGAATTATGCTTTGCTGCGGTTTAAACAATTGTTTGGACTATAAACATGTAGCACTAAAAGGAAAGACATGAGTCTTGGACGTGACAAAAGCTGGAAATCGCATCAGAGCGAGGTTGGCCTCATCTTCTGCGAGTAGCGAAGCTCTTCGGGGGTTTTGGTACAATTCTGGGGAATCTGTGCGAAGAATTATGCTTTCCTGCGGTTTAAACAATTGTTTGGACTATAAACATGTAGCACTAAAAGGAAAGACATGAGTCTTGGACGTGACAAAAGCTGGAAATCGCATCAGAGCGAGGTTGGCCTCATCTTCTGCGATTAGCGACGGTCTTTGGGGGTTTTGGTACAATTCTGGGGAATCTGTGCGAAGAATTATGCTTTCCTGTGGTTTAAACAATTGTTTTGACTATAAACATGTAGCACTAAAAGGAAAGACACGAGTCTTGGACGTGACAAAAGCTGGAAATCGCATCAGAGCGAGGTTGGCCTCATCTTCTGCGATTATCGACGGTCTTTGGGGGTTTTGGTACAATTCTGGGGAATCTGTGCGAAGAATTATGCTTTCCTGCGGTTTAAACAATTGTTTGGACTATAAACATGTAGCATTAAAAGGAAAGACACGAGTCTTGGACGTGACAAAAGCTGGAAATCGCATCAGAGCGAGGTTGGCCTCATCTTCTGCGATTATCGACGGTCTTTGGGGGTTTTGGTACAATTCTGGGGAATCTGTGCGAAGAATTATGCTTTCCTGCGGTTTAAACAATTGTTTGGACTATAAACATGTAGCACTAAAAGGAAAGACATGAGTCTTGGACGTGACAAAAGCTGGAAATCGCATCAGAGCGAGGTTGGCCTCATCTTCTGCGATTAGCGAAGCTCTTTGGGGGTTTTGGTACAATTCTGGGGAATCTGTGCGAAGAATTATGCTTTGCTGCGGTTTAAACAATTGTTTGGACTATAAACATGTAGCACTAAAAGGAAAGACATGAGTCTTGGACGTGACAAAAGCTGGAAATCGCATCAGAGCGAGGTTGGCCTCATCTTCTGCGATTAGCGAAGCTCTTTGGGGGTTTTGGTACAATTCTGGGGAATCTGTGCGAGGAATTATGCTTTCCTGCGGTTTAAACAATTGTTTGGACTATAAACATGTAGCACTAAAAGGAAAGACACGAGTCTTGGACGTGACAAAAGCTGGAAATCGCATCAGAGCGAGGTTGGCCTCATCTTCTGCGATTAGCGACGGTCTTTGGGGGTTTTGGTACAATTCTGGGGAATCTGTGCGAAGAATTATGCTTTCCTGTGGTTTAAACAATTGTTTGGACTATAAACATGTAGCACTAAAAGGAAAGACATGAGTCTTGGACGTGACAAAAGCTGGAAATCGCATCAGAGCGAGGTTGGCCTCATCTTCTGCGATTAGCGACGGTCTTTGGGGGTTTTGGTACAATTCTGGGGAATCTGTGCGAAGAATTATGCTTTGCTGCGGTTTAAACAATTGTTTTGACTATAAACATGTAGCACTAAAAGGAAAGACACGAGTCTTGGACGTGACAAAAGCTGGAAATCGCATCAGAGCGAGGTTGGCCTCATCTTCTGCGATTAGCGACGGTCTTTGGGGGTTTTGGTACAATTCTGGGGAATCTGTGTGAAGAATTATGCTTTCCTGCGGTTTAAACAATTGTTTGGACTATAAACATGTAGCACTAAAAGGAAAGACATGAGTCTTGGACGTGACAAAAGCTGGAAATCGCATCAGAGCGAGGTTGGCCTCATCTTCTGCGATTATCGACGGTCTTTGGGGGTTTTGGTACAATTCTGGGGAATCTGTGCGAAGAATTATGCTTTCCTGTGGTTTAAACAATTGTTTGGACTATAAACATGTAGCATTAAAAGGAGAGACATGTGTCTTGGACGTGACAAAAACTGGAAATCGCATCAGAGCGAGGTTGGCCTCATCTTCTGCGATTATCGAGATTTTTGGGGGGTTTTGGGAGAATTCTGGGGAATCTGTGCGAAGAATTATGCTTTCCTGCGGTTTAAACAATTGTTTGGACTATAAACATGTAGCACTAAAAGGAAAGACATGAGTCTTGGACGTGACAAAAGCTGGAAATCGCATCAGAGCGAGGTTGGCCTCATCTTCTGCGATTAGCGAAGCTCTTTGGGGGTTTTGGTACAATTCTGGGGAATCTGTGCGAAGAATTATGCTTTCCTGTGGTTTAAACAATTGTTTGGACTATAAACATGTAGCATTAAAAGGAAAGACACGAGTCTTGGACGTGACAAAAGCTGGAAGTCGCATCAGAGCGAGGTTGGCCTCATCTTCTGCGATTATCGACGGTCTTTGGGGGTTTTGGTACAATTCTGGGGAATCTGTGCGAAGAATTATGCTTTGCTGCGGTTTAAACAATTGTTTGGACTATAAACATGTAGCACTAAAAGGAAAGACATGAGTCTTGGACGTGACAAAAGCTGGAAATCGCATCAGAGCGAGGTTGGCCTCATCTTCTGCGAGTAGCGAAGCTCTTCGGGGGTTTTGGTACAATTCTGGGGAATCTGTGCGAAGAATTATGCTTTCCTGCGGTTTAAACAATTGTTTGGACTATAAACATGTAGCACTAAAAGGAAAGACATGAGTCTTGGACGTGACAAAAGCTGGAAATCGCATCAGAGCGAGGTTGGCCTCATCTTCTGCGATTAGCGACGGTCTTTGGGGGTTTTGGTACAATTCTGGGGAATCTGTGCGAAGAATTATGCTTTCCTGTGGTTTAAACAATTGTTTTGACTATAAACATGTAGCACTAAAAGGAAAGACACGAGTCTTGGACGTGACAAAAGCTGGAAATCGCATCAGAGCGAGGTTGGCCTCATCTTCTGCGATTATCGACGGTCTTTGGGGGTTTTGGTACAATTCTGGGGAATCTGTGCGAAGAATTATGCTTTCCTGCGGTTTAAACAATTGTTTGGACTATAAACATGTAGCATTAAAAGGAAAGACACGAGTCTTGGACGTGACAAAAGCTGGAAATCGCATCAGAGCGAGGTTGGCCTCATCTTCTGCGATTATCGACGGTCTTTGGGGGTTTTGGTACAATTCTGGGGAATCTGTGCGAAGAATTATGCTTTCCTGCGGTTTAAACAATTGTTTGGACTATAAACATGTAGCACTAAAAGGAAAGACATGAGTCTTGGACGTGACAAAAGCTGGAAATCGCATCAGAGCGAGGTTGGCCTCATCTTCTGCGATTAGCGAAGCTCTTTGGGGGTTTTGGTACAATTCTGGGGAATCTGTGCGAAGAATTATGCTTTGCTGCGGTTTAAACAATTGTTTGGACTATAAACATGTAGCACTAAAAGGAAAGACATGAGTCTTGGACGTGACAAAAGCTGGAAATCGCATCAGAGCGAGGTTGGCCTCATCTTCTGCGATTAGCGAAGCTCTTTGGGGGTTTTGGTACAATTCTGGGGAATCTGTGCGAGGAATTATGCTTTCCTGCGGTTTAAACAATTGTTTGGACTATAAACATGTAGCACTAAAAGGAAAGACACGAGTCTTGGACGTGACAAAAGCTGGAAATCGCATCAGAGCGAGGTTGGCCTCATCTTCTGCGATTAGCGACGGTCTTTGGGGGTTTTGGTACAATTCTGGGGAATCTGTGCGAAGAATTATGCTTTCCTGCGGTTTAAACAATTGTTTGGACTATAAACATGTAGCATTAAAAGGAAAGACACGAGTCTTGGACGTGACAAAAGCTGGAAATCGCATCAGAGCGAGGTTGGCCTCATCTTCTGCGATTAGCGACGGTCTTTGGGGGTTTTGGTACAATTCTGGGGAATCTGTGCGAAGAATTATGCTTTCCTGTGGTTTAAACAATTGTTTTGACTATAAACATGTAGCACTAAAAGGAAAGACACGAGTCTTGGACGTGACAAAAGCTGGAAATCGCATCAGAGCGAGGTTGGCCTCATCTTCTGCGATTATCGACGGTCTTTGGGGGTTTTGGTACAATTCTGGGGAATCTGTGCGAAGAATTATGCTTTCCTGTGGTTTAAACAATTGTTTGGACTATAAACATGTAGCATTAAAAGGAGAGACATGTGTCTTGGACGTGACAAAAACTGGAAATCGCATCAGAGCGAGGTTGGCCTCATCTTCTGCGATTATCGAGATTTTTGGGGGGTTTTGGGAGAATTCTGGGGAATCTGTGCGAAGAATTATGCTTTCCTGCGGTTTAAACAATTGTTTGGACTATAAACATGTAGCACTAAAAGGAAAGACATGAGTCTTGGACGTGACAAAAGCTGGAAATCGCATCAGAGCGAGGTTGGCCTCATCTTCTGCGATTAGCGAAGCTCTTTGGGGGTTTTGGTACAATTCTGGGGAATCTGTGCGAAGAATTATGCTTTCCTGTGGTTTAAACAATTGTTTGGACTATAAACATGTAGCATTAAAAGGAAAGACACGAGTCTTGGACGTGACAAAAGCTGGAAGTCGCATCAGAGCGAGGTTGGCCTCATCTTCTGCGATTATCGACGGTCTTTGGGGGTTTTGGTACAATTCTGGGGAATCTGTGCGAAGAATTATGCTTTGCTGCGGTTTAAACAATTGTTTGGACTATAAACATGTAGCACTAAAAGGAAAGACATGAGTCTTGGACGTGACAAAAGCTGGAAATCGCATCAGAGCGAGGTTGGCCTCATCTTGTGCGATTATAGATGGTTTTGGAGAGTTTTGGGAGATTTCTGGGGATTCTGCGGGAAGAATTGTGCTTTCCTGTGGTTTAAACAATTGTTTGGACTATAAACATGTAGAAATAGAAGGTAAGATATATGATAATGTACGCATATAAATTGGATGATGGTACGAAGATGATGATATGATCATATATATATAATACGATTCAAAGGGGATGAACAATAAAAAGGATATATGGAAAAGAGGTATAAGTATTACGAAATCGCAAGTGATAAATATTTATTTTTACATATATATTTATATATATGTAGGATATTTATTATTTTAAAATTAGATACAAGGAAATTAAGATCGTCTTTATAACTATATGTTGCCTCAATAACGCACGATGAACAACTGACTCAATTTGTTTAAAAACATTTTTAGTTGAAAGACTCATTCACATGTACGTTTGCTGTCGCTCACATTCTAGAATATTCCATAACATAAAAATTGAAACTCTTAAATTATTGATTAATATAAATTATTGATTAACAAACAAGGATATCTATGTTTATTATCCTTCAATAATTATGCTAAATGTACTAAAAAGAATTAAAAAAAAAAAAAAAAAAAAAAACGAGGTAGAACATGTATTTTATATAATATGTAATATAATATACCTTATTATTTACTATTTTTATGTATATATAATTATTATCGTACATAATTATATATAATTTATTATATTTTCAATCGTATAAACGTATTACACGCTCGTAATCACGTATTTTGCAGTTTCCACGGTGTTATTACGTTACTACGTGTCCTCCTATTACCGTCAGATCATCGCGTGTTTATTAGTTCGACACTGTTGTCAGATTCTGTTCGGTCTCTGACGGTGTCCTGCTCGCTGGCAGGCTTTGGTTAGGATCTGCCGACTTCTTGCGGTAAAACCCTGTACTACTAGGCTCAGCTTATTGCGAAAATAAAGAAATTAGAGACTATCAACCTGCCGACACTATTCGTTACAAGACCGTAAAATAATCGAAGGAGACGATTATAGTTCGCAGGATGAAGCATAGATGTTTGGAACTGCCCTGGTTTGCCATTGCGTGTTTCATTTTATTCGTTCGAAGAAGATATATGGGTAATTTGTTGGTTTAAGAAAAGTGCACTGGATCCCCAGAATGATATCGTGACGTCGAGGATTCCCGTGGAGGTAAACCCCGTATGGGAAAGTTGCGCGCGCAGCGTCTAACATATGGTAAAACTGGAGGGGGTATATCAGTCCGTACCGTTTTAAAGGAGCAGAGGTATATCCGTCCGTACCGTTTTAAAGGAGGAGAGGTATATCAGTCCGTACGGTTACCGCCGAATGACAGTATTCAAACAAGATATTCTTATTTTTTTTAATAAACTATGAAATACGCAATCGTAAATTCACGTTTCATAGTCGTTTAAGTAAAATGAAGTGGCCCGTGTATTTTTAATAAAGTCAAACCGAAAAAATTCCAATAAATATGCAGCTTCGTTGAAGAAAACAAACTAACCTCATCCTTGGATATGCTCTTCGCCTATTTGTCAAATTTATTGCATACGTGAAATTTACTTAACATTTTGAACTTAATAAGGCTTCTTTACCCTATTTTCATTAGTTAACGATAGCAATTCAACGACGATTGTTTCTCTATATGCATTTATTAAGCTTCGTAAAGCGTGCTCCCGCTTCGTCGTTTTGACGTTTCGAGTAAATGTAGGATACTTAATATTTTAAAATTATTTCAAAATTAGATATAAAATTATTGATTAACATAAATTATTGATTAACAAACAAGGATAGTAAATTATTAAACAAGGGTATCTAAGATTATTATCCTTCATATATTATTACGAAATTTACTCTATTTACTCTATTACATGTTATATATATATCGTGAGGCATTTAATCGTACAGTCTAAATTTATTTGTGACCCATTCGTCGCATTAAAAAATATTTAGTTTTGGGACAATCCTGGGGATTCTGTGCGAAGAATTATGCTTTCCTGTGGTTTAAACAATTGTTTGGACTATAAACATGTAGCATTAAAAGGAAAGACACGAGTCTTGGACGTGACAAAAGCTGGAAATCGCATCAGAGCGAGGTTGGCCTCATCTTCTGCGATTATCGACGGTCTTTGGGGGTTTTGGTACAATTCTGGGGAATCTGTGCGAAGAATTATGCTTTCCTGCGGTTTAAACAATTGTTTGGACTATAAACATGTAGCACTAAAAGGAAAGACATGAGTCTTGGACGTGACAAAAGCTGGAAATCGCATCAGAGCGAGGTTGGCCTCATCTTGTGCGATTATAGATGGTTTTGGAGAGTTTTGGGAGATTTCTGGGGATTCTGCGGGAAGAATTGTGCTTTCCTGTGGTTTAAACAATTGTTTGGACTATAAACATGTAGAAATAGAAGGTAAGATATATGATAATGTACGCATATAAATTGGATGATGGTACGAAGATGATGATATGATCATATATATATAATACGATTCAAAGGGGATGAACAATAAAAAGGATATATGGAAAAGAGGTATAAGTATTACGAAATCGCAAGTGATAAATATTTATTTTTACATATATATTTATATATATGTAGGATATTTATTATTTTAAAATTAGATACAAGGAAATTAAGATCGTCTTTATAACTATATGTTGCCTCAATAACGCACGATGAACAACTGACTCAATTTGTTTAAAAACATTTTTAGTTGAAAGACTCATTCACATGTACGTTTGCTGTCGCTCACATTCTAGAATATTCCATAACATAAAAATTGAAACTCTTAAATTATTGATTAATATAAATTATTGATTAACAAACAAGGATATCTATGTTTATTATCCTTCAATAATTATGCTAAATGTACTAAAAAGAATTAAAAAAAAAAAAAAAAAAAAAAACGAGGTAGAACATGTATTTTATATAATATGTAATATAATATACCTTATTATTTACTATTTTTATGTATATATAATTATTATCGTACATAATTATATATAATTTATTATATTTTCAATCGTATAAACGTATTACACGCTCGTAATCACGTATTTTGCAGTTTCCACGGTGTTATTACGTTACTACGTGTCCTCCTATTACCGTCAGATCATCGCGTGTTTATTAGTTCGACACTGTTGTCAGATTCTGTTCGGTCTCTGACGGTGTCCTGCTCGCTGGCAGGCTTTGGTTAGGATCTGCCGACTTCTTGCGGTAAAACCCTGTACTACTAGGCTCAGCTTATTGCGAAAATAAAGAAATTAGAGACTATCAACCTGCCGACACTATTCGTTACAAGACCGTAAAATAATCGAAGGAGACGATTATAGTTCGCAGGATGAAGCATAGATGTTTGGAACTGCCCTGGTTTGCCATTGCGTGTTTCATTTTATTCGTTCGAAGAAGATATATGGGTAATTTGTTGGTTTAAGAAAAGTGCACTGGATCCCCAGAATGATATCGTGACGTCGAGGATTCCCGTGGAGGTAAACCCCGTATGGGAAAGTTGCGCGCGCAGCGTCTAACATATGGTAAAACTGGAGGGGGTATATCAGTCCGTACCGTTTTAAAGGAGCAGAGGTATATCCGTCCGTACCGTTTTAAAGGAGGAGAGGTATATCAGTCCGTACGGTTACCGCCGAATGACAGTATTCAAACAAGATATTCTTATTTTTTTTAATAAACTATGAAATACGCAATCGTAAATTCACGTTTCATAGTCGTTTAAGTAAAATGAAGTGGCCCGTGTATTTTTAATAAAGTCAAACCGAAAAAATTCCAATAAATATGCAGCTTCGTTGAAGAAAACAAACTAACCTCATCCTTGGATATGCTCTTCGCCTATTTGTCAAATTTATTGCATACGTGAAATTTACTTAACATTTTGAACTTAATAAGGCTTCTTTACCCTATTTTCATTAGTTAACGATAGCAATTCAACGACGATTGTTTCTCTATATGCATTTATTAAGCTTCGTAAAGCGTGCTCCCGCTTCGTCGTTTTGACGTTTCGAGTAAATGTAGGATACTTAATATTTTAAAATTATTTCAAAATTAGATATAAAATTATTGATTAACATAAATTATTGATTAACAAACAAGGATAGTAAATTATTAAACAAGGGTATCTAAGATTATTATCCTTCATATATTATTACGAAATTTACTCTATTTACTCTATTACATGTTATATATATATCGTGAGGCATTTAATCGTACAGTCTAAATTTATTTGTGACCCATTCGTCGCATTAAAAAATATTTAGTTTTGGGACAATCCTGGGGATTCTGTGCGAAGAATTATGCTTTCCTGTGGTTTAAACAATTGTTTGGACTATAAACATGTAGCATTAAAAGGAAAGACACGAGTCTTGGACGTGACAAAAGCTGGAAATCGCATCAGAGCGAGGTTGGCCTCATCTTCTGCGATTATCGACGGTCTTTGGGGGTTTTGGTACAATTCTGGGGAATCTGTGCGAAGAATTATGCTTTCCTGCGGTTTAAACAATTGTTTGGACTATAAACATGTAGCACTAAAAGGAAAGACATGAGTCTTGGACGTGACAAAAGCTGGAAATCGCATCAGAGCGAGGTTGGCCTCATCTTCTGCGATTATCGACGGTCTTTGGGGGTTTTGGTACAATTCTGGGGAATCTGTGCGAAGAATTATGCTTTCCTGCGGTTTAAACAATTGTTTGGACTATAAACATGTAGCACTAAAAGGAAAGACATGAGTCTTGGACGTGACAAAAGCTGGAAATCGCATCAGAGCGAGGTTGGCCTCATCTTCTGCGATTAGCGACGGTCTTTGGGGGTTTTGGTACAATTCTGGGGAATCTGTGCGAAGAATTATGCTTTGCTGCGGTTTAAACAATTGTTTTGACTATAAACATGTAGCACTAAAAGGAAAGACACGAGTCTTGGACGTGACAAAAGCTGGAAATCGCATCAGAGCGAGGTTGGCCTCATCTTCTGCGATTAGCGACGGTCTTTGGGGGTTTTGGTACAATTCTGGGGAATCTGTGTGAAGAATTATGCTTTCCTGCGGTTTAAACAATTGTTTGGACTATAAACATGTAGCACTAAAAGGAAAGACATGAGTCTTGGACGTGACAAAAGCTGGAAATCGCATCAGAGCGAGGTTGGCCTCATCTTCTGCGATTATCGACGGTCTTTGGGGGTTTTGGTACAATTCTGGGGAATCTGTGCGAAGAATTATGCTTTCCTGTGGTTTAAACAATTGTTTGGACTATAAACATGTAGCATTAAAAGGAGAGACATGTGTCTTGGACGTGACAAAAACTGGAAATCGCATCAGAGCGAGGTTGGCCTCATCTTCTGCGATTATCGAGATTTTTGGGGGGTTTTGGGAGAATTCTGGGGAATCTGTGCGAAGAATTATGCTTTCCTGCGGTTTAAACAATTGTTTGGACTATAAACATGTAGCACTAAAAGGAAAGACATGAGTCTTGGACGTGACAAAAGCTGGAAATCGCATCAGAGCGAGGTTGGCCTCATCTTCTGCGATTAGCGAAGCTCTTTGGGGGTTTTGGTACAATTCTGGGGAATCTGTGCGAAGAATTATGCTTTCCTGTGGTTTAAACAATTGTTTGGACTATAAACATGTAGCATTAAAAGGAAAGACACGAGTCTTGGACGTGACAAAAGCTGGAAGTCGCATCAGAGCGAGGTTGGCCTCATCTTCTGCGATTATCGACGGTCTTTGGGGGTTTTGGTACAATTCTGGGGAATCTGTGCGAAGAATTATGCTTTGCTGCGGTTTAAACAATTGTTTGGACTATAAACATGTAGCACTAAAAGGAAAGACATGAGTCTTGGACGTGACAAAAGCTGGAAATCGCATCAGAGCGAGGTTGGCCTCATCTTCTGCGAGTAGCGAAGCTCTTCGGGGGTTTTGGTACAATTCTGGGGAATCTGTGCGAAGAATTATGCTTTCCTGCGGTTTAAACAATTGTTTGGACTATAAACATGTAGCACTAAAAGGAAAGACATGAGTCTTGGACGTGACAAAAGCTGGAAATCGCATCAGAGCGAGGTTGGCCTCATCTTCTGCGATTAGCGACGGTCTTTGGGGGTTTTGGTACAATTCTGGGGAATCTGTGCGAAGAATTATGCTTTCCTGTGGTTTAAACAATTGTTTTGACTATAAACATGTAGCACTAAAAGGAAAGACACGAGTCTTGGACGTGACAAAAGCTGGAAATCGCATCAGAGCGAGGTTGGCCTCATCTTCTGCGATTATCGACGGTCTTTGGGGGTTTTGGTACAATTCTGGGGAATCTGTGCGAAGAATTATGCTTTCCTGCGGTTTAAACAATTGTTTGGACTATAAACATGTAGCATTAAAAGGAAAGACACGAGTCTTGGACGTGACAAAAGCTGGAAATCGCATCAGAGCGAGGTTGGCCTCATCTTCTGCGATTATCGACGGTCTTTGGGGGTTTTGGTACAATTCTGGGGAATCTGTGCGAAGAATTATGCTTTCCTGCGGTTTAAACAATTGTTTGGACTATAAACATGTAGCACTAAAAGGAAAGACATGAGTCTTGGACGTGACAAAAGCTGGAAATCGCATCAGAGCGAGGTTGGCCTCATCTTCTGCGATTAGCGAAGCTCTTTGGGGGTTTTGGTACAATTCTGGGGAATCTGTGCGAAGAATTATGCTTTGCTGCGGTTTAAACAATTGTTTGGACTATAAACATGTAGCACTAAAAGGAAAGACATGAGTCTTGGACGTGACAAAAGCTGGAAATCGCATCAGAGCGAGGTTGGCCTCATCTTCTGCGATTAGCGAAGCTCTTTGGGGGTTTTGGTACAATTCTGGGGAATCTGTGCGAGGAATTATGCTTTCCTGCGGTTTAAACAATTGTTTGGACTATAAACATGTAGCACTAAAAGGAAAGACACGAGTCTTGGACGTGACAAAAGCTGGAAATCGCATCAGAGCGAGGTTGGCCTCATCTTCTGCGATTAGCGACGGTCTTTGGGGGTTTTGGTACAATTCTGGGGAATCTGTGCGAAGAATTATGCTTTCCTGTGGTTTAAACAATTGTTTGGACTATAAACATGTAGCACTAAAAGGAAAGACATGAGTCTTGGACGTGACAAAAGCTGGAAATCGCATCAGAGCGAGGTTGGCCTCATCTTCTGCGATTAGCGACGGTCTTTGGGGGTTTTGGTACAATTCTGGGGAATCTGTGCGAAGAATTATGCTTTGCTGCGGTTTAAACAATTGTTTTGACTATAAACATGTAGCACTAAAAGGAAAGACACGAGTCTTGGACGTGACAAAAGCTGGAAATCGCATCAGAGCGAGGTTGGCCTCATCTTCTGCGATTAGCGACGGTCTTTGGGGGTTTTGGTACAATTCTGGGGAATCTGTGTGAAGAATTATGCTTTCCTGCGGTTTAAACAATTGTTTGGACTATAAACATGTAGCACTAAAAGGAAAGACATGAGTCTTGGACGTGACAAAAGCTGGAAATCGCATCAGAGCGAGGTTGGCCTCATCTTCTGCGATTAGCGAAGCTCTTTGGGGGTTTTGGTACAATTCTGGGGAATCTGTGCGAGGAATTATGCTTTCCTGCGGTTTAAACAATTGTTTGGACTATAAACATGTAGCACTAAAAGGAAAGACACGAGTCTTGGACGTGACAAAAGCTGGAAATCGCATCAGAGCGAGGTTGGCCTCATCTTCTGCGATTAGCGACGGTCTTTGGGGGTTTTGGTACAATTCTGGGGAATCTGTGCGAAGAATTATGCTTTCCTGTGGTTTAAACAATTGTTTGGACTATAAACATGTAGCACTAAAAGGAAAGACATGAGTCTTGGACGTGACAAAAGCTGGAAATCGCATCAGAGCGAGGTTGGCCTCATCTTCTGCGATTAGCGACGGTCTTTGGGGGTTTTGGTACAATTCTGGGGAATCTGTGCGAAGAATTATGCTTTGCTGCGGTTTAAACAATTGTTTTGACTATAAACATGTAGCACTAAAAGGAAAGACACGAGTCTTGGACGTGACAAAAGCTGGAAATCGCATCAGAGCGAGGTTGGCCTCATCTTCTGCGATTAGCGACGGTCTTTGGGGGTTTTGGTACAATTCTGGGGAATCTGTGTGAAGAATTATGCTTTCCTGCGGTTTAAACAATTGTTTGGACTATAAACATGTAGCACTAAAAGGAAAGACATGAGTCTTGGACGTGACAAAAGCTGGAAATCGCATCAGAGCGAGGTTGGCCTCATCTTCTGCGATTATCGACGGTCTTTGGGGGTTTTGGTACAATTCTGGGGAATCTGTGCGAAGAATTATGCTTTCCTGTGGTTTAAACAATTGTTTGGACTATAAACATGTAGCATTAAAAGGAGAGACATGTGTCTTGGACGTGACAAAAACTGGAAATCGCATCAGAGCGAGGTTGGCCTCATCTTCTGCGATTATCGAGATTTTTGGGGGGTTTTGGGAGAATTCTGGGGAATCTGTGCGAAGAATTATGCTTTCCTGCGGTTTAAACAATTGTTTGGACTATAAACATGTAGCACTAAAAGGAAAGACATGAGTCTTGGACGTGACAAAAGCTGGAAATCGCATCAGAGCGAGGTTGGCCTCATCTTCTGCGATTAGCGAAGCTCTTTGGGGGTTTTGGTACAATTCTGGGGAATCTGTGCGAAGAATTATGCTTTCCTGTGGTTTAAACAATTGTTTGGACTATAAACATGTAGCATTAAAAGGAAAGACACGAGTCTTGGACGTGACAAAAGCTGGAAGTCGCATCAGAGCGAGGTTGGCCTCATCTTCTGCGATTATCGACGGTCTTTGGGGGTTTTGGTACAATTCTGGGGAATCTGTGCGAAGAATTATGCTTTGCTGCGGTTTAAACAATTGTTTGGACTATAAACATGTAGCACTAAAAGGAAAGACATGAGTCTTGGACGTGACAAAAGCTGGAAATCGCATCAGAGCGAGGTTGGCCTCATCTTCTGCGAGTAGCGAAGCTCTTCGGGGGTTTTGGTACAATTCTGGGGAATCTGTGCGAAGAATTATGCTTTCCTGCGGTTTAAACAATTGTTTGGACTATAAACATGTAGCACTAAAAGGAAAGACATGAGTCTTGGACGTGACAAAAGCTGGAAATCGCATCAGAGCGAGGTTGGCCTCATCTTCTGCGATTAGCGACGGTCTTTGGGGGTTTTGGTACAATTCTGGGGAATCTGTGCGAAGAATTATGCTTTCCTGTGGTTTAAACAATTGTTTTGACTATAAACATGTAGCACTAAAAGGAAAGACACGAGTCTTGGACGTGACAAAAGCTGGAAATCGCATCAGAGCGAGGTTGGCCTCATCTTCTGCGATTATCGACGGTCTTTGGGGGTTTTGGTACAATTCTGGGGAATCTGTGCGAAGAATTATGCTTTCCTGCGGTTTAAACAATTGTTTGGACTATAAACATGTAGCATTAAAAGGAAAGACACGAGTCTTGGACGTGACAAAAGCTGGAAATCGCATCAGAGCGAGGTTGGCCTCATCTTCTGCGATTATCGACGGTCTTTGGGGGTTTTGGTACAATTCTGGGGAATCTGTGCGAAGAATTATGCTTTCCTGCGGTTTAAACAATTGTTTGGACTATAAACATGTAGCACTAAAAGGAAAGACATGAGTCTTGGACGTGACAAAAGCTGGAAATCGCATCAGAGCGAGGTTGGCCTCATCTTCTGCGATTAGCGAAGCTCTTTGGGGGTTTTGGTACAATTCTGGGGAATCTGTGCGAAGAATTATGCTTTGCTGCGGTTTAAACAATTGTTTGGACTATAAACATGTAGCACTAAAAGGAAAGACATGAGTCTTGGACGTGACAAAAGCTGGAAATCGCATCAGAGCGAGGTTGGCCTCATCTTCTGCGATTAGCGAAGCTCTTTGGGGGTTTTGGTACAATTCTGGGGAATCTGTGCGAGGAATTATGCTTTCCTGCGGTTTAAACAATTGTTTGGACTATAAACATGTAGCACTAAAAGGAAAGACACGAGTCTTGGACGTGACAAAAGCTGGAAATCGCATCAGAGCGAGGTTGGCCTCATCTTCTGCGATTAGCGACGGTCTTTGGGGGTTTTGGTACAATTCTGGGGAATCTGTGCGAAGAATTATGCTTTCCTGTGGTTTAAACAATTGTTTGGACTATAAACATGTAGCACTAAAAGGAAAGACATGAGTCTTGGACGTGACAAAAGCTGGAAATCGCATCAGAGCGAGGTTGGCCTCATCTTCTGCGATTAGCGAAGCTCTTTGGGGGTTTTGGTACAATTCTGGGGAATCTGTGCGAAGAATTATGCTTTCCTGTGGTTTAAACAATTGTTTGGACTATAAACATGTAGCATTAAAAGGAAAGACACGAGTCTTGGACGTGACAAAAGCTGGAAGTCGCATCAGAGCGAGGTTGGCCTCATCTTCTGCGATTATCGACGGTCTTTGGGGGTTTTGGTACAATTCTGGGGAATCTGTGCGAAGAATTATGCTTTGCTGCGGTTTAAACAATTGTTTGGACTATAAACATGTAGCACTAAAAGGAAAGACATGAGTCTTGGACGTGACAAAAGCTGGAAATCGCATCAGAGCGAGGTTGGCCTCATCTTCTGCGAGTAGCGAAGCTCTTCGGGGGTTTTGGTACAATTCTGGGGAATCTGTGCGAAGAATTATGCTTTCCTGCGGTTTAAACAATTGTTTGGACTATAAACATGTAGCACTAAAAGGAAAGACATGAGTCTTGGACGTGACAAAAGCTGGAAATCGCATCAGAGCGAGGTTGGCCTCATCTTCTGCGATTAGCGACGGTCTTTGGGGGTTTTGGTACAATTCTGGGGAATCTGTGCGAAGAATTATGCTTTCCTGTGGTTTAAACAATTGTTTTGACTATAAACATGTAGCACTAAAAGGAAAGACACGAGTCTTGGACGTGACAAAAGCTGGAAATCGCATCAGAGCGAGGTTGGCCTCATCTTCTGCGATTATCGACGGTCTTTGGGGGTTTTGGTACAATTCTGGGGAATCTGTGCGAAGAATTATGCTTTCCTGCGGTTTAAACAATTGTTTGGACTATAAACATGTAGCATTAAAAGGAAAGACACGAGTCTTGGACGTGACAAAAGCTGGAAATCGCATCAGAGCGAGGTTGGCCTCATCTTCTGCGATTAGCGACGGTCTTTGGGGGTTTTGGTACAATTCTGGGGAATCTGTGCGAAGAATTATGCTTTCCTGTGGTTTAAACAATTGTTTTGACTATAAACATGTAGCACTAAAAGGAAAGACACGAGTCTTGGACGTGACAAAAGCTGGAAATCGCATCAGAGCGAGGTTGGCCTCATCTTCTGCGATTATCGACGGTCTTTGGGGGTTTTGGTACAATTCTGGGGAATCTGTGCGAAGAATTATGCTTTCCTGTGGTTTAAACAATTGTTTGGACTATAAACATGTAGCATTAAAAGGAGAGACATGTGTCTTGGACGTGACAAAAACTGGAAATCGCATCAGAGCGAGGTTGGCCTCATCTTCTGCGATTATCGAGATTTTTGGGGGGTTTTGGGAGAATTCTGGGGAATCTGTGCGAAGAATTATGCTTTCCTGCGGTTTAAACAATTGTTTGGACTATAAACATGTAGCACTAAAAGGAAAGACATGAGTCTTGGACGTGACAAAAGCTGGAAATCGCATCAGAGCGAGGTTGGCCTCATCTTCTGCGATTAGCGAAGCTCTTTGGGGGTTTTGGTACAATTCTGGGGAATCTGTGCGAAGAATTATGCTTTCCTGTGGTTTAAACAATTGTTTGGACTATAAACATGTAGCATTAAAAGGAAAGACACGAGTCTTGGACGTGACAAAAGCTGGAAGTCGCATCAGAGCGAGGTTGGCCTCATCTTCTGCGATTATCGACGGTCTTTGGGGGTTTTGGTACAATTCTGGGGAATCTGTGCGAAGAATTATGCTTTGCTGCGGTTTAAACAATTGTTTGGACTATAAACATGTAGCACTAAAAGGAAAGACATGAGTCTTGGACGTGACAAAAGCTGGAAATCGCATCAGAGCGAGGTTGGCCTCATCTTCTGCGATTATCGACGGTCTTTGGGGGTTTTGGTACAATTCTGGGGAATCTGTGCGAAGAATTATGCTTTCCTGCGGTTTAAACAATTGTTTGGACTATAAACATGTAGAAATAGAAGGTAAGATATATGATAATGTACGCATATAAATTGGATGATGGTACGAAGATGATGATATGATCATATATATATAATACGATTCAAAGGGGATGAACAATAAAAAGGATATATGGAAAAGAGGTATAAGTATTACGAAATCACAAGTGATAAATATTTATTTAACATATATATTTATATATATGTAGGATATTTATTATTTTAAAATTAGATACAAGGAAATTAAGATCGTCTTTATAACTATATGTTGCCTCAATAACGCACGATGAACAACTGACTCAATTTGTTTAAAAACATTTTTAGTTGAAAGACTCATTCACATGTACGTTTGCTGTCGCTCACATTCTAGAATATTCCATAACATAAAAATTGAAACTCTTAAATTATTGATTAATATAAATTATTGATTAACAAACAAGGATATCTATGTTTATTATCCTTCAATAATTATGCTAAATGTACTAAAAAGAATTAAAAAAAAAAAAAAAAAAAAAAACGAGGTAGAACATGTATTTTATATAATATGTAATATAATATACCTTATTATTTACTATTTTTATGTATATATAATTATTATCGTACATAATTATATATAATTTATTATATTTTCAATCGTATAAACGTATTACACGCTCGTAATCACGTATTTTGCAGTTTCCACGGTGTTATTACGTTACTACGTGTCCTCCTATTACCGTCAGATCATCGCGTGTTTATTAGTTCGACACTGTTGTCAGATTCTGTTCGGTCTCTGACGGTGTCCTGCTCGCTGGCAGGCTTTGGTTAGGATCTGCCGACTTCTTGCGGTAAAACCCTGTACTACTAGGCTCAGCTTATTGCGAAAATAAAGAAATTAGAGACTATCAACCTGCCGACACTATTCGTTACAAGACCGTAAAATAATCGAAGGAGACGATTATAGTTCGCAGGATGAAGCATAGATGTTTGGAACTGCCCTGGTTTGCCATTGCGTGTTTCATTTTATTCGTTCGAAGAAGATATATGGGTAATTTGTTGGTTTAAGAAAAGTGCACTGGATCCCCAGAATGATATCGTGACGTCGAGGATTCCCGTGGAGGTAAACCCCGTATGGGAAAGTTGCGCGCGCAGCGTCTAACATATGGTAAAACTGGAGGGGGTATATCAGTCCGTACCGTTTTAAAGGAGCAGAGGTATATCCGTCCGTACCGTTTTAAAGGAGGAGAGGTATATCAGTCCGTACGGTTACCGCCGAATGACAGTATTCAAACAAGATATTCTTATTTTTTTTAATAAACTATGAAATACGCAATCGTAAATTCACGTTTCATAGTCGTTTAAGTAAAATGAAGTGGCCCGTGTATTTTTAATAAAGTCAAACCGAAAAAATTCCAATAAATATGCAGCTTCGTTGAAGAAAACAAACTAACCTCATCCTTGGATATGCTCTTCGCCTATTTGTCAAATTTATTGCATACGTGAAATTTACTTAACATTTTGAACTTAATAAGGCTTCTTTACCCTATTTTCATTAGTTAACGATAGCAATTCAACGACGATTGTTTCTCTATATGCATTTATTAAGCTTCGTAAAGCGTGCTCCCGCTTCGTCGTTTTGACGTTTCGAGTAAATGTAGGATACTTAATATTTTAAAATTATTTCAAAATTAGATATAAAATTATTGATTAACATAAATTATTGATTAACAAACAAGGATAGTAAATTATTAAACAAGGGTATCTAAGATTATTATCCTTCATATATTATTACGAAATTTACTCTATTTACTCTATTACATGTTATATATATATCGTGAGGCATTTAATCGTACAGTCTAAATTTATTTGTGACCCATTCGTCGCATTAAAAAATATTTAGTTTTGGGACAATCCTGGGGATTCTGTGCGAAGAATTATGCTTTCCTGTGGTTTAAACAATTGTTTGGACTATAAACATGTAGCATTAAAAGGAAAGACACGAGTCTTGGACGTGACAAAAGCTGGAAATCGCATCAGAGCGAGGTTGGCCTCATCTTCTGCGATTAGCGAAGCTCTTTGGGGGTTTTGGTACAATTCTGGGGAATCTGTGCGAAGAATTATGCTTTCCTGCGGTTTAAACAATTGTTTGGACTATAAACATGTAGCACTAAAAGGAAAGACATGAGTCTTGGACGTGACAAAAGCTGGAAATCGCATCAGAGCGAGGTTGGCCTCATCTTGTGCGATTATAGATGGTTTTGGAGAGTTTTGGGAGATTTCTGGGGATTCTGCGGGAAGAATTGTGCTTTCCTGTGGTTTAAACAATTGTTTGGACTATAAACATGTAGAAATAGAAGGTAAGATATATGATAATGTACGCATATAAATTGGATGATGGTACGAAGATGATGATATGATCATATATATATAATACGATTCAAAGGGGATGAACAATAAAAAGGATATATGGAAAAGAGGTATAAGTATTACGAAATCGCAAGTGATAAATATTTATTTTTACATATATATTTATATATATGTAGGATATTTATTATTTTAAAATTAGATACAAGGAAATTAAGATCGTCTTTATAACTATATGTTGCCTCAATAACGCACGATGAACAACTGACTCAATTTGTTTAAAAACATTTTTAGTTGAAAGACTCATTCACATGTACGTTTGCTGTCGCTCACATTCTAGAATATTCCATAACATAAAAATTGAAACTCTTAAATTATTGATTAATATAAATTATTGATTAACAAACAAGGATATCTATGTTTATTATCCTTCAATAATTATGCTAAATGTACTAAAAAGAATTAAAAAAAAAAAAAAAAAAAAAAACGAGGTAGAACATGTATTTTATATAATATGTAATATAATATACCTTATTATTTACTATTTTTATGTATATATAATTATTATCGTACATAATTATATATAATTTATTATATTTTCAATCGTATAAACGTATTACACGCTCGTAATCACGTATTTTGCAGTTTCCACGGTGTTATTACGTTACTACGTGTCCTCCTATTACCGTCAGATCATCGCGTGTTTATTAGTTCGACACTGTTGTCAGATTCTGTTCGGTCTCTGACGGTGTCCTGCTCGCTGGCAGGCTTTGGTTAGGATCTGCCGACTTCTTGCGGTAAAACCCTGTACTACTAGGCTCAGCTTATTGCGAAAATAAAGAAATTAGAGACTATCAACCTGCCGACACTATTCGTTACAAGACCGTAAAATAATCGAAGGAGACGATTATAGTTCGCAGGATGAAGCATAGATGTTTGGAACTGCCCTGGTTTGCCATTGCGTGTTTCATTTTATTCGTTCGAAGAAGATATATGGGTAATTTGTTGGTTTAAGAAAAGTGCACTGAATCCCCAGAATGATATCGTGACGTCGAGGATTCCCGTGGAGGTAAACCCCGTATGGGAAAGTTGCGCGCGCAGCGTCTAACATATGGTAAAACTGGAGGGGGTATATCAGTCCGTACCGTTTTAAAGGAGCAGAGGTATATCCGTCCGTACCGTTTTAAAGGAGGAGAGGTATATCAGTCCGTACGGTTACCGCCGAATGACAGTATTCAAACAAGATATTCTTATTTTTTTTAATAAACTATGAAATACGCAATCGTAAATTCACGTTTCATAGTCGTTTAAGTAAAATGAAGTGGCCCGTGTATTTTTAATAAAGTCAAACCGAAAAAATTCCAATAAATATGCAGCTTCGTTGAAGAAAACAAACTAACCTCATCCTTGGATATGCTCTTCGCCTATTTGTCAAATTTATTGCATACGTGAAATTTACTTAACATTTTGAACTTAATAAGGCTTCTTTACCCTATTTTCATTAGTTAACGATAGCAATTCAACGACGATTGTTTCTCTATATGCATTTATTAAGCTTCGTAAAGCGTGCTCCCGCTTCGTCGTTTTGACGTTTCGAGTAAATGTAGGATACTTAATATTTTAAAATTAGATACAAGGAGACTAAGAACGTCTTTATAACTATTTGTTCCCTCAATAACGCACAATGAACAACTGACTATTGGAAACTGCCCGAAACTAGCTTCTGGACAGTTTAAACTAGTATGTTTAGAAATATTAATCGTGTAAAAAGCTCTCTCTCATTTAGAAAGAGAGAAGAATGTGGGTGTTACCTAGACAGACAGTAATTATTCGTACCCTATGCAAAGTTTCCTGCAAGTTCTGCAAGTTCTGCAAGTTCTGCAAGTTCTGCTAAGAGAGTTTAAGTGAATCGCAAATAACTTAATCGTAATACGTAGTCCTTAGCATGATATCGTTTTCGAGAGATTAATTAATCTCTCGAAAACGTTACCAAGTACCCAGGTCCACCAACGAGGAGGTGACTACGCAGGGACCCAGCCCTATGGCCCTAATCCCATCCACCCTCCATTACAAATACGTGTTCTCGGTACAGAAGGTACCGAGATCTGACTCTACTTCAATTTAATATACGCGAAATCCATAATACATTTTCTAAAATCTATCAGATATTTAGAAATTGCAGTATGGACTTTACGAAAGGGCTGACGAGAAATGCCATCGTCTTACCCGAAGAGAAATTTCTAAAGTGACTCTACTGACACTCTCGAAAAGCGAAAGTGTCTTGCAAAAGGTTTTACGGTACGATACTGTACATTCTATCACTCTATTGTAACAAAAAATTTATATGAATCTCGATAAAAATGGAAACAAAATTAAGTTAAACTAAAGTTATGAACAGAAACTGAGTTGAAGCAAAAATAGAGATAAATTTCGCGACGCGACCGATTAGAGCATTCTAACTCGATGCTTCCGCATTAGCCATTAGGCGTACCATACCCGACGCGAATCGCGATCAAGTTATGTCACGTCTTACGTTGAAACAACCGAAACATCGCTCTCCCCGATGGTGAGTGCGGGTCCCACCTGGACTCCAACAGGGCGAAGCACGTGGATTGCTCTGCGACGAAGACGAACCGAAGTAGACCACCCCGAACCGTTAAAGGTCCGAAGACCCCAACGGCTCGGGGTAGGATCTACACGGTTCGTCTCCGTCGTGAGCGCGTCCACGGCTAATCCTGCTGAAGTCCAGATGAGCATCGCAGACAACACATAGGATTGATTGAGTTCCGGCTGTCTCACTGCGTGACGATGAAAGTCGAAATCTCGAGCGAATAGAGAAAATCTACGAAGCACAAAGTTAGAATGCTCAAGAGAACTAAAAGTTCTGTCATCCAAGTAAACGAGGGTGGGAAGAAAAAGGGGTGGTTGTTTCTCTCTCCGGATAAGAAAATGTATTTCTTTACAATATGATTACAATTAAATTACAAAGATGTACGATATAAAAGTATACTTATGACTAAAAACGCACGCATCCCACGGCGATCCAGCGGCAATCCAACGGCAATCCAACGGCAATCCAACGGCAATCCAACGGCGAATGAAGAGATTAAAATAAATCAGAGTAAAGCAGAAAGTAACCTAACCCAACCATCAAACATCAAACCATCAAACGACAAACCATCAAACGTCAACCCACCAAACGTCGAACCACCAAACATTGAACAACCAAACGACACCCCATCGAGGGGACACCATAGAAAAATAGAAGTGAACATGGATAATTAATAATGAAAATGAGGGAAGTCGGGGATAAAAGGGGATTATTATCTTATTAAAATTACATTACATGAATGTACAAATTGGATCGCAATAATTAACTTAAACTAAACTATTCACAGTCCAATTTAAAGTTTCAAAGCCCTGAAAAGGGCTTGGAAAATTTAATTTGTACTGCAAAAGACTCGATGCTAGAAATACCAATTATTAAATTATTCTATTCTCTTGCGAAGTCAATGAAATAATAGAAAATTCTTAAAAGTGACTTTTCTGAAAAATCTATCTATCTCTATCAGAAGTTACGAGTCATGATCTTTGGACTACTTTGGTACTTCCAGCATCAAGTTTACAATTATACTTATGTCTACGCGCGTAGTCCTTAGCTTGATATCGTTTTCGAGAGGGCAATCTCTCGAAAACGATACCAAGGGCCCAGGTCCACCACGTGGAGGTGACTACGCAGGGACCCATCCCTATTTCTCCAATCCCATCCACCCTCCATTACAAATTTACGATCTCGTTACAGAAGGTACCGAGATCCGACTCTACTTGAATTTAATACACGCGAAATCCATAGTACATTTTCTAAAATCTATCAGATATTTAGAAATTGCAGTATGGACGTTACGAGGGGGATGACGAGAAATGCCATTGTCTTACCCGAAGAGAAATTTGTAAAATGACTCTACCAACACTTTAGAAAAGTTCAAGTGTTTCGCAAAAGGGGATACGATACGATATACTAAGTTATTTATTACTCTACTCTAAAAATGACTCTAAACTGAAGAAAATAATTGAAGCAAAGATAATTAAAAATGTAAAAAAAATTCAAGTAAAATTCGCGACGCGACCGAAACGAACAAAGTTCACACGAGGGAGAACCCTACATCCTTCCGCACTAGCCACCAGGCGAACCGTACCCGCTACGAATCGCGAACAAAAATCCCACGTCTTACGTCGAGACAATCGAAAGCTCGCTCGCCGCGACGAGTGCGGTTCCCACCTAAACTCCAACGAGGCCCAACACGAGGATTGCTCTGCGCCAAAGAACGAACATCGTGGAACCATCCGAATCCGTCTTACAGCAGGCCAAAGACCCCAGCGCATCGGGTTAGGAACCAGTCAGCTCGAACTCTGTCGTGAGCGCGTCCACGGCTGAACCCGTGAAGTCCAGATGAGTTCCGCAAACATCGGTTTGATTGAGCCCAGAATGTCTCACTGCGTAGCGATAAAAGTCGAAATTGCGCGCGAATAGAGAACATGCTGCGTGAAGCGACTTATGAAGCACTAATAATAGAGTCCTCAAACGCGTAAACGGGCACTAATTAACGCGAGAACTATTCAAAGTTCTGTTTTGATAAACGAGGGGTTCAATAAAAGTTATTTCTCTCTCCGGATAAGAAAACGTATTTCTTTACAATACGATTATAATTAAATTTAGATTTAATATTTAGATGAAACAGAGATTTACAATATATAAGTACTTATGACTAATTAACGCAAGCATCCAACGGCGATCCAGCGGCGATCCAACGGCGATCCAACGGCGATCCAGCGGCGATCCAGCGGCGAAAGGAGGGATTAAAATAAATCAGAATAAACGAAACATCGAACCATCGAACAATCAAACAACCCTCCATCGATGGTAATAAATTATATCACATCCAGCGGCGATCCAGCGGCGATCCAACGGCGATCCAACGGCGATCCAGCGGCGATCCAGCGGCGAAAACAAAAATTAACTTAAACTATATCTTAGTCTCTAATTACACTATCTATATGAGCTTAAATCTAAGTGCGTAGTCCTTAGCTTGATATCGTTTTCGAGAGACCGGTCTCTGGAAAACGATACCAAGGGCCCAGGTCCACCCCGTGGAGGTGACTACGCAGGGACCCATCCCTATTTCGCCAATCCCAACCACCCTCCATTACAAATTCACGATCTCGTTACAGAAGGTACCGAGATCTGACTCTACTTGAATTCAATACACGCGAAATCCATGGCACATTTTCTAAAATATATCAGATGTTTCG
Organism: Xylocopa violacea; assembly: GCA_963969225.1. Classification (NCBI taxonomy): domain Eukaryota; kingdom Metazoa; phylum Arthropoda; class Insecta; order Hymenoptera; family Apidae; genus Xylocopa; species Xylocopa violacea. Next base: position 25,098,292 of record CAXAJV010000008.1, read on the forward strand.
AAATTGCAACGTGGATTTTACGAAACGCGAAAGGGAACGTAGAAGGGGATGGAAGTATATATCATGCTCTTATCCAGAGAGAAATTCATGAAGTGACTCTATCAACACTTCGAAACATTTAAAACGTTTCGCAAAAGAGATTACGGTATGGTAAAGGATAAACTTTATTATATTCTACTCTTGAAAAATGAAATTAATAAAGGAATTGAAAGAAATTGAAGAGAAAAGTAAAAAATAAGCTAATTTAAGTACTCACGTGGATCTTGCTAACTAAATGTTTCTCTTGATAAGGTAATGTATATACTTCCTTACAATTTGATTACAATTACCATTATAATTACTATTATCTAATTATAATTACTATCCTTATTATAATTACTATTATCTATGACTAATAATATACGCATCCAGCGGCGATCTAGATAGTAGAAATTAAAATATTAATTAAAATAAGATAAGAATAAGAAATAGAAATTAAAATAAAAATTGGATAACATAAAGGAAATAGAAGGGATTAGGGGAATTATTCTCGACGAAGTTGCTGAAGCAGTCGAAATTCGGCTCAGAACCGTTGAATTTATGGCAAGAACAAAGAGAATACCTCAAATTTCAAGATTCTCTTAATACTCCCTCTCGATTATAACTTCCTATAGTCCGTTTGCTTGAAGCAATTGGAAAGAACCTTGGAAAACGTGGAAATTGAGATTTTTTGATAAGGAAACCAGATAAAACAATACCATACTGATGCCTCCAACGCTGTATGCATAAAAAATATGATTTCCCCCTGAACACCAGAGATTAGGCCGGATTGTTTAAACAATTCCCTGAATTTCCGCCGTCGCATATATTTTTTTAACCACAGAAGTCAAACCATCAAGTATCAAAACATCAAGCATCAAACCATCAAGCATCAAACCATCAAGCATCAAACCATCAAGCATCAAACCATCAAGCATCAAACCATCAAGCATCAAACCATCAAACATCAAACCAGCAAACGTCGAACCATCAAACATCGAACAATCAAACGACCCTCCATTGAGGGAACACCATAGAGAAATAGAAGTGACCATGCATAATTAATAATAAAAGTGAGGGAAGTCGGGATAAAGGGGAATGGTTACATATTTATAAATTTACATTAAATAATACATTACATAAATGTACAAATGTAATCGCAATAATTAACTTAAACTACACTATTTGCAGTCCAATTCAAAGTTTCAAAGTCCTGAAAGGGACTTGGAAAATTGAAGTTACACTGCGAGAGGCTCGATACTAAACGTGCCGGTGACTAAATTATTCTAATCTGTTGTAAAGTTAATAAAATGATAGAATGAACTAACATCATGAAAAATTGTTTTGTACAAATGAAAAATCTATTTATCTCTATCAGAAATTACGAAACACAGTATTTTGAGTGGTTTGGCACTTTTAGTATCGAGCTTACAATTATACTTATGTCTACGCGCGTAGTCCTTAGCTTGATATCGTTTTCGAGAGGGCAATCTGTCGAAAACGTTACCAAGGGCCCAGGTCCACCACGTGGAGGTGACTACGCAGGGACCCATCCCTATTTCGCCAATCCCATCCACCCTCCATTACAAATTTACGATCTCGTTACAGAAGGTACCGAGATCTGACTCTACTTTAATTAAAAAAACCGATTTTCGTCCGAACGTATGGACTTTACGAAAGGGGTGACAAGAAATGCCATTGTCTTACCCGAAGAGAAGTATCTAAAGTGACTCTACCACACTTTCGGGAAGCGAAAGTGTCTCGCAAAGGGCTCTGCGTTATACGATACTCTAAATTCTACCACTCTATTGTAAAAAGAAGCTAAACTAAACAAAAGTTAAGAAAAGAAACTGAGCTGAAGCAAAAATGAAGATCAAATTCGCGACGCGACCTAAACGGACAAGTTAAAGAGCCATTCTAACCTCGTGCTTCCACGTTAGCCTTTAGGCGAACCGTACCCGACGCGAATCGCGAACAAGTTCTATGCCACGTCTTACGTAGAAACAATCGCAACCGCGCTCTCCCCGACTGTGAGTGAGGTGTCCATCTGAACCCCAACGAGGCCGAACGCGAGGATTGCTCTGCGATAGAGACGAACCTCGTGGAACCGCCCGAATCCGTCTTACAAAGGTCAGACCCCAGCGCCACGGGTTGGGAACCACTCAGCTCGCTCCATCGTGAGCGCGTCCACGGTTGAACCCTTGAAAATCCAGGTGGGCACGACAAACACGCATCGGTTTGATTGAGTCCCGACTGTTTCCCTGCGTGACGATTAAAATCTAATCTCGAGCGAATAGAGAAAAAGAGGAGGAAAAAAGGGGGGAAAGGGGGAAGAAGAAGAAAAAGAGAGAAAATCTACGTGAAGCGATCTTACGAAGCACAAAGTTAGAATGCTCGAGCAAATAAACGCGAACTAATTTACGCGAGAACGATTAAAGTTCTGTCTCTGATAAACGAGGGGTGCAAGAAAAAGGGGTGGTTAGTTCTCTCTCCGGATAAGAAAACGTATCTCTTTACAATGTGATTATAATTAAATTACAGAGGTGTACAATATATAAGTGCTTATGACTAATAAATATCCAACGGCGATCCAGCGGCGATCCAACGGCGATCCAACGGCGATCCAACGGCGATCCAGCGGCGAAAGGAGGGATTAAAATAAATCAGAATAAACCAAACATCAAACCATCGAACAATAAACAATCAAACAACCCTCCATCGATGGTAATAAATTATATCACATCCAGCGGCGATCCAGCGGCGATCCAACGGCGATCCAACGGCGATCCAGCGGCGATCCATCGGCGAACGCAAAAATTAACTTAAACTGTATCTTATTCTATGGTTCCACTATCTATATAAGCTTAAATCTAAGTGCGTAGTCCTTAGCTTGATATCGTTTTCGAGAGACCGGTCTCTGGAAAACGATACCAAGGGCCCAGGTCCACCCCGTGGAGGTGACTACGCAGGGACCCATCCCTATTTCGCCAATCCCATCCACCCTCCATTAGATAATTACGATCTCGGTACAGAAGGTACCGAGATCTGACACTACTTCAATTAAAAACGCGAGGTCCATAATACATTTTCCAAAAACTATCAAAGATTTCTAGAAACTGTAGTATGGACTTTACGAATCGCGAAAGGAAACACATTTTCTTATTCAGAGAGCTGTATTATTATAAAATAAGTTTATGATGATTCTAAAAGCACTCAAAACTAAACAGTATAATCAAAGTGGGTGTTCCACTCTGAGTAAGAAGAATGTGTTTTCGTACAATTTTATTACAATAATCAGTAAAATACATATACAAATTTTGGTACAATAATTATAACAATTAAATTACAATAATCATGGCAATTTTATTATAATAATCATACAAATTGGATAACATAGAGGGAGTGTAAAGGATTAGGGGAATTATTCTAGACGAAGTTGGTGAAGCAGTTGAAATTCGGCCCAGAATCATTGAACTTTGAGACAAGAACGGAGAAAGTACCTCAAATTTCAAGATTCTATTACTAGTTATTCTCGATTATAACTTCCTATAGCCCGTTTGCTTGAAGCAATTGAAAAGAATCTTGGAAAACGTGGAAATGGAGACTTTTTGATAAGGAAACCAGATAAAACAATACCATAGTGATGCCTCCAACGCTGTATGCATAAAAAATATAATTTCCCCCTGAACACCAGAGATTATCTCGGATTGTTTAAACAATTCCCTGAATTTCTACCGTCGCATATATATTTTTATCCACAGGAGTCAAACCATCCATCGTCAAACCATCAAGCATCAAACCATCAAACGTCAAACCATCAAACGTCAAACCACCAAGCATCAAACCATCAAGCATCAAACCATCAAACATCAAACCAGCAAACGTCGGACCATCGAACATTGAACAATCCAACGACTCTCCATCGAGGGGACACCATAGAAAGATAGAAGTGACCATGAATAATTAATAATGAAAGTGAGGAAAGTCGGGATAAGAGGGGATAAAAGGTTATACATTTAAAATTACATTACATGAATGTACAAATATAATCGCAGTAATTAACTTAAATGAGTCAGGATAAGAGGGAAAGGGCTACACAATTATAAATTTACATTATATAAATGTACAAATATGATCTTAAAAACTAACTAAGTTTCAAAGTCCTGAAAAGGACTTTGATGATTTAAATCGTACTATAAAATACTCAATACTGAAAGTACCAAAGATTAAATTATTCTAATCTGTTGCAAAGTTAATAAAATAATAAAATGAACTAGCATCATGAAAAATTATTAAAAGTGATCTATGAAATCTTTGTACAAATGATAAATCTACTTTTCTCTATCAGAAATTACGAAACACAATTTTTTAACTAGTTTGGTACTTTTAGTATCGAGTTTAGTCTGCGCGCGTAGTCCTTAGCTTGATATCGTTTTCGAGAGACCGGTCTCTCGAAAACGTTACCAAGGGCCCAGGTCCACCCCGTGGAGGTGACTACGCAGGGACCCATCCCTTCATTCCCAATCCCACCCACCCTTTCAATATAAGTAATAAATAAATAGCAAAAGTGACGAATTTTAATTCTCTAATATTCAACTATGGTTCTATAAAAACGACGAACCACTCAAAGTGTATATAGTAACACGTAGCGAAGGTATCTCTCGATTCTCTTTCATCTAATGTAATTTCGCGATGCATAATTTATACGAAGTACAATATACTCTCGATTATCCGTACATAAATTTAATTAAAAAGAGAAAATAGTACATTTCTTTTAAGTTCGAACTGATATTAAAGAATCATTAAGAAATTCAACCAACCAAACCAAAATTATAGGCTTTTCAATTAAATATGGAATATTAAATATGTCAAAATATTAATATCAATAAAAAAAAACATAGTTTTCACTTTCTGTACCAGAGTTCACCATCATTAACACCGGATAATCAAGAGTACACTGTATTTAAATACTTTAAATCGCGGAAAAAATTCTAATTAAACCCGTAGCGCGTCTAATATATGTATAATACACGAAGGGCGTACACTAGCGGGGCTAGCACCCAGCCAAAGGTGCTAACGGATCGCCTTTGTGATCGTTCAAATCGTAGAACGAACATATTTGTTCCCACCACCGTAAAAAAATTGTTTATATAATAACTCACCGGCCAGTAGACAGCTGACGTCATCCACCAGCAACCGTCAGCAACCAGCACACTCCGCGTCATCACCCATCAGCAACCAGCAACCATCAGCAACCAGCAACCATCAGCAACCAGCACACTCCGCGTCATCACCCATCAGCACCCACAGCATAGACATCCGCGATCGCAAAGGTCAACAACCGCAGCATGGTCCATCAGCATCGCTCAAAGTCGTCCACCAATGGCAGGGGTCCTCAGCATGGTCCATCACCAGTCCTCAAGGCCACCTCCAAATTTCCGGAAACACCCGAATAGTTACGCGACCGCGAAAGTACTGAAGGTCCTCGAGCAAGTCACGAAATTATCAAGGACACGGTTCACCGATCACTCCCACCACTAAAAGTGCATCCTAGCGTTACCATTGTTCGTAATTTGGTAATTTTTGTCATTTTTAATTAAATACATGGTCTTGGGTATATATTTTGGTAGTACATAGGATTGTACATAGATCTTATGTAAGTTAAAGGTATATACGTAAGTCCTTGCAGTATAACTATAGAATTAATAGTAATTGTGCAGTATTATTATTCGAAAAATTGCTATTTCAGTTAATTACTGTTAAAGTATCGAATATATTAATTTATTTAATATCGAGGCAAGTATATATATGTTGAAATTTTTAAAGACAAAAGTGCACTAGGTGAGTAATTTATTCAATACTGCATTTCGGTGGTCGAATATTTATATTCAGATCTCTCAAATGAAGCTTAACAGCCATTTTTTATATATTGTGATGGCAATGTCAATTAACCTGGGTTACATTCCCACGATTGCATTCTACTTCACTTCATCCCACTTTTCTTACATCGAAACAATCGAAATCTCGCTCGCCTTGATGATGAATGCGGATACCATCGAGATTTCAACGAGGCTTAGAACGCATTGCTCGTCGACGAAGAACGAACCACGTAAACCATCCCTAACTCGTCTTACAGCAGACTCGAAAACCCTGACGCATCTGAATAGCAAAACTTGAAGCGCGTTGCTTCAGCTCGCTGGAAGCGTGAAAGATAAGTGATAAGAAGAAAAAGGAGAGAACAACATTAAGGGGACCTAGCAAACCCTGCCTTAGACGCGGACATGTTAGAGACAGACCAGAAAATTCTGTGTATAGAAATGGAGATGGAAATGAGCGCTTGGAGGAAATGGCGAGCGTTGCTGTCCCTCTAATGGCGGCTGTTGGAGGACCACCGCAAACTACACGACTCGACTTCGCAGCGAACGCGTCCACTGTGCTAAACTCATACCCTGTTCGAGTACACGAGCGTACCAATCGACCAGGGCTGCGAAATCTGGATGGGCACAGAAAGGAACACCAGCTTGATCGAGTCCCAACAGCGCGCCAGCCTGCTGGGCTGGTTGGTTCTTGTCGGCCCTATCTCACGCTGGCAGCCGCCTTAGTCTGCGATTCAAGGAGAGGATCCGCTGCGACCTGAAATGCGGTTAGGGAATAATTGTGAGAATTGATAAACGATAATGACAATTAGTCGGCGGTTCGCGTGCGCTCGTGTGGTAGCTGGAAGCGGGTCGCTTTTAAAGGAGGAGCATCGAGAAGATTGATGGTTGTGAGAGGATATCTCTGGTTATGCGTATGGCACAACGTGATGGTTCTTGGAGAATGGAAAGTATCGTGATATTAATCGTTGTAGTTGGAATAGAAAGGGTAACATTAGGACTCTGATGATGCATTTTCCATAACATAAAATTCTTCATAAAATCTTCTATTTGCAAGGGACGTAAAAAATTATGATTCTGTTAACGAAATTATTGCAACAACTATTCCAATATTTATATACGGTTTTTATGCTGCGCAATTTCCGCAAAACCTTGTCAAAATATCGTGCCAAAAATCGTCTGTTGTTAATGAAAATATTCACATTACACGCGGGACCAAGAATAACTCTCCTCTGCTCCTCCACAACCAGAAACATCAGAGGAAACCCGGTCGTTGGAATAACACAAATTCTAATAGACCACGATCTTGAATAGAATCATATAGGCGTGTCCGTTAGAATTTACGAGATAAAAGCCTTTCGCCGTGGTCGGAGCCATCGTTCCTCTCGCGACGTTCCCACGGAGAACGGATTGGTTCTTGCAACGTTAAGGGTAATCGTGGCGGCGGGTTTCGCTCTCGTGATTCCACGGGGATAGCGTTCGAGGGTGGCTGGCCAGCTCGGACTTTCGAGCGGAGCGTTTCTAATGTACGATCGACCCGCCCTGCGAACTTTATAATGGCGGAGATTTTTCAAGCCGCTCGTGAAAACGTCCCTGTCCGCTTCCGGTTCCTCGAACCTCGCAAATGCGATTGTGATGGACCCTCTGCGAGAAATACGGATATTCCGCAGGTATTTTCTAGAATCGTAGGATGCTCCAACAGAAACAAAATGGATGCAAATTATTGCAAAGAAATAAGAAAACGATCAGGCTTCTTTTAATCTTTGAAAAAATTGCGTTCGTTTAATTTTCAGTTATCGACAAATATTCGAAATTATATGTCGCTTTTCCGTGTTCCTGAAATCGCAATATTTGCACGTCTCACTCAACATTCTCCCGCATCCATAAATCCACGATCGCGCGATATCAAAGCTACTTTCTCCCAAACAAACATTTCCGCAGCCTCGCGCGAGAACAGAGGCCAGCGAGCACCCCCATCCCAGGGAGGTGAAATAAAATTTCTCCCACGGCAACGCGATCGCGGGCGTTTACTTTCAAACGAGGCTTGTTTCAATAATCAACGGCCCCTCGATCGCGCGACAAAAGCGTCCGCGATACCGTCGTCACCAGGGCCGATCGAGCGATCGCGGATTCGTTCGCGTGACTTAACAGGATCTGCAATTCGAATCGAACGGAACGGGGAATACGAAAGGAGTCGATACGGCGCCGTTCCGTCGATAATAAGCGGGGCACTGATTGATCGAGCAAGGCGATGGAGGAGGGAGTCGGGTCGGTGCTCGCGACACGGACAAAGGAATTTAATTTGCTCGAATGAAAAATGCGAGCGCTCGTTTCAGGGTGGAGGCGATCACGGAAATCCGAAACGTCGCCTCGTTACGTAATAACATCGGGCATCGATCGAGGCTGACGCCATTGTTTCCGTCGCGCGGTACGGCGAAAGGGTGGATCTAATTTGCCCCGGCGATTTAAGGGGATTTACCGTTTCAATTAAAAAATATGAGCATTCGTTAGAGACGCGAGCGCTCACCGCGCGGCGACAGAAAGGAGGACGGGCATGGAATCGTCCAGCGGAGGAATTAGCGGCGATTGTGTCGCGGTGAATTCACGTCGCGCCGCTGGACAAAATATTCCATTGTCCGCCCGCGTAAAATCATGGGAGACGCGACAATTATAGTTTTGCCCCGGAACAGGAACTTTGAAGAGCGCGAACTCGCCGGTGCACCCTCATCAGCGCGCCCTTTGTCGGCGCGCGCCACTTTGTTCGAACGCGAACTTCCGCGTAACGCTCCCATAGAATTGTTTTCAATTATCGCCGACATACATTCGTATCCCGCTTGTTCGAGCTGGCTCGCGTCGAACGCGCGGAAAGGAGGAAGAAAGGGAAGTTGGTCAACTGCAAGTACCAGGTTGCGACGGATTATTCCTCGAATTATCGTCGCAGAAGGAAATCGCGTACCTCTATTCTTTTCGAAGCACGCGACGAGCGAGAGAGGCAGGCTTTTCCTTCATTAAAATAACCGTTTCGTTCTTTGCTGCGAAATTGGAGGCATCACGACGGAGATGACGATCGATTCGACAGCCTGACCATTGTCAACGTTAAAACCCCGTATTTAACCCTTTCAAAGGCACTGATACAATTGTGCGGAATTGTATTCAGTGGTGAAAAATGAGAATCTGATGAAGAACTGTTCGTTCGCCATTGTTGCAATTAGACATTTTCTGTATTTTGAAAAATTCGTCCGCGAAGAGACCACATTGTCAAAAACGACCATTCAGAAGATATCCATTAATTCACGTGCAGTATTCGTAATTTCCAACGAATCCTGTTAAATTTTGGTACCAAAAAATAGCTGACGATTTTCCAAATACTACGTTGAACGTTCGAATCCTCGCAAAACCGCGGAGAGTTCGTAAAAGGACACGCGACGCGAGACGATTCTCGCGACGAGGGACGCGTCGCACGCGATTTACAAAAGCGTCGTCGCATTAGTTTTCCAGATGAATCCAGCGAGCCGGCGGCGACTCATTAGCATTCTCGACGACGCTTAACCAGGGCGGGGCTGGAATAAATTCACCGCTCGGCTAGTTCGATTCTACCCCTTTTGTCTCGGCCAGAAACGTCGCGGCGGCTCCCGGACGGGGTCCGCGGGACGCCGTTCGACGCTTTGTGCATCTTTCGATCCGATGAATTAAAGGAGCGAGCGCTTCCGGGCGAACAATTCCATACGAGAGGAACGTAGATTTCCTTTCTGGACGGTCAATTATACGCTGAGAAATATTCTTGTCGCGCGAGTGTTAATTAGGACCGTCGTGGGCGATAGAGATCGGACACTGAAGAAAACAATGCGTCTGTATTTCAAGTGCTAAGATTTACTGAAGTGAAAGAAGGATCAATTTATAATTTATCGTATTTTCTGTATTTTATATATTTGCTATGTCGTGCGTTCGTAGAAATTTAGATGGTTGACTCTTGTGTTAATTAGGACCGACAATGAAGAAAACAATGCGTCTGCATTTCAAGAGCTAAGATTTATTGAAGTGAAAGAAGGATCAATTTATAATTTATCGTATTTTCTATATTTTATATATTTACTATATCGTACAAATTTCGTAGAAGTTTACATGGCTGACTCTTTTCATTGCATTTATGGTAGTTTTAGCGCTGATGTATCGCTGAGTGGATGACTTGTACTCTGTTCTGAATGCTTCTCTTTATTAATTCAATTTATTAATTGCGATTGGGAGAGAAGAGATTTCTGATCTCAATACGCCCAAGCGCGTAGAGGATTTCGTGTACATGCGTGCAAATACTCTGATAGAACGGCATTTCTATTTCGCCAGAGCCAGTAAACGTGGAATAAAAGCGGGTCCGCCATAAATTCGAACTCGGAGCGCATATACGCGCTACTATTTTTCACCTCGCCTCTGGTTTCCTCAGTTTTTGCCAGCGGAATCACGGCGAAAACAATGTCGCGGTTCCTGCAAGAAAAATTGCATTTACGGCTTGGCACTGCGGATACGAGTTATACTCCGACATGCTATACGTATGTACCACGCGTTTACACACATCGAAACAGAGTCGCATTCTATTTAATAATCCTCCAATACTGAGGTTCGTGCAATTTACAATTCTAAACAAAGTGTTTTTATATTACAAGTCGCAAATATATTACTGATAAGACTGTATTAACTAACAACGACTGCCATAAAATGTGTCAGTCGTAAAAATGGCGAACATTTCCCTTCCAGAATTAAACCTTATAACGATTGAAACGGCGCGCTATTAGGCGGCGGCCATTTTCTCGTTGCTGAAGGATACAAACAGATAACCGTGCACCTGTACCGACGGTTATTAAACGAACATTCCCGGAGGGTAGTATTTGTTTGAATTCGTTTGAACGCTCGCAAGGAACGATCGGGTTATTTCGAGTAACCGCGTTACCGTTGAGCACTGTAGCCAATAACAGCGGGGACAATGGCGCGATAATGAACCCGGAGCCGCTCTGGCGATTCGTTCCACGGACGAAACGAACCGTTTCGAGTCGAAACAAGCACTAACAACGCGTTCAATTCCACGGCTAATGAATTACGCGTCCAGATTAAAGAACCGACGATAACCGTACGGTGACATTAGGTAAATGTACTATGGAGACGCGCGTCGCAATAAAAACCGTGTCATTGGACCTAAAGGTCGCTTGAAGGTCAGTCGAAGGTCACCAAGTTCACGTCATTACATAGATTTGAAAATTATTCGTCACTGTTAGTCATAGAGTTTTACTAAAATTAGGTCATCGAGTTCCAAAGTTATTTGAAGATCACATCGAGCCATCGAGTTCGCGTTCAGATCGCAATAAAAATCGTGCCATTGGGCTTAAATCTCGCTCATAGGTCAGTCGAAGATCACTAAGTTCACGTTATTACATAGATTTCAAAATTACTCGTTACTGTTGGTCACAGAGTTTTATTAAAATTAGGTCATCCAGATCTAAAGTTATTTGAAGATCACATCGAGCCATCGAGTTCGCGTTCAGATCGCAATAAAAATCGTGCCATTGGGCTTAAATCTCGCTCATAGGTCAGTCGAAGATCACTAAGTTCACGTTATTACATAGATTTTAAAATTACTCGTTACTGTTGGTCACTGAGTTTTATCAAAATTAGGTCATCGAGTTCCAAGGGTATTCGAAGATCATATCGAACCATCGAGTTCGCGTTCACATATCTTACGGTCATCAGAACGATTCAAGGGCTATGGGAAGTTCCGGAATAATCTATACTTGAACAATTGCCGCGAGAAAAACGATAAAACTCAATTTACGCAAAGGGCTGGCACGGTTTTAATTAAGGACCATTTATCGTGCGCATTGCGTTGTGCTCCGGTATAGACAGGCCATTACGTAGACTAATCGCTCGTTCTACTTCTTTTTCCGCTGCCTGACCGCGTAAACCTTTATTCGCAAGGATTTATATCGCGTATTAATAACAAGGATATCGCGGCTTCGGATTACCAGGGTTTTGTAGCGTCGTGAAAAAGAGAAGAAAAAAGAAAAACGGGCGAGGGAAGAATGAATGCGCGTCCTCGTTACCATCATGCCACATTTCCACGTTGATTGCGTTATTTGGAGACGGTCGTTTCCGTTGAACCATTAAGGAAATTACAGGGTTGCCTGGGACGAAGATCATGTCGCCGCGTATTCGATCTTCTTGATGGTCTGAGACGGTAAATTTAAATTGATTTCCCGCTAACCGATACTGCCTTGTTAAGAGAAGTAAGAAGCACTGACTTCGCTGTTCAAATTCAATACTTCGACGAGCTTAGACGGCAATTAAAATCGTAATTTCTCTCCCTTTCGCTTCGCCCTCGTCTTCTTTTAAAACGAGACTCCGTTTTTGCAACGATACAGAAATGGAAAATTATCCAAACTGAATGATCGCAATTCATATAACGTTTCAAAATTTTATATAAATATTCAAAGAAACATGGTCGCGACTGTCGCAAAAATACAAATATATGTAATGTATGTAACCGTATGGCATCGCCTCGAATAGAAGAGACCAAATGTTTTCTAGTTCCAGCGTCGTTGCTATTTCGAATTTCGACGGCCAAAGAGCACGGCAAAGTGGGAATTACGGTCTGGCCACGAGTATTCCAGTTTCGTTGCCACGTTTCGTTCAATTTCTGCTGCTCCAGGAGACATTTACGCGTTGCGTGCGCTGGTTACGATCGCGCGTCGGCCCAGGTGCTGCTGACGCCTGTCCGACAACCTAACGCGAATCCCTACGGTCTAATTGAAATTACGTTTCTGCCCTCTGCTCCGACTCGACGAAGAATTTCGAACGAGATTCCAGCGATGACTAGATCTGATTGATGGAATGTGAAACAATAGATTTGGGATAAAATGACGACATGAGGATAAAAAAAGAACACCAACAGTGTTTCGCCCAACAGTATTTCACTCCCTACATAGATGTATGTAGTCATACATTTTGCCTTCCTCGTTTATGAAATTATAAGGCATCGACGAGAATTCGCATCGTTGCGGAATCAACGTAGAATATAATTGATGAAATGAAAATCTAAATTCTAAACGCTCTGATCTACTAATTTCTACTTTCACGCTTAATCGATCCGTAACACGATTCTAGTAAACCACCCCTAACGACTAATGGAGAGAGTTGTATTCGTCAACGCGACGTGCACAATATAAATTGACTCTGTTTTTCAAGCGGCTGTTTATCTCCTGGGACAGTAAACGCAAATCGAAACGCAGCGGCGCGACGAAGGTAAAAATTTCGCGCGGAACCGAATCAACCGTTGATTGCAATCCGAAACGTAATTATACCACTTAACTAGCTCTTACTGCAGAATACAATTTCGCGTTATATTACCAGGAATAATTGATCCAGTTCCGTAAAATCTCGCGACGCCGCTGGAAAAGTGAGAGAAAATTAATCCTTCAGACCTGCCTTCATCCCCCTCCGCTCGGTTCCACCCTCCGTCGCCTTTCTCCTTTTTTTTCATCGCTCGTCGACGTCTCCGTTTCTTCGCGAAACGTCGCTATAATAACTTTGCGACTGCTGGCAACGACAGGGCGTTTAGGCAGGTGAAAATATGCAATGGAAATTACGCGCGCGATGGAATTCCACGGAAACCCATGCTACGTGGCGAAAAATTACACCCTCCCTTTGTTTCGACTTGTTTGAAGCGCCATGAATTCATACTTCTGGACTTTCCGCCTTCGTTTTCCTTCTCTACGCGCAATATCTTTGGTGTTCACTTATTTCAGTGAACACCAAAAGTGTTCTTCCAAAATAACTTTTCGAAGTGCTTCTTAGGACGTCGAAGTGACATTTATATTCGTGGTTCAAGTAATTGTTTCAAAGAAGCACCCGTAAATTACATTTTAATGGATCCTCGACATCCATTACCACTTATTAACAAGTCTAACAAATTACATAGAATTTTACAACATCAGAATCTTCCCATTCAAATCAGTATTGCGAACGAGTCAGAAACTTAGACGATCCACGTATAATCGCGTCGATCGCAACCGATTACTCCAACCTCCACCAAACCCAAGCATCTTAAATCCACCCATCCGCGTTCGTATCGCCAACCTGTAAATCCACGTTAAGTGCCGTTCGCTTCCATAAACATTACACAAGAAACCAAGCCCCCCAACCGAAGCATCGCGACAATAATTTAAACACACGACTCGCTCGCTTAATTGCGCGCCAAGCAAACTACTCGCGAAACTTTGCTCTCAGGATGCCTCGGGTCCCGTCTGCGGACCGGCAAGTTGTCGTAATTTAAATGATAATTGCATCCGCGCGCGCGATCGCTCGCCTCGCGAAGATTTCGCAGCCCCTTCCGATCGGTACTCGCGATCCTCGACGCTGCGTCCGCGTTTTGCATATGGAAATTGATCGCGGTGCTCGCGACGATCCCCGCGTGACCCAGCATGAATAAAATAATGTTACTTCCGGCACGGAAACACGAAACGCGACGCGCTAACTTCGCCTCCCGCGCGGGGGTTGCACGCGGGGGTTGCACGCGGGGGTTGCACGGGGCTGGTTCGCACCTGACGCGCCCTAAGCGGCGAGAGTTAACGCGCGAGAAGTTAACTTTCGAGTGGACGCTTAAAAGCCTCCTCGATACGGCGCGCGCCGTAAACTCTTTTATTTCGTCGCTGGTGGCAGGCGGCACGTGATGGCGGTGGGTCGGGGTGCGACTCGCAACTTTTACGCGGTGTGATTTCGGACTTTTATGGGGTGCGCGGGGTCGTTGGCGAACGTACGTGCGACTGCGTTCGCGGGGCGCGTTGGAAAATCCTCTTTTTTATTCACTATTTTTTTATTTTTTTCCAATGCGCCACGAGTTGCTGAGGGCTCGATCGGGAAAGGACAGCTCGAGCGTCGATTATATCGAGTTTGTCGAAATTATTGTTTGCGTACAGTTTTCCGCGCAAATGCATTTTCGTGAGTGACGTTTCGGATTGAAAAAATGTATTTCTATTTTATTTCTGTCCGCGAACAAACGTGAAAAGCGTAAAAACTGCAGCGGATCGTTTCTTGAAGCAGAAATGACTCCAGCCACGATTTTAACGATTCGTTAATTTCGAAAGAAGTTCTGTTTTCATTAGTCTCATTATGCATTGTACGCGTTATTATTGTTCTTAGTGTTTCAAGGGAACGTATTACAAGCCCGCTAAGGACTTTCATTCCTTGCGTATTTCCTAGCCGGACAATTAAAGATATAAAATATTTCCACCGCGCGAAGCAAGAAAGGGGCCGGAGGAGATTCGAGGGGTGTTTTAAAACACGGCCAGGTGTGGTTGAATAATACCTCGCTGTGTTCCACGAGACATTGTGCGGGTAAAATATTCAAAGTTGCTTCAGGGATTCTTTTATTTATTATATTTGCCCGTGGCTCGCCTCGCGAAACTTGCCAACCCGTACTATTCGCTCGACGAAAAAGAGTTCTATTCAGGAACGCGGCTGCGTCTTTTAACGCTCGCGGTTCCCCGAGTGTCTCCTTGTTAGGCGATACTTTAAATGATATAAAACTGAAATCCTTGAAACTTTCATTGTTCTGCGAATATTTGAACGTTCGAGGGTTTCATTTTTTAGCTTATATTAAAATATTTCAACAGTTGCTTCACGTCCTTCTAAGCAAAGTTGCAATAATCTACTTTTTGAAGAATTCTAGAAACAGTCTAGTTTATCCGTCTCGACTGCTTCGCAAATAGTTTTATTATTTTAAAGTGGAGTAATGTAATCAATTATATACATAAATAATTTATGAAATTACAAGAAACAGTATTATTACTTGAAACATTTACATAAGTGGTTACACAACTCCAGAAACTTCATTTGACGAACGTAATTCGCGGAACGGAACCATTGAAACAATTCCGAAGAGCGCCGCAAAATCCCAGATTGAATTATACGTGCATTCGTCGAGAAGCATAGCTGTACAAACGTTTACAGCGAGCTTGGCCGTCTCGAACATTTTCTCTCGATCCCTGGGGACACTTTTTGCCGCGCTCTCTGCCAGTTTAAAAGGCGATCAATCACGACCTTTGACAAGATACAATCGAAATTAAACGAGCGTAAGAAGATTAAGTCGGCAAGCTGCATCGACGAGCGAGTAATCCCATTTTTTTTTATTTTTTTTTAATATTTTCCCTCGCGATCGCTGCCACATTTCAATCCTACACCCATCTCCATTCGACTAGTAACCTTTCATTTCCGAAGGATCAACCGGGTTCAGAGCGTGTACGCGTTCGCTAACGAATATTTGGTCCGATTTTCGTGCGTTTTTTCCTGCCTCCGCACCCTCGCATTCCCGGTTCCGTCGACGAAACACCACCAACGCCAATCACATGGCACCGTCGCGATGATTCGAGAGGAGAGAAGCAATCAACACTGCATAGAATCTCATCAGGATCGAGGAAAGTGACCTATCCTGGTCTTCCGCTACCTTTCATCCCCTCTACTTGTGCCATCCACCAGTAATTTCGTTTTTCCAACCCCTTGCTGCATTTGTAATACACTCATCGATTTATTTCTTACTTTTAAATTCATTTTTCTTTGAATTAGATTGCACATTGTTTGCTGCATATGATTAGGTGGCAATGCTAATAAACCCTGTTATCCGATAGGGTGAATGAGCAGGAATACATTCAGACGAGAATAAAAAGTCGAGAATAAAATGCCCCTTGTTACTAATTAAAACAAGCTTTACTTTGTTTATTAAATATATTACATCAACGATAAAACATTAATCGCAACAGCTAGAAAGTAAAAAGAGAGAGTGTCCTCAGATTCGTCCTAATTCTTCACCCTCGCGTCCCACATCCGTTCTCCCATCCGATTCTTATTCCCATACCCGACTCCCCTCCACGTCCCTATCAATTTCGTCCCCGCAATCACTTTCCCCTTTCGTCCAGCCATTTGTCCGCGTTCACCCCCTCGCGCTTCCCGTCTCCGTTTCACCTTTTCCATCCCCTCCGATTTCCCAGCCCGTTCGGACCACCAACAACGGACGTCGTCGTCGGCAATCAGGCGGGCATTAACAAGCATCGGAGGACATCTGGGCTTCCGCTGGAGCACGGAACTGGCGCAGCACCACGGCGAAATGTCAAGAGTTCACCATGGCCAGGGAGAAAGCGAGAGGAGATCGCGCGGCTGAGAGAGACGGGGATAGGTGCCACTGGGTGGCGGAGCAGGAGATTTCAGCTGCAACTACTACCTACGGCTCCGTAGCTGGGACGCTGGATGAGAGAAGTCGGTCGATAGAGCTGCTGGATTCCCACTCTCTCCCTCTCCTCCTCTCTCTCTCTCTATTTCGCTTCATCCCTCTCTGGCCTTCGTTCCACGCGCCTCTGTTTCATTCTCGCGGACCCCGTGCATCCCCTTTCTCCCTCTTTCGCACTCTCCTCGCAACGAGTCGGATGAATGGAAGGTCGAACGAACGCCGCTGGGTTCTGGATGGAACCGTGCGCCGATGGAACCGGTGACCAACGCGTTGCATGCGACCGACCCCATTCAAGGGAGGCAGCAGACTCGCCAGGGATGACACTAAATTGCACTGCAAGGAGGCTGCGGCTCGTTTCATATGTGAAGTTCAAAGTCGTGAATGGACCCTGACAGTAATACCTTTGTGTCTCTTTGAGAATGCGTCTTTATCTTTGCGTTGAAAGCAAACTTACAGTAAACTTATAGTTCGCCTGAAAGTAAAGTTACAAACAATTCGCATTCAGCCACTTCACGCGCACCAACTTTCCCATCGCCTAAAGTCACCCTAAGTAACAGATACATTATCCAAACTAATCGATGACGTTATTAAAATCCCCATCGATCACCGCTTCGATCGACTCGGACGCGGCGCGCGTCCCTAAAAGGCTCGTTAATCAAAAGGGGAAGAACACGGGAGGCAAAAAAGGGCAGAAAGGAGGCGAAAAAAAGAAGGTGGGTCCATTGTGCGCGACAGGGCGGAGAGGATGGAAAGTCTAGAAGGTTGCAGACTGTCCGTGGCGAGATTCGATAACGACGATCGAGATTAACGCGTCCACGGTCTGTCGTTCATCAGTCAGCCTGGCCTGCACGCACTCTCCATTGTCGTTCGCGCGCGTTGATTAATCAAAGTTGGACAGAAAATACAGATAGGTCGCTGCGAAGGACGCCGGAGGGTTTTATCCACCCCCTTCTGCGCGTACGCGCGCTCCCGGATATTGGGAATCCCTGAAGGAGCGGCTGATAATCAATCGTTTCGCCAGGGAGATTAATTTATCGTCCGTTGGCCGATATTGTTGGGACGCGTACTGCGTGTGAGCTAATCGATCGATTTTAACTCGGTGATTAGCTGGCCATGATGAACGGTTTCTGAAACAGCTGCGCGTGCCTCTGCGTCGAAAAAAACTGAGCGGACCGCTTTCTTAATTATATCTGTGATCGAGGGCGGAATTTTGGATTCCGTTCTGTTTGATAAGCAATTTTGGGTGGATTATCGTTAATCGTGTTGGATAAATGTTAGAAATGACAGGAATCCGGTGCTTAATTTTGTTTTGCGGCTTGCTTCGACTTCAGCTCACTTTTGTTTGAAGAATTTGTGTCGAAACGAAAGCTCAAATAGGTCATTTACAATTTTATGTGATAATATCGATGGTTTGTCTTTCTTTCAACTTTCAACGCTGGTAAAATATAACCATGGTCACTCTTGAAATTCAGTATGTTATCAAACCTCTTAATTCACGCAACGTCGTACAAGAAGGTCTTGAAACGATATTAGATCGAGCAGTTACGCGAATGCGACCTAAATATCGGCGAGAACGGCTGCGCGGCTGTGGCGATCGTTCCTGCGGAAGCTCGTGCACTTTTGAAATAACAATTTGCGCGGAATATCCCGGCGGCATTTTATTTCCTCGAGCTTCTGCCGGGCACGGGGATGACTTTTGCCCGCGTCACGATGAAGTGGTAGCAATTTTGAAGTAACAAGTCGCCGCGCGCTCTTTGTCCCCGTCAAGAAAATTGCATTTCCGACTTGGCGAGAAGCGGATTACGCGGGGCCATTCAGAAAAACAGGAGGAGTCGACGGAATATTAAAATTTAATAAAACGACCTGTCGCTGCCGTTCCTCCGCGCCACCATCATCCCTCTGGGGACGTTGCACCGATAAGGAAAATAAACGCGTCGCTTTCGTAAACCGCGCCACTCGCTTTTACAAATACGTTCTCCCTGTTTTCTCTTTGAGCAATTATTGGCACATTCACTTTGGCGAATTCTCGAACCAGCGATAGAGCGAATTAAGACCGCCGTGCAAAGTATAGGGGACGATGTTTCCAGGCAGCTCGAGGAACAGTTCTATTATCGGGCGGCTTCTAATTTGTCGTTAAACAGCGAATATCAATTGACAGAGCCCTCGGTCGTCTGTGATCGCGAACTGGCGTACGATTTTTACGAACGTGTGAATTAAAGGGCACCTTTGCTCAGGTGTCTCCTTCTGGCTAAATATAGGTCACTTCCTGTACCAAGTCGGCCATTGACTTGTCTGCGTCTTCCGTTTCCGCAGATCAGAGAATTTGTCAATTTTTAACTAAATCTCAATTACTGATTCGTCGTTGATTCGAGACTTCCTCGAAATCAAGCTCGATCGATCGTTAATCTATGAAATTGACCCAAAACGGACACGATGCGTTATATATATAAAAAGTTACACAACTAGCATCGTCAGGTCGTCAGACCTCCTCGCGATTTCACTCGTCAGAGATGACACTTCGAATTCCATTCGAAAGTGCATCCATCGCTTTGCATATTTAATTCTCGACGAAATCCGAGAACTTTCTCCCGCGATACAGTTCTCGAACCCGGTTGAAACGTCGCGAGAGAAGATGCAACACTTTCTCCTAGCGGGCCAGTCGAATGGTATCGACCAACGCCCACGGGGGGACAATAAAAAGCGCGCCAATAACCCCGCGTCGCTCGCGTGGTATCGCGTCGAGAGTCCTCGCGAGCGTAAACGACAAAATTTACGCCGTAAATTACCCCTAAAAACAGTTGCCGCGTATCACGCGAACCAGCGATAGCGGCCAGGCGGGGAACAGCAACGACAATTTTACGGCGGTTTAATGCGGCCGCGGGCCAGTTGGAAACGTTTAAATCGTGTCGCCGGCCCGGCTGAAAGTAAATTACGGTAAATGCCAGTAAATTCAGCCCGCTCAATTGTCCTGCCGGCCAGGCAACGCTAGTCACTCGCATTTGCATATGAAAGCGGCCACGGGATCTCGTGACGATATCCGCGCGCCCGTGGAAACGCCGCGAGTTATTATCGTTGATCCGCGGACGATTTTCCGACGCCCAGCACCCCCGTGGTGGTCTACCCGCCACGGAATTACTCTCGTTCCACCGTTCTTTTCAGCGGCTTAAGCAGCATCGCGAAACGGCACCGAGGAACGCCGGCTGTTATCGTTAACCGGCGTCTTTGCATGCGAACAGCACGAATGGGAAATGAAACGGAAAGGTGGTCGTCGTTATTGTTTCGAAGGGGGTGGTTTTTGGAATTTACGGCCGATTCGAACCGCTTCGATCGTTAACGGCGATAATGGTATCGCGAATTCGAATTACCAGGAGAAATGTTTGAGAGCGGAATTATTAAAGAGATTCAAATAATTAATCTATTATTTTGTGGATTTGTTAAAGTTATTTTTGGTAAAAAGAGAGTGTAGATAAGGGTTTGTGTCCTTTGACTCGTGATCAAACGGAAAGGTGCTCGTCGATATTGTTTCGAGGGGGCTGGTTTTTGGAATTTACGGCCGATTCGAACCGCTTCGATCGTTAACGGCGATAATGGTATCGCGAATTCGAATTACCAGGAGAAATGTTTGAGAGCGGAATTATTAAAGAGATTAAAATAATTAATCTATTATTTTGTGGATTTGTTATTTTTGGTAAAAAGAGAGTGTAGTTAAGGGTTTGTGTCCTTTGACTCGTGATCAAACGGAAAGGTGCTCGTCGTTATTGTTTCGAGGGGGCTGGTTTTTGGAATTTACGGCCGATTCGAACCGCTTCGATCGTTAACGGCGATAATGGTATCGCGAATTCGAATTACCAGGAGAAATGTTTGAGAGCGGAATTATTAAAGCGATTAAAATAATTAATCTATTATTTTGTGGATTTGTTATTTTTGGTAAAAAGAGAGTGTAGTTAAGGGTTTGTGTCCTTTGACTCGTGATCAAACGGAAAGGTGCTCGTCGTTATTGTTTCGAGGGGGCTGGTTTTTGGAATTTACGGCCGATTCGAACCGCTTCGATCGTTAACGGCGATAATGGTATCGCGAATTCGAATTACCAGGAGAAATGTTTGAGAGCGGAATTATTAAAGAGATTAAAATAATTAATCTATTATTTTGTGGATTTGTTAAAGTTATTTTTTATAAAAAGAGAGTGTAGACAAGGGTTTGTGTCCTTTGTCTCGTGATCATTGGTTGTGGTGTTAATTTGAATTGATATATTTGGAGAGTAGATCGTGTTGCTATTGGGCGGAGTAGTTTAAGACAGTACAGTCAGACTGTTTCGTTTCACTTTTAGAAATTCTATTTACGGAAATTCCGGTTTCTTCGCATGTAATCGAGTGCAGTAAGAAATCGAGGTAATTGACGATACTCTCGAAATTATACAGGACTTGAGGAACGTGTTACTCTAGCGGATATTAGAGTGCCAACTGGATGGAGTCCAACGTTCGGAATTATAGCATTTTCGCGTTCGGGTAGAATTTTCTGGACCGGATTCACTCGGCAGAAATAACAAACAGAAGGTGGACATTTATCACCTTACATTGGATCTATTATGTTTATTGCACCTAACATTTTAAACTTTGCAGACAACTTAAAAGATGCTTGTACCAGTCCAATGAATGTTGTCGAGCAATTTGCCATGCTAATTCGAAACGCATGGAGCTCCTCTCGTTTTCCGTTTTGTCACAATGACTCGTAGCGCAAGTGTAACGAAATTAAACCATAATATATCCAAAATAAAATTCAGATAGACAGTAGGAAATAGTAAAAAATAATAGGACAAAGTTTAACAGAGTCCAGAGTAAGAGTACTTTCTTTAAAGCACTCGTAATGGCTTCAAACCACCGTACTGCTTCGTTCCACCCCCTCGCGGGGACTAAAAAAAGGTGCAGTAAGTGCGCCATTTCAATTCGTCTGCATGCGCCGCAGATTAACCCTTTTAATGCCGTCCCCCAGCGTTTACAACGTTCGACAGCAGCCCGCGAGCTCGTTCGCCGCAGGAATACGGGATTAACCGTGTTCCGGCGGGCCGACAAACACAACGTAATCTCAGCGCGGTACGAAATAAATCCGGCGAGTAAACGATGTCAGCCGATAACCAGAACCACTGGACACCCGCCGGTTCCGCCTCTGCGAGATAAGCCCGCGCAAATTGCGAGAGTCTGCCACTGACGTTCTTTTAATTCCTGTTTCCCGCCGCGTCCACCGCCGCGTCCACCGCCGCCCCTCCGCCGCGAGGACGGAAAAAAAGGCGCTTCGGGATAATCAAGATGACCGTGCACCCCCGCGCGCGCGAAAGAGCATCGCCTGGAACGCGTAGGGCAAATTAGCCTGGGGTTAATTGGGTTACGCCGCGTTACCAGGCTGCCGTTCAACCCCCAAGACCGTCTCCAACCCCCCTTGCGAGTGTTCGCATCCAGCGTCCGCATCAATTTCTTTGTTGACCGTTTATCCCGCCGGTTAATTTTCGCGCGGAGACGCTTTCAACGAGCGTGTTCCATTAATCCGCTTTAGTGGATCTCTGCGGTAATGATGGCCGATTAAATTGGACGACGCGGACGAACTATCTTGCGGCTGAGGGTTTGCGCGAGGGATAACGATGAGTGATTTGCAATTGTTGAAGTGAACACGTTCGAGGAAGAGGCGGCTAGCGTTCGTGCTCGTTGATAGGGATACAATTCTGGCGGTTGGGTTAATTATTTGGTTCTGGATTGACAGGGGAGTAGGGCAGAATTCGGGGTGGAAATTGCTTCTGTTGTTGCTGATGTTGTTTGAGAATAGAAGAAATTGTCTTTCGAAAATTTTAATTCGTCGAATATTTAATTGATTATAAAGTAACTTAAAGTTAAAGCACGCTTCGCTTAATGAAAGATGGTGGATGGAACTCGTTTTAAACGTGCTACGCCACACAAGCGACGCGAGCATAAAAGTACAAGCTTATCGGGGCGGATTATCGGAATTCTATAATGAACGACTGGTTGACAAATGAACATTGTCAACTAAATCGAATTCTAGTAATTGAAATTTAAAATTGTAATTTGCCCGTTCGCCGCGTGATCGGCGCGCGGTGAAAATATTTCGTCGTGCTCCTTCCATTCCGCGGACTTTTTTCGTAGTTAACGTAGTCTGACAAGCGGCAACGTTTCTGTAATTGAGTATAATTTAATTACGTGTACACCGCAACGCTAATGCTGGAAAAAAATAATTGCAATCGATAATAATTCGTTATGGAACCGAACTGCTTTGTGCGATATTGCGCACGAATTTCGATGTTTTTGGAACGATGCTGAGGGCGATGTGTGAAATTAAAGTAAATTTTTCAAAAATTAAAATGAATCAGTGAAACTCGCCTTTGAATGAAAACTTTATTATAGCCAGAGTTACATTAATCATGAAACAATTACGTTTAATCAAAACCCAATGAAGCACTCTGATAAAATCTAGCGACCATTAACATTTTAAATAATTATCCACAAACTTAAACTAACAAAATACCTAAATCTACGATGCAACAAAAGATTGATTGCATTCAACACACAAGTATCCAATTTCTCATCCAAACAACTAAAAAACCCAAAAGAACCTCAAGAAAGCATCCTTTCCGCCTCGCACCCCAACACCCAACCCATTACCCCTCCATTCACGATTTAAGAAGCAGCGGTCGCCGTCGAAACCCAGGATCCACTTGGAGCAGCTGCTATCCAGTACCAAATTGATGCATCCAACACACAAGTATCCAATTCCTCATCCAAATAAATAACTAAAGAAACCAAAAGGACCTCAAGAAAGCATCCCCTTCGCCTCGCACCCAACCCATTACCCCTCCGTTTATGATTTCGCCATCGAAACCCAGGATCCATTTGGAGCGACCGCTATCCAAACAAACAACTAAAGAAACCAAAAGAACCTCAAGAAAGCATCCTCTTCGTCTCGCACCCAACCCACTACCCCTCCGTTTATGATTTCGCCATCGAAACCCAGGATCCACTTGGAGCGACCGCTATCCAGTACCAAATTGATGTATCCAAGACACAAGCATCCAATTTCTCATCCAAACAACTAAAAAAACCAAAAGAATCTCAAGAAAGCATCCTCTTCGTCTCGCACCCAACCCATTACCCCTACGTTTATGATTTCGCCATCAAAACCCAGGATCCACTTGGAGTGACCGCTATCCAAACAAATAACTAAAGAAACCAAAAGAAGCTCAAGAAAGCATCCTCTTCGCCTCGCACCCCAACACCCAACCCATTACCCCTCCGTTTATGATTTCGCCATCGAAACCCAGGATCCACTTGGAGCGACCGCTATCCAAACAAACAACTAAAGAAACCAAAAGAACCTCAAGAAAGCATCCTCTTCGCCTCGCATCCCAACACCCCAACATGATTTCGCCATCGAAACCCAGGATCCACTTGGAGCGACCGCTATCCAGTCCCGCAGGTACCAGCGCTCGGAAGCGCGGACTCGGCCGAGCGGAAATACGAGCGGAATGGATGTGGCGTAATAACGGCGCGAGCTGCACCGTTCATCTTCCGCGTTGACTAGCCGCGTTGCAACGCCGGCGAATGTGCAACTGCGATAATGGCCGGCACTAAATTAATCGGGGGGGAGGCAGCGTGCATGCTGGCTGCGTGAGCGCGGACGGACTCGCTATACCCCGCCGTTGTCGTTGGCTGTTGTCACGCCGCCACGGCGACTAATTAGCCCTCGCAGCCGGATTAACGATCGGCCAGGCCGCGTGGAACGCAACGCTCGCGGATCGGATCGCGATCCGGCGTTCTCGCGGGGCAACCAGTTTCGAATCGCGTCGCTGAGTTCCGCTGCAGGGGTGGCTCGCTGGGTATTTTCCCTTTCTACGCGATCTTTAATGAGTCTTTGATTAAATTCGCTGGTTATTACTTTTCTCGAGCACTTGTTGAAAAATTGAGGTATTTGAAGGGTGCAGTGAAGGCTGCTGGTAGCTTCGTAGAGATAGCAACCCTTGATGTCTAAGATTTCATTGCGGTTTCGTTAACTCTGGATTGTTATACTCTTTGCGCTTGTATAGTCAATGCTTATCTTTCCCATAAGTTTATGAACATGAAGAAATAACAATTTAGTAGCAATCAGGACTAAATAATTTTTTAGTCGAGAAACTCTTATCTCCACCAAAGCCGCGCAAGATGAATGAGTACGAAAGGAGTGCGACAACAAGCCTGCAATATCTGCTAATTTACATCCCCGTACGCGATCTAGGCGCATACGTTACGTAATGTGCGTGCTTCTTGCCAGCGCGTGATTGCCCGAGCACGCGAGGGGTTGAAGGCGCAGCCTCTGGCAAATTCGCGAAATCATCGGCTGCGAAAAACACCGGGAAAGAACTACCCTCAGAGTGGAAGGGCAGCGAGACGCATACGCGGAGCGAGAGGCGGATAGGGCAGGGACCGAGCGAGGGGGTTGAAAATTTAATTACCCGATTCGGCTGCAATAATTTTCTATCCGCGCCCCCTCGCCTGTCCGTCTCTTCGATTCGCGTATCGCGCCCCTCGATTCTCGATTTTCCCACCGCCCCCGTTCGCCCGTGTCCACCCGTGGCGCGCGCAAATTGGATTGGACGAGGACGCGTTTCGCTCCTGGACCGATTCGTTCGCCCCTGTCTGCCAGCGCCCAACGAAGGGTGGTGATTTGTGCGCGGCCCTTCGTTTCTCGCCCCTTCCGGACGGCCTGGCCCGTCCGCGGCTACGATCCAGCCAGTTAGCTATGCTAATGGTGATTATCTTCATTAGCGTCCCGTTAATTAACCGGCGTAAAACCTCAATCAGTCGCCAGGGCCTATCGCAGTCAGGGATGGGTGTCGCGATGCTACGAATGCGGCTGCGGATCGACCGCGCGCGCGACTTCCACCCTTTCCGCGTTCTTTGGTTTCCCTGTTTCGCTGGTAGCGCTGCCTCGAGCTGGATTATTGTCGAATTGACCGCGGAAACGCGCGCCCCTGCGGTTTTGACGAATGCTACTTGTTGACGCCACCGTTTCCGCTCGAGCTGATCGATAACTTCGAGCAGGTGTCGCGATTTTCTGACGGACCAACAATGGGAAGCTCAGAAAATTCGAATTTTTATTGTTAGATTTTTCTTGGACGAATTGCTATGTATACGTTGCTGTTTTCTATTTATTTGCAATATTTGACAGATAGTCGAGTAAAACTGGAATCATAAGTTTGAGGGTTGAAAAATTTGATTGTAATTCGAAGGAACATTTCTTGCGTATGCCATAATGCACTGGGAACAGTTCACCACCTGGGAAATTAATGTCTATATATGCATTTTGACAGAATGCATGCATGTATGTGGATAATTCCACCCAGAATAACTGAATGCATTTCGCGCGCAATTATTGCAGAGTTTACTGGCCTAGCCTCGGGGAAGACTGTGCAGTATCTCAAAATTATCTCATACCTGAATACATAGCGTCCATTTTGAACAGATTTTCGAGACTATTTTTAGACTCCTAATGGTCTCTGCACAATTTTGATAATAAAAACTATGTTTCTCTCCTAAAAAGACTTGCACTCAAAAAATGAACATTGAAATCATTGCAACAAATAATGTTCAAAAATATCAGAAAATGTTAAAAACGATGTTAAAGGATAAAATTAATAAAATTAATTAAATATCCTTTGATACAGTCTGCAATAAAGTGTAAGGTGGTTGGTATCATACCAAATGACGAAATGCTCTCTCTAAGAACAAATGAATCCCTCATTATTGCAATTAGTGAACTGCCAATTAGCCAGTTGTGTCCGAAATAAAAGATATTCGAATAGAAAAATATTACTAACGTTACTTGTAGAACCGGAATGCTTTGAAAAATTATTTCAATTTAAGGAGCTCACAATTTCTCGAACGAAGAAAGCAAGAAATTGCGGCTCATTCAAAACGCGTCGGTGCGTGGTAACGTTTTTTTTTTTAAACTCATTTGCCTACGATTAAGAAGTTGAATCTAAAAGGTTTCCGCAGAGCGCGGGTCCAGAAGGAAATCTGTAATGAGGAAGGACGTAATGAATATTTTAATTGCGATAATTGAAGCGACTTATTGTGGAACTCGACCAGGGGGCGCAAAAGAATTCTGAAATTAAGAACTCGTTAGGACTCCGTTCCGTCCAGCCGAAGTGTCGCCAGCTATTATTACTATTCTCCTTCCACCTTTATTTTTTCGTTCGAAAAAAGAAACTGGGGAAAAGCGATAAGTGACAATAGGTGTCGACCTAACTCACGGGCGAACTTTTAATGAGAAATTTCTCTATGGCCGCCGGATAAGAGTTCGAAAGAGGATCCTGCTAACTAGTATCGAGCATCGGTTGTTACTTCCCTGTCCGTGCGCCCTTCACTGAGAAGCTCTCTCTCTACTTTTATTTTATTCGCTTACTTGTCTTTCTTTAATTTAATGATACAAAAAAGATACTCGTTCCATATTCTGTCGCTTCCATCACAACGAATTGGAATTCGAAGCAACATCGTTCGATAAATTAGGTCACGTCATACAGACATTCGATTCAAAATTAAATACACAGTACTCATTTTTAATCAAATTTATTTTAATTTACAAATAATACAGACTCTACAATAATCATACTTCGCATATATCGACTTCAGACGAATCGTCTATTAAAGAAAAAATCATTCTGAAACAGAAAACGCGTCCATCTAATGTACAATAAGATATGCAACGATCGGTAGAAAAATTGCACATCTGCTCGGCTGTTGTCCCCGGTAATTTGTCGCACGCGAGACGGAAAATGATACGCGGCGGCACTGGCGCGCTGGTACCGCTCGGTTTCCGGCTGCAGCGCCGAGGGGAATCGA
Source organism: Xylocopa violacea (assembly GCA_963969225.1). Classification (NCBI taxonomy): domain Eukaryota; kingdom Metazoa; phylum Arthropoda; class Insecta; order Hymenoptera; family Apidae; genus Xylocopa; species Xylocopa violacea. The sequence continues at coordinate 25,126,323 of CAXAJV010000008.1, forward strand.
TGATAATCGGATCGCGGAACGGCAGCGTCGGGGCGGTTTAAAATGCAATTTCATACCTAAATTCATCGACTTCTGCGTCGGGACTTTACGTATCCCCGGCTCTATGCTAATAGCGCGCGAACGCGGAAGCTGGGCCGCATAAATCGGGTTAAAGCCGCGGTTAGGGCCTCCCCGCCGCCGTCGCGAAATGGGCTGCGAGGCTGATCCAGTTACGCCCGGAACCGTACCTCCTCTACTTCTATTCCGCCCGGTAAATAGGATGCACGGCCGCGTTGCATGCCTCGAACCTGTTTACACAGTTTGCAAACTGATGCGCTCGCGGCGAAATTAAACCTGCCATCATCCCCACCGGACGCCCTCGAAAACTGAAGGTTACCTGGCTTTCGACGTTGCCAGGGTTCCAGCTGTCCTCTCGATGCGCTTTTTCGTCTGGAGGGTTCGAACAGAGTTGCGTTACACCTGGAATGCTTCGCAGAACTCGCGGGTTCGAGGAGAAATCGTAATGAAAGAGAGAAACGCGAGACGAGGGGAAAAATACGAGGGAGAGCCAACGTAACAATTCCGTTTAATATAAAATGATATATAAGGAGGAAGGCATTTTGAGGAGAGTTTCATTCGCCCAGTTTCAACGCGTAATTTGTACGATCAATTATAAAGTTTTTAATTAATTCTTCGCGACCTTAAATTCAGTCTGCGCCAATTACGGTCGTCCTGTAGCCACCGTTTCGCTGGTCGTTAGAAAGGTGAGAATAATGTGTAGCGCCGCGTCCTACAATCCCATTCCCCGATCAAAAGAATTCCAAACTCCATTATACCGCGAATTTAATATCCACTAAATTAGCAAACTGGAGCGCAACTGCACCCCAGACGGCCCTCAAGCAACTTCCGGCCCGCCTGCGAAACTCGCCAGCCATATCTCTCGAACGCTCGCGTGCCACGCCGTTCATTCTCCCTGTGTGCAAATACACGGGGACACGGTTGACCCACGGAATCGGCTGCTCGCAAATAAGGATTGCATCAGGTTCAATATGTACTCGCGAATCGAAGTTAATTCCGATACAAAAGTTTTGCTTGGTGGTATTTCAATGCGACTCGCAAGCCTTTTCCGCGTTTCGTTCCACGCATTCACGTGAAATATTCAGATCGTGCAAACCCATATCGACGAGTTTCGTGAAAATTAAAAAATCCAAACGATCGGATGACCACTTGAACTCCGCTGCTTACATTCGCGACGAACAGATCGACGCAACTCTGACGCTTTCGAGCACAAACACCGGAAGTTCAAATACGTCTCCACCCCAACAGATGCACGGGATTACTCAAAAAAAAGAAAAAACAAACGCGTGCTCCACGGTGGCAGAAATTCACTTGGATATCCCCTGTTATCCGAACCGGTCGTAAAAACGTTTCGAGCGTTATTCGCGTTTCATTTATGCCGCCTCGGCTTATACCAGATCCCATCCCCGGTCACGACAGGGGCTTAACCGTTCCCTCCGTAATCGATGTAACGAATTTCCATAAAGGCGCACGACAACGCCCCGTTACACGTAGAACTCGGGCCCGATAAATCTCGGGAAATTCACCGTTCGCAATATCGGGCGCAATTACCGCGGTGGCGGCCGAGGACCGCCTCGTACGCGCGGAGCTGCGCCGCGCGCGTACTCGCGCCGCGCGCGCTGGATGAAAAAAACACGTGGCCCGGGGTTGCCCGTTGATCGATCTCCCCTCTTGACATCCATTCGAGAATATTCCGGCGAAGTAGGTCGCGGCGCGATCCCCGGGAAACGGCCGCCGCGGTATCAAACTCTTCCCGCCGCCGTTAATTTACATCGGTGAAAAGGTCGCGGGATATTCCGCCCGCGGAATGTCAAAGAGGGAAAGGTCGCCCCCGCGCCGGGATTTTTTCGTTTCCGCGGCGCCCGGATCGGCCGCCCTGGGGAATTTTTCAACGCGCCCTCTCCGCCATTCTCCTCTGGCGGCCGCTGCGCGATATCCGGGGCCGCGTACGTGAATGGTCAGGGCTGAGCGTGTAGGGGAAGCGTAATTTTATTGTGGACGATGCGAAGGACGGTTCTGCATAGTCTTCTGGCGGGTGCAAATTTCAGAGATACGAAATCGCGATTGGGTTTGTTCCAGGAGGGAGTTTTGTTAAATGTGCGCTTCTGATTTTGATCGTTTTTAAGGTCGTCCACTGTCATTTGTTAACAGTTTTTAAGGTAGGAATTGATCATCCGATTTGTTTAAGAAATTGCAAGCACGTAAGAAACGTCTACCATCGATCCATATTAATGCTATCGTGGAACTGTTTGAGCTCGATACATTTATTACTGATTATTAAGTCGAAATGTCAGCGAGGTGGAAGACATAAAATGGAAAAGTAATAACGGAAGAGACATAAAGTAGAGAAGGGGCAAAAAATCTGCGAAGGTCACTGGAAATACCCGATTCGACGTGGCGTGACTGAATTAATAATTCAGACGGGGTGGCTCATGACGATCTGCGAAGGGGCGCGGAATACGTGTTCCGGAAGTTAAGAGCTCGTAGTCCGTCGATGGGTCTTCGACGGAACCGCGGCTGCGTATTTCGCGCGATATATTCCTGATAAGAGGATGACGGAAATTCCGTGCAGAATTCTTCCGAAAGAGACAGTTTCTCCAACATTTTTCCTAGAACATTGCGTATTTCTAACATCCAGCTAAACCCTATCGCACTTGCTTAATTCCAAAAAGAATAACAGCAAACCTGAGAAAGAAGAAAACAAAATTCCTATTTCAAATTACACTTTCTCCAATTTCACGGTTTTCTCTAACAAATCGGAGATCAATTGTAATACGGAAGTCCACGTTACGACGAAAACAACCCGATTAACGATACCTGTCGAACACTTTCGTCGAAATTAATTAATTTCCGACGGACGCGCGCGCAGGATCGCGCGGAATTCATTTGCCGCGATACCGCGGCCATTTTCCCGCGACGCGGCCGTTTTTATTAATGATTCCCGCGATCAACGGGCAAGATAAAAATTGTCCGCGACGGCAATTACGCCGCGGGCAAGAAGGTGGAAATGAAAAACGGAATATCGTATAAATCTTGGCCACGGGTAGGAATAATAATCCCGCGGGTCTGTTTTACATTCTTTTTAATTTATTACGCGACGTAGAGGGAGAAAGAGAAAGCGTCACCCTCCGCGGCACACGTCCCTTTGTCTCGACTGCTTCCAGCCGGCTCCTCGCGGATTTCATTCTATTTAAAAGCATCTTCCACCCGCGTTACGTCCCGCGATTTTTCCGCCGCGCGCGCGATACGTCGACATCGAACAAAAAAGAAGAACAGACGGCGGGACGAGCGCCGCGCGAATGTAATTAACGCGGTGCCAGCCACCGCTGATGAGCTGTTCGATGATTAGAGAACACGGCGAACGCCTGTAATTATTGTTACGGTAATTAATGCGCTCGTAAAATTATTAATTCGCTCCGCGGGTGATAATTTTCTGTTTATTTGATGGAAAATTTCGCGGGACAAATTACTGGCGGTCGTCAGATGCTCGACGATCGCGTAATATTCTAATTAGCGGGCGCGCGTGGTGCGGTAGAAAAATCGCGCGTTTTCTAGGTTACAA